>CM061548.1:294091853-295375650 GCA_030864215.1 Capsicum pubescens | reverse complement strand
TAGGCGGCGCCTATGCTATGGCATTGTTGAGCATAGGCGGCGCCTATGCTATGGCACTCTAGAATCTGAGAGCTTAGGCCATAGCATAGGCCATGTCTTGTTCGTGGCCTATATTTACATAGGCCTTGCCTTGTTCTTTGCCTATATTTTCATAGGCAATGCCTAACCCATAGCCTTTTGCTTCTTCGTTCCTAACTTACCACCTTCAACATGCAATACTTCCAAATTAAAATTTGAAACCAATCTCCTCCTTTACACCTCTTGCACCTACACTTACTCAAAAACAACAAAAACGATTAGAACGATGGGTTGCCTCCCACCAAGCGCCTTAGTTTTGGTCGTGGCTCGACAAAATCTTAAGAAAACACAACAATTAAAAATAATGGGTTGCCTCCCACCAAACGCTTGATTTATTGTCGCGGCACGACATAGCTATCTCGATTACTTAGACTTCATCGAGATAGATGGGGCATCATTTTCTGAATGGATTCAGACGACGTTGATGCTTACTTGTAGGCATGCAATCTTCTTCGATATGACTCTTGTGCATACATATCCCAGGAGGGATACCAATTATATCATCAATAGTCCAACCCATAGCTCTCTTGTATCTCTTTAGAGGAGAGATGAGAGCCTCTACGTGCTGTTCACTTAAATCATCCGCCACACTCACCGGAAGTGTATTTCCACTTCCAAGAATGCATACCTTAGATAATTGGGGAGCTCTTTCGATTCTAGCACTGGGGGCTCTTCAATGGAATGCTTCGCTGTTGGTGACGGTTGATTCTTAAGATCAAGGTCCGGCTGATTAGGAGTATGAGAATAGGACCCTATTTCTGTTAGAGCACACATAGTTTCTTTATAATTTTCATCGTCCTCATGCTAAACATTCAGCAACGCAGCAGACAATGGCTCAACAGTAAGTTGTTTCTCTACAAATAATGCTTTCTTATCCTCATAATGAACATCAGCTACGGAGAACACATTCATATCGCTGGGCTGCTTCATTGCTTTGCATATATCAAAGCGGACCACTTCATCATTCAACCGAAATAAAAGCTCATTAGCTCTCATGTCAATAAGCACACTTCCTGTTGCAAGGAAAGGACGTCCCAAGATTATGGAAACTTCAGAATCCACCTCGCAATCCAAAATCACAAAGTCTGCAGGAAAAATAAAGGTAGACACCTTCACCAACACATCATTCAGGATACCCACAGGTCATTTTACCGACCTATCTGCCATCACGAGTCGCTTATTAGTTGGTGTAGGGTCGCCCAAACCCAACTTTCTGTAGACGGATAGTGGCATCACATTGATGCTAGCTCCCAAATCGCACAATGCCTTAGCAAAATTCATAGATCCAATCGTGCAAGGAATAGTGAAAGCACCAGGGTCTTCCTTCTTCTGTACTAAGGACCTTGTGGTAATTGCACTGCAATGATGAATATTATCTGCCGGCTCATAGCTTACTGCCCGCTTCTTTGTTAAAAGGTCCTTCATGAATTTAGCGTATCCGGGCATCTGCTCTAGCGCTTCCACCAAAGGAAAATTAATAGTCAGTTGCTTCAACATAGTCATGAATTTATTGAACCTGGTATCATCAGCTTTCTTCTTCAGTCTCTGCGGAAAAGGTGGTGGTGGAAGGGGAATAGTTTTCTCCACCACTTTCTTTTTACCTTGCTTCCAACTATCAATCTTTTTAGGTTGCAAACGTCTAGGGGTGATGTCATGAACACACTCTTCAGCTTCTTCGGCCTCTTCACATTCTGCATCAATAACATTATCCGCTATATCATCAACCACCTGCTTGTCCTTGGATGGATTTTCCAACACTTTACCACTCCGGGTAGTAATAGCCATACACGATCCGTTATTCCTTGGGTTTTGCACAGTGTCACTGGGTAGTGTGCCAGCCTTTCTTTGGTTGAATGCCGCTGATAATTGACTCAATTATTGCTCCAGCTATTTTATTATTGTAGAATGCGAGTCAACCAATTGCTTCATTGAGGATAGATTATTTATTACCTCAGTTACTCCTGTGTTGGTTGCCTCTACTCCTTTCAGCAGCTTAGCCATCATATCTTCCATGGACATATTTCCAGAACCAGATACAGCGGCGTCACGTCTTCCAGGAGGAACATACAAACCACTCCTGTCGGTATTGTTTTTCCAACTACCTTGATCGCGGTCCTTTTATCCAGATTTATAATAATAGATCCGACCTTGGTTTCTTTGGGCATTGCCTCGGAAACCCCCCTGATTATTCAAGTAGTTGGCTTCTTTCTCTGAATCGGATTCGTCTCTTCTTTTTGATGCATCTGCTTTGACTTTTTTGGTTTTCCCTGATAATAAATACTTGGTAAGAAGATCCATCTGTGTTTTCATGTGCGCCATATCTTGATCACGTTCCTCTTGTCTACGCCTCTGCTCTGCAGTCATGCCAATAGATACGGTAGATCTTGCTACCTCAGAATCCCTGGTATGCCAAGCTCTACTCTGCTTTGTTATACAATCTAGCATATCACTTGCCCCAAGAAAAGTAAGGTCCATGAATGACCCACCTGCAGCATTATCAACCACTGGCTTAGTTACTGAGTTCAAAGCCCTGTATAATATCTCCATCAAGTGGATGTTGGTCATCTGATGATTTGGGCACCGCATAAGCTTCTTCTTGAACCTCTCCCATGTTTCATGGAGAGCTTCAGTTGGAAACAGTCGAAAATTGCTGATCTCATATCTCAACTGTGCTTTCTTGGATGGCGGAAAGAATCTTTCTAGGAAAGCGTCTTTCAGTTGCCTCCAATTAGTAATAGAATCAGGAGTCAGCCCATTCAACCATAGAGTTGCCTCCCCAGATAGAGACAATGGAAATAAGCATAGCCGAATTGCATTCTATCCAACACCTGGATTGTCGAATGACTTGCATGTAAAAATAAAGTTGATCAGATGCATATTCGAATCATCGCCTGCTAGTCCACCAAATAATCCCTTGAGTTGCAATAACTGAATCATGGTGCTAGTGATGTTGAACTTAGCTCCGGGTGCCAAGGGTGGAGGAATAATAGCCCCTGTAGAACCATCTCCATCCAGATCGTCATCATCATTATCAAAAGGAGCCTGCACAGCTCGGCGGTCAGGTCTCATTCTAGCTTGATGATCTCTCCTATGCATAGGTGCCGCCACTTCATCAGTACGCCTAGGATTCAGTAGCTCCTTATCACCCAGGTCCTCATCATCAGGATTTGTTGCACGACCTGGGTTATCAATATTCTGTTGATGCACTTGAGCAGCTGCCAGTGTAGCTAGTCTAGCCTGCTCCTGTTGAGCCGCCCTTCTGTCAATGTCACGTTGTGCATCCATCCTGCCAATAGAACCTGAATAGAACAAAAACAACAGCTAAAAGTAAAATCTGAGAACTTTTGACCAAAGGGTCTAGTAACTATCACAAACTTAGTTGACAACTGTATTCCCCGGCAGCGGCGCCAAAATTTGATAACGCTCAAACTACAGCTCTCGTAAGAGTGTAAGCGGTCGTTGTCAAATATAGAACCCAACTGGGTTGGGTGTCGAATCCCACAGGGAATACTTGGTCACTAAGTGTTGCAACTATTAGTAGACTTTTGGTCGAAAGTTCTGCGGACAAAGGGGGGATTTTATGCATATAATAATGTTTACCAAAATAAAGAATGAAACGAGTAATGTAGTAGGAGTTAATCAATGAGAATTGTAAGTTAGGGTTATGTCCACCTTATGAGTTCTACGTATCTATTGGCTATGAGTTATGCGGAATTCAGACATGCATGCGCTTATAGAGATTCGTATTCTATGGTAAATCCTAGCGTCTTTCGACCATCAAGGATTATATCACTTTAACTCTTTCGAGCTTAAAGCGTATACTAATGGTACGAATTCTCCAAGAGGTTAATCCAGTTACGACACTAACTTTTAAACAGGGGTTGGTAGCCCTATTTCCTTGTCATTCTCTCTTTTCCAGACATGTAACTTTTCTTTCGAACAAGTTAATGCTATACTGGCGTATTCTATATGTTTGCAACCACAAGAATTTAATTAAGATGAAGAGAGTAATGATATAAGCAGCATACGTATCAAGAATTCATAAACTCATAGCAATAGATAGTATCTCATAAGGCTTCCATAACCCTAACAGAGAAGTTTAGCTACTCATGAGTGCAACGAAAATCACAATAGACATCATCATCATACCAAAATCTAGAACAAGCTTGACGATTTGGATGATTTTTGGCATCAAAAACTCTCACTCGTTTTTGCCCTAGCCATTCATCTCAAGAGAGTCGTGTTTCTCTGTTAAAACTTACAGAATCTGTAACTTGAATAATAGTAAAAGTCGAATGGAAAGGACTTGAATTAATGAATGAGTCGAATTGTAAGAGTTGAATGAATTATTCGAATGGAGAGAGATAATAATAAAAACTTCAGCAACATAGGGTATTTATAACACCCATATCCTATTCCTACTAGGCTACTGCGTACTTATCCTAATCCTACTAGGTTACTGCATCCTTATCCTAATCCTACTAAGTTACTTCTGATCCCCAAAGTCTTTAGAAATGTTGTTTTTGCCCGGGACAAGTTATCCATGCATCACTTTCAGTCCATAGGCGTCCAAACGCTGCTTTCCTTCTTTCGTGAAGCTTCCTTGGGCGTCAAGTTATCCATAAAGTGCTGGAATCTTCATCGTTTATACCTGAAAACTTTCTAATCACGTTTGTTAGATCACTTACAGGAAAAGGGACTAAAAGTGCATGAATTATATATTTTGTTCTCAAAACTTAGCTAAAATATGGGTAAATTAAGGTGCTTTAGGCGTGTAAATACACCTATCATCAGTTAGCGTGGCCTGAATGTTGACCCACAAAGCACAGGTCAGAACTCCAAGGAAGCAGCTTTACAGGCATCAATGATTAGTGTGATGGTCAGACCGGAACGAAACTTAAACCAAAAACTTTTGAAGTAAAAATAAGGAAAGCCAAGGCATCAATTTCTGAAGTCTAACTTGCATCCCATGCCTTATATTTATGGTTTTGATCAAGTCAATTGTAGTGGAAACAAAAAGGTCTGAAGTTGGTAGAAATCCCATGCATTTTTGTTTTCACTACCTTTGACCTGACCAGAACCACAAGAAAAAGGCGTAGGATGCAAGTTTAACTTCAGAAATTGCCTCCTTGGCTTGATCCCTTATTTTTACTTCAGGATTTATTGGTTTAAGTTTCATTCCTAACTAATGATGAGTGGTGAGTTTACCACTCATTTGCACTCAATATTCATGCACACCACTATGATTTAAGCACATAAATTAGACAAATATATGGTTTAATGCTCTAATCTCTACATCTTGCAGGCATACAGGTGATGAAAAAGAAAGATGTGGAATCGAGTTTAAAAAAAAAAGAAGTACAGAAGCAAAAGATGGAAAACCCTGCATAGGAAACTGGTCTTAGAAACTATAATCACGGTCGCATAACTATGATCGTGCGGGTCAAGCTTAGTCAAATGAGTGTGATCTCGGTCACTAAAAGGCGATCGCAGTTGCCACAATCGCAGGAATATAGGTCCGATTACTACCTAGCGGGTTTAATGATCAAGGGAAATTCAGTAAAACGACATAACTGATTCCACTTTCTATATAAAGAACAAATCTTTTTTCCCTTTAGATTATTATTGAATAAGGTAGATTAAAAATAAGAAACTTTGTGAACCCTAGAATTTGGGGAACTTTTCAGTATACAAAATTTCAAGTTGAGTTTGGTGAAATTGAAATGTAAAGTGAAGATTCTCCTTATTCTCCATTGTTATGGATGCCATGAATGAATCTTTTGGTATATTTCTATTCCTCTACTTCATGAGTAGCTAAGTTTACTTGTCTTGGAATTATGTTGAACTAAGGTGTAATTATGTATGGGTTATGATGTGTTTGTGTATATGCTAGTTAATTGATGATGGGTTTTACTATTGCTTAGTTAAATTAGTTGGGATTTATGGTGAAAGACCCAAATACCCAAAATAGGTTTGTGGGTGAAAACCCTAAATTATTACAAGCTTAAGCCATCCGTGAAAGAGGGGTTTGGGTGAACTTTTAGAACCTATATCATCCTTGAAAGGGGTGTGTGGGTGATAAGGTAATAGTAGACAATTAATGCATGTAGTTTGGTATTTTTCACTATCTTAGATATAAGAGTGATTAAGAAATTGACTATATCTTAGGCATCTTCCTAGAAATAGGGATGCCCAATTGAGGTAATAGGTGGTTGAAATTGACACACTTGTTAGGTACCCGAAAGGGTCAACGAGTGAAATTTTTGAGGTTTTGTTGACAAACTAACCTTAAGGACTTTCAACCTATCCTACCACATCATTGAACACTAAAGATTACACCAAATCTTCATGCACCCATGCATAATTTTCCCTTAGGTAGACATAATTCCAAGAACCTTCTCATCTTGAATCTAAGTCATAATTGTTGCTTTAACTTGTTTGTTTGAGTTGATATGGATAAAAAACTCACACAACAAAACCCCTTAGTTGCATTGCAGGTAACTTATTAGTAGCTTTTAACACCCATAGGTTTAAAAATCTAATTTCGATCCTCGTGGATTTGACCTCAACATTAGTTAAGCTATTCACAATGACTGCCCTCTACCAATTTTGATGGTATAGGTGAGTGTTATCAAAATGGAGCCTTTGTCGGGAAGTGAAATTTAGTTTTCACTTGTGTGGTGTTGAGTATTACTTTGGGTATACCTGTGGTGATTTTGATATACTTTCCTTATTGTTTTATATTTTTGACTAGGTAATCACTATTTCTTCTGAATAATCATGAGTCAAGAAGGAATGAAACCAAAGTGATATCCGTATTCCCCCTACCTAGGAAAATGGAGTATTTTATATCACAAGCATGATGCTACAATTGCTTTATTTGAAGGGACTTTTTGGGGGACATGACCATGAGGACCCGAATTTGCATTTGAAGATTTTTGCAGAAGTTTATGCCCTATTTGATATTGTACACATATCCCAAGAGTCCATCCGATTGCGTCTTTTCCCATTCTCTCTACCAAGAAAAGCAGTGCTATGGCTAAGATCTTTGCCCGCTGGTTCCATCACCTCATGTGTAAACCTTACAGAGGCCTTCTTAAGTAAATACTTCCCACCTTCGAAGATGGTACAACTGTGGCATGAAATCATTAATTGCCAATTCAATGAAGATTCATGGTATAAATCTTGGGGAAGATTCAAGGAGAAGCTCTTGAAATGCCCTAATCATGAGATACCGGAGAAGATACTCCTCCAAATTTTCTATAGGGAATTGGACCAACTCAAAAAAGACATAGTGGAAAATACATCTGGAGAATCGCTCATTAAATCATTATATGAGGTTGAATCAAAGGTGTTATATCAAGTAGCAAGCTTGTCTAGGGGTTGGGATATAAAGGATGCCAAGGTAGCCGTGGGAGCTCCCTCCTCATCCTTTGTGTGCCAAGATGGAAAAGCTCAAGATGAGGAAAGAGATGCAAACATGATCAAGGTAATGTAACACCTTGATATCCTTACTAAACATATGTTGGAAGTCACAATTAAAAGAGTAAATATTATAGATGCAAGAGAGGCTAGGCCATGTGAAAATGCGGAGGAAGAGATGCTTAACGACAAATTGAGTGTGTTGCCTAAGTATTCGAAGGGTTTCCACCTTGACTCTAAAAGGTAAGGCGGGAATCAAGGTCGAAACCTTGAAAGTCAAAGCATGCCACAATGTGAAAAATAAGGGTACATCAATGAAGAAATTTTGTCTTGGATCTTGATTGGAGTTGAAGGGATCAACAAGATGGTGAAAGAAATGAGAAATAATTTCTCCATGCTCCACCAAATGGTTGAGTCCTACTCAACCTTCATTCAACAACTAGAGAAAAAGTTGAATTAAATATTAGTGTATCTTATGGAGAGACAAAATAAAGAAATGCCAAGCGAGAAGGTAACAAAGGCTATGGTCACTCAGTATGGAAAAATTCTTGGAAATAGCATTGAGTTTGATAATCCCGGTGAAAAAAAGATAATGAGCAAAGAAAGGCAAAGAGAAAGAGATCTAATAATTATGAGCCAAGACCAAGTGGGGTTATGGTTAAAAAGTCAAAGATGAATGAGTGTCAAATTATCTTCGGACCATCAAGCACTATTCCTCTCCCTTTCCCTAAATGGTTCATGCATAAGGGAGAAAATGCAAATTTTAACAAGTTCTTTGATAAATTTAGCACCCTAACCATTAATATTCCTCTAATTAAAGCCTTGCAAGATATGTCAGGGTATGCTAAATTTATGAAGGATTTGGTTTCTAAAAAGAGACTTGTGGAGGATGAAACAATAAAAATAACATATCATTATAGTGCCTTATGTCAAGCATGTTGGTGAAAAAGAAAAATGACCCTGGTTCTTTTACAATTTTGTGTACCATCGGATTGTTCAAGTTTGAGAAAGCATTGTTTGACCTTGGAGTAAGTGTAAATCTAATTCTATATGCCATATTCCACAAGCTTGTATTGGAAAAGCCGCAACCTACGATGATAAAATTGCTCATGGCCGACCGGTCCATCTAGAAGCCGGTGGGTGTTCTTCATAATGTTATAGTCAAAGTAGAATGATTTATCTTCGTGGCTAATGTTGTGATCTTGGATTGTGCATTGGATATTGAAGCTCTATAATTATCGAGAGGCCTTTTGTAGCTACTGGGAAGGCTTTGGTGGATGTAGAATCCGGCGAGATGAAGTTTTGGTTGAATAATAAGGAAGTGTACTTCAACGTATGTAAGTCCATGAAGCAACTGAGGGACTTACAAATCATCTCGGTAATTAATATTATTGATGGGGAGGTGACAAATCATTTTGATGTGAGCTTGTTGGATGATCCTTTGGTAGGATTTTTATGGAATTGCAAAAGGTAAGAGTGGAAGAATTTGATGAGATGGTTATATCTTTAACGGGACTTAGATCTTATACCAAGAACCCTATAAAGTTGTACCTTGATCTTAAAAACCGTGTGATCCCACCTGTAAAACCATCTATTCTCGATCCAACCAAAACTAAATTGAAGCCTTTGCCACCCATCTAAAATATGTATTCTTAGGGGATGGAGATATGTTACCAATCATCATTGTAAGTGACCTTGATCCCTCTCAAATGTAATCTTTGAAATTGGTGGTAAAAAAGTTCATTCGAGCCATTGGATGGACAATTGTGGATATCATAGGAATAGCCCCTAGAATTTGTTCCAAAAAATCAAACTAGAGCAAGATCATATACCAAGTGTGGGAAATCAAAGGAGGATAAATCAGCCCTTGCAAGAGGTGGTAAAGAAAGAAATCATAAAATGGCTTGACATGGGAGTAATCTATCCAATATCCAATAGCACTTGGGTGAGTCCGGTGCAATGTGTTTCAAAAAAAGTTGGACTTACGGTAGCTGATAATGAAAAGAATGATCTTATCCTCATTTGAACAGTCATCGGGTGGCGGGTATGCATGGACTATCGGAAGTTGAACTCATGGACCAAAGAAGACCATTTTCCAATGCCTTATATGGACTAAATATTGGATAGGTTAGCCGGGCGAGGATGGTATTGCTTCTTAGACGGTTACTCGGGGTACAATCAAATTTATATCGCCGAGAGGACTAAGAGAAGACGACTTTTACTTGCCCATATGGGACATTTTCATTCAAGTAAATGCCCTTTGGGTTATGCAATGCCTCGATAACCTTTCAACGTTTCATGTTGTCAATCTTTGCGGATATGATCAAAAGATTCAATGAAGGTCTTTATGGATTATTTCTCGGTGGTGAAGAACTGATTGAATCATGTATTGAGTATCTAATAAAGGTACTTGAGAGATGTGTGGAAACCAACCTTGTCCTAAAAAGGAAAAAATGTTATTTCATGGTCAAGAAAGGTATTGGTCCACAATATATCAAGGAAAGGTCTACAAGTTGATCAAGATAAGGTAGAGGTGATTGCCAAGTTACCACCCCCATTTCCATAAAGGGTGTTCGGAGTTTTCTTGGACATGTCGGGCTTTATCAACGTTTTATAAAGGATTTCTCCAAAGTATCCCATCCAATGTGAAAACTCCTTAAAAAAGAGACAAAATTTGACTTTGATGAGGCATGGTTAAAATTCCTTGATCAACTTAAAGAGTTTCTTATTTCGGCTCCCATCATTGTGGCCCCGGATTGGTCATCCCCTCTTGAAGTAATATGTGATGCAAGTGGGATTGAATTGGGTGTAGTGCTAGGTCAACACAAATAAAAACTCTTTCATCCTATCTATTATGCAAGTAAGACCTTGAATAATGCCCAATGCAACTACACCGTTACCGAACAAGGGTTGTTGGCGGTTACTTATGCTTTTGAAAAATTTTATGCCTACTTGTTAGGTACGAAAGTGATAGTGCACACAGATCATACCTCCCTTAAGTACCTCATGGCAAAGAAATAATAAAAACCATACCTAATTAGATGGATTTTGCTTTTGCAAGAATTCAACTTCGAGGTAAAGGATTGAAAGGGGTGTGAAAACCAAGTGGCTAACCATCTCTCGCATCTTGAAGGTGATCATAAAAGGAATGGAGAAATTAAAATTGATGATGCTTTTCTCGATGAGTTACTCATGTCTATTGTAGGAAAAAGCACACCGTGGTATGCGAACTTTGCCAATTATGTGGCAAGCAGTGTACTTCTCGAGAAGATTAGCTACCATAAAAAAAGTGGTTTTTTTATGTAAAGAAATATTTTGGGGATGAACCATTCCTATTTAGAGATTGCATGGATAGTGTAATTAGGCGGTGCGTTATGAAGTTTGAGATGAATGATATCCTTGAAGCTTGTCATTCCTTACCTTACGGTGGTCACCATAAGGGAATCCAAACCACCGCCAAAATCTTTTAATGTGGGTATTATTGTCCCTCTATTCATAGGGATTCCATTGAGTGGGTTAAAACATGTCACCAATGTATAATTAAAGGTGGTATCTCGAGAAGACATGGAATGCCCTTCAAACCAAACCTCAAAGTTAAACTCTTTGACGTGTGAGGATTGATTTTATAGGCCCGCTAGTGATCTCATTTAGAAACAAATATATATTGGTGGTGGTTGATTATGTTTCTAAATGGTTGGAAGCCGTGGAAATTCTAAATAGTGAGATAAAAAGCGTTACCTTCTTTTTGAAGAGGTACATCTTTATATGATTCAGAATATCGCATACCATCATTAGTGATGGAGGCTCACATTTTTGTAATTGAGTATTCGGGAACCTTCTTGACAAGTATAGGGTTAAGAACAAAGTCTCTACCTCATATCACCCCCAAACGAGTGGCCAAGTTAAATTTTCAAATCAAGAAATCAAAGCCATGCTCGGGAAGACAATAAATATAGGTTGAACCAATTGGGCAAGGCAGCTTGATGAGGCACTTTGGGTTTATATAACGGCCTACAAAAACCCAATTGGCATGTCTCCCTACCAATTGGTATTTGGAAAGTCATGTCACTTATGGACTTTAAAGAGGTTGAACAGGAATTGGGGAGAAGCCTCATAGGCGAGGGTCACAAAACTCCACGAGTTGGAAGATTCTTGACTTAAGGCATATGAGAGTTCCACATTGTATAAGGTAAAAATGAAGAAATGGCATGATTGTTAAATATTAAGAAGGGAATTTCATGTCGGCTAAAGTGTACTCCTTTACAATTCTAGGTTGAAACTCTTTGTAGGAAAGATTCATTCTAAATAGTCAAGACATATATGATTTCTAATATGTACCCTAGTGGTTCCATTGAGTTGGAAGATCATGAAGGAAATAAGTTTGTAGTAAATAGCCAAAGGGTGAAGCACTACCATGTGAAAGGTCCATTGGTGGCCAAAGTGGAGTTTGTTCATTTTAAAGACACTACGTAGTGAAGAAGGAGAGTCGTGCCGCAGTATTAAATTAGGCACTTGATGGGAGACAACCCATCCTTGACTCATTTCTTGTTTTTTTGATGTTTTATAGGTATTTTAGCACAAGTTTAATGTCCAAAAAATAGGGGAAAAACAGAGCTGAAAAATGGAAGCTGTGCAGAAAATCAAAACAGAGCAAAAATAGGGGAATTTGGCCTCATTTACTGCTATCGTGTTCTGTGGACCACGATCACGGAACACTCTACTATGATCGTGTCATCCGAGGGACATTCTGATTACTGCTTAAGAGAGTACCTTCTAACCCGTGTACTTCTTTAATATATTTCAGTGAGGGCACTTCAGGTCCCTAAGTTGGGGGTGCAAAAGACTACCTTTGTTTTTGTGTGTTTCTTGTGTATAACTTTGGATGAGACTTTTCCTATGATGGATTGAGTGACTACATTCTTAAGGGAGAATCATTGTGATTACATTTGAGCCATGGATGCAGGGAAAGTCTGAGTATCCGTGGCATCGAGGTCACAAATACAAGGAAAGTCTGACTACCTATGGCATTATGGATGCGGGATTGCACTTGTACCGATGTCAAAGTTTAAATAGCCATATGGTTTTCCCGTATTAAATCCAAAATATGAGACGAAACCTTGGGTTAGTGCTATAATTAGAAAATTATGCGTGGTGCAAATGCAAAGCAAACAACCCCTTCGTCCAAAAAAAAATTTTCAAAAATCATGGGCACGGACGTGAGCAATCCTGTAACAATACTTTTTCTCATTTTGTGACTCCAAAATATTGGCTTGTGAAAATTGGTAGATACTTCATTTTTGTCTCTAGCAGGAGGGGTAATTGAGCCTCTTTGATGAATTTGCATGTCGTGTACGGTAAGCTTATTTGTTCAAATCTCATGTATACTTTCACCATCAAAAACTTTCCCCATTAGTCTCTCAAGGCTAATTTTTATCGTACTTGGCTGGTGAGATAATCCTAGGACATCTTTATGACAATGGAAGTCTACTTTATCCTAAAAAGCCTACCCTTGCATAGATGTTATTCCTAGTCACCCACTTTGAGCCTTTGGACCTTTCTTTGGCAAATACATTGCAAGTCGTGAGTCTTTCAATTCTTATGCCTCTTTTGAACCGTATCCTCCTTGAACTTAAAAATACAACTTGAGGCTAAAAGCCTAAGTTGGGGGTGGTGAAGATTGAAAGAGGTAACTCTGGGATATGAAGTTGTAAGTGAGTGCCTAAGATATTAAGCATTAAGAACAAATGAATAAGAAAAAAAAGTATCCAACAAAGGAAAGAAAATAATGAAATATGCAAAAAAATGAAAAGAAAATGAGTGAACCAAGGAAATAAAAGTAGGCACATATGTAAAAAGTGAAAACAAAAAAGAGGCCCATGATCAAAAGTTGGATAAAATAGTGTGATGTAGATTTTCAAGAAAGGTATAGCGATGTTGTTCCTAAATGATATCCTACCCTACCCCAAACCTACGTTACAACCTCAAAAAGCCTTTTGAGATCTCCAACCAAGTGTATTCATTGTAGTGGCAATTGAAAATAAGGGCAAGCTTATGGCATGGTACTTGTTAGCATAGAAAGTCCTTGGAAGAGAGAGAGTCTTGTACTTAAATTCCTTGTTGCATATTTGATTACTTGGTGTGTGGAATTTTCCTTCTAGTGAGGAGGCATATAAACAAGTTGAGATGGGTGATTTTGTCATCTCCCGAATAATGAGGCAAAAGGAACATGTTGGAGTTGAGGTCAAAGGTGAGTCACTTCTAGAGCATTAGTGATTTTGCGTGGTTGCTCTTTGAAGTCTTTTGCACCCTCGAAAATTTTATTTTATGTTGAGGGGTATTGTGAAAATAGCTTTGCCCACGTGTGAAGAGCTACATGTGGTAGTAACTAAGCTTGAAGACATTGTGATCATTAGGTCATATGATTTGGGTATAAATATCCATTGTCTCATGGTAAGAGGTAATGTTTCTTAAGGATAAGCAAAGCTTTAAGTTGAGGTTGTTGAAGAGTGGTGAATTTACCACTCATTAACACTCAACATTCGTGCACACTACTATGAATGAATCTTTTGGTATATTTGTTTTCCTCTACTTCATGAGTAGCTAAGTTTACTTGTCTTGGGATTATGTTGAACTAAGGTACAATTATATATAGGTTGTGATGTATTTGTGTATATGTTAGTTAATTAATGATGGGTTTTTCTATTTCTTGGTTAAATTAGTTGGGATTTATGGGTGAAAGCCCCAAATACCCAAAATAGGTTTGTGGGTGACAATCCTAAATTCTTGAAAGCTCAAACCATCCTTGAAACAGGGGTTTGGGTGAACTTTTAGAACCCATAAAATCCTTGAAAGAGGGATGTGGGTGATAAGGAGATAGTAGACAATTAATGTATGTAGTGTGCTAATTTTCATTATCTTAGATGTAAGGGTGATTAAGAAGTTGACTATATCTTGGGAATCTTCCTAGAAATAGGGATGGCCAATTGAAATAATAGGTGGCTGAAAATGACACACTTGTTAGGTATCCGAAAGGGTCAATGAGTGAAATTTTTGAGGTTTTGTTGAAAAACTAACCTCAAGGACTTTCAACCTAGCCTACCACATCATTGACCACTAAAATTTACACCAAATATTCATGAACCCATGCATAATTTTCCCTTAGGTAGACATAATCCCAAGAACCTTCCCATCTTGAATCTAAGTCACAACTTTTGGATACACTTTTATTTTTTCGGATCATTCAATTTTTTTATTTTTCATGTTAATTTCATCGGCTAGATTAGCTACACATTCCTTGGTACCCTGTGTTTCTTGTTTAATAAGGTCTGAGTTGATAAATAGTCTTCAGCACCTCCTCTTTCCCTAGCAGATATTTTTCCAAGCATCATCTGTTGTATAATCATTAGCCCGAGCAACCCATCCATATAAATTTGGATCATTGCAATAACTATATTGATTTCAATTCTTGTTTGCAGAAGTGCAAGGCTTCGGAGGCCTTTCAAAAGTTCATTAAACCCTCAAAATCAGTCCAATCACTATTGAATCTTTACACTGCCATAAAAAACTTGATCCCTTCTCCAAACTTGACACATAAACATTATCAAAACCATCATTAAACTGTAACAGAGTATTGACACCACCTACATGGTCCCTCAACCTTATCAATTCTAACCTATCACTATTAACTGTAAAACATAATATCTTGTTTGAATGACTAATGCCAAATTAGTAAAGAACAATATTCACAAAATCAATGTACTCTATGTGTGTTTTCATGATAATATGAATATTAATACATACCTGCCACATATGATGTGGTTCCATCTGCAAGCATCTTATTCCTCTAAATCCATATTTACTCTAGCCTTTTATGTTGGTCGGGCATAAGTTGATCCACTTTCACTTTTTTTCTTTTGGGAGACATCTTTTATCTACAAATAAGAGAAAAACAAAAAGAACATTACAATTGATGTCTTCTTAATTCAAAAAAAAGGGTAACACAAAATTCAATAAATAAAAAACACATTACAACAAGCATTACAATAGATGACCCATCTGTTGTAACAGATTCACCATCTGTTCAATAGATTCCCTATCTGTTCAACAGATGACCCATCTGTTGCAACAGGTGACGCCTCTATTGCAATAGGTGACTGACATGTTGCAAAAGATGGGTCATCTATTAGGAGAAATCAAACCAGCCTTCCTACTGGTTTGATTTCTTCCAACAGGTGCTCTGCCTGTTGTAACAGATAGATTATTTGTTGGAAAAGCTATTTGAATTTATTCCAACAACTGATTCATCAGTTAAAATAGATGGAGAATCTATTGGAAAACCTATTTTAATATCTTCCACCATATGTTCCAACAACACCAACACCAACACCAACACCAGCATCAACAACAAAAAAATAACACCATATGTTCCAAAAACACCACCAACAACAACAGCATCAAAAACAAAGAAACAAACAAAAGACAAATAAAAAATTGATACTGCCAACAAGTTTTTTAATTTCTCCCAACAGATGACTTTTTCCGTACATTTAATTAAAGTAACTGTTCGTTCATTCAAGACTTAAAAGACACCTTTTCTTCAATTTACTCAATAAATAGGATATGGGTAATGGGTAAATAAATAAAAATAATAGATGTAAATAACTAATTTAAATAATCAATGTAAAAATATGATATTCACATTTTCAATTTTCATCATAGAAAATATAAAAAATTGATGAAACATGCAAAAAAAAAAAATGAGAAGGCAACAACAATAGTAAACCATACCTGCTATGTCAAAAGCAAAGGGATTAACACACCGATTTTAATTGAGAAAAGATATAGATTAGTTGAGATTCAAAAGGATCTCTAGGCAAAAAAGGAGCAAAAAAAGAGAAAAAAAAAAAGAAGACGGTTGGGATTACCCTAAAAAGAAAAGAAAGAAGAGAGATGAATTATTTTATAGTTAAAGGAGAGAGAATTCTAGAGATGGTTTTAAATATTTATTAATAATTTATGATGGTGAAATACTTTGAAGATAACGATTAGACGGTGACGGTGACACTGTAAAGACAATATAAGACAACTCAAGGAGGAGATTTTTGAGTTATCCAACAAATATTTTGTACCGCCTTAGTATTTTTTCTTTTTTATTTCAGACAGAAAATTTCTTTAAAATAAAAAAATCTTAAAATAAACGAGTCATCTGTTGCAACAGATGTCAATACCTTTTGAAATTTTCTAATAGATCAATCATATGTCACAATAGATGGCAATGTTTATTTGATAATTTTCAATAGATAAGTCATCTGTTGAAATAAATATCCTTATCTATTTGATAATTTCCAATATATAAGTTATCTATTGCAACAGATGTCATTGACTATTAGATAATGACCAACAGATAAGTCATCTATACATCTATTTTAATAGATGACTATAATTATTTGATAATTTTCAATAGATATGTCATCTGTTGCTATAGGTTAGTCCTCCATTTATTTAAATAAACTGATTTTTTAAAATATCTACATTAATTTAGCTGGAATTAAGTATCAGTTCATAGGTTCAACTATAATTTCAATTGATGTCGTTGCAATTGCATGACGTTGGTAGTGTGTTCGTCTTGGTTGGAGTCATAAATTGATCAATTTGAGTTGAAATAATTCATATCAAGCGATTGTTTGAAATATTTAAATTTATTTAGCTAGAATTAAGGATGAGTTCATATGTTAAACTATAATTTTAATTGATGTCATTACAATTGCATGACGTTGGTATTGTGTTCATCCTTTTCGGAGTCATCAATTGGTCAATTTGAGTTGAAATAATTCATATCAAGCGATTGTTTAAAATATCTAAATTTATCTAGCTATAATTAGGTATGAGTTCATAGGTTAAACTACAATTTTAATACATGTCATTGCAATTGCATGACGTTGGTATTGTGTTCGTCCAGACCGGAGTATCAATTGATCAATTTGAGTTGAAATGATTCATATCAAGTGACTATTTGAAATATGTAAATTGATTTATCTATAATTAAGGATGAGTTCATAAGTTCAACTATAATTTCAATTGAGTCATTGTAATTGCATAATATTGGTATTATGTTCATCTTGACCGGAGTCATCAATTGATCAATTTGAGTTGAAATGATTAAAATCAAGCCATTATTTGAAATATCTAAATTTATTTAGCTAGACTTAGGGATGATTTCATAGTTTTAACTATAATTTTAATTGAGTCTTTTTAATTGCATGATGTTGGTATTGTGTTCGTCCTGATCGAAGTCATCAATTAATCAATTTGAGTCAAAACGATTCAAATTAAGCCATTTTTTGAAATATCTAAATAGATCTAGCTATAATTAAGGATGAGTTCATAGGTAAAACTATAATTTTAATTGAGTTATTGCAATTGCATGACGTTGGTATTATGTCCGTCCTGATCGGAGTCATCAATTGATCAATTAGAGTTGAAATGATTCAAATCAAGTCATTTTTTAAAATATGCAAATTAATTTAGCTAGACTTGGGGATGAGTTCATAGGTTTAACCACAATTTCAATTGAGTCATTGCAATAGCATGATATTGGTATTGTGTTCATCCTAATCGGAGTCATTAATTGATCAATTTGAGTTAAAACGGTTCAAATCAACCCATTGTTTGAAATATATAAATTCATCTAGCTAGAATTAGGGATGAGCTCATAGGTTAAACAACAATTTTAATTGAGTCTTTGCAATTGCATGATGTTGATATTATGTTCGTCCTGATCGAAGTCATCAATTGATCAATTTGAGTTTAAACGATTCAAATTAAGACATTATTTGAAATATCTAAATTGATCTAGCTAGAATTAGGGATGGGTTCATAGGTTCAACTAAAATTTCAATTGAGTTTCTACATTTGTTGTTTTTTCTAAAAATTAGGAGTTTTTAGTTAATGATGGAAACGAAGTCTTTTAGTTGTATTATCTTTAAGAATGGATTTACAATTTTGAGTTTTGATGCTAAAAATATAGGAATAACCCAAAAAAAATTTAGTTTTTATTGCAGTGTTCTATTGACAGTCATGGTATTGTTGGCTGGTGTTAGTGGTGTTATAGGTGGATGTTGGTGGTGTTTGTATTATTGGTATTAGTGGTTTTGGTGTTGGTGTTGGTGGTGTTGGTATTAGTGGTAGTATTGGTATTGGTATTGGTATTGGTGGTGTTGGTGTTGGTGGTGTTTGTATTGGTGGTGGTATTAGTATTGGTATTTTTGTTGTTAGTAGCCGTATTTATGGTGTTGGTGTTGGTGTTGGTATTGTTGTTAGTGGTGGTGTTGGTGGTATTAGTAGAAGTGGTGTTATTGGTTTCGGTGGCATTGGTATTGGTGTTGGTAGTGTTGGTGGCCTTGGTATTGGTGGTGGTGGTGGTGGTGTTGGAGGTGTTGGAGGTGTTGGAGGTGTTGGTATTGGTGGTGGTGGTGTTGGTGGTGTTGGTATTGGTGTTGGTGGTATTGGTATTAGCGGTGTTGGTGTTGGTATTGGTATTAGTGGTATTAGTGGTGGTGTTGGTATTGGTGGTGTTGGTGTTGGTGGTCTTGGTATTAGAGTTGGTGTTGGTGGTGTTGGTGTTGGTGGTTGTAACACCCCGTATTCAAGTATGTGTATTGGTCTTATTTATATAGAATTAATTTTTTATTTTATTTATACCGAAATTTGCCCGTCGATGGTTCCATGCGAAAGTTATTGAATAAGTTTTCCAACGATATAAATATTTCTAAAAACGGATAGGTTTCGTATATAATCGAGAACGTTCGAAACTATAAAACGGTGGCCGGGATATTTGGGAATAGTAAATATGATGGAAAATTTCCTGCACACAAACTACTGAGGCCAACTTCGAACGATCATAACTCCCTTAATATAATGAACTGGGAGATATGCGACCTATGAAAATCAAGATCTTTGAGTCTTCTTTCCAATGCAATTAGTTTCTTCCAAATCCAACGTCTGAGTAAGGAGTTATACACATTTTACTTCAGCGTACCAAAATAGATTTTTAGGGTCAACTTCAAATGACCATAACTCCTTGTACAGGAAGAACTGAGTGGCCTACTTTATATGAAATGAAAGAACTTTGAATTCTCCTTCCAAATATACCAATGTCACCCAAATCCAATAACGGAGAAAAGAGTTATGGTGGATCTACTTTAGCTTATCAAAACAGTCCACCAAAGGACAGATTTGACATTATTTAAATTTTAAAGGCATTTTGGTCATTTCCTATTATATTATGGACGGGAATATGTGTATATATACATGTATATGAGTTCAAAAACTCATTTCCATCATCAATCATTGAGAAAGAACAAACCCTAGCGAAATTTGACCTTTAAATTACTTTTGATTCAACCGTAGAAATTCCAAAGTAATCCAATAATTGTGTTTGTCATCTCGAGAGCTTCGAACAACACCTATTATTTGTGCAAACGGGATTGCATAATCAAGAGGTGAATTCTAAGGTATGAATATTGTTTGCCTTTGTTCTTTTCTATATGTATATGTGTGATAGAGGATTATATGTATTGGTTATTATTGAAAGGTGATGGAAATAGGGTTATGGACTATTTTGCATGGTTTGGTTGTATTGAATTGTGGAAGGTGGATATGGTAATTGAGTTATGGAAGGTGGATATGGTGATATACTATTGAATTGATAATTATTTATGTCTATGGCTCAATTTGGTTTAATGGATTGGTTGGAAGGATAAATGAATCCAAACTTGATATTGGAGGATGTTGTATGAATATGCATGGCATGTGAATGTAATTGGAGTACAAGAGGGTTAAAGTGACACCCTTTATGGTGTAATTAAGGCTTACTACTTAACCACTAGTTTGGTGAATTCAAATAATTGAATTGTGACGTTTGGTTGCTAATACTAGATTTCTATATATGTTCATTGTAGATAAGTAATCCGAAAAGACAAGAAGTCCATTTGGGACTAGTATTCAAGGTTGACAGTCAGGTATGTAAAGCATACTCTATACCATATCTTTGGCATGAAAGTGAACAATTGTTCTATTAAGAAAGTTTCCAAAGTTTTTCAATAACATGTGATTCATAATGGTTTTGTATGATGTCCTACGTTACCAATGAACTTGTTTCCACCCTACAAGATGTCAAGACATTCCAATACTTACTTATTTTCCAAATCTTACAAGTTTATTGCACTAATGAATGTCAGAAGGTATCCGGATACTCAAACAAGATCCATGTGCTATTAATGACTCTAAAACATTTCATTGATATACCAATAAGTTCCTACTTCATTGTTATGGCATTGATGACTCCAAAACACTTCATTGATGTGCCAATGAGTTCTTACTTCATTGTTATTGCATTGATGGTCTATTTATATGTCTCTTATTGATGTGTCATTATTTTAAAGTATCAAAAATGTAGTGGCGACCTAAATAACAATCTCAAAGATTAATTGAACTAAGTGATGGAAGTTCTCTCTTATCGGGTGGTATCCCAGGGGCATAAGCCTATCATGGGTCGATCCCTATTTAGGTGTTTATGGGTCGTATCCCTGGGGCATAAGCCTATCATGGGTCGATCCCAGTTGATATGTACTGGAGGCAGCCTAATGGTCACAGTACATTACAGTAATGATTACAAAGATGATAAGAACGAAGGTAAAATGATTGAATAAATACAATGTACAGGTTGTCACAAGTTCTAGTAAGTGTGGTCCACTTCTATTATGATTTATTCACTTGTTTCTGATTTCTATTGAGCTCCTATATCATATGTGATTATCTACTTCTTTACATACTCAGTACATATTTCGTACTGTCCCCCACGGGAGACCTGCATTTCATGCTGCAGGCACTGGTACCTCAGCTCATACACCGCACAAGTAGGAGCCAGGATATCCAGCTATTTTTGGTGATCTCCAGTTTGCTTCGGGGCTTTCCGTGTCATATCCAGTCACTTTTGGTATTGTTTAGAAGTTAGTTATATGGAGGGGTGTGTCCCGACCTTAGTTAAACTCTGTGTATTGTCTAGAGGCTTTGTAGACCTAATGTACAGTCAAGGTGGTGTTTTGTTAATAGATGTGATGGCTCCAACGACCAAGTATTGTATATACATATATATGTGTGCTCGAGTTTATACAGGTGATTATTTCCTTTTATATGCGACATGATGTTGTCCAAATTTTAGGTTGTCATAGAGGTATGCATGGGAAGTATAAGGTTATGAGCTGGTTCTCCCGGGCGTCCTCGGTTACGGGTGCCAGTCCACCCTTATAGGATTTGAGGCGTGACAAAAGTGGTATCAGAGAAGTTTGTCCTAGTGAGTCTACAAAGCCGTGTCTACGTATAGTCTTGTTTATTGGCGTGTCGTGCACCGCATCTATAAACAGGAGGCTATGGACATTTAGGAATTGTCTCTTTTCTTCATGCCTTAGATCTGCGATAGAGCCTATATTGTATATGAAGTCATAGTTAACCACTGAATCCGTTTATTTCTCTTATTATAGTAATGATGCCGGTTACCAGAAGCAAGAATACCGGTAAGCAAGTAGATGTGGCTGTTGGAGAGGGGACTAGTAAGTCACCCACTATACCAGCTAATCAAAGTGAGGCTCTACCTGAGCATGCATCAAAAACTTCTTCCACCTATTAATGCTGTTGATCAAGATCTTAGAAATGCAGTGCAACTTTTGACTCGTATAGTTGTTGGGCAAGCCATTGCTACCATGGGTCCTAGTGGTACAGATAGGGCGGCTAGCCTTTGAACACAGGATTTTCTTAAGATGGATCCTCCCACTTTTACTGGATCAGATCTTAACTAGGATCCACAGGACTTTATTGATCAAATTCAAAGAGCCTTAGATGTTATGCATGTAACGGGTAGAGAGACAATAGAGTTAGCGGCGTATAGATTCAAAGGGAAGGCTATATATTGGTACAAGGACTGGAAACGATCTAGGGGTATTGATGCACCCCCAGCTACTTGGAAAGAGTTCAAAGAGGCATTTTTTGATCATTATCTTCTATTCAAGATTCGTCAGGCCCGTGCAGATCAGTTTTTAAATCTTTGTCAGGGGAATATGAGCGTGAGGGAGTACAGTCTCCAATTTAATTCCTTTTCGAGATATGCTCCTAATTTTGTAGCTACTATGGATGACAGAGTTCATTAATATGTGGATAGGCTGGATCCATATCTGGTTAGAGATTGTACTATTACCTCTTTGAACAAAGATATGGACATAGCAAGGATCCAAGCTTTTGCATAGCAAATGGAAGATTAGAGGTAGAGGAGAAAAACACAGGAATTAGAAAGAGGATATTCCAAAAGGGCCATATCTACAAGGCAGTTCATGGCATCCCAAAGAGGGTTCAGACCACAGCTTTCTGCTAGACCACCTAGGCCATTATCTTCTTATTCTGAAGTAAGTGCCCCACCACAGTTCCAAGGGTCCAGAGGAAATCAATTTGGGCACAGAAGTGAAAGTCAGAGATCGCGGACAATGGGGTACCAAGGGCAAGGGAATATGAGCCAATCGAGACCTCCTCGAGAGCCATCCAATAAATGTGGAAGTTATCATTTGGGCGCATGTCGGTTGGGGCAATGTTTTCTTTTGGTGCGGTATGTCGGGGCATATGATGAGAGAATGCCCACGAAGGGGCATAGGGGGTATGGCATTACCTACGGGGTGATAGAGAAGCCACGAGTTCTAGCGGAGCTCAAAATTGTACGTATGCTCTAGCGGATCGACAGAATTTAGAGGCTTCCCCAGATATGGTTATGGGTACGTTGTATATCTTTTTATTCGATGTATATGCCTTAATTTATCCCGGTTCTACATTATCTTATGTTACTCCATTGGTTGCTGGAAAGTTTGAAAGAATACCCGAACTGTTTGTTAAGCCATTTGAAGTGTCCACATCGGTTGGGGAATCTATTATAGCTAGAAGGGTTTACCGAAATTGCATAGTAACTATTTGTGGTCGTGATACGATGGCTGATCTTGTGGAGTTAGAAATGGTAGATTTTGATGTTATAATGGGTATGGACTGGTTGACGTCTTGTTATGCCACAATTGATTTCTGCACGAAAAAGGTATATTTCTATTTTCCAAATGAATCAGTCCTTGAATGGAAAGGTGAAATTGGCGCGCCAAGAGGTAGATTTATTTCTTATTTTAAGGCAAGAAGAATGATTTCCAAGGGATACACATATCATTTAGTTAGAGTAAGGGATACAGAAGCGGAGCCACCAACTCTTCACGCTGTTCCGGTGGTAAATGAATTTTCTGATGTATTTCCTGAAGATCTTCTAGGTTTGCCTCCTGAACGAGAAGTAGAGTTTGGTATTGATGTAATACCAAGCACCCAACCAATCTCCATTCCTCCGTATAGAATGGCCCCAGCAGAATTACCAGAATTGAAAGAGAAATTGAAAGATTTCCTAGAGAAGGGATTCATAAGGCCTAGTATGTCCCCCTGGGAGCACCAGTGTTATTTGTGCGCAAAAAAGATGGCTCGCTGAGGATGTGTATTGATTATCGGCAATTGAATAAGGTGACTATTAAGAATAAATATCCTCTCCCAAGAAATGATGATTTATTTGATCAGTTATAGGGCGCCAAGTGCTTTTCTAAGATTGATTTGAGGTCAGGTTACCACCAAGTGAGGGTCAAAGAGAAGGATATACCCAAGACAGCTTATCGGAAACGATATGGTCATTATGAGTTTCTAGTTATGTCATTTGAGCTAACAAATGCACCCACAACTTTTATGGATTTGATGAATAGGGTATTTAAGCCATTCCTGGAGATATTTGTGATAGTTTTTATAGATGATATTCTAGTTTATTCTAGATCAGAAGAGGACCATGCCAATCACTTACGACAGGCATTGCAGACTCTTCGTGATTGTAAGTTTTATGCAAAGTTCTCTAAATGTGAGTTTTGGTTAAAGTCGGTGGCATTTTTGGGTCATATTGTATCTAGTGAAGGGATAAAGGTTGATGCTCAAAAGATAGAAGCTGTGAAGAACTGGCCAAGGCCCACAACGCCTACGGAGATTCGTAGTTTTCTCGGGTTGGCCGATTATTATAGAAGGTTTGTTGAAGGCTTTTCTTCCATTTCAACACCCTTAACCAAGCTAATCCATAAAGCATCCAAATTCCAATGGAATGATGCCTGTGAGAAGATTTTTCAAGATTTAAAGAACAAGTTGATTTCTACACCCGTGTTGGTACTTTCAGAAGGCACTGAAGGGTATGCAGTGTATTGTGATGCTTCCAGAATTAGTTTAGGATGTGTATTGATGCAGCATGGTAAGGTAATAGCATATGCTTCTAGACAATTGCGGCCACATGAGAAAAATTATCCTACACACGATCTTGAGTTGGCAGCAGTTTGCTTTAAAGATATGGCGCCACTACTTATATGGGGTTCATGTTGATATATATACTGACCATAAGAGCTTGCAATATATTTTTAATCAGAAGGATCTAAATTTAAGGCAGCGGAGATGGCTTGAACTATTAAAGGACTACGATATTGATAGCTTGTACCATCCAGGGAAAGCAAATGTGGTAGCTGATGCATTAAGTCGTAAGGCTATGATGGCGCCTATAGAAAGGTAAGGTATGAATAAAGATCTTCACCAGTTAGCTAGTTTGGGAGTTCTCCTTCTTGAAACTCCGGATAAAGAGCTTATCGTACATAATGCTGCGGAATCTTCATTAGTAGCTGAAGTGAAAGAGAAGCAATATGCAGAATTTATTTAATTACAGCTTAAGGAGAACATTCAGAGTGGTGCGACCAAGGAATTTGAGCTTATGCAAGAAGGAGTACTTCAGTGCCAAAACTGATTGTGTGTGCCGGATGTAGACGGACTAAGAAAGAAGATTATGGTAGAGGCACATTGTTCAAGGTATTCCATTCATCCAGGATCAACCAAAATGTATCAAGATTTTAAAGATAAGTATTGGTGGAATGACATGAAGAAGAGCATTGCAGAATTTGTAGCTGAATGTCCAAATTGTCAAAGAGTTAAAGTTGAGCACCAAAAACCCGGAGGTTATATGCAATGCATTGATCTTCCAAGCTGGAAGTGGGACATGATCAATATGGATTTCGTTATTGGTTTGCCTCATACATTTCGGAAGTTTGATTCTATATGGGTGATTGTTGATAGGCTTACCAAATCCGCATATTTCCTACCAGTTAGGACCACTTACAAAGTTGAAGAGTATGCGAAGCTGTAAATTAAAGAGATGGTCCGATTACATGGAGTGACAATATCTATTATATCTGATCAGGGAACATAATTTACCGCAAACTTTTGGAAGTCTTTTCAGAGGTGTTTAGGAACACAAGTGAAGTTGAGTACAACTTTTCACCATCAAACAGATGGACAAGAAGAACATACTATCCAAACACTTGAAGATATGCTACGAGCTTGTGTAATAGATTTTAAGGGCAACTGGGATGATCATTTACCTCTTATTGAGTTTGCCTACAATAATTGCTATCATTCAAGTATCAAAATGGCACCATATAAAGCTTTATATGGAAGGAAGTGTAGATCACCAATAGGATGGTTCAAAGTGGGTGAAACTCCTTTGTTTTGGAATGGATCTTGTTTATCAATCCATAGAGAAGGTTAAAGTAATTCAGCAACGACTGAAAACAGCCCAAAGTTGACACAAGTCATATGCGGATAGTAGAAGGAGAGGGCTAGAGTTTTCTATAGGTGATTGGGTATTTTTGAAGGTATAACCAATGAAAGGGGTAATGAGATTTGGCAAGAAAGGGAAGTTAAGTCCACGTTATATAGGCCCGTATAAGATCACTCGAAGGTTTGGACAAGTTGCATATGAATTAGAGCTACCCCAAGAGCTCTCATCAGTACATCCGGTATTTCATATGTCAATGCTTCGAAAGTGCATCGGATATCCATCACATATCACTTCTACTGAGGATGTGCAAGTTACGGAAGATCTTACCTATGAGGAAGTGCCTATTGCTATTCTAGATCGCCAAGTTAAGAAGATGAGAAATAAAGAGATAGCATCTGTGAAAGTATGTTGGAGAAATCATCAAAGGGAAGAGATTAAATGGGAAGATGAGGAAGCAATGAAATCTAAGTACCCTCATTTGTTCAAAGATGAAGAGGAAATTCAAGAAACGGAGTTAGAACATTAACAAGTAAGTTTTTTTTATATATGCATAGTATTAATGTGATGATGTGAATATTAATGATGGACTTGAACTTGTTTTGATTGAATAACTATGCTAACATTCGAGGACGAATTCCCTAAAGGGGGGAAGGATGTAACACCCAGTATTCAAGTACGTGTATTGGTCTTATTTATATAGAATTAATTTTTATTTTATTTATACCAGAATTTGACCGTCGATGGTTCCATGCGAAGGTTATTCAATAAACTTTCCAACGATATAAATATTTCCAAAAACGGATAGGTTTTGGATATAATCGAGCACGTTCGAAACTATAAAACGGTGACCGGGATAATTGGGAATAGTAAATGTGCAGGAAAATTTAGAACAAAAACTACTGAGGCCAGCTGAATTTTTGGATCAACTTCGAACGATCATAACTCCCTTAATATAATAAACTGGAAGATTTTCAACCTATGAAAAGAAATATCTTTGAGTCTTCATTCCAATTAAATTGGTTTCATCAAAATACAACATCTGAGTAAGGAGTTATATGCATTTTACTTCAGCCTATCAAAACAGATTTTTAGGGTCAACTTCAAACGACCATAACTCCTTGTACAGGACGAACTGGGTGACCTAATTTATATGAAATGAAATCCCTTTGAATTATCCTTCCAACGATACTTATTTCACCCAAATCTAATATCGGAGCAAAGAGTTATGGTCGATCTACTTTAGCTTACCAAAACAGTCTACCAAAGGACAGATTTGACATTATTTAAATTTTAAAGGCATTTTGGTCATTTCCTATTATATTATGGACGGGAATATGTGTATATATACATGTATATGAGTTAAAAAACTCATTTTCATCATCAATCATTGAGAAAGAACAAACCCTAGCGAAATTTGACTTTTAAATTACTTTTGATTCAACCGTAGAAATTCCAAAGTAATCTGATAACTGTGTTTGTCATCTCGAGAGCTTCGAACGGCACCTATTATTTGTGCAAACAGGATTGCATAATCAAGAGGTGAATTCTAAGGTATGAATATTGTTTGCCTATATTCTTTTCCATATGTATATATGTGATAGAGGATTATATGTATTGGTTGTTATTGAAAGGTGATGGAAATAGGGTTATGGACTATTTTGCTTGGTTTGGTTGTATTGAATTATGGAAGGTGGATATGTTAATTGAGTTATGGAAGGTGGATATGGTGATATACTATTGAATTGATAATTATTTATGTCTATGGCTCAATTTGGTTTAATAGATTGGTTGGAAGGATAAATCAATCCAAACTTGATATTGGAGGATGTTGTATGAATATGCATGGAATGTGAATGTAATTGGAGTATAAGAGGGTTAAAGTGACACCCTTTATGGTATAACTAAGGCTTACTACTTAACCACTAGTTTGGTGAATTCAAATAATTGAATTGTGACGTTTGGTTGCTAATACTAGATTGCTATATATGTTCATTGTAGATAAGTAATCCGAAAGACGGGAAGTACATTTGGGACTAGTATTCAAGGTTGACAGTCAGGTATGTAAAGCATACTCTATACCATATCTTTGGCATGAAAGTGAACAATTGATCTATTAAGAAAGTTTCCAAAGATATTCAATAACATGTGATCCATAATGGTTTTGTATGATGTCCTATGTTACCAATGAACTTGTTTCCACCCTGATGTCAAGACATTCCAATACTTACTTGTTTTTCAAATCTTATATGTTTATTGCACTAATGAATGTCAGAAGGTATCCGGTTACTCAAACAAGAACCATGTGCTATTAATGACTCCAAAACGTTTCATTGATATACCAATAAGTTCCTATTTCATTGTTATGGCATTGATGACTCCAAACACTTCAATGATGTGACAATGAGTTCTTACTTCATTGTTATTGCATTGATGGTCTATTTATATATCTCTTATTGATGTATCATTGTTTCAAAGTATCAAAAATGTGGTGGCGACCGAAATAACAATATCAAAGATTAATTGAACTAAGTGATGGAAGTTCTCTCTTATCGGGTGGTAGCCCAGGTGCATAAGCCTATCATGGGTCGATCCCTATTTATGTGTTTATGGGTGGTATCCCAAGGGCATAAGCCTATCATGGGTCGATCCCAGTTGATATGTACTGGAGGCAGCCTAATGGTCATAGTACAGTACATTAATGATTACAAAGATGATAAGAACGAAGGTAAAGTGATTGAATAAATACAATGTACAGGTTGTCACAAGTTCTAGTAAGTGTGGTCCACTCCTATTATGATTTATTCACTTGTTTCTGATTTCTATTGAGCTCCTATATCATATGTGATTATCTACAGCTTTACATACTCAGTACATATTTCATACTAACGTCCCCCACGGGGGACCTGCATTTTATGCTGCAGCATAGGTACCTCAGCTCATACACCGCAAAAGTAGGATCCAGGATATCCAGCTACTTTTGGTGAGCTCCAGTTTGCTTTGGGGCTTTCCATGTCATATCCAATCACTTTTGGTATTGTATAAAAGTTAGTTATATGGAAGGGTGTGTCCCGACCTTAGTTAAAGTCTATGTATTGTCTAGAGGCTTTGTAGACCTAATGTACAGTCAAGGTGGTGTTTTATTAATAGACGTGATGGCTCCAATGGGAAAGTATTGTATATACATATATATGTGTTCTCGAGCTTATACAGGTGATTATTTCCTTTTATATGTGACATGATGCTGTCCGAATTTTGGGTTGTCATAGTGGTATGCATGGGAAGTATAAGGTTATGAGCTGGTTCTCCCGAGCCTCCTCGATTACGGGTGCCAGTCCGCCCCAATAGGATTTGAGGCGTGACAGTGGTATGGGTGGTGTTTTTGGTAGTGGTGGTGTTTGTGGTGGTGGTATTGGTGGTGATTTGGGTGGTATTGGTATTGGTCTTGGTATTGGTATTGGTGTTTGTGTTCCATCTGTTACAATGGTGGAACATCTATTGGGAGATATTAAAATAGGTTTTCAAACAAATTCCCTATCTATTGCAACAAATATTTCAGCTGTTGGCTTAAAACAAACCAGTAGCAAGACTGTTTTGATCTCTTCCAACAGATTGTTCATCTGTTGTAACGGATGGGTTATCTATTGGAATATTTTTTGTAATGTGATGTATAAAAATCATTGAATTTTGTCTTACCTTTTTAAAAAAATTATTCAGACATCAATTGTAATGTATTTTTGTTTTTCCCTTGTTTGTACGTAAATAAAAGATGTCTCCCAAAAGAAAAGAAACTGAAAGTGGATCAACTTCCAACCACCTAACAAAAAAGGCTAAAGTGCAGATAGATTTGGAGGATCTTCCTGAACAATCTCAGACAGGGAAATGCAAAGCTGAGGAAAGTTATCATAACAATGTTGAGGGACGTAGAGAAGGGTCTGTAGAGGGTGGTGAGGAAAATAAAAGTGATAAGGAAGAAGAAGAAGAAGAAGAAGATAAACAAGAATAAGAGGAAGTAAAAAGTGAGAAAGATGATAATGATAATGCATCACCAATGGGACATGAATTAAGATCGAAATCCCAGCATGATCTAATCAAAACTATTAGTACTGACAGGTTTCAAGATGAGATGCTAATAGATAACCCTGCAGAATTAACTGGTGATTTTGTAGTTAAATCTCTGTTGGGGAAACATTTTGATGATTTTAGGAATACTATGAAAAAGGAAAATCTAGAGGAACATCGCATAGTGACAGACTTAAGATGCGATTATCCAAAAGATCCTCTCATCAAGGAAACACCCCTCAAAAAGTCTAAGGCAAGAAGGACAGCCAAACCACCACCATCAAATAAAGGCAAGACATTATCCAAGCGATCACACACCAAAACAAACAAACACAAAGAAAAATAGATGGGTTATTGGACATTGCTGGACATGGCTACAAAGCCACGATGTTGTTAGAAGATCTTAAGGATAAAGTCATACCAAAGAAGTACAAAGAGCTATTGTTCTTAGTTTGGTTTGTCCATTCCATTATATTGGCAAGAGACGTCTACAAAGTCATAGAAGATGATTTGTTGGAGATTGTAGAGGATTTCAAGAAATTCAACAATTATTTCTGGGCTATGACAGGTACAAGTTGGCTGCCAAATATTTATTGATAAAGTTATCCCCAAAGACGGTCTCCTTATACGGCTTTTCTTGGGCTTTCATGGTAAATTTAATCACTATTTTTTTACGCTTGCATTAGTCTATATTTATATTGAATAAATATTATGACATTTTTTTGCTTCCTGTTTACATTTTTTAGGCTTAGGCATTTGAAGCCATCCCTCTCCTTCGAATAGAAGTTAAGGATTACCCGAATAAGTTTTTTCATTCAAGTATCATTAGGAGGGTGGATGCAAAGAGAAAAATAAGGATTAACGAGGTTGATCTCTTTAACTGTAATACCCCGATTGTTCCTTAAGCCTAAGTTCATCTCCCAGAGTAAATATGGGTGACTTCCAAAGTGATTGATGTTCAAAACATGTTGTATTTCCCTAATTTCTACTTTTTTTTATGTGGAGAATTGAATAAGCTTTCCATCGATACCAAATTCCCCTAAATCCGACACTCGGGTGAGGAGTTAGAGCCATTTTAGTGAGACAGTGTGCCAACTGGCACTTCAGCGCGTCGCGGAGCCAGCCAAAATGGCAATTGTCATTTTCCAGTGAGCCTCCGCGATTTCACCGTGTCGCGCCATGGCTCAATTTAAAGGTTGTAAAATTCCAGTGCACCAACGCGATTCCTCCGTATCGCGGTGCCCTTCCAGGTCACAACCAAGGTGGCAAAAGTGACTTCACCACGTCGCGCTACTGTGCAATTTCCCAATTGTCAAAAGCCAGTGAAGGTCCGCGATTGTGGCGCGTCGCCAGGACCAAAAATTGGGCTCCAGTTCTAGAATTTTCTCAAGGGTATTTTGGTCTTTCCACCCATCCTTACCCACTATATATATACGAATAGAGGAGAAAATCCTCATTTTCCTCTTCATATCCATCCGGGAAAAAAAGGGCTAGGGTTTCTCTCTTCCATTTCCAAATCCAAATCTTCTCAAAGAAATTTAAGAAATCTTCCATATATTTCACTGAGTTGTTTAATAATCGAGTTCTCCGAGTCAAAGGCATCAAGAAATTTATCTCAAGGGTGTGAGAAAGAAGTTTATATCAAGTTTCTTCATCTCAAAAATCATAATCAAGGTATGTGGGGATTGAACAAGAATATCCTTTCATTCTTGTGCCCAAAGAATTGATTTTTACTATTGGAATTTCATGATTTTGTGAGCGGGTTTATATCCAAATTACTTTATCATTGATTTATGAGAATCGAGCTATTCAAGATTTATATACATGACTATTTCGTTGTTTTATTTCTTAAATTAAGAATTTATGCTATGATTTGTACATTGCTACTATGAATTGATGATTTCTAACTGAGAGTCATAATTTTAAGATTTTCCATGAGAAGTTGATTATTGAATATATATATATATTGATATTGAGCTTGCGAGTCAAGAATGAATCCTATGATGTTTCCTTGAAGCTTTTGATATTTGAAATAATTTGATAAGAAACCATACTTGGTGTTGAGAAAGATTGTTTTGATTTTGAGTTGAGTTAGGAATCCACAGTTGTATATGATTTACAGATGAGATATATTTATGTTTTGGTCTTTATGATAGACCCATGAGTTGATATTGATTAAGGTGGATTTTCTAACGCGTTCTGAGCTGAGTCTGGGAGGAGTATTTAGCACCGAGCGGGAAATGTGGTATTTCCCTGGAACTACGTGCCTTTGTAGGATTGATATTGATAATTGTGGGCCAGAGGCCGAGTATGAGCTTGTGATCACAAAGTTGAGGTTGTACTCCCTGGCAATAGTACGACGCTCCCGCCAATGTGGGGTTCTCTCCTTAGGAGGGAAAAATATTGGACTCCATGTGGCTCACATGGTTTATGTCGGTTATAAGAAACTCCCAAGTCCATAATAGTCTAAGTTTCTTAAGTTACCGAGTCACTCTAAGTCATGAGTCAAAGATTTTGAGTTGAGTCCAATGATTTATGAGATTTATGAAGCATGTGTTATTATTGATGATTTATGGAAATTATGTTTCAGGAAATTCAAGCGAAGAGAGTCATTATTGTCAGCATGCATGATTTTATTTTACATTTATGATATTATTTAAAAATGTTGCATACACCCCCACATACTCAGTACATTCCCAAGTACTGATTCTCATACTCTTCTGTGTTCTATATTTCCTCGTGATATAGGTTCAGGTGCTCAGTCTCAGCAGCGACAGTGATCTCCGAGTACCTTCATCTACATTTCTGCAGTTGGTGAGTCCTCATGGTTCGAGGACCTATGTCCCTGATTTTGTCTTGTTAATAGATGGTTGTTTCCTTTCAGATCAGTACGAGTCAGTTGGGGGATCTGTCCCAATGGCTCCTCAGTCTTATGTAGTAGAGGTTTTGTCAGACTAGAGTACCAGTATGTGAAGAACTTCAGAATTTTGATTGTACAGGACAGTATCTCTTCATATTCCAGTATGTTCATGGCATAATTATTCTTTCTTAATCTAGCTTGATTTTCGTTGTAGTGAGTTCTGAAAGTGATGATAGGCTTAGAGGGTTAGCTTAAGGCCATGTGTGGTCTTAAGCACTGTAACGCCCCAAGATTCCATCCCAAGACGTCACACGGTGCTTAATGCCACACGCGACCTCAAGCTAACCCTCTGAGCCTGTCATCACCTCTATAACTCACTATGACAATAATCAAGCTGTAATAAAGAAGAATAATCATGTCATGAACATACTGGAATACAAAGAAATACTATCCTATACAATCAAAATACTGAAGTTCTGTACATACTGGTACTCTAGTCTGACAAAGCCTTTACTACATAAGACTGAGGAGTCATTGGGACAGATCCCCAACTGACCCGTACTAAACTGGAAATAAACAACCATCTACTATCAAGACAAAAATTAGGGACATAGGTCCTCGAACCATAAGGACTCACCAACTGTAAGAATGTAGATGGAGGTACTTGAGGATCATTGTCGCTGCTGAGACTGAGCACCTGAACCTACATCATGAGAAAATATAGAACACAGAAGAGTATGGGAATCAGTACTTGGGAATGTACTGAGTATGTGGGGTGCAGGCAATATTTAAATAATATCATAAATATATAAGAAAATCATGCATGCTGATAATAATGACTCTCTTCGCTTGAGTTACCTGAAACATATTTTCCATAAATCATCAATAATAACACATGCTTCATAAATCTCACAAACCGTTGGACTCAACTCAAACTCTTTGACTCATGACTTAGAGTGACTCGGTAACTCATAAAACTTGAACTATTATGGACTTAGGAGTTTCTTATAACCGACATAAACCATGTGAGCTTACATGGAGTCCAACGTCTTGCCCACGTTGGGGAGAGCTGTTTTATCCTTGCCATCGGAGTAGAACCTTAACTTTAGTGATAACTGTCTTGGCCTTTGGCCCTTAATCTTAATCTTACGGTGGCACGTAGTTCTGGGGTAGTAGGATGCGCTGAACCCATACTTCCTGCCCGGTGCTAAATACTACTCCCAGACTTAAGCTCAGAACGCATTAGGAAATCCACCTTAATCAACTCAAGGGTCTATCATGAAGAACAAAATATAAATATATATATATCTGACTTGTAAATCATAATCAACTTGTGGATTCCTAACTCGACTAAATCTCAAAATAATCTTTCTCATCATCAAGTACACTTGCTTATCAAATCATATCAAGTATCAAATCTTCCAGAAAATATCATAGAACTCGTTCTTTACTCTCAAGTTCAATATCAATATATATTCAATAGACAAACTTCTCATGGAAAAACATAAATCATGACACTTATCATAAATCACTTAGAAATTATCATTTCATGGTAACAATATACAACTCATGACATAAATTCTTAATTTAATAAATAAGACAATGAAGTAGTCATATGTGTCAATCTTGTATAGCTCAAATCTCATAAATCCTTGATAAAGTAATTTAGGTGTAAACCCACTTTGCAAAATTCATGAAATTCAATAGAAATTAAATCTTTGGGCACAAGAACGGAAGAAGTGTTCTTATTCAAAACCCCACATACCTTAATCTTTGAAATTGGATGAACTATAGTGCTTGAGACTTTATCCACACTTGAAATAAATAATTCTTGAAGCCCACACTATGAGGAACTTGGTTCTTGAAGAAATTTTGAAGATTTATTGATGATTCTTGGAAGATTTATGTTCTTGATATAACCCTAGATATATTATCTCAAGAGAATTGGAAGAGAAAATTATGGAATTAGGGTTTGGATGGGATTCTCATATTTATAGAGGCCTCAAAAAGATGGGAAAAGACCAAAATACCCTTGCAAAAATGTCTCTAAATTGCTGAAAAAAATAGCTGACGACATCCGTGACAGGCCGTCAAACCCGTGATAGGCCGTCACGAAATGTCATCACAAAAGGGTCAAATTTTATGATTTTCTACCAAAGGCTGACGATGTCGTCAGAAATGTCGTCAGAAACGTGACGAAGTCGTCAGAAACGTGACAGGCCGTCAGAAACGTCGTCACCCTTTTCCAGATTGACATGCTGGAGTAAAATGGGTATAACTCATTGCTCCGTTATTGGATTTCTGCAAAATTGGTATTGTTGGAAAGCTAATTCAATTATCTATCTGTTGATAGGTCATAAGCTCAAAACGTCTAAGTATAATGAGATATATACTCATTTGAAGTTGACTATACCAATATCCTTCTCAAGAATTCAATCGGTAAGGAATGTTTTGATTCACCCAATCGTTAGGACATCTTTAAGGCCTTAATACACACCATCCTTGATCAAAAAACAACCCAAAACATTATAATTTATTTCTCATGAGCTTGATTCATGGTTGCACTATTGGTTAGAGTCTCGGGGTATTACAATATCTCCCCCTTGGAAATATTCGTCCTCGAATGTAGCTAGATAGGCCAAAACAAGAGAAAATAAGGGCATATAGCTGGAACGACTCACTAAAGGGATTACTTCATTCTAAACTTTCGAGTACTTCACAAAATGCATGAATCATAGAGAGAATAACCATATAGCTGACTCCACTGGATTAGGGAAGAATAGTACCTTTGGCTTAATTTGAACTCGTGGAGAAGAGATGAGGGTATCTGGTTCGCATATCTGCTTCTGCTTCCCAAGTAGCACCCTTGACTGATTGATTTCGCCACAGAACTTTGACCAAGGGAACTTCCTTATTTCTTAGTCTACGAACTTGATAATCTAGAATTTTAATTGAAACTTCATCATACGAAAGGCTATCCTGAACATCAAAACTTTCTGATGGATCAACAACAATAGAATCACCAATGTGCTTCTTGAGCATAGAAATGTGAAAGATAGGATGGGCAGTTGACAACTTGGCAGGAAATTCAATCTCGTAAGCTGCTTTCCTATCACGATTCAAAACTCTATAAGGGCCAATGTATCGGGGACTGAGCTTTCCTTTCTAACCAAATCTTTTCACCCCCTTCATGGGTGAAATCTTCAAGTACACCAGATCGTTAACCTCAAACTCAAGAGCTCTTCTTCTCATATCTGCATATGACTTCTGAAGACTCTGGGCTGTCTTCAACCTTTCCCGTATCAGCTTAACTTTCTCCATAGCCTCAAACAAAGCATCAGGTCCACTCAAAGTGGCTTCACCAACTTCAAACTAACCTATGGGTGATCTACATCGCCTTCCGTATAAAGCCTCAAATGGAGCCATTCCAATGCTAGCATAAAAACTGTTATTGTAAGCAAATTCAATCAATGGCAAATGTTCATCCCAACTTCCTTTAAAATCAAGAACACATGCCCTCAACACATCCTCCAAGGTCTGGATGGTCCTCTCAGCCTGACCATTGGTCTGTGGATGAAAAGCGAAGCTAAGATGAACTTGGGTACCAAGACCCTTCTGAAAAGCCCTCCAAAAATGAGAAGTAAATTGAGTACCCCTTTTGTAGCTAATAGAAAAAGGAACTCCATGCAATCTGACTAACTCTCGAATGTACAGCTTAGCATAGTCCTTAGCGGTGAAAGATGTATGCACTGGCAAGAAATATGTGGACTTAGTAAACCTTTCTACAATGACCCAAATCGAATCATGATGACGTCGAGAAGGAGGTAAACCAGTCACAAAATCGATATTTACTTTCTCCCACTTCCAAGTAGGAATATTGAATTCTTGCATCATTCCACCGGGTCTTTGGTGTTCTATCTTAACTTGTTGTCAAGTTGTACACTTCTCTACGAATTTTTCTATATCCTTTTTCATACCATTCCACCAATAGATTTCTCGCAAATCGCAGTACATCTTGGTAGCACCGGGATGAATAAAATATTGCGCGCCATGCGCTTAAGCCATAATTCTCTGCCTTAAATCTTCAACATCAAGAACACATAATCTATTCTGAAATCTCAATACACCATCAAACCTTCACCTTTTGGTCTTTAACTGACTCCTTCTGTCTGACCAAACTAGGATCCATATCTTGCTTCTCCTTTACTTCCGAAACTAGAGAAAATGTGGAACTACTCTGAACCCAAAACATTACCCTCAGCTGAATCAAGAAATCTAACTCCCAACCTAGCCAGACGATGCACCTCATGAGCTAACTCTTTCCTATCTTCCTTGACCTGTGGTACACTACCCATGGACGACCTGCAAAGGGCATCTGCCACTACATTGGCCTTGCCCGGATGATACAACACAATCATATCATAGTCTTTTAATAATTCTAACCATCGCCTCTAACGAAGATTCAACTCTCTCTGAGTAAACACATACTGCAAACTCTTGTGATCCGTAAAGACATCAAAATGAACACCGTACAAATAGTGTCTCTAGATTTTCAAGGCAAAAACCACTGCAGCTAACTCAAGGTCATGGGTTGGGTAGTTCTTCTTATGTGGTTTCAACTGTCTAGAGGCATAGGCTATAACCTTACCTTTCTATCAACACACAACCCAAACCAACTCTAGAAGCATCACAGTACACCACAAAATCATCTACACCATTTGGAAAGGTCAACACAGGGGCCGAAGTGAGTCGAGTCTTCAACTCCTGAAAACTCTTCTCGCAAGAGTCAGACCACAGGAATTTAATTTTTTTTGGGTCAACCGAGTCAAAGGAGACGCAATGGAAGAGAAACCCTCAACAAAAAGATGGTAGTAGCCAGCTATACCCAAGAAACTCCTAATATCAGATGGGGAAATAGGTCTAGGCTAATTTTTCACAAATTCTATCTTTTGAGGTTCAACTCGAATACCTTCAGAAGAAACAATATGACCCAAAAAAGCAACTGACCCTAGCTAAAATTCGCACTTGCTAAATTTGGCAAATAGCTAATGATCTCTAAGGGTTTGCAAGACTATTTAGAGATGATCTGCATGGTCGTTCTCACTTCGGGAGTATACAAGAATATCATCTATGAACACAATAACAAACATATCCAGGTACTGTCTGAACACCCAATTCATGAAGTCCATAAAGGCTGCTGGGGAATTTGTTAGCCCGGAGGACATAACCAAGAACTTAAAATGACCATATCAGGTATGAAAAGATGTCTTTGGACTATCACACTCCCTAACTTTAAGTTGGGGATAACCGGATCTCAAGTCTATTTATGAGAAATAGTTAGCAACTTGCAGCTGATCAAACAGGTCATCAATTCTAGGAAGAGGGTGCTTGTTCTTGACTGTGACCTTGTTAAGCTGACGATAATCAATGCACATCCACAATGAACCATCTTTCTTTCTCACAAACAGAACAGGTGCACCCCAAGGAGATACACTAGGCCTTATGAAACCCTTATCTAGAAGATCTTTGAGTTGCTCTTTCAACTCCTTAAGTTCTGCGGAGGCCAAATGATATGGAAGATTAGAAATAGGCTGCGTGTCGGGGAGAAAATAAATCCTAAATTCTATCTCTCTATCGGGAGTTACCCATGGGAGATCTTCTGGAAAAACATCACAAAAATTATTAACAATGTTGATCGACTGAATGGTCAGAGTCTCGAACTTAGTATCTTTAACTCGAACCAAATGATAGATGCAACCCTTGGATATTAATTTTCTAGCTTTAAGATAGGATATGAAATGACTCCTGGGAGATACAGAATTTCCGGACCACTCAAAGGTTGTTTCATTAGGAAACTGAAACTTGAATACACGGCTATGATAGTCTATAGATGCATAACAAGAGTGAAGCCAATCCATACCCAGAATAATGTCAAAATCAACCATGTCTAGCTCAATCAAATCTGCAAACATAACTTTGTGAAGGACAGTGGTAGGACACTTCTTATATACTTGCTTAGCAACAATAGGTTCACCTACTGGAGTAGAAACTAGAAAAGGCTCAGGAATATTTTCAGCATTGATCTCAAAATTCACATCCACTAACGGAGTCACTAAGAAAGACTTGGCCCAGGGTCCATCAACACATACACATCAAAATGAAATACACGGAGCATACCAGCAACAACATCTGGTGAATCCTCCTGCTCCTGGCGGGGTGGTATAGCATAAAAGTAATTCTGGCACTGACCACCAGCAGTACTAGATGAGGCACCCTGAGAAGGAGTAGGACGAACCCAAGGGGCTGGAGCACTAATATCCTGACTCTAAGGACGAACATCATGACTCCCCTGTCTAGCATATGGGCAATCCCTAAATTTATGGCCCAACTTACCACAACCAAAACAACCTCTTTGCTCAGCCATACACTCTTCAGGATGCATCCTATCACACTTAGCACATGGGGGATAGTTAGGTCTATTATTCACACTGTCCTGAGACCTATACACAGTAGGTCTATTACCCTGCTCTTTCTTGACTCTGGATGCGGGAGTACTAGATGATGGCGGTGCTGGCATAAAAGAACGGCTCTGAAACTGAGGGCGTATCCCTCCAGAAAATCTACTCTGACTATACCTCTATTGCTCTGATCTAACTCTCTTATTCCCTCTTCCTCTCTCTCTCTTTTACCTTGTTTGCTTTAATCTGTTGGGTATGTATCATCAACCTAGAAAGATCCATGTCCCTATTGAGCATAGCGGACCTACACTCTTTCACAACATAACTCGATACGCCAGTTAAAAACTTACTCATACTGGTCCTGGAATTAGACATCATACCAGGAGCATACTTAGACAACTGGTTAAATTTAAGATAACATTCCTTAACTGTCATTGATCTTTGTCTCAAGTTCATAAATTCTTCTAGTTTTGATTCCCTGAGCTCCGGGGGAAAGAATCGGTCTAAGAATGCATCCTGGAACAACTTCCAATTTATGGGAGCGGCATCCTCCCCTCTACTCTTCCTCTACAACTCCACCCAATCATAAGCAACATCTTTCAAGCGATTGAAAGCTAGATCCACACTTTCTTCCTCTGTTACATATATAATTTGGGTGAACTTTTTCACCTCATCAAGATACATATGTGGGTCCTCACCTACCCTTGACCGATAAAACTCTGGCAGATTTATCTGCATAAAATCCTGAACTCGAGCTGCCACCTGAGCATTAGCGGTAACTGCCTGGGCTGGCGCCTGAAAAGCTGCCCAAAATTTGGCATGAGTCACCGTCCCATTGAAAGGATCAACGGGTTGAGGTTGTTCACTATTTCTCTGAGCTCTATGATGAGGAATTTTTTGTCATAAGAGAGCATGAATTAATAGCAGAGAGAAATATTCATAGGCACGAAAGACTTCTAAAAGAAAGAAATGACTTTTCCTAAAACGTCCCATAGCCTCTTGCTCATAAATGTGGCGCGCTACACACCGATGATCAAGACTCTACGTAACGTGTCTTGTCAGACTCCCTAGGACTCCTTTAAACCTTAGACTCTGATACCAAGCTTGTAACACCCCAAGATCCCATCACAAGATGTCACACGGTGCTTAAGGACACATGCGACCTCAAGCTAACCCTCTGATCATGTCATCACCTCAATAACTCACAATGACAATAATCAAGCTGTAATAAAGAAGAATAATCATGTCATAAACATACTAGAATACAAAGAAATACTATCCTGTACAATAAAAATACTGAAGTTCTTTACATATTGGTACTCTAGTCTGACAAAGCCTCTACTACATAAGACTGAGGAGCCATTGGGGCAGATCCCCAACTGACCCGTACTGAACTGGAAATAAACAGCCATTTACTATTAAGACAAAAATTGGGGACATAGGTCCTCGAACCATGAGGACTCACCAACTGTACGAATATAGATGGAGGTACTCGAAGATCATTGTCACTGCTGAGACTGAGCACCTGAACCTACATCATGAGAAATTATAGAACACAGAAGAGTATGGGAATCAGTACTTGGGAATGTACTGAGTATGTGGGGGTGCAGGCAACATTTAAATAATATCATAAATATATAAGAAAATCATGCATGCTGATAATAATGACTCTCTTCGCTTGAGTTACCTGAAACATATTTTCCATAGATCATCAATAATAACATATGCTTCATAAATCTCACAAACCGTTGGACTCAACTCAAACTCTTTGACTCATGACTTAGAGTGACTCGGTAACTCCTGAAACTTGGACTATTATGGACTTGGGAGTTTCTTATAACCGACATAAACCATGTGAGCTTACATGGAGTCCAACGTCTTGCCCACGTTGGGAAGAGTTGTTCTATCCTTGCCATTGGAGTAGAACCTTAACTTTAGTGATAACTGTCTTGGCCTTTGGCCCTTAATCTTAATCTTACGGTGGCACGTAGTTCTGGGGTAGTAGGATGCGCTGAACCCATACTTCCCGCTCGGTGCTAAATACTGCACCCAGACTTAAGCTCAGAACGCGTTAGGAAATCCACCTTAATCAACTCAAGGGTCTATCATGAAGACCAAAATATAAATATATATATCTCACTTGAAAATCATAATCAACTTGTGGATTCCTAACTCGACTAAATCTCAAAATAATCTTTCTCATCATCAAGTACACTTGCTTATCAAATCATATCAAGTATCAAATCTTCCAGAAAATATCATAGAACTCGTTCTTTGCTCTCAAGCTCAATATTAATATATATTCAATAGAAAAACTTCTCATGGAAAAACATAAATCATGACACTTATCATAAATCACTTAGAAATTATCATTTCATGGTAACAATATACAACTCATGACATAAATTCTTAATTTAATAAATAAGACAATAAAGTAGTCATATGGGTCAATCTTGTATATCTCAAATCTCATAAATCCTTGATAAAGTAATTTGGGTGTAAACCCACTTTGCAAAATTCATGAAATTGTAATAGAAATTAAATCTTTGTGCACAAGAACGAAAGAAGTGTTCTTGTTCAAAACCCCACATACCTTAATCTTTGAAATTGGATGAACTTTAGTTCTTGAGACTTTATCCATACTTGAAATAAATAATTCTTGAAGCCCACACTATGAGGAACTTGGTTCTTGAAGAAATTTTGAAGATTTATGGATGATTCTTGGAAGATTTATGTTTTTGATATAACCTACATATATTATCTCAAGAGAATTGAAAGAGAAAATTATGGAATTAGGATTTGGATGGGATTCTCATATTTATAGAGGCCTCCAAAAGATGGAAAAATACCAAAATACCCTTGAAAAAACGTCTCTAAATTGCTGAAAAAAATAGCTGACGACATCCGTGATAGGCCGTCAGACCCATGATAGGTCGTCACAAAATGTCGTAAAAAAAGGGTCGAATTTTATGATTTTCTGCCTAAGGCAGATGATGTTGTCAGAAATGTCATCAGAAATGTGACGAAGTCGTCTGAAATGTCATCATAAATGTGACAGGCCATCAGAAACGTCGTCACCCTTTTCCAGATTGACATGCTGGAGTAAAATAGGTATAACTCTTTGCTCCGGTATTGGATTTTGAAAAAATTGTTATAGTTGGAAAGCTAATTCAATTATTTATCTGTTGATAGGTCATGAGATCAAAAATTATAAGTATAATGAGAGATATTCTCGTTTGAAGTTGACTATACCAATATCCTTCCCAAGAATTCAATCGGTAAGGAATATTTTGATTTACCCAATTGTTAGGACATCTTAAAGGCCTTAATACACACCATCATTGATCATAAAACAACCCAAAATATTATAATTTATTTCTCATAAGCTTGATTTATGATTGCACTATTGGTTAGAGTCTCGGGGTATTACAAACACTATGTGATATCTCGGGATCAGTTCTCGGGTCGTTACATTAACCCTCTAGATGATGTAGTAAGTCTTCTTTCAAGTAAAATAATTCAACCCAAAGAAAGATATTGAAATAGATGGTCCATCTGTTGCAACAGATGGATCAGCTATTGAAATTTATTTTAACTGATTACCTGTCTGGTGCAAAAGATAGATAATCTTTTGTGACAAATGAGTCATTTTTTGCAATAAATTACCCATCTGTTGCTTTGGTTCTCTGAAACTGACTTAATAGATTACCCATCTACTGCAACTTATGCAACAGATAGGTAATCTGATGCAATAGATGGTTAATATATTTCCACGTAGGAATCATCTATCGCAATATAAATATCATCTGTTGCATAAGTTGTCTATGTTAATATATTAACCAACTGACTACAAATTATTATTTGATTTAAACGTATCTACCCTTTTTAGGTGGTATATCCATGGATCGTACCTACTTAGAGATTACTTCTTTTATAATTCTAGATCTTATTGATACAATAATATACCTAACAGTGGATTTAATAAATAAGAAATTGGTTGGAGCAACAGATATAAGAAAAGTAGTTAGGCAAGGGCAGCCTCATATTGAGGCTCTTTATGACCAACTTGCTACAATAGATCTGGGTGTTATTTCTGGGAGTGTTATTGGTGGAGTTGTTGATGTTGGTGAAAGTCATGTTAATATTGATACTGATGCCAGTCATGATGATGAGCATGTTGATTCTCAAGAAAAAATAAATATGTTTGAAATCACCCCTTACTGTGGTCCCTTTCACTCATATTTACTCTTATATTCTCATTGCTAATGCAAAAAGTTCATGGAAAGATAGGACAAACTCTTTCAAAAATAGATGCTCGCACTAATGCTGTCGAGGAATTGAAATTCAAGAAGGGTATAATACCATCTAAGAAGGTGAGAGAGCCATACACTCCTACAGTGGAGGTTAGAAAGATGAAAAAGCAATTAGAAATATACTCTCAAATAGGAAACCAAAATAAACTACAACTCCTCCTTTCTCAAAAGTTGATGAAGTTCAGGGACAATTGAAGAAGGTGAACATATACACGAAACTTGATTCCAAACAGAAGGTTGTTCAGAGAAAGATAATAAATTCCAAGCAATGCGCAAAAACCTTCAATATGGATGTCGTTTCCCTCCAAGACTTCAAGAAGATGAAAGATATGGAAGTTTGGTACATGGACACGGTAAGTTTACTTTTCCTAACTTAGCCTTCTAATCTACTCTATGAAGAAGAAGAATTTACGCAACAGATGTGTCATCTATTGCAATAGTTAGGTATTTTGGTGCAACTAGTGGTTCATCGATTGCAACAAATTATCCATTTGTTGCATAAATTACATTAGATGAGTAATCTGTTAACAGATTTAGAGAACCCTGTGCAACAGATGGACCATCTATTACATCTTTCCACTTTGTTTTTCTTTTTTAGAATTACTAACCTATTTAAAATTTGTCTTTTTATATCACAGTATGTTGATGAAATTCTCTGCCTCATGATGGGAAGGAAATTAGCGTACTCGGATGTTTTTTATGCTGGCGATAGGATAATGGACCTCAACGTCTACAATAATTTCAAGAATAGGTATGATGAACTTATTTAGCTAGTGTCAACTCTCGGTGGCCTAGAATTTGATTCTTTAGTTTCTAGGTTCGAATGGGATGAAGATATAATTGAATATGTTAGAGAAAAGAGGCCATATCCACACGGAAAAGACTAGATCAAGTCAAAGAGAATTCTTGCAGTCATGAATGTGGACGTAAAATATTTTCTGGCTCTTGAGATACTACTTGATGATGGAATAATGAAGGTTTATGATTACAACTTACATGTCTTTGACGAGGATGATTTTTTAACCAAGATGCAACCACTATTGGACTTGTTCCCCTACTTATTAAGGTAGAGTAAGCTAATGAATTATTTGCCAGCAAAAGTGTTGAATGAAAAACAGGATTTTAAAGGTCGAAACAAGGACAAGGACCTTCCAAAAAATCAAACTAGTGTTGTGTGTGGGTCTTACGCTCTTGCACACATTGAATGTTTGCTAATGGCACAAAAAAGACCAACCCAATGACCTTTCTGTGCGATAACACAGTGGCAAGGATACAAGAGGTCTGGACTTATGGGGTAATAATTAAATGACTGGAGCCTGTGTATGTAAAATAAAAAGATGTAAAAATACAAACACCATGATAATTTTTATTTCAAGTCACTTTACATGTAGTGATAATTTTTTTTGTTTGATAAAAACTATCTGTTCTGGCAGATAGTTTATCTATTGCAATAGGTTGGTCATCTGTTGCATTATGCAGATGTTTATATCTAAGTTTATCTGTTGCAACACATAGTCTATCTGTTGCAACAAATAGGTCATCTATTGGAACAAATCAAAATAGTAGGAAGACTTGTTTGATAATTTCCAACAGTGACCTATATGTTGCAACATATGTCTAATGTTGTTTGATAATTTCCAACAGATATATTGTCTGTTGCAATAGACCTATTAGCTATTGCAATATTTGAATCTATATTTTATTTCAATTAATAAGTTCAAATTTAAAGATAAAATAAATTTCATTGACAAAATAAAATAAATTGAAGCCTTCAAAAATTACATGAAATAAATCAAAAAATAAATGAAATGTAAAAAATTATTATGGGTACAGATGATCTACTCAACAAATAAATCAATAATTTAAGTTTTGATGCCAACAATTTCTAAGGAGAAGTTATTACTTTGACATACTCAAGCTATAAAGATGTACTAAATATGGACAAGTTGCTCTTCATCTGATGTTATGGAATTCGACTTTGGTCGTCGTGGATCTTTAATGTCGTTTTCGTACGTTTCTGAGTTTTTGCGTCTCTATATTTCCATAAAAGAGTAGCATATCTTTTACGAACTAATATGACTTCAAGTCCATTATTTGGTACTTCTAATCGATCGGTCAAATACTCAGCGTAAGCAGCAACAAAAAGACCGCAATCCCTGCGTTTGTAAAAATAAGATAATTCATGTCTTGCAATTAATATAAGTGTTGTAAAATTTATGAAATAAAACTAAATCATGATACTTACAAGCTACCACTGAGTTGTTGAGCAATTCCTTCAACATGTTCTACATCAAATAGATTACTTATTTTATCTCGGTATACTTCAATTATCGACCAATTAGTACGAATCTTTTGATCCAAAAAGCCACTTATATCAAGGTAAGAAGGCAATATTTTGGCTAACTTTTATATCTCAGACGGCGGCCGATAACATCTCCTTCCCGACATTAAGTTGCAAACTCGGATGTGCCTCTCTTTTAGAACGACGACAGCCAACACCCAATAAAATACATCACTATAATTGATTGAAATGTACACTTCGTCAACTAATAAGCCATCTGAAATGCTAAAACCTTTGATGATGTTGATTAAGCATTCCTCATTTTGGGAAACTTTCGACTGTTGCTGACAATACCTACCGCAGGCATTATTGATGTAAACTTTGTACAAATTATTGTCTATCATAAATTTGTATTGTTCTTGTATTTTCAACTTGACCTTCTTTTAGAGGTAGTAAAAATTGAAATTGATGTGATGTACATATTATCAAATATTTCAGATTACGTGATAATAAAATTAATACACAGATAGAATTATATAAAGTATTAATAGTTAGATATATGGCATTTAAACCTCATCATTCCAGCAAGTTTGGGTCTATGACATCAAATAGAACCAATTCTTCATTCTGGGAAGTGCAAAAACAAAGTCGAATATATCAAAATCAAGATTCGATTAGTTCACTTTGTAGTGTTCGTCATTTTATTTTTTGCATGATTTATATGTGTTAATGTCATGATTTTATAAGAAGAATTGTATAAATCAATATCTTTAAAAATAATTTATGTACCTTCTAGCATAAAGCTTTAACAGCCCATCGGTAGTCCATTCTGAATATTCGTTGATCAACTTTGTTAGTTTTTTTGGAGACTCATCCGAGATGTTGAACCCTTCAAACGGGTAATTCTTTTATTCTTTCAGACTGAAAGGCTTCACTTTTTCTTCATCTTTGGAAGCAGTTGATGGATTATCAACTGTGATATTATGCTTTTCAGCGGTAGCTTCAACAATGGCATCCACCTGGAAATCCAAAATTGTCAATGCTAATCACAGAGATACAAAAATATGGAAAACGATAACTCATTTGTTATAGGAAATCAAACAGGTCTTCTTTCTATTTATTTTATCCCAACAGATTACCTATATATTGCAATAGATGGGTCATCTGTTGGGATAAATTAAAATAGGAGGAAGACATGTATGATAATTACCAACAGATGGTCCATGTGTTGCAATATATTACTCATATATTTGGACAAACTAAAATAGTAGGAAGACTTGTATGGTAATTTCTAACAGATGGTCCATCTATTGCAACGTATGACTCATCTATTTAGATAAACTTAAACAGTAGAAAGTCTTGATTTAATTTGTCCCAACAGATGACCCATCTTTTGCAGCAGATAGATCATCTGATGGTACAAATTAAAATAGTAGAAAGACCTATATGACAATTTTCAACATGACCCATTTGTTCAAACAGATGACTCATATGTTAGAATAGATGACTCATCTGTTGGAACAACCTAAAACAGAAAGGAAGCCTTGATGTAATTTGTCCGAACAGAGGGGTCATCTATAGGATAAATTAAAACAGTTGGTAACCTGTTTGATTTCCTCTAATAAATGAGACATATTATAACGACCCTCCCGATTATTTTTAAAATTTTCTCATCTTCCCTATTTTAGTTCTCCCTGAAGCTGGTGTATGTGAGATAGGACTCACGGGATGAGTAGTACCAATCTTAGGGTGTTCGGAAGTAATTTAACTTATTAGTTGGATTATTGAGTTTTTAATAAATTTAAGCTTGATAATGCTCAAGTTCGACCCAAATGACCCCATATTAGTGTTTTAGAGATTCTAATAGATATGGAATGTACTTTTTAGTCAAGTTACATATTTGTTTTATTTTTAAGAGATTCTAAATAAATTGCGAAGATTTATTAAAGGTTGCAATATTTTTAGTTATTTAGTGTAATTATTGATTTAATGGGTCAAAACCAACAATTTAATTACTTATGTGGTCAATATAAAAATGGATTTAAGTGAAAAGAATTAGTCATAATTATTAAACGTGAGAACATAAAGTTGAGAAGTGGGGCGGAGAAGTTATATCATAGGGTTTCTTTTCTTCACAAAATAAAAATGAGAAGCAAGAAACGACATCAGATAGCAAAAATTTCCATTGATTCTACCATCTATTGCTGCATCTTGTGATGTACTAGTAAGAATTTAAATTTGTCCTTATTAAGAGCTTTTCAATTTGTCCTTATTAAGAGCTTTTCAATTTTTCCTTATTAAGAGTTTTTCAATTAAAATTGTGATGAGCCAATAGTTCGGGTGAAGGTACAGATTATATGCTATTTAAAATTGATGATGGGTGTAGTGATGGAATTAATTAGGCTATTATAATTGAGGGGATAAAATTCTATTAATTAGTAGCATAACTACCATATCAGGGCAAAATTGAGGTTTGTAATGTTAAGGTGGCAGTGGCCATTTTGCAGTTGTTAACCTCTTGGGGGTTTTGCAAATTGACTTGAATTAGGGGTCAATTATTAGTTAATGATTAACCAATTAATTGGCATGAATTGTACAAGTTGATGGTAGTAAATGTGTTATAGGTTATATGATATTTCTCCCTAACATTGTTCACCTGTAATAAACTTAGATATTTTGGGTATTGGTAGTAAAGTAGATTAAATAATAATTCATTTATGATCTAATGTTGATTAAAGTGGGTGGACAATCATTGGTTAATAATTACTCAATGAAAATAGTATAAATGGTTTCCAGTTCATGAATAGTAGCACTGTAGCTCCCGATTTTAATTATTCCCTTATCTTTAGATTATCAGATTTTTATTCATCACGCTTTTGATAATCTAGGCATAGGTGTGGAATTCTAAAAGTAAGATTTTGTAAAATGGTCCTCATTAAATGCGTATTCTTGTGAAAATTATGTTTTTGAACAAATTTTAATTATTCAAAGACTTTACGGAGAGGCAAGGCTCTTGTAAATTAGCTTGCATTTGGTTTCTTCGATTGAGGTAGGTTACGATTTAATTGGAGTTTAGACTTGACTTAATTGTGTGTATGTTCCTAAATTGGATACTTATTGATTGGTATTCAGACATGCTTGAAATTATTCATGTTTGGATTGTTAATGCGTGTATAAATGATTATTGAAAATTTAATTGATGGAATTGTCTTATGACTTTAAGTGAACTTGTAAGCTTGGTACATTGTGTTGTATGCTGTGAAGTTTTGTAAATTTGATATTGATAATACTTGTTTATGTTGGATCGAGTACCATACCGGTAAGGATATCTTTGTATCGGGTACCACGTCGGTACAGATGTGTATATATTGGATCGGGTACCACGCCGATACGGATGTGTATATGTTAGATCGGGTATAACGCTGATACAGATATATATATGTTGGATCGGGTACCACACCAGTATGGATTTGTATATGTTGGATCGGGTACCATGCCGGTACGGATGTGTATATGTTGGATCGGGTACCACGCCGGTACGAATGTGTATATGTTGGATCGGGTACAATGTTAGTATGGATGTATGTATATTAGATCGGGTACCACGCCGGTACGGATATGTATATATTGGATTGGGTATCACGCTGGTACGGATATGTATATATTGGATCGGGTACCACACCATACGAATATATATATATTGGATCGGGTACCACGCCTGTATGGATATATATATTGGATCAGGTACTACGCCAATACGGTACATGAACATAGATTGTTACCTGCAGGTCATGACTATTTGGGGAAAAATAAGTCCCATAGTATGTGCGTACATATCTGTATTGATTTTTTGGATGTTTATAGTATGATTGATACTCTTGATGGTTATGTGGCTTATTTTTTAGCACTATTTAACTTGTTGTTGTTGTATTATTGATTCATTGAATATTTGTTATGTGATGATGCATGTCTACTTGTTATTTGATTTATGTTGTGTACATGTTATTAAATTGAGTTGGCCTATGATACCTACCAGTACATAGTGGTTTGTACTGATACTACCCTGTACTCTTCTTATGTTGAGTGCAGAAAGTATTCTAAAGGCTCAGACATGATCTCACCTCTAGAGTTTGATAGTAGATCTTGATCCAAGGGTGAGCACTCTGTCTTCAGGCTACCATGGGTCATCTTATTTGTTCTTGTCCATCTTTCGAGAAATGACACAATCTTTATTTACTGTATTTTTGAATATTCTTTAGACATGATCTTTGTTAGTAGTTTTTGTACAATGACTTTTGAGTTTTGGGTATTTTAGTAAGTAGTTTGTTTGTTTTCTGCATTACTAATAATTAGTCCTGGATTATTGTTATTATGTTGATTTTATAATAATATTATCTTAATATTGATTAAGTGATTGGGTAATGGTTCGGTTTAGATGGTTCTCCCATAGGAAGATTAGTGTGGGTGCCACTCATGGCCATTTGGGTCGTGAAAAAATTGGTATCAGAGCTCTAGGTTCAACAATCTTGTCGTACAAGGATACGTCAAGTAGAATCTTGTGAAACGGTACGAAGACTTCTGTACTTTTCTTTGAGAGTCTATAAGATACTAGAAGAATTCAAATTCTTCTTTCTTACGTGTTATTACTTGATTTCAATTGGTATCTAGCGATTCCAATTGGTATCTGACTTCTTTCATTCTTGTTCTCGAAGATGGGTGCGGTGGACTGAGTCATAATAAGAGGTTTTTCTTATTAAGGCATTATGGTTAGTTTGGACAGCAGCAGGCTCCTCGAGCTCTAGTTCAAGTAGGTAGGGAAGGTGGTGGTAATGGTAGAGGTCATTCACAGAGTGGTCATGGTGGTCATCAGGTAGGTAGGGGTAGTAATTAACCTGATTGAGATAGTTCTCAGCATGCTAAAAAAATGATGCTCAAATTAGTGGTAGCGCCCATATCTATGCTTTTCTAGGAAGGCCCAAGGCAGAGGTATCATACGTTGTCATTATAGGTGCTATTCTTGTCTGTGATCGAATGGCCACTGTATTATTTGATCTTGGTTCTTCCTTCTCATATATGTCTGTCAATTTTACAGTGGGATTGGGCATTGTGTGTGATTACTTAACTTTCCAATTCACGTGTCTACTCCTATTAGTGATTTTGTTATTGCTGATAGGATTTATTGTTCTTGTTCTGTTATGTTTATGAGGTATCAAACTTGGGAGGATTTTGTGATTCTATACATCATAGATTTTGATATAATTTTGGGTAAAAGTTGATTGTCTCTATATCATGCTATACTGGACTATCATGCTAAGAAAATAATTGTGGCTATGCCGAGAATGGATAGACTTGAGTGGGAGGGTGATTATAGTCCTACTCCAATGAAACTTATTTCCTTTCTGTATGCAAAGAGGTTAATTGGGAGAGGTTGTTTGGCCTTTCTAACATATCTTTGGGACACTTCCACAGAAGTCTTATATATTGAGTCAGTTTTTGTGATGTGTAAGTTCTAAGAGTTTTTTTCCTTTAGATTTGTTAGGTATGCCATCAGACCGTGACATAAATTCGATATTGATATAGAGCCAGGTACTCGTCCTATTTTTATTCCTTTTTATAGGATGGCTCCAGCTGAATTGAGTCAGCTAAAGGCTTAGTTGCAGGATTTGTTGAGTAAGGGTTTTATCCGTCCGACTGCCTCTCCATGAAGCGCTCCTATTTTGTTTGTGAAGAAGAAGGATGGTAGTCTTTGTATGTGTATAGACTATAGGTAGTTGAAAAAGTTACATTCCGTAATAAGTATCCTTTTCCCCGTATCGATGATTTATTTGACCAGTTGCAAAGTGCATCCATATTTACTAAGATTGATTTGAGCTCCAGGTATCATCAACTTAAAATTAGGCCTGGCGTATTCCTAAGACTGCTTTTCAAACCCGATATGGGCACTATGAGTTTTTTGTGATGTCTTGTGGGCTGACTAATGCCCCAACTTCTTTTATGAGTTTGATAAATGGGATATTTAAACCCTACTTGAATTCTTTTATGATTTTCTTTATTGATATTATTCTGGTTTATTCTTAGAGTAAAAGGGAACACGAGAATTACTTAAGGATAGTTTTAGGTTTGTTAGAAGAGAAAAAAGCTTGATGCGAAGTTTTCTAAGTATGGGTTCTGGTAGCCTTCTGTCTACTTTTCTTTATAGATGATGTGTAATATATGTTGTGTGTGGATATGGATGTTAGGATTGATTATGAGTAGGATTACTTAGCCTCGATTGTTAATGTTTGGAGTTTAGATGCAGTATTGGGACCCATAAAATGGCATATTTATACCTCTTTTGAATCCTATTGATTTCCCTTTCTAGTTTAGATTAGTTGTAGCGTGGTTATGATGTAAACCTATGTTTGTGATGTGGTTTTAACATTTGAAGCATGATTTGTATATTTAGCCTTATTGGGCTAGTGTGGTAGTCTTGAAATTGTATGTTGGGTAGAGTTAAATTGAGTACCCTTGTTTCTAGTTGAAGTTTCTATCTTAGGCTTGAATATGGCTTACTTGACATCTAGAAGATGAACTAGATACCTTAGCCTAGTTTGGGCCATAGTGTGCCTAATCATGGAAATTGAGGATTAAAAGTGGGATCGTCTGGCCCACTTAAGACTAAACTTATGTTAAGTCTTATGGACTTAGTTATGGATGTTAGACATAGATGAGGCTAGTAAACCTTAGAATAAGGTTACTTCATAACTTGGTAACTTGTATTGATGTTCCCGAATTGTGGCTTTTGAGTTAGAGTTATGATACTTCTCATGGAAGTGATATATGGGCCTAAGGCTATGATTATGATATTGTGACCATTCTGGATAAATTAGTGGGCCAAGGGATGTGTTATGATAATGATTAAATATCCGAGGAGTGTTTATCAGTGTAAAGAATACGATTATAATTTATGAATACATATATGTTTGTATACACATCTCACCGGTACGGGATGGAGGAAGATGCAGTATATTGCATACGACTTTAGTAATTGGATACTGGTGATGTCTAGGAATCTAATGTATTAATTAATGAATCTTTCTTAGTTGAAACATGGTAGCTAGAGATGGTTAATACGTGACTTGTGGTGAGGTCGGGTCTAGCATAGGTGAAGATTAGTTGGTATTGATGACTAAGTTTGTGATGTCCATTTGTCGATAAACGAGGAGTTATATGATAATGAGGTTAGATAATAAGAGATGTTGGTAATAAGAGGTGACTAGTTAATAACTAATAAATAGTTAAGCAAGGATTAGTTGGTAAACGACGGTTAGTTAATGAATGGTGTCAGTTAATAAAAGATGGTTAGGTGACTAGTAGTAATGTGTTTTCTAGTAATGGTTAACGGATATAGGATTATTAGTTGCTAATAATGAATGGTGGATAAATGGTGGTTTTGGTCTAGTGATGAACCTTCACTAGATGTTAGATGTTGGCTATTAAATAAATAGTGGTTAGTTGCTATTCCGTTAATAAGGATTATGTGAAGGATAATGTTTAGGCTAATAACTAGAGGTTATGTGATGACTAGCGAACTAGTGATCCTGTTATAATAAGTGTCGGTTAGCTAATAATGAGTAGTTGGAAAGTATTAACTAAATAGCTATTCTATGGTGATATGACTTTTTTATGAGTATTTTAGTGTATATTATTCAACTATTATGATGATATGTTGATAATCAGCGAGGTCGGAGGATATATTTATGATATATTGATACTCGACAAGGCCGGAGGCTACTACTGATGATGTGTTGATATCCATCCAGGGCGGAGGTTGATTACGATGATAATGGTCCTGATGAGTACAGTTATGATGAGTTGTGATATTGATTGTGTACTTTGCATTCATTCCTACATGTGTATCGCCTATCACCAATATGCACCAATATTTATTAGTTGACAGAGGATGGATGCATATATATGGGTGAAGAATATGCCTCGTTTTGTTGTATGCTGATTGAACCTTTCGAGTCTGGGGCGGCAGGGGTATGCATTGGTCTAGATATTTGGTTATCCGTATGTTGAGGACTAAAGAGATTGCGTCTGTGAAGGTCCAGTGGAAGAATCATCCTTTTAAGGAGCCCACTTGGGAGATCAAAGTAGACATGAGTATCCGCGTCTTTTTGTTGATTCAAAAATTCCATGTTTTCGCTAATTGTGTCTTGTTGCCGTTCGGGGACGAATGATTTTTTAATTGGTATCTGATGTAACGACCCTCCCGATTATTTTTGAAATTTTCTCATCTTTCCTATTTTAGTTCTCCCTGTAGCTGGTGTATGTGATTTAGGACTCACGGGATGAGTAGTACCAATCTTAAGGTGTTCGAAAGTAATTTAACTCATTAGTTAGATTATTGAGTTTTTAATAAATTTAAGCTTGATAATGGTCAAGTTCGACCTAGATGACCCCGTATTAGTGTTTTAGAGATAAAAGTTGATTTGGAATGTACTTTTTAGTCAAGCTACATATTTGTTTTGTTTTTAAGAGATTCCGAATAGATTGCAAAGATTTATCAAAGGTTGGGATATTTTTAGTTATTTAGTATAATTATTGATTTAATAGGTCAAAACCCACAATTTAATTACTTATGTGGTCAATATAAAAATGGATTTAAGTGAAAAGAATTGGTCATAATTATTAAATGAGAAAATATAAAGTTGAGAAGTGGGGAAGAGAGGTTATATCATAGGGTTTTTTTTCTTCATAGAATAAAAGCGAGAAGCAAGAAACGACATCAGGTAGCAAAAATTTCCATTGATTCTACCATTTGTTGCTGTACCTTGTGATGTACTAGTAAGAATTCAAATTTTTCCTTATTAAGAGCTTTTCAATTTGTCCTTATTAAGAGTTTTTCAATTAAAATCATGATGAGCCAATAGTTCGGGTGAAGGTACAGATTATATGCTATTTAAAATTGATGATGGGTGTAGTGATGGAATTAATTAAGCTATTACAATTGAGGGGATAAAACTCTATTAATTAGTAGCATAACTACCATATCATGGAAGAATTGAGGTTTGTAATGTTAAGGTGGCAGTGGCCATTTTGCAGTTGTTAACCTCTTAGGGGTTTTGCAAATTGACTTGAATTAGGGGTCAATTATTAGGTAATGATTAGCCAATTAATTGGCATGAATTGTACAAGTTGATGGTAGTAAATGTGTTATAGGTTATATAATATTTCTCCATAATATTGTTCACCTGCAATAAACTTATTTATTTTGGGTATTAGTATTAAAGTAGATTAAATAATGATTCATTTATAATCTAATGTCAATTAAAGTGGGTGGACAATCATTGGTTAATAATGACTCAATGAAAATTGTATAAATGGTTTTCAGTTCATGAATAGTAGCACTGTAGCTCCAAATTTTTATTATTCACTTATCTTTAGATTATCAGATTTTGATTCATCACGATTTTGAAAATTTAGGCATAGGTGTGGAATTCTGAAAGTAAGAGTTTGTAAAATGGGTCTCATGAAATTCGTATTCTTATAAAAATTAAGTATTTGAACAGATTTTAATTATTCAAAGACTTTACGGAGAGGCAAGGCCCTTGCAAATTAGCTTGCATTTGGTTTCTTCGATTGAGGTAGGTTACGGTTTAATTGGAGTTTAGACTTGACTTAATTATGTGTATGCTCCAAAATTTGAAACTTGTTGATTGGTATTCATACATGCTTGAAATTGTTGATGTTTGGATTGTTAATGTGTGTATAAATTGAAAATTTAATTGATTACATTGTCTTATGACTTTAAGTGTACTTATAAACTTGGTACATTGTGTTGTATGTTGTGGGGTTATGTAAATTTGATATTGATATACTTGTTTATGTTAGATCGGGTACCACGCCGGTATGGATATGTATAAGTTTGATCGGGTACCACGCCGGTATGGATATGTATAAGTTGGATTGAGTACCATGCTGGTACGAATATGTATATGTTGGATCGGGTAACACGCCGGTACGGATGTGTATATGTTGGATCAGGTACCACACCGGTACGGATGTGTATATGTTTGATCGGGTATAATGCCAGTACGGATGTGTGTATGTTGGATCAGGTACCACACCGGTACGGATGTGTATATGATTGATCGGGTACAACGCCAATACGGATGTGTGTATGTTGGATCGGGTACCACGCCATTACAGATGTGTATATGTTGGATCGGGTACCATGCCGGTATGGATATATATATATATTGGATCGGGTACCACGCCAGTACGGATATGTATATGTTGGATTGGGAACCACGCCGGTACAAATATATATATATTGGATCGGGTACCATGCTGTTACAGATATGTATATATTAGATCGGGTACCATGCCGGTACGGTACATGAACATAGATTTTTCCCTGCAGGTCATGACTATTTGGGCAAAAATAAGTCCCATAGCATGTATGTACATATTTGTGTTGATTCTGTGGATGTTTACAGTATGGCTGATACTCTTGATAGTTATGTGGCTTGTTTGTGAGCATTGTTTGACCTGTTGTTGTTGTATTGTTGATTCATTTCATATTTGGTATGTGACGATGTCTGTCTACTTGTTATTTGATTTATGTTGTGTACATGCTATTAAATTGCGTTGTCCTATGATACCTACGAGTACATAGTGGTTTGTACTGATACTACCCTGTACTCTTCTTTTGTTGAGTACAGAAAGTTTTCTAGAGGCTCAGACATGACCTCACCTCTAGAGTTTGATAGTAGATCTTGATCCAAGGGTGAGCACTCCGTCTTCAGGCTTCCATGGGTCATCTTATTTGTTCTTGTCCATCTTTCGGGAAATGACACATTTTTTATTTACTTTATTTTTGAATATCTCTTTAGACATGATCTTTTTTAGCAGTTCTTATACGATGACTTTCAGGTCTTGGGGATTTTAGTAAGTAGCTTGTTTGTTTTCCACATTAATAATAATTAGTCCTGGATTATTGTTATTATGTTGATTTTATAATAATATCATCTTAATATTAATTAAGTGATTGGGTAATGGTTCGATTTAGATGGTTCTCCCACAGGAAGATTAGTGTGGGTTCCACTTATGGCCATTTAGGTCGTGTCACATATGTTGCAACATATAATGCATCAAATGCAACAGGTTAGTGATTTGTTGCAACAGATATCTATGTTTGTTTGATAATTTTCAGCAGACGTGTCATCTGTTGAAATTGATATTTAGTCTATTTGTTTGTTGAAATAGATGATAAATATTCACCTTATTCAGCTCATGCTTCTCTCCTGTGGCGCTTGTACATTGATCAAAAGTGCACGACATAGACAAAGGAGTTGCAATTTTGCTTTTTTAGATGCTTGATAATGCCTTGGAGATTTCTTTTCTTCTCCTCTTAGACGGCTTAATCTCTAATAGAGTGTATGGATATGAAATCCTCTTTGATGGAATAACACCCTTCTTTGATGTCAATTCCTTTACAGAAGCAGTTAATGCTTTAATAGCATTAATCACTCCATCACGTTTCGCCTTGCACTTGACATTTGCATGCAAAATATTCTCTAGGAAGAGCAAAAACTGTAAAACCAATAAGATCATAATCATAATGATTCGTTATTTTAAAAATTGCAAGAGGAGCATCATTAGCCCCAACAGCAGCATAACTACCACTACTACCACAAACAGCTCTATCACCATTAATACCATCATCAATAATAAGTTCACCCTCCAAAATTATTTTTCTTGTGATGTGTGTTGCTCCAAACAATTTCTTTTTTATTCTATCAATGATCTTAGGGTCTAATAAAGTTTACACAAATCGTAAAGTAAGAAAAAATGGCATCTTCAACTCTCGATTGGTCGGAACAAGCCACAGATGCACAATCTAAAATAAATCAATACATATTAGAATATTGATTAAATCATTAACTAAAATAAAAACTTAATTAGAATTAGACTTACTGCTTCCTTCGGGGGTTGAAGAGATCAAGAAATTTTACTTTTTTATCAGTTTTGGCCAACAACCATCTCAGGATTCTTGGACATGAAACTTCATCCTGATAGTTCACTTGTTGTCTCAAATAAGGAATGACTTCAAATGCCCAAGCCTATAAAATAACGTCAATAAATCAAAAGAATTATTCAATAAAAAATAAATGAATCATAATAAAAGAAATATTTACCATGAAAGCCCATGAAAAGTCATATAAGTTGATTGTCTTTGGCATTAATGGAGTCAACAAATATTTGACAGTCATTTTGAAGTTTTCATAACCCAAAGGATAGTTGTTAAATACCTCAAGATCCTCGGAGAGCTTTAGTAAACCAAGTAGTATGTTGTTGTTAACGTCTCTCACTCAAAGAATATTATATAAAAACCAAACCAAAGGCAATGATTGTTTGTGCTTCTTTGAAAGTCTTTTACCTTTCAACGCTTCTATCAATTTTTTATTTTTGAAGCTTGGACCAATAAGGGACACCAAGTCATCACCATAACTTGATTTGCCTTTACCTTTTTTGGGTGTGTGGGGTGCTTTTTTGGATTATAATAAGTATAAGATGAGAAGAAGGAGGATAATATTTTAGTCCAGTAACTATGGCAAACTCCTTCTAACCAAAACAAATAGGATGCCACAGTAATTTATCCACACCTCATCCATCTTATCTTTATTTTCATACATAAACCTTCGCTTGAAAAGATCATATACCATGGACATTTAGAAACGAGCATTGTTGTCCTCCGACAAATCAAGATATTTCCCAAAGCAGTTGTCCCTGAAATAAGCATCCAATTTTTTATCTCGAAGTATTTTTCTAAAGACGTCAAAAGATTTTCTCATGTCTGACTTAACCACCGAATCGTCAGTTAAATCTGTAGCACCATCGCACTGCATTCTCGCAAAATAACTATCAATGTTGAAGGTTTTGACCAACTCTTCAGTGGAAGGGCTATAGCATTTAGATCATCTCCTTAGAAACATTCCTCATCCCTATGTTCATTATTTTTCGCTTCTGAATGTGATATCGTTTGTAAAGCAAACTCATAGAGTGGTGGATGTATCCTAGCTGCTTCACTTATTCCTTTACTAGGACTTGATTGGATTTTTTTCTTTTGGGAGCCATATTATCTAAAAATAACAGGAAAATAAAAAAGATTATAATTGATTAATACATCGTTAAAAAAATGATAACAGTAAATCTAACATGTACAACACAGTAAAATATTAGTTCTAACAGATCACACATCTGTTGTAACTGGTGGATTATCTGTTGCAACATATAACTAACCTGTTGCAAAGGATGAGTAATCTGTTGGAAATAATAAAAACAGTTTTAATATTGTTGTGATTTCTTTCAACAGATCATTCATCTGTTGAAATAGATAATTGGTCTGTGCAATAGATCATTCATCTGTTGTAACATATAAGTCATCTGTTGGAACTATTATCAACTGTCAATATTGTTTGGGTTTCTTCTAATAGAAGGGTAATCTATCGCAACAGATGAATGATCTGTTGAAAGAAATCTAAGTCTTGGACATGTCGCCCTGTTGGAATAGTTGATAGGATTTTATCCAACAGACAGTTCATCAGTTACATTCAATGGTAAATTTGTTGCATCATATGGTTCATCTATTGCATTAAATGGTTAATTTATTGCATCAGTTGGTAAATCTGTTGCATCAGATAGTCAAGATTTTGTTCAATGGAACAACAACAATATCACTATTTAATATCAAATACACCATTTTTTCAAGAACAACAATAAATCAACCCAGCAACACCAACACAACACATACACCAACAATATCAACTATGACCAAAAACACCAACATATTGTTTTGATTGTACAAACAGAAACAATAAAAATCAAACTTCAAAAAACTCAACAGACACCAACAAATCGAATCAATAGTTCAACAACAAGAACTACAATAACAACAAAAAGTCATATTTCACTCCGAAAAGAGAAGAGAAGAAATACCAGAAATTAAGATTTTTTTCAGTCTCAATTTCAAATTTAAGCAACAACTATTGAAATTGTTAACCAATACTAGAAGAGAAGTTGGCTCAAGTTCCTCTTTTTCTTCATAACTAAGAAGCCCTAATTTTTTTCCTGTGAAAGAAGATAAGGGACAATGAAGAAATCGAAGTTGTTGTCATCGGAAAGCAATGTTGTCACGTCGATTGACGGTTGAAGAAATTCGAAGTCCAACTATTTATCACCGGAGGTTGAAGTCATCGGAGATTGAAGAGATAAATTTGCAGAACTATTGGTTGGGAGAAGTTTGAGAGAAACTATCGAAAGAGAGTGGAGGGACGGTTGATTTGAAGAGGAGAAGGGTGTGGATTGATTTGAATTTTTGAAAAGATTAAAAAAAATTTAAAATATTAATCAAGTCCACAATTAACTTGATCAAATTTTCTAATTATGTTTGACCCTTTAAATTGGTCAATGTCACAAATCTTTCATTCAATACTAAAAGAGACACATTTCCTTCAATTTTCTCAAGTTAGTATAAACTAATTATAAAATATATCAGTTTAAAACTAAAATAAATTGCCCTTATGTGGTAATTTAAAAAGGAATGACTTTACAGTGATAAATAAATAAAAGACTAATCTATTTGTGATAAACTTTAAAATTAGATAATCTTTAGTAATAAAAGAATAAAAATATTTTTGGTAGGATAAACTCGAATTTGAATAACTACATGTAAAATTTATTTAGAAATTCTTCAATGTAAATATTTAATTTTTTAATTCTTCTAATTTTAACATTTTCACCTATAATTGCCGAAAATTCAACTATCCAACCAATTATAATTTTTCACTCTATATAATAATTTCTTATTAATTTTTCATCTAATAAATGTAAATAATTCAAAAGGAACCAGTCCGACATTACTAATTTTTTCACCCTGTTTTATTCATGTTATTTGATTTTATGAAATCAAATAACATGTGTAAATAAATTAGAAAATAAAAAGTATGACATGCCAATTAAAGAAGAGTTGCAGTAAGAAGAAGAATAAGAGTCCGAAACCAAAATATGCCATGAAACTAAAAAAAGTACCAAAATATGTCATGTATATAAAATGTGACCATAATTTGCTTAACTCACTTTTTAAGTGAATTATATGAATTGTCTTTAACGTCAGGTGCCAAAAAGAGTTAAAATATTGAAAAAGTAAAAGTGAGTTATGCATTTTTTTTAAATAACTCAATTAAAAAGTGATTTGTATAATAGAAGTTACATAACTCACATAAAAAGTGGGTTATGCATTTTTTTTCTACATAACTCACTTAAAAAGTGAGTTATATAATAAAAGTTACATAACCCACTTAAAAACTGAGTTATGCATTTTTTTCTAGATAAATATAATAAAAGTTATAGAACTCACTTTATAAAACTTACATATTATGTGAACACTCAATTTATCCTTTTAAAGTTTTATTTTTGTAGAAAGAAGGTCAACTAATATGAAATGGAGGAAGTAAAACTCACTGATTGTGTGAGTTATTCAAAATAAGTAAAAAAAAATGAGTTATACATTAAATATAGCTCTTAAAATATGTGTGATAAGTGCATAACTTTATTAGTGATATGAAATATGAATATGGTGATAAAAATATATAAATTATGCAAAATAAATTATATACTACACAACTAGACGTGTGGATGGAGTATATGCTCATTAATTGTTATACATACCATACAACTAAAAAGAAAAGAAAAACACTTAGAGAAAGTTGTTATATGTATTTTCAAAATATATCATACAAAGTTGACATGTTCATCAAAAACGTTTGTCAGTCCTAAAAAGTACCACTAGAAAAAGTGTAAAATTCACAAAAAAAAAAATGAGTTATCCTTCTTATTTCTATAAAACTCAAATATTATATATATATATATATATATATATATATATATATATATATATATATATATAAACTCACATTTATCATATAAAACTCACTAATTATATGAGTTATGTAGAAATAAAATGCGTAACTCATTATTTAAGTGAGTTATCCACTATAACTCTAAAAATATATGAGTTATGTGTAAATAACTTTTTCCACCAACTTTCATTTTTCTCCTATTTAAACAGAAGTATACATTCAAGAATCTTCATTCTTTATCCACTCAACTTCTCTTTTGAAACTGAATTTTTCTTCTTTAAATTCAATTCTTCTTTTTCAAACCTTTTCAAATTCGATTCTTTTTTTCAAAACTTAATCAAAGCTTAAAGAATGAATGTTGAACGTGTTAAAGTTGCACTTTTTGGGGATGAAAATATATCATAGTATCTCCCCCAAGTTCAACGTCAAGTATCTAATTTCAATTGGTTACAAAGAATTTGTAGAATCTATTTTTAGAAGAATGAAAATAAAAAATGATGATTTTGATTTACTTATAGTTGGACAGTATCCAAATTCATTTGCATCACAAAGATTGGTAAATTATGAAGAATGAATTATCAGTGACAATGAGTCGTTGACTGAATTTCTGAGGTCTCCTTGTGACTATGCTAGTCAAATAAAGATGAACATTCTTCAAGTTTATTTTAAGAAGGAACGTAAAAATCATCATGTGCACTCTCCGACACAGATGAATCTGTATACACAATTTGATGATCCAACTAATATTGTTGATGCTCGTTTAACTCAGTATAATACTTTTTTTGAAATGAATGCTCCGCAATATATCGTGTCGAGTAACATGCCAACACAATCCTCAATACTTTATTTGAACGATACTTTGAATGAAAATGACTGGTGATGTTTCTTAATTTGTGTTATTCTTAATATGAATATTTTCAATAATTTTGTCTATTTCGTATTTCATAAGTTACATTTAATTTAGGGGCTTAACTCTACGTGACAGGAATAATGATGAAGTTTTTGGAAATCATTATAATTATGATCAATCATCTCAACTTGAATGGATGGACAATGCTGGAACATCTAGAAATGTTTCTTTATCACTGAGTTTGGATAATGTCGACTATTATCGGTAGGTCTAAAATATCATTGATAATAATTTATGATGGTTAATTTAATGTATTTATTATTTATGCTTTTGAAATGTATTAAAATTATTTTGTTATTTGAAATGTGGGGATAATGTCACACGAGGTAAACATGTTGTGCCAGATGATATTGAAAATAGTGACCAGCCAAATTATGGTGAATTATCACAGGGTGATGATAGTGAGCATAATAATGATGAGGGCAGTGAATACCCTTATGACTCATCATCGAGTGACAATGATGTGTTGTCAAATTCTGAACAAAGAGCCATGTCCATGAGCCCTTATCCTCAACAAGAATTAATTCCACATCAGCGCCAATGTCACTACCAATCAATAGGCCTCATTTTTATTCCAATAAAATTTTATTTCTTCATTATTTTCAAGAAGGATCAGATGTTTTTATGGATATGCATGAAAATAATTTTAATTCTACTAATATATGGCGTGAACCAATGGATTTTCTAAATGATAATTTTTATCTTGCAAGCAAGATGTTGTTCAAATCAAAAAAAGATCTACAAAGAGCGGTTAAGATCTCTCATTTTAAAAAAGGTAGAGAGTTCTTTGTCGTTAAGCCGAAAAAAGATGTCTTTAGAATTTATTGCAAGCGTGCAGATCAAGGTTGTTTATTCAAACTTTGTGCTACTAAGGATAGTAGTAATGACTTATGAAAATTGAAAAATACATCGAAAAGCACACTTGTAATATGGGTGACTATCACGGAGGTCACTTCAATTTGGATATAAATATGATTGCAACTATTCGTGTACCATATATTGAAAAGACACCAAGGTACTATTTTTTTAAATTTATCTGAAGATACAAATTAATACATTATTTTATTTATAATTGTAATGCATAATTGTTCACAGGTATCCTATCAAAGATTTCCAATCATCCATTCTCAATAAATACCGCAAAATAATAAGTCATCGCAAGGCTTATCTTGGATGAAAGCGTGCCTTTGAACTAATCTATGAAAATTTAGAGGGCTCCTTTCATGAATTGCCAAGGTTCATGGCTACTATGAAACATTTCAATACATACTTCATTGATGAATGGCAATTCAAACGACATGAGGGAGTTGATGAACATATTTTTAATTATGTGTTTTGGACGTTTAAGTCACGTGTTGACGGTTTTTGTTATTGTCGGCCAGTGATATCAATAGACGATACATATATATATGGTAAGTATGATATTAAATTATTAATTGTTGTAGATATAGAAGACAATGGATCCATATTTCCATTAGCTTTTGCTATAGTAGTGAATGAGAGCATTGATACATGGACTAAATTTTTGGTTGCATGAGTATGTTGTGTGTGGTCGTCAAGGTATTACCTTGATATCTGATAGACATCATGGCATACTTGGAAGTATATCGATAGAGCGTAATTAGCAAGATTCATTTGCCTATCACCACTACGATTTAAGGCACTTGAAGGTGAATTATCAGAGAGTGTACAAAAGTATTCGACTAAATAACCTCCTATAGGCAGCTGCAACTGCTACCCACGAGAAAAAATTCTTGTTACTAATGGAGTTGATAAAAGAGAGACACTTGCCAGCATATGAGTGGTTGATGAATATCGAATTGAAAAAATAAACTTTGCACAAGGATGACGGCAGAAGATAGGGTATGCTCACAACAAATAGCTCTGAGTCATTCAATAGCTTATTGAAGGCGACTAGGGGACTGCCAGTGACTTCAATGGTCAAAATGTCTTAAAATATGATTGTGGATCATTTTATTCAGAGATAAAAGTTTGCAAAACAACTATTAAGTGACAAACAAAAATGGATATCAAATCCTTTTAAAAAATTTAAGGAATACAGAAAAAAGACATCGATGCACAGTATCCAAAATTATCTTGTGCCAGATAACACCAACTCCCACCATGGAAAGGGTGGTAATAAAAAAATTATTAATGAGACGCAAAGATCATGTACGTACGGTAAATGGCAATCAAATTACTTTTTATATTCTCATGCAATTAGGGTGCTTGAGTTTGTTGGAAATCCTGCGTGGGATTTATTGCATCAGAATTCTCTATGGCGTGCTACATGCGGGCTTACGCGGGACAGTTGAATCAACTTGGTGTTGAGGACTATTGGACAGATAGTCTGTTCCCAATGATTGCAAATAAATCTTTTTTGCACAAAATAAAGGTCAAGTCAAACACACGCACTCTCAATGAAATGGATGTTTCACAAAGTAGTCTTTCTCGTAAATGTTCTACTGGTAAACAACCAGGACACGAAAAGCGCAATTGTCCATCGAAAGAGCGTAATTCATGTGTAGCATGAAATACCTCTGGTAGTGCTAGTACTTCTAGGAGATGATGACAATTGTATGTGTTGTTATGATTTATTTACATATTATTGTATCATGTAGTTTCATATTAATAAATAGCATCAGTATTATAATCAGAGATGAAATATTTAATTTTTATAACATTAGAGTACAACAAAACATATAATATAAAAAATTACATATCTTCTTCATTTGTTTTAGGAACTACATCGACTTCCTCTTCGTTGCTATAATTTAGACCCTAATTTAAATCAGTTTGTTGTGTTAGCCCATCTAAATTCAGTTGATTTATACAACAATAAGGTACTCCAAAACTCAATGTTCATGGTAAATATTTCTTCATTCGTTTACTATTGGGTATACTGGATAGGTATTATCTCTATGTAGTATTTGATCTTCGAGTAATTTTCAATGCTTCATTTCATCTGCTCTTTGATACTTCATATCGTCTAATGCATAAAAGAGCTCCAATATTTTTTCCATTTCTAATATTTTCTTATTCAGGCGCTCAATAAATTATTATTCATCCCTTAATTTACATGTCTGAAAAGTCGCAGAAATTGTCTGTGGAACGATCAAACCATGCCAGCGACATGAAACCTCATAATCACACCGTTTAGAATATAGTTTGGACCACTGAAGTGTTTCACCCCAAATAATAGAATCTTCAATTTTAGAGGACTAAACTTATCCTACAATAATATGCCCAACAATTTCTAAATCATGATAAATAGAAATAGGTTTAATTTGTAGCGGACGAATACGTCCATATCATTTTTTCCCTGATAAATCGGTGTAGCACCCAAATACCTTTGCAGCGTTCTTCGAAATACCCTTATGTTTATTTTTTCCAATATTAAAGAAGTTTTTCATTTGAGCTTTGTGATTCATTGTTGTAAAAAAAATATTTTGTTCATGTTCAAAACGTATTATTTATAATGTAAAGAAAAAAGTGAAGAAGTTAAGAAATTCGTGCTTTTTATAAAAATTGTGTTCATATTCAATATTTTTTTTGGTAAAACTCACACTTTAAGTGAGTTATGAAATAGTGTAAAACTCACTAAAAAGGTGAGTTGTCCTTCTTTTTTTTTGTAAAACTCACATTTTAAGTGAGTTATTTATTTACAAAGAGTACTTGTAGGTGTAGATATCGTATAAAGTTGAGTTGTCAATCAATCCAAGAAAAAGTGTAAAACTCACTAAAAAAGTGAGTTATCCTTCTTTTTTGTGTGTAAAACTCACATTCTAAGTGAGTTATCTATTTACAAAGAGTACTTGTAGGTTCAGATAGGTGCAAATATGTACAAAGTTGAGTTGTCAATCAGTCTAAAAAAAGAGTAAAATTCACTAAAAAGGTTAGTTATCCTTCTTCTTTTTTGTAAAACTCACATTTTAAGTTAGTTATCTATTTATTGTAGGTGCAGATATCGTACAGATTTGAGTTGTTATTCAATTAAAATAAACTGTAAAACTCACTAAAAAGTGAGTTATCCTTCTTCTTTTTTTTAAAACTCACATTTTAAGTGAGTTAGCTATTTACAAAGAATACTTATAGGTCCAGATAAAGTTGAGTTGTCAATCCAAAAAGAGTGTAAACTCACATTATAAGTGAGTTATCTATTTACAAAGAGTACTTGTAGGTTCAGATAGGTGCAGATATGTATAAAGTTGAGTTGTCAATCAATCCAAAAAAAAAAGAGTAAAACTCACTAAAAAGTAAGTTATCCTTATTCTTTTTTATAAAACTCACATTTTAAGTGAGATATCTATTTATTGTAGGTGCAGATATCGTACATATTTGAGTTGTCATTCAATCCAAAAAAAAGTGTATAACTCACTAAAAACGTGAGTTATCCTCCTTTTTTTTTGTAAAACTCACATTTTAAGTGAGTTATATATTTACAAAGAGTTAAAATTATCTATTTATAATGAGTAAAAACTGTAGGTGCAGCTATCGTATAAAATTTACATTTTCATTGAAATGTTTTTATATTTACATTTTTCAAATATTAAATTCATAATTTTTAATTAAGTTTATGTATTAAATTTAATTAGTTAAATTTATGTGTTGACATCTTTATACGACACGTGATTTCAAATCATTCTTTTTTGTAAAATAAAATTTAAAAGATTATTACATTCACAAAATATATTTACAAAAATGATATGTTTACAAAGAAGTGTTTTACAATAAATAATTAATTTTATGATTAAATGAATAACATAACTACGTGCCACAAGCCCTAAATCATATCGTCGTATATGGTCTAAGCCCCCCACGAGCATCATCATCCCCTTCGTTGTGATATTTTCTCATAATAGTAGCTACCAGATCAGCACAACGCTTTTTTTACGATTGCTCTTATATACCGGATCCTGTAAAAAATAATTATACATAAGTATGTAATATAAAGTAAGTTCATAATAAATAATTATGAGATGATGTAATAATAACTTGTGTCTCCTTTGTAACGTCAGTTGGTGCATGAGATGCATCCGATATAATAGAATGTGTTGCCTCAAGAACCTAAAAAAATACATGACGAATAAATTTTAACCGATTATAAATACAAACAACAAGCAATTTTATCTTTAGTGTTGTAATTATTGACCTGCATGCCAACAGTGTGATTAGTGACCGGCTAAAAAGTACAAGGCGCCGCTGATTCGGATGGGTACTCGGAGATGGAACAAAGACTCAAATGGAGTATCTAATGAATAATAAAATCAGTATCTACATTTAATAAACATTTTCACAAATTTATAACTGGATATAGTTAATAGTTACCTGCTCATCCATCTCTTCAGCCTCTGCATGTGGCATAGAATGGGCAGATGCCTCAGAGACCCCAACTGGTATGGACGAAGACGTACCTAATAGGTCCTGAGACTGATAACACAATATATTATAAGGATAAAAATTAGTAGAGAAAAAAAGATAAACAAGTTATTGTTAATACTAACCGACATATCTCCAAACTCTATCGACCCAAAACTTGAATGTAAAGGAGTAGCCACATCTCGCTAATACATGTCATCATAGGATTGGAGAACCTCTTCATCAACCCAAGATGGTGCAATATATGTAGAGAAGTGATGAGGTTGTGGCATGGATGAACAAGTTGGCGTATAAGCGATGGATCAAACGGCGGTATCTGAGTTGTACCTATATCTGGAATATGCTCAACCTCTGTTGCTAGGTGGGGCTCGGGATCTACAACTGGATTTATCTGAGGCTCTGGATTAATAGAAAGGCGACCCCATCCTCGTCCACACCTCTGCACAGGTACAACACCTCCAGATCCATGTCCACATCCACGTCTACGTCCACGTCCTCCCCCTTCTCATCCAGGACCTACAGGTGGCTCCACATACTCAATGTCTGGAAAACGGACACCTCAAGAACCTAATCAACCTGGTCAAAAATACCCACAATATGCTGACTAACATAAGTACCACAAGTATGGTGTGCGGGGTCCAACGTCCACTGTAATGCCTGCTAATATAAATGTTGGATCCCTCTGGTCATCGCCAAGTGTGAAGGCGCCATCGACATGTAGCTAGAAGCTCTACGAGTAGGGTTGCACAATAGCAACCGTCCATGATGCTGAAACCACTCTACATATGTAGTCAAGTCTGCATTGGCATGTGTCTCTTCAACCCTATACAACCGATTGTTCCAATGATCAATACTATTATTTACTAGAGCTAGAAAACTTTGATCGACTCTACTTCTGTCATCATGCTTATAATGGTATGGATCCCAACTAGGAAACAGTGGAACATGCTGCGGACGACTAAAATGTCGCATCACTTGATCTGCTGCGTGACACTATATAATATCTAAACATAAGATCTCTGACCGTGTTCGCCATATCCGTCTATCAGCCTTACAACGGGGAGGTAGAGTGTCGAGGATATCGTCATAGGGTGTCCATACAAACTACAATAAAATTACAATGAAATAGAAAACAAAGTGTCAATTTTTCTTTACGTATTAAAGATCATTTAATGTTATATACTACATATTTCTTAAAACTTTATTGGTTACATTCCTCTATACACCGGACTATCCATATAATTGCACACACAATTAGACCTGCGTTCATTATCGAAAGGTACTTGAAATCTATAGAGATAATTTTAATTATATACAATGAGAATAAAAGGAGTGGTTTTAAGTTGTCCAGCAATTATCTAGCATTTTAGATTACGCACTAAATAAATTCATAAGAAACAATCATTATAAGTTTTACCAGCTGTTATTTCAATAGGATTATTATCTATCTTCTGTTAATTTAGTTTGACACTAGAACTTTCACTAATAATAATTCCTCTAGAAATATAAATTACTGATATAATTTAAGTTATTACACTATTATCGTAATTAGATATTTACACTAATCACCTATGGATATTCTTTTTGTGTAGCGTGATAGTATAAATTTTTCAGTTAATGGTCAAGTATACATCTAAATTATAATTTCTTAGCGATGCCTTAACTATTCATTATTTTCCTTTATGTATTCAAACTATCACTCCCTTTATATTAAAATACATATCCACACAAAGTTGACCAACTATTTATTTTCAAGTGACAACAATACTCAGCATCGATGTGAGGTTTAATTAATACAATATCGGTGGTAGTTTAGGTAGGTAAATGAAACAATGAACAGTATAGAAATGTTTTTGACCGTTACATCTAAAAGAATTTTAACACTAACGATGTCTATAACTTAAACTCAATAACGTAACGAAAATATTTACCTTAACCATGCATATATCTTTCAAGAAAATTGTTAACACTTCATCCTATCCATTCCATTAGAATCCTCAACGATATACTCTCTCCGTCCCAAATTATCCGTCCCAAATTTTCTAATTTGATTTCTCATTTTACCTTCCTTTTTTCATTAATCAAGAAGAGACAAAAAAAAAAAATCATGTTGTACCCTTTGCATTAATTATTTTTTCTTCAAATTAAAATGTAAACATCATTTAATAAGGGTACTAAACTAGTCATGTTATTAATTATTTTTCTTAATCAATGTGTCATCTCAATTTGAGACGAATAATTTGAAACGGAGGGAGTATAACTTAATTATGTCTATTCAAAAAAAAGATTTATTACTGTTAAACCTCATTCTAAATGTATAAAAAGGTCACTGTTAATCTTCCAACACTTAAGTATCCAACTCGGAAGTCCAACACCATTAATTTTAGCCTTACAACCAAAATCCTTTACACAAAACACGCACACACACTCATTTGCATTTCATCAATAACTGGAATTCAACTTTCATCTCACTCAACTCTGTAATCCTCAATATTTTTCTTACATAAAATGGCCTCCTTAATCCATTTAACTGATCTTCATACACACCTTCCTCGAAACCAATAAAAAAATAACTTCCCACAGGCTTATACAAGCAATAAGTTTATATTAACAATAACAACAATATAAAATGGCCCCACACGGCACATTTTAATAAAAAAAGCCTTGTCACATGCTTATACAAGCAATAATTTTACATTAACAATAACAACAATATAAAATGGCCCCACACAGCACATTCCAATAAAAAGAGACTTTCCACAAGCCTATACAAATAATAATTTTACATTAACAATAACAACAATATAAAATGGCTCCACACGGCACATTTCAACAAGAAAAGACATCTCACATGCCTATACAATCAATAATTTACATAACATTAACAACAACATAAAATGGCCCCACACGGCACATTTCAATAAAATAAAAATTGCACACAATACGTTTCTCCCATATAAATATGATCCGCAACATAACACAGTATAACATAAATAAAGCATATCTACGCCTCTATCATATGATCAAGTTGATCTCTCATTGGGACTACAACATGGTGTGCCTCTGAATCATGTTGAATCCCGCGTGTCCATTTTCTAGCATATGGAAGCACGGGCTCATCATCAGCAATTGTCCCAATCGGCTCTGGCCTGAAAAGTCGAATCCTATCCCAAGTCCAAATCTAATGGTTACACCAAAATTATTTTTAGTTAAATAAATAATTAATCAACTTAAGTTTGCATAATAGGAAAGGTTACCTGATGGAGAGGAACAAATCCCTCTAGCTGACTAGTGCACATAGATACTTGACAAAGAGACCTATATAAGTATGCTAGAACAGGGTTGCCCCAGCTATAGTCCCCAGCCCTATCCAGGTCCCTAAGAAAATATAAGTATCACAAGCTCAATAGACTGGCTAATGTATTTGTGAAAAAAATTTCACCCATAAGCAACAAAATATACAGCCGAGCAATGCTCTAAACCCTGTCCACAGGCGTCTCGATAGTAATGGGATGAAGTAAGAGTTGTTGCCAAAGATAATTCAAAATCGTAATAATACAAATATGACAATGCCTAATAATGGCCGCCGGTTCTACCTCCAAGCCAGTGAAATCTCTTAACATAGTACGCCAATCTAAATTGCGATCCATTATATTGGCATATACAACTGCATCTCCGTCAGTACGTATCCCAAATAACACTTTAACATCATGTAGTGTAATACTAACCTCTCCAAAAGGTATATGGAAAGTATGAGTCTCTAGCCTCCGCCTCTCGGCCATAGCAGTTACTAGTGGGTGATCAAACTGAATCATTCTTATTCTAATGATTTCATATAACCCCGCCCTCGATATATAACATATGATGCAATCGTGAGGTCGGGGATTGTAAAATATGTCTCATGTTGACTCAACATTCTCCGGACACACAGTCTTGGTGGGATGAATCTCTCCATCCCATAAGTACTGTGATTGGTGAGATAGCTGTAATATAAGTAATGAAGAATCAATGGGCCCTGGGTGCAAGGTGTGCGGCATAATGTATCGATATATTTAATGTTAAATATTGGTCAAATAGTGAAAAATAACACATATTCAATGAAATAATTGAGGTATGCGTAATTTTTTTCCTATGATCAATGGAAATGTGTTTCCTAGACAATGGAAAATCGGTAATGAATAACATGTGATTATGATTGAAATATTAAAGAGAAAATAAGATCCAACTATACTTTTGAAAATAAAAAAGAGCTAACTTCATGTGCTCTCCATATAAAGAAAAATGGAACATCTAGAAAAAAAATTTAATACTAGAAGGCAATAATGAGTAGGGACAACATTCAGTGGTAACTTCTTTACGCCTAATTTAGGAGTAATATTAGTCACAAAACTGTAGGCACCAGGGAGTTGAGTTTGTTTTTATTTTCTTTGGTCATATAACCTTTACCATAATTTTTAAAGTGTTTTGTTCTAATATATGAAACTTGTTACATTTTACATTTTAGATAACTGTATATGTTGATGCTACATATACATTGTTTAACAATAAAAGAGAAAAGTTTTTTCACCTAATAACTAATAATAAGTGAACAAGACACTGATTTTCATGTCATTTTCTTATCTTTTTTTTCCTTTTTGATACAAAGACTTTTATTTTTTCTTTTTGGCCACTTATTTGCACTATAATGTTGAGTGTGGACGGAAATTTTGAACATCTCATTCAAAAGTAAGAACATACAACTTGTCTCATTTGATGAAAGTTTCTAAGTTTAGAACATCTCTTTCAAAGGTATGAATAACTTGTCTCATAAGTACTGTCGATTCCACAAGCTACTATAAAACACCACATCAATTCTAAATTCATAATTTAATTCAGTATTAAAAAATATGCAAAATTAGAAAAAATTCTCACTTTTTAAATTTTGAGGCACAAAAAAATAAGGACCAACGATCACTAATCAACAAAACTTGTGTTGGATGGGGACCAATAGAGAATCAATTTTATAATTTTATATGTGTTATTAAACTGAATTAATGGGGTGACGAGTGGAGTTTTGTGGGTATTTGAAGGTTTTTCCATTTTGGAGAAAAAGCGTAAAGTGAGAAAATTGAAGATAAATGGTAAAGTGAGAAAAGGGTAAAGTAATATATCCAATGCATAACTCACTTTATATGTAGAAAAAATGTAATACCCCGCATTTTCTTAGAGTAATTTAAGTCCCAATACATGAGTATTCGTATATATAATTTTCAAAACACTCATTATTTGTTAGTTTAGACCCTGCCATTGCGTAGAAATTCAATTAGCTTTCCAACGATATAAAATTCGCTCAAATCCGATAACCGGGTAAGAAGTTATGATGATTTTAAGTCTCAGTCATTAAACACCGTCATTTCAACCCTTATATAATTTTGGAGACATCATAAATGATGATTGTCAATTTCCAGTGAAGCTCTACAAAACCACCGCATCGCATCGTCAGCCAAAATCCCAATAGTCATTTTCCAGTGTCCTGTCGCTATAATGGCGCGTCGCGCTAAGGTTGAATTTTAGAATTAAAAGGGCACCGCGATTCCTCCATGTCATGCCAAGTCCTCAGTTCCTAGTTGTTTGATTCCAGTGATACGGAACGATAGCGCGCGCATCACGCCAAGGCCAAAAATGGGAAATTTTTCTAGTTTTGCGATGTGAAATTCCAGGGGCCGTTTGGTCTTTTCCCATGAACTCAAATCCGCCTAAACAAGGGATTTAATCTTAAAAGTGCATTATTTTCTCACTTTGTCATTATTCTCTCAAATTAAAATCAACTCTCTTCAAGAACAAAAAATCTTAACTCTCAAGAATCAAGGCCAAATCTCAAGAACACGCCACCAATCCTTCCAAATTCATTATCCCAGGTATTTTAGATGTTCATCCATGGCTTTCTTTCATCCATGGATTTCAAGTATCTGTTTTAATTACAAATCTATCATCGTTTCAATATTTATGATATTAAATTGTGATTTAAAACTATGAATCTCCATGAACTCCATGAATATTGATTTTATACCATACTTTAATGGAATTATCGTTGTTATCAAACCACTCATGTTTTATTATTGTCATTCTTCAAATTAGATCATGATTTAGTGTTATAAATGTTGAAGTCATGCTATTATTTTAAGTTTTATACTATTCCCATGAATTGACTAAACTATGAAGTACAAGTGTTTGATAAAATGCCTACAAGAGTGATTGATTTAATAAAAGCCTCCATGCTTTGTCCCCCAAGCTTTAGTGTCATTTTACCATTAATGTTTTGAGTCCTAGGGGTATTGAATACCCGAAAACCATAGCTATTTATTTAGTCTAGTCTCAGTACATTAGAGAAGAGTCTTCAGAATATACTATGAGCATTATCAGAATAGTTAGTTATCAGTCAGTTAAACTCAGAACAGTCTAGTATTTCAGTGTCTTTCAGTTGGGAGTAGAATTTAGCATCAAGCGAGTGTAGGGATGTTGGCTTTCCCGTTAGATAGGGAGAGTCATTAGTAGCAGTCCCTATACACCAGAACTACGTAGCCAGTGTAGGATATGAGAAGTCACCCGTCAGATTAGGCTTGACTATCTCCCAGGGGTCACCCGTCAGTTCAAGCTTAATACCCTTAGTCCTTTGGACATTATATCAGTTTAGTGTATCCACACAACCAGTGTTGGTACCCGTGGAACATTATTAACACCCTTCCAACTAGGGTTACAAGTTGTACCCCAATTAGCTTTAATTGGGGAATGTCGGTTAGATGATATCTTTTACAGTCTCAGATACAGTCTCAGTTACAGTCCCAGTTCAGTTATTCAGTCTTAGTGTTGTTTTACCAAAGCATATAGATTTCAGTTATTTTAGTATTTCAGTTTACAAATTTTACTCAGTTCATGTTATATGCTTGGCAATGCATCCTCAGTATTTACAAATTTTCATGCATACTTAGTATTTACAGATTTTCACATATTCCCAGTACCTAAAGATTTCATGCTCTCTATTCAGAACTCCATGCTTTACATGCATATTCAGTTAATTATTAGTTCTGTTCATAAAACCATGCATATCAGTCTACCTCATTTATTTCATGTCTCAGTTTAGTAGTTTGTTGAAGTTGGTTGGGACCTGTCCCATCAACTCAAAGTCATTCAGTTTTAGAGGCTTATCAGACATTAGAGTTAGTTATTCAGTATTCAAATATTACAGTTAGTTATCTAGTTTATCATTATTTTATCAGATTCAATTAGTTATTTCTATAGACTCATATTTCAATTTTGAATTAAGTTATTAAAACCATATGGCATGTCAGTATTCTTCTGTATTTATAATCATGTTATCCAGTGCTCACAGAAGGTACCAACTCATGGGTTAGCTTGTGGACCCTCAGGACTGTAAGCACCGTGTGACGCCCAGGATGTACTCTCAGGGTATTACAAACTTGGTATCAAAGCCTAAGGTTTTAAAGTATCCTAGGAAGTCTAAAAGTCGCATCAAGTAGAGTCTTGTGCATGGGTGTGCAGTGCATCACACTTATGGGCAGGAGGCTACAAGGAGTTTTGGAAAAGTTTCCCTTCTTTCAGTATTCATGTCGTGCGAGTGAGCATAAGCTCAAGTTAACCTCCCTATCTAATCCAATTTTTCCTTCTTTTTATAGAATATGCCTCCAAAGAAGAATGAAAAAAGAATAGAAAACCAGCCAAAGCCTCAGCCCATCCAGAAAGATCCTCTGGACGAGCATGTCTCTTACACAAAATTCAGAGTTGCGTTTACCACTCTAGCAAATTTTGTAGTAGCACAAAATAAATGGCTAACTATTGTTCCAGTCAACCCAGTGGCCAATACTACTGCAATCGAAAGTCGAGATTTTACCCGGATGAATCCTCCTTCTTTTACGGGATCCAAGTCTGAAGAAGATCCATAGGAATTCTTAGATATAGTTCAGAAGGTCACGGATTCTATGGGGGTGACATCTAGTCAGAGTGCTGAGTTGGCTACATATCAGTTGCACGATGTATCCCATACTTGGTTTAAGCAGTGGAAGGTTGATAGGGGTGTAGATGCAGGGCCTATAGAATGGAAAGAGTTTGCCACAGCTTTCTTAGACAGATTCTTCCTATTGGAGTTGAGGAAGGCTAAGGTGTTAGAGTTTATTAACTTGAGACAGGGCAGCATGAGCGTGAGGGAGTATTCCCTCAAGTTTACTCAGTTAGCTAGATATGCTCCTCATATAGTAGTTGATAACAGGTCTAAGATAAGTAAGTTTGTGTCTGGCATATCTGATAGTGTGGTCAAGGAGTGCAGGACAACAATGCTGAATAGTGAAATGGACTTGTCTAGGCTGATAGTCCATGCTCAACAAATAGAGGAGCATAAGATTAAAGAGAGGGAGAGAGGAAATAAGAGGGCTAGGACGGGTAGTTTTAACTTTAGTCAACCAAAGTCAGAGGGTGGTAACCATCCTCAATTTCATCAGAGGTCTTCATCCCCAGCACCTTCTTCAGCCAAGTCTCCTGTACCCAAATTCAAAAATAATAATAAGGATAGAGCACTAGGTTCTAAGTCCCAGGTCAGTGTTAGCAGTGCTCATACAAATCCTCTATATTAGAAGTATGGCAGATACCATTAGGGTGAGTGTAGAGCGAGTAGTGATGTGTGCTTCGGGTGTGGCAAGCCAGGCCATCAGATTCAAAAGTGTTGGGTAGTTTCTCAAAAAGTTAAGGATGTGCGCCAACAGGGCCAGTCCCATCAGTCGTCAGTTCTATCCGATCGCCCAACTTACTAGGGTGCCACTTTTAGTGTTACCAGTGGTCAGCGTCCGAACAGATTATATGCTCTTCATTCCCGCCAAGATTAGAAAAATTCTCCTAATGTAGTTACTGGTACTTTACAGGTCTTTCACTTACATGTTTATGCTTTACTAGACCCTGGAGCTTCTCTTTCTTTTGTAACTCCATATATAGCCATCAATTTCGGAGTCAGTCTTGAAACTCTAGCAGAGCTATTTTTAGTGTCTACCCCAGTAGGTGTTTTCATTATAGCTAGACCGGTATACAGGAACTGTCTGATCATAATATCTTAGAAAGTTACCTCAGTTGATCTCGTGGAGTTAGAGATGACAGATTTTGACGTCATTCTTAGCATGGATTGGCTCCACTCATGCTATGCCTCAGTTGATTGTAGAAATAGAATAGTTCATTTTTAATTCCCATATGAGCCATTTCTTGAATGGAGAGGTAGTACCACAGCTCTTAGGGGCCAGCTGATTTTGTACCTTAGAGCGAGACAGATGATATCGAAGGGTGTTTTTACTATCTTGTGTGAGTCAAAGACTCTAACTCAGAAACTTTAACTATTGAGTCAATTACAGTAGTAAATGAATTCTCAGATTCATTTCCTAAAGATCTTTCCAGAGTTTCTCTCAAAAGGAAAATCGATTTTGGAATAGACCTTCTTTCAGATAATTAGCCCATATCTGATCTGCCATATAGAATGGCTCCAGCAGAACTCAAGGAGTTAAAAGAATAGTTAAAGGATCTTCTAGATAAGGGATTCATCATACCCAGCATCTCCCCGTAGGGCGCACCTGTTATATTCGTGCGTAAGAAAGATAGTTCTCTTAGAATGTGCATAGACTACCGTCAGTTGAACAAAGTCACAGTCAAGAATAAGTATCCACTTCCTAGAATCGATGACATGTTTGATCAACTTTAGGGTGCCAGCTATTTTTCAAAGATAGACCTCATATCAGGCTATCATCAGCTCAGAGTCAGAGAATGTGATATTTTAAAAATAGCTTTCTGAACCCGGTATGGTCACTTCAAATTTCTAGTCATGTCCTTTGGTCTCACGAATGACCCAGTAGCCTTCGTGGACTTGATGAACCAAGTGTTCAAGCAGTACTTGGACATGTTCGTCATAGTTTTCATTCATGATATTCTTGTTTATTCCCGTAGCGAAACTGATCATGCAAACCATCTTAGAATAGTGTTGAAGACTCTTAGAGCTCACCAGTTATTCACTAAATTCAGTAAGTGTGAATTCTGGCTAAGATCAGTATCTTTCCTTGGCCATATTATTTTCAGTTATGGCATTAGAGTTGATCCTTAAAAGACTAAAGCGGTGAGAAACTGGCCTAGACCCATCAGACATCAGGAGTTTCTTGGGTTTAGCTGGCTATTACCGTTGGTTTGTTGAAGGATTTTCATCTATTGCATCCCCCATGTACAGATTGACTCAGAAGAAAGTTAAGTTTTAGTGGTCAGATTCCTACGAGAAGAGTTTTCAGGAGTTGAAGACTCGACTCATCTCAGCCTCAATTCTTACCTTACCAGATGGTTCAGATGGGTTTATTGTTTACTGTGATGCATGCAGAGTAGGTTTGGTTGTGTCCTCATGTAGAGAGGTAAGGTCATAGCTTATGCCTCCAGACAACTTAAACCCCTTGAGAAGAATTATCCGACTCATGATCTTGAGTTAGCAGCAGTAGTATTCGCCTTAAAGATTTGGAGGCATTACTTGTATGGGGTGCATGCTGTTGTGTTCACTGACCATAAGACCCTACAGTATGTGTTCTCTCAGAAATATTTAAATCTGCGTCAGAGAAGGTGGTTAGAGTTATTGAAAGATTATGACTGGAGTGCTCTGTATCATCAGAGCAAGGCCAATATAGTGGTTGATGCTCTCAGTAGAATGTCTATGGGTAGTGTTGCTTATGTTGAGGATGGTAAGAAGAAGTTAGCTCAGTAAGTCCATCAGCTTGCCCAACTAGGTGTCCACTTACTTGATTCAGCAGAAGGTAGTGCATGGGTGCACAGTAGCTTAGACCATCTCTAGTTTCTGAGGTAAAGAAAAAGCAGGATAGAGATCCCAGTCTAGTTAAGTTAAAAAAATCAGTCAGACCAAAAAGTGGAGGTTTTCTCCCAAAGAGGAGATGGTGTACTGTGTTATTAGGGTCAGCTATGTGTGCTTGAAGTAGATGACTTGAAACACTGAATTCTTGTAGAGGCACATGGTGTGCGCTACTCTATTCATCCAGGGGCCACTAATATGTACTGTGATTTGGGGGAGATCTATTGGTGAAGTAGGATGAAGAAGGATATTATAGAGTTTATGTCTAAGTGCTCTACATGCCAGCAATTTAAGATTGAGCACCAGAAGCCTAGTGGGTCCATACAGGAGTTCAGTATTCCCACTTGGAAATAAGAGGAAGTTAACATGGACTTTATGATAGGTTTACCTCGTACTCGTCACAGTATGATTCTATTTGGGTTATCGTATACAGGATGACCAAATCAGCTCATTTCTATCCAGTCCATACCTCTTATTCAGCCGAGGACTATGCCCTACTCTATCTTAGAGAGTTGGTCAGGTTGCACCGGTGTTCCCTTATCTATCATCTCAGATAGATATACCCAGTTTACCTCTTACTTCTAGAAAGCATTCCAAAATAGTCTTGGTACCCAAGTCTATCCAAGTACGGCTTTCAACACTCAGACAGATGATCAAGCAGAATGGACCATTCAGACTCTAGAAGATATACTGAGAGCATGCGTAGTTGATTTTAAAGGTAGTTAGGATCATCACTTGCCTTTGATTGAATTTGGATATAATAACAGCTATCATTCCAGTATTCGTATGGCTCCATTTGAGGCTCTCTATCGTAGGAGATGTAGATCTCTAATTGGTTGGTTTGAAGTAGGTGAGGCCGTAGTAGTAGGGCCTGACTTGGTGTTTGATGCGTTAGAAAAGGTTCAGTTGATCAGAGAAAGTCTTAAGGCTGACCAGAGCCGACAGAAATCATATGCAGATATGAGGAGAAAGGATCTCGAGGTTGAGGTCGGTGATTTTGTGTACTTGAAAATCTCTCCCACGAAGGGACTAATGAGATTCGGCAAGAAAGGGAAACTTAGTCCCCCATATGTCAATCCCTTTAGAATTCTCAGTCGTTTCAGAAAGGCAGCTTACAAGCTTGAGTTTCCTTCAGATCTAGCCTTAGTACACCCAGTGTTCCATGTCTCATTGTTGAAAAAATGTATTGGTGATCCAGCTGTAGTTGTTCCCTTAGAAAGTGTAGATATTTAGAACAGTCTTTCCTTTGAGGAAGTCCCGGTCGAAATACTTGATCATCAAGTTTTTAGACTAAGGAACAAAGAAGTTCCATTGGTCAAAGTTCTTTGGCGGAATCATCCCGTTGAGGGAGCCACTTGGGAAGCAGAGGAAGATATGCGGACCAAGTACCCTCATCTTTTCTCCGCAAATTTAGATTCAGTATAAGGTACTAATCCTCTTAAGATTTCTCTCTATCATGCTCAATTTAAATTGTACATCATGTTCATGTCAGTCATGCATTAATGAGTCAGTTCAGTCATGCATTCCATACATCAGATATGCATGTTCAATGTCTAAGCTTATTCCATCAGTTTTCCCTCATCTTAACCAATCTCATTCGAGGATGAATGATTCTAAGGGGGAGATATTTTCATACCCCACTTTTTCTTAGTGTAATCTAAGTCCCAATACATGATCATTCATATATATAATTTCAAAAAAATCCTTATTTGTTAGTTTAGATCCTGCTATTACGTAGGAAATTCAATTAGCTTACAAACGATATAAAATTCGCCCAAATCCGATAACCGGGTAAGAAGTTATGGAAATTTTAAGTCTCAGTCGTTAAGCACCATCATCTTAACCCTTAGCACATCGTGGAGCCAGCATAAATTACGATTGTTAATTTCCAGTAAAGCTTTACGAAACCAACGTGTCGCGTTGTCAGCCAAAATCCCAATAGTTCTTTTCCAGTGTCCTGTCGCGAGAATGGCGCATCGCGCCAAGGGTGAATTTCAGAATAAAAATGGCACTGTAAAACCACCACGTAGCGCCAAGACCTCAGTTCCCAGTTGTCTGATTCCAATGACACGGTGCGATAGCGCCGCATTGCACCAAGGCCAAAAATCAGGAATTTTTCCAGTTTTGCGATTTGAAATTCCAGAGGTCGTTTGGTATTTTCCCTTGACCTCAAATCCGCCTAAACATGGGATTTAACCCTAAGAGTGCATTATTTTCTCACTTTGTCATTATTCTCTAAAATTAAAATCAACTCTCTTCAAGAACAAGAAATCCTAGCTCTAAAGAATCACGGTCAAATCTCAAGAACTCACCATCAATCCTTCCAAATTCATTATCCCAGGTATGTTAGATGTTCATCCATGGATTCCTTTTATCTATGGAGTCCAAGTATCCATTTTAATTACAAATCTATCATCTTTTCAATATTTATGATATTAAATTGTGATTTAAAACTATGAATCTCCATGAACTCCATGAATATTGATTTTATACCATACTTTAATGGAATTATCGTTGTTATCAAATCACTCATGTTTTATTATTGTCATTCTTCAAATTAGATCATGATTTAGTGTTATAAATGTTGAAGTCATGCTATTATTTTAAGTTTTATACTATTCCCATGAATTGACTAAACTATGAAGTACAAGTGTTTGATAAAATGCCTACAAGAGTGATTGATTTAATAAAAGCCTCCATGCTTTGTCCCCCAAGCTTTAGTGTCATTTTACCATTAATGTTTTGAGTCCTAGGGGTATTGAATACCCGAAAACCATAGCTATTTATTTAGTCTAGTCTTAGTACATTAGAGAAGAGTCTTCAGAATATACTATGAGCATTATCAGAATAGTTAGTTATCAGTCAGTTAAACTCAGAACAGTCTAGTATTTCAGTGTCTTTCAGTTGGGAGTAGAATTTAGCATCAAGCGAGTGTAGGGATGTCGGCTTCCCTGTTAGATAGGGAGAGTCATTAGTAGCAGTCCCTATACACCAGAACTACGTAGCCATTGTAGGATATGAGAAGTCACCCGTCAGATTAGGCTTGACTATCTCCCAGGGGTCACCCGTCAGTTCAAGCTTAATACCCTTAGTCCTTTGGACATTATATCAGTTTAGTGTATCCACACAACCAGTGTTGGTACCCGTGGAACAGTATTAACACCCTTCCAACTAGAGTTACAAGTTGTACCCCGATTAGCTTTAATTGGGGAATGTCGGTTAGATGATATCTCTTACAGTCTCAGATACAGTCTTAGATATAGTCTTAGTTACAGTCCCAGTTCAGTTATTCAGTCTTAGTGTTGTTTGACCAAAGCATATAGATTTTAATTATTTCAGTATTTTAGTTTACAGATTTTAATCAGTTCATGTTATATGCTTGGTCATGTATCCTCAGTATTTACAGATTTTCATGCATACTCAATATTTACAGATTTTCATATATTCTCAGTACCTATAGATTTCATGCTCTTTATTCAGTACTCTATGCTTTATCTGCATATTCAGTAAATTATTCATTTTGTTCATGAAACCATGCATATCAGCCTACCTCATTTAGCATACCAGTATATTCAAAGTACTGATCGCATACCTTTTTTTGTGCTATGATGTTTTATATCATAGGTTCTAATGCTCAGTTCTCAACTCACAATTAGACTTATCAGATCCTCTGCAGTAGTAGTGGTGAGTCCTCATACTTCGAGGACAGACTTACTTTATTTCATATCTCAATTTAGTAGTTAGTTGGAGTTGGTTGGGGCCTGTCCCATCAACTCACAGTCATTCAGTTTTAGAGGCTTATCAGACATTAGAGTCAGTTATTCAGTATTCAGACATTATAGTTAGTTATCCAATTTATCATTATTTTATCAGATTCAGACAGTTATTTCTATAGACTCATATTTTAGTTTTGAATTTTTTTATTAAAACCTTATGGCATGTCAGTATTCTTCTGCATTTATGATCATGTTATCCAGTGCTCACAGCAGGTACCAGCTTATGGGTTAGCTTGTGGTCCCTCGAGACTGTAAGCATTGTGTGACGCCCAGGGTGTACTCTCGAGGCGTTACAAAAAAATGTATGTAACTTCTATTATATAACTCACTTTTTAAGTGAGTTATGTAGAAAAAAAATGCATAACTTAAGTGAGTTATGTACTTTTTTAGAATTTTTAACTTCGTTTGGCAACTGTCATTAAAAGTGAGTTAAGCGTATTATGGTCACATTTTATATACATGGCATATTTTGGTACTTTTTTTGGTCTAGTTCTAAAAATTACACAAACACACAACTTATGTTTTCATTATTACAAAAAATTCCAACTCCCTAAGCATGTTACATAAATCTCATTTTATATGTTTCTCTCTCTAAAAGTACATATACAAAAGTAGGCATCTTTCTTTCACTGTTTTCCCCCTAAAAAGAAGGATTCAATCAAGGACCGGTTACCATTTTAAAATTAACCATGTTTGAGTCCAACTGATAGCTTTCAATTTTAACTTAATCTCTTTTTATCATTCCGATTTTTAAGATCTGAGGTTAGTAATTTTTCTTCTATCTTTACTTAACCGAAATTTGGAGATTTTTCAATGAAAAAATTATTGCATGTTCTGATTAAATAATTTTTTGGATTTCTACTTTACCAAAATTTAATTTTTTATATTTGGATTGTCCTTTTTTCTTTTCAAAATCGTCTATTTGAAGTACTAAATAAACAACATAGCACTTAGTAAATGGATGATTCTCCTTCTTTTAGTTTAGAATTAACTCAATTAAAGCATAATGAACCATTTGAGGATTGTCCTTTGATAAAAACAGATCTAAATATCGTAACAACCCAACAAGATGAAAAAGATTAACAAAGTTGCTACTGGAAAGTCGAAAAAATCAATTGAAAAATCCTCAAGAAAAGCCAATAAAAATGATATTGCACGTCCATGTCTACCTAAGGTATTTATGATTTTTTAGATTTTAATTTTTTTTTTGAATTTTGTTCTAGGTGTTTTTTGCTTTTTTTTCAGTAATCTAAGGTTTTAAAATTGTTAATTAATATGGTATGATTGTTAGTTGTTATGTAGATTATGAATTTTTTCATCAGTTTGAATTTTTATCAGAAGTTGCATGTGGAAATATAAAATAAATCTTTATATATATTGGGCATATACATATGTGGTGATGTGTTTGTTTGAACTACAATGATCTATATAGTTCATATACATAACTGATTAATGGGTGTTTATACATTAGTAAGTATGTATGTGTTGTACATACATTATTCAGTACATATACATAAGTTATGTTTGGTAATATGATTTGTTGTGTTAGTTTGAGGCACTGTACATTTCATGTGTATATGACTAACATATACAAAAACTACCATATATTTTTAAACTTTTAGTGAGATGTCTAGTTCATATACATCTTATTTTCTATGTATATATTTTCAATTTTGTTATGGGCAGTTGAGGCAATGGATATCTTCTATGTATATATTTATCATATGCATTAGCTGTGATATATTATTAGATACGTAATGGAATCCATAGTTCATACACTTCACTTTTTATGTATCTTCTATTAATATACATAAGTATTGTATATGAGTTGACAATATATGCTCACATATGATGTCTTTTTTTATTTTCAATAGGGTATAAAATACAAGATAAAAAATATCCCTGCGCATTCGTTGCATTTCGGTAGTTATTGAAATCGTAATTTTGAATCAAACATAAAGAATTATCTTGGTGAAAAAGTTCAAAATCTATTCCATCAAATAATTTTTGGTTTATTTTTAGACATGCCGCAGTGTAATTATCAGGGTTAAATTTTTAAATGTTTACTTATGCTTGAGATAGAGCAAGACAATCCGGATGAAATTTACGTTTACGTGCAGGAAATCATTATCAAGTTTTCTATTATTGAGTTTGCCATAATATTAATCTTAAATGTACAGGGAACATCGAGGAACACCTTTATACTGAAAAATCAAAGTTTGTATTAATGGCAAAGTATTTTTCAGCTGCAAAAAATTATGTCAAAAGGTGTCTTTTTGTACAGTGATTCAAGTTGAAAAACTTTGACAATAATATCAATGCTTTGAACATGTCAATACTTTACTCCATTTACACTTTCGTATATTCACAAATATGTGATGCTACTATTAGCATATCAGAATTTGTGATGGTTGAGGATGGTAGGTACGAATAATTCTCATAGGGGAAGAGTTTGTTTCAAAATCTTCTTGCAACGTGGAGATAAAAAAAAATTGTTGAAAAATAATTATACTCGATGGGGGGAATGCCTCATGTGCTGAATGTTTGGATGTTTGAATGTTATTCTGAGGTAGACAATACGATAGTTGAGCGGGTGAGAAATATAATTTCATGAATTTTTAACTAGAAGGTGATCGGGATCAAGATAAAGTACGAGAAGTTTATGGGTGGTATGTTTAGCAAGGTAAGTATGTAGTATATTATTTCGAGTTTATGTTTATATTTCAATTTGTTGACTTTAACATAATGTTAATGTTGCCATTTTTTTTTGCTTAACAGTTCGTATACAATAATTTATTGCCAACTCATAAAGAAGTGCAAAGTCTTGAATTGCCAATGATTGAGGAATTTGAATTAAACGGTGTTGAATCTGCATTCTCACATGATACTGTTATCGATCGTACTAGTAAAAGGACGGCTATCGATATACATTCACATTCGGACTCCGACATACAAGATTTTGAGGATTTCAGTACAGTACCATCTCCAGAAATTCTTAAGAAGGCAGCTTTGATTACAGATGCATCAGTATCACAACCTACGAAGAGCGTAGGACAGTCTTGTTTGATGCTGAAACTGTCGAGATTCAAGATCGTGAGAAAACACCATCGACTGTTTCAAGAAGAATTATGCCAACTGAAAAAACACTAACTTCTGATTCAGAGCGTGTTGATGCAGAAAAGATAATTTCATCATCATCCAGCAAGTCTGTCCGTCAGGACAATTTTAATGAAAAGTGGGATGAGATAAAGTTATTTTTACAGTCTTATGTAAGTTTATTCATATGGTCAACACTATAAAATAATTTATGAAAATACTAACATGTTTATTGTCTTTGATTATGCAGGTTGACAGAAAATTCAACGTTCTTAACGATTTAATTTTTAAACAACATAGAGACTCAAATGACAAAATGGATATACAATACTTCGAACTAATGCACATGTCGACACACAACAAACACACAAAAAAAAATGTAATTTAAATTTGATCTACATTATATAATTAACGAATTTGTATTTTTATTTAATTTATATTTGTGTATTTATCATTTTCTAGATTATAACTGTGTTATGTATTTTAAATTTTTTGTATGTATTTTAGATAATATACATAAATGTGTAATGTATATTATACAACATACATACAATGTGTTATGTATATTAAATAAAATACACAACACTGTTATATATATTTAGATAACAGTTGTAAGCTGTGTTATATATGTTAGATAAGATACATACCTGTGTTATGTATATTAGATAACATACATACAATTAGTTATGTATATCGTACCTTATAAACAAAACATTGTTATGTATATTAGATAGCAGAAGAAACTGTGTTATGTGTGTTAGAGAATATACATAGCTGTTTGATGTATATTTTTTTGTTCCACATATATATTATGAAATAACTTCAGATAAAATAAGTCATTTTATATTAGAAAATAACTATCTTATTTTGGATGTCACCTATGTTTTTGTTATTAAATAAGGATGATGAAGAATCAAATATTTGTGCAGGAAAGGGAGCACTCAATGTAAGTATACCTTAAAATTATTTTAAGGTTATTTCTGCATATTTTTTAGTTCAAATTGGTGTTTTCAAATTTAATCTACATATCTTCTATAGAAAAATCAACAAAATCATGATATGAAAGGTTCAAAAATCGAATATAAACCATCACAACAGCAAGTTGATGAGATAAATATCATGTCAAATGTTGAAGACAAAGAAAAAGGGATACTTTTTTTTAAATATGCATTTTACTTATCATAGATTGATGCTATCAAAATTATTCTTAATCATATACCATATTAATTTCAACAGCATCAGGAAGTGGGAGTTTCTAAAATGGGAGATATACCATCTAAAGACAATGTTGAAGATATTGCTATCGTCACAACCTTGAAGGACAAGGGAAAAAATATTTTTTTTCATAAATAATAATTTTACATAGGTTGTTACATTTGTGAATTTATCTTAAGTTTTCTTTAATTCTTTAATTTTATGATATATTTTGAGTTGAGAATGTGTTGAAAACTGAATGATGTGCCTGGCAGTTCTATTAGTATTACAATGTATATGTGATATGTTATATATATATTATTATAATATAAATATGTAGTACATCAAAATTTGAACGCTTTAGTAAATCATGCAGTGCTCATTTTTTAATTTGTAGGTTGCCGACAATATTGATAAATCAATAGGCATAGAGTCTGGTGATGATACAATGGAGGAGGCTTATTTTGATTGGAACCGCATTCCCACACAACAACAATCCAAGGTTAGACATCTTATATTTTAATGCTTACAATTCAAATAATAAACTGACTTAGTTTTGCATATGTTTTATGTTATCTCTACAAGGATATTGAAGGATGTAGTGAGGATATTGAAATTACCACATTAGATGCTCTTATCAAAGCTGTGGTAAATCAGAAGTCGGATAACGCCAATATTGGAACATCTAGTACCGTTCATATTCATAAAGATCATCCGGTAAATATGTAGTCATTTTTTTTTCAATATACTGGTCAAATATGTTAAAAATCTCATATTTTAACGCTTACAATTAAAATAATAAACTTACTTTTGTATATGTTTTATGTTATCTCTACAAGGATATTGAAAGATGTAGTGTAGATATTGAAACTACCATATTAAATGCTCTCGTCGAAGCTGTGGTAAATTAAAAATTGAATAAAGCAAATGTTGGAACATATAGTACAGAGCATATCCCTAAAGATCATCTGATAAATACAAAAAGTCAATTTTTTCAATATACATGTCTAACATTTTACACATAACACTACTTTTACTAACTTGTTTAACCAAAACTAACACTAAATACATAATATTTACTATTAGAATGATTACTCGAGTTCAATTTCTGAATTTTCTCAAGCCAAGTTAGATGTCATATTTGAAGGTGTGGCAGCACCGGTGGATGAACTACCTCTGAAAGCCATTAATCCGTCAGAAAAAATCGTGAATCAGCACTCCATATCTGATAGTCAGATTCCTCTAGATTTTCCTGATGCCGTTGTTGCGGCTCATCAAGCTGCAAAAAAATCTGCTAAAAGGACCAGGACTAAATCTAAAGTTTTCAAGTCACCATACCTGACAAAATTTCCTTCTGATTCAAAAATCATTGAGGATCAAACCGTATAAATGAAACAAAAATTTACATTTGATGATTTCATAATATCTGACAATATGTCGAGGGATGTAATTGAAAAGTACAAGCAGTGGGTTGATGAAGGTCTATTCAAGTTTCATGCTAAAAAGTAAGTTTTATCATTATTAAACTGAAAATTCTTTGTCAATATACGGATACTATTTTTTTTGTACTAACAAAATTTAATATTTTATATAAAAATAAATGATGATCACTATAGAGCAAAAGCATCTGCTCTTAGAGTTTAAAAAATTAATTTTATTGTTGCTCAGGCACGATCAAAGAATTGATTTTACTTGATGTCTCAAACAAATGCATGTTGGAACGACGAGGTATTTAAACTTTTTATTTTAATAAGCTTTTATATTTACATACATATTCTTAAGATAAATAGACTTACATGTACAAAAATTTTGTTAAGTTTTTTTACAGTCAGTTGTACAATGGTTATTTATGTTTGCACTGAAAAGTTATGTATATGTATGCATGTTATGTATGTGAATTACCAGCATATATATTTTTGCCTGCCTGAAAATCTTATGTATGCCTATTGTTGACAGTTATCTATATATATACCCGATTGCAAAGTACAATACATGTTTGTATTTGCTATCTGTTTGCCTTATTCTATGTATATGATTGCTAGTAGACATATATGTCCAAATTCTAATGAATGTCTACGCATGTATATTCCATCATGTTATGCATATGCACTTTCAATTTATAAATACCTGTTCCCAAATGTTATATACATTACCTTAACAGTTATGTATATTTTTTTTTCTCATATAACTTATTACAAAAATATAAATATGTACACAATTTACCCGAGTGAAACGTGCAATATTTTTATGTATTTTCTATATGTCTGCCTTATTATATGTATATGCATGATTATTGAGATATATGTCCAAAGTCTTTTTTTACTCTGCATGTCGTGTATATTACTTTCACAATTATTTATGACATAATGCGTCTTTTTGTATTTCAATTTTGTAGCATATTGATGTGATATTCTATCACTTGCGCAAGAAATCAAAATTAAGGGTAGATCAATAATACAGATTCACAACAACAAACTGTTTTTTTAAAAAACTACATTGAGAAGATGTACCATAAATATTATTCCGATGATTCAGATATGGTACTTTCTTCACAGCACGATTATGCTCAGTCTGTTGTTGTGGCCCAAAATAAAGAGGCAATAAGAAACATAATCAAGAAATTTTTCATTCCAACTGGGTTACCATGGCACCTAGTTGATGGGGTGTATGTTTTCCTCAATTGCAATAAAAAGTTTCACTGGGTATTAGCTGTTATTGCTCTAAAGGATAGACGCATACGAGTCTACGACTCACTGTCCAATCTAAGAAATATGAAATCATTGGCTGAGATTCATAAGTTTGCTGTGATGTTGTCAACTTACCTGTCTGACAGTGAATTTTTTTAAGAAACATCTCGTACAAATTGGACAAATCTTAAAGCATATAGAGATAAGATGAGTCAGAGGACACAGTTAGTGAATCAACATCCATTGAAGGTTGAGTATGTGCAAAACATTATGCAACAAGAATGTGACAGCTTGTAAGGATTATTCTATATTTTTTTATGAACTATTACTATATATGTGTTATACGGAATAACGTGTTTGTTTCTTTGCTTGTAAGTACTATAAAATAATGTATTTACTTTTGTATGCATATCAGGGACTGTGGTGTATTTGTTGTTAGGTATGCAGAATACCTAAGTGAAGGAATGGATGTGCCTTCTATTGATTTTGAAGCAGAATACCATCGAATGTGATACGCGTCACTCCTTTGAAATTATGGTATTCAAAAAGCAAAGAAATATTATGTAAGTGAAAATGATGACCCTCCAAGACCAAGGACAAAAAATATACCACTTTCTGATGAAAGTGAAATAGTTAGCATTGAGTAGTCTTAAAGATGATTATGGCGAAGACTTCTTTTTCTATGAATTTGTTAGGAATGTTGAATGTTAAACTACTTAAGATGTTTTGTATGGTACAATACTGTTATAACACATTTTAACCAATGCATATGAATTATGGGTAAAAAAAATTGCATGACTATTGTGTCTTGTACATTAGATATCAAATTATTTGTTTGAGTACATATACATAGATTTTCTGACTGCATATACATACATTGTTATACGTGTAATATAGGATACACATATATTTAAGTTTGCAAAAATAATGTCATAGCTTGAACATTATACATATAATCACTGTACAATAATTCTAAATATTTTTTTATATAAATTTGTCAATCCCATATAATTCTTACAGGTTGTAAACGTGTATATGGTTGCCTATACATAGAATTTATATACAACGCAAATTAATTACGAATTCATTAAATATCTATTTTTACATATATACATGTACCATAACTTTAACGTATACATATTTTAACTATGCACATTAATAGCTACTTTCATCCTCTTAGTTAAGTCATGATTATCTACAAATGATTTCAAACATTATGAAAGAAGAAATGCATGTGGAATCGTCAATGAAACGATCAATTAATAAACTTATATGGTACACTGCAGAAGAATCATATTTATTTCAATGTATGAACACACAAACTACACTATTAAAAAAATCATTAATTACAACTTGATAATGATAACCAAATGACTAGTTTTCAAGAATATAGAAAAACTAATAAACTGTATTTTTTTTATATGTGTGTATATGTCTACATATACATAGCATTATATGTATAACACTGTATGTATATTAGATAATACGAGTTAACTTATTTATGTATGTTAGATAATATACACAACTGTATTTGTAATTTAGATAATATACATAGTTGTGTTAAAGTCTATACAAAGGTTATGTATAACTGTGTTATGTATATTGCAAAACATACATACAATGTGTTACGTATATTTCACCTTATATACATAACACTGTTAGATATATTAACATCAACATCTCATAACTATATAATCTCTATATATGTAACTGTTTACATATACATATAATTTTATTTCTACTAAAATATAGTATTATAACTCATGTTGACAATTATACTAATTGTCCTAATTGAGATGTATACAAGCAATAATGAAACATCTAATTAACGTTGTAAATACATACACAACACAAATAAGAAAAAAATACTTCAAACTTAAATTTTAAACTGAAGTAAACTCAAATTTATTTAAACATATAAATATGAAACTAAAACTGTTCAATGAAGTAATTTCTAAAAAATTGATAACAAAAATTCAGTGATTACTCCTCAAGAGTATAGGAAAACTATAAGTCAGTTCTCCTTTGAAAAAAGTTACAGGAATGTCTATTGTGCCCTTCATTTCTGCATCGTCCACAATGATTTGTGCTTAATGAAAGTGTTTTGCTGGACTTCTTCCTCCTCTCTTTCTTCGGTCTTCCCGAAAGTCTTTTTTATATCAGTGGTAACACTTCATCCTCATATACACTGTTGGGAACATTTCAATCTTTCTTATCTGACATCGGAATAATTGAAACTTCATAAGTCTTCACCAAAGTGTTTGGCTTGTAGTATTATGAATAGCATGGACAAAAATCTTTTACATGTTTAGACTTCAAGACAATGATAGCGTGAGAACATGGTATTTGATCAATTTAAAATCACGCACAGTTGCATAAGCCACTTTCAAGATCAACAATGTACCTCCTTCTAGATTCATAAATCGAGTATATATAGATTGAGGAAGCCTTCACCTGAACAAATAAAAATAAAATTCAACCAGGCAATTTTTTCTAAAAAGAAAATTAAATTCAATTTTTTACAGTAAATCAAATACTACATATAAATGCATAGTAAAAAACTGAAATTTTATACATACTGTCATTCTCAAAGCTTTCACACCGTTAAGAGTTAAAATTTCTTCAAATTTATGACCCAAAATTGTACTTGTATAAGAAATTATCTCACTGTTTTTACAGTTTCAAGAACAAAATAACATTCGCACCTCTTATAAGAATTCATATATTGGCAATTCCCGGCCTCTACCAAACACCCATTAATACGTTCAGCAATATTCGAAGTCATCATCCAACCTCTGTTTACCAGTGAATGAAACCTACTCCACTTTTCATATCTAGCTTCTTGTAGATATTTTTTCATTCTCGAATCAGCTTGTTCAATCTTTGCCATTAGGTAGTCAAAATTATCTTTTCTATAAGCCTTAGCCATTGAACAATACAAATCACTGATACTTTCTTTGCTCTTACGAAAGTAACTACAAACATTTTTTTAGAGATACCAAATGCATGCAAGATGTGGGATATTTGGATATACAACATTGACAGCTTTGATAATATTTTCATTCCTATTAGATACAACACACATGTTGTCACGTTCTCCGAATGCAGTTTTGAACTGGTTGAAAAACCATGTCCATGAGTTGTCATTCTCAGTATCCAAACCCATATACGCAAGCGGTAATATGTATCCTATGTTATGTATAAACTATATTAGTAAAAGACAACACAAAGGTTTTTTTTCAAAAAAAATAAAAAAATTGGTATAAATCATTTTTTTATACGCTTAAATAACTATTTACATGTAATACAATGTATGTTAAAAAAATAATATATATTAAATTTTTACATACCTGCATCATCCAAAGTTTTTACTGAGAGGAAAGTCCCTTTATATGATCCACTTAAATCCGCACCATCAACAACAACGGGTCTGCAATACTCAAAACCTTTATCATGGGATGCAACGCTATAAACAGATACATGAATCGATTATCTCATGACTTGTGCATTGCAATGTGTGAATTAGAATACACATTGTTTAACATATAAATGTATCTCTATTTCTGTCTATAACCATCAATCGGACCGCCCCTAAACATCGCTATGGCACGATCCTTTGCACGCTATTCCTTCATATAATTTATATCCACACCATATACAACATTCATTTTTTATGATGTTCTGGGGTGTGTGCCTTCTCTTATGGTTAACTAACTTAGGAGCCATGAATTTACAGACAAAAGCAGTAGTCGCCAAAATATTCTTCAGTACCCTATCACTCAAAGGGTATGTTCTGGATTAAATTTTTAAATTATAAAAAGATTTATTTTTTTGTAACTAGATGTTTCCAACGTCCACTTACAATCCTCATTGTAGCATCCGAGGACATAGCTGAAATATAAAAAAGTCATTCAAATGATTAGAATTCGTATCAATTCATAAATTTTTAGGCTTTGTATGTTATAAATTCATTATACTTCAATAAAAAAAATACATACACATCACAATTTATGTAACCATATGTATTAAACACATATACAACACAGAAAAACTACTATACAATTATAAACAAATTAAACATAGATTATTGTTAGTGCTAAACAATATGAATAATGCTAAGCAATATGTATAAAACAATCAACAAGATAAAAATTATTTCATTAAGCATTTTTTATAAATACAGTCCATGTACATGCGACTTATTATAAAATATTTTTTATTGTAGAGAATATTGATGAAATTTTGTGTTTGTTACACTAGAATATACATGAAAATATTTATGTATATGCAACCAGATAACAACTTATTCAATTGTAATTGTAAATAGAATTTTCATGTGTCTATTTACAGTAGTATAGATTAACATAGACAAAAGACATAGAATGTATATGTTAAGTTACAATCAGTTCTTCATATGACCACGCAGATTTTATTTTTTGCAATTTTCTTTCGCAACAACTCTAAATATCATACAACTCTATATAACATTATAATCAGAAAAATAAATACAATCTATGACATACAAAAATTAACATTATGTGTTGCTCAGTTATAAATTAATATTTATAGTTATAAAATATGGTTCAATTTAGCATTTAAACACATGAAAAATAAATTTACTAACAGAACAAGATAGCATATTACCTTTTTTATTTGAACGTTTTTCTTTGACATTGAATCCATGAGTCACCATATATTTCGACATCACTAAAACGAGCGTCTTTTTATCCTTATACATCTGTTTCATCTTCGTATCAATACTCTTGCTATCACATATCAAGTTATCAATTTCAAACTCTGGCACATACAAAGCATATTGATTTTGTGTCTCAGCAACAACGAGAGCCATAGCATCAGATTCAATACCCTCCACGCAAATAACATCTCATGTTTCTCTATTGAACTCTATTTCCTCTTCACATTTATCAATAGTTGATATGCACAATGGATACGTCACGAACACTGGTTGAGATTTCTTCAACTCGACATACAACCGAATGTTATTATCATTCTGGATATGAAAAGGTGATTCATTATCGTCGACAACATAACATACATCAATATTTTTTTGAGTTTCGTCAATGTTGAATTTGGCAGCAATTGACGAAATCAACCTCAAATAATTTACTGATTCAGCAACAACGATCCCTTCACTTTTATAATTCACATATTCTGTTTTGAATCTTCATTGACCAGAGTACCTTAAAAGAATAGCAATATTCATCTGCTTTAATTTCAAATAATTTTTTTTCTTCCAAAAATAATTAAAAAACAGAGCTCAAATTATATTTAATTTACGTTTTTTCATCAGATTTGAGTTTTATGTATTTGTGGTTTTCAAATTTTAAAATTCAGTTGTTGTTACATAATTTAAGGGATGCAGTAATTAACTTATTAAATTAGTTGCGTTAATTACGTCATTAATGGCAGGAAATTCGTTATTTCTTTTTTGAAGGACTTTAACATATTCACATATACAAAAATTGCTATGTATATGTCGGCAAAGTTGCTATGTATATGTCGGCTGATAGATGTATATTAATAGGAAGAGAAAGTAAACTAATTAAAAAGGTAGGAGAGAGTATAATTAATTTTAAAAGATTGATATTTATGTTATTTATACTTTTTAGTTTCATGGCATATTTTGATTTCGAACTCGAATAATAAAGACATGGAACCCACAATGTGCACTTGTCGAATAATGAGAAGCCTCACACAAATATGACATGACACACCTCACTCATCATAAAAAAAAATCAACCAAGCGATGGTTAACAAACTGATATTGGAAAAAATACAATTTCATTCAGCCATAACAAATCAAAAGTAAAAAGAGCAAGATTCCTCAAAGATTAGAGTCCGGAATCAAAATATGTCAAGAAACTAAAAAAAGTATCAATCTATGCCATATAAAAAAAAGTATCAAAATAGGCTTTGTGCCCTTAATAAGTACACAATACCTTTAGATTTTAACGGAAGGCATTTGAACGATGTCAAAAAAAGTGAAGTTCAGATTGTGCACTAAATAAGTGCACAATTCATTTTTTTATGGAGGGTATGTTTGGTATGATGAAAAATATTTTCTAGAAAATATTTTTTCATTTTTTCATGTTTGGTTATAAAAATATTTTGAGAAAATATTTTTCAAGGTGACTTATTTTTCATCATTTGAGGGAAAATGACTTCCCTGATAAATCAAGGAAAGTCATTTTCCAGATAAAAAATATGAAGTCGCACCCATCCTGATAGGCTTATACCCCCACCCCTCTTCTTCATCGCACCCACAAGCAGATCACGTCGTCTTCAATTTTAGGGCTTTCTCCCCTCTCTCTCTTCTCCCCTAGTGCAAGAATTTCAAAGGTATGTCCATAACTAATTTCTTTTATGATGCTTGGTCAAAAATTTCTTCAATTTTTTTTCTTTTGCTTATTTGGATTTCTGATTTGAGGCCAATTTTGTTCAAAAATTAAAATTTGAATTTCTTATTTGAGTTCAATTTTGCTCAAAAATTGAAATATGGGTTAACTTATCTATGAAAATTGATAAGTTATTGTGAGTTAGTTGAGCGATTAGCATTAGACTGAAGCTATATGAGTATCTTAATTTTAATAATTGATGCCAATTTTATGAAGTTGACTTGTGAATATTTCCGGTAACAATATTGTTTCCCAAAGATGTTGTGCTAATGTTATCGAATTCGGACTATTAAAATCCCCCAGATCTTGATTACATTTATGGTAAGTCGTGTTTTATTTGTTATAATTTCATTTGGAAAATTATCGGAGCTTTAGAGGCATTAATTTTTGAAAGAACAAAAAGTTAACTTCCTTGCTGTTACAAAAAGATCTAAACAGAGAGACATGAAACACTTTGGGATACGATCCATACAACGGCGTAATGAAATCTTGAGGAACACCAAATACAGATGCATCTTTACTTTAGCACACTGGTGTAACATGACAAATGTATATTGAAGTTGATATGATAAAATTCCTCAACTCCTTGCCTGTGCAGTGACGTTTTGAGATTTTGCTTTTTTTATCACACACCTCAATGCACCTACTAGGTGCAGTTTGTATAACACGTACGTAACTTTATTTTCGAAAAATAAGAAGTTACTAGTGAAAGCATGAATTGGTTATCCCAATTTGATTTGTTTCGTGTCTTTCGTTGATTGAGAAAATGGGTCAAATTTTACAGAATCAAACCTATGTAGCTGTACAAAAAAGTAAGAGTTGGTGAAAATAAAAAGTGGTTTTACCAATCTGATTTATTTGGTAACTTTTATTCAACAACAAAATGCATCAAATTCTAACCTGATTAAATCTAAAATCATCTTCTAGTAGTAATCAGGACAAAGATATTATTTCGTAACAAGATCCCATTTTTACTTTTTTTTAATTAACCTGGTGTCCGAACCAGCTTATTCGTACCTTGACTAATGTCATGGGATACTTGGTACTAGCTTATTCTGATTTACGGATCTACTCGTTGCTTAGTTTTCTCGCTGAGATTCAATTACCAACTCCAATCTTTTGAATATATTAGGACCTAGAAATAGCTTTAGATGAAATTTATATGAGCATCTAATGAAGTGAGGTGTTTGTGACTTTCAGTATTCGTAGATCAAAAGACAAAAGAATGTCCTGTTTGCAGGATGTGATGCTTCTAGATTTAAACTGAGCAGTTTAATTTAGCCCACTGTTGGCTTTAAAAGATGGTAATTGTCAAAAATTGCTGAAGATAATTTAGTGTGCTATGTTTAGCTTATATGGCTGATTTGAACTGAAAAGAAAACAACTGAATTTTCTTTTTTCTTCTACTATACTAGTGTATTAGAACAGCTGCAACATATTCTTCCATTCAAGATCATATTTAGTGATTGTTACTATTTATTCTCTAGTGAATGATTCTTTCTTCTCATGAATATAAGTGGGGGTAACATCGCATGTTCATTCGATCATTGCTACTAACCAGGTGCCCTGTATTTGGTTCAACACTGACGAAGAGGCCAACACCTTGTAAATTTTCATCACTTCATATTCTAAAAGTTTGGTACTCCTGTAGAAAATGTTGTCAGCGTCATACGAGAATATTAATGTTAGTCATACTAGGAAACTAGGGCAGACATGGCACAAAGTCCTTGAAAAGGTTACTTCAGCTACTCACTTTATTCTGATACAGCATTATGAACTACAACTTCCAAGAAATGGTGTCCCTTTTTTAGCCTAACCATGGGCGGATTTAGGGGTATAAGTGAGGGTTCTCGGGAACCCGGTCACTTTCGTGTGGATCTCGTGAATGATTCTTTATGAAGCTGTGAAGTGTTTTACATTGATTTTATTTTTAAACCCAACTGTTTATGTTACATTAACCTATTAGAATCAAATAAATTTGACATCAAATTTTCTCTAATCTTTGTATTGTAGGCACTTTCCAATCATGACAAGTTTATCAACAAAAAAATTAAAATGTTTGATGAAATGTCTCTTGTGTGTGGAAATGATTGGGCTAGGGGAGATTGTGTTAAATCATTCGAAGATATAGATTTTGATAGTTTTTCTGAGAAAGATAATAATAATGACCTTGTAGGACCATCCATTGAAAAGGATGTGCAAGTAATCGAAGCTTCTCAAATCAAGGCAAGTCGCAAAAGAAAACGTTCTTTTGAGCTGCAAGATGTCATAGGTGATATACTAATAAAATTTGGAAAAGTGGCAGCGGCAATCGGTAGAATGGTTGATAGTCGTTTAGATGTGACAAAGTTGTATGAAGAAGTTATGGCAATGGAAGGTTATAATGAAGAGTTCCTCGGTGATGCTTTTGATTATTTGGTGCAAAGCAACACTTTAGCTAAGGCATTCATGGTCAAAAATCAAAATCTTCGTAAGGTGTGGTTGGAACGATTCAAGCAACAACAATAGTGACACCTATTGGTTGGTTTAGCTTCATAGGATTTGGAAGCAACTATTATGCACGCTTTTGTTTTTGATAATGTATGTGTATTTGCTTCCAAACTTTTCTCCTTTCTTTTGTTTTTGATAATGTATCGTGTATTTGCTTTCAAATTTCTCTCTTTTGTGCATTTGTGGGAATTGATTAGGAAGCTTGAATTATGTAAATAATAGTTGTTTAAATTTTAGAGTCTTGTAATAGTTTGATACTCGATATTGGTATAATTTGCTATGCTTAAATTAGTTCCGACAGAATGTTGCCTGATATACTAATTAATTGTTCAGTAGTATTTTTCGAAAATTATTTTTTCTCCCACCAATCAAACAACTCAAACCATTTTTTAGAAAAATATTTTCCATCCACCAACCAAACATGAGAAAATAGGTAGAAAATCAACTTATTTTCGAGAAAAACATTTTCCATCATATCAAAAACACCCGGATTGTGTACTTATTTAGAGCACAATTTTTTTTATTCAACATTGTGCACTTATTTAGTGCACAATCTATTTATTTATAAATATACATTTATTTCACGGTCCAATTTAATTTTTTCTTAAAGATATAGTGCACAATCCATTTATTTATAGATTGTGCACAAGAAAAATGCACAATATCCACTTTTGTGCACAATCTATAAATAAACTAAAAGCGTGCACAATTGAAAAATAATATATTGTGCACTTTTTTAATCACATTCAGTGGACAAAAGATAAGCTTTATATGATTTGGGTTAAGACCAGTATAATGTAGGGATTTTCTTTACTTCGTTTTCTAATGTTTTGGCCGGCAAGGTGGCAGCTATTTTGAGGATGAGAAGCGCAGGAAAGAGTCCATTTTGAAATGAATTCACTTTTTCTTAAGAATTTGTAAGGAAAACAGAGATTTCAAAGTTTTTGCTTGTTCATTTCCTTGACACACAATTAACTCATTTGTAGAGCTTGGACCAATTCTCAGAAGACGAGAATAAGGATGCGGTTCGTGCTATTGAACTCTCTTCAAGAATCAAAGGGAAAAGAAACATAGACAGGTGGTAAGGGTCAATGATGTAGTCTTTTCATCTCGCCTTTTTTAGCTAAATGTTGTTTTAGCAAGAAGTTTGTATTTTCAGCTCTAGCCACTACTTTTCAAGATTTTGGGACTTGGCTATCTTATATATAGATTTGGTCATTTTTTCTGTTAGATTTTTGTTCACAATATATTATTTTTCAATTGTGCACTTTCTTTTTTTTAGTACACTTCATTTATTTATAGAATGTGCATAAAAATGGACGATATAAACAGATGGATTGTGCACTAAAAAATGCACAGTAAAAAATTAATATATTATGCACTTTTTTAGTATACAATCTATAAATAAATAAATTATACACTAAAAAGTGTGCAATTTTTAAAAAAAGTAAATTCACCCATGAAAATAAATATATATCTATAAATAAATAAATTGTGCACTAAATAAATACACAATATTAAATAAATAAGTGCACAATTCATTAAAAAATAAATTGTATACTTATTAAGTAACCAATACCTTTTTTAAGGGCATGAGTCTTCCGTTAGAATCTAAATGCCCAATCTCAACTTCAATATTTTTAAGGCATCAATCTTTAGTTAAAATCTAAGATATTCTTATTATTAAGTAACCAATACCTTTTTAAGGGCATGAGTCTTCCGTTAGAATCTAAATGCCCAATCTCAACTTCAACATTTTTAAGGGCATCAATCTTTTGTTAAAATCTAAGATATTGTGCACTTACTAAGTGACAAAGTCTATTTTAATTAGGGCCCTTTCAGAATCTAAATGCCCAATCTCAACTTCAACATTTTTAAGGGCATAAATCTTAACAATCTCAACTTCAACATTTTTAAGGGCATCAATCTTTTGTTAAAATCTAAGATATTGTGCACTTATTAAGTGACAAAGCCTATTTTAATAGGTTCTCTGTTTCAAAATAAGTGAATTGTTAAAGCAATTTTAGTGTTTCACAATAAGTGAATTGTTGAAGTAATTTTAAGGTAAATGTTGAAACTTTTTTTTAAATTTACCCTTCATTAAATATACATTAAGTGATATATCATGTGTCTTTGTTTTATGATTAGGGTAAAATTAAAAAAACATAATAAATTTATGTCATTGCTTTTTATAGAGGGAGTACTTTTTTTTCCGACATAGATTGATATTTTTTTTTAATTTCGTGGCATGTTTTAGTTCCGGACTCTCAAAGATAACACAGGTTCCTCTCTGTTATTCCATGGAACCCACACAATGTGCAATTCTCAAATAATTAGAAGCCTCTCCAAAAATATGACATGACACACCTTACTCATAATATAAAAATTTACAGCCAAGCGATGGTTAACAAACTGATTTCCATTCTGCCACAACAAATCAAAGGTAAAAAGAGCACAAGATTCCTCAAAGATGACACAGGTTCCTCTCTGGTTATTCCATTACATTTTAAACTAAACAAGAAGACCACTCCCGGCCAGAAAACTAAATACTCCAATAATTCAACAAAAAACGAAACAGGCTGTCCTTTCTCCAGCATCAAAGCCTCAAGCAACAGAAGCCATGTAGCAGATCAAATCAATCACTCGGGAGCTGCATAAATGAGAAATATTTGTGTTATAATCAAGAATTGGCACTGTAAAAAATTCCAAAGCTAGTGTGTGAAGAGCAAAGAGAAGTTGATGCACACTACCTGTAACCCCACTCGTTGTCATACCATGACACAAGTTTCACGAATTTCTTGCTCAAGGCAATTCCAGCCTTGGCATCGAAAATGCTCGACCTGGACCAAAAATTAAACTTCACATTAGACCACACACAGTTCAAGAATTAAGTGTACACCCCTTCCGAGTAAACTGAACAAAAGTATATACCTGCTGTCACCAACAAAGTCGGTGGAAACAACATCATCTTCGGTGAAACCCAAGATACCCTTCAACTTACCCTCTGATTCCTCCCTATGAGCAGAGAACACAGAAATCAGTTTTGCTTCACAAGGAACCAACAATAGAACAACACAAGTGATCAAACAGACACTCACTTGATTGCAGCCTTAATGTCATCATAAGAGGCTTCTTTCTCTAGTCTTACAGTAAGATCCACAACAGAGACATCCACAGTTGGAACTCTAAAGGCCATTCCAGTCAATTTGCCATTAAGGGCTGGGAGCACTTTTCCAACAGCCTACATATAATGAATTCAACTTGATCAAACAATATAAAAGAGTATTAAATCTATCAGCAAGTAAACGGGATCTGCTTTGGAACTTTAAAGACAAATCGATTAAAACCTTGTCAAATAATCAAAGGCTTAAGGTATCATGTGATAGTGTAATGACACAGATATTGGAAAACTACCTTGGCTGCACCAGTGCTGCTAGGAATGATGTTGAATGAAGCAGCTCTTCCACCTCGCCAATCCTTCATGGATGGACCATCAACAGTCTTCTGGGTGGCTGAGCAACAAAACATAGCAGGTTACAAACTAGATACAAAAAATTCATCATATTCAAAGTTTACTAAGAAAACACTGACCAGTCATGGCATGGACAGTGGTCATGAGACCCTCGACAATGCCAAACCTATCATTGATAACCTTAGCCAAAGGAGCAAGGCAGTTAGTAGTACAACTAGCATTGGAGACAATGTCCAAGTTTGGCTTGTACTCATTCTCGTTGACACCCACAACAAACATGGGGGCATCTTTGCTAGGAGCAGAGATCACAACCTTCTTGGCACCACCCTAACCACACAAACATACAAAATCAATTAATTTCAACTTTGATGTCGATTAAGAGAGAATATTCTTGTCGTGATTTACGAACTAATAAACTTGATTGAAAAATCGAGGTTAAAATGTACATAGGATGTTTCTATAAAGCACATTTTATTTATTTATTTTATTGAATGAGAAGGCTATTAAAGAAAAACTAATAAAAGCAGGACATCGCATTGTTTTCTCCGCAAGCATAGATCTAACACAATAAACAAGATCTAAATGTTCCAATGAAGTACAATAATACTAGAGGCTATATCAATGATAAATCAAATCTAACAGCAGAAATGCAGATGGAGAAATCAAATAGTTAAATGAAAGCAGATGAATGATACCTTCAAGTGAGCAGCCGCCTTGTCCATGTCAGTGAAGACACCAGTTGATTCAACAACGAAGTCAGCACCAGCTTCAGCCCATGGGATTTCTTCTGGATTCCTTTAGCAATTAGCGCAAATTTCTTCAGCACCAAACTAAACTAAAATACAAGCATAAATCTAGGTTATTTTCAGGGGTATAACAAACCTGATTCCAAAGACTCTTACAGATTTCTCACCAAAGAGAAGAGTCTTCTCGTCTTGGACCTTAAGCTCGTGGTGCTTCCATTGTCCATGTACTGTATCATACTTAAACATGTATGTCTACAAACAAATAACAGATAACAGAGATCCAAAGTTAGTCTCTCACAGATCCACACAAAACTATACAATCACTAAATAGATCTAGCAAAACAAACTGTACCAACCATGTAATCAGTAGAGATAAATGGATCATTCACTGCAACTAGTTCAACGTCATCTCTCTGCAGAGCAACTCTAGCGACCAAACGACCAATCCTGCCAAATCCTGATTCAAAATAAAATCAAAAAAAATAAAAATCAACAAACACGGGCAGATCCAACACAATTAAAAATAATAAATCCAACACAATTACTATAGTAAAAGAAGTTACCGTTGATTCCGATCTTGATCTTTGCCATGGCGGAGAAAATGGGGAGAAAACTGTAATGAAAGAATTTAGGTTCTGTAATAAAGTAAGAGAATACCAAGAGTCAAATGTAAGTTGTAAGAAGTGTAGGTTCTGTAGTGGGGAATATAAAGGGGTAAGGAGGGAGGGGGCGAAGCACGTGAGTGGTGTCACGTGAGTAGTGTTTGTCTTGGTGAAAAAGAAACAAGATTGCCGAGACAGCGAGCATGGTTTGAACCGTCGGAAACTTCTAGAAACTAATACTTTCTCCATTTAAAAAAGAATAACTAATTTAACTTGCTACAAAATTTAAGAAAATAAAAAATATTTATAAATTTTATAACTTTAAATTAAAATTATGTCAAATATATTTTAATCTTGTGATTCTAAACATACCACGTAAAAAGTTGAACTTTAAGTATTAACAAAATAGAAAATAAATTATTTATTTTTAAATAAATTAAGAAAAAAGGAGATCATTTCTTTTTAAATGGTTGGAATAGATAATTCTTTGGGTTACAGTGTTTCAAACCTGGCGGATCCTGTTGATTTGGAATTTTTGAAAATCAAGATGGTAAATTTCTTCCTGCGTATCCCACAGATTTACAGAAGTTGTATATTCCTTTCAATTTTTTAAATTTGTTTTATTTGAATTATGTTTATATTTTTAAATATTTTTTTTTAATTTTTTAAAAATAATATAACAAAAATTTGATATTATGTCATTATTCAATATCATAAAAAAAAGGAAAATTTAATTAATGATATATTAATAAATTACTTTTATTTAATAATAAATAAAATGGAGAGAGCATTGCATAACCGCTAATCTATATCTATAATCTATATATATTTATATCTATATCTATATCTATATTTATATCTAAATCTATATCTACATCTACAATATATTAAAAGTGTAAAGTGTCTTAGATATATTGTTTGAACTTTTTACCTTTCATTAATAGTCTTTGTTTTAGACAAAATCGTCTTTTCAATATTTTTTTCTAATATTTAAGATTTAAAAATTAATTAAATATATTTATGATAAAACATTTTCTTATTAGAAGTCATCAAAATTAATGACAATTAATACTTTTTCATTAGTTTAAGAATTTTAAATCAACTAAATTTAATTTTAAAAAGATTTGAAAAATTTAGAAATAAATATAAAAACGTTAGAATAAGAAAAAATTTAAAAATATCAATTTTTTAAAAGTATTAAGTACATAATAAGAATATAATCATTAAATAAATAAGAAATTTTACATCTACATCTACATCTACAATATATTAAAAGTGTAAAGTGTCTTAGATATATTGTTTGAACTTTTTACCCTTCATTAAAAGTCTTTGCTTTAGACAAAATCGTCTTTTCAATATTTTTTTCTAATATTTAAGATTTAAAAATTAATTAAATATATTTATGATAAAACTTTTCCTTATTTGAAGTCATCAAAATTAATGACAATTAATATTTTTTCATTAGTTTAAGAATTTTAAATCAACTAAATTTAATTTTAAAAAGATTTGAAAAATTTAGAAATAAATATAAAAGCGTTAGAATAAGAAAAAATTTAAAAATATTAATTTTTTAAAAGTACTAAGTACATAATAAGAATATAAATCATTAAATAAATAAGAAATTTAAAATTTAAAATATAAAGGAAGAATTCTAAATTATAGAAAAATAATTAGGTGTTTATTTTTAATAGTAGAACAATATTTCATTAAATAAATAAGAAATTTAAAATTTAAAATATAAAGGAAGAATTCTAAATTATAGAAAAATAATTACATGTTTATTTTCAATAGTAGAACAATAATTAATTTTCCTTTTGAATGAAGAATGTTTTAGGAGTGTGAAATCAATTAAAACTTCCATAATTAAACTATTATATACGAATTCCTAATTATAGATAAAACAAAATATAAGAACTAACATTAATTTACACCAAATATACATTATAATCATTATACTTTTGATTGAAAAGAAATGAAAATTTTGTTGTATACTTACTTCTAGGTTTGGAATTCATCTAAGTTTTCTTTGTTTGAGATTCTTATATCCATTAGGATTCATTATAAATTTAATTTTTAAAAATAATTAAATATAAATATTTTTAATTAGAGATATTCAATTAAATTAATCTTATTACTCGATTGTATTCTTACGAAACCCATTCATGATTCAAATAATAACCTAATTTCTAGGTTTGGTTGCATAGTTAGAAGTTTTAAAAACATCTCACGGCTTATTGCAATATTCCAGACCTATATAAATTATATTTCTGGACAATTATGTCACAATAAAAATATAACGTTTAATATATGCAAAGAGCCCTAAAATCCATTGAAAACTTCGTCACCAGCCCCTCTATTTCTTTTGAATCCAATAAAAATTAAATAAATAAGCTTTACCTTGTCTTGATGAGTTGTATGTCTATTCACTCTAAACTATAAAATATTTAAGTATAAAATCCATCTCGATAAGTTATATGAAGATTCTTTCTGAACTGTAGAATGTTTTAAGTATAAAATCCATCTCTATGAGTTACACGCTAGGGTCGAGATCCATTAATCTTTGAGTTTGAATTATAGAATGTTCTAAGTATCAAATTTTGAGCTTTATTGAAAATTAAGAGGTATGATAGGGTAAGAATTCATACTGAATTTTTTTTAATTGAGTAATTTTGTATATGTGTTAAATTTGACTCTTACCTTAATTTTGCATATGAGTTTATGTTGTTGCATTGTTTATCTTAAGGTTCTTGTCTGAGCCTTGAAAAGTTTGAGTATTCAGTTTTGGATTTCAAAAATATCAGGGAATTACCAACCCCCTAGATTCCATAACATTATGTGTATAAAGTATCAATTTAGTTAATTTCAATTGTCTGTCGTACACTGTAGACATGAATTTATGCTTCAGGAACTTATCATGATTAGGTTTTACTTTACTTTTTAATGACAGCGACCATACCAACAATTTATCTATCAAAATCATGGAAGAGTGGCAGATTATGAGACGCATCCAAATATTTGCAAGGAGTCTTCCACGTTCCAACAAAGATTCATAAGAGGCTTTTTAAGATTCACAACATGCTAGATATGGATTCCTTCAAGTAATAGATCTTAGATCCTCGGTGAACACTGATTGAGTGGAGGAAAGTATCTTAACGTGTAGGATCATTGATAATTTACTTTGAGTTGTTAGAAATGTCACTCTCCTATTTTAATTTCCTAGATAGACATTATTATATTAAAATATGAAGAATCTTTGAAAAGTGAGTTCAACTTTTTACACTTCACTAAAAATCTCCGCAATAGATAAAATTATTTAATTTTAAATAATTAAAAATTACATGTGCGAGACATGTGCGGTTAAACTAGTGGGATTAATAGCTGAAAATAAAAGGCCAATTTTCATTAAAAATAAATATTAGCAGTAAAAGTAATATTAGTAGAAGTGATTTATCTCATTTAAGAGGTCACAAATTATTTGGCTGGCCGATAATGTGTTATAAGACTGTTTGATCAAACTTATTTTTTTCTAAAAGTGCTTATTTTTTTTGAAAAGTAAGGTGTCTGGCCAAATATTTGGGAGAAAAAATGCTTCTAGGGAATAGCAGAAGCAATTTTTCAAAAGTTAAAAAAAGTAGTTTCTCTTTAAAAATGTCAATTTGTGAAGAAAACAAGCAAAAACTCGAAGAATTTCATAGAGGAAACCCAATTTGAAGTCGGTGAAAGAGAAAGTAAAGAGAGAAAAATATCTTCTTATTAGAAACTGAAAAATGAATCAATTGTCATTGTATAAGTCAACCACACTATATATAAAAAGGTACAATACAAAATAATTAATGAGTTATGTGTTTTAGTCTGGGCATGGGTCAATATCAATAGGACCTGGTGAAGGTAGTTCATGATGTATGTTAACATGCCCCAATAAGCTGGGGGTGAGAAAACACCCATCTTGGAAAGAAGGAACTGATGATGAACACCAGGAAGAGGCTTCGCCAAAATGTCAGCAAGTTGAGACTGAAACGTAATATGATAAAGTGTAAGCAAACCAGTAACAAGCTTTTCACGAACAAAATAATAGTCAAGCTCAATATATTTGGTGCGCTCATGAACAATAGGGTTCTTGGCAATTCTGATAGCAACTCTTTTGTCACAGAAAAGAGGAATTAAAGAGGAAATTGAAACACCGGATCAGCAAGCATTCGAATCAACCAAGTGAGTTTAGATACAATCTTTCTCAAGGCTCTATATTTAGCTTCTGCAAATGATAAGGAGACAATAAGTTATTTCATGGACTTCCACCCAATGTGATGAAATAGGCAGTGACAGACCTTTTAGAAGTTGGGTAAACAGCCCAATCAGAATCAGAGAATGCATAAGTAAAAAATATAAAGAATTATTGAATAAAATGCATTTGTTAGGATCATTGTTTAAGTACCTCAAAATATGCAAACCAGTTAAGGAATGAGTAGATCTAGGAGAATTTAGGAACTGACTTAGATATTGTACTAAAAGGGAGATATCGGGTCTTGTATGTTGCAAGAAGTTAAACTTCCTAACCAATCCTCTATAGTTGGAAGGGTCCCAAAGAAAATCACCTAATTAAAGGGTAAGTGTAGAAGTAATATCCAATGGAGTGGCAACAAGAGTTGTAGAGGAACAACTAAATTCAGATAGTACGTCTTTGGAGAACTTATGTTGATGAATTACAATACCATTAGCAACCTTGGAAACCTTAAGGCCTAAAAAATAATGGGTATCCTCAAGTTCCTTAATTCTAATTTGGCAGTCCAAAACATATTTAAAAGAATCCATTTATACTACATCATCACCAACAAGCAAAATATCATCAACATAGACAATAATTAAAATAATAGAGGAACCAAAAGACTTAGTGAAAAGAGAATAGTTATTCATGCTAGAGGAGTAACCTCTGGAAAACAAAAACAGTAGATAGCGTAGTAAACTACTACTTGAAGGCTTGCTTAAGCCCATAAAGAGACTTCTTAAGTTCAAAAACAAGAAGGAAGAGGAAGATGAAGAAATAGCGAGACCAAACAGAATTTTCATATATACCTTCTCAGAAAGATTTCTATATAAGAAGACATTATTGACATCAAGTTGGTATACTATCCAAGAATGCTTGACAACAAGGGCAAGAAGAACCTTGATGGTTGTGAATTTCACCACAGTAGAGAAAGTCTCAGTATCACCTAAATCAGCTTTCTATCTCATCTATCTATAAGAGTTGTTTGCCACTCAAACGTGAGAGCAAGGGATCACTCAACGAATGGACGAACTTCTTCGGCTCGAACCGAGGAATCCCTTAGGGTTCTTTGGAGATCACATCTCACTATAAGCCTAGCTTTATACCTCTCAGTGCTATCATTAACTTTTATTTTAATCTTATATACCCATTTACAGGAGATAACTTTCTTATGTGGTGGTAAAGAAATAATTTCCTAGGTCTGATTTGCCTTTGGAAACTGAAATTCTTTCATTATGGAATCTGGACATGTAGGATTATACACTACCTGATGATAGGATACTAGTTCTCATAAGCATACCACATGAGAGAAAGAAATGGTGAATGTGGGTGTAGAATAGCACAAATAATCTTGGAGGTAAAATAGAGGGGCAATATGCCTAGTAGACCTCCTCAAAATATGGTGTATAACAAAGGAAGGAGGTGCAACTAAAGAACCAAGATAAATTAAAGAGGAAGAGGAAACATGTTTAGTAAAATGAGAAGGTGAAATGTAAGAAGAAGAAAAAAACTTAGAATATGAGGAGGTAGGAGGGAAGGTATGTTCATCAAAAGACACCTTCCTTGAGATGAAGATAGATTTTGTGCAAATATTAAGGAGTTTGTAAGCTTTCTTGCAAAAATAATAGCCAAGGAAAATGGAAAAAATTACTCTAGGTTGGAGCTTGTCCCTTAAAGAAAGAGAAACTATAGCATAGACAAAACAAGACACCCAAAAGACCTTAAATAAAAATAAGTAGGGTGACCATATAAAACTTTATGAGGGGTTTTGTTTGAAATGACAAAAAGATGGAAACCTATTCATTAAATAGGTGGTAGTGAGAAAACACTTACGGGTAACTTGGATTGAAAAAGAAACGTTCTAGAGGTTTTCAAAAAATATTTATTCTTTTTTTCAACCACCCCATTTTATTGGGTGTGTGAGAGCAAGAAGTTTGGTGGAGTATGCCTAGAGAAATGAGAAACCAAGTATGGGTGGAAGCAGAACCTAGCTCAAAGGTATTCTTAGTTCTGATAACTTTGATTAAAGTATGAAATTTAGTGTTAACTATGGTAATAAAAACCTTTTGGGTGTGTGAGAGCAAGAAGTTTGGTGGAGTATGCCTAGAGAAATGAGAAACTAAGCATGGGTGGAAGCAGAACCTAGCTCAAAGGTATCGTTAGTTCTGATAACTTTGATTGAAGTATGAAACTGAGTGTTAATCCTAGTAAGAAAAACCTTAATCACAGAGAATGCATTGCTTTTACAAAAAATAAGAAGGGTGCTTGTCATTCTACTTTTATCATCCACAATGGTAAGAAGGTATCTAAATTTATTGTAGGTGGAGGTGTGATAGGGATTCCATAGGTCAATATGGATAAGCTGGAACAAAGAGGTGGAATGGGATAAGAGACCTTGTTGTCTTTAAATAGGACAAATGAGACAAGAACAACACTGTTTAGAAGAGAATTTACAAGGTAAATAAGGAATAGTAATCGTTTTTCCAAAAGGCATATGACCTATTCTTTGATGCCAAACAATATCAATTTTGTTCAAATGAGAAGTGCTATTACAATATAGCAATATAGTAGAATGGGGAACATCAAAAACACTATAAGTGGATGAAACAACACAAGGATTAACAGAAGATAGAGAAAGTACATTAGCCTTAAAATGAGATATGTTACACCTTTGAAATTTTGATGATCTACAAATTATTCCACAAGGGACCTGATAAACAACTTATTCAACATCTATGGTACCCAATCTCGTTTGAAATTATCCCTTTACAATGACTTGCTTGACCACAGTTGAAAGTTGTACTTTCCTGCAAAAAGTTGGAGGCGTGACAGTAGAGTAGCTGAACCTTGACCAATAGGACGACACCTTGGTTTTGTTGTATCATATAAAAGGATCATATAATTGCAACAAAACCTAGTTTTTGCAAACATCAATATTAAACTTCTCAAAAGCAAAAGTCATCTTGAACACAACTTATATAAAGGACCTAATTGTTTGCTCATCTTAATCTTGTGTGTGTTGTGTTTTTATTTTTTTTGGTTTCATATTGTAAATCTACTCCCAAGTTATAAAAGATAGTATATGTATAGCTTGTCTAAGTCTTAGTTCGAGTCGAGGTAGTTATAGTTAGTTGGTCGAGTCATTTGTAAATTGGTCAAGTGATTGTTCTCATCATTTGTGGTATAGCTGCCTAGGATTTGTTACTAAAGTTAGTCAATTGTAAATGTGTTAGAGTTATCACACTTGTCTTGTAATAGAGTTATTACAAGAGTTGGTGATTATAGGAGTTTGTAATCACTTAGTTGCTTGAAGAATAGTGGAGTCTGAAAATCCTGATGGCAGGTTGTGGATTTTACTTTCCTTGAGAAAGAGGTTTCCGCGTAAACTTGGTGTGTTATTATTATCCTTCTTACCTTTCATTTTGCACTGCACTAATAGCTTAGGGACTAGGTCCTCTTGTATTCGGTGGACCCATATAATCCATCAATTGGTATCTGAGCTAGCTCTATCTGAAAGGTTAATACCTAGAGAGGATCCAGTTAAAAAATGGCTGCTCTCCCAAACCTAGAAGAAAGACAATCCACCACTAAACCTCCAATATTCAATGGTTAATACTGTGGTTAGTGGAAAACAAGAATGTATAATTTCATAATGGCAGAAAATAGTAAACTAATAGATGTAATCCTAGATGGTCACATATTACCATAAGAGAAGTGAATGAAGAGGATTCACTAGATTAGCCCCTTAGACTCGAAGGGAGTATAATGAAGATGACCGTAAGAAAATTAAAAAAACTACAAGGTGAAGACGTTGCTAGTATGTGGTATGGGACCTGATGAGTATAATAGGATCTCTATGTACGAGTCTACTAAAGAGATTTGGGGTTGTCTGAAAATTGCACATGAGGGTACTAGCCAAGTAAAAGAGTTAAAGGTTGACATGATTATCACACAATATGAAACCTTCACCATGAAAGAGGGAGAAACTATTCAGGAAATGCGTATAATATTTACATCCATCACAAGTAAATTACACAGTCTAGGTGAGGACATCAGGTCTTCTAAGCAAGTAAGAAAAGTGCTTAATATTCTTCCCAAGTCATAGGAAGTAAGGTCAATGCTATTATTGAAGCAAGGCACCTGAAAATCCTTATAATGGATGAGCTCATAGGACACCTGAAAACCTGTGAAATAAAGAAACAGCAAGAGTAGGATAAGAAAAGACTCAAGAAAGAGAAAACTTTGGCTCTTAAAGCAGCCAAAGGTGAAAACCGTGAAGAGGATGAAGATGTGGCATACATAACCAATAGATTTCTCATGGTTATGAGGAGAAATAAAGGATTTCAAAGACAAGGCAACTCAAGCAGATCAACTATAGGAAATGACGTATGTATAAGTGCAAAAAAATGATCATTTTATCAGGGATTACCCAATGCAGAAGGTAAAGTATAAGGATTATAAGAGAGGTGAACCAGATAAAGGAAATCAAAAGGACCAAATTCCAGACAAAGTCAAAAAAAGAGAAGTTGTTGATTACGTTGTGAAATAAGCCCTAACAGCCTGAGGAGACTCATCTAGTAATTCTGATAACTCCGAACTCCTTGAGGACATTTCAATGATGATTATTGAAGATCCAAATATTACCTTTGATTCACTTTTGTATTCATGGCTAAATTCGATGATGAAGAGGTAACTCTTCTTGATATCAAACAAAATCTCAATAATTACTCTTTAAAAAGGCTCAAAGGTATAACAAGTGCTTTAATAGACTCTTTCGTTGAGCTTATTAATGAGAAGGATCTCTAGAGTGAAACTCTTAAAGTGTTTGAAAATTAAAAAAATCTTTTTTGCTGTCAAAGTGTCTGAGTTGGGGGGAAAACTAAATGCGTTGTTAAAAGAAAATGATGATCTCAATGACTAGTGTTGAGATTTTTGTAGATTAATTTAAAGAAAAAGGGAAAGCCAATAGTCTTCAGTTAGAACTTGAGGAGAGGTTAAGAAATTCTAAAGAACTTCTTGTAGCCTCCTTAAATAGAAATTCCCAACTAGAGAGGGACCTGGTCCAAGTCAAAGAAGACCTTTAAAAATCTGTTAAATGGATTGTCTCCTTCAAACTACTATCCAATCTAACAAATCAAAGACTCAATGGTATGCAAGATCTAGGTAGAAAAGCTGTCAAACCCCCATTAACCCCTATAATAAGTATGACTTTGTATTTGACAATCTGTTGTGTACCCATTATAGTAGAAACATGCATCTAAAAAGGGATTATGAGCCTAAAAAGTGGTCTGAGCAAAGTTGTACAATCTTAAGAAAAATAAGTTTAACAGGAAAACTGGTCCAAGGCACTAGGAACTTGGTCCTCATGTTAAAATGGTCCTTCAAGACTACCTAGATGGACTAATAAATCATTGATTTCTCGATTATCATTATATTGGGAACTCAAACTCAAATGGATTCCTAAGTCTAACAAATGATTACTAATGTAGGTGAGAGTAAGAGGAAGTAGTCAATGTTGGTTCATGGACAGTGGTTTCTCCAAGCATATGACTGGAAGAACAAAAAACTTTCTTTCACTAAAGGCACTCTATGGTGTACTGTCTTCTTTGGAAATGGAAAAGGGAAAATATTGAATGTGAGGGCATAATTGAGAGATCTCCTAATCATGACATTGAAAATGTGTATTTTGTCAATGGAATGAAGTATAGTCTTCTCAGTATGTCACAAATTTGTGACAAGGGAAATGAAGTAAATTTTTTGTCAGATGGATGCATTATGACTAGTCTCAGTTCAGGTGAAATTTTTCTAAAAGGAAAAAGATGCAAGAACATATATGTAGCAGATTTAAGCTATGTCTCAGGTAATGATCTAACATGTCTTAGTACACGGAGTGACAACACTGAGTTATGGCATCAAAGGCTAGGACGTGTGAGTTCATCATTGCTGAACAAACTGGTCATGAAGGACCTGATCCATGGGATTCCCAAAATCAAATTTATAGAAGATAAGGTTTATGATGCTTGTGCTAGAGAAAAAAAGACAAGGTCCTCATTCAAATAGAAGAAGCATCTTGAATTGTTGAATATAGATTTATGTAGACCTGTCAAGGTTCAAAGTAGAAGAGAAAAGAGGCACATTTTTGTAATGATGGATGAATTTTCAAGATTCACCTGGAACATATTCTTAAGGTCCAAGGATGAAACTTTTGAATCATTCATTACCTTGGTCAAGAAGATTCAAGTTAAGTATAAATCCAAGGTTGCTGAGATAAGATCAGATCATGGAACTGAGTTTGAAACTATTAAGATGAACTAGTTTTGTGGAGAGCATAGAATCAATCACAACTTCTCAACACCTAGAACTTCCCAATAAAATAGAGTTGTGGAAAGAAAAACAAGACACTGGTTGATATTGCTAGAACAATACTGATAGATTCTGGCTTTCCTAAGAATTTCTGAGGCAGTCAACATTGTATGTTATGTAACTAACAGATGCATAATCAAGTCTATGTTGAACAAGACTCCCTATGAGTTGACAAATAACAGAAAACCTAAGCTTGTGTACTTGAGGGCTTTTGGATGTTAGTGCTTTGTTTTAAACAACGACAAAGATGATCTTGGGAAATTTGATCCCAAGAGTGATGAGGGTGTGTTTGTTGGGTAGTCATCAACCAATAAAGCATACAGGATCTTTAACAAAAAAACTTTATATGTAGTTCATGTTATCTTTAATGAATCATGAAGCACAAATGACTTAAGGTACAAGTATGATGCAGAACTGGAGGAACTTCTTCAAATTCAAACAAACTCACTAAATGATGGGGGAAGAGATTAGAAAAATAAAGAAAAAGATGAGAATCAGAATAGTAAATGTCATGAGGATAATAATGTCAAAGTTAATGAGGGACTAAATCCTTTAGACACTGATCATGATAACGTAGGCTCACACTCTCAGCAGCCTAATAATCAATCAAGCAAAGAATCTAGCCCCAATCTATCAGAGTCAAACATTAGAGGATCTAACTGGAAGCACAATCCCTCCCATTCTTTGGAGAATCTCACATCACCTATGGACTATGGAATGCAAATCGGATCCAAGATAAGAAATCAAGATACCTTCTAAGCCTTCATCTCCACCATTGAACCAAAGAATATCAATGAAGCACTGAAGGATATTGACTGGGTCATTACTATGAAAAAAAAACTAAATCAGTTTCACAGAAGTAAGGTGTGACACTTGGTCCCAGACCTACAGATAGAACCGTCATAGGGACCAGGTGGGTCTACAGGAACAAAAAAATGAACATGGAACCATTGTCAGAATTAAGCCTAGATTGGTAGTGCAAGGATATAATCAAGAAGAAGACATTTATTATGATAAGATATTTTCCCCAGTAGCAAGAATGGAAGCAATTAGAATTCTTGTTGCTTTTGTTGCCTATATGGAGTTTAAACTATTTTAGATAGATGTTAAGAGTGCCTTCTTGAATGGTTACTTGAAAGAGGAGGTATATGTGAAACAACCCCCAGGGTTTTAGGATATTAATCATCCCAACCATGTCATGCAACTTGACAAGGATCTATATGGCTTAAAGTAAGCTCCTAGATCCTAGTATGGCACTCTCTAAATTTCTTCTTGAGAATGGGTTCAAGAGAGAGAAAATTGTTAACACCTTCTTTTTAAAGTCAAGAGGAACAAATATGCTGATAGTTTATGTATATGTGGATGCCATTATTTTTGGAAAAACCTCAGACACTCTGCATGAAGACTTTGCCAAGCTTATGGGAAGTGAATTTGAGATGAGTATGACAGGAGAGTTAAATTTTTTCTTAGGACTGCAAATCAAACAGAATCATGTAGGGAATATGATATACCAAAAGAGTAAATCAAAGAAATATTGAGTATATTCCATATGAATGATGCCACGTCAATTGACACCCCTACAGGAACTAGCTGCAATATGGACACTGATGAATCAGGCCCTAAGGTGAATGAAATAATGTATAGAAGGATCATTGGAGCCCTTCTACACCTGATAGATAGTAGACCTATTATTGTGTTTAATGTTGGAATGTGTGCAAGATTATAGGATTGTCCAAAGAAGTCTCACTTGAAAACAACTAAGAGAAACTTAAGGTATCTCAAGGTACAAGTGACCTGGTCCTATGCTTTCCTTTATGTAACTCTTTTGATATAACTGGTTGTGTTGATCTAGATTATGCAGGGCACCTGGTAGATAGAAAAATCACCTCAGAAATGGCTCACTTCCTGGGATCAAGACTAATCTCCTAGGGCAGCAAAAAATAGAACTTAGTGGCTCTATCCATAGATAAAGCTAAATATATTATTATTGCCTCATATTGTGCTTAACTTTTATGGATCAAGTAATAATTAAAAGATTTTGGGATTGTCTTAGACTCCATTCCCTTTCTCTGTGACAACACCAGTTCTATCAATATAGCAAAGAATCCAATACAACACACGAGAATCAAACACATTGATGTGAGACATCACTTTCTGAAAGACATGGTTGAAAAAGGAACAATTTGTGAAGTTCTACAAAAGTGAGGACCAAGTGGCTGATATCTTCACCAAAGTATTACACAGGGACCATTTTGAGAAGAACAGGCTCAAACTTAGTCTAATGAAAATGAATTGAGTTTTTGTATAATTATTTTCACTTTTTATCTCTATGTTGGCTAAAATTAGAAGGCAGGTATCCATGTGTGAGTTATGGACAAGTCTAATTTATTCTCATACCTTATTTAGGTATACACCTATGGTGGACTAGTCAGATTGAAAGAGCAGTGGGATAAACTTAAGAAAGGAAGAAACTTCTGAAGTAGGGACCTGGTCCATACTACAATGTTAGTACCTATGTGTTGTATGTCTTTAAAGTATTTACAAAATTACTTAAAGGTGTCGTGTGACCCTACATGTCCATCTATCTTATTTCTAATGTTGTCACATCACACCCTCAAGTGAAGCGGCGTGCCTAATAAGGACCAGGCACATCATCTCACTTTAAGCCCAAATGATGCCTCCCTTAAACGTCATCAAATACCCTCTTTCTGACCACTCCATCTTTACTATTATCACCAAATCAAAGAATTCTCTTATGAACCTTTATTTTAGTAATAACAACCATCACTATTTATTTTTTCTTATTCTATTCTTCTTCTACTTTGTCACCCATAAAGAAAATTTCCTTCATCTTCTCCAGCCAAGATACACTCAGAATATAATGTTCCTCTTGTTAAACCACCCTCGACAAATATCTTACCTTAATTTAAAAATTTCTTTTCTAAGGAAACTCCTTCACCAAAATATGTCACTGAAGGCCTTTTTGGGTCACCCATCAGTGAAGAAGTGCCAGTAGAACTAGTTCTCTACAACTTACTATCTCAGAAACCATTGAAGAAACCTCTGTTCCATCAAAATCCTTAGTTTTATTTTTTTTAATTGTCCTTCCTAAAGCCTCATCATCCGGTCTTCTTCTTAAGTCTAACACCGAACTTGAAGTGTCAAAGGGACTAGTTCTCCTTGCAATAGTTGAACCTTTTTTAGTGGAAGAAAACTTTTTCGAAGGAGATTTTCCTGAGGAGCATGGGAAACCTCCAAGTAGTGTTAAGGATGGAGAAGACTGGTAGCCGATAGCTTGATAATGCTGCCTTTGGGTTCTCAAACTTTTTTCCTCCCTCTACTGATTCTCCTCCCAAGTCCCCTAGTCCCAAATATGATGGTACCCCCTGTCTACAGTGGTTGATAAAGAAATTATTTACTATCCCATGTAAGATGATGATGAAGAGGATGACTATACTAATCTCTCCTAGAACAAAATTGGGAGAAAGAGGCATTCAAAAAGGAGCCAATTTTTGAAAATCCTGTTAATAAATCTTATAGTACGCATAAGGCTGATAAAAAGTTGATGAGTGATGCCCTGAAAGCATGTAAAAAGGCTCCTACTAGAAAAAAGGAATGTAAAAAGAAAGGTTTCAAGTAGAAAAATTATTTCTCCTTTTGAGAAAGTGATTAAAGTGGAGGGAGAAGATAAGGATGAGAAACTGATGATGATATCATGATTGTTGTTACTGCCAAGAAGTGTAAGGAGGTCGGAGTTTAAAAACCTTCCAAGTTTACAACATCCAAGTTAAAGGGTGAAGTAAGAATAAGTATTTATCACGCAAGAGAAAAAAGGAAGAAGTAGCCAAGGGACCTGGTTTTGCGACTGAACCACAAATGTGTTAGAATATTGGTTAGATTATTGAGGGACTAGGTTCCACATCTAAAATATAAAGGTTTAGAAGAATGTTCCTAGTCTCACCGGGGAAGAGCAAAGTTCAATCCTCAAATCACAAAAGGTATTGACTACGAGAGTTTTTGACTCCAAAATTTGTAATGAACCAGGGATGAGTGAGCTGATTCAATTTATGGGACGTTAAGAATGGATGCATCTCTTTGAGACTCATGTGCCCACTATTTATGAAGCTAAAATTGAGGACTTCTTCTTCACAATGGTGTTCTCTATGGATGCATTGAGTCTTAATGGAATGATGAATAGAGTAGAGATTTTTTTGAATGAGGAGACGCTTGGGGAAATTCTAGGTGTCCATGTAGATGGGATCAAGTCTGTTAAAGATAAACAACCCTTTCTTTGTTTTGTTCAGTTTACCTTTAAGGTTGGTGGTAACTCCAGGGCTAGAGTTAGGAATTTTTTTTTGAATGGAGAGTTCTAGCTACTCTTTGAATTTGTCAACAAAGTTCGATTGCCCTTCTCAAAGAAAAAAATAATTGCCTTTGCTACGAATCTTTTTTTAATAGAAGATCTCAGTATATTTAGGTTGATCAACCTACCTGCTCTGATAATTGAACACTTGTATAAAGTGATGCATATTAAAGATGGCAAGCATGGTCTTTCCTATGGATACTTCTTCACTAAAAGGTTCAAATATTTCAAGGTTGAATATGTGGGGGGGGGAGTAGTAGGTACAACAAAGAAGATGTTCACTATGAACACGTTGATCGAAAATGAATATGTAAAAGGAAAGGTTGGGATCAAGTCCCAAGTATCTGAGTTGTTGGATGTTCAAGAATGCTTAAGTGGAAAGTTGAAGAAATGAGGGTGACAGTGGCCACTTGTGATGCTGAGATCACTTAATTGAAGGGAAGCGTACAGTGACTGATGAGGTTCTAGGTCTCCAAGATGAAGTCAATGACCTCACCAAAGAGCTCTTAAATGCCCATGTTGCAGAGAGTACTTGTATGGACATGCTTCTTAGGTACCTTGACCCCAAACCTCTCTCTACTTAGGTTTAGTTCCTTCTAAGCCTCATTTGGTCCTTGTTCTCTTTTGTTTTGGTTCTTATGATTATTATGTTTGTGGCACCTTGTGGTTATTTTAATGTTTTAATCTCTGCAATGTAACTAGTAATGCCTTTTTAATGAAGTGACTTCTTTTGTTTTGTCTACCAGATGAGTTTTATTTTTTATTCATCTCAATGTAGCCTCACCAACCATAAATTAACTTGTATTACACCTCCATTAACCTGGTTTAAAACGATGAGTCTCGAATACAAATACATAACAAATCACTTTGAACACCCAGCTGTAGCCCTAGCTATATAACCTAAAAAACATGATTTTCTGGCCAACATGGCCACCCTATCTGGTGGGACTATCCCACCGAATGATACGACTCAGCACATGCAGAAAGAACATAGTAATATCAAGTATATGGATCTACTGAAGCCAAAAATAGTAGATAATACTAGTATTAGGGTTTCACATAAGCCAGTAATAATGATGCATGGTGAGCCATCAATCACGTGGAAATCATCAGAAGTTCAGAATCTAATCATGCAGGAAAAGCTTCAATTTGCTATCATTGGAAAGTTCTCATATAGAAAACCTCATATTGATAATCTAAAAAAATCAATTCCAAACCAATGTGGAATCAAGGGATAATGCAATGTAGGAGTTTTGGATGAGAGACATGTATTGATAAAGGTTAGAAGCATTTTACATTCAATTGTTATCGACAACAACCTTCTATATCAGTAAGAATGGGAGATATTGGCAGATGAGGACGCTAAAGTGGGATCCATGGTTTGAACCTGGTGTGAAAACTACAATTGCAGTAGGATGGATTTCTTTCCCAGAACTGCCTCTTAATTTCTTTGCAAATGATGTAATTTTTTCCATTGCATCAACAGTAAAGAATCCACTCACTGTAGACCTGGCAACAAAGAATCATACAAGACCAAGTTGTGCATGAGTTAAAGTGGAGGTGGATTTAGTTGTAGAGTTAGCATAAATAATAAGAATAAATGAGGAGAATGATACAACAGGTGAGATCAAGTCAAAATGGGTACAAATTCAGTATGACTATATGCCCAAGTATTGTAAAGATTGTTGTTTACAAGGTCATGATGCTGATACTTGCTGGACTTCTCATCCAGAACTATTTGAGAAATAAAAAGAGGAAAAAAATAAGATGAAAGTAAATGTAGATCGTAGTAATAAGAATCAACAAAGGAATAGTTAGCACAACCACGATATAATCAAGGGAAACACTGAAAATCAACTTTGGCCGAGGAGGAAAAATAAATATAGGAGAGATAAATATGACCATATACTTGGTTAAGTGGAGAAAAATAAGCATAAGGAGGTGGAAGTATCCAGTTCATTTGGGGAATTGGAGGAGCAGGTTGATAAGGTTACACACAATAGTGAAGGAATTCAGGCAGACAAAATTAATGACAAAGCAGATAAGGACAAACTCAGTACAAAAGAATGGGTCAATGAAACATTTGGCAAAAGCATAAAAGAAATAAATGATGGAAAACAATCAACAGAGAAACATCAAACAATAGAAATAACACATAACAAAGAGGAACAAAATGAAGAGTTGTTAACAAAAGCAGTGCAGAAGGACAACACCGATGCAATAAATCAGCAGAAGTGCAATTAAGAGGAACAACAGAGTACAGATGATAAGCAGTTGCAATTATATAATGAAGAAGCCATGGAATTATTGGTGTTAGAGGGGATCTCACCCTTGGCAATAAAATCACAAAGTTTGGTTGAAGCATGTAACAAGGATAAATAAGACTTGGATGATAATTTAATGGATGATAATATAGATCAAGTAGATAAAGAAGCTGACTTATCTCTAAAGCAAGTTGTAGCCTTGAAGGCTAAACAAAAGAAGACAAAGAAAAGGAATAATAGTACAAGTTCAACAGCTATGAATACAAGGAGCCAGTCATCCAAGTTTAAATCATTATGAATGCTATAATATGAAATATAAGGTTAGTTAACACTCAACAGGACTTCAATAGATTAAGTACAATTCATAGGAGATTTCAATTCTATTTCATAGGGATTATAGAACCCTTTCAGGATAAACTACAAATAGAAGATTATAGGAGGAGATTAGGATTGAAACATGCTTTAGTGAATGTTTCAGGTAAAATTTGGGCATTTATTCATGACGATATGGAAGTGACAGTTTTGAAGGATGAAGAGCAACAATTATCAGTAAACTTACACAGTGATGATATGTCAGTGATAGTTACTCTGGCATATGCTAAGTGTAATGCCAATGAAAGACAAATTTTATGGGAATCCTTAGTAGATATGGCTGATACATATCAAAGTCCATGGCTAATAGGGGGAGATTTCAATGTGATAAGGTATGAAGAGGAAAAATTAGAGGGCTTACCGGTTATAATTAATGAAACACAAGAGTTTAATCAGTGTATTAGTATGTGTAATATGGAAGAACCTCTTTTTAAAGGGAGTAAATACACCTGGTGGAATAGGAGAACTGATGAGGGGTGCATATTCAAAAGGCTTGACAAAATTTTGTTTAATGATAGGTTATAGAGTGTATTTCAGGTAATGGAGGTTGAACATCTACCAAGGAGTGGGTCCGACCATGCTCCTTTATTCTTACAGTGCAGAGTGGAAAAGGAGCAGATAATCAAATCTTTTAGATTCCTAAATATATGGTTAAATGAAGAGTCTTGTTTGAAGATCATCAGGGACAGCTGGAAAGTAGAGATGACAGGAGATCCTTTCATAGTGTTTTATCAGAAACTTAAAAACATTAAGTCTGCTTTAACAAGGTGGAGCAAGGATATTTTTGGTAATATATTACAGGAAATTGCAACTCTGGAAGACATTATCAAGGTAAAAGAAAAGCAATTTGAAGAAAATCCAGGTGAAGCTAATAGAGAGTAGTTGTTTAAAACACATGCAGAGTTAAATATTCAGCTGAAAAAGGAAGAAGAATACTGGAGACAGAAGGATGGGTATGAGTGGTTTAAAGATGGTAAAAGCAATACTAAATTCTTTCACACTATAGTAAAAGGAAGAAGGAACAGTCTCAAGATCAAAAGAATACAAAATAAAGAAGGAGATTGGGTGGAAGAAGCAAGTGAGATTACAGAATCAACTGTCACTTTTTTTCAAAAGCTGTTCAACAAAGAAGGAGATGCAGAAGACTTTTCAATGATTGATAAATTGCCTACTATGGTAACTAAAGAACAGAATACTGAAATAATGAAAATACCCACAGAAGAGGAGGTTAGATCTTCTATAATAGGCCTAAATAGGAATAGTATTGGGGGACCTGATGGAATGACTGGAGTATTTTATCAAGATGCATGGGATATCATCAAGATGGATATTCAGAATATGGTGGTAGCCTTCTTCTGTGGCCATACTTTGCTAAGATTAATCACACATACCAACTTGGTATTATTACCCAAAAAATTAGTGGTGAGTTTATTTTCAGATTTGAGATCCATTTTATTGAGCAATTTTGTTAACAATATATTATTAAGAATAGTTCATGAGAGGATAAAGAGTCTACTTCCTCAACTAATCTCACCAGAGTAGGCAAGTTTTGTATAAGGTAGAAGTATTGCTGAGAATGTGTTGATTGTATAAGAAATTATCTCAGAAATTAGGAAAAAAAGAAAAGCCACCTAATATGGTCTTAAAACTGGATATGATGAAGGCTTATGATAGGGTGGAATGGTTTTTCTTGACAAAGGTATTGAGGAAGATGGGGTTTTTTGAAATGTTAATTGATATGGTGTTCAGGTTATAGGAAAATAATTGGTACTCCATACTATTAAATGGGCAACTTAAGGGATTCTTCAAGTCTTCAAGAGGATTAAAGCAATGTGATACTTTATCACCTACTTGTTTATCACTGCTGCTGAAGTTCTATCAGTAAACATGAAAAAGCTTATGTTATCTAAGGAAGTCAGGTTGTTTGGAATGCCAAGAGGAAGTCCTAAACTGAATCACTTAGCTTTTGCTGATGATATGATCATATTATGCAAATCTGAAATGAGAACTTTATAGATGGTATCCTGAACATTGGAAGGATATGAAGCTGTATCAGGCTAGAAAATCAACAAAGGGAAGAGTGCATTATATATGCATAAAAAAGTGTCAAATAGAACTGTGGTGATGGCAGAAGTAACTACAGGTATACTAAGAGGAGAATTTCCTTTTAATTACCTAGGCTGTCCAATTTTCTTCATGAGAAAGAAGAGGGATTACTATCAATAATTGATGAGGAAGATAACAAATAAATTGCAGGTCTAGAAGGGGAAATTGTTATCTTATAGTGGGAGAGCAGTGTTGATCCAATATGTACTACAAAGTATACCAATCCACTACCTTTCAGTAATGAATCCACCCCTTAATGTGTTGAATACATTATAAAAGGCTCTAGCTCAGTTTTTATGGAGCAGTAGAATTGGTGAAAGAGGTAGACATTGTGTGAGATAGCAGGAGGTGTGTTTACCAAAGGATAAAGGGGGACTAGGGTTTAGAAAGCTGATAGATATATCTATGGTTTTTTTTGCAAATTATGGTGGAATTTCAGGACAATAAAGTCCTTGTGGAGTGAGTACATATTTAAAAAATATTGTAAAAGGGAGCATCCATTAATAGTTGTATGGAGAACAGGAGCAAGTGGTTCACAAATGTGGAAGAAAATGTTGTTAGCAAGAGACTTAGTGGAGTATCTTATAGTATAGAAGATGAGGAGTGGTAATGAAGATATATGGTTAGATAATTGAACTGATCAAGGTGAAATATATTCTTTTATGGAAGGCAACTGTGAGCTTAGTGATAAGTATAAGCAGGTAAAAGAGTTGTTAAAAGAGGGAATATGGGATGAGAAAACACTTATAAGATTGTTCAAACCAGAGATGGCTGAACATATCATGGATAAAGTTAGACCTCCAATAGCAGAGGGAAATGATGTACCAGTTTGGTCTTTGGAAGCTCAAAGAGGTTTTACAGTGAGATCAACTTGGCATTATATCAGAGATAAAGGGCAAATCAGTGATACATACAAGTGTATATGGGTAAAAGGATTGCCCTTTAAGATTGCTTTCTTTATGTGGAAGTTGTGGAAGAGCAAAATTCCTGTGGATGATAATGTTAGAAGATGGGGATTGCAAGGTCCATCAAAATATTGGTTTTGTGATATCCTGCAGTGGAGACAATAACTCATGTTTTCAGGAGGTCTTTTTATGCTAATAGGACATGGTCCCAGTTTTCTTCTTTTGCAGGAATACTTATTCAAGGATTAACTTTGAGGAACACTGTAATTACATGGTGAAAGGCAAGAGCTAAGAGAAGAGAACAACCTTATTTTCAGGCCTTACCTAGTTTTATACTCTAGGATATTTGGAGGAGGAGAAATAAGAAAAATATAATAATAAGAATACATCTGCTCTGAGACTCATTCATAACATAACAAGGAATGTCAGATTATTACTAAAGGTCAGGAAACCAAACTATGAGTTCTCTATGGAATGTCCATAGATATTGGAGGAGTTTGATAGAATTAAATACAAAATGAAAGTCACAATAGTGCAATGGGAGATGCCAGAATAGGGATGGGTCAAATATAATACAGATGGAGCCTTTAGAGGAGCAGAAGAAAAGAGTTCTTATGCATATTGCTTGAGAGATGATACAGGAAATATTATATATGCTCATGCAGAAACACATACACATGCAGACAGTTTGCAAGCAGAAGCAAATGCAATACTTCAAGCAGTTAAACATTGCAGGCATACACAATTTGACAAAGTCATATTTCAAATGGATTCACTCCTAATGCAGAAGATTCTAACAGGAAGCTGACAAAGTCCATGGAGTATAGCATGTATAGTTATTCAAATTAAGCAGCAGTTACAGGAAAAAAAAGTAATTTATCAGTATATATACAGAGAAGGTAACAAGTTAGCAAATTATCTTGCTAATTTAGCTATAGATTCAGGAGCAGTCATTTACACTAACTTTCATAAGTTACATCAAAGATGTAAAACAATTGTTAATAGTGATAAATGTCAAAGTCCCTATTTAAGGTGTACACCAGCTCGAGGATAAAGGACAAACAGAGGCCAAGACAGGGTAGTAACATTACACTTCATAGCAGCACAAAGGAAGAACAGAAAGAACAGAATACATCAAATAGATGTTTCCCTCAAAGCCACCAGAAATGAGTCACAACTATAGGGGAGAATCTAGCCTCTTTCCTTACAGATCTGATCAGTAATAGAGATGATGTTAGAGTACAGGAGCAGCAAGTAAACAAATGTACAGGATACACTAACTTACTTAAAGTTCTGTTCATTCACTTGAATACATCATTCCAACCTGGCAAATGGAGATAAATTGGAAAAATCAGCTGAATAGAGGTCAGATTAAAAGCAAGAACCCAAGAGACGTACGATCGGGAGGTGAATCATAAAAAAAAAAAGACAATTAGAGGAATAACAGTGATAAGAATTGACTTAGGAAAGAAGAGACGCAGCAGTCAAGAAGGAAAGGAAACCGGATCTTTTATTTTGAAAATCCTACTTACATTAAGTGTTTCCTTGTAGTTTTTATTTGGTTTAATTTGTCTTACTTTATTTGACCCGGGATGGACTGGGTCAAGTGATGTTGAAACAATTTTTGTTTTACTTATTAATAAAAAGCTAAATTAAATAAAAAAAATAACCTGGTTTATTGCTTATATTTTTTAATGATTCCAAAAAAGAAAATATAATATTCTTAGTTGTAGAGGAACTTGGTGCCTGTGATAGGGGGAATTGCAAACTAAAGAAGGTTGACATACTGACAAAGGGAATTGTTGTCAATAGGGACCTATGCTTAAGTAGTCCAGTGACATAGGGAATAGTTTGTAATTATCAAAAAGAGGGAAATGTTACACCCTTGAAGTTTTGATGATCCGCAAACTATTCCATAAAGGACCTGATAAACAACTTATTCAGTATCCATGGGACCCGATCACGTATGACGTCATCCCTTGACAATGACTTGTTTGACCATAACTGGAAGTTGTACTTTCCTCTAGAAAGTTGGTGGCGCGAGAGTAGAAAAGCTGAACCTCGACTAATAACAAGCCCCTAGGTTTTGTTGTCTTATATAAAATGATTATCTACTTGCAATAGAACCTAGTTTTTGCAAACATTAATATTGAACTTTTCAAAAGAAAAAGCCATCTTGAACACAGCCTATACAAGAGACCTAATTGATGGCTCATCTTAAGTCTTATGTGTGTTGTGTTTTTATTTCTTTTGGTCTTATATTGTAAATATACTCCTAAGGTATAAAGGATATTAGAGTATAGCTTGCCCAAGTCTTAGTTCGAGTCGGCGTAGCTAGAGTTAGTTGTTCGAGTTATTTGTAAGTTGGTCAAGTGATTGTTCTTATCATTTGTGGTTTGAAACTTAGGTAGAAATGCCTAGGATTTGTGACTAGAGTTAGTCAACTGTAATTTTGCTAGAGTTATCACACTTGTCTTGTATTAAACTTATTACAAGAGTTGGTGATTATAGGAGTTTGTAATCACTTGGTTGCTTGAAGAATAGTGAAATCTGAAAATCCTGATGGCAGGTCATGGTTTTTACTTCCCTTGATCAAGAAAGTTTCCACGTAAACTTGGTGGGTTCTTTACATTACTACATTATCCTTTTTACCTTTCATTTTGCATTGCATTAGTAACTTAGAGATAAGGTCCTATCGTATTTGGTGGATCCATACTCTATCAAGATATTCCTAACGTAATTGTAGAAAGAGAGGATGAATCTGCAATATTTGCATGTGCATCACCAACTTTGGTATAGAAGACTTTCAAGAAATAGAGTTCATTATCAACTTTACCAATCTCTAATGGGGTCTTCAAATTAGGGCCCATATATAATAAGAGAAAATGGTAAAGAGAGTAGAATAATAAAGTTGAGTAAGTAGTTGGTGGTAAAAAATTAGATTATAATAAAAAGAAGGCACAAGTAAAACTTGTTGTAATATGACATCTTGGATCAAACATAAGGAACCAAAAGAGGTTACCTTAACTTTGTATCCATTGGGTAAAGTCACAAGTGCAAGACAAATTCAAGGTTGAGTATTGTTAAGGAGGTGTTTGTGTGGGGTCATATGATTTGTTGCACCAGAATCTAAGACTAAAAGCAAGATAACCATATATTATACTATCATAATTAGAATACTAACCTGCAAAAATGGCATTAACTTGGGAGGATTCTCTCTGATCCTGAGAAGAAATATTGATATTGTGGAATAGCTTTGTAAGGTGATCATACTAATCCTTGGAAAAGCCATGAGAGATTGGATAAATATGGGAAGACTTAGTATTGACAAAAGGAGCATATGGAGTTTCCACTTGAGCACATATAACAACCCTTTTTCCTTTGGTGAATTTGAACTTAGGTGGAAACCCATGAAAACTTGAAGCATTTCTCAATGGTATGACCAGGCTTCTTACAATATTTGTAGAAGAGGTCGTGCCTCTTAGGTTCAAAAGATATCCTTTGTGTGAAAGGTTTACTAGTACTACTAGAGGAAGCTGGGAAATGAGATTTGGTATCAGTCTCAGAATGAGTTGTATGAAGCATGGAAGTGGAACTAATACCAGCTAGACATGACCAGAATCAGGTGAGAAGGTAAAAGAATAAGTATAGACTTTTTTCTATTTCTCATTTCTGATTAAGATAGAGTAAGCCTTTTCAACAGTTAGGATAGGGACTAGCATGAGAATTTTTATTCTCACCGTGGAATAGAACTCATTTAAACTATATAAAAATTGGATCAATTTTGTGTTTCAACATATTCATGCATTGGCCCACAAGTACAAGGTTTACCACTGGATAAGGAATGCAATTCATCCTAGTAGCCTTGAGTTTGGTGTAGTAATGGGCAATGTCAGAAGAACCCTAAGAAATTGAAGGAATAGCTCTTTGAAGACTATAGTTTTGGGTTATATTCGCTACACCATATCTATATACTAGATTAACCCAAGCTTCTTTTGCAGTTTTATAGTAAAGAATAGTTTTAGCAATATTCTTAGAAAGAGCATTCAAAATCCAAGATTTAACCATATGATTACATCGTTCCTAGTGACAGAATAGTTGAGAATTAGTGTTAAGTCGGTCATAACAACTATCGATTAGCTGAATTTTATTTGTTGCAGATAAGAAAACAAGCATTTCTTTCTTTCATTCTTCAAACCCCATCCTATTGAAGTGCATATAAACTAATAAGGTTCCAAGTGTATCTGATGGATGAAGATACAAAGGATGAAAATGATCAATTATTTAACTCATATTACTAGGAGCATTTGAAGATTCGACATTGTCCATATTGAAGTAAAAGGAAAAAAATGAAGATCAACAACAAAACAACACTTCGAAAAGTAATATGAAGAAGATATCACCAGATGCCTAAGAGAAATAACGAATTGAAAAACCCTAGGTTGTGATGAGGAAAAATCATAAAATTCTTAGGACGACACCAAATGCTGAACTAAAAATGTTTGCAAAAACCAAAATTCTACCGACTAAGTTGTAGATAACACCATGATCTACTAGAATTTTCTCTGATACCATGTCAATTTGTGAAGAAAACAAGCAAAAACTCAAAGAATTTCATGGAGGAAACCCTGATTTGAAGTGGGTGAAAGAGAAGGTAGAGAGAGAAAAATATCTTTTTATTAGAAACTAAAAAATGAATCAATCGTCACTGTACAAGTCAACTACTCTCTCTCTCTCTCTCTATATATACATACATACATACACATATTTATATATATATATATATATAGAGAGAGAGGTACAATATAAAATAATTAAAAGAGCCCCGTGTTTTAGTATGGGTCTGGGTCAATATCAATAGGTACTGGTGGATGTGCTCCATGATGTATGCTAACAAAAAACACTTTTTTAAAAAGCACTTTTGATAAAAATATAATTAGAAACACTTTTAAAAGCTTGGTCAAACACTAATTGTTGCTTAAAAGTAATTTTTAAAATTTATTGGTCAAACACAAATAACTTTCGAGCAAAAGTACTTTTTGAAAAATCACTTTCAAAAAACACTTCTCAATATAAGCTAATTTTAGAAGTTTGACCAAACAAGTTATTAGAGAGAGCTACTCCCTCCGTCCAACAATACTTGTCCACTAATGGTTTGACATACATGTTAATAAACAATAAATAATAAAGGAAATTTTACCATATTACCCTTTGAATATAATTAATTTAATGCTTTGAAAAATATATTGGATAATAAATAGTATTTAATATCAATGGTAAAAAAGGTAAATTCTTGGTTGATTTTTCAAACTGAACAAGTATTGTTGAATATATATTTTTACTATAGTGGACAATATTGTTGGATAGAAAGAGTTTTAATTATTCAATTGAATAGTTGGTATGCACCACAATTAATTTGAATAGTATTATTTAAATTAAACGTTAAATAATAATTAGATTTGTAATCAAACAATAATAATGAGCATCATTTTAAAAAAAAGGAATATGGGGATGTAGTTTTGATTTTTTTTCATTTTTCATAATTATTTAATAAAAATTGCACATTTTGAAATGTTGTACTTTGATATTTTTCCTTTTTAATATATAGGAGTAATAATAATCATTAGGAGAAAAGGACAAACCAAATTGAATTAAATTTAACCTTATGTTATAGTATCAGATTTAACCTTATTGACAAAGTTTATTGCGTGATGTGATCCTCCTTTAATATATAACAAATATTATTTTCAGTAAAATTTATTATATGAAAATTAAATCGACCACAAACAAAATATGAAGAAACAAGAATTTTTTTATTGATAAAGAATATGGGTACAAATCTGTTTTTCCCTTGATTCTTCTCTCTTGATTTTCTACATAATTCGAGGGTCGTTAATAGCGTATTTCTCTAATGCAGAAAAGTTTAGATTTGATATGAATTTTTTTCGTGATTTGAGGACCATTAATGGTATATTGAACGTAGAAAAATGTGGATATGGATCTCCATAAAAGGAGGGTTTGTGGATCTTTTTTGATGTATTTAATTATCAAGAAGAGATGGTTTTGATTCCTTTGTGATATTTCATGAGTTTGTGGAATTATCGAGAGATATTCAAGATGTTTGATCTCTTTATGAATATCCTATTAATTTGTGGGATATTCAAGATTCTCTTTAAGGGAATATGTTACTCTTTAAATTGGCATAATTTAGGGTTCAGGGTAGAATAGTCTCCCAAAATTTAACAGAACTTGGATTCGTCTTGTAGAGTTCCACCCAATTTCGGTGTCTACAAATGCCCCTACTTTAAGGCTTGACGGCATGAAGACTTGATGAAACTCAAGGACGAGTCTTGAAGTACTCTTCCATCTTTACAATTTTTAGCTCCAGATTTGTAGATCTCATTTGTGAGAGAAGAGATGAAGGGAAGATTTGGTCCTACTAGGCGTGCCAATTTGTTTCCAAAAAATTTTCATTTATGAAAATTAAATCGACCACAAACAAAATATGAAGAAACATGAATTTTTATATTGATAAAGAATATGGGTACAAATTTGTTCCTCCCTTAATTCTTCTCTCTTGATTTTCTCCATAATTCGAGGGTTGTTAATAATGTATTCTCGAATGTAAAAAAAATAGATTTGATATGGATTTTCATATTCTCGAATGTAAGAAAAATTAGATTTGATATGGATTTTCTCCATGATTCGAAGACCATTAGTGGCGTATTTCTCAAACATAGAAAGATTTGGATATGGATCTCCACGAGGGAGGGTTTGCGGATCTTCTTAATGTATTTGATTATCTAGAAGAGAAGGTTTTGATACCTTTGTGATTTTCATGAGTTTCTGGAATTATCGAGAGATATTCGACATGTTTGTGTCACGATCCAATTCAGGTGTCATGATGGCACCTATATCCCATCAATAGGTAAGCCAAATGGTAACACAAAGATAAACACAATGGGTTAACTTGATGAAAATGCCCCAAGAAGGGACAAAAATGTTCAATCCAACATAAGAATTAAGCATGACAATAAAAATAGTTTAAAGGTAGTCACTACATAAATACCATCCCACGACCTGGTAGAGACAATACAAGACATACTATAAATACAATCCAAGTATCTAGATTAGTCAATACAATCTATCTGAAACTAAAGACTAGAAATAAGTAAGATAAAAGGAAATAGGTGACTCTGGCTCCAAGAGTTCACCCTATCTCCGAATATCAACATAGAACAAACGCCGATCAACGACCATAACTAGCACTCGAATCTGCACCAAAAGGTACATAAGTGTAGTATGAGTACCTAGATAATGGGTACTCAGTAGACATCATTGGTCGACTAAGCTAAATCATGATATAAGAATGATAGAATGCAAGACAACATAACTAAGTCAAAGTAAGAAAACTAACCTGAATCAACTACAAAATTGCGGTGCATGCATAGGTAAATAAACTAAAATACTAGCATAGCATAGCATAAGCATCAATACATGTAAACATAACTACAAAATTGGCGCCCATACACTAATTAGTACGAAAAAGTGAATAACTCATCGCAAGCCCCCATAAGCCTAAAAGATACAAAATAGATACCATATCCTACCACCGTCACTTATCAACTATCATAATCCAATTGAAGTTCATACAAGTCATGACACACTATAACCATTGATTGTCCATATTCATCATTTGTCAATTAATCAACACTTATCAACTATCATTATTGACTAGAATCCATCTATATCATATCATATTATAACCATTTTCTTATTTTCAGACTTAGCCCAATTGCTATTTTTAATCACACACCACGATATCCTTATATCATAAGAAGTATATCATCATAGCATAATACACATATCCAAACTCGAACAGATAAATATAATCAATAGCCATACTCGAACTACAAAGTATATCATCAATACCCTACTTGAACCGATAAATATATCATTAATAGCCGGACTTAAACCGGTAAATATATCATCAATAGACGGACTTGAATCGATATATATCATCAATAGCCGAACTTGAACCGATAAATACATTAATATCATATGTGTCTTCCGGACTCGATTCAATAATTATAAGTATGTCAACATAATCAAGAGTATCATCAATAACTTAAGTTATAGAATAATCAATAGGCATCAACCCTCACAAAACCAACATAACCATCAAGTGTCAAGGCTTCTAAATATTACCTCAATTAGAATTTCTAAGAATCTAACAAGCGTATAAAGGTCTACACAAGCTAACACGCGTCTTAGCCTAAGGTAGGTCAAGGGCCCACTTCTAATCTCCAAAGTTATATTTTAGGCAAATTCTACCTGAAATAGGCTTAAGGTGTCTAAATCCACTTTTAGATGATAACCAACCCTCGACTAGCCCTAAGATAGGAAATTCACCTAAAATATATAGATCAATTATGCCTAAATTATGATTTTTGAATAGTCTAAGCGGTCCAACTAACCCGAGCATTACAGTTCATTATACCAACAAATAAAATATATCCCTAATGTAACACAATATCATAAACATACTATGAATTAACTCAATCTAACAAGGGATAAAACCTAGCCTACCTCGACACCAAAGAAAGCTCAAAGATCCACTAAATTACTGTTTTTTCCTTTCGAGAAGCTTCAGCAAGATGCCAAGCTATCAAAACCACATTCTACTCATTAATATGAGAATAATGATACCCATATTGCACTATTGTGCTTCGAATCCAAAAATTACATCAAAATCCCATATGGGTTCCATTCACGAACATTGCATTTCCAAAACTAATCCAAGTTTCTCATATGTTCAAGGAATCATTACCCTAAAAGATAAGTGAAATCCAAGCTAAAATGGGGCTAAAATCAAGCCCTCAAGGTTTTGGGGGGTTTTGAACAAGAAATCAAGAAAATCTACCAAGAAAAGGGTGATCCTTACCTCAAATCAGAACATAATCGTGAAAAAAAGTGTTAATCAAGATTACCAATCACCCATAAGACTGAATACCACTTAATCTCACTCGTTAGAGTTTAAGGTCTCAAGAAATGGATGATAAATGGCTAAAATTGCTAAATAAGGGGTCTATTTATACCCAGCCCAAACCCTCGGTTTTTGCGATAGCGAATCGGGGCGTGAGATTACGACGTCTTATGGCTGCATAGGCTGGTTGCAATCCAACCTGCATACCGAGATTGCATTAGTTCCCTGGCAAGGGTATTGCAATTGTGAGCCTGGGCTCATGATAACAACGACACCGATTTATAATTGAGACTTAGAAAAAATTCAAGTCTCCGCCAACTCCTCGGGATTAATTCGGAATCCCATATATGCAGACAAACTATGTAACCATACCAAATTTGATGTTTCAAACTCAATGACACGGAAAAAATTTCCATCCAATGTTGTTTTGAAAAAATATGGTCCCACACTTAATTTCTAATTTATTAACTTTTCAATCAATAGGTCGAAATGAGCTGAGTGCCTCGAGACCCGAACCAAGAATCCTTCTAGCCTAAAATCGATATTCTGGAGTTGTTGAAATTGTCAAAAATTGAATTCAAGGTCATTTGACTGATGTTTTTGCTCAGTGGTCATTTGGAACAAGCAAAGACTTTAAATTAGAAAATGACTCTAAAAACCAAATGAACTGCCCGATAATAAAACTGTCAGTTCCATAAAGTCATAAATGACTTGGGGTGGCTATAGAGAATCTTTAACGACAAAAATATGTGAAAATATGGAAAATGACTTGAGGGGTCATTACAATGTCCATTAGTAAAGGAATTCTCATCCGCGAAAGTTAAGGATTAGGATGTACCTGAAGTCTCGAATAAGTGAGGATATTGCATCTGCATATCGCTCTTGATATCCCAAGTGGCATCCTTAACTGGGTTGTGCTTCCACTGAACCTTAACTACACTAATCTCCCTAGTGCCCAACCACTTAAATCACTAACCAAAATAAGCACCGACTCCTCCACAAAGGTCAATCGCTTATCCAACAGGAATGAGTCCTATCTAAGTGCATGAGATGGATTAGGAATATATCACAGTAACATGAAAAACTGGATGGATAGTGGTAAAATTTGGAGGTAAAGCAAAATCATAACCCACTTTGCCAATTATATGAAGAATCTTGAATGGTCCAATATATTTAGGACTGAGCTTGCCCTTCTTCTTAAACCTTACCATACCCTTCATGGGTAATGATTAGAAGAATACTCGATCACCAACTCCAAATCTCAAGGCACAGAGTCTAAGATCTGCATAGGACTTCTGCCTATCCTGAGTTGTTCTCAACCTGTCCTGAATCACCCTTACTCTATTCAATGACTCCTAAAGCAAATAAGCACCACGGGTCAAACCTCAGAAGTCTCTAATCCAATTAGAGAATGAAATCTCCTACCTTACAAAGCCTAAAAAGGTGCCATCTCAATACTTGAATGATTACTATTGTTATAAGAAAACTCTGCCAAGGCTAAGTGATCTTCCTACAGGCCTTTAAAATCCATTACAAAGGCTCAGGGCATATCCTCAAGCACCTGAATAGTCCGCTCGAGTTGGCCATCGGTCTATGGATGACAGGCTATACTCAGATCCACCTAGGTACCCAAATTTTCCAAAAAAGCTCTCTAAAAGCTAAAAGTGAACACGGAACCTCGATCCAAAATATTAAATATGGGCACACCATGCAAAAGGACTATCTCACACACATTGATGTGATCTAACCTCTCGGCACTGAAGGACATTTGAATAGGAATGCAATATCCTACTTGGTCAATCGATCCACAATGACCCAAATACCATCGGAACCAGAGGAATTACGAGGAAAACCACTAAAAAAATCCATGGTAATCCACTCCCATTTTCACTCCAGAATTGGCAACTCTGAATCAATATACTAGGTCACTGATGCTCGACTTTTACCTGCTAACAATATATGCAACGAGCTGTAAAATCTACCACATCACTCTTCATACCACTCCACCAATAATGTTGTCTCAAATTTCTATACAACTTAGTTGTGCCCAGATAAATAGAATATCAAAGCTGTGAGACTCATGCAGAATCAACTAGATTAAGTCATTAATCCTCAAAACACAAATGTTACTATCAAATCATAAAATACCCTCAAAATCTATGGTGTTCCTTTCAGACTCACCTTTTACCACTTGATCACGGAAGAAGCGAAGATTACTATCCTCAAACAGAAAATCCTAAGTCTGCTAAAAAAGTGAAGACCTTGCCTTAACACTAGCAAGAATTCTTCTAGGGTCTGAAATAGTAAGACGAACCATCAAGTTGGCTAAGGATTAAATGTCCCATGCCAACGGCCCCTGAGAAAATAAAATACAAACCAAGCTACCCATACTCACTGTCTTTCGACTCAAGGCATCTGCCACCAAATTCACCTTACTCGGATGATACAAGATTAAAATATCATAATCCTTAAGTAACTCCATCCATCTATGTTGTCTAGAATTAAGCTCACTCTGGGTTATAAGATGCTGAAGACTGCAACGATCAGTGAAAATCTCATAATGTACACTATAAAGATAATGCCTCCAATGTTGACACCCAATTTTGGCTCGTTCTTTTTCCTTTTCCGATGCTTTTTGACCCTAAATATTTTTTTATGAATTTTGAAAAAAGTGAAAAAATAGGATTTATTGTTTCCATCATATTTTAAAATATTTTAACTACATATAATAAATTATTTTAACATCAAAATCACAAAAATATCTTTTTGATAATCATTTTCGCATTTTGTCTAATCTTATTTTTTCAGATGATATATTGCGACCGTATATTCTCATAATATGCAAGTCATGCGTATGTGTATATTTTATTGTAATCTTATATGTAATTTAATATATATATATATATATATATATATATATTTCTATCTATATATGTATATATATATGCACCTATTTCAATTACATATATATATAAAATTTATTATTAGTATTTTATTTTATTAAGTTAAATTTAAACCGTCCGATCAAATGATCGAACGATCCAAATTTTGGTCCACATGAGGAATCCCAAATATGGCTTTTCCCACTACCCAAATGTTAGAATACACGTGATACTTCCTTCCCCAAAAACCTAGTCTACAATCAACAGACGATCATTTCTCTTCTCTCTTCTTTCTTCTCTCTCTTCTCCACCATTACTAAAATAGTAACCTTAATCCCCACCACAGCCTACCGCCGTCCCTAACCGTAGCCTGCAAGGTTCCATCAAATCCATCATCCATCAACCTGTGATGCCACTGTGATAGCAAATACAGACACCAAATCAGTGATGGAGTGCAAGACATACTTTAAACCCGCCATTATGGCTTTGAAAAAGATTGGGCAAGTTGGAGATTCAGATTTGAAACTCAAATCTAATCTCGATTCTCATGTTTTCTTCAAATTTTAGTTTCAAATCTGGACTTTCTAGTTTGATTTTGTCCTATAAAGAGGGGCATTCATCAATCTCCAAGGAAGGAAAACAACATTGGAGGATTGATAAAATCAAACTATATTCACAAGAAAAGTCCCAAAAATTATTGGTTCTTATCTTTTTTTGGTCTAAGTTTGAGTCTCAAAATTTGAGTTTTGGGTTGCCGAAAAGATTCTTGACGTCGAAACTCTAATTTACTTCCCAGACAAGAGGTGCAACTCTACCCTTTAATTTCTTCGTTCATTTTTGTGGTCAATCGATGGCCTAGTTCTATGCGTTTAATTTCATTGTTCTTTGCTTTTGGTGGCCTTTATGGATAAAATAGTTCTGATGTTTGGTGAGGTTATCTTGGGTCTGAAATTTATTTCATGAATTGTGACCCGTGAATACGTGAACATTAGTCTTGTTTTGAATTTAAGTTTATATTCCCTGTTTTAGTTTAATGTCTTGATTTTGGATTGTTTTGTGGTCAAATTATGCAAGATACATGAAAATTTCTTCTTATTTGGCCTCCGTGTCTTCTCTTCCGGCTATTTTGAATATGTGAGTATGTGGTCATAATTTTGTTTAAAGTCTGTCTTGGTGGTGGTGTTCGTTATCCACTAATTGAGTATATGGATATGGTTTTGTTCTAAGTTTATGTTGTTTTCAATATGTGTGTATCTATGTCTTTTGATTTTATTTTCACCTTCATCTCCTTCAGGTTTTGGTTCTATGGGCATTTGATTTTGCTTTTACTTAGGTCAAGCCAGTGTTGTTGTGTCTTTTTTGGGTTTTGAAGATAAATATAATTTCAATTTGAAAAAAATAATATGACAAATGAATATGCATGTTTGTGAATATGTGCGTGTGTTTTGTTTCAGGGCTGTTGGTCACATTCTATTTTGTTTCGAGACTGTTGGGTGTGTTTTTGATTTATGTTCTTTGTTTTGATGTAAGTCTAATATTATCTCAAGAAATAATTGAAAGTAATTTTCTACCCCATCTTGATGTTGTGGTTGTTCCTTTTTCTGGAGAAACTTTGGCCATGTAACTTTGTTTGACGCTGTATGATGGGATAATTAGTTTGGCATCAATTAGGATTCACTCTTATTCTCTATTATATTTGATTGCCTACCAAGATTTTCTTTAATAGTTAAGAATGAAAAAGAAAGAGGAAAACTTGTTCTTGTGTTCCAATTATAAGTTTGTTACCTGTCAATGTCTTAGTATACGTCTCTGTTGATGAAAATTCATTAGTAATATTTTCTTTGTTAAATTTTCATAGTGTTAAAGTATAGTGTCATTAAAGTGTCCCGTTTGTTTGATCATATCTTAGGTATTTTGAAGCTAAGTGTTTTCCTTTGGCTTATTTGGCCCTTCTTTATGCGATTAGTTACTAATCTTTATTATTTTCTTGTTTTGTATCATGTAAACTAGCGAGTCGGAGTTTCAAGTGAAACTTGTTCTTTGACCCAAAGATCGGGTTGGCGACTATAGGATCACAACGTTTGGGTCTATATCGCTAGGAGCCAATTCCTTCGACGGGAGCTTGTAGTATCTAGTTTCTCGCCTTCCTCACTACTTCATTATTCGTATTTATTTTACTAACTTTGTGTTACTTTGAATATTTATTTTTATGTGGCTTTTATTGAAATCGATTAACTTTACTTTATTTAGTTTCGTTCAAAGTTATAATCATCTAGAATTGATTTTATTTAACCAATTTTTAATTTGTTTGACATCCATAGATATAATAACGTAGCATGGTGTAATCACTTATTTTTTTTAATATTTTTATGCCTACGAATCAACCCTTTTTAGAGTAAATGACAAACTTCTTTCTCTAAGTGAAATCTCAAAGAAAAACATATTCTTTTGGAATTGAATAAACTCGTTAGTATGGTATTCGTTTTGCAAAATATCAACTAACGATTTTTATCAATTTAAATAAAAAATTTCAAATGAATCACTAAATGGGTTTCAATTAGTCAATCCACTTATGTTTGCAAGAAACTCATCTATCAAATTTGATTTTTTTTAATTAACTCAATATAATTTAAATACTAATTACATTTCATATCTATTCCTAACTTATTTCAAGTTTGCAAATTTTAAAGATCTCCAGAAACGCAAGGTATTCATGCGTTCTGATACCATTATATATAAGGTATATTTTACTATTACTTTTTCTATTCTTACTATTATACTATTATTATGTTATCTTTTACATGTTATATCAACTTTATTATACATGTGCGTTTTGCTATTACCTCTTATTTTCAATCTATTAAGATTTCAAAATTTAATGAATTTTCACATTTTACCCATATACTTTTAAAATACATGTATTTATATTTATTTTCTTATAAATAAGTTCTCATATACTTTTAAATTACCTTTTCTTACTTTAATTTCAACTTCATACATATTTTCTTACAAACTCATAAGACCTTTTACTCTCTAACAAATATTTTATTGCAACGCTTCTTTTTCCCATATTTTAAAATATATACATTTTACAATAACTATATTATTTCCTTATATATGGTGGTGTCATGTATTATACCTTGAATTTTTTTTTTTCAAAATAATATTAAAAAATTTATCACAAATTTAGCAAATAAGAGGTAAATATTTCTCAAATATTTTCTAAAACTAAGTTTAAGGACTATCTTCGGATAGACTCTGAGGGGTGCTTATCATCTTCCCCTTGAGTAACCAAAATCCTTACTTAGAATCTCATCTGTTTTCACAGACTAAAAATAGAGTTTTCATATTATAAAATGATTTTCCTAATTTTCCTAAGAAGTTTGATGGTGGCTCTAAAACAAATTTTCAAAACCGAAGAGTCACGACAAGCCAACACATGTTGTGTGTTATATCGACCGGTACGAAATAGGGCGCAACAGCGTGTCGACTCTGCTGAAGATTTACTTAGGTTTTGACCTTAACAAACTTAGTTGAAGAATTATATTAGGGAATATTTGTCTATTTTGTGTTTATTTTTCTCTACAATATCAATTTTAGAAATCTACACTGCTTTGTTTGAAAGGTCGCAAGCCAAATCCAAACTTTTGTTCCTTTATTTGTTTGAAAACACTGCTTGTTACTTCTTTCTCATCTGTACTTTCTGTCGAGTCTTTGGTCATACACAATTCACACACTTTACACGCGAGGGGTGTACTGTACTCCTCCGATCCTTCTTTGGATTCCATAGTTTCAGAGTCAGTGCAATTAGGTTAGTGTACTTTGTCGCAGCTATTCATTCCCACTCTCACAAATTTAGGAAAAAATCTTACTTTAGAAATAGGTCATATTGCATACACCTTAGGCGTGATGGTCCAAGGTATCATCTTCACAGCTAGGATGCCACACTTTTGTCAGATGGTTATATACCTTACGACATACTTTTTGTGAAATTGATTGAGATGGTCCAGATATCGAGCACTAATGGATTCAGTATAATTTTGTTGACCTTCCATTACATCGATGACATGGAGTAATTTTTCTAAAAAAAAAATCCTCTCTTTATTCGATTTCCTTTTCAAGTACATAGATGTGGAATATTATCAAAGACTCCACATAAATCTAATCAAACGGGTGTTGAGATATTATCAAATCTTCCCCCAATACTTGAATTCCTTCTCCCACTCAACAAACGGGGAGTATTAGACAAAACTCCACCCTTGTTGATATTTTTTTCATGGCAATGATTGTGTGATATCTTTCATTCCCATTATCGTTTGACTCTTCATTTCTTATTCATGATTACATATCGTTTCAACAATTCATTTGCATTAGGTATCCCTAAGTTCCTTTAACTAACGATGGGGCCTTAGGATTCTATTTTCCTTTTGTATCACTTTTCAAAGGCTCCATTTCAGACCACCTTATCCTTTCGTACTAATGTACGCCCTTGCAACATCTTTTATAATCATCATTACAATCTATCTTGACTTTTCTATTCTCTCTTCAAAAATCCTAAGTCTAAACATGACAGAATCTAGATTCATCCATATCAATTTATTTGGACGTAGGTCCGTCTCTGGAAGAAAGAGGTCCCAAATATAGGACGCGTTTGCTTGACATTATATGAATATATGACTAAACGTGAATGCGCTTGTCTGATGACCTAAACTAACTCCTTACCTTTGTATTTTTTCTTACCCCCCAGCAAAGGTTGATCGTGTTGACAATCGAGCTGGCTGACCACCCTTACTTCACCATATCCAAGTCATCGACATTACGTCGATGTATTTGGGTTGTCCAAGGAAGAAAAATCACTATGTATGATTCGATTACACCTAATCCAATTGGTACGGGAAATGACACGGTTATCAGTGAATCTCCTGACACTTCTAAAGTTAGAGCTGTTATTCAACATGACAAGCATGTCGCTCTCTTGACTCAAGAGGTTGAGGATCAACGGGGAGAATTGAATCAGGTTATGGACTTGACCAACCTATCCATTACACTCCATATTCCACCTCCTAAACCCAGAAATACTATACCAAACCCACCACATTTTCCATTACTTGATTCGCCAATTCATGAATACTTTCCTCCTCATCATTCCCCACCTACTAACAGTAATCTACCTCCAACCACCTTGACAAATCCACTAAATCAACCACCAATCTACACCCCTCCACAAAGTCATCCACCCATCTACACTACATATACTCCTCCTCCTAATCCATTACTTGTTATCCCACTAAATCAACCTCCAGTTTATATTTCGTACATTTCTCCACCCGCTCATACGTATCCACTATCCACAACTACTCCTTTAAACCAACCAAACCAACCACTCATTAACACCCCTTGTAATCCTCCACCACCTCCAATCCAAAATACTCTTACCATACAAAATTATCCAGCCCAACCCATACAAGGGGCACATATTGCCACTCCATACGTGCAATATGTTCCTCCCGTATATACAAGGGAAAACCAAACCTTTACCAACCCAATAACGGTCAATTTCCAACATGAGGTTGACCAGTATGAGGAAATAGAGAAGGATGCCAAGGCCAAAGTCGACAATATGTTAGCAATAGAGATTTGTAAACTTAAGGAAGCAATAAGAAACCTCGAAACTACTAGGGGAAACAAGAGCCTAGGGTATGATAATCTGTGTGTGCAACCAGATATTGACTTCCCCATAGGATACAAGCTGCCAAAATTTGATTTATACAATAGAGTTGGTGACCCTCATGCACATTTGAGGGCATACTGTGACAAGTTAGTAGGAGTAGAGAGAAATGAAATAATCAGAATGAAGTTGTTCATAAGAAGTTTGTCTGGAGAAGCTCTCTCTTAGTACACATAATAAGATCTTCGTAAATGGCATAGGTGGAATGATATGGCACAAGAATTCATGGATAAGTTTAAATTCAACACTGAAATCACACCAGATAGGTTCTACTTGGCTAAGTTAAAAAAGAAATCATTTGAGACATTTCGTAAGTATGCACTGCGTTGGAGAGAAGAAGCCGCTAAATTCCAACCATCGATGAGTGCAAGTGAAATGACTGCTACTTTCATTGAATGACAATATAACAATTTGTACTATGAAAAAATGATAACCATGATAGGAAAAAAGTTCATGGAAGTCATTAGAATGGGAGAAATATTAGAAGATGGGATTAAGTCGGGGAGAGTCCAAGACTATACGACCATGCAAGCTGCAAGCAAAGCCATTCAATATGGTTCTATCAATAGGAACAAGAAGAAGAAGGAAGATGTATCTGCCGCCGTGATTGACCAGGGACATAAGCCAAGTCAGACACCTTTCCACCTAAATCAACCACATCAACCCATCTATCCTTTCCATTATGGTGAAACTTCCCTAATGGTTTACTATCCTTCACCAACTACTTATCCTGTCTATAACACCCAGGGAAATTATTACCAACCTCGAGCCCCTACTTTCTAAACTCCACATCTATATTAGCCTGTCCAAGCTCCAAATCCCTAAAATTGCCCACACGCTGCACCTAGGGCCCATCCAAATCCTGAAACCAAAACCACTCGCAACTATACCAAATTAGATGAACCATATGCTCAGTTATTTGAAAGGTTGAAAACAGTAGGCATGATACAACCTATTGAAGGGAAAATCCCCGATCCTATTCCAAAATAGTTTGATGGTCCCAAGCATTGTGCATACCATTCTGGAGTTGTTGGGCACGACACCGAAGATTTTTATGGTTTTAAAAATAGAATTTAAGCCTTAATCAAGGAAGGAACAATTCAACTTATTGGACCTTAGCCCAATGTGCACAACAACCCTCTGCCAAACCACAGGAATATCAATGTGAACATAATAACTATCGAAGAATATTGGGATTTGAAAGGGACCATTGTACTAATTAGAAAGGTTAGAAGAGATGAACCATCAATGGTTGTCCCAGATCTAGCACCAATGGAGGACACTGATACTACCGATAAGACACCAACTATTTGGAATACCAAATCAGAAGAAGCTTTGAAGAATTGGACTTCTACTCCGTACCTAGGGTCTTGGTAGATTGAACAAGTAGTAATACTTTTGAAATAACACGATTCTAAAATTGAGGCTTGATCGTGCCTAAAAATTTATGTTGTGTTGCCCCATCTTTTGAAAGCTTAATTTCAAAATCTATGAATACATTTTCTATTTTCCTTTAACTTTCAACTATGTATTACTTTCTATCTGTTTATATAAATTTTCAAATCTTTTAATTACGATTGTGACATAATAAAACAAATGAACAAAGTTTGGTATCAAACAAGACTCTGAAGGATGTGAGGTTGACTAGGAATTCAAACAACCAATCAAGGAACATAAAAAACATGGGAGTACTCGAGAACGAAAAATACTCATTCAAGGAAAATCGAGACGTTACATAAGGGTAGACTTTAGATAGGCTTTATGTGAATGTATCTTTCACTCTTTCATGTAATGTACAAACTACGTTTCAACCTGATTCCCTTGGTGGGATACGTAGGCATCCCACATAGGGTTCCATTTCACCATAGCAAGAATCCAAAATTTTCTTATTTGGAATAGGAGAACTACGCCTGACCTGATTCCATCAGCGGGATACGTAGTCCACCCATATATGATTCATTCACACTAGGATAAAATTAGAATTTCTTTCTCATTTAGTTTTGAACTACACAAGGCATGATTCCCTAGGTGGGATATGTAGGCAACCCATAGCAGTTTCGACCCCTTTGTTAGAAAAACCCCAAATTATTTTATGTACCTTGAACTACATTCTGACCTGATTCTCTTAATGAGATACGTAGGCAACCTGTATAAGGTTCAGTCTTATCACAACAAAACTTATATACCTTCTACACCACCAAAACTGGGGTAGATTTTGAAAAGATGCCAACAAGGATGATCGGATATTGTCAAGATACATTTGACTTGGGCTACCAGACAAGGAGTAAAAAGATACAAGACATTCATTTTGTTTGAAAAGTGTCACAGTATAAGATTAGCAGAAGTTTTGAAAAACTATACATATCTGGGCATATACGTATATATATCTTTTAAATATTTTTCTTTAAAAAGCTTTTACTACTGGTTTATTTGACATGTCTCAAGGGAGATCACAAAGGTTTGAACATACAAGATGAATGGAGGATCTACAAAGTCAAGCCTTGAGTCAGCACGAATCAACAACTCCTCTTAACTAAGAATTTTTCTTTGAGCGCAGGAACAACAAATACAGGATGACAACACTAAGTTAATGTCAAAGGTACCAATCATGTCCAAAAATATCATTTGATCCTCTACGAGGAATTGCACTTCAAGGATAAATGTTGAAGATCAGAGGACAATACTCAAACAATCAATATCACCATCTGCAGTCAAGCGTCTTCACTTATTTTATTCTTTACTAGACTATTTATTTTACAATTCACTTTATCCATTTGATAAATTTGGGTTGAATTTTTGCAAGAACCGATGGTGGGTATTCGAAGATAAGAAGATAAATCATTTGGCCTTGCAACTCTTTCATCATAGGCCATACAACTTTATTTTTCATCCATCATCTACTTTACTCTTACCTTGTGACTTAATTTAATAACTTTACTCTAAAGTTTCTTTTCAGGATTTACAGTAATCATTATTAGTCTCCAAATACAATCGGAGACTAATTTATCACGAAATCCCAAAAGACAACCGAAGGATTTCACAACAATCAATATTCTATCCTCGAAGACAATCGGAGACACCCTCATCATCAAGTCTTCAAAGATAACTGGTGACTTCATGCACTCTCTGAGGACAACCAGAGACATTATTGAGTCCCTCGAGACAAACAATGGCCTTAATCGACATTAAAGTTTTTGAAGACAATAAAAAACTTTATTACATCATCAACATAAGTCAAGTGTCTATACTCTTACTTTACCTTCTACTTTACTAATTACATTAAATCACTCTACCTACTATGACGAATTTACCTTAAATCTTACAAACATCATTGATAGTCAAGTCTTCAAAAAAATTAGAGATATCATGCACTCTTAGAAGACAACCAGAGACATCATTCAGCCCCGTAGACAAGCAGAGGCTTTATTCAACACTAAAATTTCCAAAGACAATTGGATACTTCATTACAACACCTGCATTTGCCTAGAGGCCACACTCTTGCCTCTATTTTTTCTTATATATCTTCATATTTTTTTCAGCTAGCGACTTTACAATGAGTTTTTTTTGATAAAAAATATAATTTGCAACAACAAGACGTATATCACAATGTGGAACTATCTTCTTAGCAGCAAACTGGGGAAAGATAGAGGAATGTCAAGCATCCCTAGGTACGTCGAGAATTCCAGTGAACAAACTTAACTCGACTCTATTTTTTCTTCTTAGTGTCATCGCCTAGTGCTGCCTTAATCAGACAATGACAGTTTTTGAAAATCTGCGATCTCTTTTCTTCAAAATCCTCAGCATATATTTTTGTCCAACGTCCTCTCATTCCCAGTCATCCCAAAGAAATTAATTCAAGGATATACACGCAACCCTATCCATTCTATCTGCACCATAATTTTGTAAACAGCCTCGAAAGAATTCAACGTCACCATAATTCTACATTAGGACAAATTTTGAGATTGATCAAGATTTGCATTGATTTGAACTACAAATGGTATAATTTCTCGTGAAGCCTAAGATATGTAGGCAGCTCATAAACCGGAGTCTGGCTATAATCTTTCAAAATTTCTTTCTCGCCCGAGACAAAATTGGTTACATAAACGTAATTGCTCAAAGATTTTTATACTAGTCTTCAGTCAATCAGGGACTAACTGTTGACACCCAATTTTGGCCCGCTCTTTTTACTCTTTCCATGCTTCTTTTCCCTAAATATTTTTTTTAAATAAACTTATATTTTTATTTTTTATGAATTTTGAGAAAAAGTGAAAAAAAGGATTTATTTTAAAATATTTTAACTACATATAATTAATTATTTTAACATGAAAATTACAAAAATATCTTTTTGATAATCGTTTTCACATTTTGTTGAATCTTATTTTTTTAGACGATATACTGCGATTGTATATTCTCATAATATGCATGTCCTTATTATATGCGTATGTATATATTTTATTATAATCTTATGTATAATTTAATATATATGTTCCTATCTATATATGTATATGTATATATATATGCACCTATTTCAATTATATTACATATATATAATTTATTATTATTATTATTATTATTATTATTATTTTATTTTATTAAATTAAATTTGAACCTTCCAATCAAACAATCGAATGGTACAAATTTTGGTCCACAAAAGTAGCCCCAAATTTGGCTTATCCCACTCCCTAAATGTTAGAATTCGTGTGATACTCCCTTCCCCAATCACCCAGCGTACAATTAATAGTCGATCCGCTCTCTTCTCTCTTCTCTTTTCTCCGTCTCCTCCACTATTACTAAAATAGTAACCCTAATCCCCCACAGCCTACTGCCATCCCTAGCCATGGCCTGCAAGGTTCCACCAAATCCATCATCCATCAACTCGTGATGCCACAGTGACAACAAATACAAGCACCAAATCAGTGATAAAGTGCAAGACAAACTTCAAATCTGCCATTATGGCTTCAAAAAAGCTTGGGCAAGTTGGGGATTAGGATTTGAAACTCAAATTCGATCTCGATTCTCACATTTTATTCAAATGTTTTTCTTCAAATATGGACTTTCAAGTCCGGATTTGGCCTATAAAGAAGGGCATTCTTCAACCTCCAAAGAAGGAAAAAAAGGTTGGGGGATTGATAAAATCAGACTATAATCACAAAAGATTCACAAGAAAAGTCACAAAAATTATTAGTTCTTCTCTTATTTTTTTTGTTTAAGTTTGAGTCTCGGAATTTGATTTTTGGGTTTCCGAAAAGATTCTTGACGTCAGAACTCCGGTTTGCTGCCCGACATAAGGTGTGACTCTGCCCTTTAATTTCTTCATTTATTTTTTTGGTCAATAGATGGCCTAGTTCTATGTGTTACTTTCGTTGTTGTTTTCTTTTGGTAGCCTTTACGGATAAAATAGTTCTTATGTTTGGTGAGGTTATCTTGGGTCTGAAATCTATTTCATGAATATATGACCCGTGAATACGTGAACATTAGACTTGTTTTGGATTTAAGTTTATATTCCATGTTTGAGTTTAAAAACTTGATTTCAGACTATTTTCTGATCAAATTATGCAAGATACATGAAAATCGCTTCTTATTTAGCCTCCGTTTCTTCTCTTTTGGCTATTTTGAATATGTGAGTATGTGGTCGTAATTTTGTTTAAAGTCTGTCTTGGTGGTGGTGTTCATTATCCACCGATTGAGTACATGGATATGGTTTCGTTCTAAGTTTATGTTGTTTTTAATATGTGCGAATCTATCTCTTTTCATTTTGTTTTCACCTTTATCTCCTTCATTTTTTGGTTCTGTGGGCATTTGATTTTGTTTTAACTTGGGTCAAGCTAGTGTTGTTGTGTTTTTTTTTGGGTTTTGAAGATAAATATAATTTCAATTTGAAAAAATTTATCTCACTAGTGAGTATGCAAGTCTGTGAATATGTGTGTATGTACGTGTGTGTTGTTTCAGGGATATTGGTCACGTTCTATTTTGTTTCGGGACTGTTGGGTGTGTTCTTGGTTTTTTTCTTTGTTTATATGTAAGTCTAATATGATCACAAGAAATAATTATAAGTAATTTTCTACCCCGTCTTGATGTTGTCATTGTTCCTTTTTCTAGAGAAACTTTGGCCATGTAACTTCGTTTGGCACTATATAAAGGGATAATTAGTTGGGTGCAATTAGGATTCAGTCTCATTCTCTGTTATCTTTGATTGTCTACCAAGGTTTTCTTTAATAGATAAGAATGAAAAAGAAAGAGGAAAACTTGTTCTTGTGTTCCAATTATAAGTTAGTTACATGTCAATGTCTTATTATACTCCTCTGTTGATGAAAAGTCATTAGTAATACTTTCTTTGTTAATTCTTCATAGTGTTAAAGTATAATGTAATTAAAGTGTCACGTCTGTTTGATCAGATCTTAGGCATTTTGAGGCTAAGTGATTTCCTTTGGCTTATTTGTCTCTTCCTTTATGCGATTAGTTACTAATCTTTATTCTTTTTTTGTTTCGTTTCATGTAAATTTGGGAGTCAGAGTTTTAAGCAAAACTCATTCTTTGACCCAATGATCGGGTCGACTACTATAGGATCACAATGTTCGGTCTATATCGCTAGGAGCCAATTCCTTCGACGGAAGCTTCTAGTATCTATTTTCTCGCCTTCCTCACTACTTTATTATTCGTATTTATTTGAATAACTTTGTGTTGCTTTGAATATGTATTTTTAAGTGGCTTTGATTGAAATCGACTAACTTTACTTTGTTTAGTTTCGTTCAAAGTTTTAATCATCTAGTATTGATTTTGTTTGGCCAATTTTTAATTTGTTTGACATCCAGAGATATAATAACGGGACATGGTGTAATCACTTATTTTTTTTATGTTTTTGTACCTACGAATCAACCCGTTTTAGAGTAAATGGCAAACTTCATTCTCTAAGTGCAATCTCAAAGAAAAACACATTCGTTTGGAATTGAATAAACTCGTTAGTATGATATTCGTTTTGCAAAATATCAACTAATGATTTGTATCACTTTGAATGAAAATTTTCAAATGAATCACTAAATAGGTTTCAATTAGTCAATCCACTTATGTATGCAAGCAACTCATCTATCAAATATGATTTTTTTAAAAATTAACTCAATATAATTTAAATACAAGTTACATCTCATATCTATTCCTAACTTTATTTTAAGTTTGCAAATTTTAAAGATCTCTAGAAACACAAGGTATTCATGCGTTCTTATATCATCATTTATAAGGTATATTTTACTAATACTATTCCTATTCTTACTATTGTACTATTATTATGTTATCTTTTACATACAATATCAACTTTATCATACATGTGCGTTTTACTATTACCTCTTATTTTCAATATATTGAGATTTCACAATTTAATGAATTTTTACATTTTCTCATATACTTTTAAACATACATGTATTTATATTTATTTTCTTATAAATAAGTTCTCATATACTTTTAAATTACCTTTTCTTACTTTATATAATTTCAACTTCATACATATTTTCTTGCAAACTCATAAGACCTTTTACTCTCTAACAAATGTTTTATTGCAATGCTTCATTTTCCCATATTTTAAAATATATACATTTTACAATAACTATATTATTTCCTTATATATGGTGTTGTCATGTATTATACCTTGAATTTCTTTTTTATTGTCAAAATAATAAGGATTTTCTTATCACAATTTTTAGCAAATACTGAGGCAATATTTCACAAATGTTTTCTAAAATTAAGTTTAAGGACTATCTTTGGATAGGCTCTGAGAGGTGCCTAACAGCTTCCCCTCGAGTAACCAAAACCATTTCTTAGAATCTCATCGATTTTTGCAGACTAAAAATAGAGTTTTCATAATTTTCCTAAAAGGTTAGGTGGCAGCTCTAAAATGAATTTTCAAAGCCCAAGAGTCACGACAAGCCACCACATATAGTGTATTATTTCAACCAGTTCTAAATAGGGCGCGACATCCAAATCTTAAGTGCAAAACTAGCGCCGTCAATTCCAAATAATGATTGGGGTTGTTGCGCTCGTGCACCTTAAGTTGTCTCGATGCATAAGCAATAAAATGACCCTGCTGCATCAATACACAACCCAGGCCAACACTTGAGACGTCATAATATATGATGAATCCCTTATATTATATACAAAGAGATAGAATAAGGGTCAAAGTGGGAAAATCCTTGAGCTTTCCAAAGCTCGGCTCACACTCCTCGAACCATAAAAAAAGAAGCTCCTTCCGAGTCAATTTGTCATAGGAACTGAAATAGTAGTAAAACCCTTGATGAATCATCTATAGTAACCGGCCAAACCAATAAAGCTATGAACCTCTGTCAGAGATATAGGTCTATCCCAATCATGAATCGCCTCAATCTTGGCTAGGTCTACCCTAATACCATCCCTAGACACTACATACCCAAGGAATGACCCTGACTTAAGTTAAAACTCACACTTAGAAAACTTGGAGAAAAACATATGATCTCTTAATTTTCGGAGCATGATATCACCCAAAGCTATACCTCCAAACAACGCTAAAGTATTCGATACAAAATATAGTAACCCAACTTAGGTTGGTGTACGTAAATTATCTCTCTAGTTTGTTGAAGTCAGTAGGCAGTACTAAAAAGTAAATAGGGGGATTGTAGTAGTAATCGGTGGAATGTAACAAGCTGTGAGTGTTTTAGTCTTAATCAATCAGAAACAAACACTAAGACTGTGTTCACCCTTTTCTCTCAACTCTATAGGTTTATCATGCTTTGTTGAACCAACCCGATACTCTGCATGTAGAATCTGATAAGTTATATGCCATTAACTTGCTTGTGGACTCATTGGCGGATTTCACCCTTTACCTTTTGAGTCTCAGGATGTTACCTTGCTAACCCTTATCCTCGATCCCTGATTAACTACTACCTTTTGAGTCTCAAGTTATTAGATGAAAGATAATTATCTTAAGTAGATGAGGATGATTAGCCTATAACGATAATTAATCTTCAAATTACTATTATGATCATCTTTTCCTAATCTCTACTCCGATAGTGAAGTAAGTAGTGAATATAAGGTGAGATCCTAACATTTTCAACTATTAAGAAATCTATTAAACTGAAGACAACCACAATACATGCAAGAATATTAGTTTGAAACAACATTGCAGTTCCCCTACTTCATCAATTTGCTAGGGTTTCCACAACCCTAGCTAAGGGAGTTAGCAGCCCATTGTTGTGAAAAAATCAATGAAATTCATAATTGAAAGCATTAAATCAATATCACAATGAATAACGAATAAAACCCAAAGTCTCAAATTGAATAATCAACCAAAACCACAAACAAACAATCTCAAGATCAAAATTGAATCGTGGAATCAAATATGTGTTTATAAGTATCAAGAGTGCGTAACCTAACTAAAAAATGTCAAAAGGGTATATATAGAGTACAAAGAAATCCTAGAAAACAACTCCTAAACATAAGAGGATAATTGAGGTTGGTGGCCACTTATTGGGCCATCTATAGACCGTAGGTAGTCCCACGTAGGTGCCAAGCCTCAAAATATTCTGAATGTCATAGAAGAGGTGGCCCTTAAGCTACTTGACTGTAAAGAAAGGGGTTCGACTCAATATTCTTTTGTGTATCCTTTGGCCACCAATCTAGCCTTCAACCCTTCAACCGCTCCATCAGTTTTTTGTTGACTTTACAGACCAACTTGTAGCTAATGGCTTCTTTCCCTATAGGAAAAGAGACTATACTCTCTAGACTTTTGATCTTCTAAGACAACTTCTAGTACCTACGGGCCGTAGGTTCCCTCTATAGGTGCAAGGGTCAACTTTTTATACTTCTAATTCTCTATTTCTTAGCTTCTCTGACACATACTCTGGCACCTAGGCCCAGTAGGTAGTACATATGGGGAATAGGCGCCTATGTAGGTGGTCCAAAATTTCAACTTTCACACTTTCTCTATATTATCTCCAAAATATGATTTCCTGCAAAACACAATGCAAAACACATCATACATAACAAAATGACCTAAGTAACTTGCATATTTTCATCGTTTTAAGCATCGAAAGTTCTATAAAATCATAGCACATCAACACCCTTAACTTAGAACATTTGTATGTCCTTAGGCAATAAAATATAACAAAACAAAATAATGACGCTTAACTAGGAGAAACCTAAGCTATCTATGACAATCAATCATCACTTTTCTCTCAAGAACATTACCCTTCTCTTATTTTAATACTTCAAAACCAATTGTGTATATCAATTAAGCACAACAACGTGTACAAGGAAATCAAGATATGACATTGTATTAGGAACAAACAACCATGCATATGTACAAGTTACACTACCCAAACAAGCAAACAACTTGCAATATAACCCATGTGCCCTCACAACAAAGAAGTCCACTCACTCATATGAAATCATGTATATCAATGCAGGAATGATCAAGAGTCACTCACACTTATAAGAGAAGTTCCACTAATGCGCATTAAATACCATAGGCTTGCCCTAAATTTTCTTTACCTATGCTTACAGACAGTTAGGTTAGGATAACTATAGGACTTTATTCGGCTTGTGATGTAGGCTTAGGTCCTTGTATGATACATATGGCCATTTTTAGTAACTAAGCCTTCTTTTCTCTACACTTATATTGGGGTCCACGTATAAACCAATTTTTTTTATTCCACCCTTATTTCTCTTTTTTATTATTTTATTACACATTCAGGTGGGTGTGGTTTCTTTTATTCATTTCTTTTTTTTCTTTCAATCTCACATTTTTTTCTTTTCTTTTTATACCACACCCAATCCTACCTTTTTCCCTCTTATTTACCCTTTTTCATACCCACTTTACATTATGCACCCCTATGATAACTACCCTCAACTTAGGTGATTTGCCTGAGTTGAGGTGCACAATGTCCAAGAAGAACCAAGGCCAAAACAGATTTATTGTAACATAAATGGGAAGGTGAAATGTGAAACAAGGAAAATAGTCTATACAGGTTCAAACATAGGAATCAAGGGATACCTATTCATATATGGAAGATAAATTAGGCTAAAAGTGGACTTATTTCAAGAACGGCCTATGATCCTTTCCTAACTGACTATCCCACAATATAGGCAAGACTAACCGGGCAAGTTTGGAATTCAACACACAAAGGGAATTAAGTAGTATCTAACACATATGGTATAGGGTTACATCACAATCTACTACCTATATGGTTCATGCAATTGTTAGCTATGACTATTATGTCTCTAACCCTAATGCCATAACAAGATTCACAATGGCCACACATATATACACATCACATAATTATAAAATAAATTTTTGGATGGGTATATTTTTTTCTCAAAAATATACAAAGAACATATCAACTACCCTAGATACTAAAAAATCTCCTAGTTACATAAAAACATAACATAATATGAAACAAAACACAATACAATACAAAATTAAACCTAGACATGACGGTTCTATAATTATACTGTGGCTGCTAGGAAAAGAAGCACGACAATAAAAACCCACGGCGGCTATAGTATACCTCACCCCTAACTGAATGACAATGCACTGTCCCTAGTGCATGAAAATAATATAAAGAAAGGGAATAAGGACATACCTAGGATGCACTAGGCGTCCATATTATTCTCTCTCCTCTCAAGATATATCTCGATTAACGGAGGTAGTGGTGGTGGCAGTGAACTATAAGAGGATGCATCCGAAGCTAGCTCAGCACATCTTTGCCTATCAACAAATGCAATCTCCCTCAAATTATGTGTAGCCTATTTTAGGGCCTGATTAGATGACATATCGGGATCCTGTAGCTCCCCATCTCTACCTCTCTTAGTACCACCTATAGGGACCATCTCCTCCTCTCCTGGAGGTGTGATTATACATACACACAAGGATCCATCACACAAGCCAAAATATCTAGGTTCATCACACAAGAATTATACAAGGAAAGGAAAGGGCAGTGTTATAATATCACCAAATGCCTACTCATGACGTTCATATCTAATAATGGATGCAAAATCATATCATAACCAACCATTATGATCGTAATCAGTGCTGCACCATCTCATGTAAGTAAGTTTCCTGTTGTAGTCGAACATAAATTATAGTGTACTACCAGCCACCAACAATAATATATCGAAAAGATGAAGCTGTCTACTTTTATCAATACATCAAATGATATGCCTATAGTTTTTTTTACTATATTGTCTGCCATCAGCAACCGCATAGTCATAGGTTTTGGGAGGATCAAGCCCAACTATTTGAACACAACCAGCGACATCAAATTAATGTTGGCCCCCTAGTCACATAATGCTTTGAAAAACCTGGATGTCCCAATAGTGCATAGGATCGTGAAAGTGCCAAGATCACCCTTCTTTTGGACCAGAGATGTAGAAGTAATAACACTACAATGGTGAAACCCACCAACATCCTCAAAACTAATAGATCTTTTCTTCGTCACCAACTCCTTTATAAACTCGGCATACCCAAGCATTTGCTACAAAGCCTCAATAAGAGGAATGTTCAAGTTCAACCCTTTTACCATGGCAATAAACTTCTTGAACTTCCCTTCTTTCCTTTTTTACTTAATCCTTTAAGAAAAAGGTGCGGGAGGTCATGGAATTGTCTTCACTTCAAGATCATTGACCTTTCCTTTCCCTTTGTCCTTCTCAGCAACACTTGTTGCCTTTTCTAACTCCGTCTCAAGTCTCATATCAACTACATCACTATCATTCTATGGCTCATTAGTAGTAGGCAAAGGGGGATCAACAGTAGTTTTACCACTCCGAGTGGTGATGGCTAGACAATGACTATTATTTTTAGGATTCAGAATTATGTTGCTTGGAAGGGTTACCGATTGTCTCTGATTCAAAGTTGTATACATTTTCCCAACTATTGCTCTAATTTGTTTATTGCAATAGCATGTCATTCCACTTTTTGGGTCAATCATGAGATATCTGCCCTAATCTTCTTAGGGTTAGTTTTCTAACTTTCCTGATCTTTAACAATCTTGGACAACATAGACTTTATCCTCGACTCAGCATCACGTCTGCCTAGTGGAACATACCTGTCCCTCTTCTCTTTTTAGTCATCCTTTCATCTCCAATCACCATCACGCTCTCTACTCCAATATCTGTACCTATCTCCATAATAGTTCTGACCTTGGTTTCCTTGCCTCCTTGGCTCGAAAACCCATTAACTCACTTATCTAGTACTTTGCCTCTTCTTGTAAATTAGAATCATAAGATTTTGAGGCCTTACCCTATGAACATACTTCATCTACTTTCTCAGAATTAATTATTGCGAACTACCTCATCAGGATCCCAATATCAATTCTAAGCTGCACAATCTCCTGTACCACAGAATCATCAACCACTTTATACTCGCTGGAAGCCTCATTACACATATGCCAGCACCTCTCTCCACTTTCAAAATGTGACACCCTCGGTTGGTGAGAGAGATTTGGTCTTAAATATCTGATGCTACTTCCCAGTATAGATGTATGAATGCTCCAATAGTGATCGTATCTACCATATCTTAAGAACTGATAGTCAGGGCTCAGTAAAATAACTCAAGAAAATTAGTTCCTGAAATGCTATGATTAGGTACCATGCTCAACTTCTTCTTAAACTGAAACCATGCCTCATAAATCGACTCAAAATTTAGCTGCCTACAGTTATATATCTCATCTTTCAATTGCAACATTTTGGACGGAGGGAAGAAACGGTCTAAAAATTTCCTACGCAACTCATTCTAAGTAGTAATCGATCCTCGAGGAAGATTCCCCAATAATACTAAAGGTTCACCAATTAACGAAAAAAGGAATAATCTGAGTTTGAGCGTTTCCTGATCTATTCAAGTTATAGTACATGAAGTGTAGATCCTAATAAAGTTTGAAAGATGCATGTTTACACCATCCTTAGCCAAGACCACAACCACACCTTTTAGGTTCAAGAGCTGGATCAAAGCACTAGTAATGTCGGACTTCACATCCGGTAGCAAAGCAGGAGGAATAATGGCTCCTATTTCGGAAGGCTCAATATAACCCATATCCTCCTCTGGATCATCATATAAAGGTAAGTACTGGTAGGCTGGGTTAGTTGAGATCTACCACCGCTAGCTCTATCTCGATTTTTATCGAGTGTTGCTCGATGATCTGTATCTTGTCTCTGCCTAGCAAGCTTTGCCTTCTAAGCATCTTCTCCCCTCCTCTAGTTAGCATCTTATTCTAATAACTGCTCAATTCTCTAACCAATAATGTTTTTAACATTTCCAGAAGGAGGAGGTACAACATTAGAATCGTCCTTAATACCTTCAAGATGGCCTTGATGTACGTATTCTATCATCGTGCAATTGGCTGTAGAATTATCTCTGGGTTAGGATATAGTGAGAGTAAGGGATTTCCTTGACTATTTATTTTAGTAATACACCAGCGTACACCCAACTAAAAATAGAAGACAAAAAAATCTAAAACTTTAATCACTTCGATCAACAATCACCGTAATCCCCAACAACGACGCCAAAATTTTGATATCGCCAAAAACTACTCATCCAACAATGTTAAAATGGTCACATGCAAAATATAGTAACCCAAATTAGGTTGGGGCCGAACCCACAGGGAATACGTGAATTATCTCTCTTGTTTATTGAAGTCAACAGGTAGTACAAAAAAGTAAATAAGGGGATTATTGTAGAAATCTATGGAAAGTTACAAGTTTTGAGTGTTTTGGTTGTATTCAATCAGAAACGAACACTAGGACTTTGTTACCTTGGCCTCTCAAATACGCAGGTTTATCGTGCTTTGTTGAACCAACTCAATACCTTGCATGTAGAATCTGATAAGTTATATACCATCAACTGTCTTGTGGACTCATTGGCGGATTTCACCCTTTGCCTTTTGAGTCTCAGGATGTCACCTTACTAACCCTTCTACTAGACCCTATATTAACTATTACCTTTTGAGTCTCAAGTTATTAGATGAAAGATAATTATCTTAAGTAGATGACACTGGTTAGCCTATATCAACAATTAATATTCAAATTACTGTTGTGATTATATTTTCCAAATCTATACTCCTCTTGTGAAGTAAGTAGTGAATATAAGGTGGGATCCTAATGTTTGCAACCATTAAGAAATATATTATACTGAAGACAACCATAATACATGCAAGGATATCGGTTTGAAACAACGTTGCACTTCCCTAACTTTGTCAATCTGTCAGGGTTCCCACAACCCTAACTAAGGGAATTAGCCACTCATCATTGTAAAACAATTGATCGAATTCATAATTGAAAACATTAAATCAATATCACAATGGATAACGAATAAAAACCAAAGTCACAAAACAATCCCATGACCAAAATTAACCAAAATCACGAACAAAAGAATCCCACGATCAAAATCAAATCCTAGAATCAAAAATATGTTTATAAGTATCAAGAGTGTGTAACCTAACTAAAAATGTCAAAAGTATATATATATAGTACAAGGAAACCCCAGGAAATAACTCCTAAACAAAAAAGAAAAATTGAGGTCGGCGGCCACTTACTAGGCCACCTATAGACTGTAGGTCATCCCACGTAGGTGCTAAGATTCAAAATCTACTGAATACCCTCTGGACTTTCTATTTTATGAGATATATTCTAGAAACTACGGACCATAGGTAGCACCTACGGGCTGTAGGTGCCCTTCGTAGGTGGTAGGGTCAACTTTTATTGCTTCTGATTCTCTGTTTCTTAGCTTCTCTGGCACATATTCTGGCACCTAGGCCCAGTAGGTAGTACATACAGGCCTTAGGTTCCCACCTAGGTGATCTAATACTTCAACTTTCACTCTTTTTCTGCATATTAGCTCCAAAATAAGATTTCCTACAAAACATAATACAAAACACATCATATCTAACAAAAAGACCCAAGTAACTTGCATATTTTCATTGTTTTAAGCATTGAAAGTGCTATGAAATGATAGCACATCAGAGTATAATCCTCAAATACTGCACATGATCCTTTCTACGTCATGAATACATAAGGATGCCATCGATGAACATAATCACAAAAAAAATCTAAATAAGGCCTGAACATTCGGTTTATCAAAATACATAAATGCGGCTGGGGCATTTGTCAAACCAAATAACTTCACTAAGAACTTATAATGACTATAACGGGTCCAAAAAGCTATTTTCAGGATATTCTCAGCCCGAATCCTCAACTGATGTTAACTAGATCTTAAATCAATCTTAGAAAACACCGCTTCACCCTGAAGCTGGTCAAATAAATCATTAATGTGAGGAATAGGATAACTGTTCTTCATCGTCACCTTATTACGCAACCTATAATTAATAAACATACGCATAGAGTCATTTTTTTCTTCACAAATAACACAGGAGCTCCCTAAGGAGATATATTTAGTCTAATGAAACCTTTACTAAGAAGATTTTGAAGCTGATAATTCAACTTCTTAATCTCGGTAGGATCCATATGGTAAGGTTCCATAAAAATTAGATGTGTGTTAGGATCGAGATCAATAGCAAACTCAATCTTACGAACATGGGGAATACCCGACAGTTCTGTAGGAAACTCACAAACTACAGGAAAAGAGTCAAGAGAAGAACTCCCCTCACTAGTATCATAAATATAAGTGAGATAAGACTCACAACCCCTCAAATAAGCCTCCTAGCACGAACATAAGAAACAATCCCTATAGGCTCAAAGCTACCTCTCTCTGTCACACGACTGGGGGTACACCAGGCATGGCTAAGGTAATAGTTTTAGCAAAATAATCCATGACCACATGATAGTGGGATAATCAGTCCATGCCCAAAATCACATCAAAATCCACCATATTCAGAATAATAAGATTATCATGATTATCAATATCTCTAACAATCATAACACATGATCTGTACACCTGATCCAGAACTAAAAAATCACCCACAGGAGTAGCTACATGCAAGGGCATAGATAATAAATCCTAAGATAACTCTAACCGTAGATCATAATAAGAAAAAACATAAGAACAGGTGGATCCCGAATAAATAAAGCAAGGGCCGACTGAAGGCACACCAAAATTGTATCTGTAATAACAACATCCAAAGACTCAGCCTCAGGTCCAACAGGTACTGCATATAAATGACCATGCTTGCGACCTAGCTGGGCTCCTGATTAACCTCCTGTCCTGCCTGCCTGAGAACCTCCTAGAGTACCCTGGAAACCACTCCTATAAACCTAAAAACTACCTCTAGCTGAGGGATGGACTGCTCTAATTGGGAAACACTTGAGCTGAAGCAAAAACCACCCCTCTACTAGGGCACTCACGAGAATAATGACCAAAAGATCCAAAATGTTAACATGCTCTCTGAGATGAACCAGAACTAATAGATTTGGCCGACCTGGAGTAACCACCACGATTAGAATAGCCGAAACACGAACCCCTTGAAGACTGACTGCCAACCTAACCAGGGTAATTACTAGCACTAGACTGACCTTAATCGATAATCTAAAGAGCTTCCTAAACTGGTCGTCTGGGCTGACTCTAAGGCTGATAGGATAGACGCAAAGAATACCCACCATAAGAACTACTACCCCTAAATTGGGAGCTACTATGGCTCCCACTAAAATTGCCCTAATATCTAGGCCTCTTATCATTTTTCCCTTGTTCCTCACGATGCATCTCCACCATCACCCGAGCATGTTCTAAAACCTCAGCAAAATACCTACCCACAATGACCAAACTCTGAGTGGACATGCAAATGGGAAGTCTCAACCCTCTAACTAAGTGTAATACCCTGTACTTCTACCTAGCTTAAAATCATCCCAAGTATGTTAGAAACTTACTTTGAAAGATGAATCCACTTTTATATATGTGGAATTTTTAAGGTTTTCACTTTTTATTATGTGTAAAATTGAATTATCTTTCCAACGATACCAATTTCATCCAAATCTGGTATCGGAGTAGAATGTTATGGCTGTTTTACAGAAAATAGTCAAAACTACCCAGGTGCGACAATGAGGGCCGACGGACCATCGAGCTAGCGATGGACCGTCACTCAAATTGTCGCAGCAGAGACAGTGAGACCACCTTTTGCCTAAGGGTGATGGCTCATGCCGATGGACTGTCAAGTTAGAGATGGACCGTCGTCCAACATGTCGCAGTAGAGGCAGTGAACCCCTATTCTGCCCAAGTGCGACGGTCAGGACCGATGGACCATCAACCCAGCGACGGACCGTCGCACCCACCATCATATACTTCTTTCAGATATTTTAAGTCATTTTATTAGAAGGGTATTTGGATCTTTTTCCACCCATTTTAACCCCTAATTATATCAGATCAAGGTTCATAAGTTCATTATCCATCTATAACATCAAATTAGGGTTTTCTCTCAAAGATAATCCCCAAGAAACAAGATCCGAATCTTCTTCAAAAAACTAAAAGATTCAAGTTCTTCAAGTTCAAGAACTTCAAGAAACTCATAACCTAGGTATGTTATATGTTGATTTATGGGTCCCTTTAACACATGAAGCTCAAGAATCTCTTTTCAAAATCCAAAGATTTGTGTATGTATGAATGTTCATAAATTAAGTTAAATTGAAATTCATGTTCATGATGTTGTGGGGTTTTGATTCATGTTTGAAATTACATATTCCAATGATTGACCCTAAGATCTGGTGATTTACATAATAATCATGATAAACCCTTAAATTTACACGTTGATTGATGTATCCATGATTAGTAGGTATGTTGATGAATATATAAACAAAGCATGCTTCTCATGTGTTCGATTATATGCCTATGTGAAGGGAAAGTGCCATACTAGTATGATAATATGAAATCTCCATTTTATGTACAAGTTTATGCATGTCCAGTGTTTGATGAAATGTATTCGTCAATGAGTTATGGATATATGTGTAGCCATTGTGGTGTTTTAGAACTTCTACTTCATGAAATCTCTAACTTATTGTATTATGAATTGTGATGTTCTTCATGTATTCAAGAAAGTCATGCTTTGTTAGTTTCATGCTATCAAGTCCGGGGGATACTTGTACCCGACAATTAGCTTTGTGCCTAGAGCTAGTGTTATGTTTTCAAGATACTCTCAGTCGAGCCATGTTCATATAAATTCAGTCAGTCATGTGACTCAGGAAAAAACTCAGTAAACTCAGTAATCTCAAAAATCTCAAAAATTCAGTAATCTCAGTAGTATTCCGTTAGTCAACGGAACTCAGTTAATTCAGTCCAATTCAGTTCAGTAATCCATGTTCAGTATCTATTTAGATGGGAGTAGGAATTAGCACTGAGTGAACCCAAGGATGGGAAAACACACTGTTAGATGAGAGTGTGATTCTTAGAAGTCATCCTTGCATTCCAGAACTATGTAGCCAACATAGGTTGATACATTGATAGTGTTAGTTAGGGTTGATGAGGTGGATAAGAACTGTCAGATGAGGGACTCACCATTCTCTTTTGGGGACACTGTCAGATGAGGGTTACACAAAGTTTGTCCTGACCAGTGGTGCGGTATTGACACCCTTCTCATTGGGGTTACAGATTGGACCCCACCTCAACTATATTTTTTTATTTGGGGCATGTCGGTTAGATGACTACTTCCCATAGTTTCAATTACAAAATTAGGACTGTCAGATACAGTCATTCAGTCTCTATAAAAGAACTTAGATAGTTCTTCAGATTTCAGGACTATCACATATAGTCAACTCAGAACAGTATAAAACTCAGCTAGTTCCATCAGAACATAGACTGTCAGATACAATTGCTCAGTATCAGTTATTTTAGATACATAGTTATCAGTATCTCATATTATCAGTACTCAGGCTCAGTAATCATGTTATCATAAACTCAGTTACAGTTACTATGTAGTCATGCATATATTCTCACGTTTATGTTATGTAGTCAGTTAGTGTAGTTCATGCATGTGAACCCTTTTGCATTCAGCCTACCTCACATGTATACCAGTACATTTGAACGTACTAATGTATTTGTGCTATGGTGTTTTATACCATAGGTTCAGAAGTACGAGCTCCAGAGCATCCATAACATTCTAGTCTCTGCAGTCAGAGTTTGCAGTGAGTCATCATCCTTCGAGGACATGACCATTACTTTATTATCTCATTAATTAATTTATTTTAGTAGTTAGATTTATTTGGGGACATGTCCCATCAACTCCTTATTCAGACAGTTCAGTCAGTTAGAGGCTTTTCAGACTATCATGTTCAAACAATTTATTTCAGGTTTTGTTTTGGTATTGTAATACCATATCATTTAGAGATTATTTTATCAGTATTGAACCTTATGGCCTTACAGCCTTTATTTCTACATTTATACAATATATTATGTAGTGTTCAGGTACAGATATCAGTTATAGGTTAGCTTGTGGTCCTTCGGGGTTATGAGCACATGTAGTATTCTGGGTACTAGATTTGGAGCGTTACAAACTTGGTATTAGAGACTAAGGTTCAACAAAGTCCTAGGAAGTCTGAAAGCCGCATCTAGTATAGTATTTTACATGGGTGCATTCGTAACACCCCGGATCTGGTACCCAAAATGCTACACGATGCTCATGACCCTGAAGGACCACAAGCTAACCTATGACTGATATCTGTACCTATATACTACATAATATACTGTATGATTGCAGAAACATGAATTGAAAGACCATAAGGTTCAAGACTATAACATAGCTGATAAAGATATAACATCTAAATGGGGTATGAAATACCCAAAACAAAACTGAAATAACATGATAGTCTGAACATGATAGTCTGAACATGATAGTCTGGAAAGCCTCTAACTGACTGAACTGTCTGAATGAGGAGTTGATGGGACATGTCCCCAACTAACTCCAACTAATAAATTACTTAATGAGATAATAAATAAATGATCATGTCCTCGAGAGATGAGGACTCACTACTAACTCTGACTACTGAGACTGGAATGCTACTGATGCTCTAGATTTTGTGTCTCTGAACCTATGGTATAAGACACCATAGCGCAAATGTGCCAGTACTTTGAATATACTAGTATGCATGTGATGTAGGCTGAATGCATGGGGTTCATATGCATGAATAATATTGACTAACTGACTAATATGAATGTGAGAATATGTGCATGAATACATAGTAACTATATCTGGGATCATGATAACATAAATTTACTGGTAACTAACATGACTGATAACTGAGTTCTAATGACTGATATAACTGATAATATGAATGATTGTATCTGACAGTCCTGAATCTGATGGAACTAGCTGAGTTTCGTATTGTTCTGAGTTGACTGTATCTAATAGTCCTAAATTCTGTAACTAAAACTGTGGGAAGTAGTTATTTAACCGACATGACCCAAATCAACACAACATATACCTTAGTTCTTGGTTTAGCAAAGATTGACGGAGAGACTTTCTTGAAATTGAATCCTTAATTGAAACCCTAGCATGTTCTTGAGAGAAAATTAAGAGAAACTAGTATATTTTAGGTGAAAAATGGCTAAATCACGTGTTATTGGGTTTAAATAGGGGTGGGAAATTGACCCTTTTAACCCTGGATGCATCGTTTAATTTAAGTGAAATTCTTCTGAATTGGACTCCTGGCGCGACGCGGCGCTATCGCATCATGTCACTGGAATTTGACAATTGGGAAATTGAGGGATGGCGCGATGCAGAGCCATCGCGTTGCCACTTTATTTGTGACCTGGAAGTTTGGAGCAATGCGGAGAAATCATGTTGAGACACTGGAAAAAAGACAATTACCATTTTAGCTTGTGGCGTGGCATGCCACTGACCAATTTGGTACTGTTTACGATAGGAACTTGAAATAGTCATAACTTCTTACCCGGTTATCGGATTTGAGCGAATCTTATATCGATGAAAAACTTATTGAATTTCCCACATGACAAAAAGTGAAAATATTGAAAATTCCTCATGGATTAAATATCATTCAATTTAGAAGCTAATACTTGACATTCTTGAGACAAAATTAGTTAGGAAACTTTGGGGTATTACAGTGTTGTGCGCCATATTTATGTACTAGAGGCTATTAGATGTTTTAGGAACAATTTCCCTTTTTTTCAGTATTTATGTCATTCTAGTGAGCATAATCTCCAGTAAATCTCTCAGTCTGGTCTAATTCATTTTCCTCTTTCTTCTACAGAACATGCCTCCCAAAAGAAGAATTGGGAATCAGCTAGCCCCTCAGCCCAAAGATCCTTTGGGCGAACATATTTCTCATGCAGAGTTCAGAGATGCATTTACTACTCTTACTCAATCAGTTATTGCTTACAATGAATGACCATCTATCGTTCCGGCCAACCCAGTGGCCAATTCAGCTGCAGCCAAGATTCGGGAATTTACCCAAATTAATCCTTCATCCTTTCTCAGGTCTAAGTCAGATAAGGACCGTCAGGAATTCATCGATCAAGTTCAGAAGGTTACAAATATCATAGGAGTTACTTCTAGTGAGAGCGCTGATCTAGCTACATACCTGTTGCAAGATGTTGCTCACACTTGGTTCAAACAGTGGAAGTCAGAAAGGCAAGTTGATGTAGGGCCTATTGAGTGGGAGAAGTTTTCCACTGCATTATTAGATAGATTCTTTCCCCTAGAGTTGAGAGAATCTAAAGTGTTGGAATTTATCAACCTCAGGTAGGGCAACATGACGGTGAAAGAGTATTCTCTTAAGTTTACTTAATTATCCAGATATGCTCCTCATGTGGTTGCAGATACCAGGGCCAAGATGAGTAGGTTTATTTCTGGGGTGAATGATAGTATGGTCAATGAGTGAAGGTCTGTGATATTGAATAGTGACATGAACATAGCCAGACTTATGACCCATGCTCAATAGATAAAAGAGCAAAAGATTAAGATGAGGGAGAAGAAGAATAAGAGAGCAAGGACATGTAGTTTCAACTTTGCTCAACCCAAATCAGAAGAAGGAAACTATTCTCAGTTTCATCCTAAGTCATCAGTTCTAACTCCTTCAGCTAGCACTCCAGCTCCTAGATTCGGGGATGGTAATAGAGATAGGGTGCCACTGTCTAAGTCTCAGAGCAGTGTCAGCAATGCCTGAACTAAGCCCCTTTGTTAGACTTATGGTAAGAACCATAAGGGTGTTTGTAGAGCTGGTAGCGATGTCTATTTTAGATATGGTAAGGTAGGTCATAGAGTTAGAGATTATCCCCAGTCAGGCTATCAGGGTCAGCAGAACCGTTCCTTAGCTCAGTCCAATCACCCAAATCAATAGGGTGCCACTTCCAGCGCTACTAGTGGACAATGCCCAAATCGACTTTATGCTCTCTAGTTCTGACAAGATCAGGAAAATTCTCTTGATATGGTTACTAGTACGTTACAAATCTTTCATGGGCATGTTAACAGTTAATTTTAGAGTTAGTCCTGATATTCTAGAAGAACCCTATTTATTATCTACCCTAGTGGGTAAAACTATCATAGCCCAACGGGTATACAGGAACTGCCCGGTTATGATATTTTAGAAAGTCACCTCAACAGATTTAGTTGAATTACAGATGACTAATTTTTATGCCATTCTCAACATGGATTGGCTTTATTCCTGCTATGCCACAGTCAACTGTAGAAACAAAATAGTCTAATTTTAATTTTTGAATGAACCTATCCTAGAGTGGAGGGGTAGACTTCGGCTTTCAGAGGTCAGATTGTTTCTTACCTTCGGGCAAGGAAAATGATATCTAAAGGATGTGTCTATCATATTGTTTGAGTTAAGGACACTAGTTCTAAAACTCCCAGTCTCGAATCAATCCCAGTCATGAATGAATATTCAGATGTATTTCCCAAAGATCTTTCAAGAATTCCTTCGAAAAGGGAAATGGACTTCGGTATTGATCTTCTTCCAGATACTCAGCCTATATCTATTCCGCCAAACAGAATGGCACCAACAGAACTTAATAAATTGAAAGAGTAGTTAAAGGATCTCTTAGATAAGGGATCCATTAGACCTAACGTGTCCCCGTGGGGCACACCAGTTTTATTCATGTGCAAGAAAGATTATTCTCTTAGAACGTGTATAGACTACCGTCAGCTCAATAAAGTCATAGTCAAGAACAAGTATCCTCTTCCCAGAATTGATGACTTGTTCGATCAACTTCAGGGTGCCAATTAATTCTTTAAGATTGACCTCAGATCCAGTTACCATCATCTTAGAGTAAGAGAATATGACATTTTGAAAATAGCTTTCCGTACTCGGTATGGTCACTTTGAATTCCTAGTTATGACTTTTGATCTTACCAATTCCCCAACCACTTTTATAGACTTGATGAATAATGTGTTCAAGAAGTACTTGAACATGTTCATCATAGTCTTCATACTTGATATTCTGGTCTATTCTTGACCGTCACAGCTAGGGAAGTTAATCCATGTACTGGATAAGGACTGATGGACGAGTTGGAAAACCATAAAAGTTGTGACGAACCGACATCCAGTCTATCTACTCTTATCCAGTGAACCCCATTTCTGGTCTACGTCTGACGGGCTAAGTGACATACCGTCAAATGTCTGACATGTCAACTCTTAAGATGATTCCACATGAACTTCCATGCCATTGATATGTGTTGCTAGTATGATTATGCAATGAACATGATATTAAGGTTGTGTAAATACTTCCATGTGACATGAAATCCTTTACATGCAATACATTTTTTATAACCATGCTTAGTATGAAATCCTTTATGTACGATATTATTAATTGTGGACTCAAATGTTGTGATCAAATCATGTCATGTGTGTCAGTTTCCTTCCATTGAGTACTGGGGGTATTCGTACCCAAAAAATATAGTTGTGTTCCTAGATCCAAGTCACGTTACCTCGATAATCTCAGTCAAGCCATGATCTATAGAACTCAGTCAGTCATGTGACTCAGGAAACCTTCGAAATCTCATGATCTTAGCAAAATCTCAGATAGTAGTGCTATTTCATTAGTCAACGGAAGTTAGTTACTCAGTCCATGTACAGTCAGTTAAATCATATTCAGTCTCTTCAGATGGGAGTTGAAGTAGCACCGAGTAAACTCAAGGATGGGAACTCACCTGCCAGTTTAGGGTGTGATTCTTAGTAGTCATCCCTGTGTTCCAGAATTACATAGCCAGCGTAGGTTGAGACATCTTAAATTGTCAGAGTAAGGTTGATGAGGTGTCTTAACCTGTCAGTTTAGGGTTCCCACCGTTCTCATTTAAATACCTGCCAGATGAGGGTCACTCACAACTGTCCTTACCAGTGGCACGGAATTGACACCCCTCCAGTCGGTGCAGAAATTGGACCCCAACTTAGCTATATGTATTATTGGGGCATGTCGGTTAAACAACTACCTCCCAAAATTTCAGGCTCAGTCTCAGTAAAAGAACTCATATAGTTCTTCAGATATTAGTATACTAGGACTGCCAGATATAGTCAAATTAAGTTATAGTACGAAACTCAGATAGTTCCATCAGACCTAGGACTGTCAGACACAATTACCCATGTTGACAGAACTATAGTTTCAGTCATGTCAGAAATCAGTAAATCATATATTAGCGTACAGGTCCACTATTACGTATTTACGTTTCCAATTATTATGTATATATGTTTCCACTCTCACGTTCATATTATTCGGTCAGTTAGCATGCTCATGCATATAAACCCTTTTTATTTAGCCTACCTCACTCGTATACTCAGTACTCCAGTTGTACTGACGCATTTGCGCTATGGTGCTTTCTTTTCATGTTATACCATTGGTTCAGAGACACGAGTTCCAGACCAGCAGTAGCATTCGCATTCCAGTATAACGAGCTGTAGTGAGTCCTTTTTATTTGAGGATGATATGATTCGATTCATTTATTATTTCAATTAGTTTTCAGTTTACGGAGTTAGTTGGAGACATGTTTCTTCAACTCCTTATTCAGTCAGTACTTCGAGGCTTTCAGATACAGTTCAGATTTAGTTCAGTTTTGATTCTGACTTCATCTTTCTTGGGTATTTTTCACCCACATGGATGTTATAATTATTTCAATTGAACCTTATGGTCTATTATTTATGTTTTTCGCATATTACATATATGTTAAAGAATTTACAGGTACAAATATCAGTCATGGGTTAGCTTGTGGTCCCTCGGGGTCATGAGCACCGTGTAGCATTCTGGTTAAGAAAATCAGTGTTCATCTATGGACCCCTTTCGTACATTGAGTTCAAGAACCATGCTTTTAAATGAGAAACTTTGATTTCCTTATTGTTATGTGATGTTGTTCATGTTAATGATCATTGTTTAAGCTTCAAGATATTAATTTAAGTTGACTTCCATGATGTATGCATGCTTGTAGTTAAAACCCATGAATTTGGGTGGTTCAAGATGATTAAAATTATTGAGAAAACCTATGCCCCAAAGTGTGCATGCAAGGTGTTTCTTAAAAGGCCTAGAATGCTAAAAATCATGTTCCCATGACCCAATAGTATTTAAATGACAAGCTATGTCAACTCTTAAGATGATTCCACATGAACTTCCAAGCTATTGATATGTGTTGCTAGTATGATTATGCAATGAACATGATATTAAGGTTGTGCAAGTACTTCCATGTGACATGAAATCCTTTCCATGCAATACATTGTTGATAACCAAGCTTAGTATGAAATCCCTTACGTACGATATTATGAATTGTGGACTCAAATCATGTTATCAAGTCATGTCATGTGTGTCAGTTTCCTTCCATGATATCAAGTTTGTAACGCCTCAATTTTTTTGAATCGAAATGCTACACGGTGCTTATGACCCCGAAGGACCACAAGCTAACCTATGACTGATATCTGTACCTGTACACTACAATATATATCACAATAATGCAGAAAATATGAACATGTATGCCATAAAGTTCAGCTGAATAAAGAATTTTAAAAAATAACATCCATATGGGTGAAAGATACACAAAACAACTGAAAACTGAATCAAATCTGAACTAAATCTGAACTGTATCTGAAAGCCTCAGAGTACTAACTGAATAAGGAGTTGAAGGAATATGTCTCTGACTAACTCCGTAAGCTAAAAACTAATTGAAATAATAAATGAATCGAATCATATCATCCTCAAATGAAGAGGACTCACTGCAGCTCTGTATACAGGAATGCAACTGCTACTGCTGGACTAGAACTCGTATCTCTGAACCTATGGTGTAACATAAAGAGAAAGCACCATAGCGCAAATGCGTTAGTACAACTGGAGTAATGAGTATACGAGTGAGGTAGGCTGAACATAAATAGGGTTACATGCATGAACAATGCTAACTAATTGACTCATATGAACGTGAGAGTGAAAATATGCATACATAGAAACTGAGATCGCAAATGCGTGATAGCTAAATCTGTACGCTAATACATAGTTTACTGATAACTGATGATGACTAATACTGTAGTTTTGAATACATAGTTGACTGTGTCTGACAGTCCTGCATCTTATGGAACTATCTGAGTTCTGTACTATAACTGAATTTGACTGTATCTAATAGTCCTAGTATACTGGTATCTGAAGAACTGTCTGAGTTCTTTTACTGAGACTGAGTCTGAAACTGTGAGAGATAGTTGTTTAATCGACATGCCCCAATAACTCATATAGCTAAGTTGGGGTCCAATCTCTGCCCCGACTAGAGGGGTTTCAATACCGTGCCACTGGTAAGGACAATTGTGAGTGACCCTTATCTGGCAGATACTCAAAATGAGAATGGTGCGAACCCTAAACTGACAGGTTAAGCCACCTCATCAACCCTAATTTTATAGGTTAAGACGTATTAACCTACACTGGCTACGTAGTTCTGGAACACAAGAATGACTGCTAAGAATCATACACTAAATAGGTAGGTGAGTTCCCATCCCTGGGTTCACTCGGTGCTAACTTCTACTCCTATCTGAAGAGACTGAACATGATTTAACTAACTGCGGATGGACTGAGTAACTGACTTACGTTGACTGACGGAATAGCACTACTATCTGATATTTTGCTGAGATCATGAGATTTCGGAGGTTTTCTGAGTCACATGACTGACTGAGTTCTATAGATCATGGATTAAATGAGATTATCGAGGTAACATGACTTGGCTCTAGGCACACAACTATATTTTTTGGGTACGAATACCCCCAGGACTCGATGGAAGGAAACTGACATACATGACATAACTTGATCACAAAATTTGAGACCACATCTCATAATATCGTACATAAGGGATTTCATACTAAGCATGGTTATCAACAATGTATTGCATAGAAAGGATTTCATGTCACATGGAAGTACTTGTACAACCTTAATATCATGTTCATTGCATAATCATACTAGAAACACATATCAATAGCATGAAAGTTCATGTGGAATCATCTTAAGAGTTGACATAGCTTGTCATTTAAATTCTATGGGGTCATGGGAACATGATTTTTAGCATTCTAGGAATTTTAACAAACACCCTGCATGCACACTTTGGGGCAAGGGTTTTCTCAATAGTTTTAATCATCTTGAACCACCTGAATTCATGGGTTTTAACTACAGGCATGCATAAATCATGGAAGTCAACTTAAATTAATATCTTAATTCTTAAACAATGATCATTAACGTGAACAATATCACATAAATACAAGGAAATCAAAGTTTCTCATTTAAAAGCATAGTTCTTGAACGGTATGAATGAAAGGGGTCCATAGATGAACACTACACATACCTGACTCAAGTTTCTTAATGTTTTTGAACTTGAAGGATTTGAAATCCTTTGATTCTTAATGAAGATTGGGTTTTGTTCTTGGAGATTAAATTTAGAGAGAAATACTATTTTTTTTTTGTGAAATAATAATGAGCATAGTGGCTGAATTCGGACTTATCTGGGTATATGTAGGCGAGTGATAAGTGACCAAAATACCCCTGTTAAAATGACCTGGAAATAAACTGAACGCGATGTGTGACGGTCCGACTGATGTTCGGTCAGACACTTGACAGTCCGTCACTCAGCCCGTCAGACATGAACCAGAAATGGGGTTCACTGGATAAGAGTTGACGGCCTGGATGACGGTCCGTCACAATTTTGACGGTCCATTAACTCATTCGTCAATCCTTATCTAGTACGTGGATCAACTGCCTTGGCTGTGATGGTCAAAGTGGCGGTCCGTTACTTATGTGGTGGTCCGTCAACTTGGCCGTCATACCTGGGCGTTTCCGATTGTTCCAAGTAAAACGTCCATAACTTTCTCGTCTGATGTCGGATTTGGACAAAATTGCTACCGTTGGAAAGCTAGCTCAATTTCCCACGTGATGTGAAGTGAAAATCTCAAAAATACCATTTATACAAAGATAGGTTTGTATTTAAAAGTAAGTCCTAGCATCCTTGAGATGATTTCTAGCTAGGAAAAAGGCAGGAGTATTACAATATCTCCCCCTTGAGAACATTCTTTCTCGAATGGAACTGACTGAGATGGGAAAAAATAATCCAAACATGAGTAGCTAGAATATAATCTTATGAATTACAAAATGAACGCGTTATACTGAACATGCATATCTGATGCACGTATAACTGATTCATGAATGCATGACTGAGGTTTCCGCAATGAGAATGCATATCTGATGCATAATTATTTACTGGACTGATACATATATGCGTGACTGAATATGAAATGGTACTTGATACCAAATTTATGATGGAACATGAACACAAAACAAAATATCAAGTTGTATTGAATGCTGAACGTGAAACTGAATAAGCTTAAGGAGGACTGTTACCTTAAGCTTGATCTAGGTTGGCGGAGAAAAGGTGAGGGTACTTGGTACGCATGTCTGCTTCTTCTTCCCAAGTAGATCCCTCAATGGACTGATTTCTCCAAAGAACTTTGACTAGAGGGACTTATTTTTTCCTCAGCCTACGAATCTGATAGTCTAAAATTTCTACTCAAATCTCTTCATATGAGAGGCTGTCCTGAACATCAATGTTCTGAATAGGGACTACAACTGCTAGGTCACCTATGTACTTCTTAAGCAAGGAGGCATGGAAGACCGGATGAACTGAGGCTAGATCTAAAGGCAATTTGAGATCATAAGGTACCTTACCCAAGCGACTGAGAATCCTGAAGGGACCGACATAGTATGGATTGAGTTTCCCTTTATTGCCGAACCTCTTCACTCCCTTCATGGGAGAGAACTTGAGATAGACATAGTCATTGACCTCAAACTCTAGATCCTTTCTACGAACATCTGTATAAGACTTTCTTTGGCTCTGATAAGGCCAAAGTCTCTCTCTGATGCACTGAACTTTATCTAAGGCGTCGAATACCAAGTCAAGACCGATGACTGAGGCCTCACTAACTTTGAACCAACCGACTAGATATCTACACCTCCTACCATAGAGAGCTTTGAATGGAGCCATCTGATTACTGGAATGATAGCTATTGTTGTATCCAAACTCAATCAAGGGCAAGTGGTCGTCCCAACTTCCCTTGAAATCAATTCCACACGCCCTTAGCATATCCATGTTCATGTTTATGCCTTGCTAGATCCAGCTGCATCCTTGTCTTTTGTCACTCCCTATATAGCAGGCGATTTTGGAATCAGTCCTGAAATTTTAGCAGAGCCCTTTTCAGTCTCTATCGCAGGGGGTAAAACCATCATAGCCCGGCGGGTATATAGGAACTGATCGGTTATGCTATTTCAGAAATTCACGTCAGCAGATTTAGTCGAATTAGAGATGACTAATTTTGATGTCATTCTCGGCATGGATTGGCTTCATTCCTGTTATGCCACAGTCGACTGCAGGACCCGGATAGTTCAATTTCATTTCCTGAATAAGACGGTCTTAGAGTGGAAGGGTAGTACTTCATCTTTCGGGGGTCAACTTCTTTTCTACCTTCAGGAAAGGAAAATGATTTCAAAGGGGTGTATGTATCATCCCGTGCATGTAAAGGATTCCAGTTCGTGTCAGGGGTGAATAATAGCATGGTAAATGAGTGTTGGTCTGTGATGCTGAACAGTGATATGACTTTAGAAAGGCTCATGACCCACGCTCAACAGATAAAGGAGCAGAAGGTTAAGACTAGGGAGAGGCAAAATAAGAGAGCAAAATCAGGCAGTTTTAGTTTTCCTCAGCCCAAATCAAAGGGAGGAAATCCCTGGCAGTTTCATCCTAAGTCAGCAGTTCCAGCCCCCTCCTCCGCTAGTGCCCCAGTGCTGAAGTTCAGGGATGGCAACAGAGACAGAGCACCAGGCTTTAAATCTCAGGGCAGTGTTAGCAATGCCCGAACAAATCCCCTTTGTCAGACTTGTGGTAAGAACCACAAGGGTATTTTCAGAGCTGGTAGTGATGTCTATTTTGGTTGTGGTAATCCAGGCCATAGGATTAGGGAGTGTCCTCAGCCAGGCCCTTAGGGCCAGCAGAATCGTTCCACAGATCAGTCCGGTCGCCCGAACCAGCAGGGTTCCACTTCTAGTGCTACTAGTGGGCAACGCCCAAATAGACTCTATGCTCTTCAGAACCGACAGGATTAGGAAAATTCTCCTAATGTTATTACTGGTACGTTACAGATTTTCCATTTTCATGTTTATGTTTTGCTAGACCCAGGTGCATCCTTGTCTTTTGTCACTTTATACATAGCAAGCGATTTCGGAATCAGTCCCAAAATTTTTGCAGAGCCCTTTTCAGTCTCTACCTTAGTGGGTAAAACCATCATAGCTCGGCGGGTATACAAGAACTGCCCGGTTATGATATTTCAGAAATCCACATCAGCAGATTTAGTCGAGTTAGAGATGACTAATTTTGATGTTATTCTCGGCATGGATTGGCTTCATTCCTACTATGCCATAGTCGACTACAGAAATAGGATAGTTCAGTTTTAGTTCCTGAATGAGCCCGTACCAGAGTGGAAGGGTAGCACTTCGTCTTTCAGGGGTCAGCTTGTTTCCTACCTTCGGGCAAGGAAAATTATTTCTAAGGGGTGTGTGTATCATCTCGTGCATGTTAAGGATTACAGTTCCGAATCTCCCAGTCTTGAATCAGTTCTAGTTGTTAATGAATATTCAGACGTCTATCCCATAGATATTTTATGCATTCTACCCGAAAGGGAAATAGACTTCGGCATAGACCTTCTCCCAGATACTCAGCCTATTTCTATTCCGCCATACAGAATGGCACCAGCAGAACTCAAGGAACTGAAAGATCAGTTGAAGGATCTCTTAGATAAGGGATTCATCAGGCCCAGTGTATCCCCATGGGGTGCACTAGTCTTATTAATGCGCAAGAAAGATGATTCTCTCAAGATGTGTATTGATTACCATCAGCTCAACAATGTTACGGTCAAGAACAAGTATCCACTTCTCAGAATAGATGATTTGTTTGACAAGCTTCAGGGTGCTAGTTATTTTTCCAAGATAAAACTTAGATCAGGCTATCATCAGCTCAGAGTTAGGGGATGTGACATCCCGAAGATTGCTTTTCGTACTCGATATGGTCACTTTGAATTTCTAGTCATGTCCTTTTGTCTTACCTATGCCCCTGCAGCCTTCATGGACTTGATGAATCGGGTGTTCAAGCAGTACTTGGACATGTTTGTCATAGTCTTCATAAATGATATTCTGGTCTATTCTCGCATGGAGCGTGATCATTTAGACCATCTCAGGATTGTTCTTCAGGCTCTCAGAGACCATCAGTTATGTAACACCCTGATTTTCTGAACTAGAATGATACACGGTGCTCATGACCCCGAGGGGCCACAAGCTAACCCATGACTAATATATGTACCTATACATTTCTTAACATATATGTAATATGCGAAAAACATAAACAATAGACCATAATGTTAAAATAAAATAATTATAACATCCATGTGGGTGAAAAATACCCAAGATAACTGAAGTCTGAATGAAAACTGAACTAAATCTGAATTGTATCTGAAAGCCTCAAAGTACTTACTGAATAAGGAGTTGAAGGAACATGTCTCCAACTAACTCTGTAAACTGAAAACTAACTGAAATAATAAATGAATAGAATCATATCATCCTCGAATGAAGAGGACTCACTGCAGCTCTGTATACTGGAATGAGAATGCTACTACTGGTCTGGAACTGGTGTCTCTGAACCTATGGTGTAACATAAAAAGAAAGCACCATAGAGTAAATACGCCAGTACAACTGAAGTACTGAGTATACGAGTGAGGTAGGCTAAATGAAAAGGGTTTAGATGTATGAGCAATGCTAACTGACCGACTAATATGAACGTAAGAGTGCAAACATACATACATCATAACTGGAAATGTAAATACGTAATAGTGGATCTGTACGCTAATACATGATTTTCTGATTTCTGACATGACTGAAACTATGGTTCAGTTAACATGGGTGACTGTGTATGACAGTCATGGGTCTGATGGAACTATCTGAGTTCTGTACTATAACTGAATTTTACTGTATCTGGCAGTCCTGGTATACTGATATCTGAAGAACTATCTGTGTTATTTTACTGAGACTGAGCCTGAAACTGTGGGAGGTAGTTGTTTAACCGACATGCCCCAATAATGCATATAGCTAAGTTGGGGTCCAATCTTTGCCCCGACTGGAGGGGTGTCAATACCGCGCCACTGGTAAAGATAGTTGTGAATGAACCTCATCTAGTAGGTACTCAAATGAGAATAGTGGGAACCCTAAACTGACAGGTTAAGACACCTCATCAACCCTAGTCTGATAGATTAAGATGTCTCAACCTACGCTGGCTACGTAGTTCAGGAACACAAGGATGAATGCTAAGAATCACATCCTAAACTGGCAGGTGAATTCCCATCCTTGGGTTCAATCAGTGCTAACTTCTACTCCTATCTGAAGAGACTGAACATGATTTAACTAACTGCGGATGGACTGAGTAACTGACTTCCGTTGACTGACGGAATAACACTACTATCTGATATTTTGCTGAGATCATGAGATTTCGGAGGTTTTCTGAGTCACATGACTGAATGAGTTCTATAGATCATGGATTAAATGAGATTATCGGGGTAACGTGACTTGGCTCTAGGCACACAACTATATTTTTTGGGTACGAATACCCCCAGGACTCGATGGAAGGAAACTGACATACATGACATAACTTGATCACAAAATTTGAGACCACATCTCATAATATCGTACATAAGGGATTTCATACTAAGCATGGTTATCAACAATGTATTGTATGGAAAGGATTTCATATCACATGGAAGTACTTGCACAACCTTAATATCATCTTCATTGCATAATCATACTAGCAACACATATCAATAGCATGGAAGTTCATGTGGAATCATCTTAAGAGTTGACATAGCGTGTCATTTAAATACCATGGGGTCATGGGAACATGATTTTTAGCATTCTAGGCATTTTAACAAACACCTTGCATGCACACTTTGGGGCATAGGTTTTCTCAACAATTTTAATCATCTTGAACCACTCAAATTCATGGGTTTTAACTACAAACATGCATACATCATGGAAGTCAACATAAATTAATATCTTGAAGCTTAAACAATGATCATTAACATGAACAACATCACATAACAACAAGGAAATCAAAGTTTCTCATTTAAAAGCATGGTTCTTGAACTCTATGAACGAAAGGGGTCCATAGATGAACACTACGCATACCTGACTCAGGATTCTTGACTTTTTAAAACTTGAAGGGTTTGAAATCCTTTGAGTTTTGAAGAGGATTGTGTCTTGTTCTTGATGATTAAATTTAGAGAGAAACCCTAGTTTTTGTTTGTGAAATAATAATGAGCATAATGGCTGAATTCGGACTTATCTGGCTATATGTAGGTGAGAGATAAGTGACCAAAATACCTCAGTTAAAATAACCTAGAAATAAACTGAACGTGGCGTGTGATGGTCCGACTGAAGTTCCATCAAACACTTGATGGTCCGTCACTTAGCCCGTCAGACGTGGACCAGAAATGGGGTTCACTGGATAAGAGTTAACGGCCTGGATGACGGTCTGTCACAACTTTGATGGTCTGTCAACTCATCTGTCAGTATTTATCTAGTGCGTGGCTCAACTACCTTGGCTGTGATGGTCAAAGTGGCGTCCCTTCACTTATGTGGCGGTCCATCAACTTGGCCGTCATACCTGGGCATTTTCGACAGTTCCAAGTAAAATGTCCATAACTTTCTCGTCTGATGTCGGATTTGGAAAAAATTGGTACTGTTGGAAAACTAACTCAATTTCCCACGTGATAGAAAGTGAAAATATAAAAAATAACATATTTACAAATATAATTTTACATTTTAAAGTATGTCCTAGCATTCTCGAGATGATTTCAAGCTAGGAAAAAGGCACGGGTATTATAATTTCTCCCCCTTGAGAATATTCATCCTCGAATGGAATTGACTAAGAGGCGAAACAATAATCTGAACATGAGTAGTTGGAACTTGAACTTATGACTGACAAACTGAATGCGTTATACTGAACATGCATATCTGATGCACGTGTAACTGATTTATGAATTCATGACTGAGGTTCTCGTAATGAGAATGCGTATTTGATGTATGATTATTTACTGGACTGATACATGTATGCATGACTGTATATCCAAAGGTACTTGATACCAAATTTGTGATGGAACATGAACAAGAAATGAAATATCCAGTTGTATTGAATGTTGAACGTAAAATTGAATAAGCTTAAGGAGGACTGTTACCTTGAGCTTGATATGGGTTGGAGGATAAAAGATGAGGGTACTTGGTACACATGTCTGCTTCTGCTTCTCGGGTATCTCCCTCAACGAACTAATTTTTCCAAAGAGATTTGACTAGATGGACTTCTTTGTTCCTCAGCCTACGAGTCTGATAGTCTAAAATTTCAACTGGAATCTCTTTATAAGAGAGGATATCCTGAACATCAATATTCTGAATAGGGGATACAACTGCTGGGTTACCTATGTACTTCTAGATCAAGGAGACATGGAAGAGCGGATGAACTGAGGCTAGATCTGAAGTTAATTCGAGATCATAAGCTACCTTACCGAAGCGACTGAGAATCCTAAAGGGACCGACATAGCAAGGACTGAGTTTCCCTTTCTTGCCGAATATTTTTACTCCCTTTATGGGAGAGATCTTAAGATAGACTTAGTCATTGACCTCGAACTCGAGATCCTTTCTACGAACATCTGCATAAGTCTTCTTCCGGCTTTGAGCTGCCCGAAGTCTCTCTCTGATCAACTAAACTTTCTCTAATGCGTCGAATACCAAGTCAGGACCAATGACTGATGCCTCACTAAATTTGAACCAACCGACTGGAGATCTACATCGCCTACCATAGAAAGGTTTGAATGGAGCCATCTGAATACTGGAATGATAGCTATTATTGTATGCAAACTCAATCAAGGGCAAGTGGTCATCCAAACTTTCCTTGAAATAAATTGCACATGCCCTTAGCATATCTTCAAGAGTCTGAATGGTCCTCTATGCTTGGCCATATTTATGAGGATAAAATGCTATACTGAGATAAACTTGGGTACCAAGACCCATTTGGAATGCCTTCCAAAAGTGAGAGGTGAACTGTGTTCCTCTATCTGAGATGATAGATAATGGAACACCGTGTAATTTTACCAACTCCCTGATATAGAGTTTGGTATAATCCTCGGTTGAATAAGAGGTACGAACTGGAAGGATATGAGCTGACTTGGTTATTCTATCTATAATAACCCAAACTGAATCATGCTGATGACGAGTTTGGGGAAAACCCATCACAAAATCCATGTTCACTTCTTCCCACTTCCAAGTAGGAATGGTGAACTCCTGCATGGACCCACTAGATTTCTGATGCTCTATCTTAACCTGATGATATGTAGAGCACTTAGCCACAAACTCTAAAATATCTCATTTCATCCCACTCCACCAATAGATCTCTCACAAGTTGCGGTACATCTTAGTGGCCCCTGGATGAATTAAGTATCGCGCACCTTGTACTTCTGTAAGAATTCATTTCCTTAAGTCATCTATACCTGGAACACACAGACGAACCTGACAATGAAGAACACCATCTCCCCCTTGGGAGAAAGCCTTGATATTTAATACAAATTTGGTGTTAAGTATTCAATACAACTTGATATTTTGTTTCGTGTTCATGTTTCATCACAAATTTTGTATCAAGTACCATTACATATTCAATCAAGCATATATGTATCTATATAGTAAATAATTATGCATCAAATATGCATTCTCATTGCGAGAACCTCAGTCATGCATTCATGAATCAGTTATACGTGCATCAGATATGCATATTCAGTATAACGCGTTCAGTTTGTCAGTCATAAGATCATGTTCCAGCTGCTCATGTTTGGATTATTGTTTCCCCTCTCAGTAAGTTCCATTCAAGGATAAATGGTCTCAAGGGGGAGATATTGTAATACTCGTGCCTTTTTCTGAGCTAGAAATCATCTCGCGGATGCTAGGACATACTTTGAAATGTAAACCTATCTTTGTACACATGGTATTTTTGAGATTTTCACTTTTTATCATGTGGGGAATTGATTTAGCTTTCCAACGGTAGAAATTTTGTCCAAATCCGACATCAGATGAGGAAGCTATGGACGTTTTACTTGGAACTGTCGGAAATGCCCAGGTATGACGGCCAAGTTGACGGACCGCCACATAAGTGACAGACTGCCACTTTGACCTTCACAGCCAAATAAGTTGAGCCACGTACTCGATAAGGACTGACGGACGAGTTGATGGACCATCATCCAGGCCGTCAACTCTTATTCAGTGAACCCCATTTCTTGTCCACATCTGACGGGCTAAGTGACAGACCATCAAGTGTCTGATGGACCATCAGTCGGACCGTCACACTCCATGTTTAGTTTATTTCTAGGTTATTTTAATAGGGGTATTTTGGTCACTTATCACTCGCCTACATATACCCAGATAAGTTTGAATTCAGCCATTATGCTCATTATTATTTCACAAACAAAAAAACTAGGGTTTCTCTCTAAATTTAATCTCCAAGAAAAAGACCCAATCTTCTTCAAGAATCAAAGGATTTCAAATCCTTGAAGTTCAAAAACATCAAGAACCTTGAGTCAGGTATGCGTTGTGTTCATCTATGGACCCCTTTCGTTCATAAAGTTCAAGAACCATGCTTTTAAATGAGAAACTTTGATTTCCTTGTTGTTATGTGATGTTGTTTACGTTAATGATCATTGTTTAAGCTTCAAGATATTAATTTAAGTTGACTTCCATGATATATGCATGCTGGTAGTTAAAACCCATGAATTTGGGTGGTTCAAGATGATTAAAATTATTGATAAAACCTATGCCACAAAGTGTGCATGGAAGGTGTTTGTTAAAATGCCTAGAATGCTAAAAATCATGTTCCCATGACCCCTTAGTATTTAAATGACAAGCTATGTAAACTCTTCAGATGTTTCCACAGGAACTTCTATGCTACTAATATGTGTTGCTTGTATGATTATTCAATGAACATGATATTAAGGTTGTGCACGTACTTCTACGTGACATGAAATCTTTTCCATGCAATACATTGTTGATAACCATGGTTTGTATGAAATCCCTTATGTACGATATTATGAATTGTGGACTCAAATCTTGTGATCAAGTCATGTCATGTGTGTCAGTTTTCTTCCATCTTGTCCTGGGGGTATTAGTACCCAGAAAATATAGTCGTGTGCCTAGAGCTAAGTCACGTTACCCCAATAATCTCAGTCAAGCCATGATCTATACAGCTCAGTCAGTCATGTTACTCAGGAAACCTCTGAAATCTCATGATCTCGGTAAAATATCCATTAGTAGTGCTATTCCGTCAGTCAACGGAAGTCAGTTACTCAGTCTATCTACAGTCAGTTAAATCATGTTCAGTCTCTTAAGATGGGAGTAGAAGTTAGCACCGAGTGAACCCAAGGATGGGAACTTACCTGTCAATTTAGGGTGTGATTCTTAGCTGTCATCCTTGTGTTCTAGAACTACATAGCCAGCGTAGGTTGAGATATCTTAACCTGTCAGACTAGGGTTGATGAGGTGTTTTAACCTATCAGTTTAGGATTCCCACCGTTCTCATTTGAGTACCTGCCAGATGAGGTCACTCATTACTGTCCTTACCAGTGGTGCGATATTGACACCTCTCTAGTCGGGACAGTGATTGAACCCCAACTTAGCTCTATGCATTATTGGGGCATGTCGGTTAAACAACTACCTGCCACAGTTTCAGACTTAGTCTCAGTAAAAGAAGTCAGACAGTTCTTTAGATACCAGTATACCAGGACTGTGAGATACAGTCAAATTCAGTAATAGTACAGAACTTAGATAGTTCCATCATATGAAAGACTGTCAGACAGAGTCACTCATGTATTCAGAACTACAGTATCAGTCATGATCAGTTATCAGTAAACTATGAATTAGCGTACAGATTTAGCTATCACGCATTCGTGATCTCAGTTTTTATGTATGCATGTTTGCACTCTAACATTGATATCTATCAGTCAGTTAGCATTGTTCATGCATGTAACCTTATTTATGTTCAGCCTACGTCACTCGTATACTTAGTACTCCAGTTGTACTGACGTATTCGTGCTATGGTGCTTTCTCTTTATGTTACACCATAGGTTCAAAGACACGAGATCCAGACCAGTAGTAGCAGTCGCATTCCAGTATACAGAGTTGCAGTGAGTTCTCTTCATTCGAGGATGATATGATTTGATTTATTCATTTATTATTTCAGTTAGCTATCAGTTTACAGAGTTAGTTGGAGACATGTTCCTTCAACTCCTTATTCAAATAGTGTTTAGTGGCTTTCAGATTTAGTTCAGATTTGATTCAGTTTTTAGTTGTTTTGGGTATCTTTCACCCATATGGATGTTATTTTACTAGATTATTTATTCAGTTGAACCTTATGGCCTACATGTTCATATTTTATGCATTATTATGATATATATTATAGTGTACAGGTACAGATATCAGTCATGGGTTAGCTTGTTATCCTTTGGGGTCATAAGCACCGAGTAGCATTCAGGTTCAAAAAAATTAGGGCGTTACAAACTTGGTATTAGAGCCTAAGGTTCAATAGAGTCCTAGGAAGTCTAAAAGCCGCATCTAGTAGAGTCTTGTGCATGGGTATGTTGCATGCCACATTTATGTGCAAGAGTCTATAAGATGTTTTAGGAACAATTTCCATTATTTCGGTATTCATATTGTTCTAGTGAGCATAATCTCAAGTTAAACTCTCAGTCTAATCCGTTCTTCTCTTATTTCAGATTATGCCTCCAAAGAGAAGAAACCAGCCAGCTCCTCAGCCCGAAGATCCTTTGGGAGAACATGTTTCTCATGCGGAGTTTAGAGTCGTATTCACCATACTTTCTCAGTCTATGGCTTCCCAGAATGAACGACCACCAGTTATTCCGGCCAATCCAGTGGCAAATTCTGTAGTAGCCAAGATTCGGGACTTCACCCGAATGAACCCTCCATCTTTCTTCGGGTTTAAGTCTGATGAAGACCCTCAGGAGTTCATTGACCAAGTCTAGAAAGTCATTGACATCATGGGAGTTACTTCTGTTCAGAGCGCTGAGTTAGCTGCATATCAGTTACAGGATGTTGCTAACACTTGGTACAAACAGTACAAGTCTAAGAGGTTAGAGAATGCAGGTCCTAAAGAGTGGGAGGAATTTTTCACGGATTTCTTAGACAGATTCTTTCCCCAAGAGATGAGGGAGGCCAGAGTTAAGGACTGTCCTCAGCCAGGTCCTCAGGGTCAGCAGAATTGTTCCACAACTCAGTCCGATTGCCCAAACCAGCAGGGTGCCACTTCCAGTGCTACTAGTGGGCAACGCCCAAACAAACTCTATGCTCTCCGGACTAGACAGGATTAGGAAAATTCTTTTGATATCGTTACTGGTATGTCACAGATTTCCCATGTTCATGTTTATGCTTTGCTAGATCCAGGTGCATCCTTGTCTTATGTCACTCCATACATAGCAGGCAATTTCAGAATCAGTACCAAAATTTTAGCAGAGCTCTTTTCAGTCTCTACCCCAGTGGGTAAAACCATCATATCCCGGTGGGTATACATGAACTTCCTGGTTATGATATTTCAAAAATCAACATCAGTATATTTAGTCGAATTAGAGATGACTGATTTTTATGTTATTCTCAACATAGATTGGCTTTATTCCTGCTATGCCACAGTCGACTGCAGGACCCGGATAGTTCAATTTCATTTCCCGAATGAGCCCATCTTAGAGTGGAAGGGTAGTACTTCATCTTTCAGGGGTCAGCTTATTTCCTACCTTCGGGCAAGAAAAATGATTTCAAAGGGGTGTGTGTATCATCCCATGCATGTAAAGGATTCCAGTTCCAAATCTCCCAGTCTTGAATTAGTTTCAGTTGTTAGTGAATATTTAGATGCCTTCCCTGAAGATCTTCCAGGTATTTCTCCCAAAAGGGAAATAGACTTCGGCGTAGACCTTCTCCTAGATACTCAGTCTATCTCTATTCCACCTTATAGAATAGAACCAGCAGAACTCAAGGAACTAAAAGATCAGTTGAAGGATCTCTTAGATAAGGGATTCATCAGTCCCACTATATCACCATGGGGGGCGCCCGTCTTATTCGTATGCAAGAAAGACAATTCTCTCAGGATGTGTATTGAACAGGTATCCACTTCCCAGAATAGATGATTTGTTTGACCAACTTTAGGGTGCCAGTTATTTCTCTAAGATAGACCTCAGATCAGGCTATCATCAACTCAGAGTTAGGGAATGTGACATTCCGAGGATAACTTTCCATAATCGGTATGGTCACTTCAAATTTCTAGACATGTTCTTTGGTCTTACCAATGCCCCTACAGCCTTCATGGACTTGATGAATTGAGTGTTCAAGCAGTACTTGGACATGTTCATCATAGTCTTCATATATGATATTCTGGTCTATTCTCGCACAGAGCGTGATCATTCAGACCATCTCAGGATTGTTCTTTAGGATCTCAGAGACCATCAGTTGTTCACCAAGTTCAGTAAGTTCGAATTTTGGCTAAGATCAGTAGCATTCCTTGGTCATATTATTTTCGGTGATGGAATTAGAGTAGATCCTCAGAAAACTGAAGCGGTAAGAAACTGGCCTCACCCTGTCTCTACATCAGATATCAGGAGTTTCTTGGGTTTCACTGGCTATTACAGATGGTTTGTCAAGGGATTTTCTTCTATTACATCTCCTATGTCTAGATTGGCTCATAAGTAGGTTAAGTTTCAGTGGTCAGATTCATGTGAGAAGAGTTTTCAAGAGTTGAAGACTCGACTCACCTCAGCTCCAGTTCTAGCTCTTCCAAATGGTTCAGACGGTTTTGTAGTCTATAATGATGCATCTAGAGTGGGTTTAGGCTGTGCCCTTATGCAGCATGGTAAAGTCATAGCCTACGCCTCCAGACAGTTAAAGCCCCATGAGAAGAATTATCCTACTCATGATCTTGGGTTAGCAGCCATAGTATTTGACTTAAATATTTGGAGGCATTATTTATACGGAGTTCATGTAGATGTCTTCACAGATCATAAGAGTCTCCAATATGTCTTTTCTCAAAAAGATCTCAATCATCGTCAGAGAAGGTGGTTAAAGCTCTTGAAGGATTATGACATGAGTGTCCTTTATCACCTGGGCAAGGCCAACGTTGTGGCTGATGCTCTCAGTAGAAACTCCATGGGTAGTGTTTCTCACATTGAGGATAGCAAGAAAAAGATAACCCAGGAAATCCATCATCTTACCATACTAGGCGTTCGCTTAGTTGACTCTTCAGAGAGTGGTGTATGTGTTCAAAGTAGTACATAGTCATCTCTACTTTCTGAGGTGAAAGAAAATCAAGACAGGGATCCCAGCCTTGTCAAGCTAAAAAAGTCAGTTCAGAATCAGAAAGTAGAGGTTTTCTCCCAAGGGGGAGATGGTATTCTTTGTTGTCAGGGTCGTCTGTGTGTTACAGGTGTAGATGACTTGAGGCAATGAATTCTTGCAGAAGCGCATGGTGCGCAATACTTTATTCATCCAGGGAGCACTAAGATGTACTGCAACTTACGGGATATCTATTGGTGGAGTGGGATGAAAAGAAATATTGCGGAGTTTATGGCTAAGTGCTCTACATGTCAGCAGGTTAAGATAGAGCATCAAAAACCTAGTGGGTCCATGCAGAAGTTCATCATTCCTACTTGTAAGTGGGAAGAAGTGAACATGTATTTCGTGATGGGTTTACCTCGAACTCGTTATTAGCATGATTCAGTTAGGGTTACTATAAACAGAATGATCAAGTCGGCTCATTTCCTTCCTGTTCATACCTATTATATAGTCGAGGATTATGCCAAACTCTATATAAGGGAGTTGGTCAGATTACACGGTGTTCCATTATGTACCATTTCAGACAGAGGTACACTGTTCACCTCTTACTTTTGGAAAGTGTTCCAAAAGGGTCTTGGTACCCAAGTCCATCTCAGTACAGTGTTTCATCCTCAGAAAGATGGCCAAGAAGAAAGGAACATTCAGACTCTTGATGATATGCTAAGGCTGTGTGCAATTAATTTCAAGGGAAGTTGAGACGACCACTTTCCCTTGATTGAGTTTGCATTTAATAATAGCTATCATTCTAGTATTCAGATGGCTCCATTCGAAGATCTCTATGGTAGGAGGTGTAGATCTCCAGTCGGTTGGTTCGAAGTTAGTGAGGCATCAATCATCGATCCTGACTTGGTATTCGACGCCTTAGAGAAAGTTAAGTTGATCAAAGAGAGACTTTGGGCTGCTCAGAGCCGACAGAAGTCTTATGCATATATTCATAAAAAGGATCTCGAGTTCTAGGTCAATGACTATATCTATCTCAAGATCTCTCCTATGAAGGGAGTGAAGAGGTTCGGCAAGAAAGGGAAACTCAGTCCCCGCTATTAGGTCCCTTTAGGATTCTCAGTTGCTTCGATAAGGTAGCTTATGAGCTCAAATTGCCTTCAAATCTAGCCTCAGTTCATCCGGTATTCCATGTCTCCTTGCTCAAGAAGTACATAGGTGACCCAACAGTTGTAGTCCCTATTCAGAACATTGATGTTTAGGACAGCCTCTCTTATGATGAGATTCCAGTCGAAATTTTAGACCATCAAATTTGTAGGCTGAGGAACAAAGAAGTCCCTCTAGTCAAAGTTCTTTGGCGAAATCAGTCCGTTGAGGGAGCTACTTGGGAAGCAGAAACAGACATGCGTACCAAGTACCCTCACCTTTTCTCCGCCAACCTAGATCAAGCTCAAGGTAATAGTCCTCCTTAACCTTTTTCAGTTTCACGTTCAACATTTAATACAACTGGATATTTCATTTCGTGTTCATGTTCCTTCAAAAATTTGGTATTAAGGACCATTGCATATTCAGTCATGCATACATGTATCAGTGCAGTAAATAATCATGCAGCAGATATGTATTCTCATTGAGAGAACCTCAGTCATGCATTCATGAATCAGTTACACGTGCATCAGATATGCATGTTCAGTATAACGCATTTAGTTTGTTAGTCATAAGATCATGTTCTATCTAATCATGTTCAGATTATTGTTTCCCATATCAGTCAGTTCCATTCGAGGATGAATGTTCTCAAGGGGGAGATATTGTAATACCCGTACCTTTTTCCTAGCTAGAAATCAGCTTAAGGATTCTAGGACTTACTTTAAAATGTAAATTTATCTTTGTGCACATGGTATTTTTGAGATTTTCACTTTTTATCACGTGGGAAATTGAGTTAGCTTTCCAACGGTACCAATTTTTTCTAAATCCGACATCAGATGAGGAAGTTATGGACATTTTACTTGGAGCTGTCGGAAATGCCCAAATATGACGGCCAAGTTGACTAACCGCCACATAAGTGACGCACCACCACTTTGACCGTCACAGCTAAGGCAGTTGAGCCACGTACTGGATAAGGACTAACGGACGAATTGATGTACCATCAAAGTTATGACGGACCATCATCCAGGCCGTCAACTCTTATCTAGTGAACCCCATTTCTTGTCCACGTCTGACGGGCTAAGTGACGGATCGTCAAGTGTCTGACGGACCATCAGCCTAATCTTCACATGCCATATTTAGTTTATTTCTAGGTCGTTTTAACAGGGGTATTTTGGTCACTTATCACTCGCCTACATATACCCAGATAAGTCTGAATTCAGCCATTATGCTCATTATTATTTCACAAATAAAAAAAAACTAGGGTTTCTCTCTAAATTTAATCTCGAAGAACAAGACCCAATATTCTTCAAGAATCATAAGATTTCAAATCCTTGAAGTTCAAAAACATCAAGAACCTTGAGTCAGGTATGCGTAGTGTTCATCTATGGACCCCTTTCATTCATAGAGTTCGTGAACCATGCTTTTAAATGAGAAACTTTGATTTCCTTATTGTTATGTGATGTTGTTCATGTTAATGATCATTGTTTAAGCTTCAAGATATTAATTTAAGTTGACTTCCATGATGCATGCATGCTTGTAGTTAAAACCCATGAATTTGGGTGGTTCAAGATGATTAAAATTGTTGAGAAAGCCTATGCCCCAAAGTGTGCATGCAAGGTGTTTGTTAAAATGCCTAGAATGCTAAAAAGCATGTTCCCATGACCCCATAGTATTTAAATGACAAGTTATGCCAACTCTTAAGATGATTCCACATGAACTTCCATGCTATTAATATGTGTTGCTAGTATGATTATGCAATGAACATGATATTAAGGTTGTGCAAGTACTTCCATGTGACTTGAAATCCTTTCCATGAAATACATTGTTGATAACCATGCTTAGTATGAAATCCCTTATGTACGCTATTATGAATTGTGGACTTAAATCTTGTAGGACCACAAGCTAACCCATGACTGATATCTATATCTGTACAGTGCATAATATAACATGAAAATGTGGAAACATGTACTGAATGGCCATAAGGTTCAAATCTGAATAAATATCTAATAAGACAATGTCTGAAAATGGTATAACAATACCAAAATAAATCTGAAATAGCTCTCTGACATGCTATAGTCTAGAAAGCCTCTAAACTGTCTGAATAAGGAGTTGATGGGACATATCCCCAACTAACTCCATCTAGCAACTGAACTATAATAGTAAATGAAGCAATAATCATATCATCCTCGAATGAGAAGGACTCACCGCAAACTCTGAACACTGGAATACTACTTCTGATGTGGAGCTCGTGACTCTGAACCTATGGTGTAACATAAGAGAAATCACCATAGCGCAAACATGTTAGTACATCTGAATGTACTGAGTATACGAGTGAGGTAGGCTAAATGCAAAGGGTTATATACATGAATAATACTAACTAATATAAATGTGAGAATACATACATGTATATGTAACTGTAACTAAACTCGGGGAGATACTAACTACTGAGTCTGAATACTGACAACATGAGTGTACTGATACTGAGATACTGAATAGATGAACAACTATTTCTGACAGTTTAAATTATGAATAACTGGTCGTATTGAGTGTGTCTAACAGTCTTGAAACTGAATACTGAGTATGTAAATCACTACTAAGTGAGGAACTAATACTGTATTACTAAATACTGAGGGACTCGTACTATGTTACTGATACATGAATAACTGTATATGACAGTTCTGATTATAAAGAACTGGTCTGGTTGACTATGTCTGACAGTCCTGAAGCCGAATACTGATATCATGAATTCTGATAACTAATGTGACTGATAACATGAGTTCTGAGAACTGATATAACTGATAGCATAAGTGACTGTATCTGACAGTCCATAAATTTGAAGAAACTATCTGAGTTCCATTCTATTTCTGAGTTGACTATATCTGACAGTCCTAAAATCTGAAGAACTATCTGAGTTCTTTTTCTGAGACTGGGACTGAAACTAAGACTGTGGGAAGTAGTTATCTAATTAACATGCCCCAATAAATCATATAGCTATGTTGGGCTCCAGTCTCTTCCCCAATTGGAGGGGTGTCAATACCGTACCACTGGTAAGGACAACTGTGAGTGACCCTTATCTGGTAGGTACTCAAATGAGAACGGTGGGAACCCTAAACTAACAGGTTAGTCTACCTCATCAATCCTAATCTAATAGGTTAAGATGTCTCAACCTACGCCGGCTACGTAATTATGGAACACAAGGATAACTGCTAAGAATCACACCCTGAACTGGAAGGTGAGTTTCGATCCTTGGGTTCACTCGGTGCTAACTTCTACTCCCATCTGAAGGACACTGAACTGAATAACTAAGCTGAACTGAACTTATTCGCTGAACTGATAGTGATTAATTGGACTGATACTAGTGGTATTATTTAGTGGAGCTAAACTAAGTTTACTGGATTTCGATGACTGATGGAATATACTGAGTTCTGAGGACTGGTTGAGAGTACTGAAGTTACTAAGATTAACTATGAATACTGAGGTTGCTGAGGTTACTAAGCACTGAGATTACTGAGATTACTGGACTACTGAGATTACTGAGATTACTGAGTTTTCCTGAGTCACATGACTGGCTGAATTCTATGGATCATGTCTTGACTAAGGGTATCATGATAACATGACATGGCTCTAGGTACACAACTACATTTTTTGGGTACAAGTACCCCCAGGACTCAATGGAAGGAAACTGACACAACTTGACCTTCTTGAGTACATAATTATTAATAACAATCCATAATACATGAGTGAGGGATTTCAGGAAGTACATGGTCATCATAATATCTAACATGAATAGGAATGCTTATAATCATGTTATGAATCTCATATTCTAATATCATGGGCATTCCGACAACATATATTGTTCATAGCGATAGCATGGAAACCATTTAAGAATAAGGGAATGGAAAACATGTAACATTTAGTTCATATTGTAATAATTTGGGGATAACTCATGTGATACTTCAAAATCATGATCTTGTTCATAGCATGGAAGGTATATAGACACACTATGAATCCATTCCCCAATCATCATGTATATTCCATTAACACATATTGCACAACAATGACAAGTGAGCTCTTTGAACATAATAGACTAGCATGAATTTATCATGTAGTTCACCCCTAATTTATAGTACATGATTTTTATCATTATAGGTATTTTATCAAAAATCTTACATGTACAATATTGAGCATAGGTGTACTTGAAAAATTTAGAAATCTTGAACGACCCAAATTCATGGGTTTCCAACTAACATGCCCATACACTTCTTGGAAACACATTTAGATACCGTCTTGAAACATAATTAACAACCATCAACATGAACATAATCACACAACAACATAAATATCATAATTTATTATTTAAAACATGGTTCTTGAGCTCCACGGATGAAAGGGATCCGTGGATGAACACTACGCATACCTTATTTCTTAATTACATGAAGATTGATGGAGAGAATTGCTTGAACTTGAATCTTCTATGAAAACCCTAGCTTGTGTTCTTGAGAGGATTTTGAGAGAAAGAATATGTTTTGGTGAAATAAGGGCTTAATTCTGTGTTTAGGCATTATAAAGGGGTGGGAAAAGAACCATTTCGCCCCAAAAATGGACTTGTTAAGTCGCCTGGACTACAACATGTGTGGAACACACTTTATCATACACATTAGGGTGTGCATAGCACACCTTATCGCACAAATTAGGTTGTGCGTCGCACACCTTATGGCATACTTTAGGTTGTGCGTCGCACACCTTACGTTAGGCGACGTACCCCACTTTGCAAAGTCATAACTTCTTGCTCGGGTGTTGGATTTGGACGAAATTCATATTGTTAAAAAGCTAATTTAAAGATATTTGATTTGATATATAGTATTCTCTATAATTTATTAAATAAAAAGAGTTATCACCAATTGAATTTGATTCAAGTTTTGACGCTCACTAAAACTTGAACGATAAGAAAACTTTCAACTTGTACTTGAGTTAGGGAACCTCTATGATCTAAATCCATGCTCAAATAGATTCCTACATTATATAATTCATTAACACACTAAATTTACATAGGATTCAAGGCTTTAGAAATGTTTACGCATAGGAATGACTCATTTTCATTCTAGTCCAAAATGTGGGGTATTACAATATCTCCCCCTTGGGAACATTCATCCTCGAATGAGACTTGCTGATCTGAGAGAAAAGACAACATATGTAAATATAAAGCATGAATGACTGATCATGATTTCATGGCTGACATAATTGATAAGTTGAACATATCATGCTGAACATGCATAGCTGATGCATGCGTAACTGATTCATAAGTACATGAGGGAGAGTACTAATAAGCTGATCACACATATCTAATGCGTGAATATATGACTGAACTTGCTCATGATCATGCAAATGAATATGCAATGGTAAAGATACCAAGTTTGAACTGGGAACTGAGCATGGAGCTGAATACCAAGTTTCTAAAATTTGAACATGAGAATGAGTAAGCTCAAAGAAAACTGGTACCATGAACTAAAAATACCGATGAGTCTGAGATTGATTACTCAATATGCATGAGCGGAAACATAAGAACATAACTGAGTTTAGAACATGATACATGAACTGAACTGAGTCTGTAATGCGTGACATGGACAGAGTATCGTATCGTGGCTACACTGAGCCATTGAGTATATGGCTTACTACTGGGTTTTGAAGATAGAGGGTCAGCTCATAAGTAACACTTCCTCCAAGATAGATTCATCAAAGAAAAGAACATGTTTAAATCAAAGAAGTTTGGGGCCTATAGTGTATCTTCCCCTTGGGACACTATGTCCCTTAAAGGATGCTGGACTGACCTTGCTGAGATATTGAGGAAGTTGAGGGGATGAACAAGGCACCTAGGTACGAAATCATGACTGATTATCTGAGATCTGAAACTGAAGTGTGATGCACGAATGCATAGATATACTGGCTTATCTGATTAACTGAGTAACTGGTAACTGAATATTGGGTATGCAAGACTGAATTGTACTTAATTTGAGTAGCTGGGCTGAGGCCATAAAGTATTATGCATATGAGAAGGGACTGACTGAGTAACATGAGGTAATTGATCATGGATTTCATGAAAGTTATGTTATCTGAAACTGCAGGACCAAGAGTATTACATAATTTGGAAACATTCCACAGACTGAGGTATTGGAATACCTATAACTGAGTAGATGATAATTGTATGCTATGGTCAAGCAAGACTAAAATTGAACTGAATTTTTGAGTTAAATACAGATTTGAAGCTGACACTATAACTTAAGACTGTAACTGGGATCCATACTGGAACTAAATGCTGGGTCCCGATAACTGAATACTGAAACTGAGGTTTTGACTGATACTAAAGTTCTTAATTCTAAGATTGAGCACTAATTACTGAGTGTTGAGTACTGAAATTGTTACTAAGTTGGCAACTGGGTTATGATAGTCGCATAATGAAGGCTGACATAAGTCAAGGATCTAAATATACATTCACACTCTGATTTGTTTTTCCAATTTCTAAGTACTACCTCTTGCTAGCCCTTTGCTTGCATACTAACAGGATATTCAAGCCTATCTTCGTATCTACACCCTCGTATACAACATGCATGCAATAATCTGCTCTTAACATGAAACATGAACTCTCTCCCATCTAAGCAATTTCTCATTACTACACTATTCTTATAAAGAGATCTCATGAAGGGTTAAATCAGGAGAACCTGAAACATGAATGGATACTGACTGAACTTGACACATGAATGAAACCTGAGGAATAGAATATCAACAATATGGATTTACCAAAAAGGTCTGAATTGAGTATATACATGATATAGTATGAATTTATTTGATCAGTTGGGGCGTAGCATGAGTCATGGAAACTGAGTATACTGGGGATCATGATACGTGTACATGAGTCATGAGTTGCATAACCTAAGTCTGGAATTTCTGAGTTCATGGAATATGATTTGTAACACTGAGTGATCTAGAACTGAACTTCCTATACTGGGAACTGAAAGCATACATAATTCTATGAAATACATGTGAACATATGCTATATCCATGGAATATGAGACATGAAGCATGCGTAGGCACTATGCTGACTGAAGTACGAAGCTTTACGCTAAGATAAGGATGGTTTGGGAATCGCTTTCCCTAACTTCTTTTCTGTACTTACTGGCACTACTACTGGAATCTGAGAGCCTGCCTTGGTTTCTTGATCTATCATCTCTCCCTTAGATTTAAGCCATCATCATAAGTCTGTGAACACTAAACTAATCTTTGAACTGCACTGAAATCATTATCACATACTTACACTCTGATCAACACATGCTCGCCTTACTAAACACATTATCTGGCTATGTTTTCTCACATACTACTAATATCACATTCACACCTTCATGCTTAATTTCAAGTCAATAAACTTAAATTTCAAACTCACACTGTTTAAGCCTACTGATTCATTATAGCATAACTATCCCCATGAATACATAATCTATTTAATCTGGATATCATATCCTAACTTATCTACTACTAAACTCTTGGGTTTATTCTTCTAACTCTGGGTCACATACTATCATAGGATTTTGAGAAGGGATCTGATGACATATCTAAATCTGGGTTCGAGAACAAGTTCTTATGATCATGAATGAGATCCGTACGACTTTGGAACATAACTTAACTAATGGGATACTGTCTGAGAAAGACCTATCTTTAGGACTTGAGCTTCACTATTTCTGTAACCTTGAAAGTAAGGTGGAATTAACATGAGTGAAACATGATAAGAATCTACATGAGTTTCTTAGAGAAACTTGCAATAGAATGATCTGAGACATGAAAGAGGGGAAACTATTCCTAAAACATCTCATAGCCTCCTGCACATTAGTGTGGTGCACAACACACGCATGTACAAGACTCTACTAAATGCGACTTTCAGACTTCCTAGGACTCTATTGAACCTGTTTCTAATACCAAGTTTGTACTGAAATTCAGTTAGGGAATACGATTCCCGACCCATCCTTATCTCAGCGTAAAGCTTCGTACTTCAGTCATCATAGTGCCTATGCATTCTTCATGTCTCAGATTACATGGATATAGCTTATGTTCACACGTATTCCATAGAATTATGTGTGCTTTCAGTTCCCAGTATAGGAAGTTCGGTTCTAGATCACTCATTGTTACAAATTATGTTCCATGAACTCAGAAATTCCATACTCAGGTGATGCAGCTCATGACTCATGTACACATATCATGCTCCCTAGTATACTCAGTTTCCATGACTCATGCTACGCCCCCACTGATCAGATAAATTTAGACTATATCATGTATATACTCAGTTCAGACCTTTTTGGTAAATCCATATTATTGTTATTTTATTCCTCAGGTTTCATTCATGCGTCAAGTTCAGTCAGTATCCATTTATGTTTCAGGTTCTCCTGATTTAACCCTTCATGAGCTCTCTTTATGAGAATAGTGTAGTGTTAAGAAATTGGTTAGATGGGAGAGAGTTAATGTTTCATGTTAAGAGCAGATTATTACATGCATGTTTTATACGAGGGTTTAGATATGAAGATAGGCTTGAATATCCTGTTAGAATACAAGCAAAGGACTAGCAAGAGGTAGTACTTAGAAATTGAAAAAAAAATTCAAAGTGTGAACGTATATTCAGATCCTTGACTTATGTCAACTTCATTATGCGACTATCATAACTCAGTTGCCATCTCAGTTACAATTTTAGTACACAACACTCAGTAATTAGTGCTCAGTCTTAGAATTAAGCACTTCAGTATTAGTCAAAACCACAGTTTCAGTATTCAGTTATCGGGACCCAACATTTAGTTCCAGTATAGATCCCAGTTACAGTCTTAAGTTATAATGTCAGCTTCAGATCTGTATTCAGCTCAGAAAATTTGTTCAATTTTAGACTTGCTTGACCATAGCTTACAGTTATCATCTACTCAGTTATAGGTATTCTAATAGCTCAGTCTATGGAATGTTTCCAAATCATGTAATGCTCTTAGTCGTGCAGTTTAAGAAAACATAACTTTCATGAACTCCATGATAAGTTACCTCATGTTACTCAGTCAGTCCTTTCTCATATGTATAATACTTTATGGCCTCATCCCAGCTTCTCAAATTAAGTACAATTCAGTCTTGTATACTCGGCATTCAGTTACCAGTTACTTAGTTAATCAGATAAGTAAGTATGTCTATCCATTCATGCATTACACTTCAGTTTTAGATCTTAGATAATCAGTCACGATTTCGTACCTAGGTACCTTGTGCATCACCTCAACTTCCTCAATATCTTAGCAAGGTCAGTCCAACATCCTTCAAGGGACATAGTGTCCCAAGGGGGAGATACACTATAGCCCCCAAACTTTCTTGATTTAAATATGTTGTTTTCTTTGATAAATATATCTTGGAGGAAGTGTTACTTATGAGTTGACCCTTTAGCTTTAAAACTCAGTAGTAAGCCATGTACTCAATAGCTCAGTGTAACCACGATACGATACTCTGTCCATGTCACGCATTACAGACTCAGTTCAGTTCATGTATCATGTTCTAGACTCAGTTATGTTCTTATGTTTATGCTCATGTATATTGAGTAATCAATCTCAGACTCATCGGTATTTTCTATTCATGGTAGAAGTTTTCTTGGAGCTTACTCATTCTCATGTTCAAATTTTAGAAACTTGGTATTCAGCTCCATGCTCAGTTCCTATTTCAAACTTGGTATCTTTACCATTGCATATTCATTTGCATGATAATGAGCCAGTTTAGTCATATATTCGTGCATCAGATATGCGTGATCATCTTATCAGTACTCTCTCTCATGTACTTATGAATTAGTTACGCATGCATCAGATATGCATGTTCAGTATGATATGTTCAGCTTATCAATCATGTCAGCTATGAAATCATGATCAGTCGTTCAGTCTCTATATTCACGTCAGTTGTCTTTACTCTCATCTCAGCCAGTATCATTCGAGGAAGAATGTTCTCAAGGGGGAGATATTGTAATACCCCACATTTTGGACTAGAATGAAAATCCATCATTCCTATGCGTAGACGTTTCAAAAGCCTTAAATCCTATGTAAATTTAGTGTTTTAATCAATTATGTAGTGTGGGAATCTATTTGAGCATGAATTTAGATCACAGAGGTTCCCTAACTCAAGTACAAGTTGAATGTTTTCTTATCGTTCAAGTTTTAGTGAGCGTCAAAACTTGAATCAACCACAATCAGCCATAACTCCTTTTATGTAATGAATTAGAGGTCCTACTATATATCAAATGAAATATCTTTAAATTAGATTTCCAACGATATGAATTTCGTCCAAATCCAACACCCGAGCAAGAAGTTATGACTTTGCAAAGTGGAGTACGTCGCCTAACGTAAGGTGTGCGACGCACAACCTAAAGTATGACATAAGGTGTGTGACGCATAAACTAATATGTGCGATAAGGTGTACGATTCATACCCTAATGTGTGCGAAAAAGTGTGCGCCGCATATGTTGTAGTCCAGGTGACTTAAACAGTCCATTTTTGGGGCAAAATGGTCATTTTTCCACCCCTATACAATGCCTAAACATGGAATTAAGCCCTTATTTCACCAAAACATATTATTTCTCTCAAAATTATCTCAATAACACAATCTAGGGTTTTCATAGAATATTCAAGTTCAAGTAATTCTCTCCATAAATCTTCATGTAATTAAGAAATAAGGTATGCGTAGTGTTTATCCACGGATCCCTTTCATCCGTGGAGCTCAAGAACCATATTTTAAATAATAAATTATGATCTTTATGTTGTTTTGTGATTACGTTCATGTTGATGGTTTTTAATTGTGTTTCAAGACGGTATCTAAATGTATTTCCAAGAAGTGTATGGGCATGTTAGTTGGAAACCCCTGAATTTGGGTTGTTCAAGATTTCTAAATTTTTTAAGTACACCTATGCTCAAAATTGTGCATGTAAGGTGTTTCATAAAATGCCTATAATGATAAAAATCATGTTTTATAACTTAGGGGTGAACTACATGATAAATTCATGCTAGTCTATTATATTCAAAGAGCTCACTTGTCATTGTTGTGCAATCTATGTGTTAATGGAATATACATGATGATTCGGGAATTGATTCATAGTGTGTCTATATGCCTTCCATGCTATGAACAAGATCATGATTTTGAAGTATCACATGAGTTATCCCCAAATTATTACAATATGAACTAAATGTTACATGTTTGCCATTCCCTTATGCTTAAATAATTTCTATGCTATCGTTATGAACAATATATGTTGTTGGAATGCCCATGATATTAGAATATGAGATTCATAACTTGATTATAAGCATTCCTATTAATGTTAGATATTATGATGACCATGTACTTCATGAAATCCCTCACTCATGTATTGTGGATTGTTATTGATAGTCATGTACTCAAGAAAGTCAAGTTGTGTAAGTTTCCTTCCATCGAGTCCTGGGGGTACTTGTACCCAAAAAATATAGTTGTGTGCCTAGATCCATGTCATGGTATCACGATAATCTTAGTTAAACCATGATCTATAGAATTCAGTCAGTCATGTGACTCTGGAAAACTCAGTAATCTCAGTAGTCTAGTTATCTCAGTAATCTTAGTTCTTAGTAACCTCAGCAACCTCAGTATTCACAGTTATTCACAGTAATTTCAGGACTCTCAACCAGTCCTCAGAACTCAGTACATTCCGTCAGTCATAGAAATCCAGTAAACTTAGTTTATCTCCACTAAACAATACCACTAGTATCAGTCCAGTTAATCAGTATCAGTTCAGCTAATAAGTCCAGTTCAACTTAGTTATTCAGTTCAGTGTATTTCAGATGGGAGTAGAAGTTAGCATCGAGTGAACCAAAGGATGGGAACTCACCTTCCAATTTAGGGTGTGACCCAGCAGTTGTAGTCCCTATTCAGAACATTGATGTTCAGGACAGCCTCTCTTATGAAGAGATTCCAGTCAAAATTTTAGACTATTAGATTCGTAGGCTGAGGAAGAAAGAAGTCCCTCTAGTCAAAGTTCTTTGGAGAAATCAGTCTGTTGAGGGAGATACTTGGGAAGTAGAAGCATACATGCATAACAAGTACCCTTACCTTTTCTCCACCAACCCAAATCAAGCTCAAGGTAGCAGTCCTCCTTAAGCTTATTCAGTTTCACGTTCAGCATTCAATACAACTGGATATTTTGTTTCGTGTTCATGTTCCATCACAAATTTGGTATCAAGTACTATGGCATATTCAGTCATACATACATGTATCAGTCCAGTAAATAATCATGCATCAGATATGCATTCTCATTGCGAGAACCTCAGTCATGCATTCATTAATCAGTTACACGTGTATCAGATATGCATATTGAGTATAACGCGTTCAGTTTGTCAGTCATAACATCATGTTCCATATACTCATGTTTGGATTATTTTTTCCCCTCTTAGTCAGTTCCATTCGAGGATGAATGTTCTCAAGGGGGAGATATAGCAATACCCATGCCTTTTTCCTAGCTAGAAATCATCTCGAGGATGCTAGGAATTATATTGAAATGTAAACCTATCTTTGTACATATGGTATTTTTGAGATTTTAACTTTCTATCATGTGGGAAATTGAGTTAGCTTTCCAACGATACCAATTTTGTCAAAATCCAACATCAGACGAGGACGTTATGGACATTTTACTTGGAACTGTTGGAAACTCTCAGGTATGACGGCCAAGTTGATGGACCGCCACATAAATGACAGACCGCCACTTTGACCGTCACAGCCAAGGTAGTTGAGCCACGTATAGTATAAGGACTGAAGGATGAGTTGACGGACCGTCATCCAGGTTGTCAACTCCTATCCAGTGAACTCCATTTCTGGTCCACGTCTGACCGGCTAACTAATGGACCGTTAAGTATCTGACGGACCGTCAGTCGAACCGTCACACACCACGTGTAGTTTATTTCTAGGTCATTTTAATAGGGGTATTTTGGTCACTTATCACTCGCCTTCATATACCCAGATAAGTCCGAATTCAGCCATTATGCTCATTATTATTTCACAAATAAAAAAACCTAGGGTTTCTCTCTAAATTTAATCTCCAAGAACAAGACCCAATCTTCTTCAAGAATCAAAGGATTTCAAATCCTTCAAGTTCAAAAACATCAAGAACCTTGATTCAGGTATGCATAGTGTTCATCTATGGACCCCTTTCATTCATAGAGTTCAAGAACCATGCTTTTAAATGAGAAACTTTGATTCCCTTTTTGTTATGTGATGTTGTTCATGTTAATGGTCATTGTTTAAGCTTCAAGATATTAATTTAAGTTGACTTCAATAATTTATGCATGCTTGTAGTTAAAACACATGAATTTGGGTGGTTCAAGCTGATTAAAATTGTTGAGAAAACCTATGCCCCAAAGTGTGCATGTTAGGTGTTTGTTAAAATGCCTAGAATGCTAAAAATCATGTTCCCATGGCCCCATAGTATTTAAATGACAAGCTATGTCAACTCTTAAGATGATTCCACATAAACTTCCATGCTATTGATATGGGTTGCTAGTATGATTATGCAATGAACATGATATTAAGGTTGTTCAAGTACTTCCATGTGACATGAAATCCTTTCCATGCAATACATTGTTGATAATCATGCTTACCAAGTTTGTAACGCCCTAATTTTTCAGAACCAGAACGCTACACGGTGTTTATGACCCGAAGGACCACAAGCTAACCTATGACTGATATTTGTACCTGTACACTACAATATATATCATAATAATGCAGAAAACATGAACATGTAGGCCATAAGGTTCAACTGAATAAAGAATCTGGTAAACTAACATCCATATGGGTGAAAGATACCCAAAACAACTGAAAACTGAATCAAACCTGAACTAAATCTGAAAACCTTTAAACATTATCTGAATAAGGAGTTGAAGGAACATGTCTCCTACTAACTCCATAAACTGATTGCTAACTGAAATAATAAATGAATAAATCAAATCATAGCATCCTCGAATGAAGAGGACTCACTGCAACTCTGTATACTAGAATGTGACTACTACTGCTGGTCTGGAACTCGTGTCTCTGAACCTATGGTGTAACAAAAAGAGAAAGCACCATAGCGCGAATGCGTCAGTACAACTGGAGTACTGAGTATACGAGTGAGGTAGGCTGAACATAAATAGGGTTACATGCATGAACAATGCTAACTAACTGATTGATATGAACGTGAGAGTACAAACATGCATACATAGAAACTGAGATCGCGAATGCGTTATAGCTAAATATGTACGCTAATTCATAGTTTACTGATAACTGATTATGACTAATACAGTAGTTCTGAATACATGGGTAGCTGTGTCTGATAGTCCTGCATCTGATGGAACTATCTGAGTTTCGTACTATAACTTAATTTGACTATATCTAACAATCCTGGTATACTGGTATCTGAAGAACTGTCTGAGTTCTTTTACTGAGACTGAGTCTGAAACTGTGGGAGTTAGGTGTTTAACTGACATGCCCCAATACTGCATATAGCTAAGTTGTGGTCCAATCTCTTCCCCGACTGGAGAGGTGTCAATACTGTGCCACTGGTAATGACAGGTGTGAGTGATCTTCATCTAGCACGTACTCAAATGAGAATGGTGGGAACCCTAAATTGATAGGTTAAGCCACCTCATCAACCCTAGTCTGACAGGTTAAGATGTTTAAACCTACGCTGGCTACGTTTCTGGAACACAAGGATGACTGCTAAGAATCACACCCTAAACTGGCAGGTGAGTTCCCATCCTTGGGTTCACTCGGTGCTAACTTCTACTCCCATCTAAAGAGACTGAACATGATTTAACTGACTATACATGGACTGAGTAACTGACTTCCGTTGACTGATGGAATAGAACTACTATCTGAGATTTTGCTGAGATCATAAGATTTTGGAGGTTTCCTGAGTCACATGACAGCTTGAGTTCTATAGATCATGGCTTGACTGAGATTATCGGGGTAACGTGACTTGGCTCTAGGCACACAACTATATTTTTTGGGTACGAATACCCCAGGGACTCGATGGAAGGAAACTGACACACATGACATGACTTTATTACAAGATTTGAGTACACAATTCATAATATCGTACATAAGGGATTTTAATACTAAGCATGGTTATCAACAATGTATTGCATGGAAAGGATTTCATGTCACATGGAAGTACTTGTATAACCTTAATATCATGTTCATTGCATAATCGGACTAGCAACACATATCAATAGCATAGAAGTTCATGTGGAATCATCTAAGCGACTGTGCTAGAATCACGGGATTCGAGGGGTGCCTCACAGCTTCCTCTCGGTCAACAGAATTCCTTATCCAGTCTTCTATTTTTGCAGACCAATAAAGAGTCATTTCTTTTTTATTAGGGATTCAATAAGCTGCCTCTGAACACCATAACTCAATTCCAAGTGACGACTCTGTAAATAAAATAATCTCTATTCAATACTGTCACTTTAATTGGAAAAACCCTTCAACTCAATCCCTGTCGGGCGATAAAGTGGTGTGACATCTCGCCAGAGATGTCACACCCTTTTTTCGCCCACAGGGTCGGAGTCGAAGAGAAGGGTTTTTTCAATTAAAGTGACGGTATTGAATAGGAATTAATTTATTTATAGAGTCGCCACTTAGAATTGAGTTATAGTATTCCAAGTCACCTTTTTGAATCCCTAATCAAAAGGAAATGACTCTTTGTTATGATCTGCGAAAACAGAAGACCGGGTAAGGAATTTTATTGACCGAGGGGAAGGTGTGAGGCACCCCTCGAATCCCGTGATTCTAGCACGGTCGCTTTTATTGACTTATACTTAGCTTTAACTATTTTTTTTAAATTATGTTAAGGCCAAAATCGCTCATTTTTATTATACTAAAAATGGCTACCTATTTCTTTTATGTTAAATAAATCGGTAAGAAATTAATTATAGAAAAATATTCTCCAAGGTGCATTATTGCATCCTTGAAATTTAAATGTCTCGAAAAGATGCGTACACCGCATTCTTAATTGAGACGAATATTTTGAACGTGCCTAAAATTTTCCTAATGTTAAAGACATTGATTTGCTTCTTGTAAACTCGAGACCATTTCTTATCCATTTTATTCTCATTCTTTCTCATTTTTCGCAACGAGTCTTAAATTAATTCGCAACTATTACTCAAGCTCATATATTTATTCCGAAATTTAAAATGATTTAACCCAAAAAATATTTTCTAACCTAAGAAACTAGTGCCATTATCTTGTGATTATACATAACTCAAGAGAAAACCCAAAAAAGTATAACATAAAGGCATGATCAAAATATTAACAACATGAGACTACTAAACAAACAATTAAAATGACAAGAAAATAAACTTTACTATTTTATCGTAAATTATTTAATTAAAGTAGACAAATTCCGAGCCCAAACAATGATAGCCAAATTTAGATGGATATATATACATATATTTTCCGATTCAACAACCAATTAAATTATTACTTCCCATGCGTATTTTGGATTCAAATGATATTGTAAGTAAAGAAACCAACAATACCAAACTACTCTTAAGTCACTTTATCTTTTTACACTGTTTTAATTACTTTATCGTAGATATACCTACAACTAACAGTAGCATAATATCCTTGAAATAGTTTGATTAAATGGGACAAACTACAAACATGATATTCATTAATCGTATCCCGCGTAGGCGCGCACTTACTTGTTAGACTTAAACTAAAATGTGAAGATAAAATATTTTATAACTCAAACCACCTAAATTGATCCTAATAATAACAATATGATCTGCTTGCTTATTGAAACAACACAAAACATGCAACTTATATAAATTTCCAAAAAAACGAACTTTGGATGATCAAATTCTTACTACCATAAGCCATTTTTTTTTATATAATAATAGTAATACTTAACCAAGTTCCAAATCAAAATGCTCCTTTATTAAACCACCAAATTCAACGTCTAAGCCTCAGGGATAAGAAGAAACCAATGAGACCCCTATTTTTACTTAAACTAATCAACTTTTAAAGTTATCTTATCTTAATATTGGAATAAATTTAATTAACATTGATTCAATACAGAAATAAATTACAAGTAAAGGTGTATAACCAAACTTCATACAAATGGTAAACTACGCATACTAAATGATATAAAAAGCCAAAAAAAAAACTTTATTCATGCTTCAATTCACAGTGAAACTTATAAAATAAATAGTATAGGATTGAATAAAAAAAACCTGAATGATGAATTAACTAAAAGAGAAGCACGAACGGCGTCACTGGAAATTCGAATGGAAACTTTGAAACTCGAATTCTGACCCTTTCTCCTCTTTTCTTCTTCTTTATCTGATTTTTTGTTTTCTCCTTTGTTTAATCAGTCTCTGGTTATCTAATATATTTTTTTGTGTGTGGGTATCTGCAGGTTTTCATGTACGTTTCTCTTTCCTGGAGTTGAGGAGTCTTTTATATAGGGGATTCTTGGGGGGGACAATTAGAAATTATCAGATAAGGGGGAGAATTTTTCTTTTAAAATTTTGAATCGTTTTCTCTTTTGTTTTTTTAGAAGATAATAATAATAATAAATAAAAATAATAAATAAATAAAAAATAATAATAACAATAATAAAAATAATATAATGATAACTAATTAATTTTTATATTTAAGAAAATACAATAAAAGTTTATAAATAGCCGAAAATAAATATAATTAAGATAGTACTAAAAATACTAGCTTATTTATTTAAAATTTAAAAAAGAAAAAATATTTTTTGAATTTTTGTATTATTATTTTGTTTTAAAAAAAATTGGAATAAAAATAAAAATAAATATCCTAAAATTAACTTCATTTAGTTATTTATTTTTTAACAAAAATTTATTAAAAATTGAAATAAGAACTAAAATAAATATCGGATAAAAATATAAACATTTAATATCGAAAAAACGGTTAAAACTCGTGGAGGGTCAAAAATCACGTGTCTACATTTTCCCCCTCTTTGTGTGAAATCTCGAAGAGTTTTCATACAAAGAAGTAGACAAAGAGATGATTTTTTATCCTTCGATTATTCAAAAAGTGAGGAAAAAATAAAATAAAATAAAATAAAAGATGTGACCGAGTCCTGGTTTTGGACCGCCTACATATCCTGGGTTATATGGGAATTAGGTCACTTGTATTTCAAAGATAATTTCGTGAGAGAAAAAAAGTTAAAGTCGAGTGAGATTCCGTCGAGTTTTCGGTTAACAACTTCTACCTTTTACATTCAAATGACTAACAAAAAATTACAAATGAAAATCTTGATTTGAATTTTCATGACTTGAACTTGAAAAATCACCCTGTTCTTCAGGCGGGTCCTGACTTGTTATTTCTTCACCTTATTCTTCAGGCAGGCTCCTGAACTTACAACTTCTTCACCCTGTTCTTTAGGCGGGCTCCTGGACTTCCTTTTTTCTTTACCCTGTTCTTCAGGCGGGCTCCTGGACTTACAATTTCTTCACGGAGTGTAGAGTCCTAGGAAGTCTGAAAGCTGCATCTAGTAGAGTCTTGTGCATAGGTGTGTTGTGCGCCACATTTATGTGCAAAAGGCTATAAGATATTTTAGGAACAGTTTCCTTTCTTTCGGTATTCATATCGTGCTAGTGATCATAATCTCAAGTAAACTCTCAGTCTAATCCGTTCTTCTCTTATTTGGAAATATGCCTCCAAAGATAAGAAACCATCCAACTCCTCAGCTCAAAGATCCTTTGGGCGAACATGTTTCTCATGCGGCGTTTAGAGCCACATTCACCACACTTGCTCAGTCATTGGCTGCCCAGAATGAAAGGCCACAAGTTATTTCGGCCAATCCATTGGCAAATTCTACAGCAACCAGGATTCGGGACTTCACCTGAATAAACCCTCCATCTTTCTTCGGGTCTAAGTCTAATGAAGACCCTCAGAAGTTCATTGACCAAGTCCAGAAGGTCATTGACATCATGGGAGTTACTTCTGTTCAGAGCGCCGAGTTCGCCGCATATCAGCTACAGGATGTTGCTCACACTTGGTACAAATAGTGGAAGTCTGAGAGGTTAGAGGATGCAGGTCCTATAGAGTGGGAGGAATTTGTCACGACTTTCTTAGAAAGATTCTTTCCCCAAAAGATGAGGGAGGCTAGAGTTAAGGACTATCCTCAGGCAAGTCCTCAGGGTCAGCAGAATCGTTCCACGGCTCAGTACGATCGCCTGAACCAGCAGGGTGCCACTTCTAGTGCTACTAGTGGGCAATGCAAAAATAGACTCTATGATCTATGGACTCGATTGGATCAGGAAAATTCTCCTGATGTCGTTACTGGTACGTTACATATTTTCCATGTTCATGTTTATGCTTTTCTAGATCCAGGTGCATCCTTGTCTTTTGTCACTCCCTACATAGCAGGCGATTTTGAAATCAGTCCTGAAATTTTAGCAGAGCCCTTTTTAGTTTCTACCCCAGTGGGTAAAACCATCATAGCCCGGCGGGTATACAGAAACTGCCCGATTATGACATTTCAGAAATCCACGTCAGCAGATTTAGTCGAATTAGAGATGACTGATTTTAATGTCATTCTTGGCATAGATTGGCTTCATTGCTGCTATGCCACAGCCGACTACAGGACCTGGATAGTTTAATTTCAGTTCCCGAATGAGCCCGTCCTAGAGTGGAAGGATAGTACTTCATCTTTCAGGGGTCAGCTTGTTTCTTACCTTCGGGCAAGGAAAATAATTTCAAAGGGGTATGTGTATCATCCCGTGTATGTAAAGGATTCCAGTTCTGAATCTCCTAGTCTTGAATCAGTTCCAGTTGTTAATGAATATTCAGACGTCTTTCCCGAAGATCTTCCAGGTATTCCTCCCGAAAGGGAAATAGACTTCGGCATAGACCTTCTCCCAGATATTCAGCCTATCTCTATTTCGCCATATAGAATGGCACCAGCAGAACTCAAGGAACTAAAAAATCAGTTGAAGGATCTCTTAGATAAAGGATTCATCAAGCCCAGTGTATTCCCATGGGGTGCACCAGTCTTATTCGTGCACAAAAAAGACGATTTTCTTAGGATGTGTATTGTTTACCGTCAGCTCAACAAAGTTACGGTCAAGAACAGGTATCCACTTCCCAAAATAGATGATTTTATTGACCAACTTCAGGGTGCCAGTCTATCATCAGCTCAAAGTTAAGGAATGTGGCATCCAGAAGATAGCTTTCCGTACTCAATATGGTCACTTCAAATTTTTAGTCATGTCCTTTGGTCTTACCAATCCCCCTGCAGCCTTCATGGACTTGATGAATCGGGTGTTCAAGTAGTACTTGGACATGTTCGTCATAATCTTCATAGATGATATTCTTGTTTATTCTCGCACTGAGCATGATCATTCAGACCATCTCAGGATTGTTCTTCAGGCTCTCAGAGACCATCAGTTTTTTTCCAAGTTCAGTAAGTGCGAATTTTGGCAAAGATCAGTAGCATTTCTTGGTCATATTATTTCCGGTGATGGCGTTAGAGTAGATCCTCAGAAAACTAAAGCGGTAAAAACTGGCCTCGCCCTGTCTCTGCATCAGATATCAGGAGTTTCTTGGGTTTGGCTGTCTATTACAGATGGTTTGTCGAGGGATTTTCTTCTATTGCATATCCTATTTCTAGATTGACTCATAAGAAGATTAAGTTTCAGTGGTCAGATTAATATGAGAAGAGTTTTCAAGAGTTGAAGACTCAACTCACCTCAGCTCCAGTTCTAGCTCTTCCAGATAGTTCAGACGGTTTTGTAGTCTATTGTGATGCATCCAGAGTGGGTTTAGGTTGTTCCCTCATGCAGTATGGTAAATTCATAGCCTACGGCTTCAGACAGTTAAAGCCCCATGAGAAGAATTATCCTACTCATGATCTTGAGTTAGCAGTCGTAGTATTTGCCTTAAAGATTTGGAGGCATTATTTATACAGAGTTTATGTAGATATATTTACAGATCATAAGAGTCTCCAGTATGTCTTTTCTCAAAAAGATCTCAATCTTCGTCAGATAAAGTAGTTAGAGTTCTTGAAGGATTATGACATGAGTGTCCTTTATCACCCGAGCAAGGCCAACGTTGTGCCCGATGCTTTCAGTAGACTCTCCATGGGTAGTGTCTCTCACATTGAGGATAGCAAGAAAAAGATAGCCCAAGAAATCCATCAGCTTGCCATACTAGGCGTTTGCTTAGTCAACTCTTCAGAGGGTGGTGTATGTGTTTATAGTAGTTCCGAGTTATCTCTAGTTTCCGAGGTGAAATAAAAGCAAGACGGGGATCCCAACCTTGTCAAGCTAAAAGAGTCAGTTCAGAATCATAATGTAGAGGCTTTCTCCCAAGGGGGAGATGGTGTTCTTCGTTGTTAGGGTCGTCTGTGAGTTCCACGTGTAGATGACTTGAAGCAGTGAATCCTTGCAGAAGCACATGGTGCACGATACTCTATTCATCCAGGGGCCACTAAGATGTACCATGACTTGCGGGAGATTTATTGGTGGAGTGGGATAAAAGGAGATGTTGTAGAGTTTGTGGCTAAGTGCTCTACATGACATCAAGTTAAGATAGAGCATTAGAAATTTAGTAGGTCCATGCATGAGTTCACCATTCCTACTTGGAAGTGGGAAGAAGTGAACATGGATTTCGTGATGGGTTTGCCTCAAACTCATCATTAGCATGATTCAGTTTGGGTTATTGTAGATAGAATAACCAAGTCAGCTTATTTCCTTCCAGTTCGTACCTCTTATTCAACCGAGGATTACGCCAAACTCTATATAAGGGAGTTGGTCAGATTACACGGTGTTCCATTATCTATCATCTCAGGCAGAGGTACACAATTTACCTCTCACTTTTGGAAAGCGTTCTAAAAGGGTCTTGGTACTCAAGTCTATCTCAGTACAGTGTTTTATCCTTAGACAGATGTCCAAGCAGAGAGGACCATTCAGACTCTTGATGATATTCTAAGGGCGTGTGCAATTAATTTTAAGGGAAGTTGGGACGACTACTTTCCCTTGATTGAGTTTGCATACAACAATAACTATCATACCAGTATTCAGATGGATCCATTTGAAGCACTCTATTGTAGGAGGTGTAGATCTCCAGTCGATTGGTTCAAAGTTAGTGAGGCCTCAGTCATTGGTCCTGACTTGGTATTCGACGCCTTAGAGAAAGTTCAGTTGATCAGAGAGAGACTTCGGGCTTCTCAGAGCCGACAGAAGTCTTATGAAGATGTTCATAGAAGGGATCTAGAGTTTGAGGTCAATGAATATGTCTATCTCAAGATCTCTCCCATGAAGGGAGTGAAGAGGTTCGGCAAGAAAGTGAAACTCAGTCACCGCTATGTCGGTCCCTTCAGAATTCTCAGTCGCTTCGGTAAGGTAGCTTATGAGCTCGAATTGCCTTCAAATCTAGCCTCAGTTCATCCGGTCTTCCATGTCTCCTTGCTCGAGAAGTACATAGGTGACCCAACAATTGTAGTCCCTATTCAAAACATTGATGTTCAGGACAGCCTCTCTTATGAAGAGATTCCAGTCAAAATTTTAGACTCTCAGATTTGTAGGCTGAGGAACAAAGAAGTCCCTCTAGTCAAAGTTCTCTTGGAGAAATCAGTCTGTTGAGGGAGCTACTTGGGAAGCAGAAGCAGACATCCGTACCAAGTATCCTCACCTTTTCTCCGCCAACCCAGATCAAGCTCAAGGTAACAGTCCTCCTTAAACTTATTCTGTTTCATGTTCAGCATTCAATACAACTGGATATTTCATTTTTTGTTCATGTTCCTTCACAAATTTGGTATCAAGTACCATTTCATATTCAGTCATGTATACATGTATTAGTCCAGTAAATAATCATGCATCAGATATGCATTCTCATTACGAGAACCTCAGTCATGCATTCATAAATCAGTTACACGTGCATCAGATATGCATGTTCAGTATAACGCACTCAGTTTGTCAGTCATAAGATCATGTTCCAGCTACTCATGTTTGGATTATTGTTTCCCCTCTCAGTCAGTTCCATTCGAGGACAAATGTTCTCAAGGGGGAGATATTGTAATACCCGTGCCTTTTTCCTAACTAGAAATCATCTCGAGAATGCTAGGAATTACTTTGAAATGTAAACCTATCTTTGTACACGTGGTATTTTTGAGTTAGATTTCCAACGGTATAAATTTTGTCCAAATACGACATCAGATGAGGAAGTTATGGACGTTTTATGTGGAACTGTCGAAAACGCCCAGGTATGATGGCCAAGTTGACGGACCGCCACATAAGTAACGGAATGCCACTTTGACTGTCACAACTAAGGCAGTTGAGCCACGTATTGGATAAGGACTGACGGACGAGTTGATGGACCGTCAAAGTTGTGATGGACCGTCATCCTGGCCATCAAGTCTTTTCCAATAAACCCTATTTCTGGTCCACATCTGACGGGCTAAGTGACGGACCGTCAAGTGTCTGATGGACCGTCAGTCAGACCGTCACAAGCCACATTTGGTTTATTTCTAGGTCATTTTAACAGGAGTATTTTGGTCACTTATCACTCGCCTACATATACCCAGATAAGTCTAAATTCAGCCATTATGCTCATTGTTATTTCACAAAAAAAAAAACTAGGATTTCTCTCTAAATTTAATCTCCAAGAACAAGACCCAATCTTCTTTAAGAATCAAAGGATTTCAAATCATTCAAGTTCAAAAACATCAAGAACCTTGAGTCAGGTATGCGTAGTGTTCATCTATGGACCCCTTTCGTTCATTGAGCTCAAGAACCATGCTTTTAAATGAGAAACATTGATTTCCTTGTTGGTATGTGATGTTATTCATGTTAATGATCATTTTTTATGCTTCAAGATATTAATTTAAGTTGACTTCCATGATGTATGCATGCTTGTAGTTAAAACCCATGAATTTGGGTGGTTCAAGATAATTAAAATTGTTGAGAAAACCTATGCCCCAAAGTTTGCATGCAAGGTGTTTGTTAAAATACCTAGAATGCTAAAAATCATGTTCCCATGACCCTATAGTATTTAAATGACAAGCTAGGTCAACTCTTAAGATGATTCCACATGAAATTCCATGCTATCGATATGTGTTGCTAGTATGATTATGCAATGAACATGATATTAAGGTTGTGGAAGTACTTCCATGTGACATGAAATCCTTTCCATGCAATACATTGTTGATAACCTTGCTTAGTATGAAATCCCTTATGTACGATATTATGAATTGTGGACTCAAATCTTATGATCAAGTCATGTCATATGTGTCAGTTTCCTTCCATCGAGTCCTAGGGGTATTCGTACCCAAAAAATATAGTTGTGTGCTTAGAGACAAGTAACGTTACCTTGATAATCTCAGTCAAGCCATGATCTATAGAACTCAGTCAGTCATGTGACTTAGGAAACCTCCGAAATCTCATGATCTCAACAAAATCTCAGATAGTAGTGCTATTCCGTCAGTCAATGGAAGTCAGTTACTCAGTCTATGTACAGTCAGTTAAATCATGTTCAGTCTCTTCATATAGGAGTAGAAGTTAGCACTGTGTGAACCTAAGGATGGGAACTCACCTGTTAGTTTAGGGTGTGATTCTTAGCAGTCATCCTTGTGTTCCAGAACTATGTAGCCAGCATAGGTTAAGACATCTTAACCTGTAAGACTAGGGTTGATGAGGTGGCTTAACCTATCAGTTTAAGGTTCCCACCGTTATCATTTGAGTACCCTCCAGATGAGGGTCACTCATAACTGTCCTTACCAGTGGCACGATATTAACACCCCTCCAGTCGGGAAAGAGATTGGACCCCAACTTAGCTATATACATTATTGGGACATGTCGATTAAACAACTACCTCCCACATTTTCAGACTCAGTGTCAGTAAAAGAACTCAGTCAGTTCTTCAGATACCAGTGTACCAGGACTGTTAGATACAGTCAAATTCAGTTATAATACGGAACTCAAATAGTTTCATCAGATGCAGGACTGTCAGACACAGTCACCCATGTATTCAGAACTACAGTATCAGTCATGATCAGTTATCAATAAACTATGTATTAGCGTACATATTTAGCTATCACGCATTCGCCATCTTAGTTTCTATGTATGAATGTTTGCACTCTCACATTCATATCAGTCAGTTAGTTAGCATTGTTCATGTATTTAACCCTATTTATGTTCAGCCTACCTTACTCGTATACTCAGTACTCTAGTTGTACTGACGCATTCATGCTATGGTGCTTTCTCTGTATATTACACCATAGGTTCAGAGACACGAGTTCCAAACCAGCAGTAGCAGTCGCATTCTAGTATACAGAGTTGCAGTGAGTCCTCTTAATTCTAGTACGATATGATTTGATTTATTTACTATTTCAGTTAGCTATCAGTTTACGGAGTTAGTTGGAGACATGTTCCTTCAACTCCTTATTTATTCAGTACTTCGAGGCTTTTAGATACAGTTCAAATTTAGTTCAGTTTTAATTCAGACTTCAGTTATCCTGGGTATTTTTCACCCACATGGATATTATAATTATTTCAGGTAAACCTTAAGGTCTATTGTTTATGTTTTCCGTATATTACATATATGTTAAGCAATGTACAGGTACATATATCAGTCATGGATTAGCTTGTGGTCCTTCAGGGTTATGAGCACCGTGTAGCGTTCCGGTTCAGAAAATTGGGGCGTCAAGTTTGTAACACCCCAATTTTTTTGAACTAGAATGCTACACGGTACTTATAACCCCGAAGGACCATAATCTAACCCATGACTGATATATGTACCTGTAAACTATAATATATATCATAATAATGCGAAAAACATGAACATGTAGGCCATAAGGTTCAACTGAATAAAGAATGTGGTAAAATAACATCCATATGGGTGAAAGATACCCAAAACAACTGAAAACTTAATCAAATTTGAACTAAATATGAAAGCCTCTAAACACTGTCTGAATAAAGAGTTGAAGGAACATGTCTCCAACTAACTTCGTAAACTGATAGATAACTGAAATAATAAATGAATAAATCAAATCATATCGTCCTTGAATAAAGAGAACTCACTGTAACTCTGTATACTGGAATGCGACTACTACTACTGGTCTGGAACTCGTGTCTTTGAACCTATGGTGTAACATAAACAGAAAGTACCATAGCGCGAATGCGTCAGTACAACTAGAGTACTGAGTATACGAGTGAGGTAGGCTAAATATAAATAGGGTTACATGCATGAACAATGCTAACTAACTAACTGATATGAACATGAGAGTGCAAACATGCATATATAGAAACTGAGATTGCGAATGCGTGATAGCTAAATTTGTACGCTAATACATAGTTTAATGATAACTGATCATGACTGATACTATAGTTCTGAATATATGGGTGACTGTGTCTAGCAGTCCTGTATCTGATGAAACTATCTGAGTTCCATACTATAACTGAATTTGACTGTATCTAACAGTCCTGGTATACTGGTATCTGAAGAACTGTCTGAGTTCTTTTACTGAGACTGAGTGTAAAACTGTGGGAGGTAGTTGTTTAACTAAAATTCCCCAATAATGCATATATCTAAGTTGGGGTCCAATCTCTGCCCCGACTGGAGGGGTGTCAATACCGCGCCACTGGTAAGGATAGTTGTGAGTGACCCTCATCTGGCAGGTACTCAAATGAGAATGGTGGGAACTCTAAACTGTCAGGTTAAGCCACCTCATCAACCCTAGTCTGACAGGTTAAGATGTCTCAACCTACTCTGGCTACGTAGTTCTAGAATACAGGATGACTGCTAAGAATCATACCCTAAACTGGCAGGTGAGTTCCCATCCTGGGGTACTTTATCATTTAAGGATCTAGCAAGAAGTTAGAACAACAGGTTGAAAGCTAGTGGAAAATTCTATTTGATACAGGGACTGTCATTAGCTATTCAAGTGTGTCTTTACGAGTGTTGTTCAAATGTCCCATGAAAGATTGCATCGAAGGTTGATAATCAGATTCCCCAATTATAAAATTAGAAGTCAAATGCACCTCGACCACGTTTTCAGTATTAGATGGATGCTATGTTTAATAATGATGGCAAGGTTTGTTGCTAGTAAATACATATGTATTAATATGTATTTTACAGTCAATATATATATATTTGATTTTTATTGTTTAACAGATACTTTAACATCGTTTATCTATATTTTCTAGATTGTATTTAAAAACATCGAGCCAACTCAAAAGGAATTGGCAAAGTTTCAAATACCAGAGAAGGATCTACTTGAAGATGAACGTTCAGTTGATTCGGATGATGGCTTCCAGAACCCTCCACCAAAATAGATCAATGTACATGAAAAAAAGAAATAAATGGTTGATTCATCAACCCCAGTAGTAAAGAAATCGTTTAAGGAGAATGTCACACAATGTTTTTGACGAGCATACCGAAAAGAGGAAACCACTTCCTCGTTCTGCAAAGGTTGCTGAAGTTAAGACACCAGTATTCAAACCAATTCAAATACGACAGGAAACTCCTTCAAAAAATAAGAAAGTGAAGCAAACAACTAGGGTTATTTTTCCTTCGGAACAGTCAAAGCTAGAGAGTCTTGTAGAGGAAGAAGTCTTGTCAAAGCCAGAGTGTCCTGTAGAGAAACAAGCCTTCATTTTTAAAAAAGTTTTTGATGCATTCCGTGATAAGGTAACTTTTTTGTCAAATACTTGTTTTATATTAAAAAAATTTTATTTTATGATTTTGTATGAAAACAGGTTCGTCAAAAGTTTAAAGAAATTCGTAGATTGGTAAAAAAAAGTTCAATATGATGCTCAAAGCAATTGAACAAAGCAAGATAAATTTTTTACGATTATAATATTCTTTAAAAAAGCTATCTGATTTTGAATATGTATTCTTCGTGAATTGATTTATACAAATACAGTACATTTGTCAAATAACTCGTTATATCATTCTACATATATTTTGTAGGAATAGTTTGCAGATAAAGAAGCTGAACAATCAAATATTGATGATGTTGGTTTAGACAGATCTGGACAATATTTCAGTCCTAATATTGTACAGACTTTGGATAATATGTTTGATGGTACAAAGGTAAATATTAAACTTTCAAATATGTATTTACAAGCACTTTTAAAGGTAGTTTCATTATGATTATTTTTCTCTTTATGTTAACATATATATATTAGTATATACAGTGTTAGTTGGAATTTCACTTGAAAAAAATCATATGTTAAACATTATAATCTGCATTCATTTACCTTCAAAATACATTTGAGATAAATCAATCTTTCAAATGTTGAATAGAATAAAAGATTCATTTTTGTAGTTTATGCATTTTCTATTTTTTTCTGTTAGATTTAGTTAAACTACATATGTAGAGTATTCAAAAATACATATGTTGGGTATTCAAAAATATATATGCAGTGTATTTAAAAATACATATGCGGAGTATTCAAAAATATATATGTTGTGTATTCAAAAATACATATTCTGTGTATTAAAAAATATATATGCAGTGAATTCAAAATTACATATGTATTTTTGAGTATTCTGTTTTTAAGAATATGTATTTTTAGGTTAATTGCAAATTTTACAATCTATAAAATAGTTTGTTTTTAGTTTTGTATATTAGTATGTATTTTGAGAATGATGTTTATAGCAATATGTATTTTTAGTGGGTTTGTACATACATATTCAGTGAACTCAAGTAATAATAGTTTATTAAACTTGTATTTGTAGCATCAATATCAAGATAAAGATTCTGAACTCCAAAATATGGATTATGCTGGTGCAGAAACATCACCACAATGATTTAGTCAGAATGTTGATCAGAATTTAGATGAAAATCAGGATGGTAAAAAGGTAAATAATCACTAACATACGTTTATTCATTTGAGTGCACATATGTATTTTTGTATTTTAGCAGTTATATGTTATTTTATATATATTATATAAACATTTACAAGTATATTTTTGTTTGATGTTGTTTTAATTTTTTTTACTTGTTTGCAAGGGGTGCACTGATTTACATCCAGATAAAACAAGCGTTGAAATTGATTCTCAATATTTAATCTCAGATGAGCTTCTCTGAAGTATAAATTTGGATTATATACATTCCGAGAAGCTTGTTCAACATGATGGTCGAGTATGTATAATGAATTGAACTTTGAGTTTATGTGATGTAACAATCCTAACAATTCAGAGGAAAATTATCTTTTTTCTTTCATTTTTTTAATAGATCAGTGATGAGAAAATGGATGAAATAAATTTATCTGATTCGCAGTTTACAATCCCAGAAGAGATGTTACCAAGTCTAAATGCCTGTCATAGAAAAAACATCACCACATATCCATCTGCAACCCGTGAAGAAGAACTTACTGATGAACATTTGAATGATAAAAAGTCTGAGCCTGTTGTTGAATATCATTGTCAAGTAAATATAAAGAAAATGTTTTTAAGGTTATGTGGATTATTTTGGACAGAACAAACTAATCTTTTTTTCATTTTTTGAAGACAAACAAAGAGAATGTTGGATTGAGTTCAAAATTAGATCTGTACGAAGAGGTTGATCTTTGTACAGAGGACAAAATTACAACACCTCCTAAAATACAAGAACTAACCACTGATGAATAACGGGATGAATCAGTTTGGCTTGATTCACAAAACATAATCCCTGATGGGCTACTTCCTAGTCTGAATGTCTACAGTAGTAAAAGCATCATTATTCATCCCTATGCTAATCGTAAACTTCAAACTCCCGTTCAAAAGTTAAGGATTAAGCGACTATTCAAATTCAAGAAGTCACCATACACGAGTAAGTTTGGTTCAGCAGCCGGTAAGTAGACTAAGTTAAATATATTTTCAATGTAATATGTTATTCAAATATATTTTTATTAATTACATTTTTGTATTATGTAACTATATAGGGAGATCAGCAGGGAACATTCGTATATTTCTCCAGAAACATCTATTTGTTTATCACCCGATTCATGGGATAGTGGATACGAAGTTTGTCAAGAAGTTCATGGATTGAATTTCTGTTGATCTTCTAAAAGGTCATGCTAAAAGATATTTCTTTTGAGATGATTGAACTTATTTTTTTATTTTCATTATGTTTTCATGATTTAACATGTACTGATTAAAAAAAACATGAAGGAAAATTTGGATCACTACAAAAAGGGCAAATCAGCCATTCCAATAATGCATTTCGGAGTTAAGACTGTTGAAAATAAAAACTGTTTCTACACTATGGGGTTCCTTGATCAGTCATGGACAGACTCAGTTAGTATATTATTTTGATAATTTATCCTTTACAGTTGTAACACTACTTAAAATACATACTATGTTACCTACAAATACATATGCAGTTACACATATGTATTTTTAATATGTTTTATTATTTTACAAATATTGTGTTTAAAATACATATATAACTTATTACTATACATATGAATTTATATTAAATCACATACTGTTGAGTATTCATTTTTCTTACATTGTTTGTATATAAGTGTAGTTTACAAATAAAATTATACATACGCAAATCTCAGACATTAAACTCTAAAATGCATATGTATTTAATAGTACATACACATGCTATTTTTAGTATACAAATTATTTGAATGTTCTAAGATTTGTTGTGTTAATTACTACAACAAATTGATGTTTACTTCTACTACTTGAGGAAGAAGTCAAAATATGACCCCAACAGGTCTTACAAATACAGAATAATAGATTGTAACTTTATGAGCATAATTAGTTCTGTTCATGATATTTATTCTGTAGATGATCCAAACCTTACGGCGGAAGGACTGAAGGCCCATCTTAATGAATACATCAATGGGTTCAGGATGCATGCTGCTGTGCCATGGCATACAGTGGAAGACATTTATATTCCAGTCAATATAAGGAAAAAACATCATTGGGTGCTCGCAGTTTTATCCTTATCAGAGAGGTGTATATTCTTATATGATTCATATAAATCATCTGGTCATTATCCGACTTCTTGCTGAGATAAAAAAATTAGCTGAGATTATCCCTTTGTGTCTCTAAGATTGTGATTTTTACGATAAGAAAGGAATTGATCTTCAAAATCATCCAAGATATAAAGACAAAGACTCCTCAGATTTGTTTGATGTGTTATTTGAAAATAATTTGCCTCAACAACTGAGTGGAAGCTTGTAAGTATTTTAATATACATGTACCAAAATTGTAAGTTTACACAAAATATATTTTAGTTATTAGTCATATTTTTTGTTGTTGTAGGGACTATAGTCTGTATGTTGTTACATATGCAGAGTTTCTTTCTTATGGTCACAAAGTTCTTTCAATTGAGCTCGACTCCAACGTACTTCGTACAAGATATGTTGCACTATTGTGGGATTATGGCATTCAAAAATAAGAAGCAAATGTTCATAGTGACTTCGAAGCACCCTTGAGGTCTGCCAGGAAAAGTAGAATAACTAGTGTCACTGAAGTTTTTGATGTATGATGGTTGATGGATTTACTACTTTGAATAGTTGTGAAAATGATGTATGGATGTAGGTTCATATTGTACAAATTAATTTTATGTTTTGAAGTGGTTCTAATTGTAGGTTATAATAGTACTTATTTTGAACTGAATGAAATGAATTTAGTTAATCTTTTAATTTGAATATGTTTTCAATCAATTTATACTTTGTGTTTAGTTTCATTATTCAGTTGTTTTTTGTGGGAGTGAGAATTAACTCCAAAATAGATATGCAGTTTTGATATTTTTGCTTAAAAAATACATATGCAGTTACAATCATATATATATATTTTATTCTGTGTTCATTTATTTTCAAAATACATTTGGTGTAAATAAAAATTTCAACTTTTGATTTGAATTATAGATTAATTTAAGTATTGTATAAAGTTTTATTTTTTAATGTGAGATTTAGTTAAAAAAAAACGCATATGCATTGCTCACATATTGATTAAAAATACATATTCAGTATACATCAAATATATTTAGCCTAAAAAAAACATATGCATTGTTAAGATTAAGAATATCAAAAATAAATTTGATGTAAAACAAACTTTCAAATTTTGATTTGAATTAAAGTTTCACTTGAGTATTTTATGCTGTTTTCTTTTTTAATGTGATATTTAGTAAACAAATACATATGTAGTATACATCAAATGTATTTAGCCTAAAAATACATATACACTGTATTAAAATTAAGCATTACAAAAAATATATATGAAGCATAGCTAATATGTATTTTAATCTGTGTTCATTTACTATAAAAATAAATTTGAGGTAAATCAATCTTTCAAAAAACTGATTTTAAAAAATACATATGCAGTGCTCACATATTGATTAAAAATACATATTCAGTATACATCAAATATATTTAGCCTAAAAAATACATATGCATTGTTAAGATTAAGAATGTTCAAAATACATTTGGTGTAAAACAAACTTTCAAATTTTGATTTGAATTAAAGTTTCATTTGAGTATTTTATGATGTTTTTTTTTTAATGAATATTTAATAAACAAATACACATGTAGTATACATCAAATGTATTTAGCCTAAAATTACATATGCACTGTATTAAGATTAAGCATTACAAAAAATACATATGGAGCATAGCTAATATGTATTTTAATCTGTATTCATTCATTATAAAAATAAATTTGAGGTAAATCAATTTTTCAAAAACTGAATTGAATTAAAGATTCATTTTAGTCTTTTTATGCATTTTTAATTTTTTTTATGAAATTTTGATTAAAAATATAGATGCAGTTATCATATTTTGATATAAAAATACATATGTTATACATCATATATATTTAGCTTTAAAATATAGATGCAGTGTTAAGATTTTGCAATTCAAACATACATATGTAGAATATATCATATGTATTTAATTCTTTGTTCATTTACGACTTAAATACATGTTAGGTTAATCCAAGTTACTAAATTTGCTCTAAAATACATATAACATGTTAAAAATACATATGAACTATAACTTCAAAATACACATGCAGAAGTCAGATTTTACAACATATACATATGAAGTATTCATATCTGACTGTGTTCAGTTACCATATCATGCATAACTGTATTAAGCCAAAAAAAAATTAGTTCATTATTATAAAAAAATTCAAAAGAAAGTTTTAAGAAATAATACGGAAGAACAATTGTATCATTTGCAATATTTCCTACAAGAACGCCTATTGTGACCCTTAGCCCCACAAACACTGCATGAGTTGATGTTCTTCTTTTCAAATATATTCCGGTCCGATTTTTCATGATCCTTCTTTCCAGGTCTTCTTGGAGGCTGTTTGAACTTTGAAGGCAGTACTATTTCACCAAGTATGCTAGCAGGAATTATCCAGTCATCTTGGTGTGGTAAAGGATAGATTGAAACATCATATGTCTTTAACACACTTTTTGGCTTATACAAATAACAACAGGATGGCCCCTTCTAAAAATTTTTGTTGTCCAACACCACACAAATATGTGCACATAGTATCTCATCGAGTTGAAATGCATTACATGAGCATGTTCTTTCCTTTAAGGAAAACAATGAAGTGCTTTTGTTTGTCGTGCACCGTGTAAACATATTTTGTGGCTGGTACAACCTGATATTAAAAAGATGAAAAAAAAAGTGTAAATACACTGATACAAAAAGATGCAAACTGTATTTTTTATATGTTGTAAACCACACCAGAATATGTATTTTTGCGACACAAATATACATTTACATATGTATTTAATACGAACAAATTTTAAAAATATTAATATTTATTAATGCAAATATTTTTTATTTATTTATAGACATTACTGCATATGCAGTTTTCTGATTTTGCAATAAAAATACATATGTAGAATAAATCATATTTAGTGATCTTCTAAATACATATGCAGTGTTAAGTTTTTTCAATATTAAAATACATATGCAGTACAGATAATATGATTTTCAATGTTTTTATTTTATTTTATGTCATATATATTTTCCTTAATTTAGAACTGAATGCAAGTAATTATAATACTTATGTTTTCATAAGTATAAATGCCACAAATATAAAAGATCATACCGTCATACGAGTGCACAAAGCCTCGTTCTCTTGAGTATGTCATTAAATTTCTCAATGAGTGTGGTGAATGTAGATGAAGCCTCCTGCCTATTTTCGTAATTTCATTTTTCAAAAAGCAATCAAACTTCTTCTAGAAAATCATAAATTGGCAGTTCTCTAGCTGATACAAGTACTCCATTTATTGACTCAGTAATGTTTGAAATCAAAGTCCATCCTTGGTAAACTGTTGTATAGGACCTAGCCAACTTTTCATAACCAGCCAATTTTAAATATTTCTTCACTGTAATATCAACTGCCTCAACCTTTTTCATTAACATATGGAATTCTAACTTCGAATATGCTTTGGCCATTGTATAAAAGATTTCCGATAATGCATCGTGTGACTTTCTGTAAAGTTTTTTCACATTCCCCCATAGATGCCACATACATGTATAATGCGGAACATCTTTGTACATATCGCCAGCAACCTTTATGATGCTTGAATTTCAATTAGAGACAACACCCATATTTTGTCTTTCCCCGTACACTTTTTTTAGATTCTCAAAGAACCAAGTCCAAGATGCATTATTTTTAGAATCAAGCACACCATATGCTAAAGGGAATATATGACCTGTATTTATAAACACATCTTGCGCAGTCCAATATAAATACATATAGTAACTGCATATGTATTTATTATAACTACAAGTCAATAAAACTGTATATTTTATCAAAGAAATAGTACCAATTACATATAATAAAATGTAAATGTACATCACAATCAAATATTATCAATTTTATATGTTTCATTCATGAAACTTTAAAAATATCTGTATTTTTATACAGATATGTATTTATCAAATAGAGATTTGTATTTTCAAGTGATATGCAGAAATACATATAAAAACACAATCAGTTATACAATGTAAATATAAAATGATACTAACCTGCTCCATTGATCGTACATGCTATTACAAATGCTCCAGTATATATTTTTCTCAGATGACTAGCATCAATAACTACGATAGTTCTACAATGATCGAATCCTTTAATGAATATGTGTAGAGCGATAAATACATACAAGAACTCATTCTCAACCGTCTTCTTCATTCTTATATGTGACTCAGGATAGGTATTATTCAAAACATATAAGTAGGATGATAATTTTTCGTAAGATGCTGATGGTTTATCCCTCAACTCTTCTAACGCTCTTTCCTTGGCCGTCCAACATAAAGTGTATGTCAAATTCATACCAAACTCTTCCTTCATGTTATTTTTTATTTCGGTCGCACTGTATTTTCTTTTGTGGTTTTTGAATTTTTGTTTAACCATACCACCTATCAACACACTAGTAGTATGCACTTTTGGATAGATCTTGTCCTTTACCGGATAAGTATGTTGAGGTATGAATTCTCTTTTTCTAAACATTTCAGAATCTCCCATATCAGATGTACGTATTAAAAAATCGCAGTTCCTTGATTTGTAAAATAATGTATAACTGCATCCAATATAATTTAATACTATCAAAATACATATCCAAACTCATTTTAAACATGATCTAAATGATATAGAATGTACGTACCATTTCTTACTTGACCTTTCACTTCGCGTTTAAAATTTCTCCCTTATTGTATAATCTTTCATGATTGACTTTAAAAAAAAAATTGTCAAGTAAACCCGGTCTTTCTCAATATGCTTGTGATGTGGGTCTGAGATAATCACCTGAACCGTATCCATCTCAAATACATCTAATGCTGGTGTATCTTTAGAAACCACCAAAGCTCCTTCATTAGATATATTTATCACTGTTTGCAAGTTGTTACAGTTGGCTCTTCTTTCAGCAACACATATAGATGAACTTGCAAAGCTGCTCCCTACAACTTTCTCCGAAATTCTTACATATAAAGAAAGATAATTCATGTCTTTTATATCTTTTTTCTGCAACATAAACATCTTTAAACCCATATCATTGTGTATTTGTATTTGTCCTGTATTACCAGTGATTTGATATTCCACTAGAATATGTTTGCTGGTTAAGTTCACATTTAAGTGAGATACCAAAACATCATGCAACTCAATGAATGATGTTGTTGTGTTCAACAGTATAGCATCAGTAACGTAATCTTCGTAGTTTTTTTCATACGTCCACCTACTAGAGTGCTTCACAAGAACTGGTATGCTTCCTATTTCTAAGTGATTTTATAAAAAAATAAACAAATATACATATTTTTCAGATGTCAATTGTTACAACATACACTTTTCAGTTTTAATCGCAAACAAAGTTACACAGCGAACATCTACAATCAAAAAATGCATTTACACAACATTTGTTTAAAGTAAAATACAAACACAACAAAAGTTTTCAGCCATAATAAAATTTTGAAAATTTCTGTAGAAGGTTACATACAATCAAATTCAAAACCACCAGAATCAAACACAACCAAAATATTTGTTCTATCACGTCATATGAACCAACAACAACACTAGAAAATACAATTACAAAACTTTTATTACACAAAACTTAGAACCAAATTATATTATTCCAGGCTAAATACAATGACCAAGTATGTGTTCAACGTCAAGTACAACCAAATACAGAACCTCCAGATTCGAATACAACTAAAACATATATAAAAGATCTTTTCATATATGCAGTTATACTCTCAAATTTCAACAAGCAAAACTACAAAAAATAGAATTTCATCAGCTTGGAAAGCTGAATTCGATCATTTCTTGTTCTAGGAGTTCAAAAAAAATAGAATAAGCTTAAAATCTAAATTTGTTTATAATATATTCATAATTGATTATACAACAATGTGAAAAATTTCTACAAAGCATCACAATTTGATCAATTGAAAAAACGATCAAAATAACAAAAAATAATTCGTAAAAAAATTATACTCACAAAAAAAAATTTAATACCTGAAACAGCAGTTAAGCAGAAATTTGCAACAGATAGTTGAATTCCGAAGTTTTATCGAGAAGAAGGTAATGTTGATCGTTGAACTTAATGAAACTGATTGTTCAAACTGATATTGAATAGCAACAAATACAATTGAATTTGATTGTTCAATTAGAGAGAAATTGAAGATTCAATGTAATTTGAATTGATTTTTTTTTAAGGATCACGTGTTATGAAACTGTTTTTTCAATTTGAATAGGGTTGTTAGCAAATAACGAAAAAAGCGTGATTAGTGAGCATTTAATGGGATTGTAATCTTTAACTGTTAATTTATGAAATTATTACCATATTAAAATTAGTTAATTAAGGCAGTAAAAAATAATTGTATTTATATTTTTATAATAACAGTTTACAAAAATACAAAATACAACTTGCTACATTGTGTAATTATGAAAGTGTTGCTATGAAACTCATAATTAAGGTGCTAAGTATGCTATTTTTGAATTTTATCCTTAATAAAATAATTAAAATTTTATATAATATCACTTAAAGATTTAAAAATTTATGTAAGTTATCCCAAAAAAAAGCTTTCATATTAGGTTTTCTCCAAAGTAGGCCTGGAGAAAAACACAAATAAAAAGTGACCTGGTGAAAAAGCAACACGTGGTTTATAATTTATGTTTGGTAAATAGCCTGTTTAAACATATCTTAAAATTTTCAAAAAGGTAAAAAGGTATTCCTATTCACAAAGATGAATAAAAAGTGAAACTAGATCTAAAAATGAGATCTGATCCCGATCCTATTTCAAAAGGAGATTAGTGATTAACTTCATAATAAAAAAGTTTTAAGAATAGTGGAATATGTTTACAATTATGTGAATTATTATTCTCTGTAACACGTATCATCTTTTTATAATTAGAGAGAACTATTTTTTTCTTTCTTTTTCCTCTTTCATGGTCTATGGCATGACTGTAGACGTCACTGAGTATGCTCCATGTTGCGTTAACGAAATTTGGCAATCATTCAACTGTATAATATTCGGTTATTTTTTCATTTGTTGGGAATTGGGTAATAAAAGTCATCACTAGAAATAAAAAGCAGTTTTTATTTTAGTTGTGCAGCGGGAAAAAACCCTTCCGGAGTGAGTTTGATAGCTTGTAGAGAAGCAATTTACGGTTTATTGAAAAAAAAAAAGCTATACAATGTTTGGTAGTAGTTAGTTAGTATTATAAAACAAGAAAGAACAAGAAAAAAAGTAGAGAGAATAGAGAGAGTAATTCTTATTTCTTCCCTTGAGGGATGAGAGATCGTATGATTGTAAATATAATGAACAAAACCCCTATAAATTCTATTTATAGGGGAAATTTACTCCTAGTCTGAGTAAAAGACAGATGTTTCAAATCCTAATAGATATCAAAGTAGATCTTGATAGACATTTACTATAATGTAAATACATTTATAACACTCCCCCTTGAATGTCTAGATAGATAATGTGCCTCGTTAAAACCTTACTAGAAAAAATCAGTGGGATAAAAAATCTAGTGAAGGAAAAAGAGTACACATTTCTAACAATACGCATATCGGATGCCTCATTAAAAACCTTACAAGGAAAATCCAGTGGGATAAAACCTCGTAAGAAAAAAAGAGTACAACGCATATTAACTCCCCTAATAAGATCATCCTTGAACCTTTGCATCCCGATCTTGTGCACCATCTTCTTGAAAGTTGCAATTAGAGAAGACTTGATGAATAAATCAGCCACATTGTCACTTGAACGAATCTATTGCACGTTAATATCACCATTCTTTTATAGCTCATGTATGTAGAAAAACTTTGATGAAGTGTGCTTCGTTCTATCTCCTTTTAAGAATTCTCCATTAAGATGTGCTATGCATGCAACATTATCTCTGTATAAAACTGTGGGTAAATTATCACATTTTAAACCACATTTTTCTCGAATGAGATGTATCATGGAACTCAACCATACACATTCTCGGCTTGTTTCCTGAATAGTTATTATCTCAGCATGATTCGATGAAGTGACTATGATAGACTGCTTTGTATATCTCCAAGATATGACAGTACCACCACATATGAACACATAACCTATTTAAGATCGAGCTTTAAGCAGGTCAGATAAGTACCCAATATCAACATGACCAATAAGATTGGAACTGCAATCTTTAGAATAAAACAAGCTCATGTGTTTTATCCCATTTTGATGTCTCATAGTAGGAGTAGAAATATACCTTGCTAACAACTTGACTGAAAAGGCTATATCAGGCCTTGTAGTATTTGCAAGATACATGAGTGCACCACTTACACTAAAATATGATACTTCATAACCAATCAAATTCAGTATATTTCTCATTTCATCAAATAATCTATTGTTTTTAACACTCTTCAAGAGTTTCAATGATTTTCAAGCTATAAGCTTATACGATATAAGGATTCTAAATAAGTTTCCCAGAAACTTTTATATGCTTCAAACATTTTGAATCCTTAGAAAGTTTCATATAAATTTTGTCAAGTGACAATATTCAACATGTCATATGTGACATCTTCAAGTGTCTGGACTGCAAATCAAATAAGTTTTCACTTACCAAGATGCACCCTTTCATATAACTTGATAAATATTTCTACGTCAGCATGCTTAAATAAACGTAGAATTCAAATCCTCGTAATCTTTCACGATATTGCATCAATATTGTGTCAAAGATATTGATGATATATCATTTAGTATCGTTCATAATGCGACATAACATTTTGAGATCTCATTACTTCATTATTTTCAGGTACATGAACCTCTCATAAGGTTTCATGATGTGTTATGTCGTAGGCTCTTCAAGAGCTCATTGCCTTTTTATTATGATTATTTGCTCCTTATTTTTCAAGGACTATTTCATTTAGAACCGATTAGTCTACCACACTTCATGCATGTATAGACTTTGTCTTTTAGAAACACAAAATAAGACCACTTGCGCTTAATATGTGATGCTTTCGGCATTTGACTTGAATTATCTTTTGGATGAGGATCTGGTGATAATTCCTAACATATTTCATAGCACTTATAATCTCCCCCTTATGTTAGGAAAACTAACATACATCCTTTACTTCTTTGAGGAATCCATCTTTGTGCATTATAGTTTATTCATTAATCGTATACCGTACATCAAAATTATTAGATGGAATAATTGGTTTCCGACCTTGAACCAATTGAGAGGGAAGAAATAATCATAATTTATTGGTCCAATGCATACAAGTCTATTGCAATATATCATATTTTAGAACAATACATGAAGTTTTGTTCTCATTAACAATGGTTTAGATATTTATCAAAGGGATTCAATGCTAAACCCTCATCATCAAGATGAATTATCTTGATTACACAATCTGAAAGTCATGCTTAACTCAATTTTATTGAGCAATCAACTTTATGAATGTCAAATTGCAGGTTGACAATAAATGTACATGTGATCATCTTATTGATACATCATTTTAACATATCACATGATAGATGAACGGGCCCTTATTCACCTTTTATAATTTTCAGATTTGAAGGGATCCAATCCCAATATTAGTTGGTCCAACCAACTTATCAGGAGAACAAACGACATAAACAATTCTCGAAGAATCTTCTAGTTCTTCAATACATGCACATCTTCGAGATGTCACAATCGTTGATATCAATTTATGAACTTTTATTCTAGTAAACTCTAAGTTTACCATGACATGTACTTTTTCTTTAGTAAATTTCAGATTTACTATTATATGAATAAATTTCAGATTTATTACTTCAGAAGTAGACTTCAAAATTATTCAACCTCTTTCGGAGGTGAGTTGTGATACAATCACAATCAAGTGCACGTTTGCATTAATAAGTTTCTCATTCCCCAGGAACGGAATATAATCGTGCCTTAAGCCTATCAAATTATGATAACTTATAATCTCTTTCAAGATTTTGCTACTTCAGAAGCAAATCGAGGCATGCATATGATGTAGAGAATTTTTCTCTAGCATATCTTATAATCATATAAGCATGTGAAAATATCATCACTTTTGATGATCATTATTATATTGTCCCTCAATGCATATATTCGTGAATTCAATCACTTGTCTTCTTTCAGACATATTATGTACTGCTAACACATACACCTCAAGAATGAAGTAAGTTGTCATATTTCAGACTTATCATATATTGCTACCACATTCACTTCATGGAATGGAGCATATTCAATGGGTCGATTTTCATGACTTTTCACCCAATACCCATGATTTTGCCTTAGCTATCATAATATCATCAGTATGGTATATTGAAATTCAAACTCAATATCTTATCCATATAAAGACGTCTTAGGCATATATCGATGGAACTTGAACCCAACATATTATCATCTCTTTTGACAATATTGTTCTTGGAGAATAAATTTTAAATATAAATGGTTCCAAACCAATTATTTTTTCTCAAATCCAACAATAATTATATTATTAGTAGCAAAAGACAAATAACATAAGGAATTACTAACCTTGAAATTATCTTTAGATTTATAATCTCACTTTCGTAGAGTCTCGTGCTGATAATGAAAAATAAAAAAGAAAGAATAAAGAAGAAGAGTAGAGAGAATAGAGAGAGTGATTCTTATTTCTTCTCTTGAGGGATGAGAGATCGTATAATTGTAAATACAATGAACAAAACCCCTCTATTTATAAGAGAAATTTACTCCTAGTCTGAGTAAAAGACAGATGCTTCAAATCCTAATAGATATCAAAGTAGATCTTGATAGACATTCACTATAATGTAAATACATTTTTAACAGTTAGAGAATAAATTATCTATGTTTTATCTTAATATAATATTTGATTTGTAATTTAAAAATTTGCATAACTAATAGATGTATAAGTTATGAAAAAATAAATGTATTATCTTATATGAGGTAAAAAAATAAAATAATTAATACTCGTATAATTAATACATGCATAATACCAACTATCATATGATCTCTTAGAGGCCGTTTGATAGCTAATTAGAGTTCTGAAGATATTACCAACATGGGTTGTGGTTCAACGGATGAGGCTGCTCCACCTTTAACCAGAGGTCGAGGGTTCGACCGTGGGCATGAAGAAAACTCTATTGGGAGCGTTACCCCTCGAATGAGGCTCTACCCGGCGCAAATTTGGATTAGTCGGGTTCCAATGCGGGTACCGGACACCGGATGGAACCCCCCTCCCCCCCCAAAAAAAGAGTTCTGCAGATATTAGTAATACATGAATTAGTTATGCGACAATCTGTGTACTATTTGTATAGAATTAGTTATGTACGTATTCCACCTTCTATCCTGCATATAATAATACATAGATTTACTCGTAACTTATACATGTTTTAGTTATGCGAATTTTTAAATTATAAATCAAACTTTGTATTAAATTTATACATGAATAACTTATTTCCTATCCACCTACCAAATGTTGTATAAATCATACATAGGCTAATGCATGAATAAGTTATTTCATGTCGAGCTACCAAATGACCCCTTAAAGCTATCTCTAGCAAAAGGGAACTTCATTTTTTCATTTTTACTAATCTCACAAAAGATAAGCTAGAATTATTATTAACTAGCTGAGCATTTTCACCATCAATCGGTAGATTGAAAATTAGAATCATGCTAAAGGTAGGGATCCTCCTAATGAGATTGAGGTGATAAAAAGGGTTATCATGCATTTTAAGTACAAAAAAGGGTGAAAAAAAGTGCCTCTAACTAAGAGGGGACACAAATATAAAAAAACGAACAGAATCGACTAATTCAATTCTTCGATTTTGATTTTATCTTTTGTCACATTTAGGTATTTGATTCAATTCTCAATTTTAAAATTTTAATTTTTCAGTTAACCAAAGAACCAGAAGTTTATAACATTACTAAGTACTCGCTGCTCATTATCTCGCTCTGTCCAAAGCCAAAAAATCTATTATTTCTGATTACATAATAATGTGATACTTGCCCATATGTATTTCCCAAACAAACAATATTACAATTAGCATAGCCCAATCAATTTTTATATTTATCACCATAATAGGTTTAGTTGAATTTTATGAAGCTAAATTTATTTAAAAGTTTTTTTTCTTACCTTCTTCTCCGAGCTAAAAGTTTTTTGTCTTACCTTCTTCTCCGAGCTATCATAGAACCTTCTTTATTTTCCTATTTATAAATAACCTGAACGGGAATATGAAATAAGGCAAAATAAAATATAAATATTAGTCTTTCATAAGGATACTACCCTAAACAAAGCCACCAAGGGAGTTCATTTATTCATGAATTTCTTGAAATTTTTGAATACTTTTGAATGAAGTTCTTCTTTGACTGTAATAAACGAAATTACTTAAAAAAATTTCAACCTCACGGAATAACTATTCGTTGAACTCGACACAAATATTCTTCAATTTATCATATAGTCGGACTAATGACTATAGACCATGAACTAATTTGACAAAAGATGGTATACCAATGGATTTAACACACCACGAGTATTAACTCAAGTATATGCACCTAAAGTGGGTTTTGATTTTGTTATATCTTAGTTTTATTAGAGTGAGCTTTTGAAAGGATCAGGACTCGACTGGACAAATGGGTGTGAGTAACTACTGTTTAGGGATGACAACGGTGTGGTGCGGTACGAGTTTTAAATTATGCGGTGCTGTGCGGGTGCGGGGCGGGTTAAAGTAAGTTTTTTTTTTTAAATGGTGCGGTGCGGTCGGGTTGCATATATATGCGGGTTTAAATTAAAAAAAAAACTAAAAATTAGTATTGTTCTCGTGAATATACCTAAAATTATATGTATTCTTTACTTAAAAATTGATGATACTTAAAATGACATGTCTAACACTACAAATAAATAATTTTATAGTAGCTTTTTTAACATCTCTATTCATTTTAATAAAAATATGTTATTTGATCATTACTTGTACACGTTATACTTTTTGACAATTTTAGTGAAAAGTGATATAATAGAAATTAGTTATTATTTCCTAGTTGTAAATTAAAAATGTTATGATTTTCAATAGAATTACGATTTTTTTAAAAATAAGGAAAAAATAAAAACATGGGGCGGTGCAGTTATGCGCGAGTATGAATGTGGGGCGGATTTATACGGGTTTAAAGGTGATGCGGTGCAGTTTTAAAACTTGCGGGTTTAGAAAAAACCCGCACCGCACCTGCACCGCACCGCACCGCACCATTGCCATCCCTACTACTGTTGGATGAGCAGGAACTAACTACCCGTATGAGTGTTCCTGGAATAAGGATTTATAGTGAAAAATGGCTACAAAATCACATAATCACTTTGAACTCATGTGAGTGTGATTGGTGTCATTTGACAAACTTTTATGTCATGAATGTCATGAAAGTGTACAAATAAATACTTATGTTAGAATACGGGTCATGGATCTCCCATATGGACCGATCTGATTCGATCCGACCCAATTTTTATTTTAAATATTTGATAAAAGGAAGATAAGAACGAAGCAACCTATTTTTTGAAATATGGGGATGGGGGGTGGGGTGGGGGGAACAGTTATTGAGTAATTGTTTAGCCGCCCAATACTCCAATACATAATACTACTTCTTCTTCTTCAAAAGATACAGATGAAAAAACAAATCTGGTAGCAACCAAAAAAAATGCAAAAAACAAGAACACCAAAGAAAGCTTTTAGTTTGTGAAACAACACTCCGTTTCCAAGAGAGATAAAGATTGACTTGGGGCAATTCTATCAGTAGTAAATTCAACGACTTTCGCTGCAACATATTAAGGTACACACACTATTTTACTCCGAATTTGCTAACAATTGCATCAGAGACAGATTTATTGCTCTAGTTTTACATGTAATATCTCGATTTTAAGTGTAGAAATAGAAAATTGAATTAGCACATACTTGTAAGAAAAATGTTGGATCGGATAAAAATTTAAAATTCGTCAAATGCACCGCTGAGCCGGTTAGCGCGCCACCGCTAATCCAGTCGGACGCACCGCTGAGCCGATCAGCGCACCACCGCTAGCGCGGTCAGACGTATCAAAATTTTCTTTTGGATCCAGTCAGATAAGACACCGTTGCATTTTGGATCCGACAAAACACGCGATCTGGCAAGACACGCCACTATAAGGCTATGAATCAAACCTTTAATTTTATTTGGTTGATGTTTGTAAGTTCTGTTAAGAACTAAGTAAATAAAAAAAATAATGAAAATGAGGCTTTTGTGTAAGATGAACTATGAAATTTGCTTTTAGCTTCTCTTAAAAGAATTCAAGTTTTCAATTGAAGTGTGTCCTTTAACTTACTAGAAAGTACTATCTGCAGACCCCTTGTTTTTGTGTATAGGTCCATTTTGTTCCCTTTTGTATAATATTAAAATATAAAAAGGGGGAAAATTCTTATTCCACTTATTTGTTTCAGAGTAATGTACTACTTCTAACTTACTGAAAAGTGGAGAATGTTTTAGTCTTGATAATAATTAGTCTTAATTAGCCCCTAACTTTATTTACGGATTTAGCCTTCTACGATAAATTGTGACATAAGTGTCACATTGAGTGGTTAGACCATTCTTATTATTTCTTGGTTCCTATTTCAGAAATGGCTAAACGAGGACAAACTCGGCCGGGAACAAAATCGAATCGCTCCAAGTGAGAGTTTTGAATGTCGAGCAAAGAGACAAAGTGGAAGAGCACATCGTCAAAGGACATGTTTTCGAGGCTGTGAGATCATACGAAATAGTGTCTCCAGGGCGACACAAAATATGTTACAAAATGAAAGGGCTATGCAAATGGAAAGAGAAAGGAAACTGAAAGAGTTCATGTCTTTTAAGATATCACTTAGTATTACAATTGCTAGTTTTCTACATTTGTTTGAATTAAAACGTGTAGAACTAGAAAACTATGTAGAAATCTCGGATTAGGAAGCATTAGCTATTTTAGCAAATTCTCTCTGCGATCCTTGGGGTGAGAGATTAATTAATGTTTACCATGAGAATTTGTCTAGCAAGCCTTTTTGGGTGTATATAAGTCGTCTTGAATATTTGTGCAATGACTTTTTTCTTTAGATTGACTTGTAACTTAAAGTTCTTTATCAACTTTATATTATAAATATATTAAGTTGTTTATCTCCTTCTATATGAATTTCATTCATTTATTTGAGTTTACAAAGACTTAATTGAAAGTTATCATCCTAATACACATTAAGAAATTAATTTCCAATTTTGGTCAAGTGTTTAGTTCGTATATGATGATTGGATTCTTAAGTGTCCTTTCGATTTTACACTAAACATGAAATCTTTATGTGAAATAATTTTCTTAAATATGTAATTTTCATGCATAATTGACAAAAAAACTTGCATAATTGTCTCTTAATAACAGACAAGACATCAAAAAGCATAATTGTTAACTTGAACAAAAGAGAAAAACTAAATGGAGACAACTACGACATTTGGAGTCGTAAAATGTGGTATGTAATGGAAGAGAAAAATGCTTTTGAAGGTATTAAACATGTCTTATGTCTTCCAGAAGAGGGTAATACTGCACAACATAGAAGAGACCTTGAAGCTTGTAAGGCTTGGAAAAAGGCTGATTCCATTGCATGTGGAATTATTGTATGTTCTGTGGTTGATAACCTCATACATGAGTGTGAGGAATTTTCTACTGCCAATGTCATCTGGGCACACTTGCGAGAAACATAGTGGGGTACTTCTATCATCCGCTTCAAACAACTGACTATCAAGTTTGACACTTACAAAAAACGTCATGATCAGAACATCAAACAACACATTAGGGTGATGTCGAATATGATAGCTCAACTCAAAAGTGCTGGTTACGTTCTCTCGGATGAGCAGCAGGTTCAGACAGTGATCCGATCACTTCCCAAAAGTTGGGAACACTTGAAGGTTAACTTAACCCACAATGATAGCATCAAAACCTTTTCTTATGTTGCCCGTCATGTTGAACTTGAAGATGAGCGACTTTGTGTTGCTAAAGCTGCTTCTAATGCCTTTATGGAAGAATCAAGTGGTAAGAACTCTTCAGGATTCAAGCGTAAGAAGAAGTGGAAAAAGAACGGGAAGGGTAAAGAGATCGAAGAAGGACCCTCTGAGAAAAAAACAAGTCAAATTCTAAGAAGGAAAAAAGGTTTTTCAAGAAAAAAGACAAGAGCAAGATGAAGTGCTACAATTTCCAAGTTCTGGGGCATTTTTCTCGTGAATGTTTTGAGTAGAAAAAGGTTGCATTTCTAAACACATCTCTAAGTTCTACATATATTTCTAGCACTGTTTTATTAACTGAATCTTATCCTATGTGGATTGTAGACTCAGGAGCCACCAACCATGTAAGTCAAGACCGAGAAGCATTTATGGAGTTCCATTGAGTTTCACCTGGATCAAGATGAATTTATATAGGAAATAATGCAAGACTTAAAGTCAAAGGTATTGGCACTTGCAAAGTAGATTTGCGTAGAGGTCGGTCTTTAATTCGACAAAACTTTGTGTCTGTGTCTATTGTTTTAGATGTTGATTTTTAGTCGTAATTGTGTAAGAATTACTCTAGATAATATTTTTTATAGCTTTGGACATCGTTATGATCGCTTTATTATTTTAGATTATAATCCTTCAACTTATGACTATTATGTTGATCATTGTGTAATATCATGTTATTCTAGTAATAAAGATGTTGATATACTTACATGGCATGCTAGATTAGGTCACATAGGGCAAGATCGAATGAATAGATTAGCAAAGGAAGGACATCTAGGCTCTTTTTCCAAAATTAAAATGCCAACTTGTGAAAATTGTCTTATCAAAAAGATTACACGTAAACCATTTGGGAAGGCTAAAAGAGACGAATTCCTATTACAATTAATCCATTCTGATATCTGTGGTCCAATGAATGTGAGGGAAAGGACTGATGCTTTATATTTCATTATATTTATTGATGATTTCACGCGCTTTGGTTATGTCTATTTGATATCTCATAAATTCGAAGAACTTGAATGCTTCAAAAGATACATGAATGAAGATGAGAATAAATTAGACAAAAGTATAAAGGCATTATGAACCAATAGAGGTCGTGAATATTTGTCAAAATAGTTTGAAGAACTGTGTATTCAAAAAAAGCATTGTCAAATAATTCACTACTCCTTATACACCTCAACAAAATGGTGTAGCCGAAAGAAGGAATAGAACATTGTTGGATAATCCAAACTTTAATGATCTACGACCTTGAATTGTACTGCATATATTAAAGATCATTTTGATAAGTTTGGAAAACTTAGTCCAAAAGAAAAGAAATGCATCTTTATAAGATACTCAGAACATTCTAAACGATATGGGTTCATTAATGGTGAATTGAAAGATAAAAGTACTACTGAAATTGAATCATGAGATGTCATATTCCTGGAAAATGACTTTTTAAAAATGGGGAAAATAAAGAAAAATGAGCCTCTTTAAGAAATGCTAAATTCAGATAATCAAATAATGTCGCTGGAAATGCTTGATAATTCAGTACATCAAGAAATAATTCTTGGTCCAAGTGGGAGTTATGAATCCCAAAATCCTATTAAGGAATCTGAACTTTAAATACGTAAGAGTAGCAGAAAAGGTGTACCTAAATGATCTTATGAGATTAAGGATTATGTTTTCTTGGTATCTCTTACAGAATTGGATGAACCCAATTCTGTGACTGAGGCTTTATCGAGTCCTAAAAAAGATGAATGGATAAAAGCGATGAAAGAAGAATTAGAGTCTATGAAAACTAATAAAGTCTGAGATCTAGTTGACCTTCCTTCTAAGTGTAAAGCTATTGGGAATAAATGGTTTCTCAAAGTTAAACGCAAATCAGATGGGTCAATAGAAAGGCATACAACACGATTGGTGGCAAAAGGTTTTATTCAAGAAGATAGAATAGATTATGAGGAAGCTTTTTCACCAGTTGTGAAATTTACCTCACTTCACTTATTTTTTGCTATAGTTGCACATTTAGATTTAGAATTACACCAAATGGACATAAAGACCGCTTTTCTCAATGGAGAACTAAATGAGGAAATCTATATGGAACAACCTGAAGGTTTTATTGTTAAAAGCCAAGAAAAAAAGGTTTGTAAATTAAACAAATCAATATATGGTCTTAAGCAGTATTCAAGGAAGTGGTACCTGAGATTTCATAAGGAAGTGATTTCATTTAATTTCACCATGATCGATGAAGACCATTGCATCTATGTGAAAAAGTCCAATAAAATATTTGTGATTCTTTTGCTTTACGTGGATGATATTTTATTAGCTGAAAATAATTTGGAGTATGTAAAAGCTGTTAAGTCATGGATTTCAAAGTCATTTGACATAAAAAATATGAGTGAAGCAGACTATATATTTTGTGTTAAAATCCAAAGAGACCGTTCCAAGAAAATTTTGAGTCTATCTCAAGAAACATACATAATAAAATTTTTGGAACGTTTTTCAATGAATAGTTGCAAATTCATAGATACTCCTATAGAAAGAGGTGAACTTTAAGCCTCGAAATATGTTCAAAGACTTAAAAAGAAAAAGAAGACATGTCTCGAGTACCATATTCCAGTGCAGTTGGAAGTTTGATATATGCTATGACGTGTACTCATCCAGACATTTGTTATGCTGTAGGTCTGATTAGCAGGTATCAATCCAATCCTGGAAGAGATCATTGGAAACCAGTAAAGAGAACTTTTCAAAACCTGAAGGGAACTGCTGATTATTCACTATGCTATAGTGGATCCGATTTATCCATAAAAAGGTTATATAGATGCTGATTGGGCTGGTGACCGGTATGATAGAAAAATAACTTTTGGTTAATCCCTCTTGCTAAATGGTGGTGCAATTTCATAGAAAAGTAAGAAACATACTTGCACAACCCTGTCAACTATGGAATCTGAATTTGTGGCTTGTGCATTTGCAGTATAAGAAGTTATTTGGTTGAAGAGATTCTTTGAGCATTTGAGCATCACAAAGAATTCTAAGGGTCCCATGATTTTATATTGTGATAGTCAAGTGTATATTATACATACGAAGGATCCTGAATATCACAGCAAGACCAAGCACATTGATATCAAGTATAACTTTGTAAGAGACATAGTAGCAAGTGGAGAAATAAATTTACAATATATTCCTACATGAGAAATGATAGCTGATCCCTTTACTAAGGCAATATCTAGAGATTTTTTTGAGAAACATGTTATGGATCTAGGATATGATTATGTTTATGTATTGCAGATGACTTGATTGTAATTATTATCAATATAAGAATCATGAATTTATGTTCAATCTCTTATGTATGTGAAAATGTGTTTTATTAATATAGTATGTCAAATAAGTCACAATATTGGCTCTCTCACACAAGAAATCGCCTCTTACGTCGAGAAATGTGAAGAGAAAAGTTCCACCATAAGATAATGACTTATTTGGTAAAGCTAGATGTGAGTTTCTCTAAGAATATGGATTTGAGGATTATTAAAGAAAGAAACTCATGTTAGACATTTAAAGGTGTCTAGACCTACATCTATACGATTTTGAATGGCTAAAAGAATGAGGCACACACACTAATATAAGGTGAGAACATCATAACACGTGTTTTATACCACGTGTGCTTAGAAACCAATGGGTTAATGGAAGAATGAATCCCTGCTTCTTCATTATGTGAGACCCTCAAAGTTATTTTAACTTTTCATTAAAATATCCTTAGACCTTTGACTATTTATTGAAGTTTCGATCGGTGTTGCTACTTTAGCATGTCACTAATAGCCATGAAAGATTCGGCAATGCAGTGCATATCTAGGAAAATAGTTGATTTGGAAAAGATAGATTCGAGTAGAAAGGGAAGACGATCTAAATAAACATATTAACTTGTCTACACAAGCCGGCTGTTACACTAACCATACAGGTGTCGAGTGTAATTGTGTATATTAAGTTAATCATGAAATCGAGTTCACCTCTTTATGAGGATGAGGGATTAGATAAGTAACTACTGAAGTAGTGAATGCTGTCTAGAGTGTTGTGAGTATAAGTATTCTCATATTAGTAAAAAATTCTTTCCTCATGTGGCTGGATTTCTATATGTAGCTTGTAAAACCTAATAGGTAAAGCTCGTGATGCTTACAGGTTGCACGAACTTTTTTTCGTATGAATTGGTAACTTGTTGATATAGTACTAGTGCGGGTCTTGTCCACCATGTGTGAAGTGGGAGATGTTAGATTACGGGTCATGGGTCGCCCATGTGGACCGACCCGACTCAGTTTTTGTTTTAAATATCTAATAAAAGGAAGATAAGAAGGGAGCAACCTATTTTTTGAAAAATTGGGGAAAACAGTTACTGAGTAACTATTTAGCCACCCAATAACTCCAATACATTATACTGCTTCTTCTTCTTCAAAAGATACAGATGAAAAAATAAATTCGGTAGCAACCAAAAAAAATGCAAAAAACAAGAACACCAAAGAAAGCTTTTAGTTTGTGAAACAATACTCCATTTCCAAGAGAGACGAAGATTGACTTGGGGCGATTTTGTCAGTAGCAAATTCAATGACTTCCGCTGCAACATATTAAGATACACGCACTGTTTTACTCCAAATTCGTTAACAACTTAGATAATAAGTATTTTAGCAAATAAGATAAATAAAAGTTAGCCACAAAATGCTACAAAACTATTTTGATTAGAACCTAGATGAATTTTTAATCGAGTCTCTATTAGTTACACCCATTTTAAACTGGTTAAATATGTCCCACAACTTGGACTATTTGTTAATGACACAGAGTCACCACCTAGTTATTCTTGAAAATTAGGAAACCAATTTGAAATTGTATTTATGAAAATTTTAATTTAAATACAGAAAAAGAGTAAGGATTTCAAGTAATTTTTTGATAAAGATGTTAGGCATACATACAATTTGCAAGTACAGTTCACCAACAAATTTAAAATTTTTATAGGTAAAAAAGATATACTCCTTCATTTTAATTTGTTTGTCATGTTTGGACTTGACATGAGCTTAAAATAATTAAAGAAGACTTTTAAATCTAGTAATCTTAAATTAAAGATTTGACAAATATGTCAAAATATCATTTTTTATGGTCTCAAACATGTCATGTGAAAAATTAAAATTAAAGAGTTATCAAAAAGAAAAGAAACATTCTTTTTTAAATAAACTAAAAAAGAAAATAAGATAAAAAAATTAAAACAAAATGAGTGTCTTATTTGAAAGGGAGTTTTTAAAGTTATTTTATGTGAAAATGATTTAAACTCCTTAATTATTCCATTAATCAATATGTGAAGTTTTTTGACAACCAACAATTTGATTATATTAATGCATAAGTGTTCTCGATGAGTTAAATGATGTTATGACATTAATTACAATCTAACTAGGAAATCAAAAAACTAAGCAATGTTTTTAATAATAAAGTAGAAAACTTAGCTAAGCGCCATTGTATTCCAAGATCTAGGAATATGCACAACAGATCTTAAAAGAAACTTATCAACTTTCAAATGTCCTCACAAGCTGTTTCAATATCCCGATGAGGCTACACTTCTTTTATTATCATACCCACCACATTATTTTCACTTGATAAGACTTGCACCTTTGACCATTCATTTTTCATAGACTTTTCTAATGTTTAATGAATTTTTAGTGCTTCAGCGATAATGACTTTCCCAAAAGATCAAATTGGGGTGCCAAAGTCTTGAAGCAATTTACCACAACTATCTATAACTGCCACTCCAATAGTTGCTATCTTTTTTTTCTTGTGTAAGCCAACATTTGCAAACATAATAACACCATCCTATGTCACAATAATATTGTTATCATTAGCACAATTAGTTATATATGAAGGAGGAAGAGTAGTAAGCAAATTATTTTCATATTCATGAAAGTCAAAGAATGCATTGTTTACTATATCACTAGGTTCATAAATCCCTCTATTAGAATTTATGGAATTTCCAGCCTTTAAAATTTGCTACATAATAGAAACACTTAATTAACTCTATAGAATCTGGATGTTGCTTTGCTTTAATTAAAATGTCATTCTACCAACTAGCGAAATCCATAGAGTTTTCTATATTAGGTCAACTAAAAGAGCATATTTTTCAAGCTAATTGTGAATTAGAACATCTAAAAATCACATTATCAATTGAATCACTTTCTGTTCCACAAATTTTACACACATTGCAAATATGTTTTGATCTTTTTGAACCAATATTGTTAACCAAAAGCACATTTAAATATATTTTTGAATAAAATATTTATACTTATTTTTAAAACTAACAAAATAATAAAAAAATTTAATTTCTAATTGAAAAAGAGTGATAACTCTATTGAGGTCTCTCACAGCTAGCTTGTCGACATCTAACAATGTAATACCCTACAAATTCTTAGCTAAGACCCGAATTATTCTACAAATGTGTACAAACTTAAATTCAATAATTTTTAATTATAAATAGGTTTTATGATTGATTCTTTAGTGTGAGAAGAGCTATGCATATAAATTAAATTCATAAGGAACCTCTAGCACAACGTTGAGTTAAAACCTTCTTTACCGATTAAGTTTTCATCTAAGATTTTGCTAGGATCAACTTCAAATGAGAATTACTTATAGAATACGTAGAGTTTTATATCTAAATACAAAACAAATTAAAATACTTCGAGTCTTTTTTCCAATGCCACCAGCCATTTGTCAATCCAATATCGGAGTAAAATGTTATGATCATTTTACCTGAGAGTATCCATCTATTAATAAACAACAGACGAAGTGATGAACCTTCAAATAGAAAATGTTCCATCATGATAGATTCCATATCTATACAATGATATCAAAATTATCAAAAATTTGATGGTTTGGACCATGGTCCATTGAGGAACCGATGGTCCGTCACCTGGATCATCCCATGTGATTTTTTTGTACTTTTAAATAGTTATCTGAGAATTAGTTTAGTACTTTCCTTACCCAAGGCCCCTCTACATATTTTTAAACCTCTAATAAGGGTTTTTATATTAGAAAAACATCAAAAAATTCTCTCCCAAATCCTTTACTTCTCCCAAAAACTCAAGAACACATAAGAGTTTTTCAAACCCCATAACTCTAAAGCTCCCAAGTTTGCGATTCTTTCCAAGAACTCTTCCTTTTTAGGTATAAGGGAATTCAATAAGGGATATCTTTCAGTCTTATGCCTAAACTTTCAAATTCAAATTTATGACTTTCATAATTTCGTGATTAGGGTTTATGCATAATTATACAAACTTTATGATTTTCAGTCCCTACATGTTTCTCTTGTTTATTGATATAGTTAAATACATACAATCATGATTTTATAGCTTTGGATTTATTTTAAAATTTATACATGATTTAACATTATTTAAATAGATTTGACATGATTTGATCTTATGGTCTCAGATTTAGTATGAGTTGGTTTCATGATCAAGGTTTTGTCACACCCCGAAAGTTCCTAAAATTGTATCTCATACTTAGAGAAAAAACCAGTGGATAGATACACAGAACTACTCAGGCAATGAGTCATAGTCAGCATCAGTCATAGTCTAGTAAAAGTAAATTAAACTAGTTCATATATTTTACTCAGATTTCAGTATAATTATGAGGATATGTATATGATTATGGGAGTAGTATTTAGCATCGAGAAGATATGGGTTTAGATAACTAAAGTTTTGAACAATGTGCCACCATAATTAAGGGGTTCTCACTAGTTGAGAGTGTCTCTCTTTACCCGAATAGGCTCATGAGTGAATTCACGCCGGTCATGGTTCTTACTCCTGACAAGGTATGGAATATACTCCCAACTTGGATTACATATTGATTTCATGTTTCTCACATGATCTATGTTGATTATGATGATTTCCCATAGTTTCAGAATTAGTATCTGTACATGATCCTTAGTTTAGTTTGTACTAGCCTAAACTTATGATTTTTCAAATTATCATTCATGTCAGTATATGTGTGTATGTATAAACACACACACACACACACATACACACCTTAGACAAGGTCATAGTACTTTAGATTAGTTTTATATCTAATATAGTATTATTAGTATTTTTTAGTATATTTATGTAATTTTATATGTGCATATCTCATATGCTCAGTATATTCAAAGTACTAATCACATACTTTTTCTTGCACTGAATTGTCTTATGATATAAATTCAGATGCTTAACATTAGCCCCATGGTTAATATGTTCCAATGCCATCTCAGCAGCTAAGATTGGTGCGTCCTCATTATTCGAGGATGAGAGTCTTCCTATTAATTTAGTACTATTCTAGTTTCATAGGTTAGAGTTAGTTGGGGACTTGTCCCAGTAGCTCATTAGATAGTAAAGGCTTTTAGACAGATAAACAAATATTTCAGATTTTTAGGTCATGTCAGACATCTAAATTTCTACTTCAGTATTAGTGTTTGTTTAGAATTAATTATACTCAAGTGATTATCTTAGATTTAGTTTAACTTTCACCCAATACATCTTATATTCAGTGATATTAGTGCTTATGCTATGTCATGAGTTAGCTTGAGTTCACTTGTAGCTCTAAGCACTATGTTATGTCTAAGGTGTAGGCTTGAGTTGTGACAAATTTGATATTATAGAATAGGTTTTGAAGTGTCCCAGGGTGTTTGCAAACCACATTAAGTAAAGTCTTATTCATGGTATAAATTATTCCATACTTATGAGAAAGAGTCTACAAAACATTTTAGAAACGTCTCACTTCTTTCATGTTTATATCATGAGACAAAGTGTAATCTCTATTTAATCTACTTCTAATTCATACTCGACATATTTATAAAAAATGCCTCCCAAAAGATATAATAGATAAAGGAATGACAAAGGTAACCAGCAAACCATACTAACTCTAGCAGACCCCCTAAATAAACAAGTTACTCATACCAAATTTAGGGCTACTTTCCAAGTGCTTGCTCAAGCTATGATCACACAGGTCAATCAACAGGTTTTTTGTACCAGCTATTTCGAATGGAAATACTATTATGACAAGAGTTTGGGATTTCATTCAGATAAATCTCCTAGAGTTCTATGATTCTAAAGTGGATAAGAATCTATAAGATATCATTGATGAGGTTTAAATGATCAATCAAAATTATGGGTAATACTTTAGTTGAGATTGTAGATTTAGTTGCTTATCAGTTAAAGGGAGTATCTTAGACTTGGTGCAAGTTGTGGAAGGAATGTATATGTGTGGATACATGCTTATTTGATTGGGATGTGTTTTTTACTGCCTTCTTAGTTAAATTCTTTTCCCATAAGCTGAGAAAATCTAAGGTTAAAGAGTTTATCCAGTTGAAGCAGGGAAATATGTCTGTGAAATAGTATGTAGCCTCATATGTAGCCTAATCCCTTCTTTGATGGACCTTGATTTGATCCTAAGCTCCTAGGCGCTTTAATAAAAATTAATTGAGCAAGAAGTTTGATAAATTCAAGAGGAGAAAAGGTAAAATGGAAGCCCCAAAGTTATAGTTATTGGTGTGAGAAAAAATATTATTATGTATGGTGGTGGGGAGTTGAGTAATGAAAAAGAATAAAAATTTGTTCAAATTTAAGTAGTTATGCATAAAATACTCCCACTATAGTGTTGAGAATGAGATTAATAAGATGGGGTGAAAAAAAGAATGGGGTAGATAAAAGTGGTGTGATTTGGTTGTTAGAGTGGTTTTAATTGTATAATGTAGTGTATTAAATCACTTAGGGAAGATAGTCACTATTCTTATCCAAAATAGTTCCTACCCACCCCTTAGCCTACATTACAACCCAGAAAAGACATAATTGATCCTAAGTTTAGAATTTTGATATTAGTGGAGCATTACACTAAGGGCAAGCCTATGGTTCATTATGTGTAACTTGTTAAATCCTTGTGAGAGTGAGCGTAATTTGATTCTTGTACCCATCATGTTATAAAATGCTTTTATGTGAGTGCTTATGGGTAACTCTCATATTGTGAGGGGCACATGTTTAATGAATGTGGGTGATTTGTATGATGTCCTTGATTGAACAATATGTATGAGTTTGCCAACTAGGTGAGTAAATTATTGAGGCTAGGATGTTTTGGAGTAGTGTTCATGAGCTTTCAATTGTGTAAATAACATGCTTAGTGTAGAAACTTGCATTTTGTGTAGTCATTGTAGTACTATCTTGAGTGTATTGCATGTAGTAGAAGTGTAGAGTCTCCTCAGCTTATAATTCTTAGAGTTAAGAGCTGTTCGAGGACGAACAAGGCTTTAAGTGTGGGGTGGTGATGTTGGGTGTATTTAAGCACTCTGGTGTTACTATTCTAGACTATTTAGCCTTGTTTTAAGGATAATTTGTGTGATTTATGTGTTGATATGATATAAACAAGCATATACGTGTTCAAGGACATGATTACAATGGATTAAAAGGGTTTCCAAACAAGTTTGTACTTAATTGAGTCATTTAGAGTTCAATCGAGGAAACTAGTTTTACTAGCTTGAGCTAGTTGTGTGTCTAGTTGGTTTTGTTGTATTCTATTGTTTTTAATGTGTTTCAAAAGTTTTAAGTGTGTAATTATATGTGAAACAACTTCTTGTTAATGTCCAAATTTCAATTTGGTTAAGTCAAGAGTCGGAACATAAAGTTGGAGATCAAGGGAACTAGCCTAGTCTTAGCTTGTGTTTTTGATTCATCATTGTGGATATTGTATTGTTTGGAGCTCTAATATGTGGTGTATTATGATGTAGGATGCTTTGATAGCTTATTAGTGTGTTGAAGGTTCAAAAAGTGGCAAATCAATACTAAACATACCACAAAAGCTTGGATATAGAATGGACATTGGAATACTTAGCCAAATTTTAAGATGCAACTTCCAGTGAGGTATCGCGATAGGGGTGTGTTATGACCCCTATTTGACTTAAGCAGCCATTGTGATGTGACCCTAGCTTGAATTTACCAGCTAGTGTGCTGCAACCCATGATTTACTTGACCAACAATCGCGGCACGACCCAAGTCTACACACGGCCAAAAATTTCAAGTTTAATCCTACACGGCTTGAGCTTATCCTATACCTATAAATATAACATTTTACATGTTATTCATCATCTTTGGACATCTTGGAACATCAAGGATCTGATACTACATGTTTTTTAGGTTTACATTCTTTTATTTAGCATTCTATTAGATTATATCATGTATTCAACCTTTTGGATCATGATTATGACGATGAGTGGTTGAGAACTCCCTTTTCAGGGTTAAAGCCAAGAACAAGACTACTATTGTTTTGAATTAAGTTTTTTTTATTTTATTATCATTATTGGTTGTTTTTTCATTATTTTTTTTAACTATTTTAAGGCTTGATCACCCTTAGAATACATCTATTGTCAACCTTGTGATCTCGGGAGAGGGAATAGGGAGATAGAACGTGGGAATGAACAAAGTATGGTTTGTATTCTTTTATGAAATAAGGAATTCAAATTAGCGTTTAGGATAGGGATGTACTTAGAGGACTTACTTGATTCCCACGTAAGATGATAGCTTAAAGAACTTAATTGGATTATTACATCCCCGCTCAATGATGTAGTTGTAATATCCAAATTAGGTAAAAGAATAGAGGTCGGGAGACCCTGATCATAAGATTAACCCTACGAATCAAAAACCAAGATAAGCAAGTTAATGAATGAAGTTCAATAACATAGTATAACTGTTCGAAGTGATTTAACCCTGGGGTTTACTTCATTGATTGTTTCAAGACTTTACTTTATGCACTGTTTACTTTATTGTTAGTTACAAATATTCAAAAATCTCTTTGGTTACTATCGCATCAATTGAATATAAATTGTGAACTGAATTTGATTATTTTTTAGAACAAGTCCCTATGAGATCGATATTTGGCTTTCTTGAAGGACAATATATTACTTGGTAGACCACGTACATTTGCGCGTGCACTTGGGCGCTGTCAGGAACCTACAAAGCTTAAGGCTGATCATGGTATCTATCCACGATCATTCCTTAAAATCATAGGTTCCCTCACCTAAATGTTGGTTTTATGAGTATAACTAGATGATGGATAGCACAATCATGATTTCTTGGTATAATCACAAATACTCAATGGTAGGATCACCTCATAAAAATCACTTCTCTGGACTACATGCAGATGGCAGAACTACCATGATCATACAATGCTATCGTGGGTTCTATTTTTTCTTTAGTTCTTTGGTTTCTTTTCTGCATTGTCCCTGCAATTATAGCAAACAATTAACCTATATATAAAATAAGTACAAAATCATTGGGTTGTCTCTCAAGCAACAATTGATTTAACATTGCAGTACGACATGGTTAGTCTGGCTACTCAGAGTTTATCAACTAACCCATGAGTTTTCTCTCATAAATCTCCTGATGTAATATAGCGGCATGACTCAGGTGTTCATGATTACTCAAGAACCATATACCTCTAGTTCGCATACCACATTATCTTTTTTAATCTCACTAAAATAATGTTTCACAGTTTGGCCATTCACTTAAAACTTTTGACCCTCACTATTTGTAATGCCTCGAATCTGTTACCTGAAATGCTACACAGTGAAGGACCACAAGCTAACCCATGATTGATATCTGTACCTATATACTGTATGATATACTCTATAAATGCGGAAACATGAGCTGAAAGGCCATAAGGTTTAAAATTGAAACATAACATCTGGGATGGGGTATAAATACCTAAAATAAAACTGCCTAAACATAATAGTCTGAACATGATAGTTTAGAAAGCCTCTAACTGACCGAACTGTCTGAATAAAGAGTTGATGGGACATGTCCCCAACTAACTCTGACTTCTGAAATGACTAAGTACTGAGATAATGAAATAACAAAACATATCATCCTCGGAGGATGAGGACTCACTACTGAATGACTGCTGATATCTGGAATCTACTGATGCTCTGGAGCTCGTGTCTCTGAACCTATGGTATAAGACACCATAGCACAAATGCGTCAGTACTTCGAATGTACTGGTATGAATATGAGGTAGGATGAATGCATGGGGTTCATATGCATGAATAATACTGACTAACTGACTAATATGAATGTGAGAATACATACATGAATACATAGTAACTATACCTGAAATCATGATAACATGAATTTACTGGTAACTAACATCACTGATAACTGAGTTCTGATGAATAACCCTCATATAACAGGTAACTCTAGTGAGAATGGTGGGACCTTCATATAACAGGTTAAGCCACCTCATCTACCCTCATATAATAGGTTATGATGTCTCAACCTATGATGGCTACATAGTTTTGGAACGCAAGGATTGCTTCTAAGAATCACACCCCCTTATAACAGGTGAGTTCCCATCCTTGGGTTCACTCAGTGATAATTTCTACTCCTATCTGAATAGACACTGAACATGATTAACTGAACTGGACTATACTGAATTCATGAAGTTCCGTTAGCTGACAAAATACTACTGAGATTACTGAATTACTGAGCTTTCATGAGTCACATAACTGACTGGGTTCTATGGACCATGGTTTGACTGAGGATATCGTGAAAACATGACACTAAATCTAGGCACACAACTATATTTTTTGGGTACAAGTACCCCCAGGACTCGATGGAAGGAAATTGACAAGGCATGACATTCTTGAATACATGACCAACATCAACAATCCATAATACAATAATTGGAGATATTTCATCGGTATTTGATTATCATAGCTTGATACGTGAATAAGATAGCATGTATACATAGAATAATTTCATAAGGCTAACTCATGAGCAATCCAACAACAATTTTAATACATAAGAATAACATGGAAGTCATTTTTGATCACAATTTAACTATAGTGCATAATTTCTATCCTCCTAGGCATTTTATCAAACATCTTACATGCACAACTTAAGGCATAGGTGAAATCATCAAATTTCACAAATCATAAATCACCAAATTCATGGATTTTAATTTATATGCTAATGTAGTTTTCATAATTTCACAGAAGGATCCCAACATGGGAATCAAACAACAACCATAACATGACTTGAGCAACCCACAACATAATAATTATGATTCATAATTTAAAAATAGGGTTCTTGATCTTTATGGATGAAAGGAATCCATAAATCAACACAATACATACCTTAGTTCTTGATTTAGCGAAGATTGATGGAGCGACTTTCTTGAAATTGAATCCCCAATTGAAACCCTAGCTTTTTCTTGAGAGAAAATTGAGAGAAACTAGTATATTTTGGGTTCCAAATGGCTGAATCTCGTATTAAAGGGCTTAAATAGCGATGGGAAATTGACCCTTTTAACTCTGGACGCGTCTTTTAATTTCAATAAAATTTTCCCAAATTAGACCCCTAGCGCGACGCGGCGCTATCGTGCCGTGTCACTGGATTTTGATAATTGGGAAATTGAGGGAAGGCGCGACGCGGAGCCATCGCGTTTCCACTTCATTTGTGACCTGGAAGTTTGGTGTGATGCGGAGAAATCTTGCTAAGACACTAGAAAAAGGAAAATTGCCATTTTTTCTTGTGGCACTGCACGCCACTGACCAATTTGGCACTGTTTTATGATAGGAACTTGAAATAGTCATAACTTCTTTCCCGGTTATCGGATTTGGGCGAATCTTATATCGATGGAAAGATTATTGAATTTACCACTTGAAAAATAGTGAACATCTTAAAAATTCTTCATAGAATAAACATCATTCATTTTAGAAGATAATACTAGGCATTCTTGGGATGAAATTATCTAGTAAACTTTGAGGTATTACAATATCTCCCCCTTGGGAACATTCGTTCTCGAATGAGACTGACTGAGAGGGGAGAAATGATAAGCCAAAGTACACACTATACATGAACAATGAAACATGACTACATAACTGACATTTCTAAGATTCATATAGAGCATGCATATCTGATGCATAATTTCATGACTCAGCTGCTACCTGAATACATGACTGAGAGTACTGATAAGCTGATCACACATATCTGATGTATGAATTCATGACGGAACTGATTATATGAATGGGATTTCTAATAACTGAGTCTTCTCACAAGGAGAATGCATGTCTGATGCATAAATACATGACTAATCTGATGCATGAACAAATAATTGGATATGCAATGGTACTTAGTACCAAGTTTAAAAATGGAATCCTGAACATGAGGTTGATAGCATGTTGTAACTGAAATCTGAACATTAAAAATGAAAAGATTAAGGAGAACTGTTACCTTGAGTTAGATCTGAGTTAGTAGAGAAGAGGTGAGGATACTTGGTACGCATGTCTGTTTCTACTTCCTAAGTAGCTCCCTCAACGGACTAATTCCAGCAAAGAACTTTGACTAGAGGGACTTCTTTGCTCCTCAGTATACGAGTCTGATAGTCTAGAATTTTGATTGGAATCTCTTCATAAGAGAGAATGTTATAAATATCTATGCTTTGAATAGGGACTATAACCGCTGAGTCACCTATGCATTTCTTGAGCAAAGAGACATGGAAGACTGGATGAACTGAGGCTAGATATGAAGGCAATTCGAGCTCATAAGCTACCTTACTGAAGCGACTGAGAATTTTGAAGGGACCGACATATTAGGGACTGAGCTTTCCCTTCTTGCCGAACCTCTTCACTCCCTTCATGGGAGATATCTTTAGATAGACATTGTCACCAATCTCGAACTCGAGATCCTTTCTACACATATCTGCATAAGACTTTTTTCGGCTTTGAGCATCCCGAAGTCTTTCTCTGATCAACTGGACTTTCTCTATGGCATCAAATACTAAGTTAGGCCCTATAACTGAGGCCTCACTAACTTTGAACCAACCGATTGGAGATGTACAACTCCTACCATAGAGAGCTTTAAATGGAGCCATTCAAATACTGGAATGATAGCTATTGTTGTATGCAAACTCAATCAAAGGAAAGTGATCATCCCAACTACCCTTGAAATTAATTGCACACACCCTTAACATATCATCTAGGGTCTGAATGGTCCTTTCTGCATGACTATCTATCTGAGGATGAAAGGCTGTACTGAGATGAACTTGGGTACCTAGACCTTTTTAGAATGCTTTACAGAAATGAGAGGTGAATCGGGTACCTTTGTCTGAGACAATGGACAATGGAACACCGTATAATCTAACCAACTCCCTGATATAGAGTTTGACGTAATCCTTGGCTGAATAAGAGGTATAAACTAGAAGGAAATAAGCTGATTTGGTTATTCTGTCTACAATGACCCAAAATGAATCATGTTGATGACGAGTGTGAGAAAAACCCATCACGAAGTCCATGTTCACTTCTTCTCACTTCCAAGTAGGAATAATGAACTCCTGCATAGGCCCACTAGGCTTCTGATGCTCTGTCTTAACCTATTGACATGTAGATAACTTAGCCACAAACTCTGCAATATCTCTCTTCATCCCACTCAACCAATAGATCTCCCGCAAGTCATAGTGCATTTTTATGGCCCCTGGATGAATAGAGTAGCACGCACCATGCATTTCTGCAAGAATTCACTGCCTTAAGTCATCTACATCTAGAACACAGAGACAACCCTGACAATTCAATACACCATCTTCCCCTTGGGAGAAAACCTCTACTTTCCAATCCTTGACTGACTTTTGCAACCTGACTAGACTGGGATCTCTATCTCGCTGTTCTTTTACCTCAAAAACTAGAGATAATTCTGAACTACTCTGAACCCATATATCACACTCTTCTGTATCGACTAAGCGAACACCTAGTCTGGTAACCTGATAGATTTCATGAGCTAACTTTTTCTTATTGTTCTCAACATGAGAGAAACTACCCATAGACAGTCTATTGAGAGCATCAGCCACTACGTTGGCCTTTACCGGATGATAAAAAACACTCATGTCATAATCTTTCAGGAGCTCTAACCACCTTCTATGATAAAGATTGAGATCTTTATGATAAAAGACATACTGAAGGCTCTTATGATCTGTCAACACATCTACATGAACTCCGTATAGTTAATGCCTCCAAATTTTCAAGGCAAAGACTATGGCTGCTAACTCAAGATCATGAGTCGGATAATTCTTTTCATGGGGTTTTAGTTGTATGGAGGAGTAGGCTATGACCTTACTATACTGCATGAGGTCACAATCTAAACCTATTCTGGATGCATCACAATACACTATAAACCCATCTGGGCTATCTGGAAGAGCTAAGACTGGGGCTGAGGTGAGTCGAGTCTTCAACTCCTGAAAACTCTTCTCGCAAGGATCTAACCACTGAAACTTGACTTTCTTCTGAGTTAATCTGGACATAGGAGATGCAATAGAAGAAAATTCTTCAACAAACCATCTGTGATAGCCAGCCAAACTCAAGAAATTCCTGATAACTGATGGAGAGACAGGGTGAGGCCAGTTTCTTACTGCTTCAGTTTTTTGAGGATCTACTCTAGTTCCACCAATGGAAATGATATGACCAAGGAATGCAACTTACCTTAGCCAAAATTCGTACTTATTGAATTTGGTGAACAATTGATGATTTTTGAGAGTCTGAAGTACAATTCTGAGATGGTCTGCATGATCAAGCTCACTGCGGAAGTAGACCAAAATAGCATCTATGAAGACTATGACGAACATGTCCAAGTACTGCCTGAACACCCGGTTCATCAAGTCCATGAAAGCTGCTAGGGCATTAGTAAGACCAAAGGTCATAACTAGGAATTCGAAGTGACTATACCGAGTATGAAAGACTGTCTTCAGAATGTCATATTCTCTAACTATGAGATGATGGTAGCGTGATCTGAGGTCTATCTTAGAGAAATAACTGGCACCCTGAAGTTGGTCAAATAAGTCATCAATTCTGGAAAGTGAATACTTATTCTTGATCGTGACTTTATTGAGTTGATGGTAGTCTTTGCACATTCTAAGAGAACCATCTTTCTTGCGCATGAATAAGACTGGTTCACCCCACGGGGACACACTGGGTCTGATGAATCCTTTATCTAAGAGATCCTTCAGTTGTTCTTTCAGTTCTCTGAGTTCTACTGGTTCCATTATGTATGGAGAAATAAATATAGGCTGAGTATCTAGAAGAATATCGATGCTGAAGTCTATCTCCCTTACGCGAGAAATTCCTGGAAGATCTTCAGGAAATACATCTGAATATTCATTCGTGACTGGGACTAAATCAAGGATGAGAGTTTTAGAACTAGTGTCCTTAACTCGAATAAGATGATAGACACATCCCTTAGATATCATTTTCCATTCCCAAAGGTAGGAAACAAGATGACCTCTGAAAGTGGATACACTACCCTTTCACTCTAGGATGGGTTTATTTGGAAACTTGAACTGGACTATACTGTGTCTGCAGTCGACTGTGGCATAGCAGGAATGAAGCCAATCTATGCAGAGAATGAAATCAAAATCCATCATCTCTAATTTAACTAAGTCTACTGAAGTTACTTTCTAAATTATCATAACCGGGAAGTTCCTGTATACTCGCCGGGCTATGATGGTTTTACCCACTGGGGTAGAGACTGAAAAGGGGTCTGCTAGAATTTTGGGACTGACTTCGAAATCAACTGCTATATAGGGAGTAACAAAAGAAAAAGAAGATCTTGGATCTAGCAAAGCGTAAACATGCACATGAAATATCTATAACGTACCAGTAACCACATTAGAAAATTTTTCCTTATCTTGCCAGGACTGGAGATCATAAAGTCGATTTGGGCGCTGCCCACTAGTAGCACTAGAAGTGGCACCCTGCTGATTTGGGTGATTGGACTGAGCTGAGGAACGATTCTGCTAACCCTGAGGACCTGGCTGAGGACAGTCTCTGACTCTGTTACCTGGCTGGCCATAGCTGAAACAAATACCACTGCCAGCTCTGCAAATACCCTGATGGTGCTTGCCATAAGTATGGAAAAGGGGATAGGTACGGGCACTGCTAACAGTGCCCTGAGACTTAGATCCTGGCACCCTATCTTTATTACCATCCCTGAACTTAGGAGCTGGAGCACTAGCTGAAGAAGGATCTTGAAATGATGACTTAGGACGAATTTGAGAATAGTTTCCTCCTTCTGATTTGGGCTGAGCAAAGTTGAAACTACCTGTCCTTGCTCTCTTATTCTAGTTCTCCCTCATCTTAATATTTTGCTCCTCTATTTATTAGCATGAGTCATAAGCCTGGCTAAAGTAATGTCACTATTTAACATCACAGACCTACACTCGTTGATCACACTATCATTCACCCCAGAAACAAACTTACTCATCTTGGCCCTGCTGTCTGCAACCACATGAGGGGCATATCTAGCTAATTGAATAAAGTTAAGAGAATAGTCTTTCACCGTCATATTTCCCTACCTGAAGTTGATGAATTATAACACCTTAGCCTTTCTTAGCTCTAGGGGGAAGAACCTTTCTAAGAATGTGGTTACAAACTCCCCCTACTCAATAGGCCCTGCATCATCTAGCCTTTATGACTTCCACTGCTTGTACCAAGTGTGAGCAACATCCTGCAACTAATATGCAGCTAGATCAACACTCTCACTAGGAGTAACCCCCATGATGTCTATAACTTTTTAAACCTTATCGATGAATTCCTGAGGGTCCTCATCAGACTTAGACCTGAGAAAGGATGGAGGATTCATTCGGGTGAAGTCCCGAATCCTGGTTGTAGATGAATTGGCCACTGGGTTGGTCTAAATGATAGTTGGTCATTTATTCTGAGCAGCAACTGACTGAGCAAGAGTAGTGAATGCAGCTCTAAACTCTGCATGAGAAACATGTTCGTCCAAAGGTTCTTCGGGCTGAGGGGTTGACTGATTCCTATTTCTTCTTTTAGGAGGCATGTTCTGTAGAAGAAAGGAAAAATAGATTAGACTGAGAGATTGACTTGAGATTATGCTCACTGGAATGAAAGAAATACTGAAAGATGGGAAACTCTTCCAAAAATATCTTATAGCCTCCTGTACATAAATGTGGAGCGCAACACACCCATGCATAAGACTCTACTTGATGCGACTTTCAGACTTCCTAGGACTCGATTGAACCTTTGGCTCTGATACCAAGTTTTTAATGCCAAGATAGATTATTCTCAAGTTCAACAGGCAAGTGATATAATTTTCCATACATCAACTGATACGGGGAAACACCATTAGGGGTCTTAAATGCTATCTCATTGGACTATAATACATCTTTCAATATTCTAACCCACTCTATTCAATTGACATTCAAAATTTTTACTAAATTGGACTTTATCTCACAATTGAAGACCTCAACTTGCCCCCTTTTCTGAGGATGGTAGGGTGTTTCCACCTTATATTTTGCATCGTATTTATCAAGCAAGTCTTTGAATAGATTATTGAAAACATTTGGGCCTCCATCACTAATGATTGCACTTGGTGTTCCAAATTTGGAGAATATATTCTTCTGCAAGAATGCTGTGACACTCTTTCCTTCATTATTCAAAAATTCAAATGCCTCCACCTACTTTGAAACATAATCAATCATAATCAAAATCTACTTTATACCATATGAGCTCACAAAGGTTACTATGAAATCAATGGACATACATCAAATAGCTTAAGCTCTTGAATTGTGGTCATTGAAAGCTTTTGTCGTGGTGAGATGTTTCCTTATTTGTGCATCTTTATAAATGATGGGCCAATAGAACCCATATTATAATATCTTATGTGCAATATGTTCACTACTATGATGACCCCCAACTAGTGACGATTGACATACCTCTAAAATAATCATTATCTCTACCTTAGACACACATCTCTAAACCATTCCGTCCATACAGATTCAGAACAAATAGGATAATCCCAAAAGAACTTCATAATATAATGCATATACTTTTTCCATTGTTAAAATGATTGGTCCTTAGGAACCATATCACTTACTAAGTAATTGACAAAAATTTTAGCTATGGAATCAAGTCTAACGAAGTGGAAAATACCTGTTTGTTTGGAAAAGTATCATTAATCTTGATCCCATCCTTCAGTTTTATCATTGCTTCCTCCTGAGGATGTGAAAAGTGGTAACCTACATGATTTTTAGTCTTCTTTCGGTCCTTGACCACAAGGTAAAATTTTAAGAACAAAAGTACCCAACAAATCAATCTTGACTTTGCATGGTTAGTGTTACAAACCAAGAGGTACCTAAGAGTTTCATGGTTAGTGCTATGAACCAAAATAGGGCCTAGTCGTGACGGGTTTCTCAAGCCCACCGTGTGCTAGAGAATACCCCATTAGCCTACCATCCAGAACACAGCAAAATAATACAGTGGAAGCCAACACAATAGTTTAAGAAGGACAGATAACCAAATGTAAACTCCATGTCACACCGCAAATTTCTATCCCTAAAAAATTTTAGTTTCTAAACTCACTGCCCTGGCTACAACTCTTCTTATGAGTCATAGAGTGTTGTTATGGGTCTTAAGGACCCAGTTATAGGAAAACCAGTATGCTAGACTGATGTTTCTATTATGACTACAACTAATGATTATGAATCATAAAGAGTCTGTATGAGTCATATAGTCCCATCCGTAGCCAAACCAGTGTGATGCACAAAATATTCTATCTTGATTATGACTTGGACCCTATGAGTCATAAGGTCTCTTAATAAGTTGTATGGTGTGAATTGTAGGGTCACCGGAGAAGGGTCCTTCAGCTACTGTCTTGACTACGACTCGTGGTGATGAGTCATAGGGTGACTCATCGTCACTGGCAATAATTTTTCAGCTTTTAATTAAGGGCACTTTAGATATTTCCCTTCTTGCCCAATTGTGACCCACGACTTAAAACTCCTTTTGGGTATCATTATCACTCTAAAACAAATTAAAATAACTTCTAAAACACTCTTAAATTTCCAAGGTCAAGAGCACTTAGATTTTTCAAGAAGTTGATCAATTAGGGCTCTCAAGGGTGATTTTCTCCACAATTGTGATACTTTCAGGCATGTCACTCTTCCCCAAATCTTATTTCATGAAGAACTTGTGTTTTAAATAGTTTAATTGTATGGATTTGAATGTGGGTTTTGATATGATTGAGGGTTTTGGGATTGTTGATCTGCGAATTATTTTCCCATGGTTTTTATGATTTATTCATGCTTTGAAATTGATGTTTTAAACTAATGGGGTACATGTGTGTGGGAATTTGAAAGGGGGTTGAGGTATTCCCCCAACTTGATATTTTGAACTTGGAATTGGTTTTGAATAATTGTGTTCCCTTAACCCACTTGTGTAAATAGTTTTGAATTATAGAATTGCCTTTTGGTTTGACTTACGCACAGGTAATATTGAATTGCATGAATGATTAAACAATGGACATGGATTTTTAAAGCCTTGTTGTCTATGTTTGGATTTAATGAATAAAGGGGGTCTAGGCATTCCCCAAGTTAATGTGATTATTATGGCATAGAGATAAGCTTACAATTGTAAGGGTATGACGATACCCATGGTGTGCCTGAGCGGTTAATTCTTTGGTTAATGAATAAGTTATGTGAAAATTGTTCTAAATTGGGATTAACGGGGGTTATGGATATATGTCGTGAATTTGTAGGTCTTGAATGACTTGTACTAAAAACTCATGTTTGCTAATGTGAGGGTTGGTCTTGATAACCGTGTGCATAGTTCATACTATATATACATATACATATATATATATATATCTTAGATTAACATGGGGTTTAGGAATTCTATGTTCTTCCTTGATACCTCCGGTTCATGCATCTAACACCCACTAAGGCCCTTTCAATCGAGAACCTGAACCCAAATAGCCTGTGGGTTCCTGTTTATGAAGGTTTTGATACATATTAATCTATTTATGTTTTAATTGATGATAATAAAACACAAAGAAATGTCAATATTTACTCCATTAAAAGTGAAAATGAACTCCTCAAAAAATAATAATTCTCATGGCACTTATAAGTTATAGCGTGTTCAGCATCGCCACATTATCTTCATCAAACTTATTTGATTCCTTAAAAAATTTAGTATTTTAATTATTTATATATTTTATAAACATATTTAATATTTAAATATCTCTGATGGTCCAAATCGATTTTGAGTTTGAACTCTTTTTTTAATTCTTAGTATTCAATTCTATTTTTTAATCATTTTTTGTTTGTCCCACGGTCCAGCCCAACCCATATTTCTCAAGCCCCACTGGACAATGGGCTTATATGGGCCGGGCTAAAGAGCACTGTTCTTAAACGGGCTGTAAAAATCATAGCCCATCCCTATCAAGTTATAGGCTGGGCCAGACCGGCCCAACGGGCCTAGCCCATATTGATGACTCTATATTTCATATCAAGCTTCTTAGAAGATCTAACGCTTGTGGAAACTACTCTGTCTTTCTTAAGGACAATGTTGATGAGACTCGTCCTACTTATGGAGTTTAGACTCCTCAACCTTAGGTGTTGCTACTTCTGATTTCCCTCATAGATTTCCACCGATTCCTACTGATCCCTCTCCCTATAGTAACAGTCCATCTCAGTCACCTCCTGGATACATTATTAATGATAAGTTATGCTGTTTTATTTATCTGTTGACCTAATTGGTAATATCGTAATCACGTCAGTTAGTTCTTGCTTATGCTGCTGTGAGTTATTTTGCGGCCACCAGGTTTGGCCAGTTTATGAAGTTGAATCCTCCAACCTTTACTGGTTGTAAGGTTGAGGAGGATCATCAAGGGTTTATAGATGAGATGGAGAAGATTTTTTGTATGATACGTGCTTCAAAATCTAAGGATGTGGAATTTGCTGTATATCAGCTAAAAGATATGTCATATCAATGGTATGTAGAGTGGGACCAGTCGAGGGGTGATGATACAGAGTTGGCATCGTAGGATGAGTTTTTGGCTACCTTCCTAAATCATTTCTTTTCTCAGGAGTTGAGGGAGGCTAAGGCTGAGAAGTCTATGAATTTGAAGTAAGGCATGATGTCTGTGAAAGAGTATGCCTTGAAGTTTCATCTATTGTCTTGTTATGCTCCTCAGCTAGTTTTTAGCATGAGGACTAAGATAAGGAAGTTTTCTTTGGGCTTGTCTCGAGACTTGGTGTTAGAGTGTAAGGTCACCTTGCTGAATAGTGACATGGATATCTCTAGGCTTATAGTGTATATATGGAAAATTGAAGATGAAAATAAGAAATAAGCTAAAATAGGAGAGAGGAAAATTAAGAGATCCTGGTATTCTAAGTAGGGTGGAGGCCAGCAGAATAGTGGTAAAAATGGCAGGCAATGGTCTAAGAAAAAGTGGGGGAGTTTTAGTTCTTATTCTACAACTAGTGTTCTATATCCTAGGCCATCCGATGATCATCCCTTTTAGAGAAACAATGGGTTTAAGGCATAAGGTGCCCAATCTCAGGCCAGTGGGGCTCAGTTACATCCTCTTTGTAGATTTATGGAAAATTGCACCGTGGCTTTTGTGATGAAGAAATGAATAATGTTTTAGATGTGGCTATCTTGGCCATATTCAGATGAACTATCCTTTAGGTGATGTTGATACTGGGGCTAATAAGGTCCCAGTTATTTCTTCTTTAGCTCCTGCACCAAAGGGTGCTACTTTTAGCTCCGACACTGGTCGAAATTGTCTGTATGCTTTTGCCACCCATCAGGATTGTGAGGCATCTCTTGATGTTGTTACTAGTATGCTAAAACTTTTCTCTTATGATGTATATTGTCTTCTTGATCTCGAGTCTACCTTTCTTATGTGACCCCTTATGTGGCTATTTATTTTGGATTTGGTCCTGAGTGTATTCCTGATCCTTTTTCTATGTCTACCCCAATAGGTGACTCCATTGTGGCTAGAAGAGTCTATAGGGGTTGTTTTGTATCAGTCTATGGTAGGGATACCTTGGTAGATCTGATTGAGTTGTATACGTTAGACTTTGACGTGATCTTTGGAATGGATTGGTTGCACTCGTGCTATCCATCTTTTTATTGTCGGACCAGAAGGGACAATTTCTAATTCCCAAATGAGCAAGTTATTGAGTGGGAAGGTAGTTCCTTAGTGCCTAAGTGAAGGTTCATTTCTTATCTTAGATCCCAAAAGTTGATTTCCAAATTATGTCTCTATCACTTGATCTAGGTTAAAGTTCTAACTCGGAGGGTCTTTCTTAGCAATCTTTCCTTGTGGTCTGTGAGTTTCCCAAAGTGTTCCCTAATGACCTAGTGTTCCTCTCGATAGGGAAATTGATTTAGAATTTATCTTCTTCCGGACACTTATCCTATCTCTATTCTTTCTTATAGAATGGCTCCAACTAAGTTGAAAGAACTAAGGAGCAGCCGAAAGATCTCCTTAATAAGGGTTTTATTTTACCTAGAGTTTCTTCGTAGGGAACTCCGGTACTCTTCATACCTAAGAATTATGGGTCCCTTCGAATGTTTATAGATTACCCCTAATTGAATAATGTGACTATGAAGAATAAGTACCCTATTTTAAGGATTGATAATCTATTTGACTAGCTTCAGAGAGCCAAGTACATTTCTAAGATTGATCTTTGGCCTGGGTACCATCAGTTGAAGATTACAGAGGTGGATATCCCTAAGACTGCCTTCCAAACTCGGTATGGACATTTTTAGTTTTTAGTGATGTCCGTTGGTTTGACTAATGCCCCGAAGAAATTCATGGATATTAAGAACCGATTATTCCATCAATTCTTGGATTCATTCATAATTGTATTTATTAATGATATTTTGGTGTATTCTAAGAGTGAGGCAGATTATGCCGATCACCTCCACATTATGTTACAAACCTTACAAGATCAATAGTTGTATGCTAAATTCTCCAAGTTTGAGTTTTGGTTGAATATTGTTACCTTTCTGGGTCTTGTTGTTTCCAGTGAAGAAATCATGGTGGATCCATAGAAAGTTGAGGTGATTAAGAAGTGGCCTAGACCTACGACTTTAACCTATATTTAGAGTTTCTTGGGATTTGGTGGTTATTATAAGAGGTTCGTGGAAAGTTTCTCTTCTATTGCTGCCCAGTTGACTAAGTTGACTCAAAAAAAGGTGAAGTTCCTATAGTCTACTACTTGTGAGGGTAGTTTTGAGAGGCTGAAAGATAAGCTAACTTTGGCTCCAATTTTGACTCTACCCGAGGGTATGATGATTTTGTCGTCTATTGTAATGCATCCCATATGGGACTTGATTGTGTGTTCGTGCATCATGGAAAGGTGGTTTCATATGCTTCTAGGCAGTTGAAGGTTCATGAGAAGAATTATCAGACTCATAATTTGGAGTTATTAGCCATGGTCTTTGCTTTGAAGATCTGGCGTCATTATTTATATAGGGTTTATATTTATATTTTCTCTGACCATAAGAGTTTGCAGTATGTGTTCACCCGGAAGGAGTTCAATCTTAGGAAAAGGAAATGGCTTAATTTGCTCAAGGACTATGACATGAGTCTCTATTATCATCTAAGAAAAGCAAACGTGGTTGCTAATGCTCTTAGCAGGTTGTCCATGAGAGGTTTGTCTCATGTTGATAAGGAGACATGAGGTTTGGTGAAGGATATTCACCACTTGGCTAATCTTAGAGTTCGTCTCTTAGACTTTGAGAATAGTGGTGTGATTTTGAAAGAGGTGGTAAAGTCATCTCTTATTGATGAGGTGAAAAAGAAATAGGTTTTGGACCCTATTTTAATATAGATCAAGAATGATGTGGGTCACCATAAGGTGATGGCTTTTGAGATTGGTGGTGATGGTATCTTGAGGTATCAAGGTAGATTATGTGTTACCAATGTTTATGGGCTACGAGAAAGAATATTGGATGAAGATCTTGAGTTGAGGTATACTATTTATCCTAATTCTACGAAGATGTATCATGACTTGAAAAAAATTTATTGGTGGAATAACATGAAGAATGATATGGCCAATTTTGTGTCCAAGTGTATGGTGTGTCAACAAGTGTAGGTTGAGCACTTGAGGCCTGGTTATTTGTCTCAAGAGATTGAGTTTCCAGTGTGGAAATAGGAAGTGATTAATATGGATTTTGTTATCGGCTTTCCATTGTCTTCTAGTAATTTGATTCTATTTGGTTTATCGTGGATAGAATGATTAAGTCCACTCACTTTTTACTAGTGAAGACTAATTATTCTACAGAGGATTATGCCAAGCTCTTCATTCAGGAGATCGTGAAGTTGGATGGTGCTCCATTTTCTATGATATCATATCGAGGGACTCAGTTCTCATCTCACCTTTGGTGTTTTTTTAGATAGTTTTGGGAAATAAGGTGAACCTTAGCACCGCTTTTCTTCCTCAAATGGATGGTCAAGCAGAAAGGATGATATAGACTTTGGAGGATATTCTAAGGTCTCGTGTGATCAATTTTGGTGGTAGTTAGGTCGACCATTTGCCTCACATAGAGTTTGCATATAACAATAGCTATCATTCCAGCATCTAGGTAGCTCCGTTCGAGGCCTTTTATGGTAGGAGGTATAGGTATCCTATTGAGTGGTTTGAGGTTGGTGAGATTAGGTTTTATGGTCCTGACTTGGTTCACCAAGATATGAAAAATGTGAAGGTGATTCGGGATAGGATTAAACCCCTCCAAAGTCACCAAAAGTCATATTCGGATATAAGGCGAAGGGACTTTGAGTTTAATGTGGATGATTTGGTGTTCTTGAAGGTGTTTTCCATGAAAGGAGTGATCCAGTTTAGAAGGAAGCTCTGTCCCCGTTATATTTGTCCATATCGTATTTTGAAGCGAGTGGGTAATATGGATTATGAGTTGGAATAACCTTTGAGTTTGGGTTCCATTCATCTGTCTTTCACATTTCGATGTTAAAAAAGTGTGTTGGGGATCCGTCCTTGATTGTTCCTTTGGAGAGTGTTGATGTCTCAACTTTCTTGTCATATAAGGAGGTCCCGATTAAGATTTTTGATTGGCAAGTCCATTGGTTGTGAATGAAGGACGTGGCTTTTGTAAAGCTTCTATGGAGGTACCAAAATTAGGAAGAATCTACTTGGGAAGCCGAAGAGGACATGAGGTCCAAATATCCATTCTTGTTTCCCATTTCAGACAATTGTGCTTGAGGTATGTGTGTTCTTAACATCCTTGTTTTCTAAATTTGTTAAAGAAAATTGTGATTTCCTTGATATCTTTGTTTTCTGTCTTCGTTAAAGGTAAGTGTGGATGAGCTTTGTGTTTTTCATTCTAATAAATACCTTGTCTCATCATTTGGGTATGAATGATCCTAAGGGGGAGATAATGTAACACTCCGGTATTTGGTCCTTAAAAAATTTCTAAGTTTTTATACTCACTTCCCAGACTACGACTCTCCCTACAAGTCGTAGGGTCTTTTATCGAGTCATATGGTGTGAATCGTACGGTCACCAGAGAAGTTTCCTTCAGCTACTATCTTGACCATGACTCATGGTAACGAGTTGTAATGTGTCCTTACGAGTCGTAGGGTGACTCGTAGTCACTGGCGATAATTTTCCAGATTTTAATTAAGGACCCTTTGGTCATTTACCCTCTTGCCTAATCGTGATCCACAACTCTAAACCCCTTTTGGGTATTATTATCACTCCTAAACAAATCAAAATAACTTCTAAAACACATGCAAATCTCCAAGGTCAAGAGCACTCAGGGTTTTTAAGAAGTTGATCAATTAGGGATCTCAAGGGTGATTTCTCTCCACAGTTGTGATACTTTTAGGCATGCTACTCTTCCCCAAATCTTATTTCATGAAATCATGTGTTTTAAATATTTTAATTGTATGGATTTGAATGTGAGTATTGATATGGTTGAGGGTTTTGGGATAGTTGATCCTTGAATTGTTTCCCATGGTTTTTATGGGTTATTCATGCTTTGAAATTGATGTTTTGAACTAATGGGTTGCATGAGTGTGGGAATTAAAATATGGGGTCAAGGTATTCCCCCAAATTGATTATTTAAACTTGGAATTAGTTTTGAATAATTGTGTTCCCTCAACTCACTTGTATAACTAGCTTTGAATTGTAAAATTGTCACTTGGTTTGACTTACGCACTAATGATATTGCATTGCATAAATGGTTAAACAATGAACATGGATTTTGAAGGACATGTTGGCTATGTTTGGATTTAATGAACAAAGAAGGTCGAGGAATTACCTCAAGTTAATGTGATTGTTATGGTATAGAGATAAACTTGCAAGTGTAAGGGTATGACGATACCCATGGTATGCCTCAATAGTCAATCCTTTGGCTAATGAATGGGTTATGTTCAACTTGTTTTAAATTGGGCTTAATGGGGGTTATGTGGCTAAGTTGTGAAGGTGTGGGTCTTGAATGACCTGCACAAGAAACTCAAGTTTACCGACTCGAGGGTTGTTCTTGATGACCATGTGCATACTTTACACTATTGATATATATTTGTATCTTGGATTGATGTAGGGTCGGGGTATTCCCTGGTTTTCCTTGATACCTCTGATTCGTGCAGCTAACATGCACTGGGGCCCATTCACTAGGGGGAGATGAACCCATATAGTCCGTGGGTTCCTATTTATGACAGTTGAGCTACTTAGTCAGGGCTATAGTTTTACTTCATACTAAGCCTTGTTCCCTATCCCGGCATAATACTTATATCTAAATATGATGATGTATGCATGGTTTTGAAGTGGATTTGACTTGGCATTATTTTATCCCTTATCCCAGAGTTACATGCTAGTGCTCAACCCACTAACCGTGTCCGAATGCTATATCCCCACACAATGTAGGGTCCGTAGGCAATTCAACTTTTTCTGTAAAATGCTAGGTGGATCGGCTCGGTTAGTCGGTCATTGGGGTGAAGTGGTGAGCTTCCATTCTCTAAAAGACTTAATCATTTCATCGGTTTTCTTCCATAAATTAGAATTGATGACTTCACATCAACATTGTCATTGTCATTGTCGGAGTCGGGGGCATATCCCGACATTGGTTGTTTTTGGATTAGTCAAGGCTATGGATATTACTGTGGATTAGGTATTGATGTTGACACAATTAGATGTCTTTGAGTTTATCACTATTCTATCTTATTATACGTTTGGATTTCAGCCGTTACTAGATGTATTATGTTCTGTTTGGCTAGGCAAAAGGGGTGGTATCCGGTCCTCGGTGGACTTGAGATATCCGTCACTGCCAAGCCATAATTTGGGTCGTAACACTCTATGAATCAAAACCAACATCCAACCCACACTTGTCCACAAGAGTCTCTAAAATCGGAAATACTAATTAAGTCAGGACATGCCCCTGACTATGACAAAAAAAATTCCATAATGGAATGCTAAACAACACTGAAAACAATAAGGAAACTAGTAAAATAAGCCTTCTGAAAGAATGGAGGCTCACCGTTTCACAACAGATCCACAGGAATATCAAATAACCTAACGCTTCACAGGCGTAACAAAAACCCTTAGGGATAAGAAGTGGGATAAACACTGGCATATAACTTAGGGAAAATGATAAAATAATACTAATGCTAAAAACCAGTACAAAGTCATATGCATAACATTCATATACATATATATAGGATGCCAAGATAGGGACAGGGGTCACAAACATGAGAGTTTAAAATATTCTCCTAAACTATGTAGCTCGCTCTATCCTAAGGACACCCACAGGCTATGTGGGTTAAGCTCCCCTGCTGAAAGGGCCCTAGTGTATGTTAGTCGCACTAACCGAGGAATTTGAAGAAAGGGCTACAGACACCAAGGCTCTAGCCATACCAAAATATAATGTGTGAACCAAGAACACAGTAATATAGAACCCTACATCAGCAAACATGGTTTCCAGTATTAGTCCCCCCAGGACTCACCTTCACGGTGAGCTACATAATCCCCTTTAAGTCCAAATTAAGAAAATTTACACATAATCCCCTCCATTAACCCAGGAGTCATATATTAAGTCTTTTACCACTTGGTATCATCATACCAATCATGCTTGCAAGCTCATATAATCATGCTTAATCAATCCATGTAACCATTAGACTCCCAAGTTCCATTTAAAATATAAAATCATGACCACCAAAGGCCTTTCAAATCCGCTTTAACCAATTTTCTATCAATGCAATGCAATGGGTTCAAAAAAACGTTAAACCATGCAAATATACATATTCAAAACCATGTTTGCAATATAGGTTTCGGTTAACGAAATTACCAAGTCAAAAAGTCATCAATTTTTGTAAACCCATGTTCTCTATTCCAATTCCCATGACAATGTACCCATTCTGTCCAAAAACCATAAATCTAAAGGAGAAATCATCAAGTCAAAACATGGAAAAAGTAATTTAAATGATACCAATCAAAACCCCTCAACCCAATTTCAAACGCACAATTCAATACACATGGATAATGATTAAATACGTGCCATAATGTAAAATTAAAGTTAGGGGAATGAGATACATGACTAAAATACACAAGGAATTGAAGACAATTTGAAGTTTGAAGGCTGGATGATGAATTCACTTTAAAACCCTTAAATGTTCTTGGGTTTTGAGTTTAAGAGAGAAAAATAATGATTTGATCTTTCAAAATTGAAGGGAATGGGGTTATTTTATGTTTAAAGGTCGTACAGGGGTAAAAAGACCAAAAGCTCCTTACCCTATGTGAAAAAAAACAAAAACTGGATGAAATTAAAATAGCAACGTGGCATGCTGCTATCGTGGAGGGTAGTCTCCATTCCACACCGCTATTATGGAGGGTAGAATTCATGCCATACCAATATCATGGAGGCTAACCTCTGTGCCATGCCAACATCGAGGACCCTCACTGCCCCGAGGTCAAAAAATGACCCCGAATCCTTTCCAAAAATTCTAAAAATTTCCCAATTAACCCTTTTAACTCCTCTAAACATAATTTAAGAGAAAATTGACATTAAAAATGTGGGAGGGTAAAAAATAAAATCATTGAAGTTTTGATGGTTCTTACATTAGCCCCTCCCTTCCAAGCCTCATTCTTCCCTGAATGAAGAGTTAGGCTATTTTTGGCACGATTATAGCATGAATACATCAAAAACCAAATGAAAGATTCGAAATTCTACAAGAGGAAAATGAAACCCATACCTTAAGCACTTTCATCCAACACGGGGAACAAGAATTGGCACTTGGTATTCATATCTTCCTCGGCTTCGCACGTAGCTTCTTTCTCATTTTGGTTTCTCCAAAGAACCTTCACCAAAGCTATATCCTTAATCCTTAATATACGAACTTATTTGTTCAATATTTCAACTGGTACCTCCTCATAAGACTAAGAATCCATAATATTAACATCCCAATTGGCACTATCAAAGACGGGTCACCCACACACGTTTCAAGTATAGACACATAGAAAATAAGGTGAATAGAAGCCAAACTCGCAGGAAATTGCAACTCATAAACAACATTATCAATCCTCTTCACAATCGGATACGGAACAACATAATGAAAACTGAGCTTTCCCTTCTTTCCAAACCTCATGACTCATTTCATGTGAGACATCTTCAAGAATACCCAATCACTTACTTCAAATTCCAACTCCCTTTGCCTTACATCTGCATAAGACTTTTGGCGACTTTGACCAGTCTTAAGTTGTAAGACCCCATAAATTCTAAGCTTAACTCAGTCCGTTAAAGCTTTAAAAGAGGTCCCAGACTTAGAAATTACAGTTAAGTGCTTATACTTAGAATTATTTTATCCTTTATAAATTGGCGATCCTATTTCATGACCTTTATGACCTTAAAGTATCGATTTTTTGATTTATTCATGATCAAGAATGTCAGTAGGTCACTTCGGGTGAGTTTTAGATTTTTCAGACCTCTTTTGAACTATGTTTAGGTGACCAAAATAGTGGGTCGATGTGATATTGATGGATTGCGTCGTCCATTGCGTCAATAGATAATTTCCCCCCATCTTTTAGTGCAATTCTAGTGTACGAACGCAAACTCGATACGGCTGTTGGTCATCACGTTGATGCCATCGATGCGACACATTAATCTTGCATCACTGGACACACTTTTAGTCATTAAAAGCTCGCATCCAAAGGGGTATTTGGGTTATTTTTCCACCCATATTCAACCCGAAAAATACTAGATTAAGTCATTCTTAGGGCTAAAACACTCATTATTCTCAAATTTACTCAAGAAAAAAAACCTTAGGGCTTCCAATTCAATATTAAATCTTCAAGAAATTCTCCACAACTTTCAGCGAATTAACAACCAAGGTACGTTAGGTGTTTATCCAAGGGTTTCCTTCCACCCTTGGAGTTTAAGGACCTCTTTTAAAAGTTCAAGTTTATTGAGTTCATGAATTCTATGTTGGGCTTGAATGTATTCATGATTATGATGTTAATTGGGTTTCTAATTCATGATTTATTACAAGATTCATGTAAATTTATTGGACATGTGTGTAGTATTATGTGAATTCATGTTAAATCCCTTGAATTCTTAAGTTGGAACTGGAAATCATGATGCCTACATGTTGATCAGCATTATGTGCATATATTATGTTCCCCAAGTGTTTGATATATTGCTCATGTGAATTAAATAGGGAAATCATGACATGCTAGCATATGTACACGCTTATATCTTAAAAATGTTTGATAAAATGTCTTTATGAATGAGTTATGAACATTGTAATACTTTTTAAGATCATGCTATGCTTTACTTTGCATGTTATCGAGTCTTGGTAGTATTTAATAACAAAAATTTAGTTGTTTACCTAGAATAACAGTAATTCAAAATAGCTCAGTAATGTCACGTACAACAACATTCAGTCAGTACAAAACTCATTATATCTAGAGAACAAATAGAACTCAGAACACTCAATCAGTTACAGTACTCAGCGAACTCAGTCCAGTTCAGTTAGTTAAGATGATCAGTAATAGTTCAGTTTAGCCTAGAATAATTTAGAAATCAATTCAGTGTCTATTCAGTTGGGAGTAGGATTCAGCACCGAGTAAACCCAAGGATGGGGACTCACCTACAAGTAGAGGGTGTGCTCCTTAGAAGCAGTCCTGGTATTCTAGAACTACGTAGCCAGTGTAGATTGAGACATCAACCTAACAATTAAGGGTTGATAAGGTATTCTACCTGCCATTTAAGGGTACCACCATTCTCGTTCAAAGCACCTGCCGGATGAGAGTGACTCAGCACTTGTCTTTACCTATGGCATGGTACTGACTTTCTTCTAACTAGGGTTATAGGTTGGACCCCAATCAATTCAGTGAGGGTCATTTCGGTTAGATGATTACCTCCCAGAGTTTCAGTTTGAGTCTCAGTATAGAACTCAGTTCAGTTCTATAGAATCAGGACTGTCAGAAATAGTCACTCAGCTATCAATAATACAATTATCAGTAAACTCAGATATCAGTCATTCAGTCATCAGAACTCAGTATCCAGTGTTACTATGATATCAGACACAACATATGTAGATATATGCACTGTATTGCATAAATAGTGTTTCACCTGTTTTAGTTATACATGGACTCTCATTCAGTTATTGTTCATGCATATGAACCCTTTCATATCAGCCTACCTCACTTAGTATACCAGTACATTCAAAGTACTGACGCATACCTTTTCTTCTGCACTATGATGTTTTATATCATAGGTTCAGATGCATGGGCTCCTAATTGAACTTAGCAGCCCAAGCTATCAGTAGCATACCTTGTGGTGAGTCCTCATAGTTCAAGGACAAAGTTATCATATTATTTTATTATTTCAGTATTCAGTTTATTGTAGTAGTCAGAGTTAGTTGGGGACTTGTCCCATCAACTCCACATTCAGACAGATAAAGGCTTTCAGACTAGGCTTTTAGATAGTATTCAGTTGTACAAATTATTATTACAGTTGGTATTCTTTATTAGTATTTCAGGTTTTGAACCTTATGGCATTTGAACCAATTTTTCTGCATTTATTATTGTATTATTACTTAGTGCTCACAGCAGATATAAGTTATGGGTTAGCTTGTGGTCCTTCGAGGTCATAAGCACCGTGTGGCATCCGAGGTGCAGACTCGGGGCATTACAAACTTGGTATCAGTTCCTAAGGTTCAATAGAGTCCTAGGAAGTCTAAAAGTCGCATCTATTAGAGTCTTGTGTGCGCCAAATTTATGGACAAGAGGCTAAGTGGAGTTTTTAGAAAAAGTTTCCTTTTTTTTAGTATTCATATCATGTGAGTGAGAATGAGCTCAAGTTACGATCTAAGTCTAATAATTTTCTTACTTTCATTTATAGAACATGCCTCCTAAAGAGAATAATTGAAGGAGAACAGGTAATCAGCCGGCACCTCTGCCCGTTCAGGCAGATCCCCTGGATGAGCCTATCTCCTATGTGGAATTCAGAGTAGCTTTCACCACTATAGCTTATTCTGTGGAAACCCAAAATGAACACCCAACTTCCATCCCAGTAAACTTAATGGACAATACTACTACAGCTAGAATTCGGGACTTAACCTGAATGAACCCTTCAGCCTTTATCGGGTCTAAGTCAGATGAGGACCCACAGGAATTCCTTGATTCGGTGTAGAAAGTTATAGATATTATGGGGGTGAAAACTAGTGAGAGTACTGAGTTGGCCGTATATTAGTTGTAGAATGTGGCTCACTCATGGTTCAAGCAGTGAAAGGCAGAAAGAGCCGTAGATGCAGGGCCCATAGAATGAAAGGAGTTTGCCACTATTTTTTTGGATAGGTTCTTCCCATTGGAGTTGAGGGAAGCAAAGGTTTTGGAGTTTATTAATCTAAAGCAGGGAAATATGATAGTGAAAGAGTATTCTCTCAATTTTACTCAACTATCCAGATACGCTACTCATGTGGTAGTAGATAGAAGATCTAAGATAAGTAAGTTTGTGTCTTGCGTGTCTAACAATTCCAGCTTCAGTTCCAGCTTCATCCTTAGCCAGTGCTCCAGTGCCAAAATTCAAAAATGGTAATAGAGATAAGGCATAGGCACTATACCTCAGGGTAGTGTTAGAAATGCCTAAACAAACCCTCTTTACTAAAAATATGGCAGAAACTACTAGGGTATCTGCAGGGCTGGCAGTGATATATGTTTTGGATGTGTCAAGCCAGGACACAGGGTCAGAGATTGTCCTCATTTAGGTTCTCAGGGTCAGAATAATCGTCCTTCAGCTCATTCCGGTCACCCAAATCAACAGGGTGCCGCTTCCAGTGCCACCAGTAGGTAGCACCCAAACAGACACTATGCACTTTATTCCCGACAAGATCAAGAAAGTTCTCTTAATGTGGTCACTAGTATGTTACAAGTTTATCATTTACACGTTTATGCTTTGCTAGATCCAGGATCTTCTTTTTCTTTTTTAACTCCTTATATAGCTGTTGACTTTAGAGTCAGTCCAAAAATCCTAGAAGAGCCCTTCTCAGTCTCTACCCTAGTGGGTAAATCTATCATAGCCCGACAGGTATACATGAAGTCTCCAGTTATGGTATCTCCGAAATTCACTTCAGCAGACTTAGTAGAATTAGAGATGATAGATTTTGATATCATTCTCGGCATGGAATATCTTTATTCATGCTATGCTTCAGTTGACTTCTAAAACTGAATTGTCCATTTTAAGTTTTCGAATGAACCTATCCTTGAATGGAGGGGTAGTACTTCAACACTTAGGGGTCAACTTATTTCTTACCTTAGGGAAAGAAGAATGATATCTAAAAGATGTATGTATCATCTCGTTTGAGTTCAATACTCTAGTTCAGAGACCTCTAATCTTGAGTCAGTATCAGTAGCATGTGAATTTCCCGAAGATCTTCCCGGGGTCTTTTTCGAAAGGGAAATTGACTTCGGAATAGACCTTCATCCATATACTCAGCCTATCTCTATTTCGCCAAATAGAATGGCTCCAGTAGAACTCCAAGAATTAAAAGAATAGTTCTTCTAGATAAGGGATTCATTAGACCCAGCGTATCCCTTTGGGGTGCATCAGTTTTATTCATGCATAAGAAAAATGGTTCTCTCAGGATGTGTATGGACTACCATCAGCTAAATAAAGTCACGAACAAGAACAAGTATCCACTTCCCAGAATCGATGACTTTTTTGACCAACTTCAGGGTGTCAGTTACTTCTATAAGGTATACCTCAGATCAGGCTATCATCACCTCGGGGTCAGAGAATGTGACATTCAAAAAATAGCTTTCAGAACTCAGAATGTCCACTTCAAATTCTTAGTCATGTCATTTGGTCTTACAAATGCTCCAGTAGCCTTCATGGACTTGATGAACCGCGTTTTCAAGTAGTACTTGGACATGTTCTTCATAGTATTCATTGATGACATTCTTGTCTACTCCTCCAATGAACATGAACATACATACCATCTCATAATAGTATTACAGACCCTCAGAGCCCATCAGTTGTTCACCAAATTTAGTAAGTGCGAATTTTGGCTAAGGTTAGTAGCTTTCCTTAGACATATAGATTTAGGTGATGGCATGTAATACCCCGTACTTCTACCTAGCTTGAAATTTTCCTAAGAATGTTAGAAACTTACTTTGAAATATGAATCCATTTTTGTACACATGGAATTTTTAAGATTTTTACTTTTTTATCATATGGGAAATTGAATTATCTTTCCAACGATACCAATTTCATCCAAATCTGGTATTGGAGTAAAAAGTTATGGATGTTTTACTCAGAGCTGTTAGAATTGCTCAGGTACGATGGACAGGTTGACGGACCATCGCCTAGACCATCTCAGCTAAGGCAGTGAGTCAACCTTCTAGATAAGGTACAACAGATAGGTTGACAGACCATCGAACTTGCGATGGACCATCGCCCAAGCCGTTGCTATAAGGTAGTGAGTCTTTTTTTTGGTCCACGTACGACAGTCAAAATGACACACCATCGGGCTAGCGACGGACCATCGCACGAGCCATCGCAGGTCTTGTTCAGTGAATTTTAAGTCATTTTTAAAGGGTATTTGGGTGTTTCTCACCCTTTTTAACCCCTAATTATATCAGACCAAGGCTCATAAGTTCATTATTCATTCACAACATCAAATTAGGGTTTTCTCTCAAAGATAATCTCCAAGAACAAGATACAAATCCTTCTTCAAGAAATCAAGAAATTCAAGTTCTTTAAGTCTAAGAACTTTAAGAAACTCACAATCAAGGTATGTCATGTGTTGATTCATGGGTCCCTTTCACCCATGAAGCTCAAGAATCTCTTTTCAAAATCCAAGATTTGTGTATTGATGAATGTTCATGATTTAAATTGAATTGAAATTCATGTTCATGATGTTGTGGGGTTTTGATTCATGTTTTAATTTACATATTTCAATGGTTGACCATAGTATATGATGATATGCATAAAAATCATGATAAACCCCATTTAAAATTACAAGTTGATTGATTATCCATGATTATTAGATGTGTTGATGATTGTATAACCAAAGCATGCTCCCCATGTGTTTGACTAAATGCCTATGTGAAAGAAAATTGCCATACTAGTATGATAATATAAAATACCCATTTATGTACAAGTTTATGCATGTCAAATGTTTGATGAAATGCCTTAATTAATGAATTAAGGATTGTGATGTTGGTCATGTATTCAAGAAAGTCATGCTTTTGTCAGTTTCTTTCCATCGAGTCCTGGGGGTACTTGTACCCAAAAAATATAGCTTTGTTCCTATAGTTAGTGTCATGATTTTACAATATTTTCAATCAAGCCATGATCCATAGAACTCAGTCAGTCATGTGTCTCAAGAAAGCTCAGTAATACAGTAATCTCAGTACTATTCCGTCAGTCAACGGAATCAGTTATTTCAGTCTAGTTTAGTTTAGTAATCCATGTTCAGTGTGTATTCAGATGGGAGTAGGGATTAGCACCGAGTAAACCCAAGGATGGGAACACACACTGTCAAATGAGGGTGTGATTCTTAGAAGTCAACCTTGTGTTCTCGAACTATATAGCCAGCATAGATTGAAACATCAACACTGTCAGATGAGGATTGATGCGGTGGATAAGCACTGTCAGATGAGGGTTACACCATTCTCTTTTGGGGACACTGTCAGATGAAGGTCACTCATAGCTTGTCCTTATCGGTGGTACGGTATTGACACCCTTCTAATTGGGGTTACAGATTGGACCCCAACTCAGCCATAATGGCGTATTAGGGGCATTTTGGTTAGATAACTACTTCCCATAGTCTCATTTATAGATCAAGACTGTCAGATACAGTCATTCAATCTCAGTAAAAGAACTCGGATAGTTCTTTAAATTTTAGAACTGTCAGATACAGTCAACTCAGAATAGTACGGAACTCAGCTAGTTTTATTAGAAACTAGACTATTAGATACAGTCACTCAGTATTAGTTATTAAAGTTATATAGTTATCAGTATCTTATGTTATCAGTACTAAGACTCAGTAATCATGTTATCACGAACTTAGTTACAGTTGCTATGTTATATATTCATGCATGTATTATCACGTTCATGTTATTCAGTTAGTTAGTATAGTTCATGCATGTTAATCCTTTGCATTCAGCCTATCTCACATGCATACTAGTACATTCAAACGTACTGACGTATTTGCGCTATGGTGTTTTATACCATAGGTTCAGAAGCACGAGCTCCAGAGCATCAGTAGCATTCCAATCTCAGCATTTAAAGTTAGCAGTGAGTCCTCATCCTTTGAGGACATGAACATTACTTTATTATCTCATTAATTAATTTATTAGTTGGAGTTAGTTGGGGGCATGTCCCATCAACTCCTTATTCAGATAGTTCAGTTAATTAGAGGCTTTTCAGACTATTATGTTAAGAAAACTATTTCAGTTGTTTTAGGTATTTCATACTACATACATATGTTATATTTTTATTAGTTATGTTATAGTTTTGAACCTTATGGCCTTTCAACTTTTATTTCTCATTCATACAGTATATTATGCAGTGTTCAAGTACAAATATCAGTCACAGGTTAGCTTTTAGTCCTTCGAGGTCATGAGCACCGTGTAGCATTCTGGGTACTAGATTTGGGGAGTTACATGGCATTAGAGTTGATACTCAAAAGACCAAATAAGTGAGAAACTAGTCCAGACCTATCTCTCCACCAAATATCAGGAGTTTCTTGGGTTTGGCTAGCTATTACCGATGGTTTGTTGAGGGATTCTCATCCATTGCATCCCCTATATCCAAATTGACTTAGAATAAAGTCAAATTCCAATGGTCAGATTCTTGTGAGAAGAGTTTTCAAGAGTTAAGGACTCGATTCACCTCAATCACAGTTTTGACTCTACCAGATAGTTCAGACGAGTTTGTGGTAGATTGTGGTAGTCCAGGGTAGGTTTGGGTTGTGTCCTCTTGTATAGAGGTAAGGTCATAGCCTATTCCTCTAGCCATCTTAAGCCCCATGAGAATAATTACCCCACTCATGATCTTGAGTTAGCAGCTGTAGTATTTGCCTTAAAGATTTGGAGGAACTATTTGTATAGAGTGATGTGGATATGTTCTCGGATCACAAAAGCCTGCAGTATGTATTTTCTTAGAAAGACTTGAATCTGGATCAGAGGAGGTGGTTAGAATTGATAAAATATTATGACATGAGTGTTCTGTATCATTCGAGCAAGTCCAATGTAGTGGCAGATGCTCTCAGTAGGTTGTATATGGGTAGTATGGCTCATGTTAAGAATGATAATAACAAGTTAGTTCAGGAAGGTCATCATCATGCCCAACTAGGTGTCCGCTTAGTCAATTCAACAGAGGAAAGTGTTTGGGTGCAGAATAGTTCAGAATCATCTCTGGTTTCTAATGTGAAGGAAAAACAGGTCAGAGATCCCAGTTTAGTCAAGTTGAAAGAGTCAGTAAGAGATCAGAAAGTATAGGTTTTCTCCAAAGGAGAGATAGTGTGTTGCGTTACCAGGGTCGGTTATGCATACCCGGTGTAGATGACTTAAGGCAATGAATTCTTGCAGAAGTGCATGGTACACATTACTCTATTTATCTAGGGGCCACTAAGATGTACCGCAATTTGTGGGAGGTCTATTAGTGGAGTGGGATGAAGAGAGACATTACAGAGTTTGTGGCTAAGTGCTCTATATGTCAGTCGGTTAAGATTGAGCATCAGAAACCTAGTGGTTCCATGCAAGAGTTCAGTATTCCTACGTGGAATTAGGATGAAGTGAACATGGACTTTTTGATGGATTTTCCCTGTACTCGTCATCAACATGATTCAATTGGGGTCATTGTAGATAGAATGACCAAATTATCTCATTTCTTACCAGTTCATACCTCTTATTTAGCCGAGGATTATGCCAAGCTCTATGTTAGAGAGTTGGTCAGATTGCACGGAGTTCCATTGTCCATTATCTCAGATAGGGGTATGCAGTTCACCTCGCACTTTTGGAAAACCTACCAAAAGGGTCTTGGTACCCAAGTTCACCTCAGTACAGTCTTTCACTCTTAGACAGATGGTCAAGTAGAGAGGACCATTCAGACTTTGGAAAATATGTTAAGAGCATGTGTCATTGACTTTAACGGGAGTTTGGATGACCACTTGCCCTTGATTGAGTTCACTTCTAACAATAGTTATCATTCTGCCATTCAGATGGCTCCGTTCGAGGGGCTTTATAAGAGGAGATATAGATCTCCCATTGGTTGGTTTGAAGTGGGTGAGGTTAAAGTGGTAGGGACTGACTTGGTATTTGATACCTTAGAAAAGGTTTAGTTGATTAGGTAAAGTCTTAGGATAACTCAGATCCAACAGAAGTTGTATGCAGATGTGCGAAGAAAAGATCTCGAGTTTGAGATTTGTGATTATGTGTATTTAAAAATCTCTCCTATGAAGGGAGTGAAGAGGTTTGACAAAAAGGGGAAACTCAATCCCTGATATGTCGGTCCTTACCAAATTCTCAGCCGTTTTGGAAAGGTAGCTTACAAGCTTGAGTTTCCTTCAGACTTAGCTTTAGTACACCCAATGTTTCATGTTTCCTGGCTAAAAAAGTGCATAGGTGACCCAACAATTGTAGTCCCTATGGAGGGTATAGATGTTCAGAACAGCCTCTCATATGAAGAGATCCCAATCGAAATTCTAGATCATTAGATTTGCAGAATGAGTAAAAAAGAAGTTCCGCAAGTCAAAGTTGTTTGGCGGAATCAGTCCATTGAGGGAGCTACTTGGGAAGCAGATTCATATATGCAAACCAAGTATCCTCAAATCTTATCCACAAACTCAAAATTATATCAAGGTAATAGTCTTCCTTAGATTTGCTTAGTTCTCTGTTAAATTACAGTTAATATTTGGTATTCATTACCGTTGCATATCATCTTTATGATAGTCATGCATTCATGAATCAATTCAACCATTTACTCATGCATCAGATATGTATGTTCAGTATGTAAGCTCAGTCTATCAGTGTTTCTCAGCTTAGTCAGTCTCATTCGAGGACGAATGTTCCGAAGGGGGAGATATTGTAAGACCCCGTAAAATTCTAAGGTTAACTCAGTCCGTTAAAACTTGAAAAGAGGTCCCAGACTTAGAAATTTCAGATAAGTGTTTATACTTAGAAGTATTTTAGCCTTCGTAAATTGGTGATCCTATTTCAGGACCTTTATGACCTTACAATATCGATTTTTAGGTTTATTAATGATCAAGAATGTTAGTAGGTCACTTCGGGTGAGTTTTGGATTTTTCAGACCTCATTTGAACAATGTTCAGGTGACCAAACTAGTGGGTGAACGCGATATCGACAGATAATTTCCCCCACCTTTTAGTGCAATTATAGTGAACCAACACAAACTCGACGCAGCGCGTTGGTCATCGTGTTGATGTTATCGACGCGATGCATCGGTCTGCACGTCACTGGACACGCTTTCAGTCATTAAAATCCTGCATCCACAAGGGTATTTGCGTAATTCTTCCACTCGTATTCATCCCCAAAAACACGAGATTAAGTCATTCTTAGGGCTAAAACATTCATTATTCTCAAAATTACTCAAGAAACAAAACCCTAGGGCTTCCAATTCAAGATTCAAGCTTCAAGAAATTCTCCAAAAATTTCAAAGAATTAACAACCAATGTATGTTAGGTGTTCATCCATGGGTTTCCTTCCACCCATGGAGTTCAAGGACCTCATTTAAAACTTCAAGTTTATTGAGTTCATGAATTCCATGTTGGGCTTGAATGTATTCATGATTATGATGTTAATTGGGTTTCTAATTCATGATTTATTACAAGATTTATTAAAATTTATTGGACATATGTGTAGTATTATGTGAATTCATGTTAAAACCCTTGAATTTGTAAGTTGGGATTGGAAATCATGATGCCTATATGTTGATTAGCATTATGTTCATAGATTATGTTCCCAAAGTGTTTGATAAATTGCTCATGTGAATTAAATGGGGAAATCATGACATGCTAGCATATGTACAAGCTTATATCTTACAAGTGTTAGATAAAATGTCTTTATGAATGAGTTATGAACATTGTAATGTTTTTCAAGATCATGCTATGCTTTACTTTGCATGTTATCGAGTCCTGAGGGTATCAAATACCCAATAATCTAGATGTTTACCTAGAATTATAGTAGTTCAGAATAGTCTCAGTAATGTCATGTACAGTAGCATTCAGTCAGTATATAACTCAGTATATCCAGTCAACAAATAGAACTTAGAACACTCAATCAATTACAGTACTCAGTGAAATCAGTCCAGTTCAGTCAGTTAACACGATCAATAACAGTTCAATCTAGCCTAGAATAGTTTAGAAATCAATTCAGTGTCTATACAGTTGGGAGTAGGATTCACCACTGAGTGCACTTAAGAATGGGGACTCACCTTCCAGTAGAAGGTGTGATCCTTAGATGCAGTCCTGGCATTCCAAAACTACGTAGCCAGCATAGGTTGAGACATCAACCTGGCAATTGAGGGTTGATGAGGTGTTCTACCAGCCAGTTGAGGGTACCACCATTCTCGTTCAGAGCACCTGCCAGATGAGGGTGACTCAGTACTTGTATTTACCCATGAAATGGTACTGATACCTTTCTAGATGGGGTTATAGGTTGGACCCCAATCAATTTAGAGAGGGGTATATCGATTAGATGATTACCTCCCAGAGTTTTAGTTTCAGTCTCAATATAGAACTCAGTTCAGTTCTACAGAATTAGGACTGTCAAAAATAGTCACTCAACTATCAGTAATACAGTTGTCAGTAAACTTAGATATCAGTCATTCAGTTATTAGAACTCAGTATCCAGTGTTTACTATGATCTCAGACACAACATATGTAGATATGTGCACAGTATTCCATAAATAGTGTTTCACCAGTTTCAATTATACATGTACTCTCATTCAATTATTGTTCATGCATATGAACCCTTTCATATCATCCTACCTCACTTAGCATACTAGTACATTCAGAGTACTGACACATACCTTTTCTTTTGTGCTATGATGTTTTATACCATAGGTTCAAGCGCATGGGCTCCTGACCGAACTTAGCAGCCCAGACTATCAGCAGTAAACCTAGTGGTGAGTCCTCATAGTTTGAGGACAAAGTTATCATATCATTTCATTATTTCAGTATTCAATTTACTTCAGTAATCGGAGTTAGTTGGGGACTTGTCCCATGAACTCCATATTCAGACAGATAGAGGCTTTCAGACTAGACTTTCAGACAGTATTCAGTTGTACAAATTATTATTACAATTGGTATTCTTTATAGTATTTTAGGTTTTGAACCTTATGGCATTTCAGCCTATTTTTCTGCATTTATTATAGTATTGTTACTCAGTTCTCACAACAAATATCAGTCATGGGTTAGCTTGTGGTCCTTCAGGGTCGTAAGCACCATGTGGTATCGGGGTGCAGACTCGGGGTGTTACATAAGTCTTTCTCTAATCACCTTCACCTTCTCCATGGACTGGTGGACTAAGTCAGGACTAAACAACCTAGTCTCACCATCCTTAAACCACTCAATATGAGACCTACACCTTTTACTATAAAGAACCTCGAAAGGGGATATGCTAGAATGGTAACTATTATTGTACACAAATTCAATAAGAAGCAAATGGTCAACTCAATTACATTTAAAATCAATCACATAGGCCCTTAGCATATCCTATAGAGTCTTAATAGTCCATTCCACTTATATATCCATTGGAGGGAGGAAAGCAATGTGAAGGTTCACTTAAGTAACCAAACCTTTCAGAAACAAATGCCAAATGTGAGAAGAAAACATCGTATCTTGATCTAAAATAATGGACACCAACACTCCATGCAATTTGATTATCTTATAATTAAACAACTTGGCATAATCTTCTCCTAAGTAATTAGTCCTCATAGGCAAATAGTGAGTGGACTTAGTCATTCTATCCATTATGTCCCAAATAGAATCATACTGATTGAGAAACCACCAAAAACCCTTAATGAAATCCATATTAATCATCTCCCACTTCCACATAGGCAACTCTATGTCTTAAGACATGCCACTAGGACTCAAGTGTTTGACCTTGACTTACTGACAAACCGTACACTTAGACACAAAGTTTTCCATATCCCTCTTTATATTGTTCTACCAATAGATTTCCTTCAAGTCATGGCACATCTTAGTTGAAACCAGATGAATAGTATATCAAGACTCATGAGCCTTACTCAAATTCCTTTCCCGTAGCCCATAACCATCAGGAACACATAACCTCTCTTGATACCTTAAGATACCATCTCCCCCAATCTTGAAAGCCATAACCTTTTGCTGACCTACATCATCCTTAATCTTTATAACCGTGGGATCTAAATCCAACTCTTTTTCACCTTAGCACCAACAAATGATTTAACTAATTCTTGAAAAATCACTTCCCATCCCTATAGTCCAAAAGATGAAGCACCAAGTTAGCCAACTTGTAAATATCCTTTACCATCCCTCTCTTCTTCTCATCCATATAAGATAAGGTTTCCATAAATAACCTGCTAAGAGCATCAACAACAACATTAGCTTTACATAGATGATAGTGAAAGCTTATGTCATAATCCTTGAGCAATTCAAGCCACCTCCTTTGTTTGGGATTCAATTCATTCTGCGTAAACACATACTGCTGGCTCTTATGATCTGAATAGATATCCACATGAACCCCATACAAATAATAACGCAAAATCTTCAAAGCAAAGAACACAACCGCCAACTCTAGATCGTGACTTGTGTAATTTCTGTCATGAACCTTAAGTTTTCTGGAAGTGTATGTTACAACCCTACCATGCTGCATTAAAACACAACCCATTATCATACGAGATGCTTCATAAAACATAATAAAACCATCAGGACCCTTGGGTAGGATCAAAACTAGCATAGAAGTCAACTTATCCTTCATCTTATAAAGGCTACCCTCACAAGCATGGAACTATAATAACTTAACTTTTTTTCAGTCAACCTTGTCAACAGAGAAGTAATAGAAGAGAAACTTTCCATAAGCCTCCTATAATACCCTGCCAAGCCCAAGAAACTCTCAATGTTGGTTGGAGTTGTAGGTCTAGGACACTTCTTAACTACCTCAAATTTTTGTGGATCCACCTTTATCTTCTTACCAAAAATGACATACCCAAGAAAGGTCACAACACTTAGCCAAAATTCACACTTAGAAAATTTTGCTTACAACTTCTGATCCTTAAGAGTTTGCAACACAATTCAGAGATGATTGACATAATCCTCCTCACTCTTAGAGTACAAAAAGATGTCATCAATGAAATTTATCCCAGAAAGTCTAAAAATTTCCTAAATACCTGATTCATAAAATCTATGAAGGCAACTGGAGCCTTGGTCAACACAAATAACATAACTAGGTACTCATAATGACCATACTAAGTTTGAAAAACTGTCTTAGGAATATTAACCTCCCAAATTTTTAATTGATAATAGCCCAAATAAAGATCAATCTTAGAGAAATACCTATCACCTTGAAATTGATCGAATTGGTCACCAATCCTAGAAAGAGAATACTAATTCTCCACTGTCACCTTATTCAGCTGACGATAGTCAATACACATCCAAAGAGAACCATCTTTGTTTTGCATATAAAGTATAAAAGCACCCCACAGAGAAATACTAGAATGGATGAAACCCCTATTATAAAGACCTTTAATTGTTTATTTAGCTCCTTATCTAAGCCAAAGCCATCCTATAAGGAGGAATAGAAATGGGACAGGAATCCGGTAGAAGATCAATCTCAAAATGTATTTTCTTATTGAGAGGAATTCCTAGAAGATCATTGAGAAATATTTTAGGAAATTTATTAACCACAGGCACATATTAGAAAGAAGGAATTTCATAATTATAATTTTTAAACAAAACTAGATGATACAAACACACCTTGGAAATTAACTTCCGAGCTTTAAGATAGAAAATACACCTTCTTTTGGGAACTAAGGAACTCTTTTCTCATTCGATCACAGGTTCATTAGGAAATTGTAAACTGACCTTTTGGGTCCTACAATCCAAAGAAGCATAACACAAATAGAATCAATCCATCCCCAATATCACATCAAGATCCATTATATCAAGCTCTACCAAATCCACCAATGTCTTCCTATGAAAGATGGACACCACACTACCTCTATTGATTTTTATAGCAATAATAGAATCACTCACTGGAGTAGAAACAGAAAAGGGGTTGGAAATACTTTCAAGATCAAAACCAAAGCGTACTACCACAGAATTGATGTGTGAGAAGATGCTAACACATTAGAGGCTTTTAACTTAGAATAATTGCAAAGTCTTAAGAAAATTTTGTTTTTTTGATTATTTTATCTTTGATTTTATAGTAGAAGCTAAGATACAAGAGAACAAACAAGGATGGAAGAAAAAGAGTTGAAATTTGAAGAAAATAGAAGAGAAGTATGGCTGACGACATTCCTGATAAGTCGTCAGCCCTGTGATAAGTTATTAGCATCATCGTCAGCCTTAGATATAGAATGGACCTCAGATGAAAGTTGTGACGATATTTCATGATAAGCCATCAAGGAATTAATAGGTCATCAAAATTGTCATCAGTCTAAGGCAGAACATGGGAGCTGAGTTAGATAAGTGACGACATTCGTGGTAAGTCATCAAAGATCTGATAGGTCATCAAAGTTTGTCGTGAGACTAAGGCAAAAAATGTCCAAATCAAAGAGGAGTTAACGATATTTGTGATAAGTCGTCAGCCTCCTGATAAGGCGTCATGAATGGCGTCACCTGTCCGAGAAATTGCTGCACTCTATGATTTTGTTTCCATAATTAGTGTGAACTATTTAAAGCATTGTTTAGGGTTTTCTAAAAAAGGCCAAACATCTTTTGGAGACACGTATTTTGTTACCTTTCTCTCTAGTTTCTTGGCTTGAAAAACAATTAACTCTGAAGAGATTTCCATCAATATTTTGGGATTTTCATTGTGATCAAATTGGAGCATCACTAGTTATTATTCATCTTGTGGTAAGTTTATCTTTCAAATCATGAATACAACTAGTTGTTTCGATTTTTGCATTATGAGTGGCTAAATTCCTTTAACAGGAATTATGGGATCTAGGGGTAAGATTTGATAAGATGCTAAGTGTTCGAGATTCGAAAGGTAATAGGACTCCTTGATAATTCTGAGGTTTTAATTATCGTCTATTTGTTGCAAATAATATATAACACCTGCTTTTATTTTCTTGAGATAAGAAATCAATTTTATTAGGAAGTGAACTATCAACATGGACTTGTTAACTTCCATTTAATAATTGATGTTGTAACAAGGTTGATTAACCTGAGGTAAATTCTGCTCAGTGAATATAAATTCCCTAAGTCCGAGAGAATTAGGTAATTAAATGCTTAAGTAGGTCGAGAGACATTTAGGCATAACTTCGATAAAGATAATATTTTGTCCTATTTATTGTGAGAATCTTGAATCACTATCTACATCTGTCAAGTACCAAAACCCCTAGCGAACATAATTCTGGTTTCCATAAACTCTTGATTATAAAAACTGAAACTAAAGTGAGCAACAATTATTTTCTAATCTCTAAAATCCCCATTTTATCTTTTCGTATCATTTATTTAAATTCAACTTGTAGCTATAGTTTCAAATTAGTTTAATCGCCACTCATATTGTTCCTTGTGGATTCGACCCCGACTCCAAAAGTTGGATAAATATATTGACGACGACTACCTTGTACTAAATTGACATGTAAGTTGAGCGTTATAAAAAACGGTGCCATTTCCGAGAAATAATTTAGCGTATTGAGATGGTTTGGAATTTTAGGCTACTTGCTTGAATTCAAACTTGTAAATATTTATTTTTAGTTTACTTTGATTTCTTGTGTTAGGTAGATTTTTATTTTAGTTTACTTACTACTATGGTATCATGGAATGAACATGATCTTGGTGGTTGGAAATCTTATCTTGATGATCCATGTCCATATTGTGATGGACCTCACTTTTGGCAAGACTGTAGATATGTTTCCCGAAGAAAGATGTGTGCACCATCTCCATCCTATCGGGAGTATAATTGTTTTGTATATGGTGGTCAAGATGGACATTGGAGTGATTACCCAAATGCCCCCTCCCCCCATTGTGCTAACCCAAATTCTAGTTCTTCTTATGATTTTGATAGGTCTTTTGGTCAAGAAAAGAAAGAATGAAGCACCCGAAAGAGTAGCATTGAAGCTATGCTTCAACTAATGTTGGATCATATGAACACAACAAATGATATCATATGTGATATACGTCAAGACATTAGGTCATTTAACAAGGAAAAAGAAAGGATAGGGGAGATGGATACATTATGTTTAGATGATATCTTGTTTGTGGAATCATTTAGACTAATCGAAGAGTGTGAATATGAGGAGAAATAATCCTATACTGATGATGATCTTGATGTTGATCAACCCTTGGATATTTCCCAACCAACCGAACCAACCATGAGGGATGATGCCAATATTGGGGAAATGGTGCTAGAGGCAAAAGAAGAAATCAAGCACAATCCTTGTGAAGACTTTAGTCCATTTTAGGGTAAAGATACTAATAGGGATTCTACTCCAAAAGTAAGAGTTAGTCCTCATTCGAACCAATTTTCAACATTATGCCTGGTGGATGTGATGAAAGTCGAATCACCCAAGCAAATGATGAACTTTGAAAATGAAGAGGAAAATTCTTACATTTTGGAGTTTATCTTTCCAAAAGGGTATTCCATAACCACAATCATAAAATCCAAGAAGCCTAAAGATCGATGTCCATTTAGTGGCTTTTTAAAATCCCCACTGCTTCCCAATGAGCCCATATGAAAGTTTGATGCAAAATTGGGCAAGCGGTTCAAGTCTTCGAAGTGGCGTGATATAACATTCCTTATCATGCCCTCACCTTTACCCAACGGACCTAAAAGAAGTAAAGATCAAAAGAAGGGCTGACAATTCAAATTGTCTAAGTGGAGGGATAAAGGATGAAGCACTTTCAAGGTATCTTGATAAATTCTGAGTAGCCAAGATAACCTGGTCATGCCGCGATATTAAATCAGGCGCTGCTTGGGAGGCAACCCAAGGTATTTTGTTGTTTGTATTCATATTATGTGATTGACATCATATATTTACACCCATAGTGCCAAAGGTATGTTTCTAACTCTCTTGTTTTGGTTTGACGCATTGGGGACATTACATGATTTTAAGTTGAGGGTGTTAGGACTACTTGTGGGTGTTGATGTCCTCTTGGGGTTTTTGTTGTCGTGCCTCTTTTCCCCGGAGTCTTGTTCCTAGTAGAGCCGGCATGTTTAGGTGTATTGTAATTTGTTGTAACATTTTGTAGTTGACTAGGAGAATTACAAGTACCTAAGGCAGTTGACACAGTTTTGTTATTTTGTGAACACCTCTCAAGTGGTCTAATTCTTTAACTGTGTGATTTGCATCTAATTGTGACCACTGTGCATCTTTGTATGGTATTAGTTCTAGTACCTTGATAACCATTGCTAAAAAATTGCTTGAACCAGATAAGTAGTAACTTGTGATATACTTGTGTGCCATGTGCGTGTGAGATTCTACTTAGTTCCCTTCGTATGTTGAATTTAGAACTTGTCCGGTTAGTCTTACCTAGGTTGAGGGATAGGGGTTAGGAAAGTATTATATGCCGTTTTGATATTAGCTCACTTTAGCCTAAATGACCTTCCATGTATGCATAATATCCCTTGATCACTATTTTGAGCTAGAATAGCCTATTTCTTTTTACGATACCTATCACCATTCCATTTTTATATCATAATGAACCTATTTTAGCCTTGGTCCTCCTTGGACACTGTGAAACTTGACTTAGGAAAAGGGCCTAAGTTGAGGGTGGCTATCATAGGGGTGCATGATTTAAAATGAGTATGAAGAAATGTAGAGTAAAAGAAAATAATAAAACCCTGGGTGTGGTAAAGAAGAGCAAGAAAATAAAAGTTGTGAAAAAAAGGAAGTGATTGTAGAAAAGAACCACACCCATCCTGAATAAGTGTGATCAAGAAAACATAAAAGTATAAAAAGGTTAATGAGTGAGACCCCAAAAGCTAGTGTAGCGTCAAGGAGGCTTAGTCACTTTAAATTTCATTAAGTATCATACCAGCCCCTAGCATACATTACAAGCCAAAGAGGAGACCTATAGTGATCCTAGCTAACCTATCTGAAGACCTTGGTAATGAAAATAAAGACAAGCCTATGGTATTCGGCATACATTTATTGGAATTTAACTCTGAAAGTGAGTGTCTTTTGATTGTCCCCATGGTTACATATATGATTGCTGATATGAGAAAAGGGGGATTTCTTTGTTATAAGGGCACACCTAATATGTTGCTAGTTGCTAATTTGTTAGGATAGTGTAATACTGGTCTATGCATGGTTGTTATAGCGAAATTAATGTCGTATCTTGATTCCTGTGTGTTGCATTATTTTTCTTCAATAATATACATAGTTGTTCTTGAATTGACTGACCTTGGAGATGGTGAAGATGTTTTGAGATAATATGGATGATTGACTGTCGAATGTACTTTGTATCCTCTTGGTTATGTTTAAGTTGCATGAGGACAAATAATTGTTTTAAGTTGAGGGTGTTGATGTGTGAGAAGATGCTAACACATTTGAGGCTTTTAACTAAGAATAATTGCAAAGTCTTAAGCAACTTTTGTTGTTTTTGATTGTTTTATCTTTTATTTTGCAATAGAAGCTAAGATACAAGAGAACCAACAATAATGGAAGCAAAAGAGTCAAAATCTGAAGCAAATAGAAGAGAAGTCTGGCTGACGATATTCCTGATAAGTCGTCAGTCCTGTGATAAGTTATCAGCTTCATCGTTAGCCTTAGACAGAGAATAGACCTCAGCTGAAAGTTGTAACGACATTTCGTGATAAGCCGTCAATGAGTTGATAGGTCATCAAAATTGTCGTCAGTCTAAGGCAGAACATGGGAGCTGAGGTGGATAAGTGATGACATTCATGATAAGTCGTCAAAGATCTGATAGGCCGTCACAGTTCATCGTTAGCCTAAGGAAGCAAATATCAAAATCAAAGAGGAGATGGCGACATTTGTGATAAGTCGTCAGCCTCCTGATAAGGCATCACCAATGGCGTCACCTGTCTGAGAAATTGCTACACTCTATGATTTTCTTTCCATAATTAGGGTGAACTATTTAAAGCATTGTTTAGGGTTTTCTAAAAAAGGCCAAACATCTTTTGGAGACACGTATTTTGTTAATTTTTTCTCTAGTTTCTTGACTTGAAAAACAATGAACTTTGAAGATATTTCCATCAATATTTTGGGATTTTTATTGTGATCAAATTGGAGAATCACTAGTTATTATTCATCTTGTGGTAAGTTTATCTTTCAAATCATGAATACAACTAGTTGTTTCGATTTTTGGATTATGAGTGGCTAAATCCCTTTAACCCGAATTATGGGATCTAGGGGTAAGTCTTGATAAGATGGTAGGTGTTCATGATTCGAAAGGTAATAGGACTCCTTGATAATTCTGAGGTTTTAATTATCATCTATTGGTTGCAAACAATAGATAACACCTGCTTTGATTTGCTTGAGATAAGAAATCAATTTTAGTAGGAAGTGAACTATCAACAGGGACTTAGAAGCACAAAAAACTTCCACTTAATAATTGACGGTGTAACAAGGTTGATTAATGTAAGGTAAAGTCTGGTCAATGAATATAAATTTCCTAAGTCCAAGAGGATTAGGTAATTAAATGCTTAATTAGGTCGAGAGATATTTAGGCATAACTTAGATAAAGATAATTTGTTTTCCTATTTACTGTGAGAATCTTGAATCACTATTTGCATCTTTCAAGTACCAAAACCCTTAGTGAACACAATTCTAATTTTCCATAAACTCTTGATTACAAACACTGAAACTAAAGTGACCAACAATTATTTACTAATCTCCAAAACCCCCATTTTATCTTTTCGTATCATTTGTTTGAATTCAACTTGTAGCTATAGTTTCAAATTAGTTTAATCGCCACTCACATTGTTCCCTGTGGATTCGACCCCAACTCCAAAAGTTGGGTAAATATATTGACGACGACCGCCTTATACTAAATTGACGTGTAAGTTGAATGTTATCAATAATGGGTTACATAAGTCAAGGTAGATCCTGGAATAAGTAAATAATAAATATCACAAGAGAAAAAATGTAATATACCGGTAAAAACATCATGGGATGACTCAAATTCCTAGCGAGTCGTAAGTACATATAGATAATTTTAGCCTGCGTTGGTTTTAGAAGTGGTGCCCTTTGTTGCCGATGATGAAGAAATGACGACCGAAACCTTATTAGCTCCAGCAGCAACCTTAGCTATAGGATAATTTATTTTGTAGATGACTAGGCTGACTACAATTAAAACATAAGTTCCTCCCCTCCTCAGTATAACCATGATGAAGCTGCCCACAAAAATGATAGGACAATTTCTCTATAGATGACTAGGCTGACCATAATTGAAACATAAGTTCCTCCCTTCTTCAATATAACCACGATGAAGCTGCCCACAAAAATGACAAGAAGGATAAGGTGGGGATGGATGAGCATTACTAACTTGAGTCTGGGTACCCTGTGCCTTAGGAACACTGCTAGCCTGGAAACGATGATCACCAAAAGGCTTAGGATAAGGAGTACTAGACTTAGATTAAGAATTTCCCCTATTCTTCATCTTGGTCCACTGTTTACCATCTCTCTCACTATTTTTCTGACCTGCACTTTTCTCTGAATATCTAAACTTTTTGTTCTGCCACTCTCCCATCTCTACCTACTTCTTTTTCTCATCCTCCACCTACTGCATATAAACCACCAGCCTCGAGATGTCCATATTATTGTTTAATATCACAACCTTACACTTCAATACCAAATCATGGGACAACCCAAAAGAAAACTTCCTTATTTTAGATCTCATGTTAAATAAGCACTGGCATATAACTCAGGGAAAATGATAAAATAATGCAAATTCCAAAAACTAGTCAAAATCCATATGAACCACATTCATATACATACATACATATATATATATATATAAGATATCGGGATAGGGAAAGGGGTCATGGACATGAGAGTTTAAAATATTATCCTGAACTATGTAGATCGCTCTATTCTAAAGGCACCATGGGCTATATGGGTTCATCTCCCCCTACTGAAAAGGTGACAGTACTGTTAGCTGCACGAATTGAGGAATACAAAAGAAGGGATAAAGACACCAAGGCTCTATCCATCCTAAAATATAATATGTGAACCAAGTACACAGTTATATAAACCCCCACGTCGACAAATATGGTTTCCAGTGTTATTCCCCTAGGACTACACCTTAACGGTGAGCTACACATTCCTCTTTAAGCCCAAATTAAAACAATTTGCACATAAACCCCTCCATTAACATAAGAGTCATATATTAAGGCATTTACCACTTGGTATATTCATACCAATCATGCTTTCAAGATCATATGATCATGCTAAATCAATCCATGTAACCATTAGACTCCCAAGTTCCATTTAAAATTCAAAACCATGTCCACCAAAGGCCTTTCTAATCCATTTTAACTAATTTTCCATTAATTCAATGTAATTGGTTCAAAAATAGGTTAAACTATCCAATTATACATATTAAAATCCAAGTTTACAAGTGGGTTGAGATTAATTCCATTACCAAGTCAAAACGTCATCAATTTGGGAAAACCCATGTTTCCCTTTCCAATTCCTATGACAATGCTTCTATTCAGTCCAAAACCATAAATTTAAAGCACAAATAATCAATTTAAAATATGGAAAAAATAATTCAAGTGATACCAATCAAAACCCCTCAAACCAATTTCAAATCCATAATTCAAAACAAATGGATAATGATTAAATAAGTGCCTAAAATACATAAGGAATTGAAGACAATTTGTTGTTTGGAGCCTGGATGATGATTTAATTGTAAAACCCTTGAATGTTCATGGGTTTTGAGTTTTAGGGAGTAAGAGAATGCTTTGATCTTTGAAAATTGAAGAAAATGGGGTTATTTTATGTTTAAAGGTCGTACAAGGGGTAAAAATACTAAAATCTCCTAGCCTAAGTGAAAAAACAAAAACTGGATGAAATTAAAATAACAGTGTGGTACCCTGCTATCGTGGAGGGTAGCCCCTGTGCCAGGCCAACATCATGGAGGCTAACCTACATGCTATGCCAATATAGCAGATCCTCATTGCCTCAGGGTCCCAAATTACCCCAAACTCCTTCCAAAAATTCCAAAACATTGCCAAATTACATTTTAACCTCACTAAACATGATACAAGTAAAAAAAAACTGACATTACAAATATGGGAGGATCAAAAATAAAATCATTGAAATTTTAATGGGTCTTACAGTTAGTATGCCCAATAACTTTTGTGCCAAACAAATAAGATAAAAAAATTTCTAATGGAAACACCACAACAAACAATTCTTGTGCAGTCATAGTATATTTTTTTTAGTAGGGTTAAGTGTTTTGTTAGCATAATAGATGGGATTTAAGATCTTCTCTTTCCTTTGGACTTGAACTGACCCTAGAACTACACCGCTAACATCATACATAACTTTAAATGGCATAGACCAACCAGGTGATGCAATAATAGGGGCTAAAATCAATATCTATGTTAGACACTCAAACACTTTCATACACATATCATGAAACACAAACTTTACCTCCTTCTCCAACTACTGCACAAGGGATGTGCAATTTTAGAGAAATCCTTAAACATTCTATGATGAAATCCAATATGTCTAAAAAGCTTCAGATACCTTTCATAGAAAATTAGTGGAGGCAAATTTTCAACCGTTCTAATGTTGGCCTTGTCGACCTTGATCCCCTTTTTCAAAATTTTATGACCAAGATCTATTCTTTTATTGACCATAAAGTGTCACTTTTCCCAATTTTTCAAGTTACAATCCTCACATCTCCTTAAGACACTAGTTAGATGAGCCAAATAATCTTCAAACAAGTTACCAACAATTGAGAAGTCATCCATAAATACCTTAACAATGTCCTCCACCATGTTAGAAAAATAAATATTATACAATGCTAAAAGGTTACAGGTGCATTACATAAATCGAAAGACACTCTCTTGAATCTGAAAGTCCGCATGAATAAGTGTAAGTGGTATTCTATGAGTAAATGAGAGCAATAAAACACTAATTATAACCTGAAATATCCATCAAGAAAATAATACCATCCTCTACCAGTATGACGATCGAACATCTGATTTATAAAGTGCATCAAAAAGTTATCCTTCTCAATTTATGTGTTCTGCTTCATATAGCCCATGCATATTCTCCAACCCATTTGTTATTGGCAATTGGGTAAACCACCACTATATCCAACCATTTGATAATTTGCTTATTTTATACCTCTTGTATATGTAGATTATGTTTTCATTGATGCTCAATACTAGAACACAATCTGGATCAAGACAGATTCTACATGTGAAATTCTTGATGAAATTTTAATGATATCAGCAATGGACTATCTAATGGCCCTATTGAACTTTTGGAAAACAGACACTTCAACCTTAAGTTGTTAATCTACCAGCATAATAATAATCGAAAAAGTATTGTTGGCTCCTAATAATGCAAAATAAATATGGGCTGGAAGAGCCTTAAGCTCTATGACTAGGGGCTCCTCAATAGAAGGCTTAGCCGATGGGATCGCTCTATTTTTCAAATCAAGATCAGAATTTTTTTGGTGCAATGCATAATAAATATGGGGTGGAAGATCCTTAAGCTCTATGACTAGGGGCACCTCAATAGAAGGCTTAGCCGATGGGATCGCTCTATTTTTCAAATTAAGATCAGACTTTTTTGGTGCAAAATTCTATTAATCCTACCAGGAAGTGTTCTCATTATCTCATTATAGCCATAAATATCATTACCCTCAAAGTACATGATTACTGTTTCAAGTGCTTTAACTCCAAGCCTCTTCTCAATAGGTGCAAGGAAGGTATCCTCATGGACTGTATCAACCAAAAAATAACACGCATATCCTTTTGCTACTTCCTACAGTGGCATACATTAAAAGTTACATGCTTAACATTCAATTAAAATTTTATCTTCACAGTCTCTTTATCAACCGATACACGTCCAGTTGCAAAGAATTGTCTTCCCAAGCTACCAAGAACCTAAAAATCTGCCTAAAAATTAAGGATAAAAAATTCAGTTAATAAATGAAGGATACAACCCTTACTAAAATATTAATAAGATCCCCACAAGTTTTTTTCACAGTGCGATCAACAATAAGAATTCTTATCTAAGTCAGTTTAAGTGACCATAACCCTAATTATCTATAGATTGCTGGTGGAATCAGATTAATTCTAGCACCTAAGTCACATAAAGCCTTAGTAAAATTTGAAGACCCAACGGTACAAGGAATCGTGAATGCTCTAGGATCTTTCTTTTTTATTGATTAGGGATTAGAAAGCGATTGCACTATAATGGTGCACATTACTAATGGGATCAAAACTCATAGTTCTCTTCTTTGTCACCAACTTTACATAACTCGATATTTTCTCAAGAGCCTTGACTTGAGTGATTTCCACCGACAATTCCTTCAATATGGAGATGAACTTGTGATACTTTCCCTATTCAAACTTCTTCTGTAATCTCTATAGAAAAAGAGGAGAAGGTCATATAATGGGTGTCAATACTTCCGAGAGATCCTTTTCCTTCCCCCATTTTTCCTTAGACTATTTTTCAATAACTAGAGGCTTTTCAACTATGTTCTCATCATCGTCAAAATTTCTAGATTCGTCCACTTTATCATTATTTATAGTAACCGCCTCACCTTTATTCTCAACAATGACGAGCATAAGTGGATCGACGATCATCTTTCTACTCCCAGTAATAGTAGCCTAACAATGACTAATATTTTGTAGATGTTGGAAGGTGTTGCTCGTAAGTGTTCCTTGTTGATCCTACTTTAACATGGATACATCTAATGAAACTGTCATTTTATAAAAATATCATGTGATTCAAACTTTTGACTCATAGCCAAAATATCTTTCCTAAGCTCCTTAAGGCAGTCTTCTATCTTCTCTACTCCTTTACCAATTTTGTAAGCATGTCTTCCATCTTTAAATTTCTAGAATCAATATCTTGATTCCTCTGTAGAACTTAGAGGCTATTCCTATCCTTATAGTTATCTTTTATTCTCTAATAACCATCTCTTCCCCCACTCTTATCTCTATACTCATACCTGTTGTCTTGATTAGACCCTTGGTTCAAAATCCTACCCTCTAATTTTCTAAATACTTAGATTCCTCATCAAAATTAGAGTCATAAAAAAAGCTAAGTTTCATCCTTAAATTATCCACCTCTTGAGTGAATAAATCAATTATTGTTCTCTACTCTGTGGATGGTCTAATTATATAAGTTCCTAATGGTATTTCTACCTCATGAGTGTACCAACCTCGATTGGTTTTAGTGATCCAAAATTAAATCTTAGAAGCTTGAGTCAAAGGTTATCTAATGAATGATTCACCTGTGATAGTATCTTCTACAACCTTATTATTTTCATTCAAACCTCTATAGAAGATCTCAGGTGTAGTTCAACATGGTGTTTTATGATTTGGGACATTCTATAGCTTTTTTTTAAACCTCACCAGGTTTCATAAAACACCTCTAAATGTACTTTCCTAAAGTTATAAACCTTATGTTTTTAGCTATTACATTCTGGAAGATGGGAAAACTCTCTCTAAAAACCGAGTCCTCAACTAATTCTAATTAGTGATCGTTCTGCATGAAAACCTTGTCAATCATAATAAAACCTCCCCATCAGAGAAAAAAGAAAAAACCATAGTCTAATTACCTCTTAGCTTACTCTCGATAGAATGTAGGAATATTACAAATCCCTACAAATTACATTACATAAATATTTGCATCAGCAGTAGCAAAGTCTACGAATACCCTCTTTAAGTTCAGAAACTATATCATAGCACTGGTGATGTCAAACTTAGTTCCTGGAGGTAATGCTAGTGGGATAATAACACTAGTTTTGACTAGCTCTAAAAAGTCTGGCTCGACTTCTGTATTAGTAAACTGAGGAATATACTAGTATAGCAGATGATTCATTTTCTCTTTCTTTTCCTTTCTCATTCCTTAATTATAGCTTAACGATCTACTTAAGCTTGTTTTGGCCTCTCTTTCCTTACTGCCTGCCTATAAGTTTATTGTCTAGCATTCTTCTCTGTCGTAAAGTGAAAAATGTTTTGATCTATAGTTTCCTAAATCCCTGGGTCTTGCAACCCTTGGTTTAGAACTCCTTCAGTATGAACTCTTCTGTTAATATTCTTTTTCTATCTCCCTGAGATCTTTAAATTTATGGATCTTATAGAATCAACAGATTTCCTTGACTTTGAGTGTTGGTCTTACAATGTTATGCATCCTAGAAATAAGATAAAGTACAATAAAAAATATAAACCAACATCCCAATAAACATAATTAATTAACTTTTTAACTATATTCCTCGACCACAACTCCAAAATTAATTATCTCCCAAATTACACCTCTAAATAAAGTATAAAGTGGTTGTTGATCAAATATTGAACCCAACTTGGTTGGGGTCGATCCCATGAGGAATATGTGTAAATCTCTATCAAGTGTTTATCTAAGAAATCAGTAAATAATCTCTAATAAAAAAGGGTTTTGTAAATCAAAATTCCAATTGTAGCAATTGTTTATTTATTTGGATTTATAATTAATATGAGAAAGGAACTACGTCTGTGTTCACCCATAACTTTAGAACTTTGCAAGTTCTTGGTACTTTGTGATCTCTCATGGTTCTTAGCATGTAGAATCAATAAGCTATGTTCATCCAAATGACTTTATGCCCCTATTGAATGACTATCCCCAATAACAAGTTAATGACTCATGGGTTTTTAATTACTAACACCTACCTTTGATCCTAATTTAGTCCACCTCATTTACTGGCTCAAGTCTAATTAAATAGAGGTTGATAGTTCCATGTCTCATTATTTTTTCCATTTCCCTATCCATTACTCACCTGTTAGTCCAGAGTAAAGATAAGGTGAAATCTAACATTTTCATCTATTAAAAAGTAATCAAACCAAGAGAATGTGATGATAGACGTATTTACACGCATAAAGCACCTTAATTTACCCATATTTTAGCTAAGTTTTGAGGAAAAAATATATAATTCATGCACTTTTAGTCCCTTTTCCTGTAAGTGAGCTAACAAACGTGATTAGCAAGTTTTCAGGTATAAATGATGAAGATTCCAGCACTTTATGGATAACTTGACGCCAAAGGAAGCTTCACGAAAGAAGGAAAGAAGCGTTTGGACGCCTATGGACTGAAAGTGATGCATGGATAACTTTTCCCGGGCAAAAACAGCATTTCTAAAGACTTTGGGGATCAGCAGTAACTTAGTAGGATTAGGATAAGGATGCAGTAACCTAGTAGGATTAGGATAAGTACGCAGTAGCCTAGTAGGAATAGGATATGGGTGTTATAAATACCCTATTTTGTTGAAGCTTTTTATTATCTCTCTCCATTCGAATAATTCATTCAACTCTTACAATTCGATTCACTCATTAATTCAAGTATTTTCCATTCGACTTTTGCTACTACTTTACGTTACAATATTCTGTAAGTTTTAACAGAGAAACACTACTCTCTTGAGAAGAACGGAAGGAGCAAAAACGTCCAACCCTAGTTGACGTTTATCACTTCCATCGCCAAGACTATCCTAAGTGGTGGTATGATGATTATATCTATTGTGATTTCCATTGCGCTCATGAGTAGCTAAACTTCTCTGTTAGGGTTTTGGAAGCCTTATGAGATACTATCGGTTTCTATGAGTTTGTGAATTCTTGATACGTATACTGCTTATATCATTACTTTCTTCATCTTAATTGAATTCTTGTGGTTTCAAACATTTAGAATACGCCAGTATAGCATTAACTTGTTCGAAAGAAAAGTTACATGTCTGGAAAAGAGAGAATGACAAGGAAATAGGTCTACTAAACCCTGTTTAAAAGTTAGTGCCGTAACTGGATTAACCTCTTGGAGAATTCGTACCATTAGTATATGCTTTAATCTCGAAAGAGTTAAAGTGATATAATCCTTGATGGTCGAAAGACGCTAGGATTTACCATAGAATACGAATCTCTATAAGCGCATGCATGTATGAATTCTGCATAACTCATAGCCAATAGATACGTAGAACTCATAAGGTGGACATAACCCTAGCTTACAATTCTCATTGATTAAAACCTACCAAGCATTCCGTTTATACTTTGATTTTATTACTTAACGTCACAATCCAGATCCCCCCTTTTTCGTAGAATTTTCGACTAATAGTCTAATAATAGTTGCATACCTAGTTACCGAGTATTCCCTGTGGGATTCGACACCCAACCCAGTTGGGTTCTATATTTGACGACGACCGCTTACACTCTTACGAGAGCTGTAGTTTGAGCGTTATCAAATTTTGGCGCCGTTGCCGGGGAATACAGTTGTCAACTAAGTTTGTGATAATTAGTAGACCCTTTGGTCAAAGATTCTCGTATTTTACTTTTAGTTGTTGTTTTTGTTTTCTATAGGTTTTGTTCAGTGCATGCCCCATACTCGAAGTTCGGGACAACCATTATTACCCATAAACCCTGAACCGCAAATTATTGGCAGGATGGAGGCACAACGTGACATTGAAAGAAGGGCTTCTCAACAGGAGTAGGCTAGATTAGCTGCTTTGGCCGCCGCTCAAGTGCATCAACAGAATATTGATAACCCTGGGCGAGCAAAAAATCCTGACGATGAGGACCTAGGTGATGACGAGTTACTAAACCCTAGGCGTGATGCTGAGGTAGAAACACCTGCTAACAGAAGAGATCGTCAAGCTAGATTTAGACCTGAACGCCGAACTATGCAGATTCCTTTTGATGATGATGATGATGATCTGGATGGAGCTGGTGCCACAGGAGCTATTATTCCGCCGCCCTTGGCACCCGGAGCCAAGTTCAATATCACTAGCACCATGATTCAATTATTGCAGCTCAAGGGGTTATTTGGTGGACTCGTAGGAGATGATCCGAATATGCATCTGATCAACTTTATTTCAACATGCAAGTCGTTTGACAATCCAGGAGTTGGGTAGAATGCAATTTGGTTTTGCTTATTTCCATTGTCTCTGTCTGGGGAGGCAACTCTATGGTTGGACGGGCTAACTCCTGATTCTATTTCTAATTGGAGGCAACTGAAAGACGCTTTCCTAGAAAGATTCTTTCCGCCATCCAAGAGAGCCCAATTACGGGATGAGATCATCAATTTTTGACAGCTTCCAACTGAAGCTCTCCACGAAACATGGGAGAGGTTCAAGAAGAAGCTTATGCGGTGCCCAAACCATCAGATGATGAATATCCACTTGATGGAGATATTATACAGGGCTTTGAACTCAGTGACAAAGCCAGTGGTTGATAACGCTGCAGGTGGGTCATTCATGGACCTTACTTTTCTTGAGGCAAGTGATATGCTAGATCGTATGAAAAAGCAGAGTAGAGCTTGGCATACCAGAGATTCTGAGGTAGCAAGCCCTACTGTATCTATTGGCATGACAGCAGAACAATGGCGAAGAGAGGAAGAACGTGATCAAGATATGACACACATGAAAACACAAATGAATCTTCTTACAAAGCATCTATTATCCAGGAAGACCGAAAAAATCAAAGTTGTTGCGTCAAAAGGAAGAGAGGAATCCGATTCCAAGGAAAAAACCAACTACTTGAACAATCAGGGGGGTTTCCGAGGCAATGCCCAAGGAAACTAAGGTCGGAACTATTATGATAAATCTGGATACAAAGACCGCGATCAAGGTGGTTGGAAGAATAAGACTGACAGGAGTGGTTTATATGTTCCTCCTGGAAACCGTGAGGCTGTGGCGTCTGGCACTGGAAAGATGTCCATGGATGATATAATGGCTAAGCTGCTGAAAGGAGTTGAGGCAAATAATACGGGAGTGAATGAGGTGAAGAACGACTTGTCTTCAATAAAGAAATTGGTTGACTCGCATTCTACTTCAATAAAACAGCTGGAGCAACAATTGAGTCAATTATCTACGGCATTCAACCAAAGAAAGGCTGGAACACTACCCAGCGATATGGTGTAAAACCCAAGGAACGACGGATCATGCATGGCTATTACTACCCGGAGTGGTAAAGTGTTGGAAAATCCATCCAAGGACAAGCAGGTGGTTGATGATATAATGGATAATGTTATTGATGCAGAATGTGAAGAGGCCGAAAAAGCTGAAGAGTGTGTTCATGACGTCACCCCTAGACGTTTGCAGCCTGAAAAGATTGATAGTTGGAAGCAAGGTAAAAAGAAAGTGATGGAGAAAACTATTCCCCTTCCACCACCACCTTTTCCTCAGAGACTGAAGAATAAGGCTGACGACACTCCTGAAAAGGTTGATAATCGGAAGCAAGATAAAAAGGAAGTGGTGGAGAAAACAATTCCCCTTCCACCACCACCTTTTCCGCAGAGACTGAAGAAGAAAGCTGATGATAACAGGTTCAGTAAATTCATGACTATGTTGAAGCAGCTGACTATTAATGTTCCTTTGGTGGAAGCGCTAGAGCAGATGCCCGGATTCCCTAAATTCATGAAGGACCTTTTAACAAAGAAGCGGGCAGTAAGCTATGAGCCGGCAGATAATATTCATCATTGCAGTGCAATTTCCACAAGGTCCTTAGTACAGAAGAAGGCAGACCCTGGTGCTTTCACTATTCCTTGCACGGTTGGATCTATGAATTTTTCTAAGGCATTGTGCGATTTGAGAGCTAGCATCAATTTGATGCCACTATCCGTCTACAGAAAGTTGGGGTTGGGTGACCCTACACCAACCAATATGCGGCTCGTGATGGCAGATAGGTCGGTAAAATGACCTGTGGGTATCTTGAATGATGTGTTGGTGAAGGTGTCTACCTTCATTTTTCCTGCAGAATTTGTGATTTTGGATTGCGAGGTGGATTATGAAGTTCCCATAATCTTGGGACGTCCTTTCCTTGCAACAGGAAGTGTGCTTATTGACATGAGAGCTAATGAGCTTTTATTTCGATTGAATGACGAAGTGGTCCACTTTGATATATGAAAAGCAATGAAGCAGCCCAGCGATATGAATGTGTTGTCTGTAGATGATGTTTTTTATGAGGATAAGAAAGAATTATCTGTAGAGAAGCAGCTTACTGTTGAGTCCCTATCTGATATGCTGCTGAATTTTGAGCGTGAGGAGGCTGAAGAACATGATGAAACTGTTTGTGCTCTAACAGGAATAAGGTCCTATTCTCATGCTCCTAAGAAGCTGGACCTTGATCTTAAGAATCAACCATCACCAACAGCGAAGACTTCCATTGAAGAGCCCCCAGTGCTAGAATCGAAAGAGCTCCCCAATTATCTAAGGTATGCATGCTTGGGAAGTAGAAATACACTTCCGGTGAGTGTGACAGATGATTTAAGTGAACAACACATAGAGGCTCTCATCTCTGCTCTGAAGAGATACAAGAGAGCTATGGGTTGGACTATTGATGATATAATTGGTATCCCTCCTGGGATATGTATGCACAAGAGTCATATCGAAGAAGATTGCATTCCTACAAGTAAGCATCAACGTCGTCTGAATCCATTCAGAAAATGATGCCCCATCTATCTCGATGAAGTCTAAGTAATCGAGATAGCTTGGTGGGAGGCAACCCATCGTTTTTAATTGTTTTGTTTTCTTAAGATTTTGTCGAGCCACGACCAAAACTAAGGCGCTTGGTGGGAGGCAACCCATCGTTCTAATCATTTTTGTTATTTTTGAGTAAGTGTAGGTGCAAGAGGTATAAAAGAGGAGATTGGTTTCAAATTTTGATTTGGAAGTATTGCATGTTGAAGGTGGTAAGTTAGGAATGAAGAAGCAAAAGGCTATGGGTTAGGCATTACCTATGAAAATATAGGCAAAGAACAAGGCAAGGCCTATGTAAATCTAGGCCACGAACAAGGCATGGCCTATGCTATGGCCTAAGATCTCGGATTCTAAAGTGCCGTAGAATAGGCGCCGCCTATGCTCAACAATGCCATAGCATAGGCCCCGCCTATGCAAAAGAATTTTGTCTCTGAATCTAGTATGCCATGGCATAGGCGCCGCCTATGCCTAACAATGCCATAGCATAGGCGCCGCCTATGCCAAGCATAGGCAAAGCATTAGGCGCCACCTATGGTCACTTTTGGACTCCAAATCTGATTCCAAATGGGTCAAAACCCGACCCAAGCTTGTCCTATAAATAGAACCTTAGTCTTAGAATAAAAATGCATTGCAAATTCAACCTAAGTGCCGCCTACCTCTCCAAAATCTCTCAAAAAATTTCCTTTTGCTCTTTTACTTTGCAAGAACATCTTCCGAGGCCATCAACCAAGTACAATGGCACCAAAAGCACGTCATGGAAAAGACAAAGCAACGACCTCACAGAAAGGCCAGAAAAGGGGAAGAAAAGAGCAAGATGAATCCTCCTCACTACAAATACCTCAACGTACTTTTGGATCAAGTGGGTACAATTAGAGGAAACTCTGAGGATGACGACTCTGATGATGATTCCGACGCAGGGGAAATGACCCCAGACATAGATGAGGAGTTCGACTAATCAGGTTTTCCATATTTATTTTCCACTGAGGGCAGTGTGTCCCGTCTAAGTGTGGGGTGCTGGTATTCGTATACTGTACTTCTTTGCCTACATTTATGGTCATATTTTTTTTGTTTGTCGTAGATTTTTATTCAACAAGGCAACCTTACTCTCCAGAATCAACTCACAGGACAACCTTGAAGCAAATTTATCTAGCTCTCATGTTAGACACCAACCCAGGAGCATACCTGGATAACTGATGGAACTTCAAGACATACTCCTTGACTATCATCCTACCTTGACTCAAATTCACAAATTCTTCTGCTTTTGCCTCCTCTAACTCTTGAGAAAAAAAGTAGTCCAAAAAGGTACTAGAAAAGTCATCCCATAATGTAGAGTCAACATTATGGATATTTCTCGGCTTGTGGTTTATATGCAATAGGTTGAGAAAGAAAATACGAAGCAAGTTGAGATTGGTGAGAGCCAGAGTAAGGAATTTAGATTTTTTGATCAGGGAGGAGGCCAACAATAGAGTGTGGAGATAGGGGAAAGTGGCCTAATAAGAAGTAGGAAATTTTGGTTATTTCTCTACGGCTAGTACTCCTTACCCGAAGCCATTGGGTGATTATTTCTCTCAGCATGGTGGAGGGTATAAGGCACAGGGTTCCCAATCTCAGGTTGGTGAGGCTCAGTCTGCTCTATTGTATTCTTTTTTCAGATTATATAGTTAGTCGCACCATGGCCAATATGAGAAAGGGAGAAATTGTGTTTTAATTATGGTCAGATTATCCATATATAGAATGATTATCCTTCTAGGGTTGTTTTGGGGCCAATAAGGCTCTTGTTTCCTCTTCATCGGCCTCTGTACAAAAGGGTGGTGCTTCTGCTTCTAGTACCGACACTAGCCAAAATTGCTTATATGCTCTTGATTCTCGTCAGGACTCCGAGGCATCTCCCGATATCATTACTGGTATGTTGAAACTCTTTTCCCATGATATGTACTATTTACTTAATTTGGGGTCTACTCTTTCTTATGTGACCCCATTTGTGGCTGTGCATTTTGGTTTTGGTCCCGAGTGTATTTTAGGCCCCTTTTTTGTGTTTACCCATGTGGGTGACTCTATAGTTGCTACAAGAGTCTATATGGATTGTGTGGTATCTATTGGTGGTCAGGAAACTTTGGTGGATCTAATTGAATTAGACATAGTTGATTTCGATTTTAGATTGGGAATGGATTGGTTGCACTCATGCTATGCTTCTCTAGATTATCAAACCCACAAGGTTGTCTTTAAATTCCTTAATAAGTCGATTATTGAGTGGGAGGGTTGTTTTCTAGCTCCTAAGGGGAGGTTTATATCATATCTTAGAGCTCAAAGATTTATCTCTAAGGGGTATCTCTATTATCTAGTTTAAGTTAAGGATTCTAACTCAGAGGGTCCGTCTTTTCATTCTGTCTTGGTGGTGAATGAATTTTCGGAGGTCTTTCTTAACGACCTTTATGATATCCTCTTGATAGGGAGATTGATTTTGGGACAGATCTTGTATCAGACACTCGTCCTATTTCTATTCCCCCTTATAAAATGGTATCGACTGAGTTAAAGGAGCTTAAAGAGAAATTAATAGATCTTTTAGACAAGGGTTTAATTTATCCTATTATGTATCCGTGAGGTGCACCAGTGTTATTCATGCATAAGAAGGATGGTTCCCTTTGGATGTGTATTGATTATTGATAGTTGAATAAGGTGACGGTAATGAATAAGTTCCCCTTTTTGAGGATAGATGATTTGTTTTATTAGCTCCAGGGTGCTAATTTCTTCTCTAAGATGGATCTTTTATCCGAGTATCATTAGTTAAATATTAGGGAGGTAGATATCCCTAAGACAGCTTTCCATACCGAGTATGGGCATTTTGAGTTCTTAGTGATATTGTTTGGCTTGACCAATGTTCCTGTGACATTCATGGATCTGATGAATAGGATATTTTGTTAGTTTTTAGATCTGTTTGTGATTGTCTTCATTGATGATATTTTGGTTTAATCTAAGAGTGAGGAGGATCATGCCAATCACCTTCGGTTTGTGTTACAGACCTTGAAAGATCAGCAGTTGTATGTTAAGTTCTCCAAATGTGAATTCTGGTTGAATGTTGTTACATTTCTAGGTCATGTTGTGTCTAGTGAAGGGATTATAGTGGATCCTGAGAAAGTTGTTGTGGTTAAGAAATGGCCTAGACCTACGACTCCAACCGATATTTAAAGCTTCTTGGGTTTAGCTGGTTATTATAGGATGTTCGTGGAGAGCTTTTCTTCTATAGATGCCCCGTTGACCAAGTTGACCTAGAAAAAAGGTGAAGTTCTTGTGGTCTGATACTTGCAAGGGTAGTTTTGAGAAGCTAAAAGATAAGTTGACTTTCGCTCAAGTCTTGACTCTACCTGAGGGTACTAAGGGATTCGTCGACTATTGTGATATATCCCGGGTTGGTTTGGTTTGTGTGTTGATACATCATGGCAAGGTGGTTGCTTATGCCTCTACACAATTGAAGGTTCATTATAAGAATTATCTGACTTATGACTTGGAGATATTGGATGTGGTATTCGTGTTAAAAATCTAGCGTCATTATCTGTATGGGGTTCATGTTGACATTTTTTTAATCATAAGAGCCTACAATATGTGTTCACTCAAAAAGAGCTGAATCTTAGACAGAGAAGGTGGCTTAAGTTTCTGAAGAACTACGATATGAGTCTTCACTACCATCGAGGTAAAACTAATGTAGTTGCTGATGCTCTTAGCAAGTTATCCATGGGAAGTTTAGCTTATGTGGATGAGGATAAGCGAGAATTGGTAAAGGATATTCACCGTTTGGCAAACCTTAGAGTTCGTCTCTTAGACTCTAAGGATGGTGGTGTGTTTATGCAACAGGTGGCGCAATCATCTCTTGGTTCAGAAATAAAGAAGAAACAGGCATTAGACCTTCTCTTGATAAAAATAAAGGATGATATGTCTAAGAAGAAGGTAATGGCTTTTGAGATCGATAGTGATGGTATCTTGAGGTACCAAGGGAGGTTTTGTTTTCCCGATGTTGATGAATTATGAGACAAGATATTGGTCGAGGTCCATGAATAGCGGTATACGGTTCATGCCGGTTCGACAAAGATGTATCATGACCTTAAGGAGATGTATTGGTGGAACAATATCAAAATGGGATGTAGCCAACATTGTGGCTAAGTGTATGGTATGTCACTAAGTGAAAGTGGAGCACATAAGGCCCGGTGGGTTACTTCAAGAGATTGAATTGAAGGTGCAGAAATGGGAGGTAATTAATATTGATTTTATTATTGATCTTCCACGGTCGCAAAATTAGTGTGACTCTATTTGTGTCATCGTGGATAGGATGACTATGTCCATTCACTTCTTTCCAGTGAGAACAACTTATTTCGCCGAGGTTTATGCAAAGTTATTTCTTCAGGAAGTAGTAAAGATTCATGGTGAAACTTTCTCGAATATTTTGGATTGTGGTACTCAGTTCTCATCACATTTTTGGCGCTCGTTTCAATGTGGTTTGGGGACCAAAGTGAGTCTTAGTATGACTTTTAACCCGTAGTTGGATAAATAAGCCAAAAAGACTATTCAAACTTTGGAAGATATGTTGTGAGCTTGTGAAATGGACTTTGGTGGTAGTTGGTTCAACCACTTGCCTCTCATTGAATTTTCCTATGATAATAGTTACTATTCTAGCATTGATATGGCCCCATTTGAGGCATTGTATGGAAAGAGGTATAGATATCCTATTGGGTGGTTTGAGGTTGGTCAAGCAGAAATGTTTGGCCCAAATTTAGTTCACCAAGCTATGGAGAAGGTGAAGGTGATTTGGGATAGGCTTAAGGCCGCCCAAAGTCGCCAAAATCCCTATGGAGGTGTACGACAAAGGGACTTAGAATTTGAGGTTAGAGATTGAGTGTTCTTAAAGGTGTCTCCCATTAAGGGAGTGATGCAGTTTGAGAAAAAAAGGGAAGCTCAATCCCTGGTATGTTGTCCTGTACTTGGTTTTGAGAATGGTTGGTAGTGTTGCATATGAGTTGGAGTTTCCCTCTAGCGTGAGTTCCATTCATCTGATATTTCATGTGTCCATGTTGCAAAAATACATGGGTGATCCTTCGTTGGTCGTTCCCTTCGAGAATATGGGTATTTTGGGTTCTTTATCCTATGAGGAGGTCACGGTGAGGATCTTGGATCAGCAAGTTTTTCGGTTATGAACGAAAGACGTGGCTTTGGTAAGGGTACTATGGAAGGACCAAAAGTCCGAAGAAGCTACTTGGGAAGCCGAGGAGGAAAAAAAGTCCAAGTATCCATTCCTATTCTGGATACCGAAAATTCATGCGTAAGGTATGTATTGATCTTAACATCTTTCCTTTCTAACTTTGTTAAAGGAAAGATTGATTTCCTTGGCATCTTTGTTTTCTAACTTGGTTAAAGGTACGAGTAGAGGCGTGTAGAGTCCAAATCGTGCTTGTATTGCCATGTCCTATTATTCGAGGATGAATGATCCTAAGTAGGGGAGACTGAAATGCCCTAAATTTTGGCCATTGTGAATTTCTTGAGTTTTGAACCCTCTGCTCACCGTACGACTCATACCACCAGTCGTATGGTATGGTGATGGGTCTAGGGACCCTAGTCGTATGTTGGTAAGAGTGTTTATTAACCAAGTTATGTCCTTGGTATGATAGACTCCATACGAGTCATATATTGGTGTAACGAGAGGGTTAAGTTCAATCATATGTTGCCCAGTGTCCAGTCCTTGGTGAGCTGTCTTGTATACGACTTGAGGGTACTAGTCGTATGGTGTTGTGACGAGTTAGGAAAGGGAGTCGTATATTGGATAGAATGTGATGTCCAACTTTCTATTTTGGTGACAGTTTGAGGGTACCACTCGTATGATGTGGTTATGAGTTGGAGGGTCCCTCGTACCCACCTGGGAGTTTTCCATAGCTTTTAAGCTTAGGGTAATTTGGACATTACCCACCCCAAGCCCTTAATACCCCACATCCTATAACACTTATTGGACATTTATTCTATACTTTAGAAGATTAAAAACACTCTCTAAACTCTCTCTAAAGACCTCTCAAGAAGATTGGGCTAGGGTTTCTTCAAGGTGGTCAGCTAAAGGCTTAAGGATCAAAATCTCTCCCTGAATCTTCGTAACTCAGGCATGTGACTCTTCCTTCATTGTTAGTTCACAAAAATCATGTGTTTAAATATTTTTCATGAATTATTAATGGTGGTTTTGAAAACCATCTTTGAGGGTTTGAATGCACAATGTTGAGTATTATTTTCTCATGGTTTAAATTGTGATTATACATGTTTTGATAATGGTTTTGCATATGTGGATGCTTTGGAATTGTGATTTAAACTAAGGGTTCATGGTTACCCTAACTTGATGGTTTTTGGCTTGAATAATGGTTTGAATGATATGCTCTTTACCTGTTTGTGAAATTGCATATTAGAATGATCTTGTCACATGTTGAATTGTGTTTTAAACTAAGGCATTGGCCTAATGATGTAAGTGATTGGTAAATGGTTTTATGAAATCCTTGTTGGCCATTAATTGGTTTGAATTTCTAAATGGGTTCGAGTCCCTAAATCATGAATTGAATTGATTTCTTGGTTTAGACAATGGGTTCGAGTCCTAAAGTTGATTAATAATGGTTATGACATGTTGTACGCTTGCAAGTGGGGTTGGTATGACGATACCAATGGGATTCCTTTGGTAAGTAATTGGATTAATGGTTGTGTATATGTGTAATGAATGTTTTAATTAGGTTTTAAAGAAGTATGTGTAGTCGAGCCGTGAAAGTGGAGTCCAAAGAACTAACACTGGAAATCGTGCTAGCCGGTACGGGTGTCTATATGACCGGGAGGTTTGAGTCCCCTGAATGAATATATGAATGGGAGGTTCGAGTCCCCCATTTTGTATACATTGGTGCTTAAGTCGCCTAAATTATGCCGAGAGGTTTGAGTCCCCCTTAAAGGCATATACAAATATGGATATTCTCTGGTTCGTGCAGCTACACGCACTGGGGACCTTCAAGATAGAACCCTTTCTTAGGATTCCCTATACTGGGGACAATGGCACTATCCTAATCAAAAGGCTTCTACATCTCGGGGTACCCCCACCGATTAATAATAGGCATTGGGGCAGGTTCAAACTATAGAGCAGGATGGACTAGTGACGGAGGAGGAATTTCAATGGGGACACTATTACTATATTCTCCTTCCTCACTTCCCTCTCCTCCTTCAGGATATGACTTAGAACCTTTACCATCGAAGGCGATGCTAGATGCAGCCTTGTTGGTGCTTTCGGAGGTATCTTCCCCATTTTTGTGCTCTCCTTAACGTCTAAAAAATCTGACTCCTCTTCCTCTTTAAATTTTGAAGAAAATTATGGTGGTGATTGACTCGGGTTCTTCATTCAGGGCTTATCCTTCTAGACCCGGGGTAATATACTTCTTTGTTCTATTGGTTCCGCGATGGGGTATTCCTATTCAGAACTACTAGAATCATTATTAATATGCTCATCCCTAAGTTGGTGGGTGGGACGAATGTACTTTTTTGGGGTCTGCATGGTACCCTTTGCTTAGTCATTCTTTGGTGCCATTGTACCTGGGGGAATAACACTTATTAGTTAACACTAGAATAAGGAAAGAAAAAACAAAAATATTAAAATTTTCATAGTGGATGGGTACCCTACGAGTCAAACTATGATTCATTACAAGAGGCTACGAGTCATTTTGACAGTTGTGAGGTTCAATGTAATGCAGTGGGTTGGGTACTAATCATCCTATGAGTTTACCCAATGAGTTGTTGGGTCACCCAATGACTCAAGTGACTCGTTGTCTGGCCAGAAAATACAATCTTGCAATCCAAATATGCCCAGTCACTACGAGTCATACTATGAGTCGTATGGTGAGACGATGACTTGTAGGGTGAGTCATTATATAACTAGAGGGATTTCACCTCTATCCAATGCATGTTAGAAGTGGCTACGATTTACCCAATGACTCGTTAGGTTACCCTACAAGACATAGTATGACTCATCATGACTGCTAACTTGAAAAGTTAGGGATTCTGTGTTCAATCGAATTATCGAGGGTAATCAAACTACCCTCTAGATTTTCACACAATTTATTCCATAAATTATTAACCACATCAAGTTCTACTCCACTAATAACAATTTTGAATTCTCCAGAACCTTAACATTAACTCTAATCCTAGGTAAGTGATGAACTTAGAACCCAAATCAAATTGTCGAAGTAAAACAAGTATGAATTTTGAATTAGCAACATAGGTTGAGCACTTACTTCAAGTAGAGAAAAATTTCTTTGATTCCTTAATTAATACTTAGCCTTGTTGTTGAGAGTATGAGAGCCAAATTTTTGCAGTCTTGTGGGAGTAGTTAGGAATTTAAGTAGGGTGATTGAAGATGATTAGGAGTGTATTAGTGATAGGAGTGCCAGTTATGGGAATAGAAGAAGTCATGTGTCTTCAAAATTGGAAAAGAAATTAATTAATTACTTTAATTTCCCATTAATTCATGCGATTTGAGTCAGGTCAGTCCAATAGGTCTGCAATTTCATCCCTAACTACAACTCTTGGCAATGATTCGTAGTCAGTGGCTACGACTTGCTGTCTCCTTTTATTTAGAGTTTATCCTTACCTAAGTCTCTAGTCATGATGACTCAAGGCGATGAGTCGTGTCACTAATAACGACTTGTTCTGAGAGTCATTAAGACTCCAGAGAGTACTTACCTGGGTGATTTCACTCAGGCTTCTCCGAACGAGTCTGGTGATGAGGCGTAGGGTGTCCCTAGGACTCATAGGGTCCCTCATGGGGACCTAGGCACCAAATTCTTTTCTAGTCTTTCCTGCATCTTTCAACCCTGCACACTGAACATATAAATTACCCTAAAATGTAAAAAGTACAAAACATAGGTTTCCTCCCATGCAACACTTGATTTAAAGTCACAGCAAGATGTGGCTATGTTGGATACTCAAACTTCACCAACAATTCCATTGGTTGCCTCCTATGCAGCACCTGAATTAACATCGTGGCATGAATCGATTTACTTGGCTACTAAAACTTCCCCAAGACTAATATCGTCACATACTTTCAATTCCTCCATGCTGCCTACGTAATACTTGATATAATGCCCGTTTACCTTGAATAGAGCATTACCTTCTCATTTAATCTTAATTGTACTATGTGGAAATACTCTAACCACGGTGAATAGTCCAAACCAACTTGACTTTAATATACCAGGAAATAAGGAAAGTCTCAAATTATACAACAAAATCATATCATCGGGCTAAAATACCTTTTCCTCAATCTTCTTGTCATGGTACAACTTCATCTTCTCCTTATACAAGATAGAACTCTCAAAAACATAGAAGTGGAATTCATAAAACTCATTGATCTTACACATCCTCAAGTTTGCAACATCATTCCACTCAAAATTCAGCTTCTTCAACGCCCATAGTGCCTTATGCTCAAGTTCAATCAGCAAGTGACATGCCTTACCGTACAGGAGGTGATATGAAGAGGAACCTATGGGAGTTTTTTAAGATGTATGGTAGGCCCAAAGTTCATTATCTAGCTTCCTTGACCAATTATTTCGGTTGGCATTCATAGTCTTCGCCAAAATAAGCTTGATCTCATGATTAGAAACCTCAACCTGCCCACTTATCTGTGGATGGTAAGGGGTTGCCACCTTATGTTTTTTACAGTGCCCAAGCACACACGCAAGTGTACGTGGTCTTATCAAGTAGTAAAGTGGATTCAAGAAAGCCCAAGTATTGATCTCTTAGGGACTTGCGTTCACTGACTATCCAATTCTAGTTCAACAATTGAGAAAAAGTAAACAAAAAGGTTTTAGAATTGTAAACTAAAAAGAAACTAAACGAATGCGGAAAAATAATGACTTTGGACAATCAGTGTATAGAAGCCCAGGGTTAAGGCTTAAGAACAATCATACTACACCATTGAACTTTGTTCGTTAAATCACTTCTCTTGGTTGTTTATTCATAGGGTTAATCGCATGATTATGGTTTCCCAACCTCTAATCCTTTACCTAAGTTGAACCTTACAACTACATCATTGAGCGGGGATGTAATGGTCCACTTAAGTTCTTTAAGCTATCATCCTACATGTGAATCAAGTAAGGCATCTAAGTACATACCTATCCTAGATACTAATTTGAATTCCTTGTTTCATAAAGAAACCCAAACCATACTTTTCTTATTCCCATGTTCTATTGCCCTATTCCCTCTCCCGAGCTCACAAGGTTGACAATTGATGTATTTTAAGGGCCGTGAATCTTTAAAATAGTTATAACAAGAATAAAAAATGAATCAATAATGATAAGAAAATCAAATAAACTTGATTCAAAACAAAAGTAGTCATGATCTTGGCCTTAACCCCGGAAAGGGAGTTTAGCCTCTAATGGAAATATTCATCATCCAATCTCTTGGATTGATGATACAAACCATAAAGAAAACTAAATTAAAGAATGATAAAACCCAAAAAAAAGTTGTTGTATCCTCCAATATATTCCAAGGGAGTCCCAAAGTGATTAAAAACGTTTAAAAATTTGTATTTATAGAAATAAGGTAAGCCCAAGCCGTGTTGGACAAGGAATCAACGTGCAGTCCAGGGGTTAAATGGAGCATGTGACGCACGCTGTATTCCAAAGGAATGGAGAATGCGACGCACTAATATCATGCTTAAAAACTATTTTGGGTCCCTTCTAAGTATTTTTCTGTGTATCACACGCCAAGATACTTTCTTACGCGCTCTCATTCGCCTAAGACATTTCATGTGTCCAAATTTGTGTCAAGTTGCGTATTGTGCTTCCGTGATCCATTCCAAGCCTTTTTGAGTTGTTTACACTTGATTTGAAGATTTTATATACTTCAAATATCATCATAATCCATTAAACAAGAATCCTATATCATTAAACATAACAATTTAGAGCTCAAAACAACACAACATCCAAGACGTAGAACTAGAAACACGATTTAAGCATAGGCTTCATTCACTTTGATTTCTAACTTATTGTTTTGACTCCTTTCTTGATACAATTGACCCTTGAACATTACCAAAAAGTTTTTTCACATATAAATACACAATAACAACCTTATTAACTCATTAAACATGTTATAACCCAATACGATAGATTAGACAAACACCTAGCTCAAGCTAGTCACACTAGTTTTCTCGGTTGACTTCTAAATGATCAATTTGAATCAAAACTTGTGTGGAAACACTATTAAACATTGTAAACACATACATGGACACTTAGATTCACATTTATATAATTATCACCACAATAAGCACATGAATAATCCTCAAAACAAGGCTAAAAATGATAGAATAGCAACGCTAAAATGTATAAATTCACCCAACATCAGTTTCACACCACATTTCTCAAGCAGTACCTTAAATAGATGATGGAAGAAATGGGATCCACCATCACTAATGATAGCACATGGAGTACCAAATTGAGAGAATATGTTTATCTTCAAAAATGTTATAACACTGCGATCTTTATTATTGGGAAGTGCAACTGCTTCCACCTACTTAGATATATAGTCAACTGCTGCCAATATAACCTCCATACCATGCAAACTCACAAGCGGACCCATGAAATCAATACCTCACATATCAAATAACTCAAGCTCAAGAATTGGTGTTATGGGGAGATCATGCTTTCGCTAGATATTTCCTTAATGTTGGTATTGGTCACAAGCCTGTACATAGTATTGTGCATCTTTATAAATTGTCGGGCACTAATAACCACACTATAGAATTTTATAGGTCGTGTGAGTACCTTTATTGTGACCCCTAACTAAAGTCAAATGACAGTCCTTCAAAATGCTCATAATCTCAACTTTGGGAATACACCTCCAAATCACATCATCCACACACACTCAAAACAAGAAAGACTTATCACAGAAAAACTTTCAAACCTCATGCATAAATCATTTTCACTGCTAAAATGACAAGTCTTTAGGGATGGGGTCACTTTCCAAATAGTTGGGAAAATTAGAAAATCAAGGGATTAAGTCTTATGATACTACCAAGACCCGCTCATCTGGAAAATATCATCAGTTTCAAGCTCATCCCCTAATTTAAGTATCGTCTCCTCTTCTTGGCAGGATAGATGGTGTGCAACCTAATTTACTATACCTTTCTATTCCTTAACCTCAAAGTTGAGCTACTATAACAATAGTACCCATCGAATCAACCTAGGCTTCGCATCTTTATTTGCCATAAGGTACCTTAAAGATGCATGATCAGTATGCACATTGACTTTGATCCCAATATAGGACCAAAATTTCTCAAAATCAAACACCACCACAAGTAACTCCTATTCAATAACCATATAATTTTTTGTGCGGGGTTGAGTGATTTGCTGGAATAATAGATGGGATGACATATTTTCTTGTGTTTTTGGCCTAGTTCAACTCCTAGGGCCACACCACCAGCATCACACATCACCTCAAATGGAAGAGTCCAGTCCGAAGACACAATGATAGGGGTAGAAACTAACCGCTCTTTTAGGAACTCAAAGGCCTTAAGACAAGAATTCTTAAACACAAAATTCACCTCTTTATCTAATAATTTGCACAATGGGTTAGCAATTTTAGAGAAGTCCTTGATGAATCACCTATAGAACCCTGCATAACCCAAGAAACTCCAAATACCTTTGACAAAAATAGGTGGAGGAAATTTCTCAATCACCTCAATTTTAGCCATGTCAGCCCTTATTCCCTTCTTCAAAATCTTGTTCCCCAAAACTATCCCCTCTTTAAACATGAAGTGACACTTCTTATAATTCAACACCAAGTTGTAATCCTCACGTCTCTAAAATTCATTAGCTAAGTAGGCCAAAGAGTTATCAAAAGAGTCACCCACAATCGAGAAATTATCCATAAAGACCTCAATAGTATCCTTTACCATATTAGAAAAGATAGATATCATACAACGCTGAAAGGTGGCAAGAGCATTACAATGTTCAAGAGGCATCATTTTGAATATGAACGCACCATATATACTTGTGAAAGTGGTTTTCACTTGGCCTTTGAGGGCAATAGAAATCTGATTATACCCCGAATAACTATCAAGAAAGTAATACCATCCTCTACCTGTGAGATGGTCTAATATTTTGTCTATGAATGGCATATAAAAATGATTTTTATGTGTCCAAGTATTCAACTTTCGATAATCCATACAAACTCTCCATCCCTTAACTAGTCTCATGGGAACTAACTCATTCATCTTATTTAGGAAAAAAGTGATCCCACCATTATTTGGCACATACAAAACTGGGCTGTCCTACTTACTATCTGTAATAGGGTAAACCACACCTACATCTAACCACTTAATGATCTTCTTCTTTACCACCTCTTTCATAGGTGGATTCATACAACGCTAATGCTTAATTCTAGGCATACACTCTAGTTCCAGCTAAATCTTATGAGTGCAAATTCCAAGTGGAATCCTTATAATATTTGTAATGGTCCAACCAATAACCCATTTAAACCTCTGCAAAACTAAGATTAAGGCCTTTACCTGTGTATCTAATAAATCTATAATAATAATAAATGACAAAGTATTATTGGATCCGAAAAATTCATAACACAAATGAGAAGGGAGAGTTTTTAATTCCAAGACCAGTGGCTCCTTAGTGAATGGACGAGCTGGCAGAGTCGCTCTATTCTTCAAGTCAAGATTCACCTTCTTTGGTGTATAAGAATATGAACCTCTTCTAATAAGATCTCTCACTATCTCATCATACTTATCAATATTGTCACTAACAAAGTTCATGATCACCGCCGCTAATGAATCTACACCAAGCTCTCCTCAATGGGTACACTTACTGCATCATTCTTTAGAGTGTATCACAGAAACCACACACATGTCTTTCAACTATTGTATCGATTAATCCACATTGAAAATAACTTGTTCATCATTGAGCGTGAATTTCATATGCCCCATCTCCATGTAAACTAATGCCCTACCTGTGGCTAGAAAAGGCCTTCCTAAGATAATGGGGACATAAAAATCCACCTCATAATCAAGAATCACAAAATCAGTTGGGAATTTGAAGGAAGCTACCTTCACCAAAACATCACACAAAATACCAACTGATTTTTTCAGAGTTCGATCAACCATCAATAATCTCATAGATGTCATATTAGGTGATCCCTACCTCAACCGCTTGTACAAAACTAGAGGCATCATATTAATACTAACTCTCAATTCATATAATGCTTATTCAAAATTCAGGGACCCAATAGTGCAAGGAATAGTGAATGATCAGGGATCTTCTTTCTTCTCAACTAAAGACCAGAAAGCAATAACACTGTAGTGGTGTATATTATTAGTGGGCTCAAAACTCACCATCCGTTTGTTAGTCACTAAATCCTTCATGAAATTTACATAGCCAGGTATCTGTTGTAATGCTTCTACAAAAGGGATATTCATAGATAATTTTTTCAATATTGACATAAATTTTTTATATTTCCCATCTTCCTTTTTTTTCTTTAACCTTTGGAGAAAAGGTGGGGAAGTTCGGGGAATGGTCTTCAAAACTGGTTCGACCTCCTTACCCTTTTCTTTATCAGTATCTACTCATTTTTAACACCCTTTAATTTTTGTGGTGTCTCACCCGTAGTTATCAACTTCTCAGATTCAGCTTTGGGTTTATTATCAATCTCAACAGTATCATTACCTCATCAACTATCAACATAGAAGGATCAGTAGTAGCCTTACCACTCAAAGTGGTGATGGCTAGACAGTGTATGTCATTCTTTAGATTCTAAATAGTATTACTTAAGAGAGAGCCTGGTTGATGTTGATTTAAACTAGTTGACATCTAACCAAACTACTGCTCAAGATACTTAATCTCTGTGGCAGCGAGATCTGACCAAACTACTGCTCAAGCTGCTCAATCACTGTAGCATGCGATTTTACTTTCTGGATTAGTCCCAAAATATCTGCCTTAATCTCCTTAAGACAACTCTCTTGACACTCTAAAACCTTAACCAAAATCCTAAGTAATGCTTCCATCCTTGAATCAGCATCACGGTTCCCTAGTGGAATATACACAACACTCTTCTTCTTATAATCGTCTTTTATCCTCCAGTTACCTTCTCTTTTTATTTTTATCCCTATAGTTATCCCCATAATAGTTCCAACCTTGATTCCTTTGCCTTGAGTTCCAATTGTCCTGATTTGTTTCTTGGCCCTTGTCTCAGAAACCCACCACCATCTCTTTGTCTAAATACTTATATTTCTCCTTAGAGTTAGACTCATCATGTATAACAGATTTACCTTATGTGCCCACTGCATTCACCTTTTCTACATTCATCAGTGAAAATATCTTGGTAAGTAATCGAATCTCTGTCCTCATTTGTGTGATCTCTTGAGCTATTATATCATCTAAGACTTTCTGTTTATTGGAAGCACCAATAGCATAAGTACCGTCTTCTCTTTTTGACTCCCAAGTAAGCCACCCTCGATTGGTTTTAGAGACTCGGTCTAAGATTTTCACAGATAGCTCCCAATGAAGGCTCATAAAATCCCCACCAGTAATAGTATCAACAACATCTTTGGTGTTTGCATTCAGATCTCTATAGAATATCTCGAGCAAAATCCTCTTTGAAATTCTGTGATTAAGCACAATCATCAACTTATTCTTAAACCTCAACCATGTCTCGTACAATGGCTCTAAATAAAATTTCCTAAAATTATAAATTTGATCCTTCAACTACAACATTCTAGAAGGTAGGAAGAATCTATCTAAGAATTATGTTCGCAACTTATTCCAAGAGGTAATGGACCCATGAGGTAGTTCCCCTAACCATAGCGTTGCTTCACCTATAAGAGAGAATGGGAACAACCCGAGTCTCAAAGCTTGCTGAATCATCCCAGGTAAATTATACAAAGTTCAAATCTCAATGAAATTCATGATGTACATGTTAGCATCATCATTCGGCAAACCAGCAAACACACCCTTCCGATTAAGAAACTGAATAATAGAACTCGTATCGTCAAAATTTACCCCTTAGGGAAACTTAGAAGGAATGATAGCCCTTGTCTCAATAGACTCAACATACCTCAAGTATTTTTTTAAATCATCAAAGACTAGTAAATACTGATAAGATAGTGGTGGTTGAGCTCTATCTCTTCTAACTCTATCTATATTGAGTGCTGCTCGACGTTCTTATTCCTATCTTGCTTTTTCTTTTTATGCTGCATGATGGGTAGCTGCTAACCTCACATTCTCTTTAGATAATAGTTGAGTAGTGGTTTGTATTGTTATTTATTGAACACTATATGGAGGTGGCAAATTCAAGGGATTTGAGTCATCTTGAATCCTATTATGTTGAGCTTCGTGCTTAAGCTCTTCTATCTTATGGTTCTGTCATAAAGTCTGATTTAGCTCAAGATCAAGTAGGATCAAGTGATTTCCTTAACTATGATTGTTGGGCATACACCAACATATGTCCTAATAACAACAAAAATATGAAAACCAACAACCTCAACAACCTTAATCAATCAATCCATAACCATATTCCCCTATAATGATACCAAATTTGATGTCACCTAAATTACACCTCCTAGAAAGTATAATCAATCACTATCAAATAAAGAACTCAACAAAGGTTGGGGTTGAACCCATAAGGAATAAGATAAATCTCTGTAAAGAACTTACTGATGTGGTCGGAAAGTTGCGAAAGTGAATGGGGGGATTTTGTAAGAACAGTAATAGTAACAAAATCTTTAACACTCTAGGTTGAAATCAATATGAGATGAACATTAGGGTTGTGTTTCCCTTGACTTCCTAATTCCGTAGGCTTATCATGCTTATCAAACTATCTTGGTGCTTTGCATATAGAATCTAACAAGTTATGTATAACCATTTATCTTTTGACACCTTGTAATAAATTTCACTCATCTTCTCTTAGTATTAGAGTGTCACTTTACTAGTCTTTTTCTTGGATCCCAGATTAACTATCTCCTTTCGGTCTTAAGTTAATTAGATAAAGGTTGGTAGCTTCAAATTACTATTGTGAGCTTCTTTTCCTAATCTCAACCTTTCTATCGAGTTAGTATCGAATACATGCCGGTTCTTAGGTCTAAAGTCACTAAGAAAGAAATCAATACAAATAAAATCGCAATACATTCAAGAATCCCAATCAAGAATGACTTTGCACTTCCTCTACTTTGTTAGTCCATCAGGTTTCCTACAATACTAGTTAAGAGGTTTATCCATTCTTTTTTTCAAAAACACCCCTAGAATTCATAATAGAAAGAATATGAATAATTTCACAATAAATTAAGAATGAAAATAAGAATCTCAAATTAATATCAAATCCTAAAGGTCAAGAACAATAAAGTGTATCTTAGAACTCAATATAATTTTGTAAGTATGTAAAGTGTGTAAAATAATAGCAAAACATCAATGAGGTACCTATAGTTACATAACAAAACCTTAAAGTCCTAACCAAAACAAAATAGGAAAATAAGGTCGACAGTGGTAACGCCTCAGGCAACGAGTCATCTGGACTGACGATGACTTATTGTCATCTCTGTATCTTAGGCTTTAATACACTTGGTGATGACCATCTGGTCAGTAGATGAGTTATTGTCTTTCCCATTATCTTTCCAGTAACTTTTTTCAGTTGTCAGAATATAAACTCTATATGATTAGAACATGGGTCACTATGTTAGTCTACCACTGGTATCAAACTTGTACTCTTTTAGGACTTTGTCTCTCTTTTTCTCAGAACGATCTTCACTGCAACTCATAGTCAGATCCTATGAATCGTAGCCAGTGCTGACTTTAGTATTTTTTATTTCTTTACCAGTTACCCAATGACTTGGACGATGAGTTGTAGTGATACCCAATAACTTGTTGTCTAAGCATAAGACTGCAATTCTGGAGCATTTTCTTCCTTTGTGTATTCTACTCACTTCCAACCCCATTTTCTTGAAAAACAAACACAAAAATACATCACATCCAACAAAAGTACCTAAGTACTTGCATAATTTCATTCTCTTAAGCATTGAAAGTTCCATGAAACCACGGAACATTAATATTTTATAGAAACCTTGGTTTAGGTCATTGTCGATAAGTTTGATTTTGAGTTATTGGAAAGCCTAGGCCAAGGTCATTTGTCGGTAAGGTTATATTGATGTTGTGAAAGTATGGGGGTTACGATCCCTCCATGGGTCCTGTCCTGAAGTGCTGAGGCTTGGCAAGTATATACAAAAGTTCCACTATCATTACATTACATTTCACTACATTTTTATCTTCCATTCTCCTTTTATGTATTCATTGATGTGTTTTTGGTTTCCTTATATATCATTTGTGTGTAGTTCCCTTTTTCTCTTATTATATTATATAACTTTGTTAGAGACGATGTGAGATACCATTTGAGAACTTTTCTACTTACAAGTGTATATACTCATTTTTATCTCTTATCTATCTTATTTTATTGTTTTCTCAGTCGACCTATGATACCTGCCGGATAAGTAAACTATACTCACTCCTACTTCTATCCTTTTAGCCATAGATCCTAGTATGAGTGCAATACACGTTGGCTGATTCATACCTTATGAGCTGACATTTGATGTAATAGTGCACTCTAGAGTTTTAGGATGACTCTGGACCTACTCATATTCTAGTTTATATATTTATTTACCATTAGAAATAGGCTTATGTAGTATGTTCAGATATTTGGTCTTGTACTTAGATGCTTTAATTAGTTATGACACCTCATTTTGGGATTGGTTATGTTTTGTTTGGATCTTATGAATTTATTGCTTAACTTTATTCTAGAAGTCTTATATTTTACTATTTAATTTTATATTTTAATCTTTTCTTATTTTTTGGATAATCAAATTGCCTACCAAATATGGGTCATGTTAGGTGTCATTATGACCTTAAATTTTAGGGTTTTGGCAGACATTGACCTACAAATGATCAAAGTAACAATATGGGTTTCTCTTCTCAATTATATTATTGAGAAATACATGCTCAAGATGAGGAGATTGTTCATACTATAAGGAAGAATTATATTAAAAATAGTACTACAACTCACGTTCTATAATGATCGCCTAGGTCAATTTTTTTTATTTCTATGCCTTTTTGACATTTTTTCCTTCTCATAGTGGCTATAGATCATTTATTACATATCAGGACTATTAGTTTGATTTTGGTATAGTTCGTTTGAGTTTTAAGCCTAATTTCCTATTTTGGAGCTTGTAAAGTTAATAAATTGGTCTCAAACTAAAACTTTTAATAAAAGGCATCAAATGAAAATTCCGACAATGCTGTTAGCTCTAGAGTATAGATTTTAAGGTAGGGGGCCCTTAGTCTAGATCTCAAGGGTTTCAAACTTATTTTAGGCTTTTGGTCAGAAGTTAGTTAAAATGGCATATTGAATTTGATCTCACATTTTGTCGAAAAAAAATCTTTCAATGGAAATTTCATTAATTTTATTGAAAAGCCATTTTTATGGGGGTAACATAATATGTTTGCGTCTACAGGGTTTTGAAGGGGCTCGAAAAACCTAAATTTTTTTTGAGTAATGTTGATTTTTTATGCTATCACCCTAGCGACTACCTTGGATCCTAGGTAAGGTTGCCTTGATGACCAAGAGTGGATCATAGGCGAGGTGTTGGCTGAAAATCTTGAGGGGAACCTGGATGAGTCCATTATCACCTAGGAGAATACACCTTGGCGACCAAATGGGCGCCCATGTGACCAAGCTAATATCTTTTAATGTTGTTCCCCTCTTCAAATTCAAGTTATTTTCCTCCATTTACATATCTTCTTGGATTCCTTTTGAGCTCCAAACACAGTTGGGAAACATTAATTTACGGTTGGAATTATTACGGGATTGTCAAGGTTGTCTTCACCTCGTTCGAATGTCATAAATTCTGAGCTTATCTCCTCTTGAATCCACTTTTGAAGTTCTTGAATTTCTCTTATATCAGGGTCAATTTGAGTAGGTTATTAAGCTCAGATTGTGTCTAAATCTTGGGCACATATTCCTTGGATCATGAGGGACCTAATGACAAATCTAATTTGGGATTTCATATATGGGTCCCGTGGGTCCATTTTAGATCCAAATGTTGGCCTAGAGTCCATTATTTTTATATAGGTATCATTGTACTCATATTAACGTATACATTATAATTTTGATAGTACTACATCATTAATAAGGAACAAAGACTAGTGATTCATGGATGATTTAAGACTTTGGTTCAGCTATGAGGTAGACTATGATATACTCTCTTTATTTTACTTAGTGAATTTGATAATATCCCCAAATTAAATCCTTTTAGTAGCTTTACGCACTTGTTTACCTTAGTTTCCCAAATTATTATGCTGCTATCCTATTAAGGTATACATTGTTGGGACCAAGAATGTGGTTACAAGACCAATAAGACACCGAGTTAGTACTTTATTCTTTGAAAGGACATGGTTCTAGTTTATAGACACTTAGTCACTTATATTTGTATTGTTTGGACATTGGTGATAAAATGCATACACTTAGACACATTTACTCTATTTAGTGGTGAGATTTCTATCTAAACCTTGATTTTACTACTATTTTCCACAAAGGGATTTATTCCCATATTTGACTTTAAAGTTGATTTTTTAAATGGAGGTCGCACAATCTTTATTAATGACTTATGCACTCTTAAATTAAATTTACTACTTTGAAATTTAAACTGAGGTAAATTTTGGTCCATCCTTGGTCCACTCTTTTTATCACTACTTACTTACTTTGATCGAGGGAAATTCCCACCCTTTCTATACTATTTACCATTTTAGTCTCGAATTTGATCTCGGGCACTAGATTATATAGATTCCTGTATACTTTAGTGTTAGTTTGATTTTGAGCACTTGTTACACATATTTACCTCTGTTACTACTATATGGAGTGGATTAGTTATAGATTATGGAATTTTTGGTTTGGGACCAGGCAGTATATATGGATATCTTGAGTCCTCTATGGGTCCTTTCATCCAATAAGCCATAATATCAAAGAAGAACGGTCTCTATAGGTCCTGTCTTTATGAGTTACTATGCTGGAGGAGGTGTATACACTTGTATTTGATATAGTACTGGGTTTATCTTGCGTTATCTAGTTCTTTTCATGCCTTTCATTCATTCATATACATCGCTTATTACTAGTATAATTGTTTGGCACCTATACCTATTGGTCTTATACGGTCCTAAATAGGAATAGGTTATGGTTGTTGTTTCCGGAGTGATTGATTTTACCTTTTGGGCTTTTGAGGGCTTGGTTAGGTTATTCATTTTTTGGGCTAGTTGGTTGCATTAGTGTTGGTTATTATTATTGTATGGTTTGTGTTATGCTATTTATGGATTGGTACCCGAGGTTGTTGGTACGCTTTTGAGTTCCTTTACTCCTTAGTATTATAGATTTAGTATTGTTAGATTTCTTTATGGTTATTTACATTTTGAAGAGAGACCCCAATTAAGCTAGAGTTAGCTCCCTTCTTTATATTATAACCCTTGTGATGTTTAGGTTATTGGACTAGCTCCTCGGGTTAGCAGTTTTAAGTCAAGTTATTCCTATGATATATGACCAATTTTCTTTGTACTACTATTATATATACCCTTTTCTTTGTATTAATATTATATATCTCTTGTATATATCTTTCTTTGTACTTTTATTTTATATTTCTCAGCTGCTTAATGTATAGCACTTTTATCCCTAATTACTAGTAGAATATGGTAGTTTACTTTTATATTTTTATTATCCATATTGCATTTCATTTTTTAGTTAGTTGCCTGTAGTTTATATTCTTGCCTAACATGTTATTTATACTTCAATTATCTTTGGAACTTAGTTTGTCAACTCTTCTGAAGTACTTCATGTTTGGTACTCATACTACACTTCTGCACCCTGTAGATCATAGTATTAGTTCTCACTGCTAACGTGTGCATTGTGCGGAGCTGCCATGGGTTAGATATTTGGGGTGATCTCCTAATGTTTGGAGTTGTTCTTACTCTCCCCCTTTGCTGAAATGGTCTTTATTATATATTCAAAGACAGTTTTTATATACATATATTATGCTTACCTTGTATGCTTATTTTATTAGAGGCTCTTGTACTGACTTCACTAAGTTTTAGAGTTACTTCTCTTTATTACTGATAAGTATTAGTTTTGCAATTTATTTGTATATCTTTCTTATGATTTTGTGTTATCATTCATAATATGAGGCTAATTATTATTTAAATGGTGATCATCTCAGTTACTTTAGGTTTACAAAGAGTTTTTGATGGAAATAAGTGCAACAATAAGTGCAACATAGATTGAAAATTGGTCACCTGCCCATACAGATGATGACTTTCCCACATAGATGAGGCCACAGATGGACAAATAGTGAGTTGTAAGCGCACCTCTTCCCTGACCTACGGGGGTAGGTGCCTACTTGTAGTTGGAATCTACACCAATAGGGTGACCAGCACAGTGGCATTTTCATAATTACTTAAAATATGATTTTGGAGCTAAAAAGGGGATTTTTTGGATATGAAACCTCATCTTTTGCATATTTTCAACCTTGCTAGGGTTCTTGACCTAACACCCTTAGAGTAAGGATGTGGATCCTTTGTAGTGAATATTTCTTAATCATTTCTTTACTCCATTACTTTATATTAAATATTTGGGTCTAGTTAGATTCAAGAAATTCATTCTTGAATGTTGTTGTTTGACACAATGTTATGTTTATGTTTTGGATTTGGATTTTGATTTTATCTCATGATTTTGTATCGATTGATTACTCTTGAGTTATAAATGGGTTTCGCTTGTTTAAATTATTCCTATGCTTTATCGATTTCTACTTTAATTGAGCTCGAAAGAGGAGATTAGAGTGGGCATTGCCTATTTACTTTTATTAATGCTTGAAAGATCTAACTGAATTTGGGAAAGATTAATTTATCACAATTTGAGACGTATGACCCATCTAAAGGAATTTGTTGCTAGACATAGTCAAATTCTAGTCTAGCCATAGATTGGAACTATTCGAGTTGACATGTATAAGATTCATCAAAATTTAACTAAGAAATATTCATCAACTGATCAAAAGACGTGGCAGATAATTAAAGTTCAAGGCTGATTTGCTTATCTATGTATTGATCACGAGCACTTGGTTTAAATACTTTGGATCATTGATAGAATTGATTCCCCATTATCATTTCCCTTTTTTTCATTGTTTTTGAAAGACATTGATCAACTTGTTCATGTCTTAATTGGTTCTATCAGTGTTTTGTTTTTAAATATCAAAACCCCCAAAATACTTGTATCTTTATTTGTATTTTAGCGAGTTACTTTCATTCCTTATTTTCTCAATTTCTAGTCACATTATTACTTATGGATTCAACCCCGACTCTATGTTGGGTTATTATATTGACAACGACCACTTGTACTTTTGAGGTATAATTTAAGCTTTATCAATAGACTTCTTTATTGGACTTATTTTTTGTTTCTCTAATCTTTTATCTTGATACTCTGTTACAATCTATTCTGGACTATGGGTTGGCTTACCTAAGGAGGGTTATAGTATGTTCCATCGTGAATTGAGAAATTGGGTTGTGATAAATTTGTTCCAGCACCAGATTCACCAACGTTGTTAGTACAAAAGATAAGTTCTTAGTAGAGCTTTGCAAATCAATATGGAAACATTTGTATCCTATCTTTGGGAAGTAGGAGGCTAAAAAGTATTCTTATAAATTTAATTACTTGATTTCTTATTGTGTCCTATACTTCTACTTACCTCTAAGTACTTCCTTTGACTTCACTATTTTCCAGATAGATAGAAAGAGGTTGTCAATAGATGTAGATAGGACTTTTATATGTGTTACTAGAGTTTCAACTCAGCATTGGTCTAGGGATTTAGAGATTGATATTAAGGATTTTCAACGTTAGCCAGTGGGTTAGAGACCAGCCCAGGCTCTAATAGGGGTTATGGCCATCTCATTTTGTCAGGATGTCGTATTAGGGATTTTGAGTCATTTTGTGGATACTTCATAGCTAGAGGTTAAGTCTTCAAGCTATGACATCCATTCTAGGTTAGTATGTATGATGCATAAGAGAGTTCTAGGGGTATGTTATGAATGTGGAGTGGCTGGTCATTAGTCTAGGGAGTGACCCAAGCATGAATTAGTCAGCCATTTGGGGTTTGCTTAAGTTTCCCACTAGTTTAGATCTTCAGGGGTTTGTTATGACTATATAGAGATAGGTCATTGGTCCAAAGAGTGTCCTAAGCGTGGGATTATTGGACAACCAATTCAGCCAGATCAGTCTCTTAGGGTTATGGCACCTTCTATTAGAGTTAGTGTTTTTGGTATTTAAATTGATTGTTTAGACTCTCAATCCAGGCTCGAACGCGTTTAGGTTTATACTTCTTAGGGTCGATCAGGGGCTATGGATTTGGATTCCATCATTAAACGGGTGCTTTTAAGTTTCTATATTTTAGTTTCTAGTTGAGTTGAGCTGGAGTTTTCATACCCATTATTGGTTTATGCATTGAAATTACTATATGGATTGTTGTAAGTCTGTGACAACCCAATTCCTCAAGTCATGATGATTCCTACCATAACCCACCTGTAGGCAAGCCAACCCGTAGGCCGGAATGGCTAGTAACAGACTACTCAATAATGTAAGGAAAATAATGCGGAATATATGAAATAAAGATCAACGCATAGGAGAATCCCAAAACCTGGTTTTAGTACAAGATCTTTTAATATAATAAGAGTACAAAAGTGAAATATCAATAGAAATACACTAATACAACTTATCTCCAAATACAACTTAGAGACTAGTCTAATACACAAGAGAGAGATAAGTAACACTTCAAATGTCAGGAGCTCACTCTAAGTCTCTGACCCTTGGCTGCTCCGTACAATGCACCCATCAACAACGATAACCCATACTATGATCTGTAGGTTGTAGAAGTGTAGTATGAGTACCAAACAAATTGTACTCAGTAGGCAACTGCCAAATGAGACAACATATAAACATAATGGAAACTACACAAAAGAGTCCAGAAATCATATAACAAGACAATGAGAAAATACGGGACAACTATCCTGTTCATGTCCAAGAGTCTAACATAATAAGTTTAAGGAAGTATCAAGGTGAACTATCCTATTCTAGCTGTATTCAATCTACGTCAATACCATACTATATATTCTGGGCCAATATACGAATAAAGGGCAAAAGAAAGACATATAGTAATATACAAGGTAAAGAAATGACTATATAATATGAACAATGAAGGGAGGGATATACGGTAGTACCATAACTTCATATAGCTAGTTATATATAGATATATATACATATAAACATGAGGTCATCACAAAGCATAACCTATATCATCATATCCTCATTCTAAGACCTCATTATAATACTATCAGAATTTAAATACTATCATACTCAGGGTTTCTAGTCCACGTGACAAGACATGAAATAATCATGAATAGGAATTCAATCATAAGATAAAAGAGAACGAACACATACCTCAAGTCCCAATACTGTATCAATGACCAGTCTATCATAATCTAGCCAAAATAATGATAATAACAATATCAGTAACATCGTGAATAACCGGCTACTCCGGTAAACCAAATACCTAGATAAGCCTATGCATACCCCCACTGTTCCAGTCTTGAAAGGTTCATTCAACACAAAACAACACAAGGCATATTCATCACCCATATCTATGGAGCTTTACCATACTGACTGATAAATATAGGTTCATACTGGTAATAGGCGATGCACATGTAGGAATGAATGCAGGGTACACAATCAATGTCATAACTCATCATAGCTATCTCTATCATAACTATCATCATCCTCATAATCAACCTCCAGCCTTGCTGGGTATCAATATATCATCATAGTATCCTCCTGCCTCTTTGGGTATCAATCTATCATCACAGTATCCTCCAGTCTCGTCGGGTATCATTATACCATCAAGTATCCTCTAGCCTTATCGGGTATCAACATATCATTAAGATATCATAATAGTATCCTTCAGCCTTCTTAGGTATCAATATATCATCACGGTATCCTCCTGCCTTACCGGGTATTAAAATATCATCACAGTATCCTCCGACCCTGTCGGGTATCAATATATCATCATAGTATCCTTCATCCTTGTCGGGTATCAATATATCATAATCATCAATACACATATATTTATAGACATATAATAGGTGCACGGGCTGAAGACGTGGAAAAAAAAGAGGGTAAATCTACAAGCGTGTTAGTAGACTAGTAGTCATAATCGCACCATTATAAAAATAACCTTGTCAATACTTCCCCACTACACGTTATTAGCTAACCAACACTTATCATTATTAAATTACTAATTCCCTTGTCATCACATGACCGCTTATTCATGGGATAATAACTAACCATTAATTATTAAATAGCCAATTCCTAATATCTAGTCAATATTCATCACTAGACCATAATCGCCATTTATCCACTATTCATCATTATCAACTAATCATCCTATACCCGTTAATCATTAGTAGTCAAAAAATTACCATTTATCATCTAACCATTCTTTATTAACTAACATCATTCATTAACTAACCATTGTTTACCAACTAATCCTCGCTTATCAACTATTCAACATCATAAACTTAGTCATCAATATCAACTAAGCTTCACCTACTCTAAACTCGACATCATTATTAGCCATGTATCAATCATCACTAACTACCATATCTCAACTAAGTAAGGTTCATTAACTAGTACATTAGATTTCTAGCCATCAAGTACTATAGTCACCTAAAATACATCTAGCTACCATTTATATTAACCCTTATTTAGGAAGAACAATCATAAGATCATATTTCAGATACAATAACATCAATTACCGATATAATAATTATGAAAGTATCGAATCTATGTATACCATCACCAGTATTCAATCAGTGGGATAATAAACATCATACCACATCTTCCTCAATCCCATACCAAAAAAATATATATAAAAACAAATATTTATATTCATAAACTATAACTATATCCTTTGCAAGGATAAAAACTTCTTGAATATCCAATCAATATCATAACACGGACCTCGACCTAATAATATATCTAGAATAATCACAATATCATAATCACAGCCTTCGGACCATATACATATCCAAACATATATCGACAATCATATTTATAAGCCGTAGCATATCTCTAATCATCTCACATATAGGAGGCATCTCGCATATAGGAGGCATAATATCAATAAGCATGAAATCATCTCTCCAATAGGAGGAATCTCACATCTAGGAGAAATAATATCAATAAGCATTATCTCTAAGATATCTCATGTCAATAGGTCATACAACATGACTTATGAGAAGTATTACCTCTCTCGTCCAATTGTCATATCTAAGAAGAACATTGCCTCTATAGGTCCACCAATCATAACAAAAGGAAATAGCATCTTTACTCGCCAATCATCAAGTCTAAGAGGAAATAGCATTAAGTTTAACAGAAAATAACATCTCTATAGGCCAATTATCAAGTCTAAGAGAAAATAGCATCTCTATAGGTCAATCATCAAGTCTAAGAGAAAATACCATCTCTATATGCCAATCCTCACTTCCACATGAAGTATCATAACCATAACTCAAAATTCACAGTCCGGGAACATCAATACAAGTTCCAAGTCATGAAGTAACCTTATTATAAGGTTTACTAGCTTTATCAATGTCTAACATCCATAACTAAGTCCACAAGGCTTAACAAAATCTAGGCCTAGCAGGGTCGGACGATCCTACTCATAATCCTCAATTCCCATAATAGGCACACTATGCCCCAAACTTGGCTAAAGTATCTAGTCTAACTTCTAGATGTCAAGTAAGCCACATTCACACCTAATATAGGATCTTCAACTACAAACAAGAGTACTCAAGTCAACTTTACCTAAATTATAGTGTCAAGACTACCACACTAGCCCAATAAGGTAGAGAATACCATTCATGCTTCAAATACTAAAAAAATCCCAAATATAACATTATATCATAACTATACTACAACTATTATAAATTCTATATGGAAGGAAATGAGATTTAAGAAGGGTTATAAACATGCCAACTTATGTGTAATACCCCAAACATTCCTTAAGCCAAATTTTATCTCTATAAGATTGAGGAATGACTTCCAAAGTGAGAAATGTTTAAATCATATAGAATTATCTTTCCAATGATATAAGATTATCCCAAATCTGATAAACGGGCAAGAAGTTATGGCTAGCTAAAGTTCCTGTCATAAAACACCATCATTCAGACCCTTAGAGAATCACGGAGAGGAGTAATATCCTAATTGTCAGTTTCTAGTATCCTAGCACGATTTTCACGCATCGCACTAAAGTTTCAGGTCCCAACCTGTGGGACAACAGGATGGCTCCGCGTCGCGGTGACCCTCAGATTCCCATTCGTCAATTTCTAGTGAGTCACCGTGATAGTGGCACATCACGGTGGTCCATAAAATTGGGCTTCCTGTTATATTTTTCTAGTTTTGTCAAGGGTTAAAAGGGGGGTATTTTGGACAATTATCCTACCCCCAATCCATCCAAGACATAAAATCTATCATATTACAAAGCTCTTTATGCCCTAAATCCTCATTCTATTCAAAATAAAAACCCTAAGCATCCAAATCCTCTTCCAAGAAACTCAAGAGTTCACCATAGTTTTTACAAATTGAGTCAAGATTCAAGAACCCCAAGTCAAAAGCTTCAAGAACCCTTATTCAAGAGTTCCAATAACATCTCAAAAGTAAGTTATTCATCCAAGTTTATCAATCTAAGGTATGTGAGGCTTTGAAAAAGGGTAATCCTTTCACCCTTGTGCCCAAAGATTTAATTCAACTATAATTTTCTGCAATCTATGAAATTTTACACGATATTGAATTAGAGTTTTTTACCCATTGTTATTGATTGCAATATCTTGATGTTTCCCATGAATTGAAGGTCAAATAGCATGACTTTTGCATGTTTTCTTAAGAAATTAAAGTTGGGTTTATACCCTCTGTTGTTACTCCTTGAGAATTTAAGAGTTTCAATGTTCTAAAAATTAAAGTATATGAGTATGTTGATATTTTGAGACAAATTGCTGTAACATCCAGATTTTTTCATGAATTATAAATCTATATGCTATCTATTATGCATTATGTTGAGTTTTAACTTGAGATTGAATTATGGGTCACTAAGCCCTACTTGAGACTTGCAATTTTATGAACTATTATGCTATAACCACCCATGATTTGAGTATTTTGAGATTATTGAGAAATGTTTTGACCTAATGGTCATAGAGTTTTGAAATCCACTCTACCACATGAGATTACATATTTGATTGTTGGGTTCTTATGAACCATAAGATTATTTTGAAAGTGAATTTTCATGAGTTGAGCGAGATAAACTAAAGGGAGTAGTATTTAGCACCGACTTAGGTAAGTTACCATGATTTCTTATCCTAGAACTACGTGCCATCATAGGTTTGAGATTTTGGGCCTAAGGCCGAGATGATTAGGCCCGAGGCTAAGATAAGTGATCACTGAGTTGAGGTTATACTCCTTGGCAAGAGAATGATGTCTCTCCCCAACGTGAGGTTTCTTCCTTAGGAGGATAAGACGTTGGACTCCATGTAGCTCGCATGGTTTATGTCGGTTAAGAGAACCTCCCTAAGCTAAAGTATTTTCCATTGAGATAGAATATTTTCCCTAAAGCTTTGGGATGAGATATTTTCTAAAATAAATGAACTTCTTTGAGTATTTTCCAAAGAAAGAAGTAGTTTTCTTTACTAATATGAGTTGATCATCGGTTTTCAAACCAAAGTTATATGATTCTGAGTTCCAAGTGTTTGAGTTCAAAAGAGTTATAAGTTCTTAAGCATTAAAGAACTTTTACTCCCCATGAGATATATGCATGAGTTAAAAGTATAGTTTAAAGTTTCCTTCAACCTATGAGTAATGAGAATAAGAGAAGAGTACAGATTTTGAAGGAAAAGTATAATGACTCATGAGATTTGTGTTACATGCTTCATTGTACATGAAATATGAGCTTTTTATTTTAGACTTATTAAAGCTATGTGAGTCATTCCTATTTGCATGTATGATTTGATTAAAGAGTATTGATATTGTTTTATGTAAATACATACACCCCCATATACTAAGTATATTACTAAGTCTTGGTCCATATATATGTCTATGTGCTACATTGTCTCATAATGTAGGTACAAGTTGTAGTATGTGCAGTCAAAATCAGACAGTTGCAGATTCCAGCCGGCAGATGATGAGTCCTCCTATTTTGGGGACTTCAGTTAGATTCACTATTGTTCTTTACTCTATTATTCTTATGTATTGATTAGTGATAGTTGGGGTCGAGTCCTTGCTATCTATAGTCAGTATTAGTATAGTGTTCATAGACAGTTAGTAGAGTTAATTATCTATAGTCAGTATTAGTATAGTCTTCATAGACAGTCAGTAGTATTGTAAAAGTTAGATTCAGAAAAGAGTTATCTTCAGATGATATTGTATAAATTTATGCATTTTATTCCGTTGCTTATGAGTTTGCAAGTAGAAGGGTTAGCTTGAGGTCACTTGTGACCCTAAGCACCGTATGACATTTCAGGACCCATTTTTGAGGCATTATAAACTTGGTATCAAAGCACAGAGTTTAAGTATCCTAGGGTGTTTGTGAAGCAGTGTCTAGTAGAGTCTTGTAGAATGGTACAAAGATGTCTGTACTTTTCTTCGAGAGGCTATGAGGCATTTAGGATATTTTTCTGTTCTTTTAAGTCTCAGATCGTTCAATAGAAAGATTCTTTAAGAAACTTATGCAAATTTTTATCTTACTCTATTCAGGCCATCTCTACCTTATTTTCAAGGTATCAGAAATAGTCAAGCTTAAGTCTTTACTGATAAAGCTTTGTCAGACAGTCTCTACAGATAGTTATGGGATTATAAGTGATCTAGAAAGTATCCTATTAGTGTTTTTGAGTTTTGAAGATTGAAGTGTTTTATTCATGTTTATGAAAGTCGTGCACTAAGCCCATGTCAGAGGTGCTTTCAGATTCCTCCTTAGAATCCATAATGTAAATCTATACTTTCCTATCCTTGTATTATTCTTGGGATAACATGATCAACAAGTTCTAGTTCCTCCCCTGATAATGCTCTCAGACTTACTAGCAAGAAGTTTCTGAAGTCTCACAAAGAGACTTGAGAGGGGCCTTTAGGTGTGTTATAAGCCCCTCAAGTTTAAAGTTATATATTCATTCTTATAAGCCATTCAATTAAGATAGAGTAAGATGTGTATTCTTATATCATTGAATATTCTCTGTCAAGTTCCCATATCTTGTAATCTTTTTATCATTGTGTTATTGAAATTCAAAGTCTAGTGAAGTCGTGTGAGGCTAATTTTTGATTCACTAGCAACTTGTTGTTCACCTTGTTAATCTTATATTGGTTGGAACCGGGGGTTTAGAGGTGTATTGGAAAGATGGGTGGTAAGTGAGATTTATTGAATATATGTATAGTCAAATCTTTTTGCATATGATTGAGTTAGTAATGAAGTGATATGTCCTTGTGTGCTAGTTTAGTAGAAGGTAGAGAAAGAGTTATTAGTTAAGGTGAATTGTTGTTTGCTTGAAGTATGACAATAGTTGTTGACGAAGTTTGTTGTTCTAGAAAAGTATAGGTTATTGATGAACGAAATTGGTGGATGAACGTTGTTAATTTAGGGTTCCCTGAGATTGTAAGAAGTAGTTTAGTTGAAACTTATAGAGCTGTGAAAGAAGTTTAGGTGTGTAGATAGGTATATAGTAATGATGTGTGGACAGAGGATATGTTAATAGATTGTGATTAAGATAGGCCATATGATTATGATTGATTATTGTTATTATGAGGTTTGAGTGGGCTAGTGTTTCTTGAGGTTTTATTTCATAGTTTCCAAGTGAGAATTATGTGTGAGGTGGGGTTGTAAATCATGTTAAGTGCTAGACATTAAGTTTGAATGATTGGTGGTCATGAAGGTAGATGTGATGAGTTCTTGGTTAATGGTACTAGTTATAGGGAAGCAATATAGTAGTCTTGAATAGTGTATATAAGAGCTTAAGTCTATTTGATTCATAATCGAGTCTGATGTTGTATGTATGATGTAGAAGTATGCCCAAGGTGCTATCGGGCTGCATTATTCTTGAGGATCATTGCATGTGGTGGAGTTAGTAGTACCATGGAGATGCTAGTTGGATAAATACTAGTTAGATAATGAATGATGATCTTGATAGCTAAGTTAAGTAGTTATGATTATGATTAAAGATGTTGAGACTTTTTAAGTATAATTTTGATTCTCATGGTTTAGAAATATAAGTTTACAGGCGTGATATTGGTAGGCTATGATAGAAGTAGTATGGCCTGTCAATGGTTTTGAAATATCCATGTTAAGCATTAGAAATATAAGTTTGAAAGTTTGAAGATTCATCCAATAGAAATAAGAGTTGAAGCATTAGATGGTGTGCACTCCGATTATTGGGATGCTCATGTAGATTCAAAGTTAGTAAGTGTTCAAGTATTATATAATAACTATTGGGGCTATAGAAAGATAGGGTGTAATTCAGAAGGTAGTATTAGAAGTTGGTTTACGCTTTTAGGTATAGTCATTCTGGCTAAGTTCTATTATTCATGTGAATTGTTATATCCCAGACTCAAGAGTAAAGTGATTTTAGTTTAGACTAGAGTGTATATAGTGGTTCACAGACTTAGAGTGATGGCTTAAATCTAAGGGGGAAGATGATAAAATGAGTAATTGAGTCAAGCTTTCAGATTCTAGTAGATGTGCCAGTAAGTTGTAGAATAGCTATGAGAAAGATTGATGCTTGACCCAATCTTATTTTAGTATTTTCAGCTGTCCAAATACCTACTCATGCTTTACGTGTTAGTTCCATGATCTTAATTCATGTTCATGCATATGATAGAGAATTATGTACTCTCCTAGTTCCTAAAAAAGGAGTTCCAGTTCTTTCAGCAGTTGGAATCATATTCCATAAGTTATGAACTCCAAATCTAGGTCATGCAACTCATGACTCATGTACTCAAGCTTTACAGTATGTTTAGCTCAAGTGCTCAAGTGATACTTTTAATGAGCAATGAAATTCAGATTTATATCATGCATATCCTTGGGTTAGACCTCTTTGATAAGTTCATGATGTTAAATGCTCTATTCCTCAGGCCTAAGATAAGTGCCTAAGTTATGCATGGTATCCCTTCATGCTACAGGTCCTCGTGTTCTAACCTTTCAGTGACCTTTTCCTTAGGTAAGAAATAGTGATGATGAGCAGTTGTGTAGATAAGAGAGAGTTAATATGTCATGTTGGAGAAGATGGTGGTATGCTTGCTTTATGTAATTCTATGAGTTTGAATAAGTATTTAGTGAAGTTTTTGTATATGACCTGGTCATTTCAGAATATGTTATGTATGTCTTCTTACGAGTGGTGCATGGAAGTTGTTATTGATAGAGGTTTGTAGGTTGTGACGAAGGTGTTTTATGGGAGTGTGTTTAGAAGTACATGTGTGGTTATAGAAGTAGGCTTGAACATCATGTTTGTATATATCTGGATGAATGTACTGCACGTTAGTAAATGTCTAGTATGAGGTTGAATGTGGTTGTTGGAGTGGTAATGAGAATTTTGCATGAGATGAGAAGTTGTGAAGTGTAGGGTGTGTTGAATTATGGTTCAGCCTAGTATTATAGTGTTATGTGGTCTATCCTATGATGGTGGGTTAGGCTTGAAGACGGTGAGGGAATTTAGTTCAGTTTAGACATGAGTAGATGGAAATATCAACGACCATGTGAGAATTAGAAGATGAATCAATGAGTATGATCTTTAAGGGAAAGAAATAGTTGAGAGAATATTTTAGAAGTGCGTCTAAGCTTGCTAGTAAGGTGTTGCGTTGCCTAAGACCCTGAAATTCTATCCCAATATCTGATTCAAAAGGGTCTATGTTCCAAGCTACAGAGTCGTAGAAATATTGTAATCTCTTATGCGAATGCCTTTTTCAGATCATGGCCAAAGTTCTTTGCTCCCTCATATCATTAGAACTCTCTAGGAGGGTGTTGATGAAATCCTCCACTTAAGTATGAGTATCTAGTATGATTCAGTTTGGATAGCCAGTAGTCAAGTTTAACAATCAGATGGATAGATTTCTATAGTTTTCAATTTTCCGAACTAGTAGAAATATTCCAGTAAATAGTTGTTTGCACCCATGAAAATTTGCAAATTCAGCATAGTATATGTATCAGGCATCAGTTTCAGAATTCGGATATCTAGTCATGATTCAGTGCGTAAGTAATCACAGAATGATCTTCGTGTTCCAAGTGTTCCAGCTCAGACAGTGTAATACCCATTGTGTAATCTTAGACGTATTTTCTCATGATTTATGCCTGCATAAACTATCACTTTGCATTCTATAAGTATGATTGCACAATGATCATATCAAGCAAGTTCTAAACTCGCAACATGAATCAGCTCCTTACGATGAGTAATGACAAGTTTAGTCAAAGGTGATAGTCTTCCTTCATTCAGCTCCTTTCTAATCAAATATTCAGCTATATAGTTATTCTGATTATAAGTTCGTGCACTCACAGAAGTACTCAAAGGTTTAGAATGAGGTAGAATCAGTTTAGCAAGTTATTTCAACAGTTCACCCTCAGTTTTTCTCTGTATTCTTAGCCTAGCTAGCCACATTCGAGGACGAATGTTCCCAAGGGGGAGATATTGTAATACGCCGAACTTTCCTTAAGCCTAATTTCATCTCTATAAGATTGAGAAATGACTTCCAAAGTGAGTAATGTTTAAATCATATATAATTCTCCTAATTTGGACTTTTTATCGTATGGAAAATTAAATTATCTTTCCAACGATATAAGATTCGCCCAAATCCGATAACTGGGTAAGAAGTTATGGCTAGCTGAAGTTCCTGTCATAAAACATCATCATTCAGACCCTTAGCGCATCGCGGAGAGGATTAATATTCCAATTATCAGTTTTCAGTAGCCTAGCGCAATTGTGGTGCATTGCACTGAAGTTTTAGGTCCCAAATAGTGGGACAACGCAATGGTTCCGCATCGCGGTGACCCTCAGATTCCCATTCATTAATTTTCAGTGAGCCACCGCGATATTGGCATGTCGCGGTGGCCCATGAAATCGGGCTTCCAGTTATATTTTTTCAGTTTCGTCAAGGGTTAAAGGGGGGTATTTTGGACAATTATCCTACCCCCAATCAGTCCAAAACATAAAATCTATCATATTACAAAGCTCTTTATGACCTAAATCCTCATTCTCTTCAAAACCAAAAAACCTAAGCATCCATATCCTTTTTCAAGAAATTCAAGAGTTCACCACAGTTTTTACAAATTGAGTCAAGGTTCAAGACCCCCAAGTAAAAAGCTTCAAGAACCCTCATTCAAGAGTTCCAATAACATCTTAAAAGCAAGTTGTTCATCCAAGTTTATCAATCTAAGGTATGTGGGGTTTTGAACAAGGGTAATCCTTTCACCCTTGTTCCCAAAGACTTATTTCAACTATAATTTTCTGCAATCTATGAGATTTTACACGATATAGAATGAAGGTTTTTCACCCATTGTTATTAATTGCAATATCTTGATGTTTCCCGTGAATTGAAGGTCAAATAGCATTATTTTTGCATGTTTTCTTAAGACATTGAAGCTGGATTTATACCCTATGTTGTTACTCCTTGAGAATTTAAGAGTTTCAATGTTATAGAAATTGAAGTATATGAGTATGTTGATAATTTGAGAAAAATTGCTGTAACTTCCAGATTTCTACATGAATTATGAATCTATATGCTATCTATTATGCATTATGATGAGTTTTAACTTGAGATTGAATTATGGGTCATTAAGCCCTACTTGAGACTTGTAATTTTATGAACTATTATGCTATAAACACCCATGATTTGAGTATTTTGAGATTATTGAGAAATGTTTTAACTTAATGGTCATAGAGTTTTAAAATCCACTCTACCACATGAGATTACAGATTTGATTGTTGAGTTATTATGAACCATAAGATTAATTTGAAAGTGAATTTTCATGAGTTGAGCGAGATAAACTAAAGGGAGTAGTATTTAGCACCGAATTGGGTAAGTTACCATTATTTCTTACCCCAGAACTACGTGCCATCATTGGTTTCAGATTTTTGGCCTAAGGCCGAGATGATTTGGCCCAAGGCCGAGATAAGTGATCACTGAGTTGAGGTTATACTCCTTGGCAAGAGTATGAAGTCTTTCTCTAATGTGAGGTTTCTTCCTTAGGAGTACAAGACTTTGGACTCCATGTAGCTCGCATGGTTTATGTCGGTTAAGAGAACCTCCCTAAACTAAAGTATTTTCCATTGAGATAGAATATTTTCTCTAAAGCTTTGGAATGAGATATTTTCTAAAATGAATGAACTGCTTTGAGTATTTTCCAAAGAAGGAAGTAGTTTTCTTTACTAATATGAGTTGATCACCGATTTTCAAACCAAAGCTATATGATTCTGAGTTACAAGTGTTTGAGTTCAAAAGAGTTATAAGTTCTTGAGCATTAAAGAAGTTTTACTCCCCATGAGATATATGCATGAGTGAAAAGTATAGTTTAAAGTTTCCTTCAACCTATGAGTAATGAGAATAAGAGAAGAGTACAGATTTTAATGCCAAAGTATAATGACTCGCGATATTTGTGTTACATGCTTCATTCTACATCATTTATGAGCTTTACATTTTAGACTTATTCAAGCCATGTGAGTCGTTCCTATTTGCATGCATGATTTGATTAAAGAGTATTGATATTGTTTTATGTTAATGCATACACCCCCATACACTCAGTACATTCCCAAGTGCTGATCCATATATATGTCTATGTGCTACATTGTCTCATAATATAGGTACAAGTTGTAGTATGTGCAGTTAAAATCAGACAGTTGCAGATTCTAGCTGGCAGATGATGAGTCCTCCTATTTCGGGGACTTCAGTTAGATTCACTGTTGTTCTTTACTCTATTATTCTTATGCATTGATTAGTTATAGTTGGGGTTGCGTCCTTGATATCTATATTGAGTATTAGTAATGGCTTCATAGACAGTCAGTAGAGTTAATGTATTTAGTTTCAATTTTCGTTGTAAAAGTTAGATTTATAAAAGAGTTATCTTTCGATGATATTGTACAAATTTATGCATTTTATTCAGTTTCTTATGAGTTTCCCAGTAGAAAGGTTAGCTTGAGGTCACTTGTGACCCTAAGCACCGTGTGACGTCTCGGGACTCATTTTTGAGGCGTTACATTATGGGGCCAAAACCCTCATCTAATCCTCAAATATCAACAATTGAGGCCAAGTTATTCTACTCATAATCAATACTAACATCCAATTCACACACAATATCACACAACATCTATGAAGAAAAGTAGACAGGAGCCTACCTCAAGGCCAAACCATAAATCTCAAATCATGCACCACATGCTCATTTCACTTTACAATTCCCCAAATGTCATCATACTATCAAAACCATAATCTACTCATCAATACGAGTGTAATGATACCCATATTGCACTATTATGATTTGGGTCCAAAAAAGACACCAAAAACCCCAAGTGGGTCCCACATATGAAAAACAAGTTTCCAAAGCCAACCTAATGTTCACACATGAACAGGGAATCATAACCCTCAAGAAATGGGTGAAAATTAAGCATATTTTGGGCTAAAATAAATCCCTAAGCTAAATTGAGGTTTTGGATACAAATTAGGAAATTCAAGTATGAATTCAAAGGATTATTACCTTAAATTTGAAGATAATCACGATAAAAGATGATAGTCAAGCTCCCAAGTCACCCACCATGACCAATTTTGAGTTATTACATTCATTTTGGGGTTTCTAGGTCTAAATAATGATGGGGAAATGCCCCAAACACACCTTGGGGTATTTATATATCCCTTGTAGGTAAGGATATGTCTCTATCATGGTCCTATGGGCTGCAATTTCCATACTATTTGCCGCGATCGTTTTTGCAACAGATGACAGAAAAAAATCAAAAATAGTTTTTAACCCTCGGAACTCATCCAAAATCCAAAGAACATGATGCAGAAGTGAATTTTAAGTGTAAATCACATTTTAAATCCATTGGAATCATTAAAACTTTCATTTGAGATCATTTAGTAAAAAAGTGGGGCCCACACTTAAAGTATCATCATTTTACATAAAATTTGCTCTATAGCCAAAATAAGTCTGGGAGCCTTAGGACCTGAACCAAGGGTCTCCCTAGCCTAAAATAAATGTTCTGAATGTGATGACAAATTAAGATTTTCAATCCAAGGTTGTTTCAACCAAATGTAGGTCCCACATCCATTTATTCTGATTTTCAACTTTTCGACCAATAGTTCAAAATTAGCTCGGGTGCATGGGACCCAAAACAAATGTCTACCTAGACTAAAATCAATATTCTAGATATGCTGGCATTGTTAGAATTTTCATCTGAGATTTTTTTACTAAAGTTTTGGCCCAGTGTTTAGTTGGATCCAACAAAGACTTATAAATAGGAATTGGCTCTAAAAACCAAACAAACTGCCTGATAATTAAACCTTCGGTCCGAGAAAGTCATAAATAACTTGGTGCAGCTATGGAGAAGCTCAAATAGTGAAGATAAGCATAAATATAGAAAATAACCTGTAGGGTCATTACAAAGTCTTTGTGTAGATTTATGCTTTTGTGACTACCTCGATAGATATTTTATTTTAGTAATGGATTTAGTGTATCTATATTGTATTTCCTTTGGATGTATCACTTGGTTAAATTCCATTTCTTTTGGCATCTTGGCCTTGTTGTGATCTTAGAGTGGTACTGATTATTTTTCATTTTTGTATCAGTGCATTTTATACTAGTGTTACTATTATTGTTGTTATTTATTTGGTTGCTATGGACTCTCAATTAATAGTTAGATAAACTAGAATTATCAAGTTAGTAACCCTTCTTGAAATTCTTATCCATTTGTCTTAGACGGATACCTTAGTTGGTTGGTTTTTCTTTCTATTAGTTAGGTAGGGTTAGTTATTGAGTGGTTGTGAAAGTAAAGGTAGTTTTTTCCTTCCATTATTTTGTTTTGATTTTAGAATTGGCGATCCTTTTCCTACAACCCATTCCTAACGTTGGTAAGTTTGAGGTTTGTTGTCCCAATTTTTCTGGTTTATCTCCAAGTAGTAGCCTAAGTCTAAGGTATATTGTCCTAATTTTTTTAGTTTATATCTAGGTAGTAGTATTGATCTTGGTATTGGTGTTGAGTTGGTACTCTATTCTTTCTGTAATGTGGTTCATGGTTCAATTAAGTTTAGGTTGGTTTAAAGGGGTGAATTCAGAAATTTCTCATTTCGGTATTTGTTTGACCTAATATAATTCCTTAGGATACTTTTTCTTAGTGTTATATGCTTGTGTATTAGTTATCGGTAACCAAAGTTGGTGTATATTAGGAGAGAGTATCCATTTCCATAGATTCAATAATGGTTTTCCTAAATTTAGGCTGAGATCATATCTTTTTGAGTTAACTCGATATTTAGCTACCATTAGTACTCTTTGTAGCCTTGGTGAGTTCTTTATTATTCCTTGATGTATTATTCCCTCAGGGGATGTGTATTTGATTGCTCGTGTCTTTAGCCTGTGGTTTTCCTCATTTGTGATTATGTTCTTTAGCAACATAATAGTTTTATCCCTTGTGGTAACTGTTGGATATATTCTCAGTCTCTGAAGGTGAAATTGGTTTGAGGTATATACTTGATTTCTAGTAGTGAGATTGATTTGGGTATTTGACCTTCGTGAAGACTTACTGGCTCTAGTTGTAATTTTTAACTCTATTGAATGACGGCTTGGGAGTTATGATAGATTTTGGTATGTATATGGTTGTTCATCAATAGGATAGATTTAGTTAGTTAAGATCAAGTATTTTATCTTTGATGTTAAGATGATAGCTATGGATTATGTAACTTGGTTGTGGCCCTATTTTAAGTTTTTGATTCAAGTGGGTATTTGTTGTTAGGTTGACTAAACCTACTCATTACCTATCAGATATACTGTCTTTGTTACATACTTGAGGGATAGTCCATTAGCGTATAGTGTTATTTTCTTCTCCTTTTGACCTTGGTTCACAGTTTTCTTAAGAATTTTTTATTGCCTGCTCAACATAAGAAGTATGCTTGATTTGGGATTAGAGTGGTTTCACCCACACTCGATGGTGTATTCTAGAGTGAATCTTTCAATTTAGAGAGATTGTGCTTCATACTCATAACTATTGGTTTCGAGGGCCATCTAGACAATTAGTAGCTTAGGATGAGATCGCAGGTACTAGTCACCACCATTTATGAATCTAGGTAGAACCTTATGAACTTTGTTACTATGCTAGTCTATATAGATTTTTGGTAGATCAGCTTTAATCTTTTGAGGTTAATATGATGTGATTATACAAATAAGACTCAGATGATGCTATCAAGATTTGATGTAGTTCAGAGTAAAAAATAGGTTCAGAAAGGTAAGAGAATTTTAGATTTTTAGAGTTGGAGTTGGCAATATGATGCATGCCTTAGGTTGTCTTTAGCCTAGTTGAGAATCCACTTAGTTGTGCTTTTTCATTGTGATTTCAATATAATGTGGGTTGAGGTTGCATATTTCAGTCATGCTCAGTTCAATGGGAGGCTAGTTGGTTGTTGATGGATGAGGTTGTATTTATTTGGAGGGTGAAGTCAGGTTGAGAATGAAAAAAATGATACCTTTAGAAAAAACCCTTAGAAATGTTAGTTAGCTTAGACCTTATTTGTGAAGTCTTTCTCGAGGCAAGGGGTCCAGTTACTCGTCCTTTTGAGCTTTTAGACTCTTTCTATCAATTGTTAATCTAGGAAAAAAGTTCTTCTAGAAGTGGATATTATAATGATCCACCAGGTTATTTTCTTGATTTCTATACATTTTTCAATGTTTCTTGACTTTTCACGATGGCAATATGTCATTTATGACTTACCAGAACCATCAATTTCAATTTTTGGATAGTCATTTGTTTGGATTTTAAGCCCATTTTCCTATTTTAGAGCTTTTGAAGTTAATAAATTGGTCTCGTATAAAAATTCTAGTAAACAACCCCAGATAAAAAGATTTAACAATGTCGTTAGCTTCAAAATATGGATTTTAGGGTAGGGGACCCTTGATCTGGATTTGAGGCTTTCAAACTCATTTTGGGCTATTGGTCGGATGTTGGTTAAAATAGCACATTGAGTTTGGGTCCCATATTTTCTCAAAAATACCTTTGATGGAAATTTCATCGACTCTATTGAGTTTAGAATGCCATTTTTGATGGAGTAGAATGGTTTGTTTGCATCCATAGGGTTTTGGATGGGCCCAAAGCACCCAAATGAAATTTGAGCAGTGCTAATTTTCTAGTGCCATCACCATAGAGACCACCTAGGTACCTAGGAGAGGTATCCTTGTCTACCAAGAGTAGCGCCTAGGTGAGGCATTGGCTTGTAGGCATGAGGGGTGCCTGGGTGACTCCACTAGCGTTAGGCAATGTCACTTTGGTGACTAAATGGGTGCCTAGACGACTAAGTTGATGGCTTTAATGTTGTTCCCCTCCTCGACTCCAAGTAATATTCCTCTATTTCTAAACCTCTTTGGATGCCATTTGATCTCTAAATTTAGTTGGGAAACATTGATCTAAGATCGAGGTTATTTTGGGAACATCAAAGTGGTCCTCATCTCGTCTAATCTTATAAGTTCTAAGCTTATTTCAAGTTGATTCCTCCATTAAAATTCTTGAATTTCTCTTATGTCGTAGATGATTTGATTGGGTTATTGAGTTCGGATTGTGCCTAAACTTTGGGCATATATTCCTAGAGTCAAGAGGGACCTAATAACGAGTCAAATTTTAGGATTTCATGCATTGGTCCCACAGGCCCATTTAGATCTGAATTTTGGACCCGAGTCCATTATTTTGATATAGGTATTGGTGTACTTATATCAATGTGTAGATTATGATTTTGATTGCACGACTTTATTTTGAGCTTGAGGGATAACGATGAGCAATTTATTGATAGTTTGAGACTGTAGTTTGGCTACAAGGTAGGCTATGGTTTACTCTTCTTGATGAGATTGTGTATTGTATAGATCTCAGGCCACATAGGCATTATAGAATAGATTTATTCCTAGTTGTATCATGACTTAACCAATTTAGGAAATTAGAATAAGAATTTAACTCGATCTTTAGCCTAGAGTACATGGTATGGTTGTAAGATCCTATTACACTTGATTATTAACTTGTTTAACCATAGATTGATATGATGCCGTTTATAGTGTAAGATTTATCATTTTACTTTGTGAATCAAATGATATCCCCTAATTAGATCCTTCTAGTAGCTTTATGCCCTTCTTTACCTTAGTTTTCTAAAAAAAGGTGTTGATATTCTATTAAATTATACGTTATTAGGCCCAAAGCCATGGTTATGAGACCAGTCAAACACTATGTGAATACTCTATCCCTTAAAAGGATATGGTTCTATTTTATAGACACTTAGACGCTTATATTTGTGTTGCTTGGATACTGGTTATGGCATTCATACATTTGGATGCATTTATGCTTATTTAGCAGTGCGATTCCAATCTAAACCTTGATTTACTATTGTTTTCCAAAAAGGAATTTATTCCCACATTTTGACTTTAAAACTGATTCTTTTAATGGAAAGCACACCACCTTTATTAATGACTTATGAGATCTTAAATTAAACTTAGTACTCTGGAAACTTAGATCAAGGTTGTTTTTGTCTATCCTTGGTCCACTCTTTTCACCACTACTTACTCACTTTAATCGAGGGATATTCCATTCCTTTTCTATACTATTTTACTATTTTAGTCTTAATTTGATCTTGGGCACTAGAATTTATAGATTTCTATTTATTTTAGTCATGGTTTGATTCTGAGCATTTGTCACACATATTTATCTTTGGTACTGGATAGTGGATTGGTTATGGATCATAGAAGTCCTAGTTTAGAATCAGGCAGTGTATATGGATATCCTAAGTCCCTTATGGGCCTTCATCCGATGAGCCACAATACCAGAGAGGGACTGTCATCGTAAGTCCTACCTTTGAAAGCTACTGAGCTAGAGGAGATGTATATACTTGTATTAGATATGGTACTTGGTTTGTATTGTAAAATTTGGTTCTTTTCATGACTTTCATTCTTTCATATGCATCTTTTATCACCAATAATATTGTTTGGCACTTATACCTATTGATTTTATAGGGGGCTAGATAGGTATAGGTTATTTTTGTTATTTGCTGAGTGATTGGTTGTACCTTTTGGGCTTATGGGGGCTCAGTTAGTTTATCGGTTGTCCTGGCTAGTCAGTTACATTATTGTTGGTTATTGTTATTATTATGTAGTTTGTGGTAGGCTGGTTACAGATTGGTACCCCCAGGTTGCACTTACTCTTTCGAGTTGCTTTACTCTACATTATGGTAGATTTAGTATTTTTGGATTACTTTATGGTTATTCATATTTCAGTAAGAGACTATGATTATGCTAGAGTTAGCTTCTTTCTTGATTTTGTAACCCTTGTGATGTTTAGATTGTTGGACTAGCTCTCTCAGGTTAGCACTTTTAGGTCTAGTTATTCCTATGAAATATGACCGGTTTCCTTCATACTACTATTATATATACCCTTTTCTTCGTATTACTATTATATATCTCTTGTATATTTCTTTTTTCATACTACCATTGTATATTTTTTAACTGCTTAATGTATAGAACTTTTGGCTGGAATTACTAGTAGACCATGATAGTGTACCTTTACCTCTCTGTTAGCCTTATTGCACTTCATTTCTTAGTTAGTTTCCTATAGTTTATATTTTTGCCTAACATATTATTTATACTTTCATTTTATTTGGAGCTCAGTCGGGCGATGCCTACTAATTACCTCGTGTTTGGTACTTATAGTAGACTTCTGCACCCTGCAGATCATATTATGAGTTTTATCATTGACATGTGCATCATACAGAGTGATGTGTCATGTAAACACTATACTTTCGATGCTTAAAACCATGAAATTATGCTTGAACTTAGGTTATTTTAGTAGATATGATGTGATTTTGTGGTTATTACAGGCAAACCAGGTCAATATAAGTGTTGGACAAAAACTAGAAGAAAATGACCTAAAAGAACCAAAGTTACAGAAGGTACGAGTCTCCTCACGAGTCTTCAACACCTCACACGACTCGTAGGCTAACTCGTAAGCACAACAGAAACCAAGGCGAAGAAAAAAAGCTAATTATTGAGAAGATACAACTGCATTTGAGTCGTAAGCAGAGGGTACGATCCATATCATGAAGACGTACATATAGAAGAACTCAAGGAAGAAATTTAGAGTCAAAGTATCAGAAGATTACAAGTCAGAAGTCTGAGTACGACTCATATGAGCCAATCATAAGCAGACTAGTGTCCATGCTTGGAGAGACAAAAGTCCCAGGTGGATACGACTGAAGCCCACGAGTCGTATGATCAAGGTAAGGCTCATGAGTAGAAGCCGTAAGTAGAATAGAAAGTTGAAGCCTGGAAGACCAGACAATAGAATAGATACGAGACACATGGTATGACTCGTAAAAAGATGGTACGATTGGATGAGTGAGTCATACCTTGTGCTGACATAACTTTACCTTTTCTATTTTTATTAGAATTTCTAAGTATTTTCGAGATACTATAAATACCTTAGGGTTTATCTTTTATTAGGTTACTCACTTTAACTTACTTTTTACATACTTTTGCACACTTTACAATTATTCTTGAGATTTTGGGTTCTTATTCAATTGAAGAATTGGGATTTTATTCATCTTATTCTAGTGCAATTGATTACATGTATTCTTCATTGATAATCATGGAGTCTTGCATGATCATGAACAGCTAATCTCCCTGACTAGAGTTGTGGGAACCCTAGTGGATTAGCTACGTAAAGGAAGTTGGAGATTTATATATTCCTGGGTTTATGCATGGATCTTAACCTTCTTCATAATAATTGACCCCAGAGATACTGCAGAATCTTTAGGATAGCCTGTATTTGCAAATGTCCTCACAAGGGAGTTTGTGATTGGGAAAAGAGGATTAAGACAATAATTTGAGATTCACTTCTACTATACCATTCCATCATCTTATCTAATCACTTGACACTCAAAAGGTGAAAGTGAGCTGAAGTCATAAACAAGGAGCAATAAGGCGACACCCTGAGACTCACAAGGTAATTGTGAGATTCATCAACATATTCACAAAATGGTTGATAACAGATATCTTATTGACTTTACATGCGAAGCAGCAAAATAGGTGGATTGAACACGAGAAACTTACGGAGTTAAGATGCCAGGGGTAACACAAGCCTAATATTCGTCTTTTATTGTTTACAACTTAGGAGCATTCAAGATTTGGTTACTAGTTTCTGATAATTCCAAATTCCCCCATTTACTTTCTGCACTTTTTGTGAATTATATCAACTTAAGCAACTGTTCAATGTTTTTCCTGTGGCATCGGCCCCAACCTAGTTGGGTTACTATATTTGGCATCGACCGCAACATACTTCTTTTGGTTGTTAGTTTTGGATAACATCAAATTTTGGTGTCGCTGACGGGAAGACGATTTGAGTAGTTAATTGAATTAGTAATGTTCTCGAGTTTTATTTTCTGTTTTGATTTTGCATACATCGGTGTATGTTAAATACTAGGAGAAGAGGCAATTCCTTACTTCTTTTTGATCCAGATCCAGAGAGAATTCTTCAAACGCAAAGAAGAATGTCACGACAAGTTTGTGGTGGGGTTTAATACCCTCCACCTGTTGATGGAACACATCACCCCCAAATGCTCTAGTTGATCCACTGAATGTTGTAGATTTATAGATGCAACAACTAATAGCTACTACTAATAAAGAGAGAAGAGCAGCTGAAGAGACCGAATTAGCTGAAGAGGCTGGGTTATCCTAGCAAGGAGGACTATCCAGGCCTTGATAAGTAGCTGAGCATTGAGACAGAGTTCAGAGAGGAAGAGCCCCATTGATTCCTACATATCAGTATTTACACCCATACGATAATAAAGAGGATATGGGCTATGTTGAACCTACTGAGATAGGATCCATCGTTCCTCCTTCTTTAGTCCCTAATGTGAAGTTTGATATTACAAATGCCATGATCAAATTGTTGAACTTGAAGGGTATATTTTTGGGATCATTTACTGATGATGTGAACATGCATCTTGCTAATTTTACTGGGATCTTCACATCATATACTATTTCAAGGATGGATCAGTAATCTTTGAGATTGAGGTTGTTCCCATTTTCATTGATAGGTGAAACATCACAATGGTTATGGGATCTTCCAAAAGGCTTAATCACTACTTGGCATGAGTTGCGTAAATAGTTTTTTATAGATTTTTCCCTCCTACATGAATGTTGCAGTTAAAAGATGAGATTTATAACTTTAGACAGTTATCTGTAGAATCTTTATATGAGGCGTGGTTTAGATTCAAGAAAAAGTTAAGTATGGTACCTAATCATAGAATCAGAGGATCAAATTTGTTGGAAATCTTCTATAGATCATTGAATGTCAGTTCAAGACCAACGATAGATACGATTTTAGGAGGTGCATTCATGCATCTTCAATGGGATATTGCACATGATATGCTAGAAGATATTTCAGTGGCTAACAGAGGCTAGCATACTAGAGATGCAGGATGTGGTGCAGGTACATATGCTATTAGATCAGCCAATGATTATGGAGCTAGTCATGATTTGGTAACACAGGAGGTTGCACAGCTTCAGACTGATATTGGGTTGCTTACAAAATAGTTCACAATAATAAGTTCTAAGAAAGTGAATGCAATTGTAGCAGAGGGATCTATTTTTAGAACTTTTGAGATTGAATCTGAAGAAGAAGCGAAGTATCTTGATCGTAGGTTGGTGGATTTCTGAGCCCAAGGGAAAAGGAATCAAGGTCAGAACTATTATAATGATAGATGTAGAAATAGAAGTAGAGAGAGATGGTGATTGGTGGTATCAATATGACTACAAGGATAAAGGTGATAAATATATTCCACCACGTAATCGTGATTCAGAATCTAGGATGGAGGCACCGTTGTCAAAATTAGTCAAGGGGAAACAAAGTCAAGAGAGTTTCCTTAAGGATATCAAGGTAGGCTTGTTAGGGCTGAACCATAAAGTTATGTCACATGATACAATAATCAAGCAGTTAGAACAATAATTTGGTTAGATATTAGCCATAATAAATCAAAGATAGCCTGACACTCTCTCGAGTAACACGGTGGATAATCTAAAGAATGATTGTCACTACCACGCCATTACCACTCAAGTTGGCAAATCCACCATACACCCACCTGTATCGGTTGTAGATGAGCAGAATAATAATGATCTTGCTAATGTGGAAAGTAGTAGCAAGCAATATAAAAGAGAAGATAAGGTCAAGGAGACTGTTTTGAAGCCTATCCCGAGACCTCATCCTTCTTTTCCTCAAAGGCTGAAAAAAAATCAAGAACATGGTATGTATCAAAAAATTTTGTCAATGCTAAAAGAGTTTTCAATCAACATCCCACTAGTAGATACAATAGAGTGAATGCCAAGATATGCAAAATTCATGAAAGATCTAATCACCAAGAAGAGGTCAGTTAGTTACGAGCCAGCCAACAATATTCATCATTGTAGTGTTGTAGCTACTAGATCATTGGTGGAGAAGAGGAGGATCCTGGTGCTTTCACTATACCTTGCCCTATTGGATTTTCTAACTTTGCTCATGCATTATGTGATTTGGGTGCTAGCATCAATCTCATGCCATTTACAGTATTTAAATAGTTGGGGTTGGAAGCTCCTAAACCAACCACTATGAGATTAGTGATGAGAGACAAGACTATGAAAAAACCAGTTGGTATTTTATGTAATGTATTGGTGAAGGTTGCCTCTTTTATTTTTCCTATAGATTTTTTGATATTGGACTACGAAGTGGACTTCCACATCCCAATTATTTTGGGAAGACCATTCTTGGCTATAGGAAGGTCGTTAATTGATTTGGAGCTAAGACATATGATACCGAGACTCAATGATGAACAAGTGGTATTCAATGTATGCAAATCCATGAAGCAGCCTGATGAGCTAAGAGCAGTATGTGTATGATAATGAAATGAATTCATTCTATGATGTTGATTCTATTGCTCTTTGGGATGATGGTTCTGATGTTGTTGTTCCTATTAAAGAGAGGTTGGGTGTTGAAGCGCTTGCAGCAGTGATTATGAACTTTGACAGTGATGGCATTGAGAAGTATGATGAGATGGTATGTGCACTTTATGGGAGTGGTTCTTACAATTATTCACCAAAGAAGCTTGATTTGGATTTGAAGAATAGAATTACTCCACCTACTCTTCCATCCATTGAAGAGGCGCCGGTCTTAAAATTAAAGGCCATCCCTTCTTATTTGCGATATGCATTTTTAGGGGCTAACAAAAATTTGTCGGTAATTATTGCAGCCAATTTTATTGACTCAGAAGTAGAAGCATTGTTATCAATATTACAGAGATTCAAGAAGGCCATTGGATAGTCCACTACAGACATTGTGGGTATTCCACCTAGTCTTTGTACTCATAAAATTCAACTTGAATGAGAGTGTATTCCAAGTATATAACATCATCGTCGACTCAATCCTCCTATGCAGGAGATATGTTGAAGGAGATTATCAAGTGGTTGGATGCTGGTGTAGTATATCCCATTACTGACAGCAAGTGGGTCAGTCTGGTATAATATGTTTCAAAGAAATGTGGGATTACTATTGCACCTAATGAGAAAAATGAGCTAGTGCCAATGAGGCCAGTCACAAGATGGAGAGTATGCATGGATTATAGAAAATGGAATGCATAGACTCAAAAGAACCATTTTCCCATGCCCTTCATGGACCAAATATTAGACATGTTAGCGGGAAGATGATGATAATGTTTTATTGATGGCTATTTAAGTTACAACCAAATCACTATTATACCTGAAGACCAAGATAAGACTACCTTCACATATCCTTATGGGACTTTTGCATTCAGACGTATGCCATTCGGTCCATGTAATACTCCAGCCACATTTCAGAGATGTATGATGTCCATCTTCTCTGATATGGTAAAAGACACCATCAAAGTGTTTATGAATAATTTTTCAGTGGTTGGTGATTATTTTAAAGTCTGCCTAGTGCACTTGGAAAATGCTCTTAGAAGGTGTGAAGAATGCAACTTGATACTTAATTGAGAAAAATGTCATTTTATGGTCAAAGAAGGTATTGTGCTTAGGCACAAGATTTCAAAATGGGGAATAGAGGTTGATAGAGCTAAAATAGAGATGATTGAAAAATAAAATCCACCACTTTTTGAGAAGAGAATTCAGAGCTTTTTAGGGCATGCAAGTTTTTTTAGGCATTTTATCAAGGATTTCTCTAAGATTGCTAATCCTCTTTGCAAGCTTCTTGAGGAGGTGAATTTTTTTTAGATGATGTATGTATGAAGTCTTTTAAAAACCTAAAAGAGAAGTTGGTGTTGGCTCCAATCATTGTGTCACCTAATTGGTCCTTACCTTTTGAGGTTATGTGTGATATAAGTGGAGTGGATTTAGGTGTTGTCCTACGCCAAACAAAAGAAAAGATTCTTCATCCTATCAACTATGCCAACAAGGCATTGAACCCTGCTCAAAAGAAATACATAGTGACTGAACAAGAGTTGTTGGCAATGGTTTTTGCCTTTGAGAAGTTTTGGTCTTACTTGATTGGGATGAAGGTAGTTGTGCACATGGATCATGCAGCATTGCGGTACTTGATGGCAAAGAAAGATGTGAAACCTAGACTGATTAGGTGGGTACTTTTTTTGTAAGAATTTTATTTTAAAGTCAAGGACAGAAAAGTCATTGAAAACCAAGTTCCAAATCACTTGTCTAGACTCAAGGAGGAAGCTATGCAGAAAGTGGAAGATGGGATAGAAATTAATGATAGTTTTGTAGATGAGCAGTTATTGGAAGCTTCCTAAGATCTAATTCCATGGTTTTCAGAATATGCAAATTATCTAGGCAGTGATCTAATCCTAGAAGATCTTTCTTTCCAACAAAGAAAAAAGTTTATGCATGAGGTAAGAAAATTTTTTGGGATGAGCCGTATTTATTCAGAATATGTGCAGATAGGATTATCCGTAGATATATACCTGAGGTAGAGATGATGAGCATACTTGAGGCTTGTCATTCTTCGCCAATTGGGGGTCATTGTGGAGGAACCCGCATAGCCCACAAAATCTTGCAATGTGGGTATTATTGGCCAACAATCTACACAGATGCACATGACTTTGCTTCTGTTTGTGATCAATTCCAATGTCAAGGTAATATCTCTAGACGCAATAAACTTCCTATGACCCCTATTTTAGAATTAAAATTATTTGATGTATGGGGTATAGATTTCATGGGACCTTCTGTGAATTTGTTTGGCATAAGTATATACTTGTGGCTGAGGATTATGTATCCAAATGGGTGGAAGAAGTTGTGATCCCCAATAATGAAGCACGTTGTGTCACTATATTCTTGAAAAAACACATTTTCTCGATTTGGCGCCCCACGTGCTATCATTAGTGATTGTGGGTCATATTTTTGTAATCGTCTATTTAAAAGTCTTCTTGATAAGTATGTAGTGAAACACAAGGTGGCAACACCTTATCATCGGCAGACTAGTGGACAAGTTGAGGTGTCCAATAGAGAAGTCAAGTCTATCTTAGAAAAGACAGTAAATGCCAATAGGACTGATTGGTCACGAAAGTTAGATGATGTATTATGGTCTTACCGAACAGCATTCAGGACTCCAATAGGTTCTTCACCTTATTAGCTAGTGTATGGAAACGCTTGCCACTTTCTTGTTGATCTCGAACATAAAGCACTGTGGGCCTTGAAGAAACTGAATTTTGAGTGGCAAGATGCAGCCAAGTCAAGATTCAACAAGCTAAATGAGTTGTATGAATTCTGAATCTGGTCTTATGAAAGTTCTACACTTTACAAGGAAAATATGAAGCTGCATCATGATCGAAAATTGAGAAAAAAACCTTTGAAAAGGGTGACCAGGTATTTCTCTACAACTCAAGGCGTTGCTTGTTTCCACGTAAGTTGAAATCTAGATGGTATGGTTTCTTTACTGTGCTAAGAGTGTTCCCATGTGGTGCTTTGGAATTAAAGAGGGATGGTGAAGCCCCGTTCAAAGTAAATGGGCAAAGAGTAAAGCACTATATGTGTAACACTAAGGAAATAAACGTGATTTTTGAGAGGGACCTTGGTGAAGTCTGAGTAACCAAGGTAATTACGTTGTGCCATGATGTTTAATCAAGTGTTGTATTAGAGGCAAGATATAAGTCTAGTTGGTGAAATCTGAGTATCCAACATAGCCACTTCGTCCCGCTATGTTAAATCAAGTGTTGCGTGGGAGGCAAACCATGTTTTCTACTTATTTATTTATAGGGTAATGTATTTGTTCAGTGTGCAGGGATAAATATTGTAGAAAAGGTCTAGAAAAGTTAAAGAAGTTAGGTCATACGGACTCTTCAAAAGTCGTATCTTAATGGTACGACTCGTGAGTACGAGTCGTAAGGACTTGGAGACTATGCAGATTCAGGTAAATGTTTTTGGAGTCTTTACGACTCTCATTAAGAGTCTTACCCTCAAGGTATGACTCATCAAATTGAGTCACATATACTCCAGAACCTAGGTAAAGCTCCAGGTTTATACGAGTTAAAGAAAAGACCCGTAAGCCTGGGTACGAGTTGTACACATGACTCGTACCGAAGCTTATTAGGTTGGGGTTGCGGGTCAACTCTGCCCAAAATTTTAATTAAAATAACAAATAGGGTACCCGTCGGGTATCCGATATCTGAAACACACCCACCTCCATTTTAGATCGAATTTCAAGCTCTACAAGTACAAAAACAACCTCGAATTAGATACCAACTTTCTTGAATTCTTCACCTTGCACAAATTTAAGCACGAATTTTGGGGAATTTTGAAAAACTCAAGAACCCTAAGCTCTCACTCATTTAAGTACGTGTTCAAACCTAAATGCTTTATTTTTCGAGTTGAAATTGATAATGTGTGATATTGTAAACTTGCTTTGAGTTAAAATTATGTATTTATTGCATTTTGGTACCCTAGTTCATAGGTTTGAGTTGAAAATGGAAATTGGGGGTAAACTTGATGTTTGGTGTTGATATTGTAAGTTATTTTGACTAAAATTGGATGATATTGCTGCATAAAGTAGTGGGTAGTTAGGGAATTTTGAATTGGGGTTAACTCCAAAGTTGAACTTCTATTTTGCAATGGATATGAGTCTCCTTATGACTCGTACCCATAAGTAACGAGATCATAATGATACTCGTACCCACTGAAAACATAGAAGTATAGCTAAGTGTGAATTTTGTTATGGGTATGACTTGCCTAAACGAGTCATACCTAACCCATACAACTCACAAAAGTAAGTCGTACAGACCTGGGAAGAGGTGATATAGTATAGGATTATTTCTGGACTGCTTACGACTATTGGTAATGAGTCGTACCTTATCTGTATAATTCATTAGGTGGACTCGTAAGAAGACTAATGGAAAATTATCAATACACTGAGCATCATACAACTCAGTCATATGAGTCGTACCCAGTCGATACGACTAGTACCCCTTACTTGTACCTAGATCTGAACTTGCACACTGCTATTTATTTTCTAATTTTTGATTTATTTTCTTTATTTACTTACTAATTAATGTATATTCTAAGGTATCATGCCTCCAAAAGGTGTTTCTTCTTCCGAACAAGTGGCCAAGAAGGGTAATAAAAAGGCACTGTTTACTAGTTCTGAATCCACTGAGTCATCCAATAGTAACGGTGATATAGTTGAGTTCCCTGTGAAGGGACAAGCTGACCAAAGGGGAAAAATACCTGCTCGGGTCAATAAAGTAGCAACCTCGGAGGACACACCTCTACGAGGAATAAAGAGAAAGAACCCGAGTACCTCCCCTCCTCACTCACCTCAACCTTCAAAGGCAGAAGATAATGTTGAATCGAGTTCTAAAAAGGCAAGTTTATAAAATGCAAAGATGCTTGATTACTACTAATTTGGCAGAGTTGCCAAGGTTTGAGGATAAGTTTAAATAGTACGGGTTTGAGTGGATGATCAGAGTGCTGGGTAGGTAAAGTTCCATACAAATCTGGGAGTTTTATGCAGCATACAAGGGAGAGATGTAGAGATAGTATCCACAGGGTTAGCTGTGGAGAGGTGGAGACCCCATTCCTTTATTGATTATTTGGGGTGTGTGGGTCGACGTTTCTTCATGCACTATTGCCATATTTTTGTATGGATTCGATTATCAGCCTCCGATAAACACAGGTGAAATGGATTATGATTTGGAGGAGATGGGAAAAATTACTCGAAAACAAATAGGGTTGGATGAGAAGCTGGATTATTTTTGGTGGATTGCTAGTCGAATAGCGTTAAATGGGTAGAATGCAGTGTCGGTAGTTGGTGGCTTGGTGTCACCTCGAAGAAGATAGAGAAGAATACTTTTAATTTTGAGGTGATGGCATGGTGAACGTTACCACAACACAGGATTTGTCCTACCACTGGGGATAATGTGCTGAGTCCAGCCCAGTAGCTTTGATAGCCAGGTTCATAACCGGCTATGAGTTTGATGTAGGAGAGTTTCTAGCTCGAGAGATGAGAGACCAAGCTGTAGGAGATGAAAAGCCGTTACTAGCATACCCCTATATGATTACACAGTTGTGTTTGGATATGCAGGTACGGGAACTCCTAGGTATCAATGAGATAATAGAGGCCATAAACAACACAGACTCGGCCTGATCAGAGACACAACCAACCCATTGTCTAGGCAGACAAGGCAAGAATTCGATATGATTATTGAGATATACAGGAGTCAGACTGAGGCTATGGATACAGGTAGACATACTGAGACTGCACAGACTTCAGCTGTAGAGGGTACATCTGTGCCCCTCCTTCGGTTCAGTCTGTACCATCTCTCCTAAGATGTATGCTTTCTAGTTTTAGCTAATTTTATAGGCCATATGGACCGAGGCGATGGTGATATTGTCCATATTGGAGGCCAAGGATCAAAACATAGAGCGGGCATAGATCCCCGGGTTGATACTCAGTTGGCACAGCAGGACAGACAGGTGCAACAACGATTAAATGCATTTGAGTTGAGGATGACCTGAAAGTTTAGTAGCAGCCAAACCCTAAAAATTATGAAGGTGAAGGCCTAGGTGGATAAGATTAAGAGGATGGTCATAGAGTTATACAATAGAATAGTTATCCTAGAACTCAAGGTCACGACAGTTATGACCAATATCCATGTTAAGGATATTTGGGTTATTTCAAAACTGGTAGTTGAGGAGATGCAAGATTAAATAAGAGAAAAAAATAAGCGGAAGTATGAGGATAAAAAGTCTATCAAGAATTTAAGAAATATAGCCTATAAGATGATTAGGACTGGCAGGTGAGGGTCCAAGAGATGGTTGCTAAATCCAATGGTTTGAGACCACCAGTTATTAACATTGAGGGAGACAGTGATGTAGACCCGCTGATCTATATACCATTGATATCATTGTCCACCACTAGTGACACTATTGCTGACCTATTATTGGTAGTTGATAGGACTTGTGCTGATGATATTGGGACCCCACCTGAGGGCCCATGATGTTGGGTGTATTTATGCACTTTAGTGTTGCTTTCCTAGCTCATTTATCCTTGTTGTGAGAACTTATTGAGTGACTTATGGGTTAATAAGGATATAAATAAGAATCTAAGTGTTCAAGTATGTAATTACAATGTTTAAAGGTGTTTTCAAACAAGATTGGTTTTAAATTGATTATTTAGAGTATAGACGAGAAAACTAGTTTACTAGCTTGAGCTAGGTGTTGTTCTAGTTGTTCTCGATAGATTCTAATGTGTATAATGAGTTCCTAATGGTTTGAATGTGTAATTATATGTGTAAAAACTTGTTTCTAATGTGAAAAGTTCAATTGGATCAAGTCAATAGTCGGAATAATAAGTTAAAGATCAATGTGGGCAAGCCTAGTCTTAGCTCGTGTTTTTATTTAATCGTTGTGAATCTTATGTTGTTTTCATCTCTAATATTTGGTTTTTGATAATGTAGGATTATTGGTGAGTTGATTATGGTTATATAATGATAAAATAAAAGCTGTAAATTGAGTGGAAACACCACAACAAGGTAAGGGATGAAAGGAGAAACACTTAGAAGAATATAGGCGTCAAGAGGCAATTTCCAGTGAGCCTACGCGTTTGGGATGCGATGCACCACTACCTACAAAATATATCAAATTACCCACACTTCTCTCTCCATGATATATCCAAGGCTTCACATGTATTATCCCATAGGCAGCCACCAACGCAACGCGGACCATTTTCCCTACACGGCCAAATTGGTCTCTTATAAATAGGACTTGTTGCACTTAGTCTATTCACTTTTTGGACGTCTTTGGGAGTTTGAGAAGTATGCTACACACGTTTTTTAGGGTTTATATTCTTTAAATTTATCTTTTTAATAGATTTGATCATGTATTCAAGTATTTGTATTATGATTATGTCGATTAGGGCTAAACGCCCCCTTTCTGGGGTTAAGGTCAAGAACATGTTTTCTATCGTTATGAATTGAATTTTTTTGGATTGATTATAGTATTTGGTTATTTTTTCATCCTTATTTTAACTATTTTGAGGATTCGCGACCCTTAGAATATATATATTGTCGACCTTGTGATCTCGGAAGAGAGAATAGAAAGATAGAACGTGGGGATAAATAGAGTAAGGTTCTTATTCTTTTATAAAATAAGGAATTTGAATTAGAATATAGGACAAGGATGTACCTAGAAGACTTACTTGGTTCACATGTAGGATGATAGATTTAAGCACTTAATTGAATTATTACATCCCCACTTAACGATGTAGTTGTAATGTCCAAGTTAGGTAGATAATTATAGGTCGGGAGACCATGATCATATGATAAACCCTATAAATAAATAACCAAGATTATAAATCTAATGAACGAAGTTCAATAGCATAGTACGATTGTTCATAGTGCCTTAAACCTGGGCTTTCATCCATTGATTGGCTCAAGTCTTTACTTTTGTGCACTGTTTACTTTATAATTACTTTATAACTTTCTAAAATCTTTTGGTTATGCTTAAAATAAGTTAATCTTAATAATGATCTAAAATTTTATAGTTTCTGAAAACTAGTCCTTGTGGGATCGATACTTGGCTTGTAAAAGGGCCACTTTACTACTTGTGAGGCCACGTACACTTGCGTGTGCACTTGGGCGCAACAAGTTTTTGGTGCCATTGTCAGGGACTTGTAAATTGGAAACTATTTGTGTTTTAGTTTCACTTTTTAGATTTCATTGATGCTTTATGCTTGGTCTTGGTTTTGTTTTAGCAGGAAATAGGTTCACAGGCTAGTAAGCTGGCAAGGGATAAGGAATTAGTAGAACATAGCCCCGAACCTGAACAACACTTCCATCAACAAAGGAGATAAGCAATACTTCTCCCCTATATTCCTTAAATTGAAAAAGGCCAAGACAATCCTGCTCTCATGGCTAAAAAACAACCAGCCTGCAGGACAGTTAGAGAAGTGGCAATCCTACTTCCAATAAATTTAACCTCCCATTTTCAAAAACCGACTGCTTGAGGTAATTTTGAGCAGAAGCAGAATATGGTGTAGCTTCTAATCAGTAGTGGACAGTTTATCAGGCTTTTTTATGAAGATCCACAAGTCCACCCATGGAAATTTTTGGAAATCAATGACACATTCATCCCTATGGGTGTGTCAACTGATTATGTTAGGCTGACACTATTCCCCTTTTCACTATTGGGAAAGCGAAGAAGTGGTTGAATGCTGAGCCAGCAAATTCCAATTTTTTTCATCTGGCAAGACTGCGAGACTTCACAGTGAAATTATGTGCTTCAAATCGAAGCCAGGTGAGAATTTATATCATGCTTGGGGGTGGTTCAAAGATCTTTTGCAGGACTGTCTAAACCATCAACAGTCCAATGAGGTATTAGCTCATACTTTTGTTGAGGCACTTGACCATAACACAAAAATTTTGCTAGATTCAGCTACAGGTGGCCAAGCTCTGGAGATGATGTATGATGAGTTTACACCTTATTGAACCGAATTGCAAAAGGTATTCCTGAGTGGCATTCAGACTCAAGGAATGCTACATAGAAGGTTGTTGGTGTGTTGGAGGTGGACCATTTTACTTTCTTATTCGATCATCTTGCTACTCTTCATAATCAAATAAGCAATATAAAGTTAGGGGTTGCAAAACCTGTATCCACAGTTAATGCAATTTAACAAACTGGAGGTTAGTGTGAGGTTTGTGGTAATAGCGGGAATTCAGCGGTGATGTGTGCTATAAATCCTGAGTCTGTAATGTTTGTGGGTAATTCTCATAGGCTGAACTCTGGAAATTCCTACAATCAAAAGTAGCAGACTCAGCCACTAAATACTTCATAGAATAACCAACAAAATTTCCAGCAGTAGCAAGTTCGGAATAATTATGCCAGAACTCAGAACATCAATGTGGAAGAGATGCTGAAGAATATTATGGCTACTCAAGCACAATTGGAAGCAAATATAAAGAGCCGGCAAGTAACTACAAGGAGCTTGGAGTTGCAAATTGGTCAATTTGCTAAGGCACAAAATACCAGACCACAAGGTGGTTTGCCAAGTGATACAGAAAATCCTAAGAATGTCATCGCAATCACTTGGAGGAGTGGTAAAGATCTTAATGAAGGACCTCGAAATAAAAATAACGAGGTAAATACAAAAGAGATTACCCCACTAGTATCTGACCAAGTTGCTGAAAATTCAAAAAAGACTGAGTACTCGAATGAAGAATTTGCTGAAGAGGTGAAGAAGATCCCACCACTACCTTTCCCACAGAAGCATATAAATGCAAAGGGGGATGCATGCTTCAAGAAGTTCTTTGATATGTTCACTTACATCTTTTAGATGTTTTGTAGGGAATGCCCAAGTACGTTAAGTACTTGAAGGATGTGGTCACTAACATAGTTAAGCTGTAGGATGTTGCGACAGTAACACTCACGGAGAAGTTTAGTTTTGTAGTGATGCAGAAGATGCCATAAAAACTCAAAGATCCTGGGAGTTTCACTCTCTCCATTCAAATTAGAAGCAGTGAGGTGATCACTGCACTGAGTGATTTAGGGTAAAGTTTCAATTTGATGCCCCTCTCCTTGTTCAACACTTTAGGTCTGGGGAAGCTGAGACCAAGTACGGTGATACTTCAGTTAGCAGAACGGACCTTAGCTCATCCCGAAGGAATCATAGAGAATGTCCTAATCGAGGTTGGTAAGATTATTATTCCTGCTGACTTTATTGTTTTAGATTTTTAGGTAGACAAAAGAGTACCAGTCATCTTAGGACATCCATTTTTATCGATGGGAGAAGCGTTGATTGATGTAAGAGAAGGCACACTTACAATGAGGTTGGATGATAAAAGAGTGGTTTTCAAAGTGTACAAACCTCTTAAAACACTATCCCACTACAAATATTTATGCATGATTATTGTGATTGAAGGGGATAAGTATGGGGTAGTTGATCTATTCCATAAAGACCTCTTTAGACTTTCTTATTGAGTAGTCTAAGACACCTCTCCAGCCCAAAATGATGCAGATTGACGAGCTTGAAAAGGTTAAAGTTGAAGAAGTTGTTGACCTTGAGAGTTCATACTCAAGAGGCCAGAAATGAATAATAAGATGTCATCCAAGTGTGAGAAAGAGGATGAAGAAATATGTTTGAGTCATAGATTGGGTTGTGCCACTACACTAAATCAGGTTCTGCTAGGGAGGCAACCCAATTTAAGGTAGGTTTTATTTTTAGTATTTATAGTTTCTACTTCACTAGTTTTTGTTTTTATTGAGTCACAGATTGATAGGAAATCTAAGTACCGGGAAAGCTGAGTAAAGGAGCATGGAAAAGACTAAGTAAGGGGTCCCACGTACCCTCTTGATGTATAAAGATGCTACTAGCTAGGCCTAGAGGCCTCAGGGAGTTTTTCTATCTGTACCTTTTAAGTATACTTTGGGGACAAAGTAGATTTTTAAGTGTGGGGTGGGGAAATTCTTATTTTTAGGGTAATTTTAAAAAAAATTGTTAGTAGTAGATGTGGGATGTTCTTTTTGGTGCTATAGTTTATTACATGATGCAATTATTTTGGTTGTAAAGAGCATGTTGAGTGTGTGAATGACTACTTTTGAGACTCCTAGGCTCTTGATTATGACTCTTGTAATTGTTGGCTTAAAGTTGAATTCATATGATTATTTGGTTGAGAGTCTATGATGATCCAGCTTGAGTTGAACATGTACCATATACGTGTGAGGTTATTGTATATTCCTTGTTGCATTTGATATCTAGAACTTACCTGGTGTATGTGCAAAGCAAAATAAAGAATGTGGGTTTAGGAGATGATATAGGCATTTCTTTGATAGCCATATTTAATACCCTCTTTTACCTACCCTTGAGCATAATCTTAGTTAAACCCTCATTGGTCCTTTAGCTTTTTCTTTGATAGCCTCATATGTAGCCTAATCCCCTTTATTGATAGACCTTGATTTGATCCAAAACTCTTAAGCACTTTAGTGTAAAATTAATTGAGTTGAGTTATAAATTCAAGAAGAAAAGGTGAAATTAAAGCCCCTAAGTGATAGCTATTGGTGTTCAGAAAATAAATTAATATGAGTTGTGGTTGGGAGTTGAGTAATGAAAAGAATAAAATTTGTTCAAATTGAATAAGTTGTGTATAGAAACACTCCCACCTTAGTGTATGTAAATGAGCTTAATGAGGTGAGGAAAAGTAAAAGAAGTAGGTAGATAAAAATTGGTATAAGTTGGTTGTTAGAGATTGGTCTTAATTGTATAATGTGATGTATTAAAGCGCTTAGGGAAGATAGTCACTATTATGTCCAGAATAGTTCCTACCCGTCCTTTAGCTTACATTACAACCATTAAAGACCTATTTTATCCTAAGCTTCATCATTTTGATATTAGTGAGTACTACACTAAGGGAAAGCCTATGGTTCATTTTGTGTAACTTGTGAATTCCTTGTGAGAGTGAGTGCAATTTGATTCTTGTGCCCATTCTGTTATGGATTGCATTATTGTGAGTAATTATGGGTAACTCCCGTGTTGTGAGGGAATATGTTTGATGATAGTTAGATGAATTTTATTATGTCTTTGATTGATGATATGTGTGAGTTTGCCAACTAGGTGAGTCAATTCTTGAGGCTAGGATGTTTTGAAGTAGTATTCTTGAGCTTTCAATTGTGTATGTAACATGCTTAAAGTAGAAACTTGCATTATGTGTAGTCATTATAGTACTAAATTGAGTTTCTTGGGTTTCGTATAAATGTGGAGTCTCCTCATCTTATGATGCTTAGAGTAAAGAGTTCTTCGAGGACAAACAAGGATTTAAGTATGGGGTGGTGATGTTGGGTGTATTTATGTACTTTAGTGTTACTTTCCTAACTTATTTAGCCTTGCTTTAAGGACTTATTGAGTTATTTATGTGTTAATAAGGATATAAATAAGTATCTAAGTGTTCAAGTATGTAATTACAATGTTTAAAGGTGTTTTGAAATAAGTTTGGGTTTAAATTGATCATTTAGAGTCTAGACGAGAAAACTAGTTTACTAGCTTGAGCTTGGTGTTGTTCTAGTTGTTCTCGATAGATTCTAATGTGTATAATGAGTTCCTAATGGTTTGAATGTGTAATTATATATGGAAAAACTTGGTTGTAATGTGGAAATTTCAATTGGATCAAGTCAATAGTCGGAATAATAAGTTAAAGATCAATGTGGGAAAGCCTAGTCTTAGCTCATGTTTTTAGTTAATCATTGTGAATGTTGTGTTATTTTGAGCTCTAACCTTTGGTGTTTGATCATGTATGATACTTGGTGAGTTTATTTTGGTGATATATTGATGAAATACAAGCTTCAAATTGAGTGTAAACAGCACCACAAGGCAAGATATGGAAGGAGAAACACTTAGAAGAATATAGGAGTCAAGAGGCAATTTCCAGTGAGCCTACGCGTTTGGGCCGCGATGTTCCACTCCCTAAAAAAGATATCCAATTCCCCATGCTTCTATATCCATGATATATCCAAGGTGCTATGTGGCTTAGCCCATAGGCAGCCACTAACACGGCGCGGACCATTTCCCACACATGACCAAATTGGTCTCTGATAAATAGGTCTTGTTGCACTTATTCTATTCACTTTTTGGAGGTATTTAGTAGTTTGAGGAGGCTTCTAAACACATTTTTAGTCTTTATATTCCTTAACTGTATCTTTTTATTAGATTTTATAATGCATTCAAGTATTTGGATTATGATTCCATCGATTAGTGGCTAAACGCCCTCTTTCCGGGGTTAAGGACAAGAACATGTTTGCTATTATTATGAATTGAATTTTTTTGGATTTATTATCATATTTAGTTGTTTTTCATCCTTATTTTAACTAGTTTGAGGATTTGCGACCCTTAGAATATATATATTGTCGACCTTGTGATCTCGGGAGGGGGAAAGGAAGATTGAATGTGGGGATGAATAGAGTAAGGTTCTTATTCTTTTATAAAATAAGGAATTTGAATTAGCATCTAGGATAGGGATTTACCTAGAAGCATTGCTTGGTTATCATTTAGGATGATAGCTTTAAGCACTTAATTGGATTATTACATCCCCGCTCAACGATGTAGTTGTAATGTATAAGTTAGGTAGATGATTAGAGGTCGAGAGACCATGATTATGCGATAAAACCTATGAATCAATAACCAAGATATGCAATCTAATGAATGAAGTTCAATAGCATATTAAGATTGTTCATAGTGCCTTAACCCTGGGCTTTCATCCATTGATTGGCTCAAGTCTTTACTTTTACGCATCGTTTACTTTACAATTAGTTTATAACTTTCAAACTCTTTTGGTTACGCTTGCACTAAGTTAATCTTAATAGTGAACTATAATTTGATATTTTCTTAACACTAGTCCCCATGGGATCAATACTTGGCTAGTAAAAGAGACACTTTACTACTTATGAGGCCACGTACACTTACATGTGCGCTTGGGCACAACAACCCACGTGATGATATTGTATGAGTTGGTGCCTTGATTTCCCAAGTATGTTCCCATTCCCTTGCACTTTATTTTTACCTGCACTGGGGATAGTGTATGAACTTTAATTTGGGGTTGGGGGTGTGCCAAGTCACCACGGGCTATACTTGCCATGTTTTAAAGCCCGTGGCCATATTTTGAAAATTTAAAGAACTGACATGTCTTGTTTATATGTTTGTGTTGTTTTTATTTTTGTTATTTTTTTGTGTGCTGGGAATAGCTGAAATAGTAGGATAATTTGTGCTTGTGATAGTAGACCATTGTTTTGAATAATTATGCTTGAAATGGTCTGATTTGAAAAAAATTGATGTTGAAAAATTGATACCCCTCCTAAAGTTTTTTGTTAACTATGTGATTATGTATGTGCATGAGACGACTGCAAATCTGATACTGGAATTAGGATTAGAAATATAACAACTAGGGTGAAATTTTGCATAGCCAGATAGGTAGTGTTTAGCAATGTAAACTTGGGCTAGTGTGTGTGAGGCTCTACTAAGTTCTCAGTTTATCGAAATCTAAAACTTGCTCGGGTTTTTTACCTAGGTCTAGGATATTTGAGTAGGAAATGATCATAGGTTTTTTTTTGAAAGTCTACTTGCGCCTATATATCCAACCAAATAAATTATGAATCCCTTTGATCCAAATATTTGAGCCTTAATTGACCAATTTTGTTGTTTACACCTATTTCACCTGCCCATTTCTACAATGAACCTGTATTGGCCCTGGTCCTCCTTGGATACTGTGCACCTCAACTTAGGCAAATCACCTCAATTGAGGTTGGATATTATAGGTGTGCGTAGGAAAAATGAGTGTGAAGAAAGAAATGTGCAAAAAAAAGGACAGGTGCAATGAAAATAAAAGAAAACAAAAAAAAAAAAAGAAAAGGAAAAGAAAAAAAGTGAGAAAAAGAAAACTGCACCTGGTCTAAGATGTATGTGCTTTAAAATAAAAAGAAAGATATAAGGGAAGAAATAAAATATAAAGATAGAGTGGAAAATAAGTGGACCCTAAAGAATACGTAGTGTCAAGTAGGCTTAGTCACAAAATAAATCTTAAAAATATACCTTAGTATCTCCTAACCTACATTACAAACCAAATAAAGTCCTTTAGTGATCCTGTCTTGACTGTCTGAAAGTTTAGGAAGAGAGCATATGGGCAAGCCTATGGTATAGAATATACACCGGTGAAACTTATTTGTGAGTGAGAGCATTGTTTAATATATCCCTAAGTGAATTGTTAGTCTTAGATGAGAGTGAAAAAAAGGATTTCTTTGATTGTGAGCGCACATGGGGTATGTTGGTAGGTTGCTAGACTATTCAGCGAATGTGATTTGTACATGTCCAGTTGTCTGTTACTAATGTAATGACATCATTGTATTTATTTTTGTCATTCCATGTACCGAATCATATACACAGTTGTTCTTGAAAAGTTGAAAGTAGGAGGGGGAATAAAAGTGTTGAAAAATTGAATTGAAAGTCCACTGCCATAGGTATCTTAGGATCCTCCTATTTTATGCATCATTTTGTTTTGTGATAGTTTTTAGTTTTATTTTATTTAAGGACACACAAACTTTTAAGTTGAGGGTGTTGATGAGTCGTAAAAACATAGTACTTTTGATGCTTAAAACCATGAAATTATGTTTGAACTTAGGTCATTTTAGTAGATATGATGTGCTTTTGTGGTTATTTCAGGTAAAATAGGTCAATATAAGTATTGGACCTAAACTGGAAGAAAAATACCAAAGTTGTAGAAGGTACGAGTCTCTTCACGAGCCGTCAACAGCTCATACAACTCATAGGCTGACTTGTAAGCACAACAGAAACCAAGGCCAGGAAGAAAAGCTAAGTATTGAGAAGATAAAACTGAGCATCCAAGTCATAAGCTGAAGGTCCGAGATGTATTATGAAGTTGTACACATAGCAGAACTCAAGAAAGAAATTCAGAGTTGAAGTATCAGAAGATTATGAGTTAGAAGTCTGAGTACGACTCGTATGATCCAACCGTAAGCAAACCAGTGTCCAATATTAGAGAGACAGAAGTTCCAGGTGGATACTATTGAAGGCCACGAGTCGTATGATCAAGGTACGACTCGTGAGCAAGAGCCATAAGTAGAATAGAAAGTTGAAGCCTGGAAGACCATACGCTGAAATGGATATGAGAGGCATTGTACGACTCATAAGAAGAAGGTACGAGTAGATGAAGGAGTCGTACCTTATCCCGACATAACTTTACCTTTTCCATTTTATTAGAATTTTTAACTATTTTTAAGATACTATTGTAATACCCCGATCATTTCTAAAGCCTAATTCCATCTTTTGAGTGAATATGGATGAATTCCAAAGTTATTTTTGTTTATATCGTATTTTATTTCCCTAAATTCCACTTTATATCATGTGGAGAATTGGATAAGCTTTCCATCGACATAAGATTCACCCGAATCGGACACCCGGTGAGAGAGTTAGAGCCATTTTGTAATACCCCGAGACTCAAACCAATAGTGCAACCATGAATCAAGCTCATGAGAGATAAATTATAGTTCTTTGGTTGTTTACTAATAAAGGGTGATGTGTATTAAGGCCTCAAATATGTCCTAGAGATTAGGTGAATCAAAAGATTCCTTACCGATTGAATTCTTGGGAAGGATTTTTCTATATCCAACTTCAAATGATCATATCTATCTTTATAATACGAATCATTGATCCCATGACCTACCAAAAGATATATAATTGAATTATCTTTCCAACGATACCAATTTTGTCAAAATACGATATTGGAGTAAAGAGTTATGCTTATTTTACTCCAGCATGTCAGCCTGGAAACTCCGTGATGACCTTTTGTGACGACTTGTCACAAGCCTGACGGCTTGTCACAAAATATCGTCACCTTAAGGCAGAAAGTCACACAATCCAACCTTTTGTGACGATACTTTGTGATGGCTTGTCACAAGTTTGACGGCTTTTCACAAAATGTCGTTAACCTTAAGCCGAAAATCATAAAATCCACCCTTTTTGTGACGACAATTCGTGACGGCCTATCACTGGCCTGACGGCTTGTCACAGATGTTGTCAGCTATTTTTTTCAGCAATTAAGGGACATTTTTGCAAGGGAATTTTGGTTATTTCCTCCCATTTTGGTCCTATATATATATATATCCAAGTAGAGAAGAGAAGTTCATTTTCTCTCATTTCTCTTCCAAGAAAGATCTAGAACTAGGGTTTCTTCCAAAATCCTAAATCAAATCTTCTACCAGAAAATTCAAAAATCTTTCAAAGATTTCACCAAGTTTTTCAAGAATCAAGTTATCCAAGTCAAAGGAATCAAGAACTTAGCTCAAAAGTGTGAAGAAGAGTTTCAGATCAAGCTTGCTCATCTTAAAATCATAATCCAAGGTATGTGGGATTTGAAAAAGAACACTTCTTTCGTTCTTGTACCCAAAGATTTAATTTCTACTATTGAAAATCATGATTTCTCAAAGTGGGTTGACACCCAAATTACTTTATTATTGATTTATGATATTTGAGCTATTCATGATTGATACACATGACTATTTCATCATTTTATTTCTTAAATTGAGAACTTAAGCCATGAGTTGAATATTGTTATTATGAGTTGATGATTTCCGAATGATTTGAGACAAGAGTCATGATTTAATCTTTTCTATGAGAAGATTGATTATTGAATATATATATATATATATATATATATATTGATATTTGAGCTTGAGAGTCAAGAATGAGTTCTATGATATTTTCTTGAAGTTTTTGATACATGATTATTTTACAATTTCCAAATTATGACTTGATATTTAATATTGTGAATTTCATGTTTCTACCATGAGTTGGTATTTCAAGTGCTTTCAAGACATGTGTCAAGCTTTAAGATTTCTTATGATAAATTGGATTATTGAGTATATTGATTCATGAGATTGAGTTGTTACAATGAGTCTTGATATTTCCTCAAAGTTAATGATGTTTCCATGATTTAATGAATTGATACATGTTGATATTGAGAAAGATTGATTTGATTTGAGTCATGTTAGGAATCCACAAATTGATTATGATTTGATAAATAAGAAAGAGATTTGATTTGGTCTTCATGATAAACCCTTGTGATATTTGTAGTGGATTTCCTAACTCGTTCTGAGCTTGTGTCTGGGAGTAGTATTTAGCACCGAGCGAGAAATATGGTATTTCCCCCTAAACTATGTTCCACCGTAGGATTGATATTGATAATTCTAGACCAGAGGCCGAGTATGAGATTATGATCACTAAATTTAGGTTGTACTCCCTGGCAAGAGTACGACACTCCCGCTAATGTGGGGTTCTCTTCTTAGGAGGGCAAAATATTGGACTTCATGTATCTCACATGGTTTATGTCGGTTATAAAAACCTCCCAAATCCATAAGAGTTCAAGTTTCATGAGTTACCAAGTCATGAGTTACCAAGTCACTCTAAGTCTGTATGACGACATTTTGTGACAACTTGTCACAAGTCTGATGACAAGTCACAAAATGTCGTCACCTTAAGCAGAAAGTCATAAATTTCACCTTTTTGTGACTACTTGTCACAAGTCGGACGGCTTGTCACAAAATGTCGCCACCTTAAGCTGAAAGTCATAAATTTCACCTTTTTGTGACGACTTGTCACAAGTCGGACGGCTTGTCACTAAATGTCATCAGCTATTTTTTCAGCAATTAAAGGACGTTTTTGCAAGGGTATTTTGATCTTTTCCCATCTTTTGGAGTCCCCTATATATATGATAATCCCCATCCAAACCCTAATTTCTTCATTTTCTCTTCCAATTCTCTTAAGAAAATGTATCTAGGGTTTCATTCAAGAACATTATTCTTCAAAAAATCATCCATAAATCTTCAAGATTTCTTCAAGAACCAAGTTCCTCATAGTGTGAGCTTCGAGAATCATTTATTACAAGTGCGGATAGAGTCTCATGTACTAGAATTCATCCAATTTCAAAGATTAAGGTATGTGGGGTTTTGAACAAGAGCAATCCTTTCGTTCTTATGCCCAAAGCTTTGATTTCTATTATGGATTTATATGATTTTGAAAGTGGGTTTATACCCAAATTACTTCATCATGAGACTATGAGAATATAAATTGTTCAAGCTTTTTTATATATGATTATTTTACTATTCCTAAGTTATGACTTGATATTTAATATTGTGAATTTCATATTTCTACCATGAGTTGATATTTCAAGTGCCTTCAAGATATGTGTCAAGCTTTAAGCTTCCTTATGAAAAATTGGATTATTGAGTATATTGACTCATGAGATTGAGTTATTACAATGAGTCTTGATATTTCCTCAAAGTTATTGATGTTGCCATGATTTAATGAATTGATATATTTTGATATTGAGAAAGATTGATTTTATTTGAGTCGAGTTAGGAATCCACAAATTGATTATGGTTTGATGAATGAGAAAGAGATTTGATTTGATCTTCAAGATAGACCCTTGTGATGTTTGTGGTGGATTTCTAACGCATTCTAAGCTTGTGTCTGGAAGTAATATTTAGCACCGAGCGGGAAATGTCGTATTTCCCCCGAAACTACGTGCCACCGTAGGATTGGTATTGATATTTGTGGGTCAGAGGCTGAGTATGAGATTGTGATCACTAAATTGAGATTGTACTCCCTGGCAAGAGTACGACGCTCCCGCCAATATGGGGTTCTCTCGTTAGGAGGTCAAACGTTGGACTCCATGTAGTTCAAATAGTTTATGTCGGTTATAAGAACCCCCCATGTCCATAAGAGTTGAATTTCTTGAATTACCGAGTCACTCCAAGTCTTGAGTTGAAAAGTTGAGTTGTTTATGATGATTTATGAGGTTTTTATCATATGATTAATTTACTATGAGATCATGAAAAGTATGTTTCAATCTAACTCAAGCCAAGTGAGCCATCATTGTACATATGCATATTTTCATGAAATTGATGATGATATTTACATTGTTGCATGCACCTCCACATAATCAGTACATTCCAAAGTGCTGACCCACATATTTTCCTATAGGCTATATTTTCTAGTAATATAGGTTTAGGTACTCAGCCGCAGCCGCGTTAGCGATATTCGAGTGCCTCACTACGTTTCCTCAATAGTGAGTCCTCATGGTTCGAGGATCGTGTCTATATTTTTATGATATCATTTTGTTGCTATGGCTTTCATACTGTTGAGTCAGTTGGGGGTTTGTCCCGAAGGCTCCTTGATTTTGATGTATAGAGGCTTTGTCAGACTAGAGGGATGGTACGTACAGACATTCAATATATATTTTAGTTGTACAGTTTAGTATTCTCCAGTATCTCTCTTGAACCCAATGTGATATATCTCTTTATTATGCATGACTATTATTTAATTGAGTTCCTTGAGGTAGTGTCTGGCTCTGAGGATTAGCTTGGGGCTACCTGTAGCCCTAAGCACCGTGTGACGTTTCGGGATGAAAATTTTGGGGCGTTACAAAGCTTGGTATCAGAGCCTAAGGTTTAAGCAGTCCTAGGTCCTAGGGAGTCTGACAAGCCGCGTTACGTTGAGTCTTGATCATCACTGTGTAGCGTGCCGCATCTATGAGCAAGATTCTACGGGACGATTTAGGAAACATCATTTTTTTTCTTTCTAATGTTTATCGTGCCTACAGCTGTCTCTTTATCTGCGATTAATTCGTGCCCTCTTATAATAGAAAATGCCTCCTCGTCGAGCTCGTAGAAACAATGAACAACCTCAACCCATTGATCCCTTGAACGAGCATGTGTCTCATGCGGAATTCTGGGCAGCTTTTCAGGCGCTAGCCCAGGCAGTTACCGCGAATGCTCAAGCTGACGCCCAGGCTACTGTTCTGCCTCCGTAAGATAATAATTCTACTGCGGCTTGAGTTCATGACTTTATATGGATGAATCCACCTAAGTTCTATGGGTCGAAGGTAGGTGAAGACCCACAAATGTACTTGGATTAAGTGAGAAAAATTACCAAGATTATGCACGTGACTGAAGAGGAGAGTGTTGAATTGGTTGCCTATCGAATGAAAGATGTTGCATATAATTGGGTGGAGATATGGAGGGAGAGTAGAGGGGAGGATCCCACTCCCATGACTTGGCAGTTATTCCAGGATGCGTTCTTAGATAGATTATTTCCTCTTGAGATGAGGGAAGCAAAGATAGAGGAGTTCATGAATTTGAGACAAGTCTCTATGACTGTTAAGGAGAATTGTCTTAGATTCAATCAGTTATCCAAATATGCTCCTAGTATGATAGCTGACTCCAGGACCATCATGAGAAAATTCGTGACCGACGTGTCGAGTTACGTTGTGAAAAAGTGTAGATCTACTATGCTTAATAGGGAGATGAACCTTTATCGGTTGATGATACATGCCTAACATATTGAAGCTGATAAGGTGAAAGAGAGGGAGAGAGTAAGAGGGAATAAAAGAACTAGATTAGAGCAGCAGGGATTCGGTTAGTCCAGATTTCATGAAGAGAACCGCTCTTAATTCCAGAGACGTACGTTTATGCCCGCACTTTCCTCAGTTAGTGCTCCCGCAACTAGAAGTAGGCAGGAGCATGGGAACAGGCCTATCCCATCCAGGTTTCAGGAAAGTGTAAGTAACAGACCTCATTCTTCTTTATGTGACAAGTGGGGTAGAGATTATTTTGGCGAGTGCTTTATTGATCAGAGGGGTTTCTTTGGTTGTGAAAAGTTAGGCCACCGAATTAGATATTGTTCGTATGCTAGAAAGAGGAGTCTAGATGCTCGTCCCCAGAGTCAGGCTACCAGTTCCCCCACTCCTGTAGTCCGCCTAGTTCCTCCTCAGGGCGTCTCTTCTAGTACTGCTGGCGGTTCGCGCCAGAATTGGTTCTATGCTATATCACCTCGCCAGGAGAAGGAGGACTCTCCAGATGTTGTCACCAGTATGCTCCATGTCTTTCATTTCAATGTGTATGTATTGATGGACCCCAATTTGAGTTTCTCTTACGTGACACCTCTAGTTGCTGTAAATTTTGAGATGGACCCTGAACGGATTCCTGAGCCTATTCTGGTTTCTACCCCAGTAGGAGAATCTTCTATTGCTAAGCGAGTGTATAAAAAGTGTCCTATCACTGTTATTCATCGGGTCATATGTGCTAATTTGATTGAGCTAGATATGGTTAATTTTGATGTCATTTTGGGTATAGATTGGATTCACTCGTGCTATGCATCTATAGATTGTCGTACCCGAGTGGTCAAGTTTTAGTTTCCTAATGAGCCCATTTTTGAGTGGTTCGGGAGTTTTGTAACTCCGAAGAGCCATTTCATAACCTACCTCAAAGCTAGGAAGTTGATTTCCAAGGGTTGCATCTATCACCTAATTTGAGTTAAAGACCTCAAGTCCGAGACTCCAACTATTCAGTTAGTTAGCATTGTTAATGAGTTTCTGATGTTTTCTCGGAAGATCTCCCAGGGGTCCTACCTGATAGAGAAATAAAATTTGGGATTGATCTCCTTCCCAACACTTAGCCTATTTACATTCCTTTGTACCGTATGGCTCCCACAGAACTTAAAGAGTTGAAGGAGCAACTCAAAGATCTCTTAGACAAAGGCTTTATCAGACCCAGTATTTCCCCATGGGCTGCACCTGTTCTATTCATGAGTAAGAAAGATGGTACATTGCGTATGTGCATTGATTATCGTCAACTCAACAAGGTAACTATCAAGAAAAAGTACCCTCTTCCTAGACTCGATGATTTATTTGATCAGTTACAGGGTGTGAGTTATTTCTCAAAGATAGACCTTAGATCCGGCTATCATCAGCTTAAAGTGAGAGAGTGTGATATTCCAAAGACAGCCTTCCGAACTCGTTATGGTCACTTTGAGTTTTTTGTCATGTCCTTTGGGTTAACCAATGCTCAAGCAGCCTTCATGGACCTCATGAATCGAGTGTTCAAGCAATATCTTGATATGTTTTTCATTGTATTCATAGACGATATTCTTGTGTATTCCCAAAGAGAGGATGATCATGCGAACCATCTTAGAATTATCTTGAAAACTCTTAGAGATTATCAATTATTCTCTAAATTTAGCAAGTGTGAATTTTGGCTAAGGTCAGTTGCTTTTTTGGGTCACATTGTTTCCGTCAAAGGCATTGGAGTCGATCCCCAAAAGACAAAAGCTGTAAAGAACTGGCCTAGACCTACCTCCCTATCTGACATTAGGAGTTTCTTGGGTATAGCTGGTTACTACCATCATTTTGTTGAGGGATTCTCTTTCATTGCGTCTCCCATGACCCGGTTGACCCAAAAGAAAGTTAAGTTCCAGTGGACAGATGCCTGTGAGAAGAGTTTTTTGGAGTTGAAGACTCGACTCACTTCAGCCCAGCCCAATGGTACTGATGGATTTGTGGTGTATTGTGACGCTTCTAGAGTTGGTTTGGGTTGTGTATTGATGTAGAAGGGTAAAGTTATAGCTTATGCCTCTAGACAGTTGAAGCCTCATGAGAAGAATTACCCAACCCATAATCTTGAATTAGCTGCTGTAGTTTTTGCTTTGAAAATCTGGAGACATTATTTGTATGGTATTCATGTTGATGTGTTTACTGATCACAAAAGGTTGTAGTATGTGTTTACTCAGAGGGATTGGAATCTTTGGCAAAAAAGATGGTTAGAGTTGCTAAAAGACTATGATATGAGTGTGTTGTGTCACCCGGGTAAGGCCAATATTATGGCAGATGCTCTTAGTCGGTTGTCTATGGGTAGTGTAGATCATGTAGAGAATGATAAGAAAAAATAGGCTTGTGATGTGCATTGTTTGGCTAGGTTGGGCGTTAGATTGCTTGATTCCGCTGAAGGGAGTAAGTTAGTTCAGAGTAGTTCCAAGTCCTCTTTGGTCTCGGAGGTAAAGGAGAAGCAAGACAAAGATCCTAGTTTGGTCAGAATGAAGAAGTCAGTTAAGGAACAAAAGGTAGAGGTTTTCTCCCAATGGGGAGATGGTGTGTTAAGATTGCAGGGTATATTGTGTGTTCCCGATGTTGATGATCTAAGGAAGAGAATTATGGCTGAAGCACATGGCAAGCGATATTCTATTCATCACGATGCAACCAAGATGTACCGCAATTTGCGAGAAATCTATTGGTGGAACGGTATGAAGAAAGACATAGCAGGATTTGTGGCAAAGTGTTCTACATGTCAAAAGGTTAAGGTAGAGAACCAAAGGCCCGGTGGTGTAATGAAAGAGTTTAGCATTCCTACTTGGAAGTGGTAAGAAGTGAATATGGATTTCGTAATTGGTTTGCCTCCTTCTCGTCGTCATCATGATTCGATTTGGGTTGTTGTAGACCAGTTGACTAAATCATCTCATTTCTTGCCAGTGCATTCATCTTATACAGCTGAGGATTATGCTAAATTGTATATTCGTGAGTTAGTAAGATTGTATGGAGTTACTTTGTCTATTATCTCAGATAGGGGTACTCAGTTTACTTCACAGTTTTGGAGAGCCTTTCAAAAGGGTCTTGGTACCCAAGTTCATTTGAGTTCTTCTTTTCATTCACAGACTGATGGTCAGGCTGAGAGGACTATTCAGACTTTGAAGGACATGTTGAGGGCATGTGCGCTTGATTTCAAAGGTAGTTGGGATGAGCACTTTCCATTGATCGAATTTGCGTATAACAATAGTTTCCATGCTAGTATTCACATGGCCCCGTTCGAAGCTTTGTTTGGAAGAAGATGTAGATAGCCTATAGGTTGGTTTGAAATAGGAGAAGCAGTTGTGATTGGGCCTAATGTTGTGTTCGAGGCTATGCAAAAAGTTAAGTTGATTCGAGAAAGATTGAAGACCGCTCACAGTCGTCAGAAGTCGTATGCGGATATGAGAAGAAAAGATCTTGAGTTTAATGTTAATGATTTGGTGTACTTGAAGGTTTCACTCATGAAAGGGGTGAAGAGATTTGGGAAGAAGGGAAAGCTTAGTCCCCGTTATGTTGGTCCATACAGGATTCTGAGCCATGTTGGGAAAGTAGCATATGAAGTGGAGTTACCTACGGAGTTGTCTAGCATTCATCCGGTATTTCATGTTTCTATGCTTAAGAAGTGTATTGGTGATTCTATCGTGGTTGATTCTTCCAAAAGCTTAGATATTTAGGATATCCTTTCATTCGAAGAGATTCCGATTGAGATTTTGGATTTTCAGATCCGTAGGCTAAGGAGCAAAGAAGTTCCTTTGGTTAAAGTGATTTGGAGAAATCAATCTATTGAGGGTGGTACTTGGGAAGACGAAGCTGATATGCGAACCAAGTACCCTAACCTCTTTTCTATGAGTACAGAGCGTTCTTAATTCCGCCCCCTTCTTATTAAAGATTCAGCTGTGTGTCTACTTCCATCATGAATTTGTGCATTTTGTATAGTATTCGAAGGTATAGAGTGAAGTAATTCCTTTGAGTGAGTCGTTCCAGCTATACGTGCTCATTTTTTTCTTGTTCTTGGCCTATCTGGCAACATTCGAGAATGAATGTTTCCAAGGGGGAGATATTGTAATACCCCGAGAACTCTAACCAATAGTTCTACCATGACTCAAGATCAAGAGAAATAAATTATACTACTTTGGTTGTTTTCTAATCAAGGGTGATGTGTATTAAGGCCTCAAAGATGTCCTAGCGATTAGGTGAATCAAAACATCCCTTACCGATTGAATTCTTAAGAAGGATTTTGGCATAGTCAAATTCAAATGAGCATATCTCTTGTTACATTAAGAAATTTTGATCTCATGACCCACCAATAGATAGATAATTGAATTATCTTTCCAACGGTACCAATTTCACCCAAATCCGGAATTGGAGCAAAAAGTTATACCTATTTTACTCCAGTGTGTCAGCCTGGAAACTGTGTGACGACATTTTGTGACGACTTGTCACAAGTCTGACGGCTTGTCACAAAATGTCGTCACCTTAAGCAGAAAATCATAAATTCCACCCTTTTGTGATGACATTTTGTGACGACTTGTCACAAGTCAGACAGCTTGTCACAAAATGTTGCCAGCTATTTTTTTCAACAATTAAAGGACGTTTTTGCAAGGGTATTTTGGTCTTTTCCCATCTTTTGGAGGCCCCTATATAATATGAGAATCTCCATCCAAACCCTAATTTCTTCATTTTCTCTTCCAAATCTCTTAAGAAAATATATCTAGGTTTTCATTCAAGAATATTAATTTTCCAAAAATCATCCATAAATCTTCAAGATTTCTTCAAGAACCAAGTTCTTCATAGTGTGGGCTTCGAGAATCATTTATTACAAGTAAGGATAGAGTCTCAAGCACTAGAATTCATCAAATTTCATAGATTAAGGTATGTGGGGTTTTGGCCAAGAGCAATCCTTTCGTTCTTGTGCCCAAAGCGATTTCTACTATGGATTTATATGATTTTGAAATTGGGTTTATACCCAAATTACTTCATCATGAGACTATGAGAATATAAATTGTTCAAGCTTTATTATACATGATTATTTTACTATTTCCAAATTATGACTTGATATTTAATATTGTGAATTTCATATTTCTACCACGAGTTGATATTTCAAGTGCCTTCAAGATATGTGTCAAGCTTTAAGCTTCCTTATGACAAATTGGATTATTGAGTATATTGATTCATCAGATCGAGTTGTTACAATGAGTCTTGATATTTACTCAAAGTTATTGATGTTGCCATGATTTAATGAATTGATACATTTTGATATTGAGAAAGATTGATTTGATTTGAGTCGAGTTAGGAATCCACAAATTGATTATGATTTGATAAATGAGAAAGAGATTTGATTTGATCTTCATGATAGACCCTTGTGATGTTTGTGGTGGATTTCCTAACGCGTTCTGAGCTTGTGTTTGGGAGTAGTATTTAGAACCGAGCGGAAAATATAGTATTTCCTCCGAAACTACGTGCCACTGTAGGATTGGTATTGATATTTGTGGGCTAGAGGCCGAGTATGAGATTGTGATCACTAAATTGAGGTTGCACTCCCTGGAAAGAGTACGATGCTCCCGCCAATGTGGGGTTCTCTCATTAGGAGGGAAAAACATTGGACTCCATGTATCTCACATGGTTTATGTCGGTTATAAGAACCTCCCATGTCCATAAGAGTTGAGTTTCTTGAATTACCGAGTCACTTCGAGTCTTGAGTTGAAGAGTTGAGTTGTTTATGATGATTTATGAGGTTTTTATCATATGATTTATCATGAAAAGTATGTTTCAATCTAACTCAAGCCAAGTGAGCCATTATTGTACATATGCATATTTTCATGAAGTTGATGATGATATTTACATTGTTGCATGCACCCCTACATACTCAGTACATTCCAAAGTGCAGACCTATATATTTTCCTATAGGCTACATTTTCTCGTAATGTAGGTTCAGGTACTCAGTCGCATCCGCGTTAGCGATATTCAGGTGCCTCACTACGTTTTCGTAGTGGTGAGTCCTCATAGTTTGAGGACCGTGTCTATATTTTTGTGTTATCGTTTTTTTGCTATGGCTTTCAGTACTATTGAGTCAGTTGGTAGTTTGTCCTAAAGGCTCCTTGATTTTGATGTATAGAGGCTTTGTCAGACTAGAGGGATGGTATGTACAGATATTCAATATATATTTTGGTTGTACAGTTTAGTATTCTCCAGTATCTCTCTTGAACCCGATGTGATATATCTCTTTATTATGCATGACTATTGTTGAATTGAGTTCCTTGAGGTAGTGTCTGGCTCCGAGGGTTAGCTTGGGGCTACGTGTAGCCTTAAGCACCGTGTGACGTATCGGGATAGAAATTTCGGGGCGTTACAGATATAAAACAAGACAATAACTTACAGTCGAGGTATAGGATCGAACCTGAATCTTCTTCGATATCACCGTATAAAATAACTAATCTACTAGGGCAATAGCATCACATATCATGTCAACATATACTATAATAGTCATACAAATGAGTAATTGTTCTGGAAGTGTAACACCACATATATACAATAACTACCATGTATCTACCATGATCAACAACAACCATCATTAGAATATAAAGCACAAGATCTTACCACGACGTCCCATACCACCGGGAAGTACATGCAAAAGAACACAACAAAGAACTTGTCACGGCGTCCCATACCACTGGAGAGTACGCCAAAAGAATGCAATACAAGAACTCATCACGGCGTTCCATACTAATAGAGAGTACACCAAAATATAAAATCATTAATACATCAAGGTACTATTACACAATTACTCACCCAAAAGCTGCAGGCTCACATTTCCGTCATAGTCTCTTACCAAGGTATACAATCATTATCAAAACCGCAATTTAGCACCACAAAATCAGTTTCACTATAGCAGAGTTATAGAGTTACTTACTCTCTATTTCATTGATAAGCTCCAAGTCTAGTCTATATTAGCTAATCTTCAAATCCATGAAACACTAGTTTACAAGTCTTATAGCTTACTAGACATCAAATAAGGAAAAGCTACTAGTTACCAATATAATTATTTATTCACCTATCTCAAGGTCATTTTCTAATTAGCATCCTCATTATATAAGTCATCAATTAAGCCTCCACGGCATCATATACTAGATGTTAACTTAACTATTCACCATTCAATACCAAGACCAACATTATTAGGCATGTTACAACCTTAAGGACTAGTTTCCATATTTTAACCAAGGTCCACCAACTATTTTATTAGGCTTCTATCACATAAGCAACTTTATTAGGCGAAATTCCCTAAAATGACCAATTATCCAAGCCAAGTAGATTTACTAGGTGAGCCATTGGTTCTACACAAGATTACACATATCAATTAGCCTTAACCCAATACTCGGCATAATCCACTTCTAGTTACTAATTAGGATTAATACGGGTCACACCTCTTAACTAGTGATTAGTGACGAAGAATGATTAATAATCTACCAAGAAAAGCATCATGTCCCAAGTACACAAACGGGTTTAGCCACACACGGCATAACCCCACATATGTCCATATATATATATATATATATATATATATATACTCACCACATATGGTATCATCATAACATTGTTACCTCTTCTGAATTAACCTGGCATCATCACAACATCAACATATCCTCCGAACTCACTGGGCATTATCATAATATCAACATATCTTTCGGATTCACCGGGCATCATCATAATATCAACATATCCTTCGGATTCATCGGGCATCATCATAACATCATTACCTCTTCCGCATCCACCGGGCATCATCATAACATCATTACCTCTTCTGGATTAACCGGGCTTCATCATAATATCAACATATCCTCCAAATTCACCGGGAATCATCATAATATCAACGTATCCTCCAAATTCACCGGGCATCATCATAACATCATTACATTTTTTCGGATTCACTGGGCATCATCATAATATAATTACCTCTTCCGAATTAACCAGAAATCATCACAACATCAACATACACACATACATGGACAAATCAATAAGCATAAACAAGCTGACAATAATAGAGTAATAGGTATGCAAGCTAACATATACCATCATACTTTACTACTAATCATCACCACATAATATGATTAGAAGCATGAGCATGAATAACTAAATGATATACATAATCACCACTTTTCCAAGGTTATCCATATTATGACAAAAAGATAATCAATCAAGTATACATATTATCCAACCATTGTCCACATACATAAATCGACAATCGGGTTTAACCATTATAATCTCAATAAAGTAATTTAGACGTTCATCAAGCATTTAGGTTGCTAAGGAATCTCATAGTTCAAGCTTAAGGCGGTCAAGTCCTACTCCTAAATCCCAATAATGCCAAGGCTCACTTCTACAAGACTAACTTCTACCCGAAATTAGGCTAGATTATCTAAGTCACCCCATAAGGGATTATCAATCCTTACTAGGTCTATAGGGGAAAACCTTCTTTAAGTATTCTTTCTAAGTCAACCCAAACACTAAGGCCAATCCATTACTAAGCAATATCTAGGTCAGCATACTCTTAAGGTCATCGAACAACATCATTCTCATCTAGTAGAGTAACTAACCTGTTCTCATACTATTTATGAGATTGCAAGTAGAACTATCCAAGGTTCTAGGCTAAAGGTCAAGCATCACACTTTCAAAGTTTAATAGCCTATGAGAATCAACTAATTCCAAGCATCACTATTCAACCATTTACTACCCAAAACCCTACCCAATCTCACAAGATGTCAATAATTATACTACAATCAAGCTTAATCTAACTACGAGTAAGCCTAATATATCTTGAGTACGAGAAGCTCACGAACCAACAAGCTTTGCCTTTCTTTTTCTTGAAGCTTCTTCCACGAGCCAAGCTATCAATAACAGAATCTAAGCATCAAAACAAGAATAAAAACACCTATTAAATCACCATTATGCCATGGTAAAAAATGACATCAAAACCCCCAAGTGGGTCCCACCTTTAGAAAATGAGTTTTCGAGACCAACCCATTACTCACATATTATTAGGAAGCTATAACCCTATTAATTTGAGTAAATCAATCACATTTGGAGCTCAATTTAAGTCTTAAGGCCTTTAGGGTTTTGGGTCTAGAATTCAAGAAATCAATACCAAACTAGAAGGAATCTTACCTTAGATTCGTAGCAAAAATTTGATTACCCAAGCTATCTAAGTTCCTAATCAACCCACAAGACTCATTTTGAACATTTACACTCTACTAGGGTTTAGAGTTCAAAAAGGGAGGCACAAAATGACCAAAATTTTGGGCAATACAACCTTTAAGTAGGTTTTGCCTTTGCCTCAGGTAGCGCGGTCGCGCCCCCCTCTTGGCTGCAGTCATTGCACTACATTCATGGCTCACCCTCTGCGGTCGCATTATCTCTCCCTATGCAAGGCATGGATAAAGATTGGAACCTGGTTCCAGGCTTCGGCCAATGTCTTGAGATGCATTCAGAGTCTGATTCAAGAAAATAAGATATGTAACCACATAGATTTCAACATTATAAACGCGTTGGAAAATTCGGATTTCGCATTTAAGGTTGTTTTACTAGAGTTTTTTCTTGGTGGTCAATTAGGACCAACAAAGACTTTGAATTGAGAAAGTGGTTCTATAAACCAAACGAACCGCCAGGTAACTGAACTATTGGTTCCAGCCAGTCACTAATGACTTGGGTTGGCTATGGAGAGAATCTATCAATGAAATAAGCAAGAATACAAATAATGACTTGAAGGGTCATTACAACATCCACTACAAAGGAACTTTCATCCCTAAAAGTTAAAGACGAGAAAATAACTGAAGTCTCGAATAAATGAGGGTACTGGGCCCTTATGTCACTCTCAATCTCCCAAGTAGCCTCCTCTACTGGGCAATGCCTCCACTGAACCTTGACTACCGAAATCTCCCTAGTCCATAGTCGCCTCGCATCATTAGCCAAAATTAATATGGGCTCCTCCATAAAGGTCAACTGATAATCCAATTGGATCGAGTCCCATCTAAGTATATGAGAAGGATCAAGAATATACTTCCGTAACATAGAGACATGGAAAATCGGATAAACAACGACAAAGCCTGGAGGTAAAGCCAACTCATAGGCTACCTAGCTAACTACACAGAGAATCTCAAAAAGACCAATATACCAAGGGCTAAGATTACCCTTCCTCCCAAATCTCACCATACCTCTCATAGGTGAAACAAGAAGGAATAGATGGTCACCAACTCTAAATCTCAAGGAATGGAGTCTACAGTCGGCATAGGCCTTCTGCCTACTTTGGGCTGTTCTCAGCCTATCCAGAATCACCCTGACTCTATCCAATGAGCCCTAAAGAAAATTTGTACCAGAAGGCCTAATCTCAGAAATCTTAAACCATCCTATAGGAGAACGACATCTCTTACTGTACAAAGCCTCATAAGGCGCCATCTCAATACTGGAATGATAACTATTATTCTAGGTAAATTATGGCAATGCTAAGTGTTGATCCCACTGACCTCCAAAGTCCATAACACAGGCTAGGAGCATATCCTCAAGCACTTGAATTATCCACTCAAACTGACCATCCGCCTACGGATGAAAGGCTATACTCAAATCCACTCGAGCACCCAAATCCTTCTAAAATACTCTATAAAATCGTGAAGTAAACATAGAACCACGATATGATATGATACACACAGGTACCCCATGCAAATGAACTATCTCTCGAACATAAATCTGGGCTAATTTCTCAACACTAAAGGTCATCTGAATAGAAATAAAATGTGTCAACTTGGTCAAACGATCCACAATAACCCAAATAAGTAAGAGTCAAACCACAAATGAAGTCTATGGTAATCCTTTCATATTTCTGCTCGAGAATGGGAAATCTCTTAGTCAATCTGCCTAGATGTTGATGCTCGGCCTTAACTTGCTGACAACATAGGCAATAAGCCATAGAGTCTGCCATATCTCTCTTCATACCATCCCACCAATAAAGCTGCCTCAAGTCTCTAATCATCTTGGCTGTACCGGGATAAATAGAATATCTAGAGTTGTGAACCTCATGCAGAATTGACTAAATCAAGTCATCAAGTCGGGGAATACAAATACAACCCCAAAATCTCAAGATACCCTCAGAATCTATGGTATGTCTTCCAGACTCACCACTTACTACCCAATCACAGAGAAGGCACAACTTACTATCCTCGAACTGACAGTCCTGAATCTGCTTAACTAGTGAGGACCTCGCCTCAACACAAGCCAAAATCCTCGCAGGATCTGAAATATCAAGGTGAACCATTAAATTGGTTAAGGACTAGATGTCCCGTTCCAAGGGCCTCTAAGAAACTGATATACATGCCAAACTACCCATACTCACCGCCTTGCAACTTAAGGCATCCGCCACCACATTTGCCTTACCCGGATGATACAAAATAGAAATATCATAGTCCTTTAGCAACTCCATCCACCTACACTGGCGAGCATTAAGATCTCACTGGGTTATAAGATGTTGAAGACTACGATGATTGATGAAATATCATAATGCACACCATACAAGTAATGGATCCAAATCTTGAGTGCGAAAACTACCGCCGCCAGCTCCAAATCATAAGTGGTATAGTTGCGCTCATGCACCTTAAGCAGTCTTGAAGCATAGGAAATGACATGACCCTGATGCATCAAAACACAACCAAGAATAACACCAAAAGCATGAGTCGTATAGTATCCTCCAGTTAATGTCAAGACTACGACTCGTGGTGACAAGTCGTAGTAAGTCCTTATGAGTCGTATAGTGACCCGTAGTCATTGGCGATAAATTTTTGGCTTTTTAATGAAGGCACTCTTGACATTTCCATCTTTACCCACTTAAAACCCACAACTATAAAGCATCTTTGGGGTTTTATATTCAACACTTATCAAGTATAAACACTCTCTCAAATTCTCTCAAATCCCTAAGGCAAGAACAAGCTAGGGTTCCTCAAAATTTATTATCTAAGGGCTTAAGGGTTGATGTCTCTCCATAATATTCTATATTTTCAGGCATGTACTCTTCACCAAATCTTATTTTATGAAAAATATGTATTTTAAATGTTTTAATTATATGGATTGTAATGTGGATTTTGATATGGGTTGAGGTTTTGGAATGGTTGATCCTTGAATTGTTTCCCCATGGTTTTTATGAGTTGTTATTCTTTGAATTGAATTTTTTTAAAACGATTGGGGTCAAGGTATTCCCCCAAAATTGATGGTTTGAACTTGGAATTGGTTTTGAATAACAATGTTCCCTCAACCCACTTGTGTAAATGGCTTTGAATTGTGTATTTGTCACTCGGTTTGACTTACTCACCTATACTATTGCAATTCATAAATAGTTAAAAAATGAACATGGATTTTGAAGGCCTTGTTGGCTATGTTTTGATTTAATGAACAAAGGGGGTTGAGGCATTCCCAAAAGTTAATGAAATTGTAAAGGCATAATTATAAGCTTAAAGTTAAATGGTATGACGATACCTATAGTGTGCTTTAATGTATTATTACATGGTTAATTAATGAGTTATATGAAACTTGGTTAATTGGTCTTAATGGGGTTATGTAGCTAAGCCATGAGGGTGTGAGTCTCGGAGGGCTAATACTTGAAACTCACGTTTGCCGATGTGAGGATTGGTCTTTATGACCATATGTATGGGTCACATAATTGATATAACTATATCTAGGATTGACATGGGGTTGGGGAATTTCCTGGTCTTCCTTGATACCTTTAATTCATACGGCAAACACGTACTAGGCCCCTTCAGTAGGGGGAGCTGAACCCATATAGCCTATGGGTGCCTATTTATGATGGTTGAGCAATATAGTCCAAGTTAATGTTTCACTTGCATGCTAAAACTTATTCCACATCCCAACATATTATATATATATATGTACAATGTGTGCATGCGGATTTTTAATATGGTTTTGACTTAGCATTATGTTATCCCCTTCCTGAGTTACATGCTAGCGCTCAACCCGTTAACCATTTTCAGACACTGTATCCCCATACAAAGTAGGAACAAGAGGTAGCTCTATTTTTCCTATGCAGTGATAGGATTTTTGGGTTATCAACAGTCATTTTGAAATGGTGAACCTCCTTCTTCCAGAAGGCGATTGTTTCTTGGTTTATCTATTATCATAGATTTTTCTTTGGACTTGTTTTTAACTATCGTTGGGGGAATGTCCCAACTTAGATTGATTTGGTGTTGTCAGAGGATTTATGGATTACTATGGATATGGATTTGTTGTTGACATTCTTAGATTCTTTTGAGTTAATAATTATTCAATCTTGTTATTTGTTCAGAATTTGTCCATTGTTAGCTGTATTATGTTCTGTTTGGCTAAGCAAAAGGGGTGGTCTCTGATCCAGGGTGGACTTGAGATACCCATCACAGCCAGGCCCTTGTTTGGGTCATGACAAAGTTGGTATCAAAGCCTAGGTTTATGGTCAATTGTGTGTCCACAAAGCCCGTAACCCGACCTGCCTAGGTGGCTTGTTGTAATGGGTGTCCCAAGTCCGACCGGGATTGGAGACCACCCCCGTTACCTAATCCAACCTCTAGCCGCCTTTCATGAGTTGAATGAAGTTCGAGAATATTACAAGATAGTGTAACAACTCACATGAAGACTCTGGGATAGGATCACAACTGTGACCGAGCCAACCGAGTCCAACCATCCCATGCCAACAATCCATCCATACTAAACCAATACTGAAACAAGGGCCATAAACCAGGGCAACAAATAAGTTACAAAACATAGTGTAATTAATCCCAAAATAAAATACAATGAAACAGTGAGAAATTATGTCCAAGAATGCCAACCTCAATACCAATACTAATGCTAAGGATGACACCTATACCGATCCCGCCCATTCCAACCCATAGCAGTACCATAAAGCCTCTAACCAAAAGAGTAATAAAATCCAATTGGGACATGACCCCAACCAATACCCAAAATAAAATCAAAGTATCTAGAAATATACATAGCATGAAATGGAGCCTTCTGAAAGGTTGGAAGCTCACCACTTCAGTCCAAGTGCTGATCCCTGAGTCAATCACTATATAGGAGGAGTAGAAAGACCGGTTCCTACATAGCATGGGTATACAGCTACCAGTAGACGGGTTAGCGGGTGAAAGCTAGCATGATCTCAAGATAAGGATAAAATAATGCCATTTATAAAACCAAGTAAAATCATCCATATGCATACAACCATATATATATATTTAAATTATATATATATAAATATAAATATATATATATAGCCATGCTAATGCCATTAAAACCTTTACTTGGGTTGTGTAGTATATATATATATATATAACTATGCTGGGAAAGAGGACCGGGTTTAACATGCCATTAAAACCTTTACCTGGGTTATGTAGCTTTGCCGTCCTAAACCACCCACGGGCTATATGGGTTTAGCTTCCCCTGTTGAACCTAATGCATAAAGCCACACCACCAGGTAAGAAAACTTGGGATGACTGGCACATCTCCTAAATTATAGTGTGACATCATGCACATGGTCATCAAAACTAACCTCACATCGGCAAATATGAGTTTCCAGTTTTGGTACGCCCAGGACCTCCACCTTCCACGTCTTTGCTACACATTTTGCAATTATTTCCCAATTAAATATATTATCAAGAAACCAATCAATCCATTTACCATTTATTAACCTAGGCCATTTAGTAGAGGTATTGTCATACTAACCATACTTGCAAGTACTATCCATAGACAACCACATATAGGTTTAAAGGAACTTCCAAGTGCCTTTCCATTTACCATATTAAACCACTTGGGGGATTCTATGTACCCCACAAGCATAAACATACAATGCCTCAGAAGGTGTCATTCTAATACTAGAATGATAGCTATTGTTGTAAGCAAACACCACCAAAGTTAGATGCTCAACCCAATTGCTACCATAATCAATTACACAAACCCAAAGCATATCCTCCAATGTCTGAATAGTTCTATTTTCTTGCCTATCCGTCTGCGGGTGGAACTCAGTACTCAGACTAACCTTGGTCTCTAACCCTCTCTAAAATGATTGTTAAAAGTAAGATGTAAACTGCATGCCACAATCAGAAATAATAAAAATAGTCACCCCATGCATCTTCACAATCTCCTGAAGATACAGCTGCGCATAATCCTCCATCGAGAAGGTAGTCTGCACTGACAAAATGTGCGCAGACTTAGTCATCCTATCCATTATGACCCAAATTGAATAATATTGATTTCAAGATCGAGAAAGACCGGTAAAATAGTCCATATTGATCACTTCCCATTTCCATTCAGGCAAATCAATTTCTTGATACAACCCTCATGGCCTCATGTGCTCAACCTTAACCTATTGACACACCATGCACTTGGCTAAAAAATCATCCACATCTCTCTTCATTCTATTCCACCAATATATCTCCTTGAGATCATAATACATCTTAGTCGAGCTGGGATGAACAACATAGTGCAATTTATATGCCTCAACAAAAATCCTTTGTCGCAAATCATCGACATCAGGAACACATAACCTTTCTTGGTACCATAAAGTACCATCACCACTAATCTCAAGCACCACTACCTTTTACCCATCAATGTTACAGTTGATTTTCATTAAGATAGGATTTAGCACTTGCTTCTCCTTAATATCCACACCAAGAGACGATCAAACCACTTCTTGCACCACCATACCACCATCCTTAGAGTCCAAGAGACGAACTCTAAGATTAGCTAAATAGTGAATATCCTTTACCAATTCCCATTTTCCTTCATCCACATGAGCTAAACTCCCCACGGATAACCTGCTAAGAGCATCAACAACCATGTTAGCCTTACCTGGGTGATAGTGACAACTCATATCATAGTACTTAAGAAGGTCAAGATATCTTCTCTTCCTGAGATTAAGCTCCTTCTGAGTGAATACATACTGTAGACTCTTATGATCAGAAAAGATATCCATATGCACACTATAAAAATAATGCCGGCATATTTTTAAAGCAAACACAACAACCAACAGCTCCAAATCATTTGTAGGATAATTCCTCTCATACACTTTCAACTGCCTGGAAGCATAGGCAATCACCTTCCCATGGTGTATCATCACATAACCAAGCCTTACCCGAGATGCATCAGAATAAACCACGAACCCATCATTACCTTCTGGCAAAGTCAGAATTAGAGACGAAGTTAACTTATCCTTTAACTTCTCAAAACTCCCTTCACAAGCATTCGACCAATAAAACTTGACCTTCTTCTGAGTCAATTTAGTCAAAGATGAAAATCTTTCCACAAATCACCTATAATACCCAGATAAACCTAAGAAACTCCAAATCTTGGATGGAGTCATGGGCCTAGGACACCTCTTTACCAAAATAACCTTTTATGGATCCACCATGATCCCCTCACTAGAAATAATATAACCCAAGAAAGTTATAAAGTTCAACCAAAACTCACACTTAGAGAACTTGCCATACAATTATTTTTCCTTTAGGGTTTGCAACACCACACGGAGGTGATTAGCATGATCCACCTCACTCTTCGAATAAACAAGAATGTCATCAATAAACACAATAATGAAGAGATTCAACTACTAATGAAAAACCTTGTTCATCAGATCCATAAATGTCATCGGAGCATTAGTCAACTCAAATGACATTACAAAAAACTCAAAGTGCCCATACTGAGTACGAAAAGCCATCTTAGGGATATCCACCTCCCTAATCTTTAGTTGATGGTGCCCATACCAAAGATCTATCTTAGAAAAGAATTTAGCACCTTGCAACTGATCAAATGGATCATCTATCCTTAGAAAAAGATACTTGTTCTTGACTGTCACCTTTTTTAAATTCCTATAGTCAATGCACATCTGAAAGGAACCATTCTTCTTGTGCACAAATAACACTGGTGCACCTCACGGAGATACACTAGAACAAATAAACCCCTTATCCAGAATATCCTTAAGCTGCTCCTTGATTTTTCTCAACTCAGTCGGAGCCATTGTATACGGAGGAATAGAAATTGGACGAGTGTCCAGAACAAGATCAATACAAAACTCAATTTCCCTATCTAGAGAAACACCAGTAAGATCATCTGAAAAGACCTCTGGAAACTTATTAACCACTGGAACTGACTAGAAAAAAGGAACTTTCAAGTTAGAATCTTTAGCCCAAACCAAGTGATAAAAATAACCTTTGGAGATTAACCTCTGAGCTCTAAGATAAGAAATAAATCTCCTCCTAGGAGCTGAAGAACAACCCTCCCATTCTATTACTGGTTAATCAGGGAACCTAAAGATAACCTTATGGGTCCGATAATCCAAGGATGCGTAACAAGAATAACAAATCCATACCCAGAATGACATCGAAATCAACCATACCCAACTCAAACAGATCCACCAAGGTCTTCTTTCCACGAATAGATACCATATCCCCCTAAAAGATACAGCCACATAAGGAGTCACATAGGAGAGAGTGGACCTTAGATCAAGCAAACAATATACATCAAGAGAGAAAGGCTGTAACATACCAATAAAAACATCGGGTGATGCCTCAGATTCCTATCGGGATGCCAAAGCATACAACCTATTCCGATCAATACTAGAACCAGAAGCAGTAACAGAAATAGATGCAACAACACCTGGTGTAGGAGCAGAAAATGAAGCCACAAAAATCTTATTTGCCTCTGTAGCACCCTTATTAACTTGACAATCCCTGAGCCGATGGCCTTCCTGGCCATACTTAAAGAATTTGTCCCTTCCTTCATCATAATAACCCTAATGAGGATGAACATAGAACCGATAAGGAGGTTTTGAAGAAACTGGCTGACCTTTGCTTGCCTTAGATTGGGCACCCTGTGGCCGAAAATTATCACCACCTTGATGATGCTTATCGCTCGACTGGTATGGAGCACTAGCAAAAGAGTAGGAATCAGAACTCGCCCACTTCTTTTTCTTCTATTTCACACCACCCCAACTACCCTGAGAGTGAGCACCTCTCTGGTAAAAAAACCTTCTCCTCTTACCAAGTCTATCCCCGAATTCTGCCGGCTTCCTCTTTTCATCTTCCACTTACTGCATATGAATAGTTAACCTAGAGATGCCAATATTTTTAATTAGCAAGGCAGTATTTCTCTATAAAATCAAATCCCAGTTTAACCCAGAAGCGAACTTCCTCATTCTTTCCCGTATGTCAGCCACTAAATCAGGAGCATACCTGGACAATTGGTGAAACTTTAAGGCATATTCCTTGACACACATCCTCCCTTGCTTAAGGTTCACAAACTCCTCCATCTTTTCTTCCCTCAACTCTTGGGGGAAAGAACCGATCTAAGAAGGCCTTAGAAAAAGTATCCCACAAAATTGATTCTTTCACTCGCCCCTATCCATATCCCACTTTTCATACCACTGATATGCAATATCTTTGAGCTGATAAGCTACAAAGTTTACTCCCTCCACATTGGTATCCTGCATTACCCAAAATATCTTTTCCATTTAATCCAAGAAGCCCTATGGATCCTTCTTCACTTTTACACCAGAAAAAATGGGAGGACCCATCTTTATAAATTGGAAAACCCTTGTGGCCTCAGCAAACAAAGCACCAGTTATACCCCGCTCAACCTGAGTAGTGACCATCTAAGCAATAACATGAATAAACTGACAAAATTTTGCATTGGTCACCTCGCCTTGAAGAGGACTATAGCAATCGGTGAAACTCCAAAACTATTAGGGATTGGACCGTGAGATCGAAAATGAACCCTATAAGTAGGATGCATGCCTTCAACATTACCCAAATATGGGATAAGAGAATTTTCTTCTGTTTCAGATCTACGAGGCATGATCTGAAAGACGGAAAAATAAGGATTAGTGAAGATTCCAAGACTAAGACTCTAAGATTGAAAATAGAACAACAAGAATGTGAAATATTTCTCAATTCCTTGTAGCCTCTCCCTTATAAGTGTGATGCGCTACACACCCCTAAAAGAAACTCTACTCGACACAGCTTTGTGGACTCCTAATTAACCATAAACCTAGGATCTGATACCAACTTGACATGACCTTCCTGGGGGCCTTATCGTAATGGTCATCCCAAGTTTGACAAGATCAAAAACCACCCCTAGTACGCAATCCAACGTCCAGCTGCCTTCCCTGAGTTGACTGAAGTTTGAGCATATTACAAGACAATGTAACAGGTTACATGAAGACTTTCGGATAGGATCACAATTATGACCGACCCAACCGAGTCCAACAATACCATGCCAACAATCCAACCATACCAAACCAATACCGAAACAAGGGCCATAAACTAGGCCATAACCAAATAAGTTGCAAAACATAATGTAATTAATCCTAAAATAAATTATGATGGAATAGTGAGAAATTATGTTTAATGATGCCAGCCTCAATACCAATATTAATGCCAAGGCTGACACCTATACCGATCTCACCCATTCCAACCCATAACAGTACCATAAATCCTCTAACCAAAAGTGTAATAAAATCTAGTTGGGACATGCCCCCAAACATGGCTAAAACTAATATCCAAAATAAAGTCAAAGTGTCAAGAAATATTCATAACATAAAATGGAGCCTTTCAAAAGGATGGAAGCTTACCACTTCAGTCCAAATAATGATCCCCAGGACAATTACTATGTAGGAGGAGTAGAACAACAGATTCCTGCATAGTGTGGGCATACATCCACTAGTAGACGAATTAGCGGGTGAACTCTAGCATGATCTCAGGATAAGGATTAAATAATGCCATTTATAAAACCAAGTAAAACCATCCATATGCACACAATCATATATATATATATAACCATGCTGGGAAAGGGTACCGGGTTTAGCATGCCATTAAAACTTTTACATGGGTTGTGTAGCTTTGCCGTCCTAAACTACCCGCAGGCTATATGGGTTCAGCTCCCTTTCTAAACCCAGTACGTAAAGCCGCATGACCATGGAAGAAAACCTGGTATGACTGGTACATCCCCGAAAATATAGTTTGACATCATGCACACGGCAACCACGACCAACCTCACATTGGCAAATATGAGTTTCCAGTTTTAGTTCCTCCGGGACCTCCACCTTCCATAACTTTTCTACACATACCTACATTATTGCCTAATTAATACCATTACAAGGAAATCAACCAATCTATTTACCATTTATTAACCATGTCCATTTAGTGGTGGTATTGTCATACCAACCATACTTGCAAGTACTATCCATAGCCAACCACATATAGGTTTAAGAAAACTTCTAAGTGCCCTTCCATTTACTATATTAAACCACTTGGGGGATTCCATGTACCCCACAAGCATAAACATTTAGCCATTTACCTTTCCAAGCCATTTAAATCATACATAATTCCTTTACTAAGTTTTAAAACAAGCAAGAGTTCCATTAAAAGTACTCAATGTAATGAAAACATTATTATATGCATTTTATCAAACACATTGGGGGAATAATATAACCAAAGCCAATTCTAATTACCATTAAACTATTCCCATGCAATCCAATTATCCAAAACCACCATTAATGCACATAAAGCATATTTAAAACCATGAAAAACCATAACCAACCATTTAATATCAAAATCCCCAATTCATATTAGAAAACAAAAATCATACTCTCAATGAAGTCATGAAAAAATTTCTAAAACCATGATTTTAGATAGAATTAACAATAAGGGAAGGGAACATGACTTAAACCAAGATGATAATGGAAACAAATCACTCAGAAAAGCCCCAAATCAATCCTTTAGTTGAAACCCTAGCTGCCCTTGCCTAAAATCTTTTGAGAGATTTATAAAGTGTATAGAAGAGTTTCTAAGTATTGATGAATGGAATAATAGGGTAAATAACCACCCATGTAGGTTAGAATTCATAATACCGTAGTAATATAAGTGAGGAAATATCCAGAATACCTCTACTTAAGTTGCATAAAATCCCATCCCAGGGATACGATTGACCCTCACGAGTCATAACCTACAATACGATTGGTATCCTCCACTCGTATTCTAGCCTCAACCTTTGGATCAAACACTATCCAATATATGACTTATCAAACCTAGTCATATCCAAAACATATGATTCATACCCTTCATCCATATCCCTGGTAGATTTAAACCCAAGAAAGATTTAGACACTCTCTACCATACGAGTCTTGGGTTGACTCGTACCTTGGCTTATGGCTCATGGTGAGCCACTTGTAATCAGATCTAATCTAAGTAACCAAGTCTAAAATTAAGTTAAGGAACCAAGTGATCCGTACCCACCAATACAACTCATACCCCTAAGTCGTAATAATTCAAGTAACCAAAATCTATCCCACCAACCAACACTAGTCAGTATACGATAGGACCAAACCATCTGTACCCTAATATATGACTCATACCCATGAGTCATATTGGGTCTAGAGACCAGAATTCCAGGAAATTTCTATGGGTCAAGACCCAAAATGTTATAGTTGTGTCAAGGAGATTTTTTTTTATGGGTATGTAGCGCACCACACTTATAAGAGGAAGGCTATGAGGCATTTAGGAAATTTTCCCTTTTCTGTGCTCTATTTTTGGGATGTTGAATCTAGGATATTGAGGTCTCCTCTAATTTTCATTTGTTCTTATTTTAGATCATGCCTTACCGAAGATATGATTCTCTTGGAACTTCTTCTATCCCACTTGAGGATAATATGGATGGAACTCGTCATACTCATGGAGTTCAGGCCCAGTATAGGGTCCTGACACCTAATTCTACTTCCCTCGTAGAGTTCCATCGATCCCTACATGTCCTCTTTAGACATTTTGGGCTAAAGATATTCATGCCCTACCACCCCATGAAGATATTTCTAATACTGAGTTTCATTGGTATATTCATCTTCTAACACAGTTGGTGACTTATCAATCTCATTATCCTGATCTTGTTGGTTCAGTTGCTCCATCTTTTGAGGCCACTCCAGTTCATAAGGCTGAATCCCCTGACCTTTACTGGCTCTAAGGTTTAGGAGGATCCTTAAGGGTTCATCAATGAAATAGAAAAGATTTTTTGAGTGATGCATGCTTTCGACTTGAAGGGTGTGTATTTTACCGCATATCAATTGAAGGATGTGGCATATTAGTGGTATGAGGAGTGGGAATAACTATGAGGAGATGATGTTGAGCCAACTATCTGGGATGACTTCTCTGGTGCTTTTCTTAATCGCTTCTTTTCTCAAGAGTTTAAGGAGGTGAAGGCTGAGGAGTTTCTGAATCTGAAATCGGGCAAGATAAGCATAAACGAGTATGCCCATAAATTTCATCAGTTATCTCGCTATGCTCTAGAGTTAGTGTCTTTTATGAGGGCTAAATTGAGAAAGTTTACTTTGGTCTTGTATCGAGACTTGGTGTTGGAGTGCAAGGTCCCCTTAATGAATAATGACATGGATATCTATAGGATTTTGGTGTATATGCAACAAGTTAAAGAGGAGAAAAAGAAACAAGCCAAAATGAGGGAAAGGCAAAGTAAAAAATTCAGGTATTCTGAGTAGAGTGGAGGTTACTAGAATAGTGGTAGAGAGGGAGGTAATGATCTGAGAAGAAGTCGAGAGATTCTGGTTCTTATTCTATGGCTAGTGCTCCATATCCTAAGCCATCCAGTGATTGTTTCTTCAGAGAAACAGTGGGTTTCAGGCATAAAGTGCCTAATATCGGGCAAGTAGGACCTAGTCGGCTCCATCATATCCTCTTTATAGATTTTGTGGGCAGTTGCACCATGGTTTTAGTGATGATGAGAGGAATAAGTTCTTTAGATGTGGCGAGAAAGGTCATATTCAGAGGAACTTTTCATTCGAAGATGTCTCTACTGGGCTAATAAGGTTTCGATTACTATTTTTCAGCTTCTGCACCAAAGAATGCTACTTATAGTATCAACACCAACCGAAATCGTCTATATGCTCTTTCCACCTATCAGGAATCTGAGGCTTCTCCTGATATTGTCACTGGTACATTATAACTCTTCTCTCGTAATGTGTATTTCTTTCTTGACTTGGGTTCTACCCTTTCTTCTATGACCCCTTATATGGCTATTCATTTTGGTTTTTATCCTGAGTGTATTCCTGATCTTTTTTTCATGTCTACCCCAATGGGTGACTCTATTATAGCTAGAAAGGTCTATAGGGGTTATGTGGTATCTATATATGGTAGGGAGACCTTGGTAGACTTAGTAGAGTTGGAGATGATTGATTTTAATGTAATTTTGTAAATGTATTGGCTTCATTCATGCTATGCCTCTCTAGATTTTCATATCCATAAGGTTATTTTCAAATTTCCTAATGAGTATATTATAGAATAGGAAAGAAGTTCCTTAGTGCCTAAGGGAAGGTTTATTTCTTATCTTAGAGACCAGAAGTAAGTTTCTAAATGGTGTCTTTATCATTTGGTCTGAGTTAAAGATTCTAGCTCAGAGGGTCCTCTTTGTAATTCATTTTCATAGTTAATGAATTTCCTGAGGTCTTTACTGATGATCTTCCTGGTATTCCTCCCGATAGGAAAATAGGCTTTGGGATTTATCTTTTTTTGGATACCCATCTTATCTCTACCCCTTTTTATAGAATGACTCTAGCTGAGTTGAAAGAGCTTAAGAAGAAGTTGAAAGATTTTCTTGATAAGGGTTTTAATCACCTTAGTATTTCTCCATGGGGTGCTCCTATTTTCTTCATGTGAAAAAAAGATAGTTCCCTTCGGATGTGTATAGATTATTGCCAGTTGAATAAGGTGACAGGTAAGAAACATATGCTTCTAGGAAGATGAAGGCCTATGATAAGTACTATCCGACTCATGACTTGGAGTTGTTGGTCGTGGTCTTTGATTCGAAGATTTTGTGCCATTACTTGTATGGAGTTCATGTTGACATATATTCTGATCATAAGAACTTGTAGTATGTGTTCACCCAGAAAGAGTTAAATCTCAGGAAAATGAGATAGCTTGAGTTACTCAAGGATTATGATATGAGTCTCTATTATCACCTAAGTAAAGCTAATGTGGTTGGTGATGCTCTTAGCAGGTTGTCCATTGGGAGCTTATCTCATATTGATGAGGAGACACGAGGGTTAGTGAAGGATATTCACCACCTACTAATCTTGGAGTTTATCTTTTGGATTTTAAAGATGGAGGTATGATTGTGCAAGAGGTGGTAAAGTCATCTTGGTTTTGAGGTGAAAGAGAAGAAAATTTTAGATCCTATCTTGATGAAGATCAGGGATGATATGGGTCAACAAAAAGTCTTGGGTTTTGAGATTGGTGGTGATGGTATCTTAAGGTACAAAGGTAGACTGTGTGTTCCCAATATTGATGGGATCTGAGAAAGGATCTTGGTCGAGGCTCATGAGTCGAGGTACATGAAGATTAATGGAAAAAGATGAAGTGGTATGTGGCTAATTTTGTGTCTAAGTGTACAATTTGTCAGCAAGTAAAGGTGGAGAATTTGAGGCCTGGTGGTTTGTGTCAAGAGATTGAGTTGACATATGGAAATATGAAGTGATTAATATGGATTTTGTTACCGTTCTTCCGCTATCTCATAGTTAGTTTGACTTGATTTGGGTCATCTTGGATAGAATAACTATGTCCGCTCATTTCTTGCCAGTAAGGACTAATTATTCGACAGAGGATTATGCTAAGCTTTTCATTCAAGAGAATGTCAAGTTGCATTGTGCACCTATTTCTATCATATCTAATCGAGACATACTGTTCTCTTCTTACTTTTGGCATTTTTAGAGAGGTTAAGGAACTAAGGTAAACCTTAGCACCGCTTTCCACCCACAGACGAATGGACAAGGGGAAAAGACTATTCAGACTTCGAAATATATGTTAAGTGACTGTTTGATTAACTTTAGTGGTAGTTGGCTTGATCATTTTTTTCTCATAGAGTTTTCATATAATAACAGCTATTAGTCGAGTATTCAGATGGCTCTATTTGAGGCTTTGTATTGTAGGAGATGTTGGTCTCCCATTGGGAGATTCAAAGTTAGTGAGACTAGGTTGTTTGGCTTAGACTTGGTTCACCAAGCTATGGAAAAGGTGAAGGTGATTTGGGATAGACTTAAAACCTCCTAAATTCTCTAAATGTCCTATGTAGATGTGAGGCATAGGGAGTTGGAGTTTGATGTTGGCGACTGGGTGTTCTTAAAGGTGTCTCCCATGAAGGGAGTGATAAGATTTAGAAAGAAGAGAAAGCTCAGTCCCTATTACTTTAGCATGTACTTAATCTTAAAGAGAGTAGGTAATATGGATTATGAGTTGGTCTTAAAGAAGCGTGTGGGTGATCCTTCCTTGCTTGTTCCTTTGGAGAGTGTTGGTGTTTTGGATTCCTTATCTTATGAGAAAGTCCAAATTAAGATTTTGGATAGGAAAATCCATCATTTGAGGACTAAGGATGCGGCTTTGGTGAAGGTTCTATGGAGGAATCATAAGGTTAAAGAAGGTACTTGGGAAATTAAAGAGGACATGAAGTCCAAATATCCATTCTTGTTTTCTGCATTGTATAATCATGCTTAAGGTATGTGTATTCAATATATTTCTTTTCAATCTTTGTTAAAGGAAATTGTAGTTATGCTCTATGATAAATCATGTAAATAGATTCCTTCATTCTTCATTTGGGGATGAATGATCCTGGGGTGGGGGGGGGATGTAACACCCCAGATTATTTTGGTCCTTGGAAAGTTCAGAGTCTTTGAACTCACTGTCTAACCTACGACTCTTCTAACGAGTCGTGAGGTCTCTATACGTGTCTTAAGGACCCCGATCATAGCCTGAACAATGTACTAGCATGGAGTTTTTGTTGTGACTACAACTGGGGCTTGCGAGACATAATGACTCTATACGAGTCATAGTGTACTAATCATAGGGTGACCAGTATGTACCCTAAATTCTTCTATCTTGGTTATGACTAAGACCTTATAAGTCGTAGGGTCTCTTGATGATTCATATGGTGTGAATCATAGGGTCACCAGAGAGGGGTACCTTAGCTACTTTCCAGACTACAAGTCATGGTGACAAGTTGTAGTTAGTTCTTATAAGTCATATAGTGACACGTAGTCACTGGCAATAAATTTTCAACTTTTTAATGAAGGGCACTATGGACATTTTTATCTTTACCCGCATAAGACCCACGACCATAAATAACCTTTGGGGTGTTATTTTCAACACTTACCAAGAATAAACACTCTCTCAAACTCTTGCAAAATCCCTAAGGCAAGAATAAGCTAGGGGTTCTCAAAGTTGGTCATATAAGGGCTCAAGAGTTGATTCTCTCCATAATTCTCTGTACTTTTAGGTATGTTACTCTTCCCTAAATCGTATTTTATGAAAATCATGTGCTTTCAATGGTTTATTTATATGGATTTAAATCTGGGCTTTGATATGGGTTGAGGGTTTTGGAATGGTTGATCTTTGAATTATTTTCCCATGGTTTTTATGAGTTGTTCATGCTTTGAGTTAAATTATTTTGAAACTAGTGGGGTCGAGGTATTCCCCTAAAATTGATGTTTAGAACTTGGAATTGGTTTTGACTAATTGTGTTCCCTCAACCCACTTGTGTAAATGGCTTTGAATTATAGATTTTTCACTTGCTTTGACTTACTCACCTATATTATTGCATTCTATAAATAGTTAAACAATGAACATGGGTTTTGAAAGCCTTGTTGGCTATGTTTTGATTTAATGAACAAAGGGGGTTGGTGCATTTCTCCAAGTTAAAGGGAATTGAAATGGCATAATGATGAGCTTACAAGCGAAATGGTATGACGATAACTGTGGTGTGCTTTAATGTATTATTCCTAGGTTAATGAATGAGTTATATGAAACTTGTTTAATTGGGCTTAATGGGGGTTATGTAGCTAAGCCGTGAAAGTGTGAGTCCCAAAGGACTGATATTGGAAACTTATATTTGCCGATGTGAGGATTCGTCTTGATGTTCGTATGCTTGATTCACACTATTGATATAATTGTATCTAAGATTGATATGGGGTTGGGGCATTCCCTGGTCTTCCTGATACCTCTGGTTCGTATGGAAAACATGCATTAAGGCCCTTTCAGCAGAGGGAGCTGAACCCATATAGCCTATGGGTGCTAGTTTATGACTGTTGAGCTACATAGTCTAGGTTAATATTGTACTTGTATGATAAACCTTGTTCTCTATCTCAACATGTTATATATATATGTATGTACAATCTGTGCATGTGGATTTTTACTATGGTTTTGAATTGGCATTATGCTATCCCATTCATGAGTTACATGTTACCACTTAACCCGCTAAGCATCTTTGGACGTTGTATCCCACGTGATGTAGGAACTAGAGGAACTTTTGCTTTTCCTGTGTAGTGATAGGATTTTTGGGTTGTCAGCTGTCAGCTTGAAGTGCTGAGCCTGCTTCTTTCGAAAGGCCATTTCTTCTTAGTTTATCTATTAGCATAGACTTTTCTTTGGACTTAATTTTTGTCTATTATCGGGGGCATGTCCCAACTTAGATTGATTTGGTATTGTTAGAGGTTTTATAGATTACTGTGGATTAGGATTTGTTGTTGACATTCTTGGATTCATTTGAATTATTGATTATTCAATCTTGTTATATATTTGGAATTCATCCACTGCTTGATGTATTATGTTCTATTTGGCTAAGCAAAGGAGGTGGTCTCTGGTCTACGGTAGACTTGAGATACCCATCAGGACCAGGCCCTGGTTTGGGTCGTGATAGATAGGTACCCCAATATTAACCTTACCACTATTAGAGTTAGTCTAATAGGTATATTCAGGAAATACTTTATATATTAGATAGGAATTAGCCCGATTATAGTGGTTTCTATAGTCTAAGTAGTATTCAGCCATTGAGGGTGCACCAGTTGAGGTTTTTAGGTTGAGGTGCCTACTTTTCAAATCAGTTGAGCTCTCTATATGGAGGAAAGTCCCAGGAGCTTGTTATGATTATGGGGCTATTGGTCACTCTTTTATGAGTGTTCCAGGGTAGGATGATTGAGCCTTCAGTTCAAAGAATTCAACTGATTAGATGAGTGCTACCTCCAACTATGGAAGGTGATCAGGGTCGTAGGGGTGGTCCTTAGTGTTTCATAGGTATTCCTCAGGCTGATAATATAGGTGGTTAGATAGGCACCCAGTCCAGTAGTGGACAGGTCCATTTGTATGCTATTCCTGGCAGGCTGGAGGCTAAGATATCAAATTCAATTCTCACAGGTATAAGTTCAGTATGCCTTTAGATAGCTTCTGCTTTATTTAATCCAAGGTCCACATTTTCTTCTATTTTTACTTATTATACACCACGATTGGGATTGTACTAGGAACCTTTGTTCGTGTCATTTTGTATATCTACTCTTGTGGATGATTCTTTAATAGTGGATCATGTATATAGATTATGTTTAGTGATTATTCGGGAGCAATATACTCAGGTTGATCTTATTGTATTACATATGATGGCTTTTGATGTAAATTTGGGCATGGACTGGTTATACCTCTATCATGCAGTCTTAGATTATTTTTCCAAGACCGTTACCTTAGCCATGCCTATAATACCCCCTATTGTATGAAAGAATTCTTTTAGTCGCATGTTTATAGGGATTATTTCTTACATTTGGGCTAGAAGACTGGTATCGAGAGGTTGTGAATCATTCCTTGATTTTGTTTGGGATGTTAGTGTTGAGAGTCCTTTGCTTGACTATTTTTATTTTTTGTTATTTTCCTGATGTTTTTCCTACCAACCTACCTGGCCTTTCTCTTGAGTGTGATATTGAGTTTGCTATTAGCCTTGAGCCATGATCCCAACCTATTTCTATGGCTTTTGCTAAGCTAAAAGAGATAAATATTCAACTTTAAGATCTTTTGGGTAAGGGTTTCATCAGATTGAGTGTATTGCCTTAGGGTTCTCTAATTTTATTTTTGAACAATAAGGATGGTTCTATGCTAATATATATCAAATAAAGATAATTGAATAAGTTAACAATAAAGAATAAGTATCCTATGCCTCATATCAATGATTTGTTTGGCTAGCTTTAGGGTGCATCGGTATTCTCTAAGATTGACTTGATATTTGGTTGCCATTAGTTGAGGATTAGGGCTGAGGACACCTGTAAGACTACCTTCAAGACTCATTACGACTATTATGAGTTCTTGGTGATATCTTTTGGGTTGGCTAATGCCCCAATATCATTTATGGACTTGATGAACCATGTTTTTAGGGCTTATTTGGATTCTTTTGTGATTATTTATTTTGGTGATATTCCAATATGTTTAAGGAGTAGGGAGAGCAAGATCACCATTTGAGGACTGTGCTCCACACTTTGAGAGATCATAGGATTTATTCCAAATTCTCAAAGTGTGAGTTTTGTCTTGAGTCTGTAGCTTTATTATGGTATGTGGTGTCCAAGAATGGTATTATGATAGTCTTTATGAAGATTGTGGATTTTCAAAATTAGGCTAGGCCAATGTCTCCTTCTGAGGTTCGTAGTTTTATTGGGTTAGCAAGCTACTATCGGTAGTTTATTGAGAGATTTACTACTATTGCATCCCCTATGACTAGATTAACTAGGAAGTAGGTTTATTTTTAGTGTTCCATGAGTTGTAAGGTGAGGTTTCTGAAGCTTAAGGACTTGTTCACTTCAGTTCCTATTTTTAATCTTCTAATTGATGGTGAAGGGTTCATTATCTATTGTGATGCTTCTAGTGTTGTCTTAGGGTGTGTCCGATCTAGGCCAGTTGAAGGTGCACAAGCGCAACTACCTAACTCATGATTTGGAGTTATCAATGATAGTTTTTACACTTATGATTTGGATACATTACTTGTATGGTGTTCACTGTGAAATCTTTACTGTTCATCATAGTCTTTAGCATATTATAACCTAAATGGTGTTTAATTAAAGTCATCGCAGATGTATTGACCTTCTGAAGGACTATGCTATCTCTATTCTATACCATTCAGGCGAGGCAAATGTGGTAGTAGATGCCTTGATCCAGAGAGTAGTAAGTATGGGTAGCTTGGCCTTTATTTAAGTTTAGGAGAAACAATTAGCTTTGGACATCTCGTCCTTAGCCAACTTAATGGGTCAACTTTATATTTCTGACCCAAGAGGATTTTTGCTAGTGTTGAGGCTTGATCTACCTTATTGAAACAAATTTAGGGTCGTCATTTTGAGGATGATAGCCTTGATATCATTCGAGATTAGGCGCTGCGAGGTGAGTCTAGGAGGAGAACCTTAGATTAAAAAGGTATTTAATATTCATATCTGTATTTCGATGGTTAGATATTTGACAGTTCATTCATCAAAAGGCTCATATCTCCAGATATTCTACTGACCCCCAGAATCCTAAGTATATATGGATTTAAGGCAATATTTTTTATGGAATGGTATATGTAGAGATATAATAGAGTTTTTGGCTCGGTGCTTATACTGTTAGTTAGTGAAGGTTTAGCATTTGAGACCTGGTGGATTGCTTAGAGCCTACCCCATTCTTGAGTAGAAATGGGAATGGGTCACTATGGATTTCGTAGGTCATTTGTCTTGCACTTCTCATAGTTTTGATAACATTTGCGTAATCATGGATTGATTGACCAAATCTACCTATTTTATCCCTATTCAGACTTTCTTCAGGGCTAAGAGGTTGGCACATATCTATATTTAAGAGGTGGTTCACCTTTATAGGGTTCTCGTGTCCAGTATTTTAGATTGAGGTTCTCAATTCACATTTAGCTTCTGGAGGACATTTTAGGAGGAGTTGGGTACCCAGGTTGACCTTAATACTACTTTTTATCCCCAGACTAACGGGCAATTGGAGTAGACTATTCATGTTTAGTAGGATATGCTTTGTGCTTGTGTTTTAGATTTTGGAGGCCAGTGGGACCAGGTTTTAGCTTTAGCAGATTTCGGTTATAATAAAAGATTTCAGTTGATTATTTAGATGGTCCTATTCGATGTGTTGTATAGTAGGCATTGTCGATCTTTGGTTGGTTGGTTTGAGACTTTTGAGGTTAGGACTTGTAGTACAAATTTTCTTTTTATGTTATTGGATCTGGTTGGGGTGATTCAGAATAGGCTATGGGCAGTCCAAACCAAGAAAAAGAGTTATGCTAATTGTAGGCATTATGCCTTGATATTCAGAGTAGGTGACTGGGTCTTTCTGTGAGTATTTCCCATGAAGGGCATGTTGAGGTTCGAAAGGAGGTGAAAACTAGCCCTAGGTATATTGGAGCATTTGAGATCCTATGGATAGTTAGGGAGGTAGAAAAAGAGTTATATTTGGCTCTGAATTTTTCATCCATCAATTTAGTTTTTTATGTATCTATACTGCGATGCTATATTTTGGATGAGTCTCACATGCTTCGGTGGGACTTAATTCAGTTAGATAAGAGGTTGACCTTCATAGAAGAGCCTGTGTCTATTTTGACCACAGATGTTAGAAGGTTGTACTTAAGATACATTCTTGTAGTTAGGGTTCAGTGGAAATACCGTCCATTCGAGGAGGCTACATGTGAGACCGAGTGTGGTATGTGGACTCAGTATCATTACCTGTTTGAGCCTTCAGGTACTTCTTAACCCTTTACTTTTGTATATGAATGCCCTTTTAGTAGTGGATGTTGTAATGACCCACTTGGTCATTTCCTTCATTTTTATGCTTACTTTGCATTTAGAGTGTTCCTATATCTTCCCCAGGTTAGGGACAAATAGTTTGGTTACCAAGCAGTTCGTTTGGTTTTTAGAGCTATTTCCCTGTTTTACAGCTTTTGAATTTAAGAAATGGGTTTTAGGTCAAAACATTAGGTAAACAGTCTCAGATGCCATTTTTGAAATTTCATCTACTCCAGAACATCAATATTAGTTAGGGAAACCCATGGTATGGGTCCCGAGGCTTCTAGACTTATTTTGTGCTATTGTGTGAAATTTGGTTAAAATAACCCCTTGGGTGTGGGACCCACTCCAGATGGAAATTTGATGGCACAATTGTGTTTGTAATTTAAAATTTAGTAGGGTAGCATAGTTTATTTATGAAACTGGGATTCCAAACCAATCTCAAGAACTCGATCGGAGCTCGTTGGGACTTGTTGAACTTGGTTGCTGCCATGTTATCTGATGCAGTCTCTTAAGAGGCCAAGGGACCACTTTAGTCGTAGCTGCTTTAGTAGCTGAGCATCGCTTTAGTGGCCTTGGGTTGCTTTAGAAGAGTCGATCCAACCATTATCTACCCTTGGATGTTTTAGCGGTGACCACTAAGGTCATTTAGCCACTAAAGCGTCTATCACTGGCATTTTATATATATATATATATATGTCCCCAAATATTTTTCCAGCTTATGTTGAGTATAAAATATAACGTTGGAGAATTAGATCATTGTTTTAATAGCATGACTGTCCTTAGATTTTTTTGCAGAAAGGGAAAGGTTTGGTGTAAAGGATTCAACGAGCGTTCAACGACGTCTAGGTAGGATAGACTTATCTTTCTTTTAGATTAATCTTAATTATGGTATTGGCATATTATTGTGCTAGTTTTGAGGGAAATTTTTATCCTGATTATTGTTTTAGCATTTTACATCTTATTTAACTGGTTAGGGCCTCGTTATGATAGAATCTAGGCTCATTCCCCCTTAGCATAGTGTTCTATCACCCCTTAGGATTAGGAATAGTGATCATAGTACCTTTGGAGGGGATTGGGAAGCATCGGTCTATATTTGGGTGTGGTCTGCCTTAGGTTAGGATATCGAGACTTGGTAGCAATACCCGCCACCTCTTCTTAGATAAGATGATAGAAATAAAGATACTACATGTTTAGTTAGACTCTTAACGGCTACCTTAGACTATTACCTTAGGTAGGGGTTAACTTAGACCTGATTACTCACCTTTTTAGATTTTTTTAACCGTGTAGGGTAGTACCTGACCCTTGATATCACTTTCTTGACTCAGAAAGGGAAACCCACTGAGCCTTAGTAGATTTCAAAATTAGAAACTTAACTTAGTGATCTAATAGGATAGGACAGGTTTGAAACGCTAAAAATTTTCTTGCTATTCCATTCTTATGTGTATATATGTATGTATATATTTTAGTTTCTGTTCAAGTCTGGCTTATGATCTATTGCTACTATCATGAGTTCTAGCATGAGTATGAAATTATTTTATGGTTTGCTCCTTATGGAATCACCTACTGCGGTTATGGTCAGTTACGTATGAGTTTCAGTCCGAGCCTGACATAAGTCTATGACGATGGTTTGGGTATGCTGGTCTTGATTATGGTTATTACTGAGAGTTTTGGCAATTGTACTTAGTTCTAGTATGGGATTTCTAATCATTATACTTGGATTATTTGGCCTCTTATTGCTATCTACTATTTCAAATTTGATCCTAATACTTGGCCTCTTATACTTTGTTATGGATTTGGGATTGCAAAATTACTTGAGAGTGGTATGGGTTAAGGTTATTTTTTCTCAACTCCCTAGATTTCCTCTTGTTTGTACCCATCGGGCTTATGGGGACCCGATAAGGTTAATTTTCTTCTTGTCTGTGCCTTCTAGGCTTATGGGGTCCTAGATAGATTGTAGCTAGTCTTTACTTTCTTTTTTGAGATATTTCCTTCCTTTATCAATTTTGTCTAGCATATCTCAATATTCATATTCTTTTAACCTCTTTTATTGTTCACTTAACTTACACTGTCGCACTTTATTTATGCTTTACTATACTTGAGCTCAGTCGGCCAATGATGCCTACTGAGTACTCGTTCCTTTGGTACTCATACTGTGCTTTTGCATCTTTTTTCTAATGCACATCCAAGTACAATCCATCACAACTGCCGTATCTGTGGGCCTTACTACTGATATGAGATGAGGTGAGCTTTTTAGTATTTGGAGTTAATCCTCCTCCTTTTGTTTTAGTGATAGTTTTTTGTATTTTCGAGACTACTACGCATATATGTTTATTTTGGATACTGTCTTGTACTCTTCTTCTTGGTTTTAGTGGCTCTTGTACCGACCTTACAGGGTTTTGGAAGGGATTATTTCATTCATTTTTCTCCTTCCCTCTTTTGTGCATTATGTTATGTATGTATATATTTTCCTTTTCAGGTTATATTATTATTGTTGTTGATTTTATTCTTGTTTTCAGTAGCCTTCCTCCTGTTAGCCCATCACTTGCCATTTTTGGTTATGTCTTGTCTAACCAATAGGTGGATTGAAGTGCGTGTCATCATGACCTGAGAAATTAGGTCGTGACACTCTAAAATAGTCTCTCTACTCCAGAAAAGTAGGGGTGTGATCTACATTACATCTTACCCTCCCTAAACTCCACGTGTAGGATTACTGAACGTATGATATTATTTAAATTATCTATATTCTATATCTATAATCTGTAATATATTAGAAGTGTGAAGACCCTTAGAAAAATGATTTGAACTTTTTTCCCTTCAGTAAAACACTCAGATTTAGATAAAATTATCTTTTTACTATTTTACTAATTTAAAAATTAAAATTTATTAAATTTAATTTATTAAACCCTTCCTTATTTGAATTATGTACCTAAAATTTAGGACTAAAATTTTTACCTTTATAAATCTTTCATTAATTCAATTAATTGGGCATGCTAGCATACATTCTTTTGAAATAGTATTTGTATAAAAATTGAAACCGTTTAATGGTACTCTAATTGTATCCTAATGGACAACTAAAAAGTTGTAAACTTTTTGAATAATAGATTTTGTTTACCTATTTTAATCTAGTAATGTATCATAATATTTAACACTTCTAAGTCCACTACAATTTTATCTTATTTATAAAGAAATTTCTACAATTCTATTTAAGTTATATTATGGATCAAAATTTACAAGTAACATACCCTCTATTTTATTTTTTTCTTTTTATTTTGATATTGATTCAAGTTGTCTTTTTACTCTTGTTTTACATCCATTGTTGTATTTTTTAATTTCTTAACAATGAATTCTCTCATTTAAATAGTTTTTGGTATTTCTCTTTCAGTTGGATATTTGTGATCGAAAATTGTAAGAAAGAAGCATGTTTCCGACGAATTAATTGGTCAAAAAAAAAATCAAAGTTTATCTCTTTCCTTTTTCTCTTTTTTTTTGTTTAACTGTAACTTTGTTTTGATTATGTTATTTAATTAAATTTTACAATATTATTTGTGGGTATTATAGCTGAAAGGGTTATAGCCGACTTTTTTAATTTGGGGCTACTAATTAAGTTTGAAGTCGAATAAAGAATTAAGGAGACTCCTGAAATATAGGTTTGGAAAAATCCTCATAAGATAATTATATTGTATGAAAATAACCTTGATAAAATAGAAATATACGAAGAAATTAGATGCCTATTTTTAATTTAGGAGAACAAATGTCGGTAGGATTTCTTTTTTCCTTTTTATGGTCTATGTCGTATTTTTTTTTCCCTTTAAAAAATATGGCCCAAGTTCATTATGTTGCCAATATACCATTAATTCATACCCTGCTCATGACTTTGATGGGGTGATATTATTTTGGTTTTGTTCAAAATTTTGAACGGAATATTGTGAGAAAAGTATACAGTTGGGAAATTAGGTTGTGAAAAAGGTATAATAGATATTTGCTGAATTGTTTAGTGAAAAAATTCATGTTAACTTTAAGGAATATATCACTGTTAGTTGATAGTATCACAGCCGAAGAATATAAATGATATTAAATAAGTAAAGAGGTAATATTTATGGCATTACGATTGATCATCGGAGGTCGAAAGGATTTGAGTTATGATAACAAGGCCTTTTTATATACTTTAACACAGTATCTATATTGTATTTGAGAAAAAAAATCAAAATCTTATATAAAACTAAAATAGTTTTATTTTTAGACCTCACCAACTTTTTTGTAAAGATTTGAGTATAAGGAAAACAACAACAACAATAACAATAACAATAATAATAATTAAAAAAAGTTAGATGTTTTAGGAAAAGCAAATAAGAAAAAAAATTTGACTAAAATTTTTGAACGTAATTTAAATTTTAGGGTATGATACGAAGAAATATATATGTATAAGTAGATTCTTTTATTTATTTTCTTATATTTATTATGTAAGTAAATTATATTATTTATAATCTAGACAAATACTATGGAAAGATAATAAATGTAGATAGGGTGAGATGGGGGCAAGGAAGTAGGGGGAAGATGAAGCGTGATCGCTCGTTGAGATAAATACAATCAATACGGAATGATACTTATGGAACTTATTTTTCATAGTTTTATTAGAGTTTTCTTTTTCATTTTTAGGAAATTATTTTGTGCAAAAAATATATGTATATTTCAAAATATTTGACCAGTCAAATATTAAAAATTTAAAACATATATGTAGAGTACCTATTTTAACGTTCTTCTATGCAAACTAAAATTTGGATACATGCATATGAAAGCTAATTAAATATTTTCTTATGAAAATTATAATTGGGAGAGATACGTGTACAATTTTCTTGACATATTTTCATCTAACTTTGCTTATTTAATTCTAGAGAAACTACTACATGGGTGATATCTTGACATATTCAGGGACGAAAGGTTGTTTTCCTTCCTATAAATAAAGACCACAAAAGGCCATATGTCTCTATAGTTCAGTCTGTCAAGTCTTCTCATATTTCTCAAAGAAATATGTTAAGAGAAATATATATTTTAAAATTAAAAAGTCCTAAAATATATAGTAAGAGAATAATAATTGGTAAGAGATATTAGGAGAACTATAAATTAAATAATCCTAAAATATATAGTAAAAGGTAATAAGTAATTCATAATTAATGAACACTAAAGTACGGGGTAAAAGAAAAATATATTTTAAAAACTAAGAATTTTTAACATACGTGGTAAAATGAAAATATATGATAAGTATCTTAATATTTTCTCTAATCAACATATATGCATTTTTTTTGTATATATTCTTAAGTTGATGGTGTTTCTTTTTTTGTTTGGTTTCTTTTTTCTGAAAGGCCACTAAGGCTATTTTATTAACTAGTTTAATTGTAGGTGCCTCGTATGTGTAACGTCTGATTATTTAAGATTAAATGATTTTATCTACTATGAAAATTTTTAATACAGTATAAAAGTTCAAATTACTTTTCAAAAATTCTTCACACTTTAATATAATAATGTAAACATAAACATATAAACATATATATTTTACCATCAGAAGTTTCAACTGTTTGATGGACCATCACTTTTGTATTTGCCATATAGTACCTCTTTCCCTTGTTGCCACCATCTAAGAAAGATGCATCAATTTGAATCATATTTGTGTTATGATTATTTTTTATGTATAAATCTTTACTTTTTTTTAAAGTCATATCTTTACAAAATTATTGATTACATTCTTATTACGTACTTAAAACTTTTTAAAATATGGTACTTCATAAATTTTTCCTATTTTAATGGTTTTATATTTATTTCTAGATTTTTCAAGTCTTCTTAGAATCAAATTTAGTTGATTTAGAATTTTTAAACTAATGAAAAAATTATTAATTGTCATTAATTTTGATGACTTCTAATAAGGAAAGATTTTACCATAAATATATTTAATTAATTTTAAACTCTTCAATTAGGAGAAAATAATGAAGATTACTTCTAATAAGGAAAAGGTTTATCATAAATATATTTAATTAATTTTTAACTCTTAAATATTAGGAAAAAATAGTGAAAAGACGATTTAGACTTATAATGTTCAAACAATATTTCTAAGTCCCTTCACACTTTTAATTTAATATAGATATAGATTATAGATATAGATTATAGATTATAGATATAAATTTAAGTAAAAAGAAAGCAAAATATAGAAAGCAAAACCAAGAAAAAGGTAAATATAAACGTTAAAAAAAAAGAAGACAAAGTTATGGGTTTGTGGTAAATAGTTTTTTTACGGAAAATATAATATCATATTTAGGTAACTCCTTTGTTGTAGGAAAGATTTTCAATTTTTATAAATTGAGAATAATTCTTTTTTATAACAATAATGCCAATGTTATGAAATATAAAACAGAGAAGAAAAAAAATAGAGAGAGAAGAGAGAAAGTGATTATTATTTCTCTTGAGAAATTCTATTAGGGTCTTTTACAATAAAGAAAATCCTTCTATTTATAGGAGAAATTACTCGTAGTTTCTCTCTAAAAGATAGATATTTCATATCCTGATAGATATCAAATAGATCTTGATAGATATTTGATAAATCTTATCTGTTTTCTTGATAGACATTCACTATAAAGTAAATACATTATAACACTCCCTCTTAAATGTCTAATTGATAGATAGTGTGCCTCGTTAAAACCTTACTAGAAAAAATTCAGTGAAAAAAAATATAGTGAAAAAAAAAGAGTACACATCTCTAATAATACATAGTTTGGGTGCCTCATTAAAAATCTTACAAGAAAAACCCAGTGGGACAAAACCTCATACGGAAAAAAGAGTACAACGCATATTAACTCCCCCTAATGAGAAAATTCTTGAACCTTTGCTTCCTGATCTTGTGCAGCATCTTCTTGAAAGTTCTAGTTGGAAGAGACTTGGTGAATAAATTAGACACATTGTCACTCCAATGAATCGGTTGCACGTTAATCTCACCATTCTTTTGGAGCTCAAGTATGTAAAAAAGCTTTGGCAAAATGTGCTTAGTTCTATCTCATTTTATGAATCCTCCCTTAAGTTTTGTTATGCATGCTGCATTATCTTCATATAAAATTGTGGGTACTTAGTCATACTTCAAACCACATTTTCTCAAATGAGATGTATCATGGATGTTACATCCTGCGTTTTAGCCATAGAAATTTTTTCTTGAAAACCGTTCTTCGAACTCAATACGACTTATGGATATGAGTTATATGCTGGGGTACGAATGGTATAGTCCTGTCGTAAGAAGACCAGTATTAGTTGGTGGGATAGTTTTGATCACTGAAATGCACGAATTAAGGGTATGAGTTATAAGACATGGATACGAGTCATATCAGGGACTCGTATGGTGGGCAGTGTTTGATCCTCTTGGTGATTCATTCTGTCATGGTTATGGATCATGGGTACGAATCATATGCTGAGGTTACGACTTGGTTGGATGAGTCGTACACTAGACAATGTCTGATCCAAGGTTAAGGCCTGGGTATAACTAGTGGGAACCAATCGTAAGGAAGGGTACGACTCGTAAGAGGGTCAGTCGTATCCCCGTGACACATTTTTAAAGGACTTAAGTGAGGATATTCTGGACATTTCCCTACCTACCCTAATTATGATCCATGACATCTAATACACTTAGGAGGTTATTTACCCTATTATTCTATTCATTAACACATAGAAAACTATTCTTAAACATTCAACAATTCTTTCAAGAGCTTTTGGGGTAAGAGAGATGGGGTTTCAACTTGGGGATTTCTTTGGAGATTTTCTTCCTTCATCTTTCTAGATTTAAGGCATGTGTCTCTTACCTACTTATTATTTCTAAAAAGGTATAAATTTTGTGGTTGGTTTCACGGTATCAATATTCCATGGGTTATGGTTTTCCACTAATAATTGGGGTTTTTGGTGCAAATGGTTTAGTTATGATTTCCTATGGTTTAACTGTACTTTTATATTCATTGATGGTGGGTTTGGTCAATTGGATTGCATGGTAATGGTTTAATGATCTTTGAAATTGGTTTTGGTTATATTATACCCCAAGGTGTTTGATAAAATGCTTATAAAGATATGTTCATTGCATTTACTTCATTAAATGGAACTCTTGGTTGTTTTCAGATTATTCATGACACTATAAATGGTTTAAATGGTTTACAAAGGTTAAAGGATTATTGGTTCTTATGGTGTACATGGAAGTCTTTCAAGAGGTTAATATGGTAAACGGAAAGGGCACTTGAGAGTCCCCTTAACCTAAATGGTTTGACTATGGTTAAATCTTTCACGTATAGTTGGTATGATGATACCACTAATAAATGACCTTGGTTAATAAATGGTTATTGTATTTGTTTGGATATGGTTTTAATTTGGGCATTAATGGTGAGATGTGTAACTGAGCTGTGGAAGGTGAAGGTTTCAGGGGAACCGGAATTTAAAACTCATATTTGCCGATATGAGGGGTCTTTGATATCCATGTGCGAGTGTCACATTTTATATTGGAAGGACGTACTAGTCATCCTATGGGATATTTCCTGGTCGTATGGATAGATGCACTAGGACTCTTTCAGCGAGGGGAGCTGAACCTATATGACCCATGGGTGTAGTTAAACGACAAGGTTACACAGCCAAGTAAAGATTTTAAATGTATGTTAAACACAGATTCCCTTTCCAGACACATATAAATATATGTATGGTTGTATGCATAATAAATATTTTTACTTGGTTGTTTAAATAACATTACTTTATCCTTATCCTGAGATACATGCTAGTGGTCACTCGCTAACTCATCTACCGGAGGTTGTATACTCTTGCTATGCAGGAACCGACCCTTCGACTCCTCCTACATAGTTATTAACTTGGGGACAATATTTGGATTAAAGTGGTGAGCTTCCATCTTTCTAAAAAGCTCTATTTCATGATATGGATACTCTTAGACATTTTATTTTCATTTTGGATATTAGTTTTGGCCATGGTTGGGGGCATGTCCCAACCGAATAATTGTATTCTTTTGGATAGATTCTTTAAGGTACTTTTGGGGGTTGGTATGGGTGGGATCAGTATTAGTGTCTGCCTTGGCATTGGAATAAGTTGGGAGACTGGCATCATCAGATATAATTTCTCACTGTTCCATCGTATTACATTTGGGATTGATTGCCATGTTATGTTTTGATATTCTCTTTGGTATGGTATGGATGGTTGGGTTTGATATGGTTAGAATGGGTTGGGTCGGTCACGGTCGTGATCCTATCCTAGAGTCTTGATATGAACAATAATGCTATCTTGTTATATGTTCAAAATTTAGCTCATTAGAGGCTGTAAGAGGCAGTTGGGTTGGGTTAAGGGGGTAGTTTCTGGTCCTGGCTGGACTTGGGATTCCTATTACATCTAGGCCCTAGTTCGGGTCATGACAAGTTGGTATCAGAGATTTAGGTTCATGGTCAACTAGGAAGTCCACAAAGTCGTGTCGAGTAGAGTTTCTTTTAGGGGTGTGTAACGCGCCAAACACATAAGAGAGGCTACAAGACATTTAGGAATTTTTTACTTTCTTGAAATTCTCAGTCCTAGATCATATCTAATCCTTTGTTATTTGTCTTTCATATCATGCCTCCTAGATCTGGAACACAAAGAAATCCTTCTGCCTCATCTGGGGATAATGCTGAAGGGGTACCTCCTACGTCTAGAGTACATCTTCTATCTCATAGTTATATTCCTGATTGTGGTAGAGTTCCTCCTATTCCTTCTATTACTTCTCAGGTCCCTCAGGGTAACGTGATGAATACAGAGTTTTATAAGTACAAAGTTTTATCAGTTTATCAATGTTATTGCTTAGATGGTCTCTACTCAGGACGAGCGGGGTGTGGCTAGTGCTTTATCTATTGAGGCCACAAGGGTTGGTCAATTTATGAAGATGGATCCTCTTACTTTTATAGGAGTGAAGGTAGAGGAAGACCCAAGGGGATTTTTGGATGAACTGATAAAGATATTTTAGATTATGCAGGTTTTTGATATATAGGGAGTTACCTTATCATCTTATCAACTCAAAGATGTTGCTTATCAGTAGTATGAGGAGTGGGACAGATATAAGGGTGATATGGAAGAGTAAGGGTTGTAGAAGACCTTTTCTAATGACTTCATGGATCATTTCTTTCCTAAAGAGTTGAGGAAAGCTAAGATGGAGGAGTTTGTGAACCTCAGGTAAGGGAGGATATCTATAAAGGAATATTCCTTGAAGTTTCATTAGTTGTCAAGGTATGCTCCTGATTTTATGGATGATGTGAGGTCGAGAATGAGGAAGTTCGCTTTTAGGCTGAACAGAGATCTGATTTTAGAGAACAAGACTGCTTTGCTCATTAGAGATATAAACATCTCTGGTTGACAGTTCATATGCAGTAGGTTGAGAATAAGAAGAGAAAGCATGCAGAATTTGGGGAAAGGCAGGGAAAGCGAGGCAAATTTTTTGATCAGGGAGGTGCGAGGCAGGTAGAGATGGTGGTAAGTGGCAGAAAAAGAAGTGAGGGAGTTATGGTTCCTTATCTGCTGCCAGTGCTCCTTACCCATAACAGTCGGGCGACAGGCGTCCCCAAGATGGTGATAATTCTCGGGCTTAGGTTTCTTAATCTTAGGTGAGTGGAGGTTAGTATATTTCTTTATGTCCTCCTTGTTGGTTCTGTGGTCGTCCTCATTGGGGATTCTGTGAGAAAGGTAGAGATAAGTGCTTTAAGTATGGTTAGGTTGGCCATCGACTCAAGGATTATTTGGCTAATAAGGTTGCTACAAAGGAAAATAAGATTCTGGTGGCTTAATTTTATGCTCCTACACCTAGTGGTGTGGAATCTACTTCTATTACTTCTCCTGGTTCTAGTGTTGGTCAGAACAGGTTGTATGCTTTGGCGTCCCGATAGAAATCCGAGGCATCACTTAATATTATTACTGGTACGTTACAACTTTTTTCCCATGACTTATATTGTTTGCTTGATCCGAGCTCCACTTTTTATTATGTGACTCCTTATATAGCTATGTCTCTTGGTTTTGATCCAAAAATTATTTTGAATCCTTTTTCTATTTCTACCCGGGTAGGAGACTCGGTTATTGCTGAACGGGTCTATAAGGGGTGTGTGGTATTTGTTGGTGACAGGAAGAACTTGGTAGATTTTTTTAAGTTGGGAATGATGGATTTTAATGTAATTTTGGGTATGGATTGGTTGCATTTTTGACATGCGTTTTTAGACTGTCGGACTCGTGGTCATCTTTAGGTTCACCGGCGAGCCAAAAATAGAATGGGATGGTTTTTCTTTAGTTCCTAGGGGAAGATTTATTTCTTATCTTAGAGCTCAAAGGTTAATCTCTAAAGAGTGTCTTTATCACTTGTAAATTAAAGATTTCGACTTGGAAGGTCTTTCCTTGCAGTCAGTTTTGGTAGTTAATGAGTTTCCAGAGGTATTTTTGGATGATCTTCTTGGTGTTCCTTTGGATAGGGAAATAGAGTTTGGTATTGATTTGCTTCTGGAAAATCGTCCAATATCTATTCCTCTGTATAGAATGGCTCTAGCTGAGTTAAGGAAACTCAAGGAGCAAATTAAGGATCTTCTTAATAAGGGTTTCATTTATCCTAGTGTTTCTCCGTGGGGTGCACTGGTGCTATTCGTGTGCAAGAAGGTTGGTTCCCTTTAAATGTGCATTGACTACAAACAGTTGAACAAGGTAACGGTCGAGAACAAGTACCCTCTCCTAAGGATAGATGATTTATTTGATTAGTTGCAGGGTGCCAAGTTCTTTTCCAAGATAGATCTTCGGTATGGGTACCATCAACTTAATATTAGGGAGGTGGATATCCCTAAGATGACTTTTCGTACTCGATATGGGCATTTTAAGTTCTTGGTGATTTTATTTGGATTGATAAACGCTCCGGCGACGTTTATGGATTTGATGAACAGGGTATTAAGGCAGTATTTTGATCGCTTTGTCATTGTGTTTATTGATGACATTCTGGTGTATTCGAGAAGTGAGGTGGATCATGCTAATCACCTCCGTATGTTGTTGCAGACCTTAAAGAAACAATGATTGTTTGCCACGTTCTCTACGTGTGAGTTTTGGTTGAATGCTATGACTTTCTTGTGTCATATTATTTCTAGTAAGGGGATAATGGTTAATCCTCAAAAGGTTGCTGCAGTGAAGGGGTGGAAAGCTTTAGCCAAGTATTATAGGTGGTTTATGGAAAGCTTCTCGTCGATAGATGCTCCTTTGACTAAGTTAACTTAGAAGAAGGTTAAGTTTTCTTGTTCGGATGCTTGTGAGGGGAGTTTTGAGAAATTGAAGGATAGGTTGATGTTGGCTCCGATTTTGACTTTGTTAGAAGGGAATGATGGGTTTGTGGTTTATTGTGATGCATCTTGAGTAGGGCTTGATTGTGTTTTGATGTAGCATGGGAAGGTGATTACCTATGCTTCTAGGTAGTTGAAGGTGCATGAGAGGAATTATCCTACTCATGATTTGGAGCTATTGGCGGTTGTGTTTGCTCTAAAAAAAATATAGCGACATTATCTGTATGGTGTTCATGTGGATATTTTTTAGATCATAAGAGTCTTTAGTACGTGTTCATGTAGAAAGAGCTTATTCTCAGGCAAAGGACATGACTTGATCTTCTCAAAGACTATGATATAAGTCTTCACTACTACCCAGGTAAGGCTAACGTGGTTGCTGGTGCTCTTAGCAGGTTATCTATGGGGAGTTTGGATCATGTGGAGGAAGGAAAGTAGGAATTAGTGAAGGATATTCACCGTTTGGCCAATCTGGGAGTTCATCTCTTGGATTCTAAGGATAGTGGTGTGATGGTGTAAGAAGTGGTTTGATCGTCTCTTGGTGCAAAGATTAAGGAGAAAAAAGTGTTGGATCCGGTCTTGATGAAAATGAAGAGTGATGTTGGTTGGAAAAAATTATCGATCTTTGAGATTAGTGGTGGTGGTACTTTACGATACCAAGGGAGGCTGTGTGTTCCGAATGTGAACGGGTTGCAACAAAGGATTTTGGCTGAGGCGCATGAGTCATTCTATGTTATCCATCCTGGTTAGAAAAAGATGTGTCATGATCTTAAGGAAGTCTATTAGTGGAATAGTATGAAGAAGGATGTGGTTGACTTCATCGCTAAGTACATGGTGTGTCAACAGGTTAAGGTTGAGCACATGAGGCCTGGTGGGCTGCATCAAGAAATAGAGTTGCCTGAATGGAAGTGGGAGATGATCACTATGGATTTCATTATCGGTCTTTCTCGGTCTTGGAATCATTTTGATTTTATTTGGGTCATCATGGATAGGATTACCAAGTCTGCTCACTTTTCACCGATAAGGACTACCTTTTTGATGGAGGATTATGCGAAGTTGTATCTTCAAGAGATTGTGAAGCTGTATAGGATGCCTTTTTTGATTACTTTTTATCATGCTATGTAGTTTACCTCTCATTTCTGGTGGTCTTTCTAGAAAGGATTAGGGACTAAGGTTAGTTTGAGTACTGCTTTCTATTCGTATTTGGATGGGCAAGAGGAGAGAACTATTTAGACATTGGAGGATATGCTTCGGGCATGCGTGATTGATTATTGTGGAAGTTGGGTTGAGCATCTACCTTTGGTGGAGTTTTCTTACAATAATAACTATCATTCTAGTACTGGTATGGTTTCTTTCGAGGTATTGTATGGTAGAAGGTGTAGATCTTCTATAGGATGGTTTGAGCTTGGTGAGACGAATATGTTTGGTCCCGATTTGGTGTATCAAGCTATGGAGAAGGTGAAGGTGATTCGGGATAGGCTTAGAGCTATCTAGAGTCACCAAAAGTCTTATACGGATGTTAGGCATAGAGATTTGGAGTTTGAGGTTGGGGATAGGGTGTTCCTAAAGGTGTCTCCCATGAAGGGAAAAGTATGGTTTGGCAAGAAGGGGAAACTTAGCCCTTGGTTTATTATTCCTTATATGATTTTACGGAGTGTTGGTAATGTTGCTTATGAATTAGAGTTGCCATCTAGTTTGGGTTTGGTTTATCTGGTCTTTCATGTTTCCATGTTGAAGAAGTGTGTTGGTGATCCTTCTTTGGTTGTTCCTTTGGAAGGGTTGGACATCTCTATCTTATGAAGAGGTCCCGATTGAGATATTAGATTGACAAGTTCGTCGGTTACGGACCAAGGATGCGACTTTGGTTAAGGTTCTATGGAGAAACCATAAGGTGGAAGAAGCTATGTGGGAAGCAGAAGAGGACATGAAGTCCAAGTATCCGCATTTGTTTTCTGCTCCTGGTATTCATGTGGAAGATATGTATTCTTGAACACATCTTTATTTTCTGAGTTTTTTAAAGGAAAGATTAATATCTTTGCCTCTTTATTTTCAAAATTTGTTAAAGGGATGTTTGATAATGCAAATGACTCTGTGTATGGTTACCCCTACTTTGTCCATCATTCGGGGATGAATTTTCTTAGTGGGGGAGAATGTTACGTCCTGGGTTTTAGCTTTAGAAATTTTTTCTTGAAAACCATTTTCCAGATCCAATACGACTCATGAATACAAGCTGTATGCTGGGGTACGAGTGGTATGGTCTTGTTGTAAGATGACCAGTGTTAGTTGGTGGGATGGTTTTGATCACTGGAATGGTCGCGACTTAAAGGTATGAGTCATAAGGCATAGATACGAATCGTATTAGGGACTCGTATGGTGGGCAGTGTTTGATCCTCTTGGCAATTCATTTTGCCAGGGATACAGATCATGGGTACGGATCGTATGCTGAGGTTACGACTTATTTAGATGATTCATCTACTGGACATTGTCTGATCCAAGGTTAAGTCCTGGGTATGACTGGTGGAAACCAATCGTAAGGAAGGGTACGACTCGTAAGAGGGTCAGTCATATCCCTATGATGAGTTTTTAAGGGACTTAAGTGGGGGTATTCTGGACATTTCCCTACTTGCCCTAATTATGACCCATGACTTCTAATACACTTAGGAGGTTACTTACCCTATTATTTTATTCATTAAAACATAAAAAACATTCCTAAAAATTTAATAATTCTCTCAAGAGCTTTTGGGGCAAGAGAGCTAGGGTTTCAACTTGGGGATTTCATCGGTGATTTTCTTCCATTATCTTTCTCAGTTTAAGGCCTGTGTCTCTTCCCTAATTACTATTTCTAAAAAGGCATGAATTTTGTGGTTGTTTTCATGGTTTCAATATTGCATGGGTTATGGTTTTCCACTAATAATTGGGATTTTTGGTGTAAATGGTTTGGTTATGGTTTTCTATGGTTTAACTGTGCTTTTATATTCATTAATGGTGGTTTTGGGCAATTGGATTTCATGGTAATGGTTTAATGTTCTTTTGAATTGGTTTTGGTTATATTATGCCCCCATGGTGTTTGATAAAATGCTTATAAAGATATGTTCATTGCATTAACTTCTTTAAATGGAACTTTTGCTTGTTTTCAGCTTATGCATGGAACTATAAATGGTTTACAAAGGTTAAAGACTTATTGGTTTTGCTTGTGGAGTACATGGAAGTCTCCCAAGAGGTTAATTTGGTTAACAAAAAGGGCACTTGTGAGTCCACTTAACCTAAATGGTTTGTCTATGGATAAATCTTTCAAGTATGGTTGGTATGACGATACCACTAATAAATGGCCTTGGTTAATAAATGGTAATTGGATTAGTTTGGATATGTTTTTAATTTGGGCATTAATGGCAGGATGTGTAACTGAGCCATGGAAGGTAGAGTTCCGGGTGAACCAAAATTGAAAACTCATATTTGCCGATATGAGGGGTCTTTGATGGCCACGTGCGAGTGTCACATTTATATTGGAGGGATGTACTAGTCATCCCATGAGATATTTCTTAGTCGTGCGGCTACACATACTGGGACTCTTTAAGTAGAGGGAGTTGAATCCATATGACCCATGGGTGTGGTTAAACGGCAAGGTTACACAGCCCAGGTAAAGGTTTTAAATGCATGTTAAACATAGATTCCTTTTCCCAACACTTATATTTATATATATATGTATGATTGTATGCAAAATGGATGGTTTTACTTGGTTGTTTAAATGAAATTACTTTATCCTTATCCTGAGATACATGCTAGCGGTCACTCACTAACCCGTCTACTGGCGGCTGTATACCCACACTATGCAGGAACCGGCCGTTCGACTTCTCCTATATAGTGATTGACTTGGGGACAATATTTGGATTAAAGTGGTGAGATTTCATCTTTCTAGAAGGCTCTATTTCATGATGTGGATACTCTTAGACATTTTATTTTTATTTTGGATATTGGTTTTGGCCATAGTTGGGGGGAGATCCTAACTGGATAATTGTATTCTTTTGGATAGAGGCTTTGTGGTACTTCTAGGGGTTAGTATGGGTGGGATCGGTATTGGTGTCGGCCTTGGCATTGAAATAAGCTAGGAGCTGGCATCATCGGACATAATTTCTCAATGTTCCATCATATTACATTTTGGGATTGATTGTCATGTTATTTTTTGAAATTCTCTTTGGTATGGTATGGATAGTTGGGTTTCATATGGTTAGACTCGGTTGGGTCGGTCACAGTCATGATCCTATCCCAGAGTCTTGATGTGAATAATAATGCTATCTTGTTATATGTACAAAATTTAGCTCATCTGAGATTGTAATAGGAGGTTGCGTTGGGTTAAGGGGCGGTCCCCGGTCCAGGTTGGACTTGGGATGCTCATTATATTTAAGCCCTGGTTTGGGTCGTGACAATGGACGTCAACCATATACATTCTCAAATTTCTTCATTAATAGCTAAATTGGGTTGCGATCAAAGAAAAACAAACGTGGGGACTCGGGTCAGGGCACAACGTAACTAAGAGAGCCGTAGGATCCCAACTTCTGTAATAGAACAATTAATTCCATTTTGGTCATTGGTATCTTTAAAAAGGATGAAACTAAGGATATTACATAGCTATAATGCACCAAGGGTTCCAACTTTCATAATTTTTTTATGAGGAATAGTACCTTGTGAGGGTGCTAGATTTAAGATAAAAATAGTTAGTTTCTTCTCCACTCCACCTAATTTGGCAAAGAACTCATGACGATCTCTAGGAAAACCACATGACTGATCCTCTCAGCATGGGTCGATGAAGTGTCTATGATAGAATGCTTTATAGATCTTCAAGATATGGCAGTACCACCATATATAAACACATAGCCTGTTTGAGACTGAGCTTTATGCGGGTCAGATAAGTACCCAACATCAGCATGACAAATAAGATTGGGACTGCAATTGTTAGAATAAAATAAGTCCATATCGGTAGTCTCTTTAGGTACCGTATATGTGTTTGATTTCATTTCGATTTATCATAGTAGGAGTAGAACTATACCTTGCTAACAAATTAACCAAAATAGCTATATTAGGCCTTGTAGTATTTGGAAGATACATGAGTGCATCAATTGTACTAGATATGACACTTTATAACCAATCCTTATTGGTATATTTCTCATTTCAACAAATTATCTAGTGCTTTTGAAAACTCTCCAAGAGTTTCAATAATTTTCAAGCTATAAACTTATACAATTTAAGGATTACAAATAAGTTTTGCAGAAACTTTTATATGCTTCAAACATTTTGAATGCTTAAAAAAGTTTTCATATAAATTTTATCAAGTGAAAATATTCAACATTTCATGAGTGACATCTTCAAGTATCTGGACTGTATATAAAATAATCTTTATGCATACAAAAATGCATCCTTTCACGTTACTTGATAAATATTTCTACGTCAGCATGCTTAAATAAACGTAGAATTTGGATCCTCATAATCTTTCACAATATTGCACCAATATTGTATCAAAGATATTATTGATATATCAATTTGTATTGGTTAATAGTGTGACATAACATTTTAAGATCTCACCACTTTATTATTTTCAGGTACCTGAACCTTTCATAAGGTTTCATGAAGTGTTATGTCGCAGGTTCTTCAAGAGCGCATTGCATTCTTATTATAATTATTTGCACCCTATCCTTTTCAAGGATTATTTCATTTGAAATCGATTGTTCTACCATGCTTCATGCATGCATAGACTTTGTCCTTTAGGGACACAAAATTGGAGCACATGTAACTTAAATATGAGATGCTTTCAATATTTGACCTGAATTATCTTTTGAGTGAGGATCTGATAATAACTCCTAACATATTTCATAGCTATTTATAATCTCCCCCTTATGTTAGGAAAACTAACAAACATCCTCCATCTTCTTTGAAGAATTCTTCTTTGTGCATTATGGTATATTCATTAATCGTATACCGCACATCAAAACTATTAGATGGACAACGAGTGGTTCCTGACTCAGAACCAACTTTTAGAGGGAATTAATCATAATTTATTGGTTTGATGCATACAAGTACTTTTGTATATAATATTTCAAAACAACACATAAAGCTTTTATTCTCATTAGCAATGGTTCAACTATTTATCAAAGGCATTCCATGCCAAACCGGCATTATCAAGATGAATTGTCTTGATTACACAATCTGAAAATTATGATCTTAACTCAATTTTGTATTGAACAAGTAACTTTATGAATGTCAAACTCCAGGTTGACAATATACATATAAGTGATCATCTTATATTGATGCATCTTAATAGATCACATGACTGGTGAACAGGCCCATATTCACCTTTTATATTTTTTTTATATTTTGAGGGATCAAATCCCAACATTAGTTGGTACAACAAACTAATTATGAGAACAAGCAACATAAATAATTCTTGAAGAATCTTTTGTTTTTTCAATATATATATAATACACAATATGCATACCTTCGTGATGAAAAATCGTTTATGTCAGTAGATTAAATAATTTGTATTAGTAATTCCAAGTTACCATAACATGTGCAAAAATTCTTTAGTAAACATCAGGTTTACTATTGCATGAATTTTAGATTTACCACTTTGAGAGTAAATTTCAGAGTTCTACTATTTCAGAAATAAACTCTACATAATTATTCTACCTCTTCAGGAGGTGGATCGAGATATCTTTACAATCAAGAACATGTTCGTACTAATATTGACTAAATCCATGCACATTCACCCCAGGAGTATGGATCTGTATTTATAACAATTGAATTTTTTATTTTCCGGGAATAGAATATAAACGTTCCTTAAGCATATCAAATTATGATACCTTATAACCTCTTTCATGATATTTCTACTTCAGGAGCATAACATTGAGGATATAATGCAGAGAATTTTTCTCTTAACACACCTTTCTGAGTATATCATATATTGCTACCACATTCACTTTAAGAATGGAGCAAAATGTCAACTTTCAGACTTATAATATATTGCTGCCACATTCACTTCATGGAATAAAGTATATTCAATGGGATAAGTTTCATGACTTTTCACCAAATACATATTATTTTGCCTTAGCCATCATTACATCATCAATATGATGCATTGAGATTCAAACTCAACATCTTATCCACATAAAGGTGTCTTAGGCATACATCAATGGGACTTGAACCCAATGTCTTATCATCATGGTGCATCAAAACTTTGACCTAATATCTTATCCTTTTGGTGCGGTGAGACTTTGAATTCACCGTCTTACGCTTAATCTATTTATAATTCAAAGTACAATAGAACTATCAATTCATGTCCTTAACAATATTATAATATAGTCCTTACACAATTCAAATCCCATTTAGAAAGAGCAATGACTAGAAAGAAAACATTTAAGATGTGTCTAATCATCTATGCCAATGATTAGAAATTAAAGATATACTTTTAGCCCTCAAATAGGCTAACTGAATGCAAACTTTTAAATTTCAATCAATAGATACTTATGAACTATATGACGGTGAAGTATAAAAAACAAGATAGACACAAAGAATCTCTGAATACAATAACCGAAGGGAAAAAATATATAACTATGACCATTAATAGTTGACCCATTCTCTATATAAAGCAATTGACACTTTATTTTATTATATAAATGATTAGCTTGGCAGGTGGCTGAAAAGCTCTTGAAAAATTTTGTATTATTTTTTTCGTAATTGTTATCTAACTGATCCATCAAAACAAAGAAAAGAGAATAATACATTGGAACATGTTACTTGAAGTATAAACGCTAGTTATCGGACCAAAAATATTAGACGACTATGACTCAGTTGGCTAAAGTATTTTGCTGATATAAAATAGAAAAAAAGAATAATGGAGAAAGAAGAGAGAGTAGTTTTTATTTCTCTTTAGGGATTCTATTAGGGTCTTTTACAATGAATAAAACCCTTCTATTTATAGAAGAAATTACTCCTAGTTTCTCTCTAAAAGATAGATATTTTATATCCTGATAGATATCAAATAGATATTGATAGTTCTTACCTATATTCTTGATAGACATTAACTATAATGTAAACACATTTATAACAACCAAAATTCTTTTACATCATTGTGTAGCTTTCTAACAAAGTTCATTTTATATTATTAATTTATTATTCAATATGTAGATGTATGTTATGCAATATGTTAAAAATAAAAATTTTCTTTTCATCCATGGAATTGTTTCTTACTACAATATTTAAGATTTTCAAATATTTATAATATTTAAGTTAATAATGTTGACGTCAAATATACGCGCAACACATGTATCCTAAACTAGTAGTCTAAATTTATAAGTTCAGTTATCATTTGTGATATTACGAGAAAATGGTAGATTAGTTACCTTTCAATAATCAAGAAGAGCCATGGAAGTAGCTCTACTAAAAGTTTTATTCTATCCAATGGTGGGGTCTGAAGGAGAATGAAGGGGTTTATGAAGGAGAGGAAATCCCATAATCAATCTATTTCTCATCTAATTCACTTTATATTACTGACACAATGATTTTACATGTTGCTTGATCTGTTTTGGTGTACTAGAAAATTACTTGCATATTTTCTTGAAATATAGGTGACGGATCTTTCTCCAAAAAGGTTGAGAGAGTGACTAGTGGATATGGTGAAAAGCTTCAACTATGTTATTATTGGTTTAAAAATTGTCAAAACAACCAAACTCTACTATATATGATGCCTTCATTGTAGAAAAGATAAGTTCTTGTGACATACATTCCAATAGAGGAAATTTTCCCCTCTGATAAGTATGATTAAAGGAATAATATTTTATCTCTCCTCCTTAACATTAAATATTAGGTATAGGTTGGGTATATATATGTTATTTAAAGTCTTTTTTGGCCTTTCTATAGCTTCCCTAAGTCATTTATGACTTGCTGGAGAAAAAAGTTCAGTTACCAGGTAGTTCGATTGGTTTTTAGAGTCAATTTCCTATTTTGAAGTCTTCACAGGTAAAAATTAGTGATCAGGTGAAAACTTTACTCTAACAACCTAATATACCAATTTTGACAATTTCATCAACTTTGGAACATTGATTTTAGCTTAGGAAGACCTTTAGTTTGGGTCCTACGACTTTTGGAATTATTTTGGGCTATTGGTCAAAAATTGATAAAGATAGCCCATGGGTGTGGGGTTTATATTTTATTGAAACAACCTCAAATGGAAATTTTGACTGCGCCATTATTTTTGGAATCTTAAAATTAATAGGGTAGCATAGTTTATTTGTGTTTACGAAATTCCAAATGAATCCCAAAGGGTCGGTAGAAACTTAGAATTTTTTCAAGTTTCAGCTGGTGCATCCGCTAAAGTGTCTCTTTGGTCGCTTTAGCAGAGGCTGCTTTGGAGAACATATGGTCTCTTTAGCAGAGGCTGCTTTGGCAGCCAGACGGTCGCTTTAGTAGCCATAGCTTTCTTAGTCGAGCTGCTTTAGTGGTGGTCTACTTGCTAAAGTGGTGGTTTACCAGCTAAAGTGGTGGTTTACCTGCTAAAGTGGTGGTATACCTATCTTCTTTAGAAGAAGGCTAGGACAGGCTAGCACATACCACTTTAGCGGTGCTTAGCCGGGTAAGCGATCAAGTGGCCACTTAAGCGGCACCTGGGAGGCTATTAAATTTCTTTTTTTCTACTTTTCTCCCTATTTTTCACAAATCTCAAGAGCATGGATCCCTAGAGAGTGTGGAAAATTAGGAGAGTATTCATTGGGTGATTTTGAGGTGTTTGTGAGCTTGGATCACTTGTCTCCTCGTCGAGATCTTGGTAAGTTTCCGTTCAATCCTTGGTTAATTCTTCAATTTATTCCCGAAATTCCTAGATTCTTGTTGAGTAATTTGAGGTAGCATTTGAGCTCATAAATTACCCATTCATGAGGCTAAATGTTCCTTGAGAATTTAGGGATGTGTTGACAGTTTCAAACACCCCAAAATCACCCAATGAATACTGTCCCAATTTTCCACACTCTCTAGGGCTCCATGCTCTTGAGATTTGTGAAAAATAGGGAGAAAAGTAGAAAAAGAGAAATTTAATGGCCTCCCACGTGCCGCTTAAGTGGCCACTTGATCGCTTACGCGGCTAAGCACCGCTAAAGTGGTATGCGCAATGTTCCTTAAGCATTTAGGGATGTATGGGATTTTGGATCAATTTTCGATCTAAAGAGTAATAATTCAATATAGGTACCACTGTTCTTTTATTCATGAGTTGATTACCATTTTGACAGATTGGCATTGTGCAAAGACTCCTCGAAAGGAGAAATTATCGATTTAGCAGACTTCATCAGACTTTCTTCAGCGTCTTGTTAGGCTAGGTTTATCTATCTCCTAGATTGGGTTAAATTATAGTATCTATATTATATGGTACTAGATTTGGATTGGAAATTAGAACTTGGAGTTAAATTTAGTGAATTGAATGATTTAGCTTATTTTGAAGCTGTAATTTAGGCGTAATTGACTTAGCCTCCCATTCTTAGGTTTGAACTGCTAGCTTAGGACCCAATGAGACTTATTTAGTATCTGATAACGCTCAATCTATAGTTCTCGTAGGAGTGTAAAGCGGTCGTTAGCAAATATAGAACCCAACTGGGTTGGGTATCGATCCCACAGGGAATAGCTTGGTCAACAAGTAAGTAAAGATTACTAGACTTTTAGTGCAAGTCTCGTAAAAAAAGGGGGGAGTCTTGTCGTGCAAGTAATGTAACCAAAATAAGATCTAAAAACGGCAATAGTAAAGTAAAAAGAGAAAGAATGTTTTGGTGAGATGTAAACAATGAGAATTGAGAAGTTGGGGTTATGTCCACCTTCTGAGGTATACGTCTCTATTGGCTATGAGTGTGTAGAATTCTGTCATGCAATTGCTTATAGAGAATTATAGTCGATGGTAAATCCAAGCGTCTCTCGACCTAAACAAGGACTATTTCGCTTTAACTCTCTCGAGCTTAAAGCGTATCTAACGGTACGAATTCTCCAAGAGGTTAGTCCAGTTACGGCACTAGCTTTTTAATAGGAAAGGGTGTCCTACTACCTTGACATTATCTCTTTTCCAGACAAATAACTTTTCTCTCGAACAAGTTAAATGTTAGACTGGCGTATTCTTGCGTTTGCAACCGCAAAGAATGTAGATTAAGATGAAGAGAATAATGATATAAGCAATATACGTGCCTCGAACTCACAAACTCACAGCAATAGATAGTATCTCATACGGCTTCCATAACCCCAACAGAGAAGTTTAGTTACCCATGAATGCAAAGGAGATCACGCTTGACATTGTTGTTATACCACAAGATTGATTAATTTCGTGTAGCGTAAGTGGTAGGCGTGAGGCGTGAATTCCTTAGCAAAGTAACGATTCTCTTGTTGCGGAAATTAAGAATAGATGAATGGAAAAAGAAAACTAGAATTAATAGAAAGATTAAAAGAGTTGTAAAATTGTTTGTAGTGTAGAATAATAGAGGAATAGAAGATGTGTGGTATGGAAGGAAGTATTGTGTTCTCCCTCCTTCCTCCGTGATCTTTCTTTAGCGTCAAGTAAGCCATAAAATGCTGAATTATGCATCATTTATACCTGAAACTTTACTAATCATGTTCGTTAGCTCATTTACAGGAAAAAGGACTAAAAGTGCATGAAATATATAATTTGTTCTCAAAACTAGGCTAAAATATGGGCAAAATATATTGATATAGGCGCGTAAATTTGCCTATCATCAACACCCCACACTTAGAGCTTTGTTCGTCCTCGAACAACATATCATGTCCTTCTAAGCATCAACTTAAGGTTTTTACAGAAACAACACAAAACATTCTTCAAGACAAGCACAACAATTATCAACAAAGAGTATCTTTTTGATTATAAGTAGAAACAGTTTAACCTCTAGCATAGACTCGTGATGGTGATCAACTCGCATGCAAACGTTAAGGTACAAGGAATCATATATAACTACCCAAAACTCATCAACCATGTGTGTCTCACACTATAGTACCCATAATCACTCACAAGTATAGCATATTTTTCTAACATGGGTATCAAAATATCCTTGCTCTCACTCTCACAAAGAATTCATATGTAGCGACTGATGACCATAGGCTTGCCCTTAATGTAATACTCTACTAAATGTTGAAATGTTAAGATTAGGATCAAGTAGGTCTTTTGATTGTTGTAATGTAGGCTAAGGGACGGGTAGGACTATTTTGGCCAAGAATAGTGACTAGGTTCCTAAGCGCTTTAATACATCACTTTGTATCATTGACATTTTTTTCTTTCAACCTTTCTTCTTTCTTTTTTTTCTACCACCCTTGTTCTCCTCTTTTTTCAATTTTAAGCACAACTCACTTTTCAGCTTTCTTTTCCTTTTTCTTTTCACAACATACCTCTTATGATAGCATTTTTTTTTCTTTTTCATAACACATTCAAGAACCATTCCAATTTATAGCATTATACTCACCCAATTTCCTCTTATGTTGTCACATGACTTTTTCACTTTAAAGCACTTAGGAGTTTGGATCAAATTACGGTCTTGAAAGAAATGGATTAGGCTTACATACAAGGTTGTCAAAGAAAATAGGCTAAAGGCTCAAAAGGGTTTAACTAGGATGATGTCCATGGGTAGGTAAAACTGAAGGTAAACAAATATAGGTTGCCAAAGAAATGCCTAAATCATATCCTAAGCTTACACTCCTTATTTTCGCTTTGCATACATACCAGGCAAGTTCTAGCATCAGCCACACACATAGAATATACGATTATCTCACACACACAAGGCACATGGTCGAATTGCTTGGAAGTAATATAGACTCTCGACCCAACAAGTGATGGAATTGAACCACACAATATCACATAATGAGTCACAACTAGAGCCTAAACGTCTCAATAGTCACAATTGTAGCACTTACTCTTGTTATAATCTCATGCTGCCTATCAAAATAATTTCATGCGAAGCTAGAAAAAATTTACTCCTAATAAAACAAAAACAAAGCAAGCAAACATAGATGCAATAGAGAAGTATAGTAGCATACGATACCGCCACCCCACACTTAAACGGGACACTGCCCTCAGTGGAAAATAAATATGAGGAACCTGGTTAGTCGGACTCTTCCTCATTGTCGGGGGTCATACCCCCTTCGTCGGAATCATCATAAGAGTCGTCGTCAGAGTTCTCCTCCTCGTCAGAGTCTGGCAAGCGTCGATCGTCATCAGTCGGCACATCATCATCTAGAGGTTCCTCAAAGTATACGCCCACTCCACACATCTCCCGTGCATGCATGTTCATGGGATAGTCGTGGTCCAGCTGTTGGAGCTCTGCAGCAGTTGGAACACGACCTTCACTCATCATTGTAAACCTCATCATGCCGTACATATGGCGGGAGAAACTCTCATCCCGAGCATGTCTCTCTGCCGTAGTAAGGTTGATGCCATGTGTTGATTCAGCATCTTTGACCTTTGTGAGGTCAACCTTCTTCGGATTGTGTGGGAGTTTATGATCAGCTGGTTCCTCTTCGATATCCTCCTTCCGCAAGATTGCTGTCAACAAATTGCCAAATGTGAAATGGGACCTTTTGTGTAGTCTGGCCTTCCTCATGGTGGATCGAATGATTGCCCCAAAGTTGATTGGGACATTCGTCATTAAAGCATAGACCAAACACACTCTATCTCTCGATATCTTGGTGTATTGAGTCCCAGGAATAAGACATGAGTTGACAATGCGTATCCAGATTCTTGCTTCCCTATTTAGTGGAGCATAGGGGAAGGTATTGTGTCGGCCGGTTTCTTTATGTCTGCCCCACCTTGCCATTGATCTGCTTCCACAAAGCGTGTGCCGTATTGCTCTATAAGGAGGCCTGCTGTACAGCTCTTTGAATGGTGCTGCGTCGATTGAAGGTAAGCCAAGAAAAGAGTTGATCCAGTCCGCTGTGAGCTGTAACACCTGGCCCCGAATTTTGACTTCATTGCCTGTTGTGTTTGGCGACCAGTTGGCATAAAAATCTCTTGTTAGATCAAGATTACACTCTCCCATGTCGCGGAAGATGAAATCCAACTTCAAAGCCATTATTTTTGCCAACATACGCGGCTCCTTCTTTGCTAAGGTATCCTTGTTGATCAAGTCGACGTGCACATATTTTCTTTCTTTGTTGCTACTGTACCATGCTTTGGCTTCTTCCTCAATAACCCATTTTATTCCGAACATTCTGCGTGGTGGTTGTGGTGAGGATGATTCTCCTTGGTCTTTTCGACTTCTCTTCTTGCCCTTTTGGGAAGTGGTTGCCTTCTCCTTGCCTTGCCTCGCTTTAGGTGCCATTGTACCTGAGACTAGAAATAGTGTTTGTTGCAGCACAGTTTCGCTTGATACAATCTATAAGCAAGCATTAGTGGTACCACCCCACACTTAGTTTTGTTAACACAAATTAGTGAGGTGAAAGCAGTCGATTTACTCAGATTTCATCGAGATACGTTTTAGGATTGTATTCCGACAAGAAAATCAGCAATGCATCACTTACTTGCAGCCATTGGACTACTTTCATGGTAGATATAGCAACACTACTACATAGAGGTTACCACATTAAATCGTTATTCTTTTAACAATCACAACCTCCTAAGTCGGTAGGTCTTGTCCCGATGGCCGGGATAGTCTAACATGTAAGTATCCTAACAACAATCTTAAGCAATATTCATAGCCATAGAAATTCCGCAAATATCATAACAATGCTATTGAAACCAAATTCAAGTCGGAAACAGGTCAAGATGTTCCTACGTATATGTTCACTCACATGATTTTGCAACAACAATCCAAACACATGAACATTACCAACAATCTTATATAATTTAGCAATTAATAATAGCCATAGAAACGTAGTACTTATGAGAAATAAATGAAGAATAAGAGAGAACTTACTTGCTTGAAGCTTGTGGAGATGGTTTTGTGAATTGGAAGAGCAAAAGAAGAAAATTTTTAGAAGATTTGGAAGAGTATGCGGCGCCTTTAGGGTATTTTCTATTGTGGTTGTGTTATAAGACTAAGTACCCTTTATATAGGAAGAGTATGGGTCGGGTTATGACCCATTTACAATCGGTTTTGGAGACAAAAATCCTATATATGCGGCGCATTGTCTATGGCATAATGGGACATATGCGCCGCATAGTCTATGACATTTGTAGACATATGCGGCGCATTGTCTATGGCATAATGGGACATATGCGCCACATAGTCTATGGCATATGAGATACTGAGACCAAATGCCATAGCATAGGCGGCGCATATTCAAAAGCATACCTAGGAATAGGCGACGCATAGTGTATAACACACTAGATTCCGAGACCTTAGGCTATAGGATAGGTTGTGCATCGTTCGTGGCCTAGTTTTACCAAGGCCTAGCCTTCCTCGAAGCCTATTTTGGCGTGGGAAAGGCTCAATCCATAGACTTATGCATCACCCTTCCTAATTTACCAACTTTACCATACAATGCGTCCAAATCGTCAATTGAAATCAATCTCCTCGTTGACTACTTCTTGCACCTATATTCGCTCAAACAAATGAAAACGATTAGTACGATGGGTTGCCTCCCACCAAGCGCCTTAGTTTTGGTCGTGGCACGACTCTTATTTTTGGATTTTTATTAATTAAAAACAAATCAAGTACTAGAATGAAAGAAAACGATAAACGATAAATGAAAAACGATAAACGATGGGTTGCCTCCCATATAGCGCCTTATTTATTGTCGTGGCACGACATGGTTATCTCGAGTACTTAGACTTCATCGAGATAAGTGATGGCCATGTCATTCATCGATTCAAGAGGACCGATATACGGCTTAACACGTTGGCCATTCACTTTGAAGACAACACCCTTATTGCCTTCCAATTCGACTACTCCAGACGAGTAGACTTGGATAACTTTAAATGGACCAGACCACTTAGATTTTAACTTACCTGGGAAGAGATTAAATCTGGAGTTAAAGAGTAGTACCATATCACCCTTTTGGAAGTTTCGTCGAACAATCCGCTGATCATGATACTTCTTCATCCTCTCCTTGTATAAATCCGATCTTTCATATGCATGGAGACGGAACTCATCTAATTCGTTCAGCTGCTCCAACCTCAGATTCTTCACATCATCCCAATTCAGATTCAAGTGCTTCAATGCCCACAATGCCTTGTATTCAAGCTCGATGGGTAGATGACAAGCCTTCCCATAAACTAGTTGATAAGGAGACATGCCAATGGGTGTCTTGAATGCAGTCCTATATGCCCATAGTGCATCATCTAGCTTTCGAGACCAATCCTTCCTATTTGCATTAACCGTCTTTGCAAGGATTTGCTTAATCTCTCGATTGGAAACCTCTACTTGTCCACTAGTTTGGGGATGATAAGGCGTAGCTACCTTGTGTTGCTTGACACCATACTTGGCCAATACAGATTTGAATAGCTTGTTGCAAAAGTGAGATCCTCCATCACTTATGATAGTACGAGGTACCCCAAAGCGAGAGAAGATATTCTTCTTTAAGAATGCTACAACACGCTTTCCTTCGTTGTCCGCCAATGCTACAGCTTCAACCCATTTTGAAACATAATCCACAGCAACAAAGATGTACTTCATTCCAAACGAATTCACGAATGGACCCATGAAATCAATACCCCACACATCAAAAAGTTCTATCTCCATAATTTTGGACATGGGCATTTCATGGTGTTTTGAAGTAGCACCTTGACGTTGGCATTGGTCACACCTTCTCACATAGTCGTATGCATCTCTGAATATCGAGGGCCAATAATAACCACTTTGCAATACTTTTCTTGCCGTTCGATTCCCTGCATGATGTCCTCCAACTTGCGAAGTGTGGCATGCTTCCAATATAGCAGGTACTTCTTCATGGGATATACATCGTCGAATGATCCCATCCGCGCATCTTCGAAACAAATAAGGTTCATCCCAATAGTAGTGCTGAACGTCATGCATAAACTTTCTCCTTTGGTGGTAAGATAAGTTGGCAGGTATCACATTACTTTCTACGAAATTTGCAAAGTCGGCATACCATGGTACTTTCTCCATTTTTGTCGCTAATATCTCCTCGTCAGGGAATGCATCATCAATCTGAATTTCAGGTTGCGCCACATGTTCATTCTCAAGTCTAGATAGGTGATCAGCCACTTGGTTCTCGCAACCTCTTCTATCTTTGACTTCGAAATCAAACTCTTGCAGCAGCAGTACCCATCGAATCAACCTTGGTTTGGCATCCTTCTTCGTCATTAGATACTTAAGAGCTGCATGGTCTGTATGGACGATCACATTGGTACCCAATAGATAGGCACGAAACTTCCCAAACGCATATACAACCGCTAGGAGCTCTTGTTCAGTAACAGTGTAGTTCATTTAGGCTTCATTTAGGACCTTACTCGCATAGTAGATAGGATGAAATAGTTTCTCCTTTCTTTGTCCAAGAACAGCACCAACGGCTACACCACTAGCATCGCACATGACCTCAAACGGGAGCGTCCAATCTGGTGCTACCATGATAGGGGCTTCAATGAGTTTTCCTTTAAGGCATTCGAATGCCTTTAAGCAATTGTCATTAAAATCAAACTTCGCATCTTTCTCCAGTAGTTTGTACAATGGACTAGAAATTTTGGAAAAGTCTTTGATGAATCTACGATAGAAACCAGCATGGCCAAGAAAACTACGGACTCCCTTCACCGAAATTGGAGGCGGTAGCTTCTCAATTACCTGTATTTTTGCTCGATCAACCTCTATTCCTCTTTCAGAGATTTTGTGCCCAAGAACGATTCCTTCTTTTACCATGAAGTGGCACTTCTCCCAATTCAGCACAAGGTTGAACTCTACACATCTTTGCAATGCCATGCTCAAGTTTGCCAAACATGCTTCAAAAGACTCACCGACAACTGAAAAGTCATCCATAAATACCTCCAAAGTGTCTTCAACCATATCAGAGAAAATAGACATCATACAATGTTGAAAGGTGGCTGGTGCATTACACAACCCGAATGGCATGCGTTTGAAGACAAACGTACCATATGGGCATGTGAACGTTGTCTTCTCTTGGTCTTCGGGAGCAATACAAATCTGATTATAACCTGAATAACCATCCAAGAAGCAAAACCATCCTTTCCCCGCTAATCGATCTAGCATTTGGTCCATAAATGGCATGGGGAAGTGATCCTTGAGTGTCCACGAATTTAGCTTGCGGTAGTCCATGCATACTCTCCATCCAGTAATGGGCCTGAGTGGAATAAGTTCATTCTTTGCATTTGCGACCACCGTCATTCCTCCTTTCTTGGGAACACATTGTACAGGACTTACCCACGTACTATCAGAGATAGGATATACAACTCCTGCGTCTAACCACTTTATAATCTCCTTCTTCACCACGTCTTGCATAGGTGGGTTTAAACGCCTTTGATGTTCAATGGTGGGTGTGCACTTTTCTTGAAGCTGAATTTTATGTGTGCAAATCCCAGGTGGAATACCAATAATATCCGCAATGGTCCATCCAATGGCTCTAATATACTTGCGTAAGATCGAAATAAGAGCTGCAACTTGTTGCTCACCCAAATCGGCTGCCACTATGACTGGAAGTGTGTTTCCGCTTCCTAAGAATGCGTACTTCAGATGACTTGGAAGCTCCTTCAATTCTAGTGTGGGTGGTTCTTCAATAGATGGCTTGGCTGGTGGTGTGGGTCGATTCTTGAGATCAAGATCCAGCTTCTTGGGAGTATAGCAATATGTCCCTAATCCCGATAGCGCACAAACAGCTTCTTCAGAAATTTCAGCATCCTCATTCTCTCCTTTCATGAGCAAAACCTCCAAAGGATCATCAAGAATTTTCTCTTCTTCAAGGCGTTCTTTCTCATCGTCAAAGACAACATCAACCACAGAAAATACACTCAGATCATTGGGTTGCTTCATTGATTTGCAAACATCAAATCGAACCACTTCGTCATTTATTCGGAATGAAAGTTCATTAGCTCTCAAATCAATGAGCACACTTCCTGTAGCAAGGAAAGGGCGTCCCAAGATTATGGGAACCTCTGAATCTGCTTCACAATCCAAGATGACAAAGTCTGCTGGAAAGATAAATGAAGAAACCTTTACCAAGACATCACATAGAATACCAACCGGTCGTTTTACCGACCTATCTACCATAACAAGCCTCATGTTAGTTGGTGTAGGATCTCCTAACCCCAACTTCTTGTAGATCGATAATGGCATCAAGTTGATGCTGGCTCCTAGGTCACATAATGCTTTGGCAAAGTTCAAAGATCCGACAGTGCAAGGAATAGTGAAAGCTCTGGGGTCGGCCTTCTTCTGAACTATCGATCGGGTAGCAATTGCACTACAATGATGCACATCATCCTTCAGCTCATAACTTGCTGCCCTCTTCTTAGTCAAAAGATCTTTCATAAACTTCGCATACCCAGGCATTTGTTCAAGTGCCTCCACCAATGGAACATTAATGGTCAGCTGCTTTAACATAGTCATGAATTTGCTGAACTTCGTGTCCTCAGCCACCTTCTTCAATCTTTGGGGAAAAGATGGTGGTGGGTATGGAAGTGTTCTCTCCATGGCTTTCTTCTCCTCTTGCTTCCATTTTTCCATTTTTTCAGGCTGCACGTCACTGGGTGTGACGTCCTTGACGTCAGAACTGGTTGTTGCGGCATCTTCTCCTTTTGCGTTATCATCCATATCCGCAACTTCTTCAACCACTTGCTTGCCTTTTGCTGAAGGTTCCAGACCCTTACCACTTCTGGTAGTGATGGCCATGCATGACCCATCATTCCTTGGGTTTTGCACAGTATCGCTAGGTAAAGTGCCAGCCTTTCTTTGATTGAGTGCTGCTGAAAGTTGGCTCAGTTGCTGCTCTATTTGCTTGATTGAAGTGGAATGAGAATCAACTAGTTGTTTCATAGAAGACAAATCATTGATTACCTCAGTAACTCCCGCGCTCGTTGTTTCCACTCCTTTCAATAATTTAGCCATCATGTCTTCCATACTTCCAGAATTAGATGTGGTGGTATCACGTCTACCAGGGGGAACATAAACACCACTCTTTTCATTGTTTTTTCTCCAACTACCTTGGTCCTTGTTTCCAGAATTATCATAATAGTTCCGACCTTGGTTTCCTTGGGCATTCCCTCGGAAACCCCCCTGATTGTTCAAGTAGTTGGCTTCTTCTTCCGAATCAAATTCGTCTCTTCCTTTTAGCGCCACAACTTTCACTTTTTCGGTCTTCCCTGATAATAAATGCTTTGTAAGAAGATCCATTTGTGTTTTCATGTGCGCCATATCTTGATCACGTTCTTCTTGTCTTCTTCTTTGGTCTGCAGTCATGCCTATAGATAAAGTGGGGCTTGTTACCTCAGAATCCCTGGTATGCCAAGCTCTACTTTGTTTCGTCATGCGATCTAGCATATTGCTTGCTTGACCAAAGGTGAGGTCCATAAAAGATCCTCCAGCTGCGTTATCCACCACTGGCTTAGTTATTGAATTCAAGGCTCTATACAATATCTCCATGAGGTGAACATTAGTCATGTGATGGTTTGGGCATCTCGCTAGCTTTGTCTTGAACCTCTCCCATGTTTCATGAAGAGCTTCAGTGGGAAGCTGACGAAAGTTGCTGATTTCATCTCTCAATTGTGCCCTTTTGGAAGGCGGAAAGAATCTTTCTAGGAAAGCGTCTCTCAATTGCCTCCAATTTGTAATTGAATCAGGAGTCAGCCCATTCAACCATAGTGTTGCCTCCCCAGATAGAGACAATGGAAATAGACGTAATCGAATTGCATTCTGACCAACACCAGGATTGTCAAAAGACTTGCATGTAGAAATAAAGTTGATGAGATGCATATTCGGATCATCGCCTGCTAATCCACCAAAAAATCCCTTGAGTTGCAATAACTGAATCATGGTGCTTGTGATGTTGAACTTGGCTCCGGGCGCTAATGGTGGTGGAATTATAGCTCCAGTGGCTCCGGCACCATCAAGATCATCATCATCATCGTTGAAAGCTGGATGCATAGGTTGGTGATCATATCTATACCGAGCTTGTCGACCTCTTTTGTTGGCAGGTGTTATGATTTCAGCATCACGCCTAGGGTTTAGTAACTCGTCATCACCTAAATCCTCATCGTCAGGATTTGGTGCTCGTGCAGGGTTATCAATGTTCTGCTGTTGAACCTGGGCTGCGGCAAGGGCAGCCAATCTTGCTTGTTCCTGTTGAGTAGCCATCCTTGCGATTTCAGCTTGTGCTTCCATTCTACCAATGAGTTGTGGTTCAAGATTGATTGGTAATAACGGTTGACCAGAACTTCGAGTATGGGGCATGCACTAAAATAAAAACCTATAGTTGACAAACACAAAAACTAAAAGTAAAAGTACGAGAATCTTTGACCAAAGGGTCTAGTAATTATTACGAACTTTATTGACACTTGTATTCCCCGGCAACGTTGCCAATTTTTGATAACGCTCAATCTACAGCTCTCGTAGGAGTGTAAAACGGTCGTTAGCAAATATAGAACCCAACTGGGTTGGGTATCGATCCCACAGGGAATAGCTTGGTCAACAAGTAAGTAAAGATTACTAGACTTTTAGTGCAAGTCTCATAAAAAAGGAGGGAGTCTTGTCGTGCAAGTAATGTAACCAAAATAAGATCTAAAAACGGCAATAACAAAGTAAAAAGAGAAAAAATGTTTTGGTGAGATGTAAACAATGAGAATTGAGAAGTTGGGGTTATGTCCACCTTCTGAGGTATACGTCTCTATTGGCTATGAGTGTGTAGAATTCTGTCATGCAATTGCTTATAGAGAATTGTAGTCGATGGTAAATCCAAGCGTCTCTCGACCTAAACAAGGACTATTTCGCTTTAACTCTCTCGAGCTTAAAGCGTATCTAACGGTACGAATTCTCCAAGAGGTTAGTCCAGTTACGACACTAGCTTTTTAATAGGAAAGGGTGTCCTACTACCTTGACATTATCTCTTTTCCAGACAAATAACTTTTCTCTCGAACAAGTTAAATGTTAGACTGGCGTATTCTTGCGTTTGCAACCGCAAAGAATGTAGATTAAGATGAAGAGAATAATGATATAAGCAATATACGTGCCTCGAACTCACAAACTCACAGCAATAGATAGTATCTCATACGGCTTCCATAACCCCAACAGAGAAGTTTAGTTACCCATGAATGCGAAGGAGATCACGCTTGACATTGTTGTTATACCACAAGATTGATTAATTTCGTGTAGCGTAAGTGGTAGGCGTGAGGCGTGAATTCCTTAGCAAAGTAACGATTCTCTTGTTGCGGAAATTAAGAATAGATGAATGGAAGAAGAAAACTAGAATTAATAGAAAGATTAAAAGAGTTGTAAAATTGTTTGTAGTGTAGAATAATAGAGGAATAGAAGATGTGTGGTATGGAAGGAAGTATTGTGTTCTCCCTCCTTCCTCCGTGAGCTTTCTTTAGCGTCAAGTAAGCCATAAAATGCTGAATTATGCATCATTTATACCTGAAACTTTACTAATCATGTTCGTTAGCTCATTTACAGGAAAAAGGACTAAAAGTGCATGAAATATATAATTTTTTCTCAAAACTAGGCTAAAATATGGGCAAAATATATTGATATAGGCGCGTAAATTTGCCTATCATCAGTATCTTGTAGTTAAATTTGACATCCTAGTCTAGTTCGGGTAGTGTTTGCCTTAGAATGGATTATCGAGGTTTGAAGTGGGTCCTTAGACCCACCTTAGCTAAGATTACTATTAGTTTGTCGTAGACTCAATAGGCCATGGGCATTACTTTAGTTGCATTATTTTATCTGAGGATATTTAAATACATTATGATTTATTGTTGAATGGTACGTGGGATATCGTATCAGTTCTGGTTTGGGTATGGTAATTTATTATATTAAGATCGGTTTAATTCCGACATTATTCATGGTATGAGTTCCGGTTTAAGTCCAACAACTATTGATATGAGAAAAAGTTCAAGTCCATCATTGAGAGGATATTTATGATAGTTATATAACTGATTCAAGCCCAGTGTATTACGGTATGGGAGATTCCTTGGTATGATTTTCAGATACTATGATTCAGCATAATTCTAATTACTACTTTGTAATACCCCAAAATTTCCTTAAGCCTAATTTCGTCTCTATAAGATTGAGGAATGACTTTCAAAGTGAGTAATATTTAAATCATATGAAATTTTCCTAATTTTGACTTTTTATCATGTTGAAAATTGAATTAGCTTTCCAGCGATATAAGATTCGCCCAAATTTGATAACCGGGCAAGAAGTTATTGCTAATTGAAGTTCCAGTCATAAAACACCATTATTCAAACCCTTAGCACATCGGGGAGAGGAGTAATATCCCAATGGTCAGTTTCCAGTAGCCTAGCACGATATTGTCGCGTCTCGCCAGGTACCAAAATGGCATTCTAAAGAGGCACCGCGATGGCTCCTTGTCGCGGAGTCTGCCGAATTCCCAATGGTCGATTTATAGTGAGCCATAGCGATAGTGACACGTCGCGGTGGCCACTTAGTTCTCAAATATTTCATTTTTCTAGTTCGTTAAGAGTTAAAGGGGGGGGGGGTATTTTCGTCAATTACCCTACCCTCAATCCGTCCAAAAACATAAAATCAATTACATAATAAAGAACTTCATTCCCTAATCCTCATTCTCGTCAAAACAAAAATTCTAGTTCATCATACTTCTCCTCGAAGAAACTCAAGATTTCTCTATTCATTCTCCAAATTGAGCAAAGATTCCAAGTTCTTAGTGCAAAAATTCCAAGAGCCCTCATTCAAGAGTACAAGTAGCATCTCAAAAGCAATCCTATTCATTAAGTTCACAATCTAAGGTATGTGGGGTTTGAACAAGAACAATCCTTGCATTTTTGTGCCCAAAAAACTTCTTTTAAGATATAAATTTCTGAATTTTACTATGATTTCCATGAACATCAAGTTAGGGTTTATACCCATTTCCATTATTTACAAGATTATGTGATTTCCCATGGTTTAAGAGTTGAATTACATGATTTTGTTTATATTTCCATGCCTATTTCCAAATTTTCCAGATTTTAAGATGATTATGAATGTTTTTTTTTATCAGGCATGAGTTTTGAGATGCTTAAATCATGAGATTCATATTATAAGTTATTTTTTCAATAGTTTGGTTGAGATGATTGTAAGATTTTTAAGATGATGGTTGAGCATGAAGTTTAAATATGATTTTGATGGATTAAAGCTTTACATTTTGAGTCCTAAGTACAAGTGATGAGTTTATAAGGTGATTATGATCTCAATTTTTGTTGACAAGTTCTGATAAGTACTTTCAAAAGCTAAGACAAAAATCCACACTACTTATGATTTAAATCTAAGAGAAGCATAATTTGGTCTTCATTATAGACCCTTGATTTATTTAGTGGTGGATTTCCTAAAGGTTCTAAGTTGAGTATGGGAGTAGTATTTTGCATAAAGTTGGATATGATTCCAAGGTCTCATACCCCAGAACTACGTGCCACTATAGGATTGAGATTTATGGGCCTAAGGCCAAGATAGTGATCGCTGAGTTGAGGTCATACTCCCTAGCAAGAGTATGATGCCTCTCCTCAATGTGGGGTTTCTTCCTTAGTAGGACAAAACATTGTACTCCATGTAGGTCACATGGTTTATGCCGGTTAGAAGAACCTCCCAAAGATGTCCCCCACTCTTGAAATAGTTTTATTGATTTAAAGTATTGAGTTAAAGAGTTTACTATATAGAATGAGTTTTAGATTTCATGTAGCTTACAAGTTGTGAGAATAAGAGGAGAATATAGATTTTAGAAGAAAGTGAAATGACTCACGAGATTTATACTACATGTTTCATTATTCATGATTTATGAGATTTATATTTCAGATTTTTATTCAAGCTATGTGAGTCATTTATGTTCCTCATGAATGATTTTATAAAGAGTCATGATATTGTTTATATAAATTCATACACCCCCATATACTCAGTACATTCTCAAAGTACTGATCCACCTATATGTCTATGTGCTACATTGTCTTATAATGTAAGTACAAGTTGTAGCACATATACCATATTAAGTCAGTTCGCAACTTCCAGTCAGCAGGTAATGAGTCCTTTTTATTCAAGGGCTTGAGTCAGTCATACAGTTTGAGAAGTATTGTATTTTCTTTATCCAGTCGTATTAAGTTGGGAGTCATGACCCGGATACCTATAGTCAATACTAGTAGAGGCTTCGTAGACAGTCAGCAGTGTTAATGAATTTAATTTTAGTTTTGTCTGCAAAAACAGAGTTGGAATCTTGTAAATTCAGATTTGAATTGATCAAGTTCAGAAAATTTTTATGTTTCCACTGATTTGTTTTTTCAGATTTATGTAATTTATTCAGTTTCTTGTAAGTATGTCAGTAGAAGGGTTAACTTGGGATCACTTGTGACCCTAAGCACCATGTGATGTCTCGGGATAAGTTTTTGAGGTGTTCCAAACTTGGTATCCGAGCCCAGAGCTCAAGTGTCCTAGGGTGTCTATGAAGCTGTGTCTAGTAGAGTCTTATGGAATGGTATGGAGATGTCTGTACTTTTTTTTGAGAGGCTACGAGGCATTTAGGAAATGTTTTCATTCTTTCAAGTCTCAGATCTTGCTATAGAAAGGTTCTCTAAGAAACTTACATAGATTTTCATCTTACTCTATTTAGGCCATCTCTACCTTATTTTCAAGGTATCAAAAATAGTCAAGCTTAAATCTTTACTGATAAAGCTTTCGCAGACAGTCTCCACAGATAGTTATGGAATTTTAAGCGGACTAGAAAGTATCCCATCAGTTCTTTTAAATTTCAAAGTTTGAAGAGATTTATTCATGTTCATAAAAATCATACACTAAGCCCAAGTCAGATGTTATTTCAAATTCCTCCTCAGATTCCATAACGATAATCTATACTTCTCTATCTATGTACTATTCTTGAGGTAACATGATTGGAAAGTTCCAATTTTCTCCCCTGATAACGCTCTCAGACTTGCTAGCAAGAAGTTTTAGAAGTCTAACAAAGTGTCTTAAGAGGGGCATTCTAGTGTGTTATAAGCCCCTCAAGTTTAAAGTTATGCCCTCATTTTTATGAGTCGTTCAGTTAAGACAGAGTAAGATGTGTATTCTTAGATCATTAAGTATTATTTTCTAAGTTTCTATCTCTTGTAATCTTGTTATAATTATGTTGTTGAAACTAAAAGTCTAGTGAAGCCGTGTGGGGATATTTCGATTCACTAGCAACTTATTGTTCACCTTGTTGTTCTTGTGTTGGTTGGAACTTGGGGTTTAGAGGTGTATTGACAAGAAGGGTGGTAAGTGAAATTTATTGAATATATGTATAGCCAAATCTTTTTGCATATGATTGAGTTAGTAATGAAGTGATATATCCTTGTGTGTTAGTTTAGTAAAAGGTAGAGAAGGAGTTATTAGTTGAGATGAATTATTGTTTGCTTGAAGTATGAAAAGAGTTGTTGATGGAGTTTGTTGTTCTAGAAAAGTATAGGTTATTGATAGAAGAACTTGGTAAATGAGCATTGTTAATTTAGGGTTCCCTAAGATTGCAAGAAGGAGTTTAGTTGAAACCTATAGAGCTGTGAAAAAAGTTTAGGTGTATAGATAGGTATATAGTAATAATACGTGGATGGTGGATGTGTTAATGGATTGTGATTTAGATAGGCTATATGATTATGATCGATTATTGTTGTTATGAGGTTTGAGTGGGCTAGTGTTTCTTGATGTTTTATTTTATAGTTTCCAAACAAGAATTATGTGTGAGGAGGGGTTGTAAATCATGTTGATCGCTAGACATTAAGTTTGAACGATTGGTGGTCATGAAGGAGGATGTGACGATTTCTTGGTTAATGGTACTAGTTATAAGGAAGTGATCTAATAGGCTTGAACAATGGATGCAAGTGTTTGAGTCTAGCTATTCGTGAATAAGTATGATATTGTAAGTATGATGTTGAGGTGTGCCCAGGGTGATATAGGGCTTCGCTATTTTCAAAATTATTAAGTGTTGTGTGGTTAGTAGTACCATTGAGTTTCTAAGAGAAAGAAGACTAGTTGTTTTGATTCATAGTATTGAGCCTTATTGGTATGATCTTGATTCCTATAGTTTAGAGAAAATGTAATTTAGGAGATGTGATAGTATGTGATGTTAGCAGAGTATGAAGGGAGTAGCGTGGTTTATTAAAGTATGATGATATCCATGTCAAGTGTTAAAAATATAAGTTGGTGAGTGTTTAAGTTATTATATGATGACTTTTGGGGTCACAAAAGTTTAAGAGTCAAGTCTTAGAAAGAAGTATTATCTTTAGGAGATATACGTGAAGATATAGTCCTTCAGGGTAAGTTTGATTTCCTGTGTATTAATTATATCCCAAAATCTAGAGCAGAGTGAGTGCAGTTTAGGTTAGAGTTAATATAGTGGTTCACAAACTTAAAGTGGCGGCTTAAAGCTAAGGGGGAGATGATAGAATGAGTAACCAAATCAAGCTTTGAGATTCTAGTAGCTATACCAGTAAGTTATAGAATAGCTGTGAGAAAGATTGATGCTTGACGTAATCTTATTTTAGTATTTTCAGTTGTCCCAATACCTACTCATGCCTTACGTGTTGGTTCCGTGATCTTAATTCACGTTCATGCATATGTTAGAGAATTATGTACTCTCTTAGTTCCCAAAAGGAGGAGTTCCTGTTCTTTCAGCAGTTGGAATCACATTTCATAAGTTATGAACTCCAAATCTGGGTCATGCAACTCATGACTCATGTACTCAAGCTTTACGGTATGTTCAGTTCAAGTACTCAAGCAATACTTTTAATGAGCGGCGAAATTCAGATTTATATCATGTATATCCTTGAGTTAGACCTCTTTGATAAGTTCATGATGTTAAATGCTCTATTCCTCAGGCCTCAGATGAGTGCCCAAGTTACGCATGGTATCCCTTCATGCTACAGGTCCTCATGTTCTAACCTTTCAGTGACCTTTTTTTAGGTAAAAAATAGTGTTGATGAGCAGTTGTGTAGATAGGAGAGAGTAAATATGTCATGTTGGGGAAGATGGACGTATGCTTGCTTTATGTAATTCTATGAGTCTGAAGAAATATTGAGTGAAGTTTTTGTACATGACCTGGTCAGTTTAGAATATGTTATGTATGTCTTCTTAAGAGTGGTGCATGGAAGTTTTTCTTAATAGAGGTTTGTAGGTTGTGACAAGGGTGTTTTATGGGAGAGTGTTTAGAAGTGCATATGTAGTTATTGAAGTAGGCTTGAACATCATGTTTGTATGTATCTGGATGAATGCACTGCACGTTAGTAAATTTCTAGTACGAGGTTGAATATGGTTGTTAGAGTGGTAATGAGAATTTTGCATGAGATGAGAAGTTATGAAGTGTAGGGTGTGTTGAATTACAGTTCAAACTAGTATTATAGTGTTATGTGGTATATCCTGTGATTGTGGGTTAGGCTTGAAGATGGTGAGGGAATTTAGTTCAATTTAGAACAAGAGTATATGGAAATATCAACAGCCATGTGAGAATTAGAAGATGAATCAACGAATATTGTTTTTAAGGGAAAGGAATATTTGACAGAATATTTTAGAAGTATGTCTAATCTTGCTAGTAAGGTGTTGCGTTGCCTAAGGTCCAGAAATTTTATCCCATTCTATGATTCAAAGGGTATATGTTCCAAGCTATAGAGTCGTAGAAATATTGTAATCTCTTATTCAGATGCCTTTTTTAGATCATGCCCAAAGTTCTTTGCTCCCTCATATCATTAGAACTCCGTAGGAGGGTGTTGATAAAATCCTCCACTTGAGTATGAGTATCTAGTATGATTCAGTTTGGATAGCCAGCAGTCCAGTTTAACAATCAAGCTGATAAATTTCTATAGTTTTCCATTTTCCGAACTAGTCTGGTCTTACTACTTGAAGTTTCATAAGTACAGTCATTCCAGTAAATAGTTGTTCTCACCCATGAAAATTTGCAAATTTAGCTCAGTATATGTATCAGGCATCAGTTTCAGAATTCTAATATCTAGTCATGATTCAGTGCGTAAGTATTCACCGAATGATCTTCGTTTTCCAAGGGTTCCATCTCAGACAGTGTAATACCCATTGTGAAATCTTATCCTTATTTTCTCATGATTTATGCCTGCATAAAATATCACTTCGCAATCTATTAGTACAATCGCTCCATGAGCACATCAAGCAAGTTCTAAACTCCCAGCATGAATCAACTCCTTACGATAAGTAAAGACAAGTTCAGTCGAAGGTAATAGTCTTCCATCATTCAGCTCCTTCCTAATCAAAGATTCATCTATATAGTTATTCTTATTATAAGTTCATGCACTCATAGAAGTACTCAAAGGTTTAGAATAAGGTACAGTTAGTTTAGCAAGTTATTTCAGCTGTGCACCCTCAGTTTTTCTCTGTATTCTTAGCCTAGCTAGCCACATTCAAGGACGAACGTTCCCAAGGGGGAGATATTGTAATACCCCCAACTTTTCTTAAGACTAATTTTGTCTCTATAATATTGAGGAATGACTTACAAACTGAGTAATGTTTAAATTATATAGAATTTTCCTAATTTTGACTTTTTATCATGTAGGAAATTGAATTAGCTTTCCAACGATATAAGATTCACCCAAATTTGATAATCGGGCAAGAAGTTATTGCCAATTGAAGTTCCAGTCGTAAAACACCGTCATTCAGACCCTTAGCGCATCGCGGAGAGGAGTAATATCCTAATTGTCAGTTTCCATAAGACTAGTGCGATATTGGCGTGTCGCGCTAGGTGCAAAAATGGCATTCCAAAGGGGCACTACGATGACTCCTCGTCGCGGAGTCTGCCCAGTTACCAGTGGATGATTTCTAGTGAGCCACCGCGATAGTGGCGCGTCATGGTGGCCACTTAGTTCTCAAATATTTCATTTTTCCAGTTCGTTAAGAGTTAAAGGGGGTATTTTCGTCAATTACCCTACCCCCAATCCGTCCAAAAACATATGATCAATTACATAACAAAGCACTTTATGCCCTAATCCTCATTCTCTTCAAAACAAAAATCCTAGTTCATCATACTTCTCCTCCAAGAAACTCAAGATTTCTCCATTCATTCTCCAAATTGAGCCAAGATTCCAAGTTCTTAGTGCAAGAATTCCAAGAACCCTCATTCAAGAGTACAAGTAGCATCTCAAAAGCAATCCTATTCATTAAGTTCACAATCGAAGGTATGTGGGGTTTGAACAAGAAAAATCCTTGCATTCTTTTGCCCAAAAAACTTCTTTTAAGATATTAATTTCTGAATTTTACTATGATTTCCATGAACATCAAGTTAGGGTTTATACCCATTACCATTATTTGGAAGATTATGTGATTTCCCATGGTTTAAAAGTTGAATTACTTGATTTTGTTTATATTTCCATGCCTATTTATGAATTTTCCAGATTTTAAGATGATTATGAATGTTTTGTTATCAAGCATGAATTTTGAGATGTTGAAATCATGAGATTCATATTATAAGTTATTTTTCCAATATCTTGGTTGAGATGATTGTAAGTTTTTTAAGATGATGGTTGAGTATGAAGTTTAAATCTGATTTTGATGCATTAAATCTTTACATTTTGAGTCCTAAGTACAAGTGATGAGTTTATAAGGAGATTATGATCTCAAGTTTTGTTGACAAGTTTTGATACGTACTTTCAAAAGATAAGATAGGAATCCACACTACTTATGATTTAAAGCTAAGAGAAGCATAATTTGGTCTTCATTATAGACCCTTGAGTTATTTAGAGGTGGATTTCCTAAAGGTTCTGAGCTGAGTATAGGAGTAGTATTTAGCATCGAGTTGGGTATGATTCCATGGTCTCATACCCCAGAACTACGTGCCACCAGAGGATTGAGATTTATGGGCCTGAGGCCGAGATAGTGATCACAGAGTTGAGGTTATACTCCCTGGCAAGAGTATGACGCCTCTCCCCAATGTGAGGTTTCTTCTTTAGGAGGACAAAACATTGGAATCCATGTAGATCACATAGTTTATGTCAGTTAGAAGAACCTCCCAAAGATGTCCCCCACTCTTGAAACAGTTTTATTGATTTAAAGTATTGAGCTAAAGAGTTTACTATACAAAATAAGTTTTAGATTTCATCTAGCTTACAAGTTGTGAGAATAAGAGGAGAATAAAGATTTTAGAAGCAAGTGAAATGACTCACAAGATTTATACTACATGTTTCATTATTCATGATTTATGAGATTTATATTTTAAATTTTTATTCAAGCTATGTGAGTCATTTATGTCAGCATACATGATTTTATAAAAAGTAATAATATTGTTTATGTAAATGCATACACCCCCATATACTCAGTACATCCTCAAAGTACCGATCCACATATATGTCTCTGTGTTACATTATCTTATCATGTATGTAGAAATTGTAGCGCATATACCATATTCAGTCAGTTTGCATCTTTCAGTTAGCAGGTGATAAGTCCTTTTGATTCAAGGGCTTGAGTTTGTCATACAGTTCGAGAAATATTGTATTTTATTCAATCGAATTGAGTTGGGATTGTTGGGAGTCATGACTCGGCTACCTATAGTATGTACTAGTAGAGGCTTCATAGACAGTCAACAGTGTTAATGAATTTAATTTCAGTTTTGTTTGCAAAAGCAGAGTTGGAATCTTGTAAATTCAGATTTGTATTTATCAAGTTCAGAAAAGTTTTATGTTTCTGCTGTTTTTTTTTTCAGATTTATGTAATTTATTCAGTTTCTTGTAAGTATGCCAGTAGAGGGGTTAGCTTGGGATCACCTGTGACCCTAAGCACCGTGTGACATCTCGGGACCCATTTTTGGGGCGTTACATACTTTTCCTGGATTGCATCTTCCGGGCTTATGGGGCCTACGTTTGGTTGTTTACTTATTTGCATCTTCTGGATTATAGGGGCTAGTTATGCCTTTCTTTGATATTATTATCACAGTTGTTATTTTCAGTATTTGAAGCATTATTCCAAGTTTGCCCTTTTCTCTTGACTTAGATTATATCTCACTTTTTATTATATTTATATTATGATTTATCTCAATCGAATGATGATGACTACTGAGTACCCATGGCTTTGTAACTTATACTATATTTTTGTACCTTTTTGGTGCAGATTCGAGAATTAGTTTCTATCATTGAGGTCGCAATTGTGTTGGTCAAATTTCAGAGATAGAGTGAGCTCTCAAAGCCAAAGTTGACCATTTCTCCATCTTTGGTTTTTTCTTAGCTTTTCTATTTTTGAGATTATTATATGTTGGTATATATAGTACTCATATTCTTTTGATTAGTGGCTTTTTTACCAACTATACTAGGTCATGGGATACTGTTACATTTCTCTTATTAATTCATATTTATGCTATTGTCTTTATGATTTTTGTCTTGTAATTTAGTTATTTGCATAATTCTGGCATTTATGCCATTTTCCACCAATTAGCCAATTGCTTATATCTACGAGCTATGATTTGGCTTACCTAATGGTGCAATAAAGTAGATGTCATCATGACTGTACAAATCAGGTTGTGACAAATTTGTATCAGAGTGTTAGGTTCACCAGTATTGTTGGTACAAGTGCAAGAGTCTTGTAAAGTCATGTTAATCAAAATAATGATGTTTGTTTGTTATCTTTTGGAGGCTATAGGACATTTGTAGGAGATTGAAACATCCAAAATTTTGTCCTTTGAAAATTTCTTGAGCTTTGATCTCAGTGTCTTGGTTACAATTTGACCCCACAAGTCGTAGGGTGTCTTGACGGGTCAGGTGGCCCTAGTCGTAAGGTGAGTTTCTGTCCTAGGTATGATTTGAGGGCACGAGTCATAATGACTCATGATGAGTCGTTAGAAAGAGTCGTAACCAAATCATGTAAGTTTGTGGCTTGATTCTACTCTGAGTATGAGTTGCTCACTAAGAGCCATAGGGATTTGTTATGAGTTATGGGATGAAATCGTAGGAAGTCCAGTATTTAACCCATTTGAGTTCTATGTTGACTAAGAATGGACCTTACGAGTCATAGGGTCTCAATACAGGTTAGTTGGTTGAGTCATAAGTATAGCAACTTGTGTGCTTAGTAAGACTGTCATGGTTACAACTCATGGTGAAGAGTCGTAAGGAGAGGTTACAAGTCAATGGTTGACTCGTAGTCAAAGGCGACATTTTCTTTAGCTTTTAAGTTAAGGTCATTCTAGACATTACCCTTTTTGTCCAACTTAAAACCCACATCTTATAACCTCTTTATTAATCATTGGCCCTTATAAACACATCAAATAGACTCTCAAACACTCTCAAAACCTCAAGGTCAAGAAAACTTAGGATTTTCAAGAGATTAATCAATTGAGGCTTCCAAGGGTAATTTTTCTTTGTACTTCTTGGTGTTTAAGGCTTGTTACTCTTCCCGTATTGTCAATTTTCTAAAAGTATGTGATTTACAGTATTGTTCTTGGAATATTGATGTCGGGTTTTGAACTATGTGTTAAGGGTTTTTAATATAAATTGTTTAAATGCTTCTTCCATGATATAAATGAAACTATTATGTTTTAATTAATGGTTGGTAAATGTATTGGGGTGAATGGGATGGTGAATGGAAATAGGGGTACAATTTAATCCCCAAATTGATTGTTTTGGTATGGAAATTGGTAATAAATTTAACCCACTAGCTTAATTGATTTTGATTTAAGAATTACCATTAGTCTCGGCTTGTTTCCTTAAGCTAATAAATGGTATAAATGCTTTAATGTTTAAGGGTGGTTTTAAAACCTTATGGGTTACAATGAAATCCCCTAACTGAATAATTATACAAACCTTATGGGCACACGGGAATCCACCAAGTGATTTTAATAAGGGAGTTTACGAGGTACACGGGAATCCCCCAAGTCTTACCTTAATGATATCGCTTACAAGATGCAGTTGGTGGGACAATACCACTTAATAATGTCTTTCTAATTAACTCCTGGAATTGGTGGTTTGGTTTTGTCTTAAATATTTTAATTAGGAAATAATGGGGGTTGTGATAGCTAGCCGTGAAGGTGTGAGTCCAAAGGACGAACACTAGAAACTTATGTTTGCTGACATGAAGGTTGGTATTAATGTCCGTGTGCTTGTGTGGCGCTATGGAATACACTAGTCTATACACGTATATATGTATCATAGAGGGTAAAGGGTAAAAGGGAATCCCTAACAATCTATGATATCTATGGTTTGTTCTGCTAACACGTATTGAGGCCCATTTAAGGGGTAACACTAGACCCATATTGTAATACCCCGTACTTTTCCTAGCTAATTTCATCTCAAGAATATCTAGTATTATCTTCTAAATTGAATGATGGTTATTCCATCAGGAATTTTTAAGATTTTAACTTTTTGTCACGTGGAAAATTCAATAATCTTTCCATCGATATAAGATTCGCCCAAATCCGATAATCGGGTCAGAAGTTATGACTATTTCAAGTTCCCGTCGTAAAACTGCACCATATTAGTTAGTGGCGCGCCACGCCACAAGAGGAAATGACTTTGGAAAATTCCAGTAGGGGTCCGCGATTATGGCGCGTGGCGCCAGGGCCTAAATTCAGAATTGTCCTTTTCTAGTGTCGTAATGAGATTTCCTCCGTGCCACGCAAAAGTTCTAGGTCCCAAAAGAAGGGGCAATACGATGGCTCCGCGTCGTGCCATCCCTTAATTTCCCAATTGTCAAATTCCAGTGACACAACGCGATAGCGCCACTTCGCACCAGGGGTTCAGTTTGGGAAAATTTTACTAAAATTAAATGACGCATCCAGGGTTAAAAGGGTCAACTTCCCACCCCTATTTATGAAAGTAATAATCATTTTCTCTAACTATGAGGACTCACAACTAACTCTGACTGCTGAAAATCTGTAATTGCTAGGGATGATCGGGAGCCCGTGCATCTGAACCTATGATATAAATCATCATAGGGCGAGAGAAAGGTATGTATCAGTACTTTGAATGTACCGGTATGCAAAGTGAGGTAGGTTAAAATATATGGGTTCATATGCATGAACAATACTGACTGAATAACATGAAATGTAACTGAAGGAGAGTACATGCATGAATACATAAACTGTAATTGAGATCGTGATAACACTGGATACAAATTTTGAATACTGATTAACAGATATCTGAGTCTACTAATATTGAATTACTGATAACTAAGTGACTGTATATGACAGTCCTAAATATGGAACTGTGTTGAGTTTCGTACTGAGCTGAGTGACTGTATCTGACAGTCCTGAATCTGTAAAACTGAACTGAGTTCTATACTGAGATTGGAACTGAGACTGAGACTGGGGGAGGTAATCACCTAATCGACATGCTCCTCTCTGAAATGATTAGGGTCCAAACGGTAACCCCAGCTAGAAGGGTGTTAGTACTGTGCCACGGGTAAAGACAAGTCGAGTCACCCACATCTGGAAGGTGCTCTGAATGGGAACGGTGGTACCCTCAACTGGTAGGTAGATGACCTTATCTACCCTCAAATGTCTAGTTGATTTCTCAACCTATGATGGCTATGTAGTTTTGGAAAAAAAGGACTGCTTCTAAGGATCATACCCTCTACTGACAGGTGAGTTCCCATCCTTGGATTCACTCGGTGCTGAATCCTACTCCCAACTGAATAGGCCCTGGACTAATTTCTAAACTGTTCTAAGTTGGACTAAACTATTACTGATCATACTATTTAACTAAACCGAAATGAGTTCACTGAATTCCATGGACGGATGAAATACTATTGAATTCTTTTAATTGACTGAGTACTACTTAGTTTCCCTGAGTTTTATAACTGACTGAATTCTACTGTTCGTGACATGGCTAAATACTATTCTGTAACTAACACTGGCTCTAGGCATACAGATAAATTGTTGGGTATTTAATACCCCCAGGACTCAATTGCATGAAAAACAAATCACTGCATGACTTTAGTAACATAATGGTACTAGTTTACTAGCAATACATTTACATAGGCATTTCTATCAAACACTTGATATACATTGGGCATGTGCAAGATTAAATTCACATTAGTATGTTATGCTTGGGCTAGTCAATTCACATAGGCATTTTGACAAACACTTGAGAAGCATGGGTATTTCACATATCAATACATATGTAGTACTATCATGAATTCTACATTAAACTTGCAACTCAAGAATTTAACATAAAGTTCACAAAGTTCAATTCACAAATAACTAGTTTGCATGAAACTTGGGGCAAATCATAGAGTTAGATAACCATTAGCATCATAATCATGAATACATTCAAGATCCAACAAGAAATCATTGAAATAAATTAACTTAAATTTTAAAAGAGTTTTTTTGGACTCCAAGGGTGGAAGGATACCCTTGGATAAACACTTCACATACCTTAGTGGCTGAATTCTGAAAGATTGGTGGTGGTTTCTTGAGTTCTTGATTTGAAATTGATCTCCCTAGGGTTTCCGTTCTTGAGAAATATGAGAATAATGAATGAATTTAGCCTCTAACGGGGCTTAATCTAGTGTTTTGGGGCTGTTAAACATGGGAAAAAGACCCTATTACCCATGAGGACGTGACTTTTTAATGACTGAAATTTGAACTATCGACGCACAGACTGACGCGCTGCATCATTGGTGTCAACACGATAGACAACGTGCCACATCGAGTCTACGTTGATTGATTGAAAATTGCCACTGGGAGCCAAGGAAAATATTGATTGACGCTATGGACGCCGCACCGCACCGAGATCACGTCGATTTACTATTTTGGATTCCCAACCATGGTTCAAACGAGGTCCAAAAAATACGAAACTCATCCGAGAATACCTAGAGACATTCCTAATCATGAATCAATCTAACGATCAATACTTTAAGGTCATAAGAGTCATAAAATAGAGTTTCCAACTTACAAAGGTCAAAATAATACTAAGTCTAAATACTTCGCTAAAATTTTCTAAGTCTAGGACCCCTTAGTAAGCTTAAAAGACTGAGTTGAGCTTAGGATTTTGCAGGGTCTTCCAATATCTCCCCCTTGGGAACATTCTTCCTTGAATGAGACTGATTAAATCGAGAAAACTGATATACTGGATTTAGACACTGGACAAGAACAACTGAAGCATGATTTCCTGAATGAAATTACTTATATACTGAATTATCCTACTGAACATGCATATCTGATGCATGAGTGTACAGCTGAAAATGATTCATGAATGCATGACTGTAATTTCTGATAAGCTGAGTTTATATATACTGAACATGCATGTTTGATGCATAAGTACATGACATAACTTATTCGTGAATGCATGCCTAGGTATGCAACATTAATTGATACCAAGTTGGTATCTATATTTGAACACGAGACTGAGTAAATTTAATAGGAAAACTATTACCTTGGGATGAGTCTGAGTTTTCGGAGAAGAGGTGAGGATACTTGGTCCGCATGTATGCTTTTTCTTCCCATGTAGCTCACTAACGGACTGATTCCGCTTAAGTAACTTGACTAGAGAGACTTTTTTGTTCCTCAGTCTGCGAATATGGTAATCAAGGCTTTCGATAGATATTCATAAGAGAGGCTATTCTAAATATCTATGCCCTCTATAGGGACTACAACTGCTGGGTCACCTATGCATTTCTTAAGAAAGGAGACACGGAACACTGGATACACTGAAGCTAAGTTTAAGGTAACTCAAGCTCGTAAGCTACCTTTCTGAAACGGCTGAGAATTAGGTAAGGACCGACTTATCAGGGACTGAGTTTCCCTTTCTTACCAAACCTCTTCACTCTCTTTATTGGATAGATTTTTAAATACACAAAATCACCAATCTCAAACTCGAGATCTTTTCTGCGTACATCTGCATACTATTTTTTTCGGCTATGAGTTGTCTTAAGCCTTTCCCCGATCAACTGAACTTTCTCTTAGGTATCAAATACCAAGTCAGGCCCTACCATTGCGGCCTCACCCACTTTAAACCAACCGATGGGAGATCTAAATCTTCTCTCATAAAGCACCTCAAACAGAGCCATCTGAATGCTGGAATGTTAGCTGTTGTTATATGCAAATTCAATCAAAGGCAAGTGGTCATCCCAACTACCATTAAAGTCTATCACACACTCACAGCATATCTTCTAAAGTCTAAATGGTCCTTTCTTCTTGACCATCTATCTGAGCGTGAAAGGTTGTACTGAGGTAAACTCGAGTACCAAGACCCTTTTGATATGCCTTCCAGAAATATGAGGTGAACTGGGTACCTTTATCTGAGATAATGGACAATGGATTTCCGTATAATCTAACCAACTCCCTGATATAGAGTTTGGAGTAATCCTCGGCTAAATATGAGGTATGGACTAGTAGGAAATAAGCTGATATGGTCATCCTTTCTACAATGACCCAAACTGAATCATGTTAATGACGGGTACGAGGCAAACCCATCACAAAGTCCATGTTCACTTCTTCCCATTTCTAGGTGGGAATGCTGAACTCCTGCATAGACCCACTAGGCTTCTGATTCTTAATCTTAACATGCTAACATGTTGAGCACCTAGCCACAAACTCTGCAATGTCTTTCTTCATCCCACTCCACCAATAGATCTCCCACAAATCACGATACATCATATTGTCCCCTGGATGAATAGAGTAGCATATACCATGCGCTTCTGTAAGAATTCATTTCCTCAAGTCATCTATATCTGGCACACATAGTCGACCCTGGCAGAGCAAAAAACCATCTCCCCCTAGGGAGAAAACCTATACTTTCTGATCTCTGACTGGTTCCTTTAACTTAGCTAGACTGGGATCCCTATCCTGTTTTTCCTTTACCTCAAAAATCAGGGATGATTCTGAACTACTCTGCATCCATACACTACCTTCTAACGAATCGACTAAGAGAACACCTAGTCGGGCAAGTTGATGAACTTACTGAGATAAATTTTTCTTACCATCCTCCACATGAGCAACACTCCCCATAGACATCTTATTGAGAGCATCAACCACTACATTGGCTTTACCCGGATGTTACAGGACACTCATGTTATAGTCTTTCAACAACTCCAACCACCTTCTCTGACAGAGGTTTAGGTCTTTTTGAGAGAACATATATTGCAGGCTTTTATGGTCTGTGAACACATCAACGTGCACACCATACAAATAGTGCCTCCAAATCTTTAAAGAAAATACTACTACTGCTAACTCAAGATCATGAGTAGGATAGTTATTTTCATAGGGCTTAAGCTTTCTAGAGGCGTAGGCTATGACCTTACCTCTCTACATCAAAACACACCCCAAACTGACTCTGGAGGCATCACAATATACCACAAACCTATCTGAACCATCTGGTAGGGTCAACACTAGAGCTACAATGAGTCAAGTCTTCAACTCCTGAAAAATCTTTTCACAAGAATCGATCACTGGAATTTGACTTTTTTTTAGTCAATCTGGACATAGGGGATGCAATAGATGAAAATCTGTCAACAAACCATCGGTAATAGCTAGCCAAGCCCAAGAAACTCCTAATATCTAATAGAGAGATAGGTCTAGGCCATTTTCTCACTGCTTTGTTCTTTTGGGGATCAACTCTAATGCCATCACCAAAAATAATATGGCCAAGAAAGGCTACTGACCTTAGCCAAAAGTCACACTTATTGAATTTAGCAAATAGCTGATCATTTTTGAGAGTCTGTAATACTATTCTGAGATGGTCTGCATGATCATGCTCACTGGGAAAGTAGACAAGAATGTCATCTATGAAGACTATGATGAACATGTCCAAGTACTACTTGAACACACGGTTCATCAAGTCCATGAAGGTTGCAGGGGCATTGGTAAGACTAAAGGACATGACTAAGAATTCGAAGTGACCATACCGAGTTCTGAAAGATGTCTTCGGGATGTCACATTCTCTGACTCTAAGCTGATGATAGCCTGATCTGATGTTTATCTTAGAAAAGTAACTGGCACCCTGAAGTTGGTCAAACAAGTCATTGATTCTGGGAAGTGGATACTTGTTCTTGACCGTGACTTTATTTAGCTGACGGTAGTCAATACACATTCTGAGAGAACCATCTTTCTTACGCATGAATAAAACTAGTGCACCCCAAAGGGACATACTGGGTCAGATGAATCCCTTGTCTAGGAGCTCCTTTAACTGTTCTTTTAATTCTGTGAGTTCTACAGGTGCTATTTTGTGTGGAAAAGTAGATATGGGTTGAGTATCTGGATGAAGGTCTATTCCGAAGACGATTTCCCTTTCAGAAGAAACTCTGAGGATATTTTTAGGAAACACATTTGGGAATTCACATGCTACTAAAACTGATTCAAGAGTAGGGGTTTCTGGACTAGAGTCCTGTACTCGAACGAGATGGTAGACACATCCCTTAGATATCATTTTTCTCACCCGAAGGTAAGAAACAAGCTGATCCCTAAGTGTTGAAGTACTACCCCTCCACTCAAGGACGAGTTTATTCGGAAACTGGAACTGGACAATTCTATTTTTGCAATCGACTGAGGCATAGTAGGAATGAAGCCAATCTATGTCAATAATGATATCAAAACCAGTCATCTCTACTTCGACTAAGTCTGCTATGGTGACATTCTGAGATATCATAATCAGATAGTTCCTGTACACCCGATGAGCTATGATAGATTTACTCTCTGGGGTAGATACTGAAAAAAGCTTTGCTAGGATTTCGGGACTAACTCCGAAGTTAACAACTATATATGGAGAAACAAAGGACAACGAAGCTTCTGGATCTAGCAAAGTATAAATATGTATATGGAAAACTTGTAATGTACCAGTGGCCACATTAGGAGAACTCTCCTACTTCTATCAGGACTGAAGAGCATAGAGTCTATTTGGGCACTGCCCACTGGTAGCACTGAAAGTGGCACCCTGCTGATTCAGGCGATCAGACTGAGTTGGGGGACGGTTATACTGACCCTAAGAACCTGATTGGGGATAATCTCTAACTCTGTGGCCTAGATTGCCACACCAAAAACACACATCACTTCTCGCTCTGTACACACCTTGGTGATTTTTTCCATATTTTTGACAAAGGGGATTAGTTTGGGCGTTGCTGACACTACCCTGGGGTTTAGGGCCTGGTACCCTATCCCTATTGCCATCTTTAAATTTCAACACTAGAGCATTGGCTGAGGATGGAGCTGGAACTAAGGATTTTTGTCAAAACTAAGAACAATTCCAACCCTCAGACTTAGGCTGAGTGAAGTTAAAACTACCTGTTCTCTCTCGCTTGTTCTCTCTCTCCTTCTATGTATTCTTCACATCCTCTATTTGCTGAGCATGGACCATAATCCTGGATATGTCTATATCCTTAATCAACATTATGGTCCTACACTCTTTGACCATACTGTTAGACACCCCCGACACAAACTTACTCATCCAGGATCTGCTATCTGCCACCACATGAGGAATATATCTATCTAATTGAGTAAACTTGAGAGAATACTCATTCACTATCATATTTCCCTGCTTCAAATTTATAAACTCCAAAACCTTTTCTTTCTTCAACTCCGATGGGAAGAACCTATACATAAAAATAGTGGTAAACTCCTCCCATTCTATGGGCCCTGCATCGGCAGTCCTATCTAATTTCCACTATTTGAACCATGAGTGGCCACATCCTGCAATTGATATGCGGCCAACTCAGCGCTCTCAATAGCGGTTACCTTCATAATATCAGTAAATTTCTATACCTGATTGATGTGTGAGCAGATGCTAACACATTTAAGGCTTTTAACTAAGAATAATTGCAAAGTATTAAGCAACTTTTGTTGGTTTTGATTGTTTTCTATTTGATATTGCAGTAAAAGTCAGGATGCAAGAGAACCAACAATAATAAAGGTAAAAAAGTTAATTTTTGAGAAAGTAGAGAGGGAAGTATAGATGATGACTTGTCTGATAAGTCATCAGCCTTGTGATAAGCTATTAGAGTTGCCGTCATCCTTAGAAAGAGAATGGGTTTCAGCTGGAATTCATGATGACATCTATGATAGGCTGTCAGAAGTGTGATAAGCCATCGGGCTCGTATTAGGCTTAGGCAGGTAGTGGGATTTGAAGTGAAGACGCAACGACAATTTTCATAAGTCATCACATGTCTGATAAGCCATCATGTCTCATCGTGAACCTAAGGCAGAGATTACCAAAAGTGAAGAGGAGCTGACGACATTCCTGATAAGTAGTTAGACTCCTAATAAGCCATCACACACGTCGTCACCTGTCTGAGAAAATACTGTGATCTATGATTTTTTTTCCATAATTAGGATGAAGTATTTAAAGCATATGTTAGGGTTTTCTAATAATAGGGGAACTGACGTTTTGAGAATCTCTTCTCTCTAGTTTTTTGACTTGAACTTTATAATTATTTTTGGAGAGATTATTACAATTGTTTTGGGATTTTCTACTGTTAATCAAATCTGAGAAACACTTGTTGCTATTCATCTTACTGTAAGTTCATATATAAAACTATGAATTCAACTTTTGTCTTGATTATTTTATTATGAGTATCTAAATTCCCTTAACCCGTGTTGTGGGATCTATGGGTTTGGGTTTGTAACTTAACTAAGTGTTGAAGATTCTAATGGTGGTAGAAACTTCTTGTTAATTCCATTATTTTATACTTTGACTATTGGTTGCAAAGAATAGGCCTTGCTTACTGGTGATTTGCTTGAGATAAGAAATCAACCTTAGGAAGAAGTGAATTATCAACAGGGACTTGGAAGCATTAAAATTCCATTTAATAATTAATTTTGTAACAAGATTAATTAACTTGAGATAACATCCTATTATGAAATATAAATTCCCTAAGTTCGAGAGAATTAGGTGGTTAAATGTCTAAATAGGTTGAGAAACATTTAGACATATCTTCGACAAGAATAGTCTGCTGTTCCTACCTACCACAAGAATCTTGAACCATTACTAGCGTCTGTCAAATCCCAACACCCATAGTGAACATAACTTTAGTTTTCCTTATCATATTGATTTCAAACACTGAACTGAGAAGTAATTATTTGTTACCTTTCCTAAAACCCCCATTCTCAGGAAACTGATAACTATCAGTTGATTAACCGGTAGATAACTCAAAATCACACCATATTCCCTATGGGATTCGACCCCAACCTAGTAAGGTTAGATAGTGACAACGACCGCTTACATTCTCGTAAGAGAGGTATAGTTTGAACGTCTTCAAAAATAGCACCTTTATCGGGTAATAAAGTTGTAAATTGAAGTTGTGTGCACTAATTGACTATTAGTCAAGTTTCCTAGTTTTACATTTATTTGTTGTTTTTGTTTGCTGCAGTACTTTTGTGGTTCATGCCAGGAACCAGAAGTTTCGGAGAACCATTATTACCATTTAATCCGGAACCACAACTAATCGGCAGAATGGCAGACCAGTAGGAGGCTGACAGGTTAGCAGCCTTAGCTACAGCTCAAGTGAATGTGCAAAATGATGGTCAACAAGTACGACATCCAAATCCTGAGGATGATGACTTAGGAGATGAGGAGTTGCTAAACCTTGGTAACCCAAGGCGTGCAAAGAAAATAGCTGCACCAGTACAACGTAGTGCTAACAAAAACCGTCCATTCCGAGGAAGGCAAGATCACCAGCTAGTCTAGTATGACCTCAATGATGATGATGAAGGAATGGATGGAGTAGGTACAATGGGTGAAATTATTCCTCCACCATTAGCACCTGGGGGAAAATTCAACATTACGAGTACTATAATTCAACTCCTTAATCTGAAAGGGTTGTTTGGTGGCCTTCCTGGAGATGATCTAAACTTACATCTAGTGAACTTTATCACTATTTGTAAATCTTTGATAACCCAGGAGAGGCAATATTATGGCTTAATGAGTTGACACCCGATTCTATAACAAACTGGAGGCAGTTGAAAGAAGCTTTCCTAGAAAGGTTATTTCCACCTTCCAGGAGGGTACAGTTGAGGGATGAGATCAAAAACTTTAGATAGCTCCCTACTGAAGCCTTGCATGAAACCTGGGAGAGATTCAAAAAGAAGCTGACGTAGTGTCCGAACCACAACATGATAGACATACACTTAATGGAGACTTTGTACAGGGCTCTTAACTCTGTGAAAAAACCGATTGTAGATAATGTTGTTGGTGGTTTGTTTGTTGATCTTATATTCCTAGAGGCTTCAGAAATGCTTGAGAGAATGACCAAATAGAGTCGGGAATGGCATACCAGGGACTCTGTGGTAGCCAGCCCCACTGTTTCTATTGGTATGACTGCGAAACAATGCAGAAGAGATGCGGAGCGTGATCAAGACATGGCTCACCTAAAAATATAGATGAACTTGCTAACCAAGCATTTACTATCAGGTAAAACTGAGAAAGTGAAGACTGTGGGATCGCAGAGCAAAGTGGAGTCTGACTCAGAAGAAGTGGCAAACTATGTAAATAATCAGGGGGTTTCTGAGGCAATAGCCAAGTAAATCAAGGTTGGATTTATTATGACAAGGATGGATATAAGAACCAGGAAAAAGGTAATTGGAGGAGCAATAATGGTAGGAGCAGGTTATATGTCCCTCCTGGAAATCAAGAGGCTGCTACAACAAGTTCTGAAAATATGTCCCTGGAGGACATAATGGCTAAATTGTTAAACGGAGTGAAGGCTATCAACTCAGGGGTGACTACCATGAAGATCGATTTGTCCTCTAAGAGTCAGTTTGTAAATTTGCACTCCATTTTGATCTAACAGCTGGAACAACAAATGAGCCAACTCTCTACAGCATTGAACAAGAGGAAGAGTGGAACATTACCAAGTGATACAGTTCAGAATCCACGAAGTAATGGCCATGTATGGAAATTACCACTAGGAGTGGTAAAATATTACCTGGCCCTTCTGTGGGCAAAAGTTTGATTGAAGATGTGACTGAAGTAGATGATGAACCCAAAGAAGAATGTCTAGTGAAGTATGGGAAGCTGGATGGTTCTGATGATGCTCCGAAACAAGGAAATGAGAAGTAAAAGGAAGCAGTGGCGGAAACTCTCCCAAAACCACAACCTCTCTTTCCTCAAATATTGAAGGAGAAGGTTTACGACACTAAATTTAGTAAATTCATGGCAATGTTGAAGTAGTTAACGATAAATGTGCCTTTCGTGAAAGCACTCAAGCAAATGCCAGGGTATGCTAAATTCATAAAGGACCTCGTGATGAAGAAAAGAGCGGTGAGCTACAAATCGGAGGATAATCTCCACCATTTTAGTTCCATTTCTACACGATCCTTAGTACAGAAGAAGGCCGACCCTGGAGCATTCACTATTCCATGTACAATAAGGTCTCTCAATTTTGCTAAAGCCCTATGTGATCTGGGGGAGAGCATAAATATGATGCCGCTATCCGTGTATTAAAAGCTAGGTTTGGGGGATCCTACCCCGACAAACATATGGTTGGTGATGGAGGATAGGTCTATAAAGTGACTAGTAGGAATATTACTTGGTGTATTGGTAAAGGTTGCCAACTTTATACTTCCTGCTGATTTTGTAGTCCTAGACTGTGAGGTAGATTTTGAAGTACCCATCATTTTGGGTAGACCATTCCTTGCTATTAGGAGAGTAGTAGTGGACATGGAGATGAATGAGCTGAAGTTCAGGTTCAATGACAAAGAAACAATATTTGAAATGAACTCATCCATGATACATCAAAAAGAAATGAGTGTCTTCTCAATCGTGGATATGTTTTATGAAGATGGGAAAGAGGTAGAAGCATGGTGTCTTGATGAAGTCTGAGAAGTCAAGATAACCTAGTCGTGCCGCGATATTAAATCAGGCGCTATTGGGAGGCAACCCAAATTTTTTATGTTTAAATGCAAGTTGTTTTAATTTATTTAGATAGGAAGAATAATGAAATAAAGAGATATGCATGGGTCTTGGTAAAAATTGACGAAGTCAGCCAAGGGACCCTGACGACAGATGTGATGAGTTATCACAATTGTGATAAGCCGTTAGATATGTCATCAGAAAATCCAAAAAAAGGCAACACTCTGCCTAAGGTTGATGACATCTACGATGACTTATCAGACATCTGATAAGCTGTCAGGTAATCTTGGGCCCAAATACTGAAAAATTCGACTCGACCCACAGTCAAACCTTTTCACCTTCCCATGTATCTCCTTTCTTTTCTTTAAGTTTTATTTTCTTCCATATTTATTTTATATACTTACTCTTTTTAAAATTAATTCCTAAGTAAAACAATAAAAATATTCTTCCCTATGAAGTATGGGTTTAAAATAAAGATCAAGAACTCTTCTTTCATCTACTACTTCCTCTCACTCGCGTAACCAAGTGAAGTCGCCTATCAGGTATGCTCATAACTCAAATCTCCTCTTCACTAGGTAAGTGATGCAACTGAGGTAAATCTTAGTTTCAAAGGGATTGAGGCAAGCCTAACTTGCCATTGTGTGAAAAATAGAATCTAGGGTGTACAGTGCTGCATTGTGCTTAAAAATTAGGGCTCAGCTCAAGAACACAACTCCGTGTGATTCTAAGAAGAAAGTGGATTGATAATCAAGACTAAAACTGAGCTGGAGGTTATATTCTGAGCTGACGACGTGTTTGATAAGCTATCATATTTGTGATGGCTTATCAGACTATGTCATCATAAGTTGAGAAAAATAAGTCTATTTTGTTTAAGGCTGACGTCACGAATGATAAGTTATCACATTTGTGATGACTTATCAAAACATGTCATCACAACTTTGATCTGATACAATTGTGGACCTCTTTTGAGTGATATGGAATAATAATGAATGAACTTCTTAAGTTGGATGATCATCAGTGCTAAATGAGTGCTTTCTTTTGCTATAGGAGGAATTAGATTATAAGGAAGAGGAGCCACTGCTCAGGAAGCAAAGAAAAAAAAAAGCCCAAAAAAGCCTTCTCCACCTCCACCAATTGAGGTAGAGGAGAGTGAAGAAAGTGATACTGAAGCAACAACACCACCTGACAGTACAACTTCTAAGCAGACAACTTCTGAGTAGCCTGAGTTTGAGCATTCTGACTCTGGGGAGCCTGAGTCAGAGCATGCTAAATCTGAGAAACTTGAATATGAGGGACCATCATCTGAGTCCCCTTATGCTGAGCAATAGGATGATGAAGAATCTCTGATTTGGGGAACTCTGGTTAAATGCAAGAACCCCGGGGTCTGAGACAGTACTAGGTGGCAAATTCCCAAGGCACAAAAAATCTTCTATGATGGGCTTCTCAGAACTAAAAGAAGTCCCATTAAAAGGCTAATATTTGAAGAAGAGAATATCATCACTACTGGGTTGAGCAGATATCCTGAAGTGGAGCAGAAATTACGAGATTACGACTTGGGATGGACCGCAAAAGAAGGAAGCTCATTTTTCCCTACACTATTTTGGGAGTTATATGCAAATTATCAGGCTCGATTAGAGAACATGTGCAAAGAAGGGGAGAAACCAACAGATCAACCCTTGTTGGATAAAGTTCCAGTGCGGGGTGTGATAGTGGATCTCTCAAAAACAAAAATCAACATATTTATTCATGGCTTCGAATTCACTCCTCAGGCCACTTCACCTACATTCTACACACGATTAAAGCATCGTGCAAATCAACGGTCTTGGTTATCTACCCTCATAGATGAAGGAAAACTGGAATGGCTGACCAACCCGAATGAAAGGATTTTCAAGGCCTCCCTGACTCAAGCGGCAAGGTTCTGGTAGGGTGTAGTGCGCACCCATTTGATGCCTACCGAGGGAGATAATATCCTTGGAGACGATAGATCAATAATGGTCTCAAGTCTTATGGCTAAACTCAACTTGAACTTTGGAGAAATCATTTCTGAGGAGATGAAAATTTGGGTCTCAAGGACCGACACGACATATCCTTTCCCTTGTCTAATTATGAGGTTATGTAAGGCAACAAATGTACCTGAGGTTGCAGGGATAGACAACAAACTGCTTGCCAAGAAGACCCATAACCCCATCCAATATGATGAAAATCACCTGAGGCGGACACTTGACAGAGGAGCAGGGGTTGCAACAGATCCACCAGTTACAGATACTAGCTCAGCACCTAATGTAGAGGTGCCGAATTCTGAAGCTGCACCACCGACATCCCCAATACTAGAAAACTCAGTGCCTAGAAATAAAACAAATCCTTTAGCTACTGTGTTTACCACAAAATTTTCCTTCAACCCGATGAATTTAAGGAGAGTGGAAAAACAAGCCAAGTGGTACGAGGATCAACTGTAACTTTTTGCCAAGCAATTTGCCTCTGTGATAGGAAAGAGGATTAAGGTCGCACTTGAGCCCTTCCGAGCCTTTTCACACCCCTTTTTACTAATCTCTGAAAAAGATTATCGTTTTAAGGTTCGGAAGGGTTTTTATTATTAAGTGACCAAAATGAAGAATTTGTTTCGAAAAAGGATTATTTACAATTTTTTTCTTATTTAGATTCACCACATGGAATAATCCAATCTGCCAAGTCACCTTTGGAAAATCCTTTTCAAAACTATTTTGACTCTTTAAAATAGGTTTGCGAACAGAGATCCCAGCTAAGGAATTTTGTTGACCGAGGGGAAGGTGTTAGGCACCCCTCGATCCCGTGGTTCAACCACGGTCGCTTGGTAGAGTGTATCGGCTAATTTTGACACTATGAATACATAAACCACACAAAATCACACAAAACAAACAATTAAACTAACAAATAAAACAAATCCAAAATTATAGTGTCCAGTCCAATTATTACAACTCGAAACAAAAAGGGTACTAAAAAGTAAACTTATACTAATCCTAAATTACGCCCCAATGCTTTACCTGATGCCCCGGGCCTTCATCGCGAACGTCTTCTGAATATAAGATATCTCTGGGAATTCCCCGGTGAATAAATACAAATGACCATGGGGCATTCCCCGACTAAATGAATACATTTCCAAATGCGAGAAAATCAAACTATTCGACAAAATTTCAAACATTCCACAAAATTACCAACATTCAACCAAAGCCACAAATTCTAAACATTGCCTACCCAACCTACGTTTTCCTACCCCGCTCGACCTATCATGATACTATTATGTTCAACGATATCAATATTTATTTTGAATTAAACGAAACAACAATAAATCAAAATTAATCCATTCGCCCTTTTATCAGTTTTTCAATTCCGTCTTCCCCAATTTCATTATCAACCACATAATTACTCAATTTAGATATAAAATCAACTAATCAAGCCACGATAATTATAGAAACCCAATCACAATTAAAATTATATCATCAACCACCATAAAAATATAAAGAAATAAAGTTAAAAATTGGACCTCAATTAGAAGTTTTATTTTAATTTGATCTTTCCGAATAGAATCGCGTCCAAGATCTCGAACCAAACCTCAACATGAATACTCACCAATCAAACAACCTAGATATCCTAACCGATCCTATTCTTTCACCAATTCAAACTAAAATTGCTAAGACAGAATGACCCACACCAAACTTTATACGAACGGGTTTGTTTTCGACCGTGTTACGAGGAATTTGACTGGAAAAGGGTCGTTCTTGGATGGATTTTGGGGATTCGGATCTGTGGTGGCTGAGAGAGGGACACAATCTGGTAAAAAATTCATCCGAAACACCCAAGACTAGCCATTTTTGACTCCCTTCTTTCCCCGATTTCCGATCACTCTTTTTTTTCCCTTTTCCATTTTTGTTTTAGATACCAGTCGTTGTGTGTGCGTGCGCCGTTGTATGCATTTTCCGATGAAGTGTATTTCTTAGTGAAGTCCCCAGGTGGGTTAGTGTGTGCAGATGGGTAGGTATATTCGGTCAAGAAGATATGGTGGTGCGTGTGTATATGTATTATATTTTTTTAGAAGAAAGAAAGAAAAAAGAAAAAATATGTCAAGTCCATTCTGTGTGTATATGGTAGTCTGTCTTTATGGTGAGGTTTAGAGAAGAAGACACCCCTTTTTTTTTGTTCCCCCTTGAGTTGGTTTAAAAAAATGAAATAAAAGGTAATGTGGGGTAAGGTAGTGGGGTAGGGTAGGTAGGGTATGGGGTAGGGTGGTGATGTGTCAAGGTGATGTGTCAAAAGTTGTTAGAAGTTTGTTATTTTTGTATTTTTATGGGGAATAATTAAATGGGTGAGGATACATGATAGGATAAAGTAAAAATGGGTAAAAAAGATATCGGGGAGTGACGAAATTAGGTCTCTACATCATGTCCCCTTTGAATGTAAACACAAAGAGTTTTCAGACAAAGAACTAGACAACATGACAGAATTTTGTCTAGACCATTATTCAAAGGAATAAATAGAAAGAAGAAGAATAACCGAGTTCTGACTTAAGCCATCCTACCTACCCAAGTTATGGAGGAATCAAGTTACGGTGTCTCAAAGGATTGGAAGGAAATTAACTATACCGAGTTAGAGAGTCGAGTGAGGTTCCATTAAGGATTCATTCTGCGGCTTTGTCATTACATCAAAATGAAAATTACAAGTTAAAACATAAATGAAATTACAAAATTCTATCTATACATCTTCTGTTGGACTCCCGACTTAAGTTTCATCACCCTATTCTTTAGGAGGGCTCCTGACTTGCAATTTCATCACTTGTTGCTTGGTCTTCAATTGCTTCACCTTGTTGCTTAAATTTCCATTTATTCGCCCTGTGCTTTGGGCGGGATCCTTACTTGCCATTTCATCACCCTGTTCTTCAGGCGATCTCCTGTCTTGGAATTTCATCACCCTGTTCTTTAGGAGGGCTCCTGACTTACAATTTTATCACCCTGTTCTTCAGGCGGTCTCCTAACTTGCTATTTCATCAATCTGTTAACTTTCAACTTTTCACCATGTTGCTTGAATTTCAAATTCTTCACCATGTTGCTTGAATTTTCATTTATTCTCCCTGCTCTTCAGGCGGGCTCCTGAAATCACATCAAAACTAAAAAGAAAATTATCCTAACCAAAGATTATTATAAAGAGATTTTCTATGCCAGGAAAGTGAAGTTCCAACACAAGAAATAAATTTTGCCCCAGTTTATCATCAAAGGACTTTTGTGAAAGTCACATCATTATAGGAATCAAGGAGAATGACTCGACTATAAGGTACGTCTGATAGTAATCAAAGGAATTGACTCGACTAAAAGGTACGTTTTCTAGGGGTCAAGGAGAATGACTCGACTAAAAGGTACGTCTTATAGGAATCAAAGGAAATGACTCAACTAAAAGGTAAGTCTTCTAGGGGTCAAGGGAATGACTCGACTAAAAGGTACGTCTTATAGGAATCAAAGGAAATGACTCGACTAAAAGGTACGTTATTTAGGGGTCAAGGGAATGACTTGACTAAAAGGTATGTCTTATAGGAATCAAAGGGAATGACTCGACTAAAAAGTACATCTTCTAGGGGTCAAGGGAATGGCTCAAATAAAGGTACGTCTTCTAGAGGTCAAGGGAATGAATCGACTAAAAGGTACGTCTTCTAGGAATCATGGAGGATGACTCAACTAAAAGGTATGCCTTCTAGGGGTCAAAGGGAATGAATTGACTAAAAGGTACATCTTACTAGGAATCAAGGGAGATGACTCGACTAAAAAGTACGTCTTATAGGAATCAAAGGGAATGACTCGACTAAAAGGTACATCTTCTAGGGGTCAAAGGGAATGACTCGACTAAAAGGTACGTCTTATAGAAATCAAAGGGAATGACTCGACTAAAAGGTATGTATTATAGGAATCAAAGGAGATAACTCGACTAAAAGGTACGTCTTATAGGAATCAAAGGAGAAGACTCGACTAAAAGGTACGTATTCTAGGGGTCAAGGGGAATGACTCGACTCGAAGGTATATCTTCTAGGAGTGAAGGTTCAATTTAAGAAGTGTATCACCCAGAAAATGAAAATAGAAATCCCTGGACAAGAAAGTGTGTCTCCTAGGGATATAAGATGATGAATTTTACCATGATTTAATTTTCAAATTTGTGCAACAACATTGCTTCCTGCATTTGTAAAAGTTAGAAATTACAAGACTTGATGTTTAGACTTTAAAATCCTTGATTTGAAGGTAACATATGTTCCTGCTTCATGCAAAGAAAGGTTGTGAGTTTAAAAACATGGTGGCTGGTTTGTGGCTTTGGATTTCGTGGCAAACGCTCTTGCCGTTATCACATTTAACCTTGCTTCCAATTATGAGCCTGTGTCATTGACTTGCTGCTTTATTGACCAAACTCTGATTATTAAGAGTGACTGACACAAACACAACATCTCTTCTTCTCCATGCTTCTCAGATACACCCCTTAGAACCTTTGTATTTCATGAGTTCCCAGACTTATTTGTTGACAAAACTTTCTGCTTGCCTCATTTTGGCTCACAATCATATATCTTTTATGTGTTGGCCTTTCTGACTTGCTTTGTACATGTTGAAGAAGTTGGTAGCCAGTTTAGAAATCTTTTCTCACTTGTTTTGACATAGACTTGAATCAAAGACAAGAGAAAAATTACAATGATTTTATTTGGATAACTGACTCAAGAAAAATAAAAATATAACTATTAAAAAAAGAAATGATAATGAATGTCCCCATTGAAAAAGATGAAAGAAAAGTTTATCTAACTTTAATGATTATGACATGCATATCAGATTAAAATGCCTGATCTTTCCATCCAAAACTCTCACAAATTGTTGTTAATGACCTCGAAATTGAGTTTCTTCCTTAGATCAATTGCATTTAAGACCTCAATTGGCTAGTGGCACCTTGAACGGTTTTTGCCAATGAGTCTCTCATTTTCCTTTTCTCATCTCACCACTGCCTTATGGTGACTGTGAGGGTTTTTCACTAATGAGACTCTCTTATTTTCATTTGTCTCAACTCACCGCCGTCTTACAGTGCCCGTGAGGGTTTTCACCAATAAGACTCTGTCACTTTTATCTCTCTCATCTTACCATCGTCTTACGATGCCTGTAAGGGTTTTCACCGATAAGACTCTCTCATTTTTATTTCTCTTCTAATTCCTTATGTTGAGGAAGACAAGTAGTTCCCAAAATGCATCATCACATCCATTGTGTGCTCAGCCTTCACATTCTCAAAGATTGATCTGAAGGTCTTTCATTGGTTGTAACTTGGCTTTTGGATAGGATTAGAAAGAAAAGATAGCATGAGGCCAAACGACACCTGAAGTGGGGTAGGACATACAACTTTTGGAATCAACTCAAATGATGAGGATTAACTCATGCCCCAATTTATTTTAACTGGGAAATTCTAAATTATTTATTTGGTTGGACCGATCCCAGAGTAGGGCATCCTACGTATCTCACCCCCGAGAGAGGAGAATCAGGTCACACATAGTTCTGGCAGCTTATTCTTTTTCTTGATTGATTTCTTTTTCTTTTGTTGGCTCTTTTATTGAATTTTTTTTGGGACCTTTTGACTCTATTTTTTTCTTGACGCTCTTTTCTTTTCCTTCTTTTGGATGCATTTTTTCTCTCATTTCTTTTTTAAACTTTCTAACTCTATTGTTTTGCTCGACACTTTTCTTTTGAGCTTTGCTGACTCTATCTTGATTCCAAAAGAGGGGTATGAAAGAAAATAGGACTAAAGCTCAAATGGGGTAAACAAAGGATGACACAATGTTTGGATAGTAGAATGAAATGCCTTCGTTATATCAATCCTTGAAAATGCAAGTACATATCATGTAATATGAAAGTGAGAGATGAAGATCATTTGTGATATTTTTACAGCACTAATTTTAACTGAGACTGTGCGTTGCTACTTCTTCAGCAAACTCCATCTTTGTTGTACATTCCTCATGCTTTCGTGGAAATAATTTTTCATTCCTTTTGATGTAGGATCACACATCCACTATTTGACCTAATTGAGAGATGTCTTTCAAATGTTGACCAAGTTATTCTCACGATTCTCAAAATAATTGCCTTAATTTTTAAAGAAGGCTTCAAATTAATCACCAAATGCCCCAACACTCTATCTATTTTATTAGGCACTCTCTTTTTCTAACTTTAATCCTCTGATTCAATGCTCATGCTTAAACTAGATTTTAAGATCTGGCTAAAAATTTCACTAGCATGTCATATCACTAGAGTCAACATAAAATGCACTATGTAAAGAAAACAAAGAAACAACACATATTTAAAACATAAAGGAAAATGGGACATTTCATTTAGTTGAAACAAAAGAGAGAAAGATTTGAACATAAATGATAAAAGGAAAAAAAAAGATAGATCCCAAACTACAACCCTGAAATAATTTGGATAACAGAAAACAAAACAAAACAAACTACCAGACCTCTTCCTAGTAGGGAGAGGGGTGACTTCTTAATTGCTCAGCCTGACATCTTAGGCACTGGTTTGCATATCAACAAGATTAGAGTTTCCCTCACTGTCAATGTTCTGCACCATAATTGATCCATCTTGAATCATCTTTTTAATTTCTCTTTTCAAATCTCGACAATCTTTAATACTATGACCCTGAGCATCAGAATGATACACACATCGTATATTAGGATCAAAATTTCTTGAACGTCGATTAAGAGAGCACCTAAGGAGAGGAGTGATCATGCCCCATTATACTAATCTTTGAAATAAACTGGCATACGACTCTCCAATTGGTGTGAATCTATCTCTCGACTTTTGCCTCATTTCATCATTTGACTTGGATAAAAAATTAGGCTTAGAAGGGGTTTGGTATGTTTGTGGAGTTAGATGATGACTCTGAGGAGTTGGTGTGTTCCACTGTGGGTAATATGGTGGTTGAATATGAGGTTGTGCATTATATACCGGATATGGAGGTGGAAGAGCAGAGTATAATGGATTTTGGGAGTGATTATGTGGAGCTTGGGCATAAACTTGGGTTTTTTCCTGAGAGTGATGAAGACGGGGTCTTCTTGACCGTTCCCACTGTCCAACTACAATAGCAGATGTATCTTCCTCATTCTTTGTCTCCCCAACACTTCCTGAACCCTTTTGAATTACTTGAGTAGTCGCTTTCAATGTTACAAAACTTACAATATGACCAGTCTTAATTCCCTCTTCTATCATCTCCCCCATTTTAAGTACCTCAATAAGTGGCTTGCCTAATGTAGGTAACAAGTGTTGATAATATGTTTTATCCTGCACTTGAATAAGAACCTCCACTATTTTGCTTTTTTTCATTAGCGGTTTTACTCTAGCAGCTTGTTCGCGCCATCTGATTACATACTCCTTGAAACTCTCAGTATTCTTCTTTTTTATACTATTTAGGGATTTTTCGTCAGGGATCAACTCCATATTGTATTAAAATTGTTTCACAAATTCATTAGATAGGTCATCCTAACTAATCCACTTGTCAATGTCTTGGTCAACAAACCATTCCGAAGCTAGGCCTGAAAGACTCTCCCCGAAATAAGCCATGAGTAGTTCTACCTTCCCTCCAGCACCCCTTAGTTGGTTGCAATAACGTCTCAAGTGTGAAACAGGATCTCCATGTCCATCATACTTCTCAAACTTCGATATTTTAAAGCCAAAAGAAAGATGAACCCATGGAAACATGCACAGATCTTTATATGAGACACTTTTGTACCCCCCAAGTTCCTGGAGGTCTTTCATAGCCAGTTCCAAACTTCCCAATTTTCTGGTCATTTTCTGTTGTTCTTCTATTATAACAGGCTTCTCAGTGTTAAGAGGAAATTCAAGCGGGTGAGTGTAACCACAAGGATTAGTCGACTTAAATGTGGGCTTAATAGTATGGTGTTGATCAGCAAAAATATTCAATACAGGCTCTCTCGCAGAGTGGGGAGGCACAACTTATGGATAAACCTCAAAAGTAGGAGCTTCGAGTAGGGGTGGTTCTATAAAAACATGAACGGTGGGTAGAGCCGAGCATATGATAGCTTTGTGCTGAGGAGTGAGGAAATGAATATTGGAAATGTTTGGATAGTGTTGCCCCGGAGTAGATCCTGATGCATGTTGTAACGTGTAAACAACAATAGGAAATTATGCATGTGATACTAGAGGCAAGCTAGAAATATATTCCAGATTATCAGTAGGAAATGGAGGAGGCGGCAACCCATTAGCCCAAGCTCGATGCATTTCTATCATTTGCTGCCTTAATTTCCGAATATCTTCATTAGCTTCCAAATTCTCACTCCCCGAAATCCTTATCTGATCAGTGACAACAAACTCAGTATCCTTCTTGGCCATAACTTTCTCTCTGACTTGGTGCAATATGGAGGACCAGCCAAAATATCACAAACCAACCACCTTAAACTAACTGAACAAGAGATAGCAAATGCGTTAGAATTCAACATTTTTTTTTCAAAACTTTTTTTTTCTTTCTCTATTTTTTTTTCAAGGAAAGGTCACCGAACCCAAGAAGGTCGCCTACGTATCTCACTCCTGAGAGAGGAGAATCAGGTGTGCGTAGTTCGTGAAGTCTTGCCAAAATGGCCAAATAAACTCTTTTTTTCCTAAAACATTAAGAAGAAAAGAAAATAACAGTTTGTCAAAAGAATTGATGAAAATCTTTTTGAACTTTTCAACTTTAACATCCCTATACAAAATGAAATCTATGATTACCAAAGAAAATCTTTTTGGGTTTTCAATTTTTCATTTCATACGAAAATGAAACTTGAACCTATTAAAGGAAAATCTTTTTGTAGTTTCTTTTATTGATGCATATGACACCTACTCTAAATGAAGAGTGAAGAAAATATTTTTGGATTTTTAAAATAAGATTCTCGAACCAACAATAGGTTGCCTATGTATCTCACATCCTGAAAGAGGAGAATCAGGGGTGAGTAGTTCGTCCAAATTGGACAATTAAGGAATAAAATGAACTAAGACTTGACCTGAGAGACAAAATTATAGACGGATGGTAAAAATAAAATCTTTTTTGGATTTTTAACAGACAGTTCACATAAAAATGACACCACTAACTATGAAATTAAATTTTTTTGGTATTTTCATTTTATGAAATGTACAAAACTTTTACCATTTTTTGTTATAACAAGCCTCTGAAATTTTTTTTTGAAATTTTTTGAATTATGTATGCATGCTAAAGGAGATAAACGGAAAAAAAATTTACATTGTTTTTTTTCGTTTTTGAGTAAATGCGTGAAAAAGGTATGAACATTTTATTTTTGAGTTTTTGGATTGTGAAAAATAAAAGCCATAAAGAACTCTAAAAACTGCGAAACTCTTTTTTTCTTCGACTCACTTTTTTTTTTCATTACCTACACACTTTACTACTAACATATGTTTTCCCCAAATTAGTCCGTCAAATGACCATGATACCCTCAGAGATGCAACCTTTAGTTTATAGGGATGCTTTAGAGGTAAGTCTCTTACAAAAGACCAAGTAGTCCCCGCTAGGTCTCAATATGATATAGATAAGCATGACCTAAAGGCTGACCTACGTTGGGGTTCACTAACAAGGTTGTTCGGGGGAGCGTATGGTCGATAGTGGCTGCTTTAGCTTTCCACCTACTCCATACTAGCCGATGGCTCCCCCTCCTAAAATAAGGGTGACTCAACTATAGGTCGTGTATATAGTGTGTACTACAGAACTTATTGCAGAAAGAATTGACTCAGGTTATGCACATGATGCCAGTTATAAAGCGGTAACACATAAGAGAAAAACTGTAAACAAAGAGCACGTAGGCACTCAAAAACAATAACACAAACAACGTTTATATATCCACGATGTCAAACTAAGCCGATACAACTCCAAAAAATATGATTGAATTCTGAAAAATTCCCAGCAGAGTCGCCAGAGCTGTCACACCCCTTTTTACTAAACTCCAAAAAAGATTATCGTTTTAAGGTTCGGAAGGGTTTTTATTACTAAGTGACCAAAATGAAGAATTTGTTTCAAAAAAGGATTATTTATATTTTTTTTCTTATTCAGAGTCTCCACTTGGCATAATCCTGTGTGCCAAGTCACCTTTGGAAAATCCATTTCAAAACTGTTTTGACTCTTTAAAACTAGTTTGTGAACAAAGATTTCAGCTAAAGAATTCTGTTGACCTAGGGGAAGGTGTTAGGCACCCCTCAATCCCGTGGTTTGACCACGGTCGGTTGGTAGAGTGTATCGGCTAATTTTGACACTATGAATGCATAAACCACACAAAATCACACAAAACAAGTAATTAAACAATAAAATAAAACAAATCCAAATTTATAGTGTCCAGTCCAATTATTACAACCCGAAACAAAAAGGGTACTGAAAATTAAACTTATATTAATCCTAAATTACACCCCAACGCTTTACCCGATGCCCCAGGACATCATCACAAATGTCTTCCGAATATAAGATATCTCGGGGCATTCCCCGGTGAATGAATACATTTCCGAATACGAGAAAATCAAACGATTCGATAAAATTTCAAACATTCCACGGAATTACCAACATTCAACCAAAGCCACAAATTTTAAACTTTGCCTACCCAACCTACGTTTTCCTACCCCGCTCGACCTATCATGATACTATTATGTTCAATGATATCAATATTTATTCCTAATTAAACAAAACAACAATAAATCAAAATTAATCCAATTCGCCCTTTTATCAGTTTTTCAATTCCGTCTTCCCCAATTTCATTGTCAACAACATAATTACTCAATTTTGATATAAAATAAACTAATCAAGCCATGATAATTATACAAACCCAATCAAAATCACAATTATATCATCAACCACCATAAAAATATAAAGAAATAAAGTTAAAAATTGGACCACAATTTGACGCTTTATTTTAATTAATTGATCTTTCCGAATAGAACCGCGTCCAATATCTAGAACCAAACCTTAACACGAATACTCGCCAATCGAACAACCCAGCTATCCAATCCGATCCTACTCTTTCACTAATTCAAACTAAAATTTCTAAGAGAGAATGACCCGCACCAAACTTTATATGAACGGGTTTGTTTTTGATCGTGTTACAAGGAATTTGGTTGGAAAAGGGTCGTTCTCCAGTGGAATTTGGGGATTCGGATCTGTGGTGGCTTAGAGAGTGAAAAAATCTGGCAAAAAATTCACCAAAAACACCTAAGACTAGCCAATTTTGACTCTCTCCTTTCCCCGATTTCTGATCACTCTTTGTTTTTCCCTTTTCCATTTCTATTTTAGATGCCAGTCATTGTGTGTGCGCCCGCCGTTGTATGCATTTTCCAGTGAAGTATGTTTCCCGGTGAAGTCCCCAGGTGGGTCGATGTGTGTAGGTGGGTAGGTATATTCGGTCAAGAAGATATGGTGGTGCGTGTGTATATGGTAGTTTGTATTTATGGTGAGGTTTAGAGAAGAAGACCCCCTTTTTTGTTCCCCCTTGAGTTGGTTAGAAAAAATGAAATAAAAGGTGATGTAGGGTAATGTAGTGGGGTAGGGTAGGTAGGGTGTGGGGTGGGGTTGTGATGTGTCAAAAGTTGTTAGAATTTTGTTATTTTTGTATTTTTGTGGGGAATAATTAAATGGGTAAGGGTAAACGGTAGGATAAAGTAAAAATGGGTAAAAAAGATATCGGGGATGGACGAAATTAGGTTTCTACAAGCCTTGCATGATCTAATTGATGAGTTAGAAAACCGTTTCAATACACGGGTAAGAGAAATGTTAGGCTCAGACCTTGCACAATTTAGATCAGCCCTGGATAAGGTAAAGGCAGGTGCTGGAGTATTACAGTAGCACCAACTTATGGTATTGGTAGACCCAGATGTTGATGAGTCTGAGGGTGAAATCCTATTGCTTGATCTCACGGAGGAACCAATGAAGAAAAAGAAGAAGAAGGGCTAGAAGAAAGGTAAGGGTAAGAGAGAAAGGCCTGATAGCAACGAAGAAAGAAAAGCGGATAAGAGGGCAAGAAAGAAGGCTAAAAAAATGAGACAAAGAAGGCAATGATCAAGTCCCTAGATGACAATGAGAAATGGAAGGAGACACAATAAGCGAGAGCCGTAGGTGCCTCAATTAGTAGGCCTCCAATAACTTCTAGGCCAGATGTGTCAAAATAGAGGGAGGCTCCCAATGGAGATAAGGCAACTGAGGATGCAGTAGCAGGGTCAGTGACCCATGATTCCTGTGCTTGATCTACTCTGAGTATACCCTAACCCTTAGTTCAGTTTTTCTTTGATTTTAAGTTGAGGGTGTAGGGTAAGTTATTGTTGTTATATTTTATAGTTGACTAGGATAAATACAATTACCTGAGGCAGTTAACGTGGTTTTATTATTTTGTGAACACCTCTCAAATGGTCTGATTGTTTAACTGTGTGATTTGCATCTAATTGTGACCATTGTGTATCTTGTTATGGTATCAGTTCTAGTTACTTGATAATAATTGGTAAACAATTGCATAAACTAGATAAGTAGTAACTTGTGATATACTTATGTGCCATGTGCGTGTGAGATCTTACTTAGTTCCCTTTGTATGTTGAATCCAGAACATTCCCAGTTAGTCTTACCTAGATTTAAGGTTAGGGGTTAGGAAAGGATCATAGGCCATTTTGATATTAGCCACTTTTAGCCTAAATGACCTTCCCTGTATGCATAATATCCCTTGATACCTGTTTTGATCCTGAATAGCCTATTTCTTTTTTATAATACCTATCACCGTCTCATTTATATTATAATGAACCTATTTTGGCCTGGTCCTCCTTGGACATTGTGCACCTTGACTTAGGCAAATGACCTAAGTTGAGGGTGACTATCATAGGGGTGCGTGATGTAAAATAAGTATGAAGAAAGGTAGAATAAAAGAAAGTAATAAAAAGCTGGGTGCGGTGGAACAGAACAAGAAAAGAAAATTTGTGGAAAAAAAGAAGTGATTGTAGAAAAGACCACACCCATCCCGAATATGTGTGATCAAGAAGAGAGAAGAATAGAAAAAGGTTAATAAATGAGACCCCAGAAGCTAGTGTAGTGTCAAGGAGTCTTAGTCACTTTAAATATCATCGAGTATCATACCATCCCCTAGCCTACATTACAAGCCAATGAAAAGACCTATAGTAATCCTAGCTAACTTGTGTGAAAATCTTGGTAATTAAAATAAGGGCAAGCCTATGGTATTTGGCATACATTGATTGGAACTTCATTCTAAGAGTGAGTGTCTTTTGATTGTCTCCATGGTTACATATGTGATGTCTGATATAAGTGGAGTGGGACTTCTTTGTAGTGAGGGCACACTAGTTATGTTACTAGTTGCTAATTTATTTGGATAGTGTAATCTTGGTACATGCATGGTTGTTGTTGCTGAATTGATGCCATATCTTGGTTCTTGTGTGTCGCATTGTTGTTTTACAATAATATGCACAATTGTTGTTTTAAAATTAATTGACCTTGGAGATGGTGAAGATGTTTTAAGATAATATGGATGGTTGACTTCCGAATGTAATCTGTATCCTCTTGGTTGTGTTTTAGTTGCTTGAGGACAAACAATTGTTTACGTTGAGGGTGATGATGTATGAGCAGATGCTAACACATTTGAGTCTTTTAACTAAGAATAATTGCAAAGTCTTAAGCAACTTATGTCATTTTTGATTGTTTTCTATTTGATATTGTAGTAAAAGTCAAGATACAAGAGAACCAACAATAATGGAAGTAAAAGTGTTGATTTCTAAGCAAGTAGAGAAGGAAGTATAGCTGACGACTTGTATGATAAGTGGTCAGCCTTGTGATAAGCTATTAGAGTTGTCATAAGCCTTAGACAGAGAATGGGTTTCAGCTGGAATTTGTGACGACATCTGTGATAGGCCATCAGAAGTGTGATAAGTCGTCGAGTGACGACAATTCTGATAAGTCATCACATATCTGATAAACCTTCACGTCTCATTGTCAACCTAAGGTAGATATTGTCAAAAGTAAAGAGGAGCTGACGACATTCCTTATAAGTCGTCAGACTCCAAATAAGCCGTCACACACGTCGTTGCCTGTCTGAGAAAATACTATGATTGATGATTTTGTTTCCATAATTAGGCTGAAGTATTTAAAGCATATGTTAGGGTTTTCTAATAATGGGGGGAACTAGCGTTTTGAGAATGTCTTCTCTCTAGTTTTCTGACTTGAACTTTACAATTATTTTTGGAGAGATTATTACAATTGTTTTGGAATTTTCTATTGTGAATCAAATCTGAGAAACACTTGTTGCTATTCATCTTGTTGTAAGTTCATATATCAAACTATGAATTCAACTTGTTTTCTTGATTATTTTATTATGAGTAGCTAAATTTCCTTAACCCGAGTTGTGGGATCTATGGGTTTGGGTTTGTAACGTAACTAAGTGTTCAAGATTCTAACGGTGGTAGAAACTTCTTGTTAATTCCATTATTTTATACTCTGACTATTGGTTACAAATAACAGGCCTTGCTTACTGGTGATTTGCTTGATATAATAAATCAACCCTAGTGTGAAGTGAATTATCAATAGGGACTTGGAAGCATCAAACTTTCATTTAATAATTAATGTTGTAACAAGATTAATTAACTTGAGATAACATCCTGTTATGAAATATAAATTCCCTAAGTTCGAGAGAATTAGGTGGTTAAATGTCTAAATAGGTTGAGAAACATTTATAGATAACTTCGACAAGGATAGTCTGTTGTTCCTACCTACCACAAGAATCTTGAACCGTTACTAGCGCCTGTGAAATCCCAACACCCATAGTGAACATAACTCTAGTTTTCCTTATCATATTGATTTCAAACACTGAATTGAGAAGTAATTATTTTTTACCTTTCCAAAAACCCATATTCACATGAAATTGATAACTATCAGTTGTTTAACCCACAGATAACTCAAATTCACACCATATTCCTTGTGGGACTCGACCCCAAACTAGTTGGGTTATATATTGACAATGATCATTTACACTCTCTTAAGAGAGGTGTAGTTTGAGCGTTATCACTGATCAACAATATCCTGAGGGACCTCATCTGACTTAGACCCAGTAAAATATGGAGGGTTTATTTGGGTGAAATCCCGAATCTTGGCTGCAGCAGTATTGGCCGTTGGGTTGGCCAAAACAACAGTTGGACATTCATTCTGGGCTACCACAAAATGAGCTAGGGTGATGAAAGCTGCTTTGAATTCAGCGTGGGAGACGTGTTCGTCCAGAGGATCTGGCTGGATGGGCTGGGGTTCTGGATAATCTCCCATTCTTCTTCCCTTAGTCCTCTTTGGAGGCATATTCTATAAACGGAAGAGAAATTTGGATTAGATAGGGAGTTTAACTGGAGCTCATGTTCACTCGTACGACATGAGTACTGAAAGAAGGGAAACTTTTTCTAAAACACCTCGCAGCCTTCTGTCCATGAGTGTGTCACACTACACATCCATGCACAATACTCTACTAGATGCGGATTTTAGACATCCTAGGACTTGTTGAACCTTAGGCTATAATACCAAGTTTGTAATGCCCTGAGTCTGTACCCCTGACGCTACACGGTACTCATAATCTCGAAGGACCACAATCTAATCCATGACTAGTACTTGCTGCAATAACTGAATAATAATGCTGTAAATATGCAAAAATTAGGCAGAAACTTGCCATAAGGTTCAATACTGAAATAAAATTGAATACAGTATAACAACACCAAAACTGAAACATCTGTCTGAAAATACTCTAGTCTGGAAAGCCTCTAAACTGTCTGAAATAGAAACTTGATGGGACAAGTCCTCAACTAATTCTGAACTACTAAAATAACTGAAATACTGAAGTAATAATTATGTTCTCAAACTATGAGGACTCACCACTAACTCTGACTGCTGAAAATCTATAACTGCTAGGGATGATCGGGAGCCTGTGCGTCTGAACCTATGATATAAATATCATAGCGCAAGATGAATGTATGCGTCAGTACTTTGAATGTACTGGTATGTAAAGTGAGGTAGGCTGAAATGTATGGGTTTATATACATGAACAAAACTAACTGAATAACATGAAATATAACTGAATAAGAGTACATGCTTGAATACATAAATTGTATTTTAGATCATGATAACACTGGACACTGAGTTTGAATACTGATTAACTGATATCTAAGTCTACTAATTATGAATTACTGATAACTGAGTGACTGTATCTGATAGTATTCAATATGGTACTGTGCTGATTTCTATACTAAGCTGAGTGACTATACCTGATAGTTCTGAATTTGTAGAACTGAACTGAGTTCTATACTGAGATTGGAACTGAGACTGAGATTGTGGGAGGTAATCATCTAATCGACATGCCCCTCTTAAAACTAATTGAGGTCCAACCTGTAACCCTAGCTAAAAGGGTGTCAGTACCGTGCCACGGGTAAAGACAAGTTGAGTCACCCTCATCTGGAAAGCGCTCTGAACGAGAGTGGTGGTACCCTCAACTGGCAGGTAGATCACTTCATCTACCCTCAACTAGAAGGTTGATGTCTCAACGTACACTGGCTACGTAGTTCTGGAACACAAGGACTACTTCTAAGGATTACACCCTCTACTGGCAGGTGAGTCCCTATCCTTGGGTTCACTCGGTGATGAATCCTACTCCCAACTGAATAGACCCTGGACTGATTTATAAACTGTTACAAATCATACTATTTAACTAAACTCAACTGAGTTCACTGAATTCCGTGGATTGGCAATATTCTACTGAATTTTGTTAAATTGACTGAGTACTACTGAGTTTCCTTGAGTTCTGTAACGAACTAAATTCTACTGATCGTGACATGGATGATACTATTCTGTAACTGACACTGGCTCTAGGCATACAACTAAATTGTCGGGTATTAAATACCCTCAGGACTCAATAGCATGAAAAACAAATCACTGCATGACTTTAGTAGCATAATAGAACTAGCTTACTAACAATACATTCACTTAGGCATTTCTTTCAAACACTTGATAAATATTGGGCATGTGCAAGATTAAATTCACAAATAGCATGTTATGCTTGGGTTAGTCAATTCATATAGTCATTTTTGACAAACACTTGAGAAGCATGGGTATTTCACATATCAATACACATGTAGTACTATCATGAATTCTACATTTAACTTGCAACTCAAGATTTTAACATGAAGTTCACAAAGTTCAGTTCACAAATAACTAGTTTGCATGAAACTTGGGTTAGATCACCATTAACATCATAATAATGAATACATTCAAGATCCAACAAGAAATCCATAAAATCATTTAACTTAAATTTTAAAAGAGTTTCTTGGACTCTAAGGGTGGAAGGATACCCTTGGATGAACACTTCACATACCTTAGTGCCTGGATTATGAAAGATTTGTGGTGGTTTTTTGAGTTCTTGATTTGAAATTGATCACCCTAGGGTTTCTGTTCTTGAGAAATTTGAGAATATTGAATGAATTTAGCCTCTAAAGGGTCTTAATCTCATGTTTTGGAGGCTGATAAACGTGGGAAAAAGACCCCAAATAATACTAAGTATGGATACTTCGCTAAACTTTTTCTAAGTACAGGACCCTTTATCAAGATTAAAAGACTGAGTTGAGCTTAGGATTTTGCGGGGTGTTACAGAACACACATAAAATTCATGGATGAAACCGTATGAATGAACTTACAAAAAATAATAATGAAAACCCAAAATCTCAAATTAATTTCAATCCCAAAAAAACCTAGAACAATGATTCCATGATCAAAATGTATCTCAAAACTCAAAACAATGTGAAAGGCGTATAAAATGTGTAAATTGATTACAAAATATGAAATGGGTATTTATACATACATCAGAAAACCTATCCTAAACAAAGTAGGAAACTTGAGTCGGCACCAATCCACGACCCCACTTATGGGTTGTAGGTTGTACCTACGGGGCGTAAGTAGGCTCGTGGGAATTAGGGGAATCTTAAGGCTAAAGATCACCTACCTAAAAGGGCAACCTACGGTCCGTAGGTAGTACCTACGCTTCCTAGGTAGGCTTCATGGAAATCAAACTAAGTCATCAACTTTCAAAACTTTGGATCATTAACCTACGTAGCCAACCTACGGGCCCGTAGGTAGTACCTATGACCCATAGGTAGGATCGTAGGTAGCCTTCTTGTTGATCATTCTCTGCTCCAAACTCTGTTTTCCTACAAAATCAACTCGAAAGAATATCACAGCTAACAAAAATACATAAGTACTTGTATATTTCCTTGTTTTAAGTGTCAAAAGTACCATGAAACCATGACATATCAACACCCTCAACTTAGAAAGTTTGCATGTCCTCGGTCAACTAACATATAATAGAAAAACATGATGCTTAACTTAAAGAAACCTAAGGAACCTTTAATAGTCAACTAAATTTAGCTCAAATTTCTTACCCCCTCTTATTTAAAACTTTCAAAACCACTATGTGGATCTATGTAGCACAATAGTATGAAACAAAGAAATCAAATAATGGCATTGGATTAACAACAAATAACCAAGCATATATGCAATTAACACTACCCAAACAAATAATTAGTTAACAACCCATATACCCTCACAGCAAGGAAGTCCCAACTCTCACATTATCATCATGAATGTAAATGCTAGGACCACATCCAATGCTCACGATCTCAAAGAAATTCAAATAATATGCATAAAATACTACATGCTTGCCCTTGTTTTCTATACCTTATGTTTTTGGACAGTTGGACTGGAATCACTATAGGACATTTCTAGGCTTGTAGCGTAGGCTTGGGGGCAGGTATGGTACATATGGGATATAGTGAATCATCCTCCTTGACACTACACTTACATTATTGGATCCACTACCTAACAATGCTTCTATTATTGCTTCCCGTTTCTCCTTTATTTCTTATTCACATTGGATGTGGTTTCCTTCTTTCTTTGCATTTAATTTTCTTTTTTTCTTTCATTTTTCTTTTCTTTTTTTCTTTTTCAAACTTTTTTACCACACCCAACCCTACTTTCTTTTCTTTTATTCAACACCTTTTTCATGCCCAATTTAACCTGTGTACCTCTATGATGGCCACCCTCAACTTAGATGATTTGCCTGAGTTGAGGTACAAAGTGTCCAAGGAGGGACCAGGGCCAAAACAAGTTCATTGTAATTAAACGGAAAGGTTAAAAGGCTAAAACAAGAAAATAGGTTAACTTAGGCTAAAATTTGGGATCAAAGGATACTTATTCATATTTGGTTGGTCTTTTAGGAGAAGAGTGGACTTAATCAAACAAGACCTATGATAATGGCCTAACCAACTATTCTACAACCTAGGAAACACTAACCAGACAAGTTCTATATTAAATGCACAAAGTGAACTAGGTACATGCCTCATACACAAATAGTACAGGGTCATAATATCAACTACTACCTATCCAGTTCATGCAATTCTAAGATTTGATTATTTTTTCCCTAATACAAATACCATAACATGATTTACAATGGACGCACATATATTCACAACAAATAATTCACAATTTTTTTGTAGGGGTATCATATTTCTTAAACACTTAAAAACACAAAACAAAACATGTTGGCTGCACTTAGGTTTCTTATTTTACTTCTAATTAACCAAAAACAACACATAATATATATCATGACAAAACACAATACCTAAACATGCCAACTCTACTATGATAGAACACCCTAAGGAAAGGAGGAACGCCAATAGAAACCCCAGGTGGTTTGTAAAAGCTCACCCCCAACTTAAAGTTGATGCACAATCCCTAGTTTATTTTTAGAAAGTAAAGAGCATAAGAGTTTAGGGACATATTTGGGACACTCTAGGAATTAGACACGGGCTCTCCCCCAACAGGGTAATCATGCGGCTCATTGCCAGGAGTAGGTAGCGGTGCGTGACTAAAAGAGGTGCCCAATCCTATCTCGACACACCTCTGTTCATCAATAGTATACTAAATGACAAACTCTATTATGGCTTTCTTTAAGGACTGGCTAAACTCCACGTCTAAGTCACCTTGCTCCTCCTAATCACGTCCTCTCTTAGACCTAATAGCCTGAGCCTTATTATCCTTAACAAAAAGGCCAAATATCAGTGGTGGTGTTCTGGGCAATGAATGCGTAAATAAAGGTATTTGGAAGGATGACAGAAATGTGGCTCTCAGCAAACGTGCACACCTCAGATCTTAGAGTAGCCACCTTATAACGTAGGCTTAATAAATCTAGCACCTGAACCTCGCATAGCTGGTCTCTCATTTGAGCCTTAAAACTATTAATACATACATACAACTCTTTAGTGAACCGCTCTATGGAGGCTATCATCCTAGCCTCTACTCTTGACTCCACTACCTCCCATGTAGTCTGCAACCATTACCAAATCTGAGCAAATTATGTGGCTAATTGAGTATCGGTATGTGTCTGGAGATCACTCAACTCCTATTGTCGATCCACCAACTATTGTAAGAACTCTTGGGACACAGTAACTGTGCCTGCAATTGGTGGACGAGACGACAAAGAAGAAGTTGAACCTGAAGGTAAAGTACCCATAGCCCCCTCACTTCTTGAATTAGGTGAAGATACTACCCTCTAACTACCAATATTAACCTCTCCACCCAATATCAGTCTCTAGACATGCTCAACCAACACTGAATGCCCCTAAAAGCAAGTTGAGCTGGAAGATGTCAAAGGTTGTTCTCTATGTAGTTCAATAGGGTATCAACCAAATATCAGCCATACGAGTGGCCTCGACCCAATGAATAACCTCCAGAATAGGTCGCACTCCTACCACACCTCTCAATATAATTTGATTAAATTATTTACCCAACCCCTTATTATTTGAAGAAACCCTCCACTTTAATTGGTATTTGTTCACAAAATAAATTCTATACCACATAAGAAAAGGAAAGGATGGTCAACTCGCGGAATGCCCTCTTGAATATCTCATCTCGAATCCACCTAGCAGAGTCAATTTCATAGCCGGCTATGAGGCTAGAAATCAGTACAACTCGATCCCATATAAGCATATTGTCCGCAAATGTAAGACTTAATCGGTGAATCACAATAGTCCACCAAACCTTTGTTGCAAAGTGCAACAATGCCTTCTTTGTCTTCCCCTTCCCCCAACCCAAGGGCCATCATTACCAAGCTCAGCTATTTGGTGAGCTACCTATCTCTCTAGTTTTTTCTTTGTTCCCTCTGATCAACATCTCTCATAATGTGCCTACCCCACATAATCTTTAATATATAATCATACATTGTTGTAGTGGTTGGCCCCATAAGCTTTGACCCTAATAAGAATCAACGAATGGTCTCCTTAAATAAATCAACCAGACCCCCTTTGACAAGTGTATGAGCCAATGGGGGCTAGCCTAATGCTCTTTCTTTAGCTAGTGTGCCCAAATACACTGGTGTTGCATAAGATGCATAAAACTTTCTCACAATATCTTAGTAATAAGATCCTGAAGGCTGGGCTATCCAACAAAGTCTATATTGATCAAAAGCAGCCTACAGGTCTGGAGCACCTGCCAAAGTGGCAAGATCAATCTGAGTCTCCTCTATAAAACTGCACGACGGTCTACCCTTCTCAGTGATAGAACTATCCCTTTCATATATGCTTTGTATTCCCTCTACATACCATCTCCAAATGGCCTGAGCAACTGGTACTGTGAAGATGGGTGTGGACTCTTGAGCAGTAGAAGCTGAAAAGGAAACATACTGAGGACCCTGTGTTGTAGAACTATCCTGAGTACCCTGTACTGTATCATCACCCTCATCAGATTAGGATGAATCTATCTCCTTAGCACTGGTATCGGTGTCACGACCCAAAAATTGAGGGTCATGGTGGAATTTGTCGTGGAAGGCATTGCAAGTAAACCTATCACCCAAACTGATATAAAATAATAACTTAATTCCAAAATAAAAGGAAAGACCCCTAGAACGGAGTCAAACCACACACATATATAGTGAAAGCAGAAATACATAGTCAAAGATACCAATAAAATATCCCAAAACCTGGTGTCACAGTGTAAGAACCAACTAATACAACTCAAAGTTAAAATATACATAGGATATCCCAAAATGAACAACTTTGTCTCTGAATACAAATAAGATATAGCCTAAATAAGAAAAGGTAGTAGTCAACTCTGGATGAATAGATCAACGGCTACCTCGAGTAGACTCTAAATACTACCTGAATGAGCTATTCGTACAATGCACTCCTACCTGGATCTTCACTAAAAGGGCTCAATAGAGGTGAGTACGGTGGTCCCCTTGTACTAAGTAGGTATCATAGGCCGATTGAGTAAAGTAGAAAATAGAGCATATAAACACAAACTATGGGCACGTCACCTGCAATTCAAAAATGTCCTAAATGGTAGCATACACCATAGCCACTAATAGTTCTACTATATATATATAATAATAACATGGAGGGGGAAGAAGAATAAGTATACACATACTCCAAATACGGAATATAGAACAAATGGACAAATAACAAGTCATAAACGGAAATACAATCACTTAATAATCACAACATATAGAATGCAATGAAGATGATGATGATGATGATGATGCACGAGGCTATCGCACAACCTCTGTATACACCTACTGAACTCAGCTACGAATATAGGACCCATGAGAGGTTCATCAACCCACACCTATGAGCTCTACTCTTAGGTAGGACCCATGGGTGTTTGTTAACCCGTATAAACCAATATCCAATACCAATATCCAATTCTTCTCTTGGCACATACATCGACAGATGGTTTTTAAAGTTGTCATAGTTTCAATCAGAAAAAGCCAGTATTTCCAATATTTCCAGGGTAGTAGCAATGTTTCATGAATGAATATGATATAAGGATGTAATGATCACAACCAACAAAAATGAGAATGTCTAATATCTAAGTAATATACCAACCATGTGAGCCAAATATACACTCAAATCAACCAACCATCTAGAAACCATAAAGTACAACATGCAAGAAAATTTCATTAATACCATATAATTCCCAAAATCTAGGCTTTTCCCACCAAAAAGAGTGTAATCAAACATACATATATTACTACCAATCTAACAACATCATGCAAGTCCCTATACGGTCACACATACCAAGTAATAGATCAAATCGCCAAATATTATCTATATAGGCCCCCACACGGGCACATAAATTACCTAACACATTTTCCATTATACAACCTGCCCATAGTATGTTTTTAAATTATTATCAACTACCCAACCCAATTTGAAAAAAGTTAAGCCATAACCTACCTCGAATGATGGAATCTCGGTCCAAAAAACTCCAACTATGAAGCATTTCCCTCACAAAAAACCTCAAAATTAACTAACACATAAAAATATGGAATCTACGCATCAAAAAGTCAATGATACTCATATTTCCCACTTTTGAATTGGGGACAAAATGGACCCTTAAATAGGTTTTTGAAAAAAAGTGTAAAATTAGAATTTTCGTCCAAAAAATTCTTTCCCAAGATTAAAGGAACTTATAGGAGAAAACCCGAGTGAAAACAAAGTAAATTTGGTGTTTGAATCGAAGAAAGAATGATTTGGGCCTTTCAAACAAAAATTCCCAGATTCCACCTTTAAATTTGCATTCAAACAAGACTTAAATGATAAAATTAAAAAGTAGTTGAAATAGGAATTTGGAGGTTACACAAGCTTAGAAATGGAAGAAAATGCCCAAAATCTGGATCCCTAAGCTCCAAGTGTCAAAAAATGGTGAAGAAAAACTAAAAAAAAGATTATTTATACTCAGGTGCCAGGTGCCGCTAAAGCGGTCAAGTAGGTGCTTTAGCGATCACCGCTAAAACAGTTAAGTTCTGCTTTAGGTGTACCTGCTTAGCATTCAAGTCTGCTAAATTAGACAAGGGCCACTTGAGTGCCCTCCGCTAAAGCAGCCAAGGACTGCTAAAACGCCCTTGACAACTGGTAGCCAGCTGGTAAAACAACCTAGTGGCACTTTAGTGCCTGCCACTAAAGCAGCCAAAGTGGTGCTTTAGCTGCTGCACAAGCTGAGTGGTGCACCAGTTATGGAGACTTGAAATTCCAAGTCTTTACGGACTTCGTGGATTTCATCCAAAATTCCGAGAATGCAAATAAACTATGCTACCCTATCAAATTTGATACTCTAAACTCAATGGCGATATCAGATTTTTGAAAAAAAATAATTTTCACAGACTTGATCCCTAAGATCTATTTTCACAACTTTCCAAATAGAGGGTCAAAATATTATATAAAAGACGTAAAACCACGCCAACTATGTTACCAAGCTAAAATCAACATTCAGAATCTATTGGCACAGTCCATTTTTCCATCTGATACACAGATAAAAAGATGTTAACTGAAGTCAACTAATAAGCCTTTAAGACCACAAAAATATAATCTCACATAAATTATACCAAAATGCATTGGGAACCATGCCAATCACCCCCTCACCCTAGAAATACCATAATCAATCACGAAGAGAGGTAAATAATCACATTAAAATAAATATTTCACACAAATCACCAAAAGTTAGGTCATTACATCATCCACCACTAAGAATCCAGTTCATCCTCGAACTAAGGGAAAAAAATTATCAGATTTAGTGTAAAGCTGGAGATAACTACTATGCATATCAAAATCATCCTCCCAGTTAGACTCCTCTATAGGTCGATGCCACCACTTGACCTAAACAACAGGAATGACTCTAGAATGCAACCATCTAACATAACTTACTAGGATAGAGACAGGCTCTATGACAAAAACAAGCTCTCATCTAACTAGACTGAATATCGATGAATGACATGAGACTCTTCTGGAATGTAAAGTCAAAGCATTTAAACATGAAAAACTAGATGAATTGTTGATAAGTCGGGAGGTAATTCTAACTCATTGGCCATATTCCTAATAGTCTAAAGAATCTCAAAAGGTCTAATATACCTGGGGCTAAGCTTGCTCCTTTTTCCAAACCTCATATCTTTCTTCATGGGTGACCCATGAAGCAAAACACGATCAACAACACTGAATCTCAAGGCATGAAGTCTATAATTGGCATAGAACTTTTGCCTACTCTGAGCTAGTTGAAATCTATCCTGAATGACCCAAGCTCTATCGAAAGACTAACGAAGTAAATCTGTACCTCGAGGTCTAATCTCCAAAACATCAAACCAATCAACTGGAGAGCGACAAAGCCTACCATACAAAGCCTCGAACGAAGCTATCTCAATACAAGAATGATAGCTATTATTATACATGAACTCTGCAAAATATAGATGTTGCTCCCACTAACCAACAAAGTCTATCACACAAGCGCAGAGCATATCCACCAAAACTTAAATAGTCCACTCTGATTGATCGTCAATCTAGGGGTGAAATGTTGTACTAAGATCAACCTGAGTACCCAAATTCTCCAAAAAAAGGTCTTCCATAAGTGAGTTATGAACACTGAACTTAATCTGAGATGATAAACACTAGCACACTATAAAGATGGACTATCTCATGAATGTGGATATAGGACAACCTCTCTATATTGTAGAAAACCTAAATCGAAATGAAATGACCAGATTTGGTCAATCGATCCATGATGACCCAAACACTATCAAAACCACAATAAGTGTGAGGCAACCCAGTCATAATGTCCATAGTGATCTGCTTCTATTTCCACTCGAGAATAGGCAACCTCTAAAGCAAACCACCAGGTCTCAAATGCTGAGCCTTCACTTGCTGGCAACATAGGCAACAAGCTATAAAATCTGCTACATCCGTCCTCATACCACCCCACCAGTAATGTTGTATCATATCATAATACATATTAGTCACACCCCAAAAGATGGAATACCTGGAACAAGAGCCTCCTCCAAAATACATCTAATCCAATGACCCATTCTTGGAAAACAAACTCGGCCTCTAATCCTCAAAACACCATCTAAATCAAGTGAGGCTTCCTTAGCCTCACCACTTAACACCTTATCCGAATCACTCTTAACCTAATATCATCAACCTGATAAGTCCAAATCTTCATATCAAAGAAGACCTAGCCTCCACGAATGCCAAAACATACCTAGGTGTCAAAATATCAAGCCTAAGAATCTGGTTCAGAAAATACACCAAGCTACCCATCCTAGTTGACTTCCAACTTAAGACATCTATAACCATATTAGTCTTACTCGGATGATAGAGAATAGTCAAGTCATAACCCTTAAGCAACTCAAGCTAATGGCACTACATCATATTAAGATCTCATTGGGTGAAGAAATACTAAAGGCAAGATGATTCGAGAAAATATCACAACGGACTCCCTACAAATAGTGCCTTCATAACTTCAAAGCAAATACAACCGCACATAACTCCAAATCATGGATAGGGTAATTCTTCTCATAGGGCTTCAATTAATGAGAAACATAGGAAATTACCTTACCCCCTTGCATCAACACTCCTAAACCAACACCAGAAGCATCACTAAAGATTGTAAAGCACACACCCTCCTTGGGAAAATTCAATATCGAAGCCGAAGTCAACAAATCCTTATGCTTTTGAAAGCACACCTCGCAATCATCGAACAATTGAAAGGAAATATTCTTCTAAGTCAACTTGGTCAACAGAGAAGTAATTGATGAAAACCCCTCAACAAAATGCTAATAGTAGCCTGCTAAACTAACAAAACTCTGAATCTCGATGGGAGAAGTAGGCCTAGACCAATCACGAACCACTGCAATAATCTTGGTTGGATCGACCATAATACCATCCTTGGTCACCATATGACCCTAGAAAGAGGAAGATTCTAACAAAAACTCACACTTAGAGAACCTAGAGTGCAAATTCTCATCCCTCAATCTTTGAAGAACAATTCACAAATGCTCCTCATGATTGACCCCATTCTTTGAAAAAACCAAGATATCATCTATAAATACAATGATAAAAGAGTTAAGATACGATTAAAATACCTAGAGCATCAACTCCATGAATGTAACTAGGGCATTAGTCAACCTAAAATACATGACTAAGAATTCATAATGACCGTACCTAGTCTAAAAGACGATCTTTGGAATATCTGAAGCTCTAATCCATAATTGGTGATACCCAGACCTCAAATCAATCTTTAAAAACATTAAAGCATTCTAAATCTGATTGAATAAATCATCAATATGAGGAACAGAGTACTCTTTTTTAACCATCTCCTCATTCAACTATCGATAATCAATATACATATTCATAGACCCATTCTTATTTTTAATAAATAAGACAAGCGTACCCCAAGGTGATATACTAGGTTGTATAAACCCCTAATCCAACAACTCCTGCAATTGATCCTTTAATTCTTTTAACTCTATAGAGGCTATCCTATTAAGAGGAATTGAAATAGGCTTAGTGCCTATCTCAACATCAAAAGCTAAGTCAATATCTCAATTCAAAGGTATACCAGGCAAATCCATAGGGAAAACATCCATAAATTCATGGACAACACAAATAGAATCCAAGGAATAAGGGGAAACAACACTAGTATCACAAATGTATACCAAATAAGACAAGCATTCTCTCTCAATAAATAATTATCCTGAAGGAAAGATATAAATATCTTAGGACCCGAATGAAGCACACCCTTCTAAGATACTTGGAACACCCAGTGATGCTAAATCCACGATCTAAGCTTAATAATATAGGATAACATAGAAAGGATCTAATCAATTCATACTCTAGATGACATCAAAATCCACCATAGCAAGGACAATCAGATTTACCCAAGTCTCACACCTCGCAAAAGTCACAACACAAAATAGGCACACTCAATCCACCTCTAAAAAGTCTCCCACAACATAGATACATGAATAGGAACATCACGAGGCTCACAAGCAAAATCAAAACGCAAATCAAAATATGCAGACACAAAGAAGAGTGCCGACCCTAAATAAAATAACATAGATATAGATCTAAAACAAATAAGAACAATACCTGTGATGACTGCATCAGAGGCCTCTGCCATTGTCCTATCAGGTATAACATAACACTTTCCACATCCACCACCTAGCAGAGTAGCTTTACGACCACTACCACGAGCATTACTACCTCTGTCTCTCGCACCTCTAGTGGAACCTCTACCTCTCACAGTGGATATATGACCAGTTCTAAACCCATGATGACAATAATCCTTGGCCATATGTCATCACAAACAAAGAAAATCCTATGGCCCAACTCAATAGAAGAAGGTCTGGCTGAGCCAGGATGACCATCCAAAGCTGCTAAACCAAAAATCCCACTATCCGAGCTCTACAAGGCTTCCTACAATGGTCTTTCACGATACCTATAAAATCCTCTAGAATCTCTACCATGAAAAATATGACCCTGAACATACCCTAATGGTGCACCTTCTTTGTGCCTCCTTGAGATGCTTGAAGAATATATTCAGTCACCTTGTCATGATCCACATACTCTGAATGATATCCCATACACTATCACCTAAGTCATAGAAATATGAAGAGAAACATCCAACCTCTTCTTGAACTTTTGAATCTTCTCAGACTCTATGGTAATAAAAGCATAAGAATATCTAGACACGGTATGTAAACATGCCTTATACTCTGCAACAGTCGTAGAGCCGTGCTCTAAGCAATCAAACTCATCTCTTATCTGATCCCTTAAGTTGAAAGGCACAAACTTTTCCAAAAAGGCCTCAGCAAACTGATCCCAAGTCATCTTTGGAAAACTAGGAGGTCGGCAACCAACAAGTGCCGTCCACTATTCTCTGGTTGTACCTCTTAACTGATAAGTAGTATATGCCACCCTATATAACTCAAGTGAACAAAGGTTATGTTACTTCTCATGACCATTCATCAAGAACTCATAGGCATCCTCACCTACAACACAACCGAACCAAGGAGGACCCAAATAAGGAAACCTCTCAAACCTTTTCCGATCATCAGAAGACATAACTATACTTAAAATAATAGGAAACATAATAAATTTGGCTTTCTTAGAACCCATCTAAGGAGGCATTATAGAAGAAGGATAAACTCCAGATCTTGAAATACCATGCATAGATAATGGTATTAAAGAAGGAACCATACCTAGAGTCTATGGAGTACCAAAAGTAGATATCGGTACAATAGAAAGATCCATACTCAGAATAAAGAAACACTATAAGTAGACTCTGGCATACATAGAGGAACAATACTTAAAGATGGAGGAACACCAGGTCCACAAATAGGAGAACCCTCCAAACGGGTCAACAATCAAACCAAAAACTCCTCCAAGACTGGCAGAAGAACTCTGCAGGACCGGAGTAGGCCCTATAACTCAAAAATGCTCAACCTGAGACTCGGAGAATATTCCCCTTGTGCTATCTCTGGATGGGGGAAAATCTTTATTCTCGTCCTCCATGTTGAGCTAGACCACAACTGGTAACTCGCCCCTATACTAGAGTCTCTATTCGGATAATGAATTCGTATCTCTAGCATCTCTAGATCCAATCCTTATTATCTATACAAAAAAAAGTGAAATATGATGTAGAACACAAGGTATGAAAGATCTGTATGATACAAAATAAAATAAGGGGAGTTTTCTAAAGATATCTTATAGCCTCTCAAAGATAGATATAGACGTCTATGTATAGATTTATGAGAGTCTATTAGACACCCTATTCTTACACTATTAAGACTAATGAAATTGGCTACTCTGACACTAATTTGTTAGGACCCAAAAACCAAATGTCATGATGGCACTTTTCTTGGTAGTCCTTGACAAATAATCCTATCACCCAAACTAATATGAAAGGATAACAAAACATCAAAACCCAAGGCAAGAACAATAAAATAAAGTCAGACCACACACACATTTAGTAAAAGTGGAAATACATAGTAAAAAAAACAATACAATATTCCCAAACTTGGTATCATAGTGTAAGAGCCAACTCATAGAACTCAAAGTCAAAATATACATAGGATATCCCGAAATGAACAACTCTATCTCTAAATAAAAATAAGACATAGTCTAATTAAAAGGGTAGGAGTCAACTACGAATGCATAGATCAATCGCTACCTCGAGTATACTCCAAATACTATCTGAATTAGCTATTCATGTGGTGCACTCATACCTATATTTGTACTAAAAGGGTGTAGTAGGGATGAGTATAGTCTACTTGTACTCAATAGGTATCATAGGTCAACTGTGTAAAGTAGAAAATAAAGCATACAAACACAAAAACTAGGCTTGTAGCTGATCGCTAAGTGACCAAGTAACACTTTAGTTCCTATCACTAAAGCAGCCAAAGTGGAACTTTAGCGGCTACACCACCTGTGGACACTTGGAATTCCAAGTCTCCGTCGACCTCTCGAGATTTATCTAAAATCCTAAGAATGCAAATAAACTATGCTACCCAATCAAATTCGATGCTCTGGACTCAATGAAAATATGATTTTTTTTAAAAAAATATTATTTTTAAAAAATCGATCCCTGAAACCTATTTTCACAACTTTCTAAATACAGGATCGAAATGAGATATAAAAGTCATAAAACTACACAAACCATGTTACCAACCTAAAATCAATGTTTTAGATCTGCTAGCGTAGTCTGTTTTGCCATACGGCACACAAATCCAAAGATGTAGACCAAAGTTAACTAATAAGCCTTTTAAGACAACCAAAATTCACAATCTCACATAAATCACACTAAAATATATTAGGAATCATGTCAATCATGCCCACATCCCAAAAATACCACAATGCAACTATTGGGAGAGGTACAATTATTAAATCATATAGAAATAAGTATTACATACAAATCACCAAAAGTTAGGGCATTACAATTGAATACAAACTCCAATCCCTTCTCAGATTGAAGGATGGTTGAATCTTTGTTACTTGTATTAGAACTAGTCTCGACCTCTCCTTTATTTGAGGTCCAGTCTGAATAACAAAAGCTGGCTATCTTAGGTCTTAAATTAAAATGCCTGTGCTGGTATAGACATAGAGCTCGGGTGAATTTTGGCCTTGTATACTGCTTGTCTCTAGGTATGGCCCCTAGTCTGGTGTGGATCCAAGGGTGCATTGTCATCTCTCATGGGGTAATCCTTCATAAATTTACTCTCTTTGGGAGACACATCACTCAAGCTGGATCACACACCCTTTTTTGGTGTAGATTTGGGTGCCATAATACCTGTAAAATAAGTTTTCAATGATTGAAACACAATAATGGGAAAGGAAACAAAATCAAAATTAAAATTCTAACTCAAGGTCTACCCACTCCCTTTCCTATGGGCCCTTAGGTAGGCTCATGGTAGAAAACTGAGGGTATTTCAATTTCTTCTAAAAATTCACCATCCAACACAAATAATTTGGCAATTTTCAGACCAATTTTGATCACTATAACATGCATGAATTCAACATCCATAAGTATTTCAAACTTTATTCTAGTTAATCAACTTCTACTCTAGTATAAAGTGCATACGTAGGTTCTAATCAAGTTTGAAGCACAAAAGGCCTTATCTTAAGTGAATATTGTAGAATATAAAGAAGACATAGTGTTTTCCCCCCCAAATCTAAGTGTAATATGCAAAGAATGTGGAATGTGGGGTAGAATTTGCCTTTTAAACTTTTGAATGGAAGAGGAAGAGTTTAAATTTAAGTGGAAAGTTATAACTATTGAGTTAATGGGTTAAAAATTAGGTTAAAAGGTTTTTATTTCAAGGGTTTATCGAATTGGTTTTGGTTGAATGGGCCAGACCCATATTTAAAAAAAAATTTGGCCCAAATAGTTGGGCCCTACCTTTACCCCTACTTACGTGCCATAAGTAGTACCTATGGTCTGGTAGGTAGGGCTCGTAGGCCTCTACAACCCTATTTTACTCTAGTTCCTACGACCCAACCTATAGGGTCATAGGTAGGGATCGTTGGTTGAGGTTTAGAGACCCAAAATTTTCTTTTGATTCCCACAACTCAACTTACTTATTGTGGGTTGGACTTACGACCCCATAGGTTGAGTTGTAAATCCACTTACCTGTCTGAACTTTTGCAATTTTTACCACTCTCCGATTACTTCTCCATTCTTTTAACCTGTAAAACAAAAACAAAGTGAGCACTAAATCCTTGGGTTTCCCCCCAACAAGCCCATGGATCGCCTCCCATACAACACCTGACATAACTCAGATCCCTTGGCTACACATAATTCGCAGAGGCTAACATTCTCACACACTTGCAACTCCTCTATGATTCCTATGTAATGCTTAACATAATGCATGTTCACCTTGAATGGGGCATATTTATCTCACTTTATCTTAATTGTACCATGTGGAAATACTTTTACGACGATGAATATTCTAGACCACCTAGACTTCAGCTTACTAGCAAATAAGAAAAGTCTCAAATTATACAACAAGACCATATCAATAGGTTGGGATACCTTCTTCTCAATCTTCTTATTATGGTACAACTTTATCTTCTTCTTTTACAAGGTTAAAAATTCATAAACACGGAGGTGGAACTCATCAAACTTATTCATCATAGCTATTCTCAAATGGGCAGTGTCACTTCAATCAAAATTTAGCTTCTTCAACACCCACTGTTCCTTGTGCTCAAGTTTAGCCGACAAGTAGCATGCCTTGCCGTACATAATTAGATAAGGTAAGGCACCTATGTGAGTTATGTAAGTTTTCCAATAGGCCATAAGTGCATTATCTAACTCTGTCGACATATCAGTCTGATTGGAATTCACATTTTTTTCCAAGATGGACTTGATCTTATGGTTGGAGACCTCAACTTGACCACTTATCTGCAGATAGTAAGGTGTTGCCACCTTATGTTTCACTCCATATTTCTCTAGTAGGTCTTTGAACAGACGATTGCAAAAATGGGACCAACCATCACTGATAATAGCTCGTAGAGTACCAAATCGAGAGAAAATGTTTTTTAAATATTATAACACTTCGACTTTCATTATTGGGAAGCATAATTGCTTCCAACCACTTAGACACATAGTTAACTACAACCAATATGTACTTTATATCATGTGAACTCATGAATGGACCCATGAGGTCAATACCTAACACATCAAACATCTCAAGCTCAAAATAGGTGTCATGGGGAGCTTATGCTTCTTTGAGATATTGCCCTGCCTTTGGCATTGGTCACTAGTTTAAGCATAGTCATGTGCATCTTTATAAATCGTCATCCAATAGTAACCATATTGTAGAATTTTGTAGGTTGTGAGAGTAAGTACAGGGTGACCCCCAACTAGAGATGAATAGAAGGCCTCTTAAATACTTATTATCTCAACTTTGGGAATACACCTTCGAATCACACCATCCGCACACAACTAAAATAAGTAAGGTTCATCCCAAAATAACTTTCATACCTAATGAATGAATCATTTTCTATGCTAAAATGACATATTCTTTAGGATGAGGTCACTTACCAAATAATAGTAAAAATTAACAAACCAAGGGATTATGGCTTGTGATGCTACCAAGATGCAACATTCAGAAAAGTATCATCAATATTAAGCTTATCCCCTAGTTTAAGTATTGCCTCCTTGACACGATCCAAACTAGGGCCTAGTCATGTCAGGTACCTTAAGTCCAACCGAGACCCGAGACCACCCCTAATACCCAGCCATAACCACCCAACACCCTATATCCAATGAGTTTTGAACATATAACTAGATAGAACAATAAGTAACAAAGACAAAAATAAAATCCATAACCATAACCAACCAATAATCCAATCAAATATCCAACCGGTGTCAGCCTAAATACTAATACCAATGCCAAGACTGAAACTGATACCGACACCGCCCAGGCCCATAGTAGTCACACAAAACCTCTAACCTAAAACAAAGAACATCTAATTAGGACATGCCCCCGACCATTTCCAAAATTAGAGTAAGAAAAATAACCAAAAGTATGACAAGAAATCCATAGCATGAAATGAAGTCTTTTGAAGTATGAAAGTTCACCATTTCATTCTAACAAAAATGTTGTCCCTGAATCCAAGTCACTGAGCAGGAGAAGAAGTATGGCCAGTTCCTGCATCGTATGGGGATTAACACTCAAAGATGGGTTAGCGAATGAATGCTAGTATGTACTCAAGATTAAGAATAAAATAATTCCATTATTCAAAACCAAAGTAAATAACTATATGCTATCACATACATACATATATACCATGATAGGAAAGGGAACCGGGTTTAGCATTTATTTAAAAACATTAACCTAGGATGTTTTTCTTGACAGTCCTAAAACTACCCATGGGCTATATGGGTCCATTTTTACCCCTTGAACGGACCCTAATATATGTAGCTGCAAGAATCAGAGATATCATAGGGGTCAGGGATTCCCGTGTACCCTTCGACCTCAATGATACATGTTTACAATTATAAACCTAGGGATTCCCATGTACCCCTCAAGTATATGGTGACCATGAACAAACCTCATGTCGGAAAACATGAGTTTTCATTGTCCATACATTAGACTCACACCTTCACGGCTAGCTATCACAACCCGCTATAATTGTCCAATTAAAACCTTTAACACATAACTAAACCACCAATTCTAGAGTTTATTATCGAGGCATTATGAAGTGGTATCATGATAAAACTAAACTCACTCCCATGATTGAGGGGTGAGGTGGTCGTTGTCAAGTAACCCAATATAAATTGGGGTCGAATCTCAAGGAGTGAATACTATAGACTTCAAACCTACGGGTGTTCAAGTTAGTATAAGGTTACCCGGAATGCTAATGAAAACAACATGTATAAATAAATGGGGGAATTGTTTGAAACTTTTCACACAAACTTCCACAAGTAGGCGGTAAATGCTATCTTCAGTTTGAACTCAAGGTTTGGAGAGATCTTGGGATTACGTATCCTTAGAGGTAAAATATGTGGGATAATGTCAGTTTATTATGGAATTTAGTTGTTAATTAACGAATAGGATAGGTCAAAGATCATTGAGGTCAATCTTTCAATAAAACCCCAACTATTTCACCCATTGTCTTTTTTGAGCACCTAACAAGTGTGGAGTTTATATAACCACCTAAAACCTCAACCAAGCATCCCTATTTCTAGGATGATGCTCTTGACATGATTTACACTCCCTAAACACTTATTTATAAGTTTACAAAGGGTAGTAAACCATAGGCTTAGTTGTACACCATTGCTTTATCCCCTGTTAACCCTCTTTTAAGAATGTTACGGGTTACCTAATATTCATCTAAATCCCTCTTTCGAGGATGAAAAAGGGTTTCTAGAGCTTAGAGCTTTCACTCATCAAACCTATTTGGATATTTGGAGTTTTCACCCATCAAATTCCAACACATAAGCTCAAGCTATGGTGAAATCCATACCCAACAACTAAAATCCATGCAAACATAACAATACCCACACACAATCATACTCTAGTTTAACATAATCTAATAACTAAATTATTTAGCTACTCTTGAAGAAAGTAAAGAAAAATATACCACGTGGATCATCAAAAGAATTCATTCATCATAAAGTAACTAAGAAATTTGAGTCTCCAAAGTTAAATACAACTTGCCCAAATTAGGGTTTCAAGCTTGGAATTCCAAAATACCTTAAGAGTTAAACAATACCCAAAGAAGAAAGGTTTTTTTCTTATATATGATTTGGGATTAGTCCATGACATTTTACAAATATGCCCTTGGGCTTGTTCTCTCTGATCCACGATCACGTGTGTTTATCTGTAACCACAGTTATGCAACCGTAGTTAGGTTCTATGACCACACTTTGCTGACCACCTGTACTTACTACGACTATGGCCAAAGGACTGCGGTTGTGATAACTGAGGTTGACGGTTTCAGGTTTTCAGTTGCACTCCTTTTTCTTCCATTTGCTCCCTTTTTTGCTTCATTCTACATATAGCACCTTCTCTACTTTATACCTGCAAAATATGGGTTTTAGTGAACTTAAATCCATATAATGCCTTATTTTCTAATATAAAACATGGTAGTATGCTTGACTGATTAGTGCGAATGAGTGGTAGGATTACCACTCATCAATATCCCAACTTAGACCCTTACTTGTACTCAAGTAACACTACCTCTTACCATGAGACCCTTTCCATGTATTCCCTTATTTATGTTCCTAATGACCATAAAGACTTCAACTTGGTTGCTACCACAAAAAGCTTTTCACACATGGATAGAAAAGTAGTAACAATACCCCTCATCATTAAATGGAGTGACGAAGGATGCATTGGATCTTTGGGAGCGACTATGTGACAATTACTCACACTCTAGAAATAACTCACAAGCCGGCTACAATAATGTTAAACATCCACTTATCTCACTGTGTGGAAAATGACAAAATCACCCACCTTAATTAACTCACATACCTCCTCAAAAAGAAAGAAAGGTTCACACATCTAGTTACACATTATGCAACAAGGAAGTTTAAGTGCAATCACTCACTCTCTCAAGTAACTCTCTATGTTACAAGTACCATGCCATAGGCTTGCCCCTATTTTCAATCACCACTACAATGACCACACTTGGTTGGAAATCACAAAGGGATTTTTGATCTTATAATGTAGGTTTAGGGTAGGATAGGATAAGAATTTAGGACAATAAGGTTATACCCTCCTTGAACTTCTACATTATATACTCATCACTTTTTGATTATTGGGCCACTTCTTTGTCTTTTTTTTCTTTACCCACTTTGTATCTATTTCCTTATCTAAAGTCTTTTCACCTTTTTTCCTCACTTCTTATGCTTGCCTCAAGTTTTATGAAACTCATTCTTTCAATGGACTATGTTTTCCTTCAAAGAAAAATGCTACTTGCTAGATTTGAAGGTTCTTTTTCTTTTTATGACTTCGTGGATCACTACACTTCCTTTCTCTTCCCATAACCCCCAACTTAGGCTTCTATTCTTAATTTGCATTCTTATGTTCAAGGAGGATAGGGTTCAAGAGAGTGTAAGCAAAAGTGACACGACTTATAATGTGGTTGCCAAAGAAAAGTCCAAAGGCTCAAAGAGGGTGGCTAGGGGTAACTCCTATGTATTAGTGGTCATTTTAGGCCAAAGTAGTCTTCCAAAATCACACAATAGCCTATTATCATTTTACCCACCAAGCACAACCAAAATTTAGTTTTGAAAGAGTAATAGGGAAAGTTCTAGATGGTACAAGTACATATAAGATATAGACAATTAAGCTCACACACATGGCATATGAATGTTATCAAGGGGGTCAATTGTTCTCCTCTCTCAAGACAAGGGTGGAATATCCCTAATTTTTTTGCAATTAACTTTCGAAGTCAAAGAAAGAGAGAGAATGTCATTACAAAGTTGCTCACATCCATGACTTTGTCTTTTACAAAATTTTTTGGATGGAGGGGGCATTTGCTTTTGTACCCAAACCATGTATAATTTTTCTAATTATGGAAACAACCCAAGCTATCGACTTACATTGCAAACTATATTATAGAAGAACATCCATATGGTTACTAAGACTTTACCAATAGGTGTAAATGCAAATCCCAATCATTGATGCCATAGGTACTCAAACTTTCCTTGCATCTATGGTTAGAATCTAAAACCAGTAATTAATGAAACAAGAACAAAATAACTACTCTATGAAGATGTGGGAGACATCAGAGTGATCGGATATTACAACCCAAATAAAAAATAAGAATTATCCAAAAGAGAAGTAAAGTATGCAAAATATAAATAATATATGCCCAAATTAAATAAATTAGGAGACACCCCCAACTGAAAAGGTAGCAGTGTGCCCACTACATAAATAATTAAGGATAAAAGAGATAGGGGTTCTCGCTTAATCCGTATCAAGGAATGACCACTCAGCCGGGGCCTCATCGTCACTATCCACCTAAGATGTAGGCCCTTCATCCCTCTTTTTCTCCCTTGTGATCATCTTTTCATATGTGCTCTGGAGGTCTCAGGTTGATGCAACCAAAGAAGAGTAGGCTATATCATGCCGATCAATAGTAGTTTTTTGCTACTTTTGGTCCTCTTTGTACTTGTCATAATCGGCACGTGACACATATGAGTGATGGATGGTGGATGGCTCTCCCGATTCTTGAGGCAATCTAGACACAAGCTCTTTAATTATTCCAATATTAACTCTAATCTTTTTAAGAGGTCCCATGGGGGTTTGCCTATGAGGTTCAGGTTTTCTACATGTTGGCTCTTCCAAGTTGATCTTTATTTTCTTGCTTTTGCCTAGTGCTCCCTTTCATCTAATCCTCAATGGATAGATGGGGGTGCTATGACACACCTATGTATCACTAGCATACTCTTCCAACCATGCTCTCTTGCTAAGCCTAGTAATCAAAAAAGGGTAAAAGAGATTTGTACCACCTTGGTTTTTAAAATAATCTATTTCATTGACCACGAGTTGACCAACATCTAATGGAATGTCATCTAAAATACAAGCAATCATATGAGCATGTAATTCAGGGACTACTGTCATATGATTACAAAGAGATACTCGGGTACAAATAATGTGTAACCATATTCGAGCGTTGAAAGTGAAGTTGTTCATGGAAATATTGCTTTTAGTTTTGGTCCACAAAACTTCCTTTCCGGTACATAGCCATTGTGCCCACCAATTCCCTGATTTACACCTCTTTTTATTTTAATTAACCCATGTCTGCCCATTTGAGCCTATAAACATCATTGATTTGCTTAGCCGTAACTTTCACCAGCTTTCACCGAATCTTTACAATCATATTGAGTGGGTTCGAGAAAGATACTTCATTAATATTGGCTTAAAATTTATGAAACCATTGTTAATTTTCAAGGTATGGATCCGAGGCAAAGCACTTCCACCTTGTTGCTTCAAGTTTGTCATGTAAGGTTGGTAGTTTCTCTAGAACATTATCCAAACACATCCCTCTTCCCAAAAGCAACTTTGTCTTTGAAAGATTACTGTAATAGTGAGTGTGGCATTCAGGTGCCATGAATCAAATATGATCATACTTATCTACGAGGTTGTCCTGAAAGCACTAAACAAGCATTATATCTTTCGATGTCATTTTAATCATGCAAGTTGTGCTATATTGATCATTAAATTTCATTGGACTAAGTTCTTCGAGTTTCCTGGCTAAAAATTAGAAGTGCAGTATTTTTGACCTGGTAGGGACCTGTCCTCAGTTACTGTAACTGCGAGTTAGAACCGCATTCACATTACCGCAATTTTAGACTGCTAACATGTTCTATTATATGGGTGGAAATGAAAGTCATGCGAACAATGCTACAGTTGTGTGTGAATGTACCCTTCAAAAAGCAAATATTACTATTGAAAGTTCATTTGAGCAATTTATCAAACACTTGGCGTACATATCTCATTTGTCTACCTTTTGTACACACTATTGGGTGTTCAATATTTTCCCACTTATGCAAAACTCAATCATACAACCAACATCACACTAATAATAAATATAATAATATGGAAAGCATAACCAATAGCAATTTTAGTCCCTTTCTTAATCATGCACTCTATGGCCTATTTTCAATAATAAAAGCATAAATTAATGTCACTTACTAGAGTTGTGATGCAAAAAGGAATGTGCAAAGAGGTTGTTTGAGAGCTCAAAACTTGACCAAAATTTAGCCTAACTTTGAGAGTACAATCTTGAAAGGGAGTGTGAGGGAAATGAGGGGAAACTAAGATTTAAATGACTGAGGTGGCCGCGACCGCGGTCAAGGGACCGCGATTGCTGACACCAGTGCAACTACGATCGCTCATGGGGGTCGCGATCTTGGTAAAAGAGAGTAGTTTTTCTCCCCTATTTTCCCCAATTCAGCATCTTACTCAATTTTTCTAGATTTTTCCTTGCTCAAATTTTTCAAAGTAGACTTGCACACTTTACCTTTTTAAGCTCGTTCAATGCAATCCAAAGTTCCACAAATGCACGGGTTATTCAAATAAAAAAGACAACATCTAGATTAAGAGATCATACAAAAAAGTATACGAGCCACTCTCTTGGCATTTGTGGGTTGCCTCCTACCTAGCGCCTTAGTTATTGCCGTGTCACGATGTCTTTGTTCTTTTACTATCACGGCGGGTACTCAAACCCCTCATCATTCACTTTCTCATTTTCAATGTCCACCACAAATACTACTTGGAGTTCTGCAGTTTGCTTCTTTGACTTGCAAATTTTGAATGAGATCTCATTTTTTTGTACCATAAATTTTATCTCCCCCAGCTCTAGATCGACAATGGCTCTTCCGGTGGCTAAGAAAGGACGACCAAGAATGATAGGCACATCTTGGTCTATCTCACAATTCAATACTACAAAATCCATCAGGAGAATAAATTTATCCAACTTCACAAGGACATCAAACAATATACCCACCAGCCTTTTATAGACCGGTCCGCTATCAAAAGTTGCATCGAGGTTGGTGTAGGAGTGTCCAAGACAAGTTTATTATAGATGACAAAGGGAATTAGGTTGATTTTTGCACCAAGGTCACAAAGATCTTTTCAAAACTCATGAGTCCCAATGGTACAAGGGATAGTGAATGCTTCGGGGTCATCTTTCTTTTCCACAACTTTGCTATCCATGATAGTACTACACCCATGAGTAACCTCGATGGTATCTCCCTCAACGAGCTACTTCTTGGACATTAATTTTGCGTATCCAAAAATATCATGGATCACCTCGAGTTGTGGGATATTTATTGAAAGATTGCTAAGTTTTGTCATAAATTTTCTTAATTTGTCACTCTCTTCTATTTTATGCAATCGTTGAGGGAACGGGGGAGGAACATGGATAGTTGGCATTGCTTCTCCTTGTGTCTTTTAAACTTTTCCCACTTTCTCATCGTTTTATCTATCTCTTTCTCATCATTTTCCTCTTCTTTATGGCGTCACCTCCTTTGCCTTGGCCTTGGGCATATTTTCACTCACATCTCCTCTAAGGGGCTCGTCAAGTGCTTTTCCACCTCTAGTTACAATTGCTAGGACTTGTTCTTCATTATTTGGGTTAGAAATTGTGTCACTCGGAAGTCCACCTGTAACCCTTGCATTTAGATTGAGTGGAGATTTGCTCGACTTAGGTCTCCAATTGTTTGATGGAGGTAGAGTGAGATACCATCGTTTGGGAGAGAACGGAGAAGTCACCCTTCAACCCACAAACCATTTTGTCCGTACTTTCAACTCTACTCAAGATTGTTGCTAAAACATCTTCGGTCTTGAAATTTTCAAGGTGGATGGCATTTGACTCTTTGGCCTTAGCCCTATCATAAAGAGGAATGTAGCGGTCATAGTCACGTTTCCTATCTCTCCTATCTTTCTCTCGGTCTCCATCCATCTAATCTTGGTTCCCACCTTGCCTTTGATAGGCGAGGTGGGAACCCCCCGAATAGTTTACGAAGTACTAAATTTCTTCATCCAACATATTTGTCTCATCATCATCTTTATCAGGCCTTGATGCTATGGAATTTACCGCCTTCGCAGGTGCACCCATAACATGTTTTGTTAAAAGCTTAAGTTAGGTCATCATCTTGACCATGTTCTCCTCCTTCTCATCTTATTTTCTTTGATTATTAGTTACCACAGAGGTAGTAGAAGGGGTCCTAGGAGAATCGGCATCACGGGTGTGCCACCCTCAGTATTTTTTATTCTTCACCTATCAATCGGAAGGCAGCAAGATGATACAATTTTACTATAGAGCCACCCACCGCATTATCCACTATAATTTTGTTCAATGGGTCAAGAGCTCTATAGAAATTCTCAAGGAGCATTTTATATGGGACTTCGTGATTTTGACATTGAGTTAGCTTTCCATTAAATCTCTCCCAAACTTCAAACAGTGGTTCTCCATTCATTTGCCAAAGGTTCACAATATCATACCGGTTTTGAAACATTTTAGATGGTGGGAAATATCTATCAAGGAACACCATGGTAATCTCCCCCCAAGATATAATTAAGCCAAGTGGAAGTGAGCGGAGCCATATCACCATTTTTTCCATTAGTGAAAATGGGAAGAGTCGAAGTCGAATGGATTCTTGTGTAATATGCACTATGTTAAATGGCGCACAAACATTGACAAAGTTCTTCAAATGGACATTTGGGTCCTCATATGCTTGACCCCCATATAATCCTTTCATTTGCAACATGTAAAGCATAACACTATTCACATTTAACACACCATTCCCATCGGTTGGTGGGATGCGAATTGCACTTATTTGCCCCGCCTTATTTAATTGTCCCTCATCGTCAAGTAGAGAATAAAAGGGGCCCAAATTACTTGCATTATTGCTCATCACTCTGTTCACACTTTTATCACCTGCAAAATATTTAAAAACAACAAATAAAGTAAATTACCCCACTCCGGGTATTCCCAAGCAAGAATAGCACCACAAAAGTGAAATCTATATTTCACTCTTTGGCAACAATACTATTTTGATAACGGTCAACTCACTCCTATGATTGAGTGGTGAGGCAGTCGTTATCAAGTAACCCAATGTAAATTGGAGTCGAATCTCAAGGAGGGAATGCTATAGACTTCAAACCTATGGGTGCTCAAGTTACTATAAGGTTACCCAGAATGCTAATGTAAACAACATATATAAATAAATGGGGGAAGTTTTTGAAAACTTTTCACACAAACTTCAACAAGTAGGCGGCAAATGCTATCTTAGGTTTGCACTCAAGCTTTTGAGAGATCTTGGGATTACGTATCCTTAGAGTTAAAGCATGTGACATAATGTTGGTTTATTATGGAATTTAGTTGTTAATTAACAGATAGGCTAGATCAAAGATCATTGAGGTCAATCTTTCAATAAAACCTCAACGACTTCACCCATTGGCCCGTTCGAGCACCTAACTAGTGTGGAGTTTATATAACCACCCAAAACCTCAACCAAGCATCCCTATTTCTAGGATGATGCTATTGACATGATTTACACTCTATAAACACTTATTTCTAAGATTGAAAAGGGTAGTAAAGCATAGGCTTAGTTGTAAAACATTGCTTTGTCCCCCTATAACCCTCTTTTCGAGGATGTTATGGGTTACCTAATATTCACCTAAATCCCTCTTTAGAGAATGACAAAGGGTTTCTAGAGCTTGGAGATTTCACTCATCAAACCCATTTGGAGATTTGGAGTTTTCACCCATCAAATTCAAACTCATAAGATCAAGCAATGGTGAAATCCATACTCAACAACTAAAATCCATGCAAACACAACAATACCAACATAATAACACTATAGTTCAACATAATCTCAGAACTAAATTATTTAGCTACTCATGAAGAAAGTAAAAAGAAATATACCACGTGTGTTATCAAAAACATTCATTCTTCACAAAGTAACTAAGAAATTTTAGTCTCCAAAGTTAATTACAACTTGCCCAAATTAGGGTTTAAAGCTTGGAATTACAAACTATCTTAAGAGCTAAGCAATACCCAAAGAAGAAAGGGTTTTTGCTTATATATGATTTGGGATTCTTCCATGACATGTTACAAATCTGCCCTTAGGCCTATTCCCATTGATCCGCGATCGCATGTGTTTGTCTGCAACTGCAGTTAGGTTCCGCGACCACACTTTGCTAACCACCTGGACTGACTGCGACTGTGGCCTAAGGTTTGCGGTCATGGTAACTGAGGCTAACTACATCCGGTTTCCAGCTGCACTCCTTTTTCTTCTATTTGCTCCCTTTTTAGCTCTATTCCACATATGCTCACCTTCTCCACTTTATACATTCAAAATGTGGATGTTAGTGCACTTAAATACATATAATGCCTTATTTTCTAATACAAAACATGGTAGTATGAATGCATGATTAGTGCAAATGAGTGGTAGGATTACGACTCATCATATCATCATACCGACTATAGCTTAGAAGCAATGTCATTAGCCAATACTTAAGGGATTCACATATAACCCATAGAATTTACAATCAATAAAAACGATGGCCACCAAGGCCTTTCCAGATAATTTAATTCAATTAAACTATTTAGGGTTCCATTACCATATCATGTAATCCAAGGTTTTCCATAAAAGTCAAACCATGTGACAAAAATATCTCATTGGCATTTTAGCAAACATGTTGAGGGTATATAGTTTCCAAAAGCAAAACCAAGAACCAATTAACCATTCCTATGAAACCACTTGCTTAAATAATAATTATAACATGAAAACCATTAGAAAAACATAGGAAAACAATATCCAACCAAGATCAACAAAAACCCCCAACATATATTTCAAAACCTAAACAATACAACATTAATACCATGAAAACAATCCATTAAAACATGCTTTTAGTATGAACTAACAATGATGGAGGAGTGACATGCCATAGAAAACAAGGAAGACGGAGAGGAACCACCCCTGAGAGCCTTAATTGGTCACCTTGAAAAAACTCTAGCCTTTTTTTTATCCAAGATCTTGAGAGTGATTTGAAAGATAATTTAGAGTGTTTGATTTGGGAATAGTAGGTTAATAAAGTCCCAAGAGTATTTTAAGTCATGGGGTAAAAAGAAGTTAGGAGGGGAAATGCCAGAATACCCCCAGCTTAAACTGTAAAAATTCTCGCAGGTGGGTACGGTTCGGAACCCTCACTCGTACCCACAAGATACGAGTGGTACCATCCACTCGTACCTTGATAAAAAAGTTACACATCATATTCTGTCCAACATAAGACTTCTTAGACTAACTTGTACCCTACCATACAACTAGTACCCTCCAAGTCGTATTTTAAGCAAAAACATCTAGTCTAGACACTAGAAAATATATGGTTGGACCCTACCTCTCTTATCATGCTCATACGACTCGTACGGAGTCTCCTTAAACAAAGAAAAAAACATGGCCAACATCACACTAACCAATATACGACTAGGGCTCCTAGACCCATACCCACACCATACGAGTGGTATTGTGTATCGTATGATCAAGAAAGACTCAAACTCATAAAATTTTGCAAGGACTAGAATCCAGGGTGTTTCAATTCTCCTCACTAGGATCAATCATCATCGAATGATGGTACAAGGTAGTACAAGCATGATTAAACCCCCAAATGTCTCTACCTTACCTTTAACTAAGTTAGAAACCAAAGATACCAAAGAAGTTAATCTTTTCTTTAACAAAGTTAAAAAATAAAGACATTAAGAAGAACACATGCCTTCCGCATGAATTTCCAAAGCAAAAATTAGGAATGGATACTTGAACTTCATGTCCTATTCAGTTTCCCACGTAGCCTCTTCCACCTTGTGGTCTCTCCATAGAACCTTTACCAAGGCCATGTCTTTGGTCTGCAGCCGAAAAACCTGACGATCCAAGTTCTCAACTAGGATCTCTTCAAAAGATAGGGAATCAAAAATAGCAATATCCTTGATAGGAAAAATTTGTGACAGATCACCTATACACTTCCTCAACATGGAGATATGGAATACCGTGGGAATGGAGATGAAACTAGAAGGAAAATCCAACTCATATGCGATATTGCCAACCCTCCTCAAAATCATATAAGGACCCAAATATTAGGGACTAAGCTTCCTTTTCTTCCAAAACTGCATCACTCCCTTCATGGGAGACACCTTCAGGAATACCTTATCTCTAACCTCAAATGCCAAGTACCTATGCCTCATGTCTACATAGGACTTTTGGTGACTTTGGGAAGCCTTAAGATTATCTCGGATCACCTTTACCTTCTCTATAGCTTGGTGAACCAAATCTGGGCCTAACATATCTGCTTCACTAAGCTTAAACCACCCAATAGGAGACCTATACCTCCTACCATATAAAAATTCAAATGGATACATACCAATGCTAGAGTAGTAGCTATTGTTGTAAGCAAACTCTACAAGAGGCAAGTGCTCAACCTAACTACCACCATAGTCAATCACAAAAGCTCGAAGCATATTCTCTAACGTCTAAATAGTTTTTTCTGCTTGCCCATCTGACTGTGGGTGGAAAGTAGTACTCAGACTTACTTTAGTTCCCAACCCTTTATTTAAAGGCCATAAAAGGTGAGATGAAAACTGCATACCACAATTGGAGATGATAGAAACAGGTACCCCATGCAACTTCACAATCTCTTGGAGGTACAACCTTGCATAATCCTCAGCTGAGAAGTTAGTCCTCACTGGCAAAAAGTGAGATGACTTTGTCATCCTATCCAAGATGACCAAAACCAAATCAAATTGATTCTGAGACTGAGGGATACCGGTAATGAAATCCATGTTGATCACTTCCCACTTTCATTCATGAAACTTAATTTCTTGATATAATCCCTCGGACCTCAAGTGCTCTATTTTCACTTGTTGACACACTATGTATTTGGCCATAAAATTAGCTAAATCCCACTTCATATTGTTCCACCAATACATCTTATTGAGGTAATGATACATTTTTGTAGAACCAGGATGAACAACATAGCGCGACTCACGCGTCTTTGCCAAAATCCTCTCATGCAAACCATCTACATTAGGAATACATGACCTCTTTTGGTACTACAAAGTACCATTACTACTAATCTCGAAGGCCATTAAATTTTTCCCACCTATATCACCCTTGATCTTCATCAAAACAGGATCTAACATCTGCTTCGCCTTGATCTCAAAACAAAAAAACAACTGTGCCACTTCCTACACAAACACACCACCATCCTCAGAGTCCAAAAGATGACTCCAAGGTTAGACAAACAGTGAATGTCCTTCACCAACTCCAACTTCTTCTTATCTATATGAGCTAGGCTCCCCATGGATAACCTTCTATGAGAATCGACAACCATGTTAGCTTTACCCAAATAGTAGTGAAGACTCATGTCATAATCCTTGAGAAGCTCAAGCCATCTTTTTTTCCTGAGGTTAAGATCTTTCTAAGTAAACACAAACTGCAGGCTCTTATGATCAGAAAAGATATCCATATGCAATCCATACAAGTAGTGACACCAAATTGTCAATGCAAACACCACAACTAATAGTTTTATGCCATGAGTCAGATAATCCCTCTTATGCACCTTTAACTATCTAAAGGCATATGCTATCACCTTTCCAAGCTGCATCTGAATGCAATCAAATCATATACAGGATGCATCATAGTAGACCACAAACCCATCAGTGCCTTTAGGCAATGTCAAAATTAGAGTCGGAATTAGCTTATCCTTCAGCTTCTCGAAACTCCCCTAATAAGCATAAAAATATAAGAACTTTACCTTCATCTGAGTCGATTTAGTTAATGGGGCATCTATCATAAAAAAAACTCACCACAAAGCTCTTATATTATCCAATCAACCCTAAGAAGCTCCAAATATCGATTGGAGTCTTGGGTCTAGGCCACTTCTTCACTACTGCAACTTTCTGCAGATCCACTATAATTTCTTTACTAGAAATGATATGACCAAAAAAGTGACAGTGCTCAACCAGAACTCACACTTTGATAATTTGGCATACAAATTTTGCCCCTTCAAGGTCTGTAATATAATGCCAAGGTGATTTGTATGATCCACCTCAATCTTCAAATACACCAAAATGTCATCTATAAAAACAATGACAAACAGATCCAAAAACTAATGAAAGACTCCCTTCATCAAATCCATGAATACCGTGGGGCCACTGGTCAACCCAAAAGTCATAACTAGAAACTCAAAGTGACTATTCTGAGTATGGAAAACTATCTCTGGGATATCAACCTCCCTAATCTTCAACTGGTGATACTCGTATTAAAGATCAATTTTGGAGAAAAACTTAGCACCCTGAAACTGATCAAACAAATAATCTATCCTTGGAAGAGGATACTTATTCTATACCGTTACCTTATTCAACTGTATGTAATCAATGCACATCCGAAGGGAACCATCCTTCTTAAGAATGAATAACATATATGTTCCCCACGAGGACATACTAGAATGGATGAAACCCTTGTTTAAAAGATCCTTGAGTTTCTTCTTAAGTTCCTTCAACTAAGCTAGAGTTGTTCTATATAAGGGAATAAAAATTGGATGAGTGTATGAAACAAGATCTATCACAAACTCAATCTCCCTATCATGAGGAACAATGGGAAGGTCATCAGGAAAAACCTGAGAAAATTCATCCACCACTGGGACAGAATGAAACGAAGGACCATTCGAGTTAGAATCCTTAACTCAGACCAAATAATAGAGACACCCGTTAGAGATTAATCTATGATCTCTACGATATGATACGAACTTCCCCTTAGGAGTTAGGAAACCACTCTCCCACTCAATAGCTGGCTCATTAGGGAATTTAAATACAACCTTATGGGTCCGACAGTCTAGAAAAACATTGCATGAGTACAACTAATCCATCCCTAGTATGACATCGAAATCCACGATATCTAATTCAAACAGATCCACCAAAGTTTATTTATTACTAATAGATACTAAAATTCAAGAGGGGGGTGAATTAAAATATTTCTGTGAGTTGACTACTGACTCCTCACAGTCGACTCGCGTGCAAATCAGTGCACTTTACAAATAGATTAAATTTAAAACATTTAAGAAAGTAAATAACAAAATAGAAAGTAACAATACAAAGATTTATCCTAGTTTGGAATACCAATGTGGTGCCTACTTCCAGTTCCCTTTGGTTTAAAAGTTTCCTTAGATCGCTCAATGTTTGGCTCAAGTACAATGATAGGAAAAAATTTCTAAGGACTTATTTTTCTCTTCAGATCTTGTGACACAACTTCAGTTGATGTTACAAAGTTTACCCGATCTTTCTCTTTATATAATAATTGTAAACTAAAAGTTACAAAGCCTTGTGAGACTAAGATTGAGACACTTTAAATTTTCTACTTGAAGTTGCGTGAATTGTGTCTGTCTTCAGTCTTCATCTTTTATAGTCTTCGGCTACTGCTCTTCATAAGGAAACCCAAGAGATTTCTTCTCAATCAAGGATTTAAAATAATTCCTTGATTGAGGGATGACACCATAATGTATGTCCAGATCATATATGTCTATACGTGGTGTCATTTCTATAATTATACATTCCATATTAGATATGTCCATGTAACAGTTGTAGCCTTTCTTTCTTTATGTTCTGATTTTGTCTGTCGTGATTCTGGGATTGTGATCCTTCTTCCATTTCAAAGATATTTTATTGATTTGCTTGCCATAATGTTTGGATGTTGTGATCCTCCATATCTTTAGGTGGGATACCCTTAAAATCTTCCAATATCCTTTATCTTATTTTACTTGATCATGATTGATCTGATTTTCCATGAATTTTGGGCTGAGATTATTCTTCTATTTGTTCTCATTGTGGCTGATTTACTTGGATGTTGTAGACTGTGAATTGATGTCTTTACATTCATGGAGCTGGCTTCTTTTATGACTTCCAAACATTAGCAGTCCCAATATCCTTCAAAGGTACACTTGTTAGTTTGTCATTATTAAAACGTAGACTTAGGAGGATAACAATCTCCTCTTTTTTATAATAACAAATAAGAGTAAACATCAGTTGATTGTTGACTTCCCTGTCTATCAGCTTGATTCCCCTGACTTGTAGGCAACTTTGATGTTTCCTCTTTCTCTCTCTTTGACATAACAAAAAAGAAATAACATGTATGCAACATGCTGACAAAGAAATCCACACATAGAGATACACATAGACAAAATAATGATGACTCTTCTTTCAAAAGAGGTGCAAATAAATATTTATTTAGCAAAAGTCTCGACAAATTACTATCCAAAAACTTAAAAATCATTAATGCTGAGAATACCAAGCCTTTTTCTAAGGGAACATAATCTTTCTTCTAGCATGAGTTTTGTAAAAATAATAGCTAGCTGATTTTCAGAGTCAACAAATTTTAGAATAAAATCACCATTTTCCATATGATCTCGAATAAAATGATGCTTAATATCAATATGTTTAGCCCTAGAATGATGTACAGTATACTTAGACAAGCTAATAGCACTGGTGTTATCACATATAATAGGAACATATTCAAAAGATAAATCAAAGTCAAGAAGCTAATGCATAATCCATAAGATTTGAGTACCGCAGCTTTCGACAACCATGTATTCATCTTCAGTGGTTGAAAGAGTAACAAAAATTTTCTTCTTGACATGCCATGAGATAAGGGCATCACCAAGAATTTGATATGTTCTACTAGTGCTCTTTCTATTTTTTTTATCTTATGTAAAATCAACATCTAAATAACAAATTAAATCAAAATATGAGGAGCAGGGATACCATAGTCCAAAGTCTTGAGTTACTATTAGATATTGGATGACTTATTTGATAGCAGTGAGATGGGACTCCTTGGGACTCGATTGGAACATGACACACTTGCACATACTTAATATAATGTTTGGTCGACTTGTAGTCAGGTAGAGTAGAGATCTGATCACCCCCCTGTACATTTTTTTATCAATGTCTTTTCTGGATAAGTCTGAATCAATTTTTGTGGATGGGCTCATTGGTGTTCCATAGGACTTTTCTTTTTCTATAACAAACTTTTTGATAAGTTCTTTCATGAACTTGGCTGGACAGATGAAGGTGCCTCTGGGAGTTTGTTTGATTTGTACTCCCAGAAAGAATGTGATCTCACCCATAAGACTTATTTTGAATTCTCCTTTCATCAAATTAGCAAAATTCTCATAGATAAAGATGTTAGAACTACCAAAAATGATATCATCAACGTAAATTTTCACAATAAGAGGATTTTAATCAAGCTTTTGTATGAACAGAGTTGTATCAATTTTATCCCTTTGAAAAATTTTATTTAGTAAAAAAGTACCCAATCTCTCATACCAAGCTTTTGGAGCTTGTTTAAGGCCGTAGAGTGCTTTTGATAATTTCAAAACATCATTTGAATATACTAGATTTTCAATTTTGGGGGATTGTTTTACGAAGACTTCCTAATAAATAAAGCCATTTAAGAAAGTACTTTTGATGTCCATTTGATATAAGTTAAAATATTTGAACGCGATAAAAGCTAATAAATTTCATATTGTCTCTAACCTTTCCACAGGGGAAAAAGTCTTCAAATAATCAATACCTTCCTGTTGGGAGTAGCCTTGAGCTACACATCTAGCTTTATTTCTGATAACTTTACCTTCTTCATCTAATTTATTTCTTTAGACCCATCTGGTTCTAATTACTGAGTAGATTCTAGGTCTTTCAACTAGAGTCCAGACTTGATTTCATTCAAACTGATCTAGTTCTTCCATCATAGCTTCAACCCATGAATCATCTTTGAGGACCTCATTGAGTTTCTTGCGTTTAATTTTAGAAACAAGGGTGACAACTGCGTGTATCCTTAATATTGCTCTTATTTGCATTGTATCTTCTATATTTTTGATAATGAGTTTGTTTGGATGACTAGCATCGTGCTTCCAATCCTTTGGAAAACTTCTCTTTACTATTTCTGCTTTAGGAGTCAACTTTTTGGAGGGTGTAGTCGACTCATCTTATGATGGCTCAAGGATTGTTCTATTACTTTCCTTAGATTATACGTTATCAGCTTGTTCTTAATCATCACTCAAACTCGTAGAGAAGTGATTAGATTCATCAAATACAATATGCATGGATTCCTTAACACATAAAGTTCTTTTATTAAAATCCCTGTAGGCACGACTGGTGGGAGAGTACCCAAGAAAATACCTTTATCAATTTATGGATCAAATTTTCCCAAGCTATTCTTACCGTTGTTATGAATAAAATATTTGTAGATAAAAGGATGGAAATAACTGATGTTGGGCTTCTTCCCTCTCCAGAGTTTATAGGGTATTTTCTTTAGGATAGGTTGATTTAGGCACCTATTGATAATGTGACAAGCGGTTCTTACTGCTTCTGCCCAGAAATAATCTGGAAGATTATGTTCTAACAACATTATCCTAGAAGTTTCCTAGAGAGACCGATTATCATTTGATCTTTACTCACATGCGGTTAAGAAACACTATTAGTGAGACCTGCTCTAATACCAATTGAAATTCAACAGTAGGGGGTGAATTGAAATTTTTCTGTGAGTCGACTACTAACTCCTTACAGTCGACTCTCCTGCAGATCAGTGCACTTCATAAACAGATTGGATTTAAAATAATTAAGCAAGTAAATAACAAAACATAAAGTAATAGCACAAAGATTTATCCTGGTTCGGAACACCAATGTGGTGCCTACTTCCAGTCCTCTTGGGTTTCAAAGTTTCCTTAGATCTTTCAATGTGTCGCTCGAGTTCAATGATAAGAAATAAGTTCTGAAGACTTATTTTGATCTTCAGATCTTGTGACACAGCTTCAGTTGATGTTACAAAGTTGACTTGATCCTACTTTTCATATAAAAATTGCAAACTAAAAGTCACAAAGACTCGTGAGACTAAGATTGAGACACTTTGAATTTTCTGCTTGAAGTTGCGTGACCTGTGTCTGTCTTCAGTCTTCATCTTATATAGTTTTTGGATACTACTCTTCATAAAGAAAACCAAGATATTTCTTCTCAATCATGAATTTAAATTAATTCCTTGATTGAGGGATGACCCCATAATGTATGTCCATATCAAATATGTCCAAAGTGGTGTAGTTTTCACAATTATAAATGTCTATATCATATATGTCCATATACCGGTTGCTGCCTTTCTTCTTTTATGTTTTGATTTTGTCTGCCTTGATTTTTGGATTGTGATCCTTCTTTTATTTCTAATATATTTGATTGATTTTCTCACCATAGTGTTTGGATACCGTGATCCTCCATATCTTGGGGTGAGATACCCTTCAATCTTCCAATATCCTCTATCTTCTTTTACTTGATCACAATTGATCAGATTTTTCGTGACTTTTGGGCTAAGATTCTCCTTCCATTTATTATCCTTGTGACTGATTTACTTGGATGTCGTAGACTCTGAATTGATGTCTTTCCATTCCTTGAGCTGGATTCCTTTATGACTTCCAAACATTAGCAACCCCAATATATCTCAAAGATATACTTGTTAGTTTGTCATTATTAAAACTTAGACTTATAAGGCTAAAAGATACCAAACACCCCCTATACACTCTTATAGCAATCACAGAGTCACCTGCCTGGGCAGAAATACAAAAAGGGTCTAACACATACTCCGGATCCAAACCAAAATGCAAAGCCACAAATGGGGTCACATAAGAGAGAGTAGACCCCAGATCAAGTAAATAATTCACATCTCAAGAAAAGAATTTCAATGTACTAGTCACGACATCAGGAGATACCTTGGACTCCTGTCAGGTAGTGAGACCATAAACAATATTCTGACTAGTACCGAAACTAGATGGTGCACCCTTTAGTGCCGGAGCTGATGATGAAGCAAATGGAACCTTGTTTTCCCCCGAAGCAATCTTACCAACAAGACAGTTTCTGATCATATGCCCTGGATGACCATAGTTGAAGCACCTTCCCCTTCCTTCATCATAGAAATCCCGATGCAATCTACCACAAAACCTGCAGGGAGGATATAATGGAGTTGACTGGGCCTCATTAGCCAGAGATTAGGCACCCTGTGCCCTATAGTTGTCTCCACTCTAAAAACTCTGATCACTTAACGACTTTGGGTAGGGTGCACTAACCGTCGAGCATGACCAGGGTTGCCCCACTTCTTCTTGGACCATTTACCACCATCCTTGCCACTCTGTTGTTGTCCACCACCCTGTTCAGAGAACCTAAACTTCTTTCCCTACCTCTCCCAAATTTAATCTTATTTCTTCTTTTTTTTCTCTACCTGTTGTATGTACACAACCAACCTAGATATATCTATCTCCTTGATCAACAAAGAAGACTTAATATCAAATATCAACTGTCTAGGCAACCCAGAAGTGAACTTTTTTATCCTAGAAACCATCTTCGGAGCATACCGAGATAATTGGTGAAGTTCAAGGCACACTTCTTGAAAAACATCACACCTTGCTTCAAATTAACAAACTCTTTTGTCTTTGCTTCCCTTAACTCCTAAGAAAAGAAGCGGTCCAGGAAAGCTTTAGAAAAGTCCACCCACAGAGATGACTCAACATCATCACCCCTTTCTTGATCTCATTCCTCGTAACATTGGTATGCCATATATTTCAGCTGGTAGGCAGCAAACTCCACGCTTTCCACATTCGTGGCATGCATAACATGAAAGATCTTTTCCATCTCATCCATGTATTTTATAGATTGCATGCTAGGTAGGGATTATAAGATGGAATGATGACTAGCATAGCATGACTGAACCTATCTTGGAAACTTTGGATAGAAATGTGACCCGAACCTTAGCATAAAATACTTGTTATGGACTTAAAACTATGTTATTTTCTAGTATAGACCTGTTTAGTCATAGACTGACATTATGAATCCTTTAGTATAAGAAATACATTTGGCTTAGTGAATTGGATTATATTTTCCAGATTAGATCCTTGTACTTATTTTATGCCCTTAGATGATAGTTTCTCAGGTTATAGTGCTATTATTATTCTATTTATGTATTGTTGGGCTCAAGGTCATGGTTACGATTACAGTTGAAATTCAGGTGAGTATTCTATCCTTAAAAGGGCATAATTCTAGTCAGGGACACTTAGGAGCTTATGGTTGTATTGTTTGGATATTGGTGATGACATCATGCTTTTAGGTACATTCATACTCACTTAGTGGTATGATACCAACCAAATCCTTGTTTTTACTACTGTTAACTAAAAGGGGATTTATTCTCACTTTTCACTTTTAAAATGAATTCTTTTACAACGGTTATCGTACCACCTTATTTAGTGAATTATGAGCTTTTGAAACTAAACAAGTTATTTTATAAATTAAACCAAGGTTGATTCTGGTCCATTATTAATACACTCTTTTACCACTTCTATGTACTTCGATCAAAAGAGATTTCAACCTTTTTAATGTTATTATACCGACTTAGTCCTAAACTTGATCTCGGACAATGAATTTATTGATTTATACTCCTTCTATTCCATTTTATGTGTCACCATTTGATCGGGCACAGAGTATAAGAAATACGTGATAAATTTGTATAGTTTAAGAAAACCTGGAGGATCCTTCTCCACCATAACACTATTAAATGTCAGAGGGTTCAACCTCATGAACTGGCCAACCCCTGTGGCCTCAGAAGATGGAGTAATAGAAAACCACCCTCAGACTGAGCAGCTACTAATTGTTCCAACATATAATGGACTGATAAAACTCAGCATTCGTCACTTCAGCCCAAGGAGTTTTAGATGGACTAGAGGGAACCGGTGGAACTCTAAAACAATCTAGAACTGGAACCCTAGATCGGTTCTAGACCCCATAAGTAGAATGGGTCCCATCAACATTCTCCTTAGTTAGGACAGAGAAGTTTTCGCGAGCTTCAGATTATCGAGGAAACATGATCTGAAAAGAGAACAAACAGGTATTAGAGGATAATTTAGGACCTTAGACTCTATAGCTTGAAAATAGAACATAAGAAAAAAAACATTCCTAAATTCCTCGTAGCCTCTCCCTTATGAGTGTGGCGTGCTACATACTCTTAAAAGAGACTCTACTCGACATGAATTTATGGACTCCCAAGTCAACATGAACCTAGGGATCTGATATAATTCTTTCATTACCCAAACCAGGGCGTAGTCGTGTCAGGTCCCTCAAGTCCAACCCGGATTGAAGACCACCTCCAATACCCAACCATAACTGCCCAACACCCTATGTCGGATGAGTTTCAAACATATAACAAGATAGAACAATAAGTAATCAAGGACAAAAATAAAATCCATAACCAACCAACAATCCAATCAAACATGTAACCTGTGTAAGCCCCAATATCAATACCAATGCCAAGGCTGACATCAATACCAACACCGCGCATGCCCATAGTAGTCATTCAAAGACTCTAACCAAACATAACGAACATCTGGTCGGTACATGCCATCGACTATAGACAAAACCAGAGTCTAAGAAATAACCAAAAGTATGAAAAGAAATACATAGCATGAAATGGAGTCTTTTGGTGTATTGAAGATCACCACTTCAGTCTGACATATATGTTGTCGCCGAATCCAAGTCACTAAGAAGTAGGAGTAGTATGTCCAGTTCTTGCACCATGTGGGGATACAACTCCTGAAGATAGGTTAGTGGGTGAATGCTAGCATGTACTCAGGAATAAGGATAAAATAATCCCATTATTCAAAATAAAAGAAAATAACCATGTGCAATCATATACAAAAATATATATATGTATATACCATGCCAGGTAAGAAAACCGGGTTTAGCATGCATTTAAAACCTTTAACCTGGGTTGTGGATCTTGACCATCATAAAAATACCCATGGGCTAGATGGGTCTAGTGTTACCCCCTGAATGGGCACTAGTGCGTGTAGCCGCACAAACTAGAGATATCATAGGGGCCGGGGATTCCCATGTACCCTTCGCCCTCCATGATACATATATATATAATTATAAACTTAGGGGATTCCTGTGTACCCCAAAAGTATATGGTCACCATAAAAAACCCTCATGTCGGTAAATATGTGTTTCCAGTGTCTGTTCAACGGACTCACACATTCACAGCTAGCTATCCAACCCACTATTATTGCCCAATTAAAACCTTTAGCCCATAATTAAACCACCAATTCTAGAGTTTATTACAAAGGCACTTAAAGTGGTATCATTATATAGATTATATCTTTCAAGCAATGTCATTAGCCAATACTTAGGGGATTCCCATGTACCTCATAGAATTTCCAATCAATAAAAAACATGGCCACCAAGGGCTTTCCAAATCATTTAATTCAATTAAACCATTTAGGGTTCCATTACCATATTGTGCAATGCAAGGTTTTAAATAAATGTCAAGCTATGTGACAAAAATATCTCATTGTCATTTTAACAAATATATTGAGGGCATATAGTTTCCAAAACCAAAACCAAGAACCAATTAACCATTACCATGCAACCATATGCTTAAATCATAATTATAACATTAAAACCATAAGAAAAACATGGGAAAATAACATCTAAACAAGAACAACCATAACCCCCAACATATATTTCAAAGCCCAAATAATACAACATTAATACCATGAAAACCATCCATGAAAACATGCTTTTAGTTCAAAATAACAATGAAGGAGGAGTAACATGACCTATACAACAAGGAAGACAAAGAGAAACCACCCTTGAGAGCCTTAATTGGTCACCTTAAAGAAACCCTAGCCTTTTCTTGACCAAAAACCTTGAGACAGATTTGAAAGAGACTTTAGACTGTTTGATTTGGGAATAGTAGGTTAATAAAGTCCCAAAAGTGTTTTAAGTCGTGGGGTTAAAAGAAGTTAAGTGGGGAAATGTATAGAATACCCTTAGCTTAAACTATATAAATTCCTGCAAGTGGGTATGATTTGGACCCCTCACTCGTACCCAAAATATATGAGTGGTACCTTTCACTCGTACCTTAATAAAAAAGTTAGACATCACATTCTGTCCAATGTAAGACTTCTTAGCCTAACTCATACCCTACCATACAACTAGTACCCTCCAAGTCGTATTTTAAGTAGAAACATCTAGTCTAGATGCTAGAAAATATATGGTTGGACCTTACCTCTCTTATCATGCCCGTACGACTCGTACGGAGTCTCCTTATACTAAGAAAAAACTTGGCCAACATCACATTGAACAACATATGACTAGGGTCCCTAGAACCATACCCACATTATACGAGTGTTATGGTGAGTCGTATGATCAATAGAAGACTCAAACTCACAAAATTTTGCAAGGACCAGAACCCAGGGTGTTTCACTCTTTTTCTTGGAAGGATAGATATACTACAACCTAATTTTTATTGGCCTTTCAGTCCTTTACCTCAAAGTCAAACTCTTGAAGTAATAGTACCCATCAAAATCAATTTTGGCTTAGTATCTTTCTTCACCATAAGTTACCCAAGAGTTCTATGGTCAGTGTGCATAATAACTTTGGTTCCAATCAAGTAGGATCAAAACTTCTCAAACTCAAACACCACTGCAAGTAATTCTAATTCAGTAACTATATAATTTTTCTATTTATGGTTGAGTGCTTTGCTGGCATAATAAATAGCATGAAGTATCTTCGCATGTCTTTAGCTTAGGATAGCTAATAGGGCCACACCACTCGGGTCAAACATCACCTCAAATAAAAGGGTCCAATCTGGAGACACAATGATAGAAGCAGAAATTAATCTCTCTTTTAGGCACTCAAAAGCCTTGAGACAAGCATCATCAAACACAAACTTCACTTCCTTCTCTAATAGTCTGCACAATGGATTTGCAATCTTAGAGAATTTCTTCATAAATCATTTATAAGAACCCGAAGGACCCAAGAAACTCCAAATACCTTTCACAGAAATTGATGAAGGCAATTTTTCAATCAACTCAATTTTATCCCCGTCGACCTCTATCCCCTTCTTCAAAATTTTATGCCCAAGAACTATCCCTTTTTTAACCATGAAGTGAGGCTTCTCCCAATTCAGAATAAGGTTTCACTCCTCAATTCTCTGAAGTGCAGTAGCTAAGTTAGCCAAATAGTCATCAAATGAGTCGCTCATAGTAGAGAAATCATCTATGAAGGCATCAATAGTATCCTCTACCATGTTAGAAAAGATAGACATCATACAATGCATTAAAAGGTAGAGGGGGCATTAAAATGACTGAAAGAGATCCTCTTGAATGAAACATACTATATGGATAAGTGAAAGTAGTTTTATGTTGGTCCTCACGGACAATACAAATATGATTATACCTTGAATAACCATCAATAAAACAATACCATCCTCTAATGGCAAGATGGTCTAATATCTGGTCCATAAATAGCTTAGAAAAGTGATCCTTCCACGTCTAAATATTCAAATTTTAATAATCCATACAAACTCTCCATCCCGTGACTTGTGTCACGGTAACTAACTCACTCTTATCATTGGGGACCATAGTGATCCCATCTTTCTTTGGCAAATACTAAATTGAGCTCTCCCACTTGCTATCAGTAATAGGGTAAGCCACACCTGCATCTTACCACTTAATAATCTCCTTTTTCACTATATCTTGCATAGGTGGATTCTTTGATTCTCAATGGTAGGCACACACTCTAGTTTAAGATAAATTTTATGAGTGCAAATTCTGAGTGGAATTCTGATAATGTCAGCAATAGTCCAGCTCATGGCCTATTTGAACCTTATAATACTAAAATCAAGGCCTCGACCTATGTATCCAATAAATTTTTAGATATAATAACTGACAAGGTATTATTAGAAACTAAGAATATATCATACAGTTGAGAGGGAAGAGCCTTCTGATGTCACCCAAAACTAACCTCCAAAGAAGTATGTTATGGTCGATGCCAAATATAGTAATCAAACTAGGTTGGGGTCAAACCTACAGGGAAAATATTGAACAGTTACCTAACTTGGACTAAATCCACGAGTAGTATGAAAAAGTAAATAAGGGCATTTGGAAATAAATAGTAAGCAGTAACCAAATCTTGAAAGCTTTGAGTATGTAAACAATAGTAGACGAACACTAGGACTGTGTTCCCCCTGGCTTCTCAACTTCGCAAGTTTCCCGTGTTCAACCCACCTATTTTACTACTATGCATGTAAAGTCAATAAGATATGTATTATAAATAGTCTTATGAACGTGTTGATAAATCTCACCCTTTACTTTGTGAGTATCAGGGTGTTTCCTTATGGCTCCTTGTCTATAAATTCAGTTCAACACTCACCTTTTGAGTCTTGAGTTGATTAGATGAGATGGCCAAATAATAAGATGGAGGTGAATCTTAAATTATTTTCTTAACCCTCTTTTCCAAATCTCAAACTCCCTTCTGAGGACGTTATCGAATAAAGGAAATCCTCAAGAATCTGCGGTAGCTCTGAGATCAATTAATATGAAGAAGATTAAGATGCATGAAACTACTTTAGAATTGATGAATCTCCCACTTCCTTTATGTAGTTAATCCACCAGGGTTCCCACAATCCTAGTAAAGAAGATTAGCCAAACATATTCATGCAACAATCTATGATAATCAATAAGTAAGCATGTAATTAATTGCACAAGATGTAGAGAAATAAAATCCAAAGTCTTCAATTCAATCAAAACCCAAAAATATCAAGAACAATGTAAAAGTATGTAATAGAGTGTCAAAGGACGTAAAATAATGATAAGGAACATAAAATAATAAAGGAATGACCCTAAGGTATTTATATTTCCTCAAAATAACTTATAAATCCTAATTAAAAGGAATAGAAAAAGTAGTGTTGGCACAAGGTACTACTCGTTTGTCCACTCATAAGGTCTTCTTACGAGTCATACTGTGCTAGTCGTATGTTCTCCATGCCTGATCTTTCAGGTTTTTATTATCTTTATGACTCATGCTCACGAGTTGTACCTTGACCATATGACTCATGGACTTCACTTTTTACCACCTGGGACTTCTTTCTTTAGTGCTCTAAACACTGGTCTGCTTACGGTTTACCCATACGAGTTGTACTCAGACTTTCGACTCGTCTTCTTCTAAGACTTCAACACTGAATCTAACTTTAGTTTCTATTCTCTTAACGATTGCTTCTTCAGACTTGTATCCTCATCTTACAATCCGTATACTCCAATTGTATCTTATCATCAGTTGGTCTTTTTGATTGGATTTTGTCACTGTTATGCTTATGAGTCAACCTACGAGTTGTATGATATGTTGACTATTGGTAAGGTTACTCGTATCATCTGTAACTTTGTCTTCTTCAGGTCTTTTTCTACCAATTTTATTCCAACACTATTATTGACCAATTTCACCTGCAAGAAGCACAAAAGCATATCATATCTACTAAAATAACCTACGTACAAGCATAAATACTTTGTTTTAAGTATCAAAAGTGTCATGTTTCCAAGGCGCATCCCTTTAATTCCAAAATTGGTGGTTCCTCAATAGATGGTTGAGCTGGTAGGATTGCTCTATTCTTCAAATTAAGGTCTAACTTCTTTGGTGCATAAGAATAAGAACCTCTACCAACAAATATTCTCACTATCTCATCATACTCATTGATACCATCTCTACCAAAATTCATGATCATTTCCGCTAATGCCTCAACACCAAGTCTCTCCTTGGTGGATGCAATTAATATATCTTTATCATTGATGTGTATCACAGTCGCCACCCTTATTTCTTTTATCTTCCTCATAGACTATCACACATTGAAAGAGACTTATTTATGATGTCTAAGAAACACCTCCTTTTAAATGATGGTACGATTATTGTCAAGATATAGTAACCCAACTAAGGTTGGGGTCGAATCCTAAGGGAACATGTGGTTTGTAGGTATCATCAGTTGTAGTCTACAGGCAGTATTGGAAAGTAAATGGGGAAATTTTATTAGAAGTCCTGAGTAAGTAACAATATTAACTCTGGTTGAAATCAGTTATGGGTGAACAATAGGATTGTGTTCCCCCTAGCATATCAACTCTGTAGGTTTATACTGCATTATCGAACTAATCCAATACCTTGCATATTTAACTGATAAGTTATGAACCTCCTACAGTCTTTTAGATGAGTGGGAGGATTTCACCCTTTACCTATTGAGTCTCAGGATGTCGCATTACTAACCCTTACCCTGGTCCCAGTTAACTATCACCTTTTGAGTCTCAAATTATTATATGAAGGCTTGAAATCATTCACATATACCGTTGTTATAATCATTTATATATACCATTGTGTTGCAAAGGATCGACTATTAACTCCCCTAATTACTGTTGTCTTTATCTTTTCCTAGTTACTACCCCTTTGTTAGAGCAATTGGTAATATCTAGGAAGGATCCTACTGTTTGCACCGCTAAGACAACTATTATAATGAATATAAAGCATGCATGCCATGGGTATTGGTTTTCTATCAACAATCGCACTTCCCTTACTTTGTTAATTTGCTAAGGTTTCCTACACCCTTGCTATGGGTTTTAGCCGCTTATGATTGTGAATAAATCAATAAAATTCATATTTGAAAGCAAAGATGAAATCACAATGATAAGATAAAAGAAACCCAGAACCGTAAACTGAATAATCAAGAAAATTCAATACAACGAAATCCCAAGATCAAAGATGGATCTTGAAATAAAAATATGTTTCTAAGTGTTAAAAGTGGTGAACCTCTACTAAAAAGTACATAAAAGGTATTTATAGTACAAGAAAAACCCTAAAAACTAAGTCCAAATGGAATAGGAGAAATCACGGTCGGTGGCTACCCACTTCTGGCACTCGCAGTTTGGTTCCAGCAGTAGGTTATACCTGCAGTGTGCTCCGAGCGCAGGTACCAGATGGGAATTTTCTTGCATGTTAGCTCTCAGGATTTTGGACTTTTAGTACCCGCTTAGTGTACCTACGGTCCATAGGTCCTACCCACAGTCCATGGGTCAACATAATAGGTGTCGAGAGTCAGTTTTTTCAGCTCTTCTTTAATTTTCGAACATGGTTTGATCACAATCAATCCGAAAAACATCCCAATAATTCATAATTGCTCAAAAAGTGGCCAAAAACACCTTTTTCATGAACTTATCATCCAAATCATGGTTTTCTGTAAAACATACCTAAAATGGATGATATATAATAAAAAAGGCCTCAGAAACCTACATATTTTCGTTGTTTTAAGCATCAAAAGTGTTATATTTCTATAGCACATCAACACCCTCAAATTAGAATGTTTGCATATCCTCAGGCAACAAAAACACAACAAAACAAAAATGACACTTAACTAGGAGACTATAAGATATTCAAGGCAGTCAACTATCGCTTTTAGTTCAAATCACAACAACCCATCCAATCTCACTTTTCAAAACTAATTATATATGAATATGAAGAACAAAATATGACACAATGGAATCAAGATACGTTAATTACCAGACTACCACTCATATATACAAATTACACTACCCGAGATTAGAAAATAACTAGTACTATGACTCAAGTACCCTCACACAAAAAATGTCCTACTCACTCATATGAAATTATGTATGTCAATGTATAGATGGTCAACAGACAGTCACACTAGACAAAGAAGTTTCAGTCAATGCAAGTCAAATACCATAGGCTTGCCCTTATTTTCTTTACCTTAGCATTCAGATAGTCAAGTCAGGATCACTATAGGACTTTACTCGACTTATAATGTAGGCTTGGGGATGGTATAAAGATATGGATATATAAAATGACTAAGATTCCTTGGCACTACACTAACTTTGGGTCTCACTTACTGGCCAATTTTCTTTTATTCCACCCTTATTTCTCCCTTTTATTCTTTTATGCACATTCAGGTTGGGTGTAGTTTTTTATTCTCTCTTTTTCACTTTTTTACAATTTTTTTACCACACCCAGCCCTACTTTATTTTTCTCTTATTTTACCCTTCTTCATACCTATTTTACACTATGCACCCCTATGATAGCCACCCTCAACTTAGGCTTTGTTCTTGACTTGAGGAACTTACTGTCCGAGGAGGAACAGGGCCAAAATAGGTAACTTGTAACAAAAATGAGAAGGTGAAAGGTATAACAAGGAAAATAGGCTATAAGGCTAAAATATAGGGATCAAGGGATACAATTCACACATGGAAGGTCATTTAAGCTAAAAGTGAACTAAAATATAAAACGGCTTATTATCCTTTCCTAACCAACTATCCTTCAACCTAGGCAAGACTAACTAGGCAAGTTCTAATTTTAACACACACAGGGAATGAGGTAGCATCTCACACTCACATAACACAGAGTCAATATCACCAACTACCACCTATTCAGTTAATGCAATTGTTAGCAAATGATTATTATGTCCCTAATACTAATGCCATAACAAGATCCAATAAGGTTCACATATATGTACATCAATCAGAATTCTAAATCACAAATTTTGGAGGATTATAAAAAATCAGTCAAAATCCAACTACTGCCCTAAATACTCAAAATCTCCTAATTACATACAACATCATGAAACAAAACAAAACATACCTAAGCATGTCGGCTCTACCAGGAATAAAATTCTGGGGGAAAAAGACACGAAAACAAAAAACCTAAGAGGACATCAAGACCCATAAGCCATCCCACCCCCAACTAAAAATTATTCTTTGTCCCCAATGCATCAAACTAAAAATGAGAGAGTAAGGAACATACATATGGCAACGTAGGTGCAAAGATCCAAAGTCAAATGTGCAAAACGAATACAAACAACACAATACCTTGGGTTTCCTCCCAAGAAGTCCCCAATTTATTATCGTGGCATGAATCAGCACCCTTGACTACTCAGACTTCGTCAAGGTCTATATCTTTACAATCTCTAACTTCTCCTAAGTTTCCTATAAAATGTTTCACACGCTGCCCATTTACTTTAAATGGAGCGTCACCATCACAATTTACCTCAATAAAAACATATGGGAACACCTTAACCATAGTGAATGGTCCAGTCCATCTTGACTTTAGCTTGCCAGGAAACAATCGTAGTCTTGAGTTATACAGTAGGACCAAATCACTGGGCTTGAACATTTTTTTCACTATCTTTTTGTCATGGTATAGCTTCATTCTTTCCTTATATATGGTTGATATCTCATAAGAACAGATTATAAATTCATCCAACCCATTCACCTTGCTCAGCCTTAAATTTGCTACCTCACGGCATTGAAAAATTAGCCTTTTTAATGCCCAAAGTATTGTATGCTCCAGCTCAACCGGTAATTGACATGTTTTTCCATATACAAGATGATATGGAAGGAAACTATGGGAGTTTTATAAGTTGTCCGATAGGCCCATAATGCATCATCTAGCTTCCTAGACCAGTCAGTCCCGTAGGCATTCACAGTCTTCACCAATATGGACTTTATTTCTCTATTAAAGACTTCCACTTGCCTGCTAGCCTGTGGATGGTAGGGTGTTTCCACCCTATTACTCACACCATATATATCAAGAAGGGACTTGAACAACCAATTGCAGAAGTGAGAACCACAATCGCTAATAATTTCCCATGGGGTGTCAAATCTAAAAAAGGTATTTTCCTTTATAAAAATAGTGACACTTTTTCCTTCATTGTATGGAAGTGCAACTGCCTCCACCCATTTTAATACACAATCAACTACTAATAGAATGTACCCCATGCCATAGGATCTCACAGATAGACCCAAGAAATAAATCCCCCATACACCGAATAACTCTAACTCCAAGATAGGTGTCATAGGGAGTTCACGACATTTCAAAATATTACCTTAACACTGGCATTGGTCATAGGATTGTACAAAATTATGAGTATCTGTGTTGATTTTAGGCTAATAAAACCCATATTGTAGAATCTTATGGGTTGTTCGTGTACCACTATGATGACCCCCAACCAGTGGTGAATGACAAGCCTTTAGAATGCTCATCATCTCCACCTCTGAAGTACATCTTTGAATTATTGCATCACCATAAAATCTAAACAAATATGGATCATCCTAAAAGAACTTCCTTACCTCATGCATAAATCTGTGTTGCTGCTGGAAGGATAAGTCTTCTGTAATGAGATCACTTACCAAGTAGTTGGCAAAATCAGCAAACCAGGGAATCAGATCATGAGATGCTGCTAGCACACACTCATCTAGAAAATAATCATCTATCTCAAGATTTTACCATTGTTTCTGGGTTGACTCTTCTTCAAGTCTGGATAAGTGGTCTACGACTTGATTCTCTTTTCCTTTTCGATCCTTGACCTCAAAATCAAACTCTTACAACAAGAGTACCTAATGAATCAATCGAGGTTTGGCATCTTTATTTGTCATCAAATATCTTAATATTGCATGGTCAATATGGACTATTACCTTAGTCTCAAACAAGTAGGACCGGAATTTCTCAAAAGAAAAAACCACTGTAAGTAGCTCCTGCTCAGTAATAGTGTAATTTTTCTATACGGGGTTTAAAGATTTGTTGCATAATAAATGAGATGATAGATTTTCACTCTTCTTTGGCCAAGGACAGCACCCAAGGCCACTCCATTCGCATCTCACATAACCTCAAAAGGTTCAAACTAGTTTAGTGATATAATAATTGGTGCTGAAATCAACTGCTCCTTTAGGCATTTGAAAGACTTGAGATGCTCATAATCAAACAAAAAATTCACCTCCTTCCTTAAAAGTTTACACAAGTGAGTTGTATTTTTTGAGAAGTCCTTGATGAATCTTCTATAAAAAACAGCATGACCCAAAAAGCTTTGTATACTTTAACTAATATTGGCGAATGTAATTTCTCAATCACGTTTATCTTCGATTTGTCCACCTTAATGCCATGTTTGGAGATCTTGTACCCTAGAATTATACCTTCTTTCACCATGAAGTGATATTTTACCTAATTTATCTCTAAACTACATTCTTTATATCTCTGTTGTGCACTGGATAGATGGGATAGGCAATCATAAAAAGAATCTCCAACCACTGAATAGTCATCCATGAATACCTTAATTATATCTTCCACTATGTCAGAGAATTTAGACATCATACATCTATGAAAAGTGGTAGCTGTATTATAAAGTCCGAACGACATTCTTTTAAAAGCAAAGGTCCCACAATGACAAGTAAAGCCAGTCTTTTCTTGGTCCTCAGGAGAAATAATGATTTGATTGTATCCTGAGTACCTATCCAGAAAGCAATACCAACCCCTGCCGGCAAGTCTATCCAACATCTAATCCATGAATGGCATCGGAAAGTGGTCTTTTTGAGTCCACTTATTCATCTTTTTGTAATCCATGCGTACTCTCTATCCATTCAATGGCCTCATTGGTACTAAATCATTCTTTATTTTGGGACCACTATGATTAACCCTTTCTTTGGTACACATTAAACTAGGCTAGCCGACCTACTATCTACAATAAGAAAGATCATCCTAGTTTCCAACCATTTAATTATTTTCTTCTTCACCACCTTTTGCATAAGAGGGTTTAGTCATATCTGATTCTCAATACTGGGAATGTTTTCTAGATTAAGTTGTATCTTATGTGTGCATATACCTAGTGGGATCCCTACAATGTCAGCAATGGTCCATGCAATAGCTTTCTTAAACTTCTATAATATCGATATCAAAGCCTCCACCTGTTCTCCTTCCATGTCAGTTGCAATGATCACTGGTAAGGTATTATTGGTCCCAAAGAATGCATATTACAAGTGAGGAGATCGGGGGTTCTTCAATCTATGGTCTTGCAAGAGGTGTGGTTCTATTCTTTAAGTCAAGATTGATATTCTTTGGGGGATACTTGTAAGAGACTATGCCATGTAGGGCATGAAACATCTCATCATATTTAGTTATTCCATCGCTCTCAAAATTTATCATTACTTCAACCGAGACTTCTACTAATAGTCTTCTTTAATAGGCATATTAACAGTGATCCTGTCATCATCCACCACATCTATCACCGCCATAACTCTTATGTCATCTTGATATTGTACTGTCATGTATAAATTCAACACAATTTTCTTATCATTCCACTTGAAAGTTATTTATTCCAAGTCCATGTCAATTAATACTCTTTCAGTAGCTAGGAAGGGTCTGCCTAATATAAGTGGACAATGGGTATCCATTTCATAATCTAGAGTCATAAAATTTGTATGCTAGCTGAATGATACAAGTTTTATCTCTACGCCATACACAATACCCATTGGATCCCTTACAGATAAGTCAGCCATCAATATCCTTGAAAAAGTAGGCTTGAGTTCTCCCAAACCTAGTACCTTGTATATTACCAATGGCATGACCTCCATTCCTGCTCCTGAATCATATAGGGCCTAGTTGATCTCATAAGGCCCAATAAAACATGGGATGGTAACTGCACTTGAATCCTTTTTTCTCAATTGAAGTAGTGTGAAAGCTTGAGCTAAATTCATTAACTATGTTTTAGATCTATTAGCCAATCCATTCATCATCACCATCACTATTGAAACCATTATCCGTAAAACTCAGCATCTCAAACTCTCCTCAGGTGGCTTAACTGTGTCAATGTTTTTCTTATTAGGCTAATAAATAGAAGGTAAATAGTGCTCCTAAGATCAGGATTCATCCCACATATCAATGTACATATAGAGAAAAAGTGTTTGAGGGCTCTTCATATTATCATTAGGTACTTCTACTAACTATCTCTCTTCCAAAGTAATAGAGATTTGCCTATACTACTGCTCCAACTGCTTGATAGCATTTTTATGTGACTCCACCTTTAGGACTAGTCCTAAAAATTCAAGTTTAAGTTCATTTAAGAAAGTCGCTTGAATCTTTTGTACCCTCATTAACATGGTCAACATCTCTTCTATTCTAGACTTTGTCTCTCATCTGCCAGGTGGAATGTATTTATCATTCTTATCCTGATTGTTCCAACCTTAATTTCCTTGCCCTTGGGCTTTGAATCACACCAACTGATGATCCACACACTTTGCCTCCTTAGATACATATAACCCATCCACTTTTGAAGAATTGATGGTTGTAAATTACTTGACCAACTCACCAATTTCTATCCATAATACTGAAATCTCCTGGGCTACATCATCCTTCACTACTCTTTGTGTACTGGAAGCTCTAATTTCATAAATATCTGAACCTCTCTCAACCTCTATAGTTTACCACCCCAGGTTAGTTAACGAGATGTAATACATAATACCCAAAGTTATCTCCCATTGTAATCTCACAAAGGCTCCTCAAGAAATAGTGTCTACCTTTTTTCTTGAATTAGTAGTCAAGGCTCCATAGAATATCTATCTAGTGGTTGGGTACCATAATCAGTCTCTTCTTGAATCTGAACCATGCATCATACATAGATTCTGAGTTTAGCTGCTTAAAATTATAGATATCATCCTTGAACTACAATACACTGGATGGAGGAAAGAACCTATTCAATAACTATCTACGTAGCTCCTTCCATGTAGTAGTAGATCCTCCTGAAAGTTCCCAAACCCATAATCATGCTTCTTCAGTAAGAGAAAAAGGGAACAACCTCAGTCTTAGTGCCTTCTGATCTACCCTGGTATGGTATATGAAGTGCATATCTTACTAAAGTTTTCCATGTATATGTTTGCATCATCTGTCGGTAACCCCAAACACACACCCTTTAAGAATAAGAGCTAAATCATAGAATTAGAGATATTGAACTTCACCATTATGAGATAAGGTAGGAGAAATAATGGATCTTATATCAGATGGCAAGTCATATCCCAAATATTCTTCATCATCAACATACAACCGAACAAACTGACATGTTGGGATTGCTTGAGGTCGGATTCTATTTCGATTTCCATCAAGTGCTGATCGATGATCTGCTATCCATCTCTCAATAACATCCTGAACTCCATATTTAGGGATTGCCTCTACTCTGTATGCTAGACATACACTGGCGTATGCCTAAATAAGAACAAGAAGAAAAAAATAAAAACAATAATAACTTTAATCCACAAATCAACACCGTGCTCTCCGATAACGGCGCTATTTTATTTGATGATGTCCAAGAAACACCTTCTTTTAGATGATGGTACTGTCAATGTCAAGATATAGTAACCCAAATAAGGTTGAGGTTGAACCCCAAATGTGGTTGGTAGGTATTAGAAGTTATAGTCTACATAAAATATTAGAAAGTAAATTTGGGGGATTCGTTTGTAGTAGTCTCGAGCAAGTAACAATTTTAACTCTGGTTGAAATCAGTTATGGGTGAACACTAGGTTTATGTTTCCCCTAGCATCTCAACTATGTAGGCTTATACTGCATTGTAAAATAAGGCAATATCTTACATGTAGAACCGATAAGTTATGTACCTCCCACAGTCTATTGGATGCTTAGGAGGATTTTACCATTTACTTATTGAGTTTTAGGGTGTCGCATTACTAACTCTTACCCTGGTCCCAGTTAACTATCACCTTTTGAGTCTCATGTTATTAGATGAAGTTTAATAATCATTTACATATACCATTGTGTTGCAATGAATCAACTATTAACTCCCCAAATTACTGTTGTCTTTATCTTTTCCTAGTTACTACGCCTTTGTTAGAGAAAGTTATAATATCTAGGAGGGATCCTAACATTTTCAACCACTAAAACAACTATTATAATGAAGATAATGCAATTCATGCCATGGGTATTGGTTTCCAATCAACAATCGGACTTCCCCTGCATCATTAATTTGCTAAGGTTTCCACAACCCTAGTTATAGGTTTTAGCCGCTCATGATTGTGAAGAAAAAATAGCATTTATGTTGAAAATCAAAGATGAAATCACAATGATAAGATGAAAGAAAACCCAGAACCATAAACTGAATAATCAAGAAAAGTCAATACAATGAAATCCCAAGATCAAAGATGCATCTTGAAATCAAAATATGTTTCTAAGTGTTAAAAGTTGTGAACCTCTACTAAAGGTACATAAAGAGTATTCATAGTACAAGAGAAAATCCTAAAAACTAAGCCCAAATAGAATAGGAGTAATCAAGGTAGGTGGCTACCCGCTTCCCATACTCAAGGTATGGTTTCCGGTCGTGGGTTGTACCTGCAGTATGCTTGTCGCGCAGGTACCAACCACAGGTATCGTATGGGAATTTTCCTGCAAGTTAGCTCTCAGGATTTTGGACTTATGGTACCTTCTTTGTGTACTTGTGGTCTTTAGGTCCTAACCGTGGTCCTTGGGTAAACTTAGTAGCTTCTGGGAGTAAGTTTTTCAGCTCATCTTTGATTCTTGAACATGTTTGGATCACTATCAAGCCAAAAAACATCTCAAGCATCCATAATTTCTCAAAAAATAGACAAAAACACTCTTTTTCACCATTTTTACAAACTTATTATCCAAATCATGGTTTTCTGCAAAACATACCCAAAATGGATCATATCTAACAAAAATCCTCAAAAACTTGCATATTTTCCTCTTTTTAAGCATCGAAAGTGCTATATTTTTATAGCACATCACTTGTTCATCATTAACCCTAAAGTTTATCTATCCCTACTGTATGTCAACCAATGCCCTACCTGTAGCTAGGAAGGGTCTTCAAAAGATGATAGGGATGTTGAAATCAAAGTCATAATTTAGAATCACAAAGTCAGCTAGGAATATAAAAGAAGCCAGATAAACCAATACATCACACAATATTCCAACTAGCTTCTTCACAGTGCGATCAACCATATATAATATCATAAAGGTTAGCTTGGGTTCTCCCAATCCCAACTATTTTTACCCAACTAGAAACATCAGATTAATGTTGGCTCACAGATCACATAATGCTCCTACAAAGTTAAAGGACCCAATAGTACAAGGAGTAGTGAATGCACTGGGAATCTTCCTTCTTCTAAACCAAAGATCACAAAGCAATAACACTATAGTATTTTATATATTAGTGAGCTCAATACTCACCATATGCTTCTTCGTCAGTAAATATTAATGAATTTTACAAAACCAAGAATATTTTTCTAAGCTTCCATTAGAGGGATATTAACAAACAATTCCATCAACATTGACATAAATTTCTGATATTTAATTCTTTCCTCTTTCTACTTCAACCTTTTAGAAAAATATGCGAGAGGTCGTTGAATGGATTTCAATACTGGTTTGACCTCCTTAATCTTCTATTTATCATTTTTAGCTCGTTTCTATACACCCATTGATTTCTATGATATCTGACCATTAGTCACCAACTTTTCAAATTTAGCTTTAGGTGCATCATATATATCCACAATATCATTCCTTTATTTATCAACCAAAGGTGTAGGTGGATGAATAGTATCTTTACCACTATAAATGGTGATAGCTAGGCAAAGCCTATCATACTTCATATTATGAATGTTATTGCTCAAAAGAGTGCCCAATTAATGTTGATTTAATATAGCTAACATCTGCCTAAACTGTTTCTCAATTTAGTCAATCAAGGAAACATGTGATTCTACTTTCTGGCTCAATCCTGATATATCTGCCTTAATCTCCTTAAGGAAGCTCTCTTGACTCTCTAAACCCTTCACGAGCTTAGCAAGAAACATTTTTATTCTAGAGTTATCATCGTGATTCTTTGATGCAATATTAAGAGAACTCTTTTCCTTATTATCATCCTTTCTTCTCCAGTCACCTTCACTAATTCTACTCCAATCCCTATATCTGTCTCCGTAGTAGTTCCAACCTTAATTCCCTCGCCATGAGTTTTAAGTGCCATAATTAGACCCTTGGACATTGGCTCAAAAACCCTTTATTTACATATCTAAGTACTTTTCTTCCTCCTCCAAACCAAATTTATCATGTCCTGAAGATTTACCTTGTACTCCCACTATAGTCACATTTTATGCATTGATAGTTGCAAACTACTTAGTAAGCAACCCAATCTCAATCCTCAGTTGTTCTACCTCTTTAGTCACTATCTCATGTAGGTCTCTCTACTCATTTAAAGCACCAATAGAATAAGTATCGACCGACCTATCTGCCTCTTGAGTATACCACCCTCAGTTAGTTTTAGTGATCTGGTCTATGATCTTCACATCCTGCTCCAAATGAAGATTTATAAAATCCACACCATTAATAACATCAGCCATATCCTTGGTATTTACTAGACAGTATCTCCAGCAATTTTATCCATGAAATTATGTGATTGGGAACAGTCATCAGCTTCTTCTTGAACCTCAACCATGTCTCATATAGTGCCTCTAAATGTAACTGTCTAAAATTATAAATATCATCCTTCAATTACAATATTCTAGAAAGTAGGAAAATTAGTCTAAGAAGTATGGTGTCAACTCATTCCAAGTGGTAATGGACCCACGAGGTAGCTCTCCTAACCATAATGTCTTTTCACATGTAAAAGAGAATAAGAATAACCTGAGTCATAGAGTTTTTTGACTTATCTCCAATAGATGTACAAAGTATAAATCCCAACAAAGTTCATAATGTGTATATTTGCATCATCGATAGGTAAACCAGAAAAAACTCCTTCAAATTCAGCAGCTAAATTATTGCACTTGTAATGTTAAATTTCGTTCCTTAGGGCAACTTTAGAGGAATGATAGCAACTTTCTCAATCGATTTAACATACCCCAAATGTTCTTTTGAATCATCACAAAAAAGTACTAATAAGTGGGTGGTTGAATGATACTCCTTCTAAGCCTGTCCCTATTGAGTGTTTCTTGATGGTCTTATTCTTTCTTTCCAGACCTCTCATAAGCACATCGAGTAAGTTCTAACCTCACGTTCTCTTTGTCTATTAATCGGTTAGTGGTTTGCACAATAGTTTCTTAAATACCTTATGGAGGTGGCCGATTGAAAATAGAAGGGTCATCATGAACTACTTCATGCCAGGCTCCATGCTCATACTCTTCAGCTCTTTCTCTAATAGTTTGCACAATGGATTTGCAATCATATAGAAGTCCTTAATGAATTGCTTATATAAACCTACATGACCTAAGAAACTATGAATAATTTTGATAGAAATTGGTGGAGGTAATTCTTCAATAACATTAATTTTAGCCCTGTCAACCTCTATCACCTTCTTTGAAATTTTATGCCTAAAAAAATCCCCTCTTTAACCATAATGTGACACTTCTCCCAATTCAGAACCAGGTTGCACTCCTGACATCTCTTAAGTGCATTCTCCAAGTTAACTAAATAGTCATCAAACTAGTTTCTCACAATAGAGAAATCATCCACGAAGACCTCTATAGTATCCTCTACTCTATCATAAAAGTTAGATACCATACAATACTTTAAAAGGTGGCAGGGGCATTACAAAGATTGAAAAACATCCCCTTTAATGCAAACATACCATATGGAAAAGTGAAAGTTGTTTTCTGTTTGTCCTCAGAAGCAATAGAAATATGATTATACCCCGAATAACCATAAAATAATAATACCATCCTCTACTTACAAGATGGTTTAATAATTAGTCCATAAATTGCATAGGGAAGTGATCCTTCAAGGTCTAAGCATTCAACTTATGATAATATATACAATCTCTCCATCTCATGACTGGTCTCTTTGGAACTAACTCGTTTTTCTCATTAGGGACCACACTGATTCCACCCTTCTTTGGCATACACTAAATCGAGCTCACCCACTTGCTCTCAGTAATGAGGTAAGATACACCTACATCTAACGACTTAATAATCTCCTTACTCACTACATCTTGCATAGGTCAATTTAGATCACCTTGATGCTTAATGTTAGGCACATACTTTGGTTCAAGTTCAATCTTGTGAGTGCAAATTCTAGGTGAACTTTTGACAATGTCATTAGTAGTCCAACCAATATCCCATTGAACCTCTGCAATACTAAATTCAAAACCCCAACCTATGTATCCAATAAATATATAGTAATGTTAACCGATAAAGTATTATTGGCCCTAAAAAATACATAATATAAGTAAGAGTGAAGGGTTTTCAATTCCAAAATTGGTGGTTCCTCAATAGATGGTCGAGCTAACGGGGTTGATCTATTCTTCAAATCAAGTTCCAACTTTTTTGGTGCATAAGAATAAGAAACTCTACCAATGAGTGGTCTCACCATCTCATCATATTCATCGATACCATCGCTACCAAAGTTCATGGTTAGGGTCGCTAAATTTTCAACACCAAGTTTCTCCTCAATGGGTACAACCAACACATCTTTATCTACGGTGTCTATCACATACACCACCCTTATATCTTTTGGTTTCCTTATCAACTGACACATATTGAAAGTGAAATATTCATCATAAACTTTGAATTTCATTTGTCCTATATCCACGTTAACCAATGCCCTACCCGTGGCTAGGAAAGGTTTACACAAGGTAACAGGGATGTTGAAATCAACCTTACAATCGAGAATCACAAGGTCAGATAGAAATATTAAACAACCACCATCACCAATACATTACATAATATTCCAACTGGATTCTTGACAGTATGATCAACCTTCAATAATCCCATAGAGGTCGACTGGATTACTCCTAACCACAACTACTTGTACATAACTAGCATCATCATATAAATGCTAGATCCTAGATCACATAATGGTCATGTGAAGTTAAAGGACCCAATAGTACAAAGAGTAGTAAAAGTTCCAGAATCCTCCTTCTTCTTAACCAAATATCAAGAAGTAATAACACTATAGTGGTGCATATTATAAGTGACTTAAAACTCACCATTCCTTTCTTAGTCACTAAATATTTCATGAATTTTGCATAACCAGGAATATGCTTCAAATATTCCACAAGAGGGATATTCACAAATAATTTCTTCATTATTGACATAAGTTTTTGATATTTCCTTTCTTCTTTTTTCTTCTTTAAACTTTAAGGAAAAGGTGGGGGAGGTCATGGAATGGATTTCAATACTGATTTGACCTCCCTAGCCTTTTATTTATCATTTTAATTTAGTTTCTCTACATTTTTTCATTTCTATGACGTCTCACTATTAGTAAACAACTTTTCAGGTTTAGATCGTGTGCATCATATACATCCACATTATCATTACTTTGCTTATCAACCATAGGCATAGCTTTACTACTCTGAGTGGTGATAGCTAGACAATGACTATCATTCTTTGGATTATGAAAGGTATTGCTTAGAAGTGTAACTAATTAATGTTGATTCAATGTAGCTAATATATGCTAAAATTTCTACTCAAGATGCTTAATCACGAAAGCATGCAATTCTACTTTTTGGGTCAATCCTGATTTTTGTTCCTTAATCTCCTTAAGGAAACATTCTTGGCTCTATGAACCCTTCACGAGCTTAGAAAACAAAACTTTCATTCTAAAGTTAACATCACAGTTCCTCGTTTAAAAAAAGACTACTCTTCTCTTTTTAATTATCCTTCTCCTCATTCACTATCATATTTTCTACTCCTGTCCCTATACCTGCCTTCATAGTAGTTCCAACCTTGATTCTCTTGTCTGGAGTTCAAAGTGTCTTAATTAGATCCTTGGCCCTTGTCTTCTAAACCTAAAATATCTAGATCAAAGTACTTTGTATTCTCCTCTAAATAAGTCTCATCATGTCTAAAAGATTTACCTCATGCTCCCACTACAGTCATCTTTTCTACAATAATAGTTACAAACTACTTAGTTAAAAACCCAATCTCAAACCTCAGTTTTTCTAACTCTTGAGCCACTTCCTTATCTAGGGCTCTCTACTCATTGTAAGCTCTAATATCATAAGTATCATTCGACCTATCTGTCTTTCGAGTATACCACCCTCAATTGGTTTTAGTGATCTAGTCTAAGATCTCCATAGCCTGATCCCATCGAAGACTCATAAAAGCCCCACCAGTAACAGTATCAGCCATAGCCTCAATATTTACATTTAAGACTTTATATAATATGTCCAACAAATTCCTCCCTAAAATTCTATGATTCGGAACATTCATCAGCTTTTTATTGAACCTCAACTATATCTTGTATAGTGCCTCTGAATGTAACTATTTAAAATCCTAAATCTTATCCTTCAACTGCAGCATTCTAAAAAATAGGAAAAATTATTCCAGGAACTTTGTTCTGAACTCACCAAGTGGTAATGGACCCATGAGGCAGCTCTCCTAACATAATGTTGTTTCACTTGTAAGAGAATGGGATTAACCTAATTCGTAGAACTTTCTAACTCACCCTCGGTGGATTGTACAAATTGAAAAAATCCCAACAATGTTCATAATGTACATATTTGCATCATTGGTAGGTAAACCAGCAAGAACCTCCTTCAAATTCAACAGCTGAATTATTGCACTTGCAATGTTAAATTTTGTTCCTTAGTGTATCTCTAGAGGAATGATAGCACCTATCTCAATCGATTCAAAATACAATATATTATCACTTGAATCTTCAAAAATTGTCAAGTATTGATAAGCTAGTAGTTAAATTCTATTCCTTCTAAATTTGTCCCTATCGAGGGCTACTCAATGATTTTTTTCTTTCTGTCTAGCCCTCTCTTCAGCACATTGGGAAAGTACTAATGTCACATTCTCTTAATCTATCAATTGGTTAGTGGTTTGATCAAAATTTTCTTGAATACCATGAGAAAGTGACCAATTAAGAATAGTTGGGTCATCATAAAAATTTTCATGTTGGACTTCTTAATCATACTCTTCTTCTCTATCTATCTTATGATTCTATTATAAGGTTTGTTCAAACTCGGGATCAAATAGAATTAGGGGATTTCCCTGACTATGAGTACTGGTATACAACAACGTGTGCCATAGAAATAATAGAAAACTAAAAATCAAAAAATGAAACCAATTAACTTCAACAACCTCCATCAATCAATCTGTAATTGTATTCCCCAATAACGGCACCAAATTTAATGTCACCTAAATTATACCTCCTAGAAGTTGTAATACCCCAGGTCCTGGACTTTTAATATTTTTGAGTGTTGGTGACACTGCCCAGGAAATGACTCAAGTGATGAGTCACTATTACTCATCACAAGTTGTTAGTAAGACACGTTGTCTCACTAGTGAGGTTTCCCAAGGATACTTTCGAAGTCACGACAAGACCTCCTTGAGTTGTAGGATCAGGTCACAAGTCGTGGTGAGGGTCTCATGACCTTAACTGTGTGGTTTCCCTATGTTTCTACCCATACCACTTGTCCATGAAATGACATATGACCAGTCACCATGAGTCGTTACCTAACCTATAACGACTAGCAACAGTTTTCCTACATATTTCATTAAGGGAATTTTGGTCTTTTTCTCCCATCCAGCTAATATCCCATGACTTAAAACACTCCAATGGGTACCTTTTTCATTATTTTATCATATCATAAACATTATTCTCTTCTCTCAAACTTCCAAAGTCAAGAGATAGCAAGGGTTTAAAAGGACTAATCATCTAGGCTTCAATTAGTGGTTTTCTCTCCAAATTTCTTTGGTGATTTAGGTATGTCTCTCTTCCCTAACTTGCTTTTACATAACATCATGTGTTTAGAGGATATTGTGGATAGGTGTGGGTTGGTTGGTTATTGATTTACTCTTAGTCTTCTTTGAGTAATTATTATCTTCTTTTTAATGTTTAATTGGCTTCTTAATTAATCTTCTTCTTATTATTATACTCTTGAGGTTAGGTTAAGAGGGTGGTCTCTAATCCATTGTAGTCATGAGATACACATCACGACTTGGCCCTGGTTCGGGTCGTGATAGAAGTATAAAGTGGTTTCTTTTCAAAGACAAAACCCAATAAAGTTTGGGTCAATCTCACGAGGAATAGTTTAGAAATCTATCACGAGCTTGCTGGTGTAATTTGAAATTGCAGAAAGTAAATTTGGGGGGGGGGGGGGTTGTAACAATAAGTGTAAAGTAACAATGATGGGTAATTAGGGTTATTATAAATATAATATTATCACTAGGATTATGTTCCCTTAACTTCATAACTCCGCAGACTTATCATTCTCTTCAGACTATCTTGGTGCCTTGCATACAAAATCAAATAAGTTATGTATCTCCTAATAGTCTCTCGACCTTGTTTTGGATCAATTTCACTCCTCTCTTCTTGGTATCAGAGTGTCATATTACTACCCTTGTTTTGGATCTCAAATTAACTATATTTTCTCGATCTTAAGTTAATTAGATAAAGGTTGGTAGCTTTAAAATATTGTTATGATTTTTTTTCCTAATCTCTACCTCTCTCTCGAGCAAGTATCATATATAGGTGAGTTCTTAATGTTTGCAACCATCAAGAAAGAAATCAAAATGAAAGAAATACTAATACATACAATAATATTAATTTAGAATGACTTTGCACTTCCTCTACTTTGTTAATCTTTTAGGGTTCCAACAACCCTAGTTATCAGGTTTAGCTGCTTAAGATTATAAGAACTCACCTAGAATTCATGGATAAAAGCATAAGAATGAACTTACAAAGAATAGTAATGAAAACCCAAAATTTCAAATTAATTTCAAACCCTAAAAATCAAGATCAACTATTCCAAGATTAATAATGTATCTTAGAACTCAAAACAATGTAAAAAGTGTATAAAGTGTATAAACTGATAACTAAAGATCCAATGGATATTTATAGATACATAAAAAACCTATCCTAAATAAAAAAGGAAACTTAATTCATCACCAACCCCCTCCCCCATTTATGGGTCATATGTTATACCTGCGAGAAGTAGGCTCATGAGAATTAATGAAAACTTTAGGGTATAGATTACATACCAACAAGAGAAACCGACATTCTATAGGTAGTACCTACACCTCATAGGTAGGCTTAGAAGAAATTAGACTAATTCATCAACTTTCAAAACTTTAGATAATCATACTACATGGCCAACCTATGGGCCCGTAGGTACTACTTACAACCTATATGTAGGCTCATCGGTAGCCTCCCCAACTACACTTTATTCTTATTTCTTATTCTTTACTCCAAAATTTAGTTTCCTACAAAATAAACACAAAAGAATATCATATCTAATAAAAATACCTATGTACTTGCATAATTTTCATATCTTAAGCATCAAAAGTGTGATGAAGCCATGGCACATCAGTCCGCAACTTGAAATCCTACTAGAGTATGTGGATGATCCCAAGGTCAGGGAAAAACTACAATGCATCCCCAACCAAAGAACATGATAAAGAGCCATCACTAGACCCTATTACTGCTCCCACACCAAAGATTCTCCACCCCAACCAGTAGTGGTCCAGGGGCCAGCCTAGGTTCTATTGGGGTTTATTTCTTTATCACTGCTTAGGCATGCATTGGTTCAACTCTTAGTTTTAGTTGGTGGTGAACCATCTGATGGAACTCATTTTGTAGACTAGAGTGGTACTAAAGTAGGAGCGTAGCCTTTAGCTTCGGCTCCTGGAGTTGAGATTTCTCTACTGCTGGTAGTTTCTTAGCAGGTAGTTTCCAACTTTCTATGTCTATTGAGGAGAAGAATATGTTCTTTAGATTCTTGAGATTAACTCTGCCTAGGTTTTCTAGGGTATCGGGTGAGGATGCTTATGAGTTTTGGTTCATATTGAGGATAGTCTCCATAATTTGGGTAGAGTTGAGACGCGTAGTGTGGACTACACTAATTTCTAGTTACATTTGGCAGCTCAACATTAGTGGAGAGTTTATCTTGATTCTAGGCTAGTTAAATCTACCTCATTGACATGGACCCAGTTCCTTGAGGTTTTATTAGAGAAGTATATGCTTCGTAATCTTAGAGATTATTTGAGAGACCAGTTTCAAGATAGGAGCAGGGTTGCATGACTATTTCGGAGGATGAGGCTCAATTTCATGAGTTTTCCAGGCATGCTACATTTATTTTGTCGATCGAGTATGAGCAGATTTCATATTTTATTCAGGTATTGACACTTACTTTTTGCATGTATACATAGAGTTTAGTTGTCACTGGTAGATGTTTTATTGAGGTTTCTTATCATGCTTAAATTATGGAGGAGATGCATCATGAGGCATAAGGGGAAAGTGATAAGAGGTCGCGACACTAGTGCAACTTTAGTGGGAGTCGAAGCGGCTCATGGTTTAGAGGCATTGGTTCTAAGGGTAGGTAACCTCCACGCCAAGGTCATTCTAGTAGGTCCTTTAATTCTAAATTCCAAATTATATATAGTGGTTAGTCTAGCTTCAGTGATCATCCTGGCCAAAGTAGTGGCCAGACTAAAAAAGATTTATATTATGGGTTTTATAGTCGAGATGGTTATTATGAGTCAGCCGAATCGTATGTATATAATACAATGCTTAGGGCATGTTAGATTAGGGAAGTGGCCCAGCCATTAGGTGATGGTTCCTACAGTATAGAGTTCGCTGTTGATTAGGGAAGTGCTACCTTTAGTAAGATATGGTATGCATGGGGTGGTCCCCAAGGTTCTCATGGAGGTCCTCAGTCTGGTAGGCTAGAAGATCAGTTAGGGACCCAACCCGATAGTGGGTGAGGTCATTATGTGTTGCGTCCAAGCACACACGCAAGTGTACATGGTCACCCAAGTAGTACAGTAGCCTTTAAAATCCAAGTATCTATCCCACTAAGACTTGTTCTCAGCAACGATCTAATTCCAGTAATACTACAATGATTAATCAAGTGCGAGAGTATCCACTAATGTTTGAGAATTTAAAATTAAAAGTAACCGTAAACAATTCGATAATGTAAAGTTCTAGAACAATAATGGGTGGGAATTCAGGGTTAAGGCACTACAAACAATCCTAGTTATCTCTACAATTTCATTTTTTAGTTAATTATATTGCTTGTATTTACAGGGTTGATATCATGATTATTGTTTATTTATCCTCTCTTCATCTATCTAACTTAGTGCCACAACTACATCATTGAGCGGATATGGGAGTACAAAGTTAAATGCATTTATATTTCATCCCATATATGAACCAAATAGGGAAAAGTAGGTATATTCCTATCCTAAACGTAAATCTTAACTTCAATCCTTTAAATGTTTAATATCCTGCTCCATATATCCAACATTTTAATCTAGTGTTCCTTCTTCTAGGCTCACAATAGAAATATAAGTTTATCCTAAGGGTCACAAATTTTTATAATAGTAAATACAAGGATATATGAACAAACCAATAATGATAAAAAAAACAGAAACTAACTCAATTAAATGCTTAAGTAATCATGTTCTTGGACTCAACCCTAAAAGAGGGTGTTTAGCAATTCATAAAATTAAAACAAATCATAATAATGAAATTCATGTACATAGTACAAAAGTAAACAAAATAAAAGGATTATAACCTTAAAAGAATCCTCTTAAAGTGTATTCCAATCCCCCAAGGTCATCTAAAGTGTGTTCAATAACAGATGTTTGTCTTATTTATAGTTGGAAGCATTGCCCGATTTGATACCATGGGCATGCCTCATCTAGTGTTGACGTGATAAGGTCTTATCATTCCATTATCATGCTTGCTCAATTTAAATTGAATATTATGGTATTTTTCGAAGGGCGTGGCACACCCTTAACGTAGAGATCCAATGGCATGGCATACCCTTAACGCAGAGATCTATTTGGCATTTCATTCCTCACTTTGTTGGTGATTTTCCATCTTCCTTAGACGTTATTTTGCTCCTGATATCATATTTTACCTATAAAAAGGTATCCTATATCATCAAAAATCACAAATTATTTCTTAACCACAATAGAATCCAACAAGATAAACAAGAACAACACATAGCTCAAGTTAGTAACAATAGTTTTCTTATCTAAACTTTAAGTGTTCATTTTCATTTTGAACTTATTTTGTAAACACCATATACATCATAAACAAGAAATTTAACACTTATATTCTCAATAATATAAATATAAGTAAATTAGTCACACGAGAAGTCCTCAAAACTAGTCAAAATACAAAGAGATTATGATACTTAGGTCCATTAATCCACCTAAGATCATCACCCAAAACTTAAAGTCCTATTGGTAATCGAACAACTCATCACATTAAACACCATATAAGAAATACTACGACATTACTACTACAATCAATCCACTCAAGCCAGCACTACAATGACTTTATAGATAGCAAGTTCCACACTACGCATGTCATGTGCAGTTGAAAATTTATGAACAATACTTCAAACATTCTATCCTCATAACTTGACTCAATAAAATTGGAGAACTCATGCATATTAATACATCATGAAGAACATAAAATTCACCAAATACTCATCAAGCATGCACCCTATTTTGCCCAAGCGCACATGCAAGTGTACATGGTCTCACTATGTAATATAGTGGCCCTTTCACAAGCCAAGTATCAATCTCACAAGGACTAGTGTAAAGAAACTATCAAATTCTAGTCCAACTATTAAGATTAAATTAGTGAAATAATAACCAAAAGAGTTTTGAATATTGATAAACTAGAAGTAAAATAAACAGTGCATAAAGTAAAGACTTGAGACAATCAATGGAGGAAAGCCCAGGGTTAAGGAACTATGAAAAATTGTACTATGCTATTGAACTACACTTGTTAGATTTCTTATATTGGTTATTTATTTATAGGTTTTATATCATGATCATGGTTTCCTGACGACTAATCATCTACCTAACTTAGACATTGCAACTACATCATTGAGTGGGGATGTAATAATCCAATTAAGTTCTTAAAGCTATCATCCTACATGTGAACCAGGAAATGCTTATAGGTACATCCTTATACTATATGATAATTCAAATTCCTTAGTTTATAAGAGAATAAGAACCTTACTTTATTCATCCCCACATTCTATCTTACTATTCCCCCTCCCGAGATCACAAGGTCGACAATATATATATTTTATGGGTCGTGAATCCTCAAAATAGTTAAAACAAGGATGAAAAAACAACCAAATATTATAATCAAATCATACTAATTCAATTCATAATGAAAGAAATCATGTTCTTGGCCTTAACCCCAAAAAGGGGCGTTTAGCCACTAATAGACATAATCGTAATCCAAATACTCGAATACATCATTAAATCTATGAATGAACTAATTAATAGAGAGAAAAACCCAAAAATTCGTGTTGAGTATCCCCCACAATCTCCCAAATACGTCCAAAAGTTTCCAAGGTAATTACAAAGTGTGCAAAGTGTTCTATTTATAGACATGCCAATTTAGCTTTGTGTGGGATTTGCTCCACGTCGCGTTGGATATTACGTGGGAAGAGCTTAGTGGAGCCTTGAATATATCATAGACTAATATTATAGAGGTTTTTTAAATCTCATGGGAAGATCTCCGCGACACGGACAATTCACGTAGGCACACTGGAATGTGCCTCTTGACGTCTAATTTCGTCTAAGTTTTTCTCCTTTCATCCTTTTCCTTGTGGTGTTGTTTCCACTCAATTTCAAGATTGTATAGCATCAATATATCACCATAATCAACTCAAAAATCATTCTACATGATCAAACGCCAAATATTAGATCTCAAAACAGCACAACATTCATAACGATGAACTAAAAACACGAGCTAAGACTAAGCTTGCTCGCATTGATCTTTAACTTATTGTTTCGACTCTTGACATGATAAAACTGAAATTTTCACATTAAAAACAAGCTTTTAAAAATATAATTATACAATAATAACGTTAGGAACTCAATACACTGACTATAATCCATCGAAAACAACTAGAACAATACCTAGCTCAAGCTAATAAACTAGTTCTCTCGGTTGAACTCTAAATGATCAATTTAAACCCAAAGTTGTTTGAAAACACCTTTGAACATTGGAGTTACATAATTGAACACTTATATTCTTGTTTATATCATTATTAACATATAAATCACTCAAGAAGTCCTCAAAATAAGGCTAAATAAGCTACGAAAGCAATACTAAAGTGCATAAATACGTCCAACATCAACACCCCACACTTAAAGCCTTGTTCGTCCTTGAACAACTCTTTACTCTAAGAATCATAATATTAGGACACTCCGCACTTCTACAACATACAAGACACTCAAGATAGTACTATAATTACTACACATAATGCATGTTTTGATATGAGAGTAGATGCTAATACATTTGAGGCTTTTAACTGAGAATAATTGCAAGGTCTTAAGAAAATTTTTTCATTTTTGATTATTTTATCTTTGATTTTGTATTATAAGCCAATATACAAGAGAACCAACAAGGATGGAAGAAAAAAATTTGAAATCTAAAGAAAATACAAGAGAAGTGTGGCTGAGGACATTCCTGATAAGAGGTCATCCTCGTGATAAGCGATCAGAGTTGCCGTCAGCCTTAAACAGAGAATGGACTTCAGCTGAAAGTTGCGACGATACTTGGTAATAGGCCGTCATAAGTGTGATAAGCCGTCAGGTTTGTTATTAGCCTAAGGTACAACATGAGAGCTGAAGTGAATAATTGACGACATCTATGATAAGTTATCAAAGAGCAGATAAGTCATCAGGTTTAATCGTTAGCCTTAAGTAGGAAGTGCTAAAACTAAAGAAGGAGCTGACGACATTTGTGATAAGTCGTCAGACTCCTAATAAGGTGTCACGAATGTCGTCATCTAATTCAAAAAATTCCTGAACTCTGTGATTTTGTTTCCATAATTAGGGTGAACTATTTAAAGCAAAGTTTAGGGTTTTCTAAAAATAATTCTGAACCTATTTTGGGACACAAGTATATTGTTACTTTTCTATCTAGTTTCTTAGCTTTAAAAACAGTTAACTATGAAGAGATTTTCATCAATATTTTGGGATTTCTATTATGATGTAATATGAGAATCATGAGTTACTATTCATCTTGTGGTAAGTTCATCTTTCAAATTATGAATACATCTAGTTTTTTTGCTTATTACATTATGAGTGGCTAAATCTCTTTAACCCGAATTATGGGATCTATGGGTTAAGTCTTGGTAAGATGTTAAGTGTTTAAGATTCTAAAGGTAATAGGACTCCTTTATAATTTTGAGATTTTAATTATTTTCTATTGGTTGCAAATGATAGCTAGCACCTGCTTTGATTTGCTTGAGATAAAAAATAAAATATAGTAGGAAGTGAATTATTGACAGGGACTTGGAAGGACTAAACATCCATTTAATAATTGACGTTGTAGCAAGGTTGATTAACCTGAGGTGAAGTCTGGTTAGTAAATATAAATTCCCTAAGTCCAATAGGATTAGGTAATTAAATGCTTAAGTAGGTCGAGAGACATTTAGGCATAACTTTGATAAAGATAATTTGTTGTCCTACCTGCTGTGACAATCTTGAATCACTATTAGCATCTGTCAAGTACTAAAACCTATAGTGAACAAAATTTTGGTTTTCCATAAACTCTTGATTACAAACACTGAAACTAAAGTGACCAACAATTATTGGCTAATCTCCAAAACCCCCATTTCAGGAAACATCCAACTATCAGTTGATTAAATTGCAAACAACTTAAGTTCACACCATATTCATTGTGGGATTCGACCCTAACCTAGTTGGGTTATCTATTGACAATGATCGATTATATTCTCATTAGAGAGGTGTACTTTGAGCATTATCAAAAATGGCGCCGTTGCCGGGGAACAATTTAGCGTATTGAGTTTGTTTGGAATTTTAGCCTACTTGCTTGAATTCAAACTTTTAAATATTTGGTTTTAGTTTACTTTTATTTCTTGTGTTAGGTATATTTTTATTTTAGTTTACCTACTACTATGGCATCAAGGAATGAACATGATCTTGGTGGTTGGAAATCTTATCTTGTGATCCATGTCCATATTATGATGGACCTCACTTTTGGCAAGACTGTAGATATCCTCCCCGGAGAGAGATGTGTGGACCATATCTATCCTATAGGGAGTATGATTGTTCTGTATGTGATGGTCAAGATGTACATTAGAGTGACTATCCAAATTCCCCCTCCCCCCATTGTGATAACCCAAATTCTAGTTCTTCTTATGATTTTGAAAGGTTTTTTGGTTAAGAAAAGGAAGAATGAAGCACCAGAAAAAGTGGCATTGAACCTATGCTTAGACTAATGTTGGATTGTCTGGACACAAAAAATGATATCATATGTGATATACGTCAAGGCATTAGGGCATTTAACAAGGAAAAAGAAAGTATGGAGAGTTGGATATCTAGGTCAATCATCCAAAGCACTCTTCTACATTATGTTTAGATGATATCTTGTCTGTGGAATCATTTAGACTAATCAAAGAGTTTGAATATGTGGAGAAAGAATCCTATACTGATGATGAGCTTGATGTTGATCAACCTTTGGAAATTTCCCAACCAACCAACCCAATCATGAGGGATGATGCCAAGATTAGGGAAATGGTACTAGAGGCAAAAGAAGAAATCATGAACAATCCTTGTGAAGACTTTTGTCCATTTCGGGGTAAAGATACTAATAGGGATACTACTCCGGAATTAAGAGTTAGTCCAAATTCGAACCTCTTTTCAACATTATGCCTGGTGGATGTGATGAAAGTTGAATCACCCAAGCAAATAATGAATTTTGAAAATGAAGAGGAAAATTCTTACATTTTGAAGTTTATCTTTCCATAAGGGTATATCACAAACCCAATCATAAAAGCCAAGATCAACGTCAATTTAGTGGTTTTTTAAGATCCTCACCGCTTCCCAATGATCCCATAGGAAAGTTTGATATAAAATTGGGTAAGCGGTTCAAGTCTTCAAAGTGGCATGATAGAACATTCCTTATCATGCCCTCACCTTTGCCCAACAAACCTAAAACAAGTAAAGATTGAAAGATGAGCCGACAATTCAAATCGTCTAAGTGGATGGATAAAGGATGACTGAATGATGTCGTTCCCCGACACTAAATTAGGCACTTCTTAGGAGGAAACCTAAGTTATTTTGTTATTTGTATTCATATTATGTGATTGACATCAGATCTTCGCACCTGTGGTGCCACAGGTATGTTTCTAACTCTCTTGTGTTAGTTTGAAGCATTGGGAATAATGCATGGTTATAAATTGAGGGTGGGACTACTTGTGGGTGTTGATGTCCTCTTGGGGTTTTTTTTGCCGTGCCTCTTTTCCCCGAAGTCCTATTTCTAGTAGAGACGGCATTTTTAGGTGTATGGTGTTTGTTTTGTGATATGTTATGGTTAACCGGAAGAAAATAAGTATCTACGACAGTTGACATACTTGGTTGATTTTTGGGAATGGTAAATACCTCTCCAATTATCTATTTTATGACTGTGTGATGTGCATCTATATGCGACTACTGTGAATCTTTTTATGGCAGTGGTATTAGGGACATGATAATCATTGCTAACAATTGCATGCACTTGATAGGTAGTAGCTTGTGATGTACATTTGTGCCATGTGTTTGTGAGATCTTACTTAGTTCCTTTTGTATGTTAAATCCAGAACTTACCCGGTTAGTCTTCCCTAGGCTGAAGGACAGGGGTTAGGAAAGGATCATAGGTTGTTTTGATATTAGCCCACTTTTAGCCTAAATGACCTTCCCTGTATGCATAATATCCCTTGATCCCTATTTTGAGCCTGAATAGCCTATTTTTTTTCTGATACCTATCACCGACCCATTTATATTATAATGAACCTGTTTTGGGCTTGTTCCTCCTTAGACACTGTGCTCCATGACTTAGGCAAATGGCCTAAGTTGAGGGTGTCTATCATAGGGGTGTATGATGTAAAATGAGTATGAAGAAATTTAGAATAAAAAAAAGGATAAAAAGTTGGGTGCGGTGGAAAAGAACAACAAAAGAAAAGTTATGAAAAAAAAAGTGATTGTAGAAAAGACCGCACCCATCCTGAATATGTGTGATCAAGAAAAGAGAAGAATAGATAAAGTTTAATAAGTAAGACCCCAGAAGCTAGTGTAGTGTTAAGGAGTCTTAGTCACTTTAAATATCATTGAGTATCATACCATCCCCGAGCCTACTTTACAAGCCAAAAAGAAGACATATAGTGATCCTAGCTGACCTATCTAAAAATCTTGGTAATGAACATAAGGACAAGTCTATGGTATTTGGCATACATTGAGTGGAATTTCTTTTTGATAGTGAGTGTCTCTTGATCGTCCCCTCATTGACATACTTGATTTCATATATTAGTGAAGAGGGATTTCTTTATTATGAGGGTACACCAAACATGTTGCTAGTCGCTAACTTGTTCAGATAGTATATTACTGGTCTATGCATGGTTGTTATAGATGAATTAATGTCATATCTTGATTCCTGTTTGTTTCATTGTTGTTCTTCAATAATATACACAGTTGTTCTTGAATTGACTAAACTTGGAGATGGTGAAGTTGTTTTGAGATAATATGGATGATTGACTGTCGAATGTACTTTGTATCCTCTTGGTTGTGTTGGAGTTGCTTGAGGACAAGAAATTGTTTTAAGTTGTGGGTGTTGATGTGTGAGCAGATGCTAACACATTTGAGGCTTTTAACTGAGAATAATTGCAAGGTCTTAAGAAACTTTTGTCATTTTTGATAGTTTTATCTTTGATTTTGCAGTAGAAGCCAAGATGCAAGAGAACCAACAAGGACGGAAGCAAAAGAGTTAAAATCTAAAGCAAATAGAAGAGAAGTTTGGCTGACGACATTCCTAATAAGTCATCAGCCTTATAATAATCTATCAGAGTCGTCATCTGCCTTAAACAGAGAATGGACCTCAACTGAAAGTTGCAATGACTTTTGGTGATAGGCCGTCATAAATGTGATAAGCCATCAGGTTTGTCGTTAGCCTAAGGCAGAACACGAGAGATTAAATGAATAATTGACGATATCTGTGATAAGTCATCAAAGAGCTGATAAGTCATTAGTTTTCTTTGTCAGCCTTAAGCAAGAAGTACTATACTGAAGAAGGAGCTGACGACATTCGTGATAAGTCGTCAGACTCCTGATAAGGTGTCACGAATATAGTTATCTAATCCGATAAATTACAGAACTCTGTGATTTTATTTCTATAATTCGGGTGAACTATTAAAAGCATCGTTTAGGGTTTTCTAAAAAAATTTCGAACCTATTTTGGGACACAAGTATATTGCTACTTTTCTCTCTAGTTTCTTGGCTTGAAAAATAGTTAACTTTGAAGAGATTTTCATCAATGTTTTGAGATTTCTATTGTGATCTAATCTGAGAATCGCTAGTTACTATTCATCTTTTGGTAAGTTCAACTTTCAAATTATGAATATATGTAGTTGTTTTTTTTGTTACATTATGAGGGGCTAAATCTCTTTAACCCGAATTATGGGATCTATGGGTTAATTCTTGGTAAGATGCTAAGTGTTTAAGATTCTAAAGGTAATAGGACTCTTTGATAATTTGGAGATTTTAATAGTTGTCTATTGGTTGCAAATGATAGATAACACCTGCTTTCATTTGCTTGAGATAAGAAATCAAATATAGTAGGAAGTGAATTATTGACAGGGACTTAGAAGAACTAAACTTCCATTTAATAATTGACGTTGTAGGAAGGTTGATTCCTGAGGTGAAGTCTGGTTAGTAAATAAAAATTCCCTAAGCACGATAGGATTAGGTAATTAAATGTTTAAGTAGGTCGAGAGATATTTAGGCATAACTTCGATAAAGATAATCTGTTGTCCTACCTACTATGAGAATCTTTAATTACTATTAGCATTTGTCAAGTACTAAAACCCATAGTGAACATAATTCTTGTTTTTCATAAACTCTTGATTACAAACACTGAAACTAATGTGACCAACAATTATTGGCTAATCTCCAAATCCCCCATTTCAGGAAACACCCAACTATCAGTTGATTAAATCGCAAACAACTTAAGTTCACACCATATTCCCTGTGGGATTCGACCCCAACCTAGTTGGGTTATATATTGACAATGATCGCTTACATTCTCATTAGAGAGGTGTAGTTTGAGAAATATCAAAAGTGGTTCCGTTTCCAGGGGAAAATTTGGCGTATTGAGTTGGTTTGGAATTTTAGCCTACTTGCTTGAATTCAAACTTGTAAATATTTGTTTTTAGTTTACTTTTATTTCTTCTGTTAGGTATAATTTTATTTTAGTTTACTTACTACTATGGAATCATGGAATGAACATGATCTTGGTGGTTGGAAATCTCATCTTGATGATCCATGTCCATATTGTGGTAGACCTCACTTTTGGCAAGAATGTAGATATGCTCCTCGGAGAGAGATGTGTTCACCATGTCCATCCTATCGGGAGTATGATTGTTCTGTATGTGTTGTTCAAGATGGAAATTGGAGTGATTGTCCAAACGCTCCCTCCCCCCATTGTGCTAACCCAAATTCTAGTTCGTCTTATGATTTTGATAGGTCTTTTAGTCAAGAAAAGAAAGAATGAAGCACCAGAAAGAGTGGCATTGAATCTATGCTTCAACTAATGTTGGATCTTATGGACACAATGAATGATATCATATGTGACATACGTCAAGAAATTAGGGAATTTAACAAGTAAAAAAAAATGATAGAGGAGATGGATATCGAGGTCAATTATCCAAAGCACTCTTCTACATTATGTTTAGATGATATCTTGTCTGTGGAATCATTTAGACTAATCGAAGAGTGTGAATATGAGAAGAAAGAATCCTATACTGATGATGAGATTGATGTTGATCAACCTTTGGAAATTTCCCAACCAACCGAACCAACCATGAGGGATGATGACAAGATTGGGGAAATGGTGCTAGAGGCAAAAGAAGAAATCAAGCACAATCCTTGTGAAGACTCTAGTCCATTTCAGGATAAAGATACTAACTGGTATGCTACTCTGAAAGTAAGTGTTAGTCCTAATTCAAACAACTTTTCAACATTATACCTGATCGATGTGATGAAAGTCGAATCACCCAAGCAATTGATGAATTTTGAAAATGAAGAGGAAAAATCTTACATTTTAGAGTTTATCTTTCCAAAAGGGTACTCCATAACCCCAATCATAAAAGGAAAGAATCCTAAAGATCGATGTTCATTTAGTGACTTTTTAAGATCCTCACCACTTTCCAATAAGCCCACACAAATGTTTGATGCAAAATTGGGTAAGCAGTTCAAGTCTTCGAAGTGGCGCGATAGAACATTCCTTATGATGCCCTCACCTTTTCCCAACAGACCTAAATAAAGTAAATATTGAAAGATGGGTCGACAATTCAAATCATCTAAGTGGATGGATAAAGCATGACTGAATAATGTCATGCTGCAATACTAAATTAGGAACTTCTTGGGAGGCAACCCAAGGTATTTTGTTGTTTGTATTCATATTAAGTGATTAACATCAGATCTTCGCACCTGTAATGCCACAGGTATATTTCTAACTCGCTTGTGTTGGTTTGACACATTGGGAATAATGCATGGTTATAAGTTGAGGGTGGGACTAATTGAGGGTGTTGATGTCCTCTTGGGGTTTTTATTGTCATGCCTCTTTTCCCCGGAGTCCTGTTTCTAGTAGAGTCGGCATGTTTAGGTATATGGTGTTTGTTTTTTGATATACTATGGTTAACTGGAAGAAAATAAGTATCTGCGACAATTGACATACTTGGTTCATTTTTGGAAATGGTAAATACCTCTCCAATTGTCTATTTTGTAACTGTATGATATGCATCTATATGCGACTACTGTGAATCTTTTTATGGCATTGGTATTAGAGATATGATAATCATTGCTAACAATTGCATGAACCGGATAGGTAGTAGCTTGTGATGTATATTTGTTCCATGTGTTTGTGAGATCTTACTTAGTTCCCTTTGTATGTTAAATCAAGAACTTGCCTAGTTAGTCTTACCTAGGCTGAAGGACAGGGGTTAGGAAAGAATCATAGGCCATTTTTATATTAGCCCACTTTTAGCCTAAATGACCTTCCATATATGCATAATATCACTTGATCCCTATTTTGAGCCTGAATAGCCTATTTCTTTTTATAATACCTATCACTGTCCCATTTATATCATATTGAACCTGTTTTAGCCCTGGTCCTCCTTGGACACTATGCACCTTGACTTAGGCAAATGGCCTAAGTTGAGGGTGGCTATCATAGGGGTGTGTGATGTAAAATGAGTATGAATAAAGGTAGAATAAAAGAAAAGGATAAAAATCTGGGTGCGGTGGAAAAGAACAAGAAAAGAAAAGTTGTGAAAAAAAAAGTTAATGTAGAAAAGACCGCACCCATCCTGAATATGTGTGACCAAGAAAAGAGAAGAATAGAAAAAGGTTAATAAGTGAGACCCCAAAAGCTAGTGTAGTGTCAAGGAGGCTTAGTCACTTTAAATATCATCGAGTATCATACCATCCCCTAGCCTACATTACAAGACAAAGAGAAGACCTATAGTGATCCTAGCAGACCTATCTGGAAATCTTGGTAATGAAAATAAGAGCAAGCCTATGGTATTTGGCATACATTGAGTGGAACTTCTTTCTGATAGTGAGTGTTTCTTGACCGTCCCCTAATTGACATACTTGATTCATATATGAGTAAAGAGGGATTTATTTGTTGTGAGGGCACACCAGATATGTTACTAGTAGCTATCTTATTCGGATAGTGTAATACTGGTCTATGCATGGTTGTTATAGCTGAATTAATGTCATAGCTTGATTCCTGTGTGTTACATTATTTTTCTTCAATAATATACACAGTTGTTCTTGAATTGACTGACCTTGGAGATGGTGAAGATATTTTGAGATAATATGGATGATTGACTGTCGAATGTACTTTGTATCTTCTTGGTTGTGATTGAGTTGCTTGAGGACAAGCAATTATTTTAAGTTCAGGGTATTGATGTGTGAGCAGATGATATCATATTTGAGGCTTTTAACTGAGAATAATTGTAAGGTCTTAAGCAACTTTTGTCATTTTTGATTGTTTTATCTTTGATTTTGCAGTAGAAGCCAAGATGAAAGAGAACCAACAAGGACGGAAGCAAAAGAGTTAAAATCTGAAGCAAATAGAAGAAAAGTGTGGATGAAGACATTCCTGATAGGTCTTCATCCTTAAGATAAGCTATCAAATTCATCGTCAACCTTAAACAGAGAATGGACCTCAGCTGAAAGTTGCGACGACATTTGGTGATAGTTCATCATAAGTATGATAAGCCGCCAGGTTTATTGTTAGCCTAAGGTAGAATATGAGAGCTGAAGCTAATAATTGATGACATCTGTGATAAGTTTTCAAAGAGCTGATTAGTCATCATGTTTCATCGTCATTCTTAAGCAGGAAGTGCTAAAACTGAAGAAGGAGCTGGCGACATTTGTGATAAGTCATCAGACACCTGATAATGTGTCACGAATGTCGTCATCTAATCTGAGAAATTCCTGAACTCTGTGATTTTGTTTCCATAATTAGGGTGAACTATTTAAAGCATAGTTTAGGGTTTTCTAAAAAACATTCCGAACCTATTTTGGGACACACGTATATTATTGTTTTTCTCTCTAGTTTCTTGGCTTGAAAAATAGTTAACTTTGAAGAGATTTTCATCAATATTTTGGGATTTGTATTGTGATCTAATCTGAGAATCACTAGTTACTATTCATTTTGTGGTAAGTTCATATTTCAAATTACGAATACATCTAGTTGTTTTGCTTGTTACATTATGAGTGGCTAAATCTCTTTAACCCATATTATGGGATCTATGGGTTAAGTCTTGGTAAGATGCTAAGTGTTTAAGATTCTAAAGGTAATAGGACTCAGTGATAATTCTGAGATTTTAATTATTGTCTGTTGGTTGCAAACGATAGATAGCACCTGCTTTGATTTGCTTGAGATAAGAAATCAAATATAGTAGGGAGTGCATTATTGACAGGGACTTGGAAGGACTAAACTTCCTTTTAATAAGTGACGATGTATCAAGGTTGATTAACCCGAGGTGAATTCTGATTAGTAAATATAATTTCCTTAAGTACAAGAGGATTAGGTAATTAAATGCTTAAGTAGGTCGAGAGACATTTAGGCATAACTTTGATAAATATAATCTGTTGTCCTACCTACTGTGAGAATATTGAATCACTATTAGAATCTGTCAAGTACTAAAACCCATAGAGAACATAATTCTGGTTTTCCATAAACTCTTGATTACAAATACTAAAACTGAAGAAAGAGCTGACGACATTTGTGATAAGTCATCAGACTCTTGATAAGGTGTCACGAATGTCGTCATCTAATCCTAGAAATTGCTGAACTCTGTGATTTTGTTTCCATAATTAGGGTGAACTATTTAAAGCATAGTTTAGGGTTTTCTAAAATAAATTCCGAACCAATTTTGGGACAAACGTATATTGTTACTTTTCTCTCTAGTTTCTTGGCTTGAAAAACAGTTAACTTTGAAAATATTTTCATCAATATTTTGGGATTTCTATTGTGATCTAATATGATAATCACTAGTTACTATTCATTTTGTGGTAAGTTCATCTTTCAAATTATGAATACATCTAGTTATTTCTCTTATTACATTATGAGTGGCTAAATCTCTTTAACCCGAATTATGGGATCAATGGGTTAAGTCTTGGTAAGATGATAAGTGTTTAATATTCTAAAGGTAATAGGACTCCTTGATAATTGTGAGATTTTAATTATTATCTATTGATTGCAAACGATAGATAGCACCTGCTTTGATTTGCTTGAGATAAGAAATCAAATATAGTAGGAAGTGAATTATTGATAGGGACTTGGAAGCACTAAACTTCCATTTAATGAGTGATGTTGTAGCAAGGTTGATTAACCTAAGGTGAAGTCTGGTTAGTAAATATAAATTCCCTAAGTCCGAGAGGATTAGGTAATTAAATTCTTAAGTAGGTCGAGAGACATTTAGGCATAACTTCGATAAATATAATTGTTGTCCTACCTACTGTGAGAATCTTAAATCACTATTAGGATCTTTCAAGTACTAAAACAAATAATAAACATAATTCTGGTTTTCCATAAACTCTTGATTAGAAACACTAAAACTGAAGATGGAGCTGACGATATTTTTTATAAGTCATCAGACTCCTGATAAGGTATCCCAAATGTCATCATCTAATTCGAGAAATTGCTGAACTCTGTGATTTTGTTTCCATAATTAGGGTGAACTATTTAAAGCATAGTTTAGGGTTTTCTAAAAAAAATTCCAAACCTATTTTGGGACACACGTATATTGTTACTTTTCTCTTTAGTTTCTTGACTTGAAAAACAGTTAACTTTGATGAGATTTTCATCAATATTTTGGGATTTCTATTGTGATCTAATCTGAGAATTACTAGTTACTATTCATCTTATGGTAAGTTAATCTTTCAAATAATGACTACATCTAGTTGTTTCTCTTATTACATTATGAGTAGCTAAATCTCTTTAACCTAAATTATGGGATCTATGTGTTAAGTCTAGGTAAGATGCTAAGTGTTTAAGATTCTAAAGGTAATAGGACTCCTTGAAAATTCTGATATTTTAATTATTGTCTATTGGTTGCAAATGATAGATAGCATCGGCTTTGATTTGCTTTAGATAAGAAATCAAATATAGTAGGAAGTGAATTATTGACAGGGACTTGGAAGTATTAAACATCCATTTAATAACTGACGATGTAGCAAGGTTGATTAACCTGAGGTGAAGTCTGGTTTGTAAATATAAATTCCCTAAGTCTGAGAGGATTAGGTAATTAAATGCTTAAGTAGGTCGAGAGACATTTAGGCATAACTTCGATAAAGATAATCTGTTTTCCTACCTACTGTGAGAATCTTGAATCACTATTAGCATCTGTCAAGTACTAAAACCCATAGTGAACATAATTATGGTTTTCCATAAACTGTTGATTACAAACACTAAAACTAAAGTGACCAACAATTATTGACTAATCTCCAAAAACCCCATTTTAGGAAACATCCAACTATCAGTTGATTAAATCGCAAACAACCTAAGTTCACACCATATTCCTTGTGGGATTCGATCCCAACCTAGTTGGGTTATATATTGACAACGATCACTTGCATTTTCATTAGAGAGGTGTAGTTTGAGAGTTATCATGTTTCTACACTAAGAATGTTACATACACAATTGAAAGCTCAAGAATACTTCTTCAAAACATCCTATCCTCAAGAATTGGCTCACCTAGTTGGAAAACTCATACATATCGTTCAATCAAAGACATCATACAATTCACCCAACTATCATCAAACATGTGCCCACACAACAAGAGAGTTACCCATAAGCACTCCTATAAATGCAATTTATAACTCAAAGGGTACAAGAATCAAGTTACGCTCACTATCATAAGGAATTCACAAGTTACACATAATGAACCATAAGCTTGCCCTTAGTGTAGTACTCCACTAATATCAGAATGATGAATCTCAAGATCAAATAGGTATTTAATGGTTGTAATGTAGGCTAAGGGATGGGTAGGAACTATTTTGGCAAAGAATAGTGACTATCTTCCCTAAGCACTTCAATACATCACATTTTTCAATTAAGACTAATCTCTAACAACTAACTTACACCACATTTGTCTACCCACATTTTTTGTTTTTTCTATCTCATTAAGCTCGTTCACATATAGTACGGTGGAAGTATTTTCTATTCATAACTTATCCAATTTGAACAAATTTTTATTCTTTTCATTACTCAACTCCCAACCACCACAAAGATCATATTTTTGAACACCAATAGCTATTACTTGGGGGATTCAATTTCACGTTTTTCTTCTTGAATTCTCAACTCCTTAACCCAATTAATTTTACACTAAAGCTCTTAGGAGCTTTGCATGAAATTAAGGTAAAAAAAAGAATGGATTAGGATACATATGAGGCTGCCAAAGAAAAATCTAAAGGCTTAGTGGGGTTAACTAGGATTATGCTCAAGGGTAGGTAAAATGAAAGTATGAAACATGCCTAGCAAAGAAATGCCTATATCATATCCTAAACCCACACACTATTTCTCTTTGCACACACACCATACAAATTCTATAAATCACATAGAACAAGGAATATACAACAACCTTACACGCACATGGCATATTTTCAAGTCAAGTGAGATCATCATAGACTCTCAATCAAACAATAACATGAATTCAACATTAAGCCAACAAGTACAAGAGTCATAAACATGAGCTTAGGCGTCTAAAAAGTAGTAATACATACAATCATCATGATTTTACCATTAAAACACTTACATCATGCATTCAAATATAACACCAACAAGAACATCTCACACTTATTCTTATAAAAAAAAAAATTACTCCTGAAAATGGGAATTTCCCCACCCCACACTTAAAAATATACATTGTCCCCAAAGTATACTTAAAAGTATAGATAGAAATACTCTCTAAGGCCTCTCATCCTAGATAGTAGAATATTTATACATCAAGAGGGTCTGGGGACCACATACTTAGTCTCTGACATGCTCCTTAACTCAGTTTTTCCGGTACTCATACTTCCCATAAACCAATGACTTAAAAAAAATAAAAACTAGAGAAATAAAAACTAAAAATACTAAAAATAAAATGTACTTACTAAACTTGGGTTTCCTCCCAAGCAACGCCTGATTTAGTGTCACAGAACGACCCCATCTATGACTCAATTGTATTCCTTCATCCTCTTTCTTACACTTAGTTACCATATTCTTATTTGTTTTTGACCTCTTGAGTGTGAACTTTCAAGATCAACAACTTTTTCAACTTTAGCCTTTTTAGGCTCATCAATCTGCATTATGTCGGGCTTAAGTATTGGAGGCTTGGGCATCTCAATAAGAGAGTCTAAAGAGGTCTTTTTTGGAATAGACTCTACCACCCCACACTTATCTCCTTCGATCACTGTAATCATACAAAAATCGTTATAGTGGGAAAGTTTTTTTAGCAGTTTATACACTTTAAAAACTGCCTTTTCATCATCCAACCTCACGGTGAGCGTGCCCCTCTCACATCAATAAACGCTTATCCTGTAGATAAAAATAGAAGTCCCTAGATGACTGGTACTCTTTCATCTTCCTGAAAATCTAAAATAATAAAGTTAGCAGGAATAATAAAATTACTAACCTTGACTAGGACATCCTCTATGATTCCTTCGAGGCGGGCTAGGGTACGATCTACCAATTAGAGTATCACCATGCTCGGTCTCGGCTTCCCCAATCTTAAGGTGTTGAACAAGGAGAGAGGCGTCAAATTGACACTTTTCCCTAAATCACTTAGTGCATGGATCACCTCATTGGTACCAATTTGAATGGGGAGAGTGAAACTCCCAGGATCCTTGAGTTTTTGTCGCATTTTCTGCATCTCTACAAAACTACACTCCTCAGTGAGTTCTACTATCATAACTTCCTACAGGTTAACTTTGTTAGTTGACTACATCCTTTAAGTACTTATCTTACTTGGGCATTCTTTGCAAAACATCTAAAAGAGGTAAGTTGATGTGCAACTGTTTGAACGTGTCAAAGAACTTCCTGAAACATGCATCCTCCTTTTCCTTTGTATGCTTCTATGGGAAAGGTAATGGTAGGATCTTCTTCACTTCTTCAATAACTTTTTTTTCGAGTACTCAGACTTCCTTAAATTTTCAACAACTTGGTCAAATACTAGTGGCGGAACCTCTTATGTATTTACCTCCTTGGTTTTCTTTAGAGGTCCTTCATTCAACTCTTTACCACTCTTAAAATTTATTTCCATGACTTGCTTTAGATTTTTTGTATCACTTGGCAAACCATCTTGAGGCCTAGAATTTTGTGCCTTTGCAAACTGTTCAATTTGCAACTCCAAGCACCTTGTAGCTTCTTGCTAATTCTTTTTATCTGCTGCTAATTGTGCTTGAGTAGCCATGATTTACTTCAATATTTCTTCCATATTGCTTGTGTCCTGATTTCCTTGTGCTTGTGGTTCCTAAAACTGCTGCTGGTTGTTTTATAAGGTAATTAATGGATGAGTCTGCCATTTTTTACTGTAGGCATTACCATAATTTGGTCTTTAAACATTACGCACATATATCATAGACTCAGGATTTGCAGCACATATAGTCGTTGAATGCCCACTGTTACCACAAACCTCACACCAACCTACAGTCTTTTGAATTGAATTAATTATGGCTACAGTCTATGCAACCCCCAAATCCATATTTCTTATTTCATTCTAGAGAGTAGCAAGCTAAGTGGATAAGTCAATAAAATGGTCCACCTTTAACGTACCAACAAACTTTATTGTATCACTCTTTGAGTCTAGATGCCACTCAGGATTACTTTGTGCGATTCGGTTCAACAAGGTATACAGCACATCATACGTCATCTCTAGAGCTTGACCACCTACAGTTGAATCTAGAAATTTTTTTATGTTTTGGTCAAGTGCCTCTACAAAAGTATGAGCTAATACCTCATTGGACTGCTGATGGTGTGTAAAGTCTCAAAGAAGAGCCTTGGAGCGCTCCCAAGCATGATATAAATTTTTGTCACACAATCTCGCTATGAAGTCTCGTAGTCTTACCAGACAGAAACAATTAGAGGAGGAATCTCTGAGCTAAGTCATCCCAGGTAGTGATTGAATTTGCCCACTCAGCATTCAACAACTTCTTCACTTCCCCCAATAGTGAAAAAGGGAATAATGTCAGCCTAACATAGTCAGTTGACACACCCGTAGGGATGAATGTTTTACTGATTTCCAAAAAGTTTTGCAGGTGGACTTGTGGATCTTCATAAGAAATATAGATAACTATCCACTACTAATCAGAAGTTGCACCATATTCTGCTTCTTCTCAAAATTACCTATAGCAGCTGGTTTCTAAAAAGGGGAGGTCAAATTTGTCGAAAGTGGAATTGCCACTTCTCTAACTGTCCTGCGGGCTGGTTTTTCTTCAGATATGAGAGTAGGATTATCTTGGTCTTATTAAATTTGAGGAATACAGGGTAGAAGGATTTCTTCTCTCCTTCGTTGGGCTTGGTTCAACCAAATCCTTATCCCTTTCCAGTTAACTAGTTTGTAAACCTATTTCCTGCAAATACAAAATCAAGACAAAGTATAAAGCACCAAAGGAATATAAAGAGTTAAACTAAAAATAAAATAGTATCCAACATATAAGTCCTCGTTAACGGCGCCAAAAACTTGTTGCAACCAAGAGCACACGCAAGTGTACGTGGTCTCACGAAGTAATATAGTGGCCCTTTCACAAGCGAAGTATCGATCCCACAGGGACTAGTGTTAAGAAACTATCAAATTTCAGTCCAACTATTAAGATTAACTTATTGCAACCATAATCAAAAGAGTTTTGAATATTGATAAACTAGAAGTAAAGTAAACAGTGCGTAAAGAAAATACTTGAGACAATCTATGGAGGAAAGCCCAGGGTTAAGGAACTATGAATAATCGTACTATGTTATTGAACTGTATTTGTTAGATTAATTATCTTGGTTATTATTCATAGAGTTTATAGCATGATCATGGTCTCCCGACATCTAATAATCTACCTAACTTGGACATTACAACTACATTGCTGAGCAGGGATGTGATCAATGGTCCAATCACCAATATTCACCCATATTTGGACATTTTATGAGAGATTAAATATGCTATTTTGATTGTAATTGAGCTTTAATTGTATTTCTTATCTAATGGACATGATTAGTGTATGCAGGACTAAAATCTGATGGAACTGAATGTGATTGGATGCATGAACAAGAAGTTAACAATGAATGGAACAATGAGGTCAATTTACTCAGATGAGTACACTGGAACTTAGCTTGGAATAAATATAATGAGCAATGAAGAGAAAAAAATTTTAGACAACATACCCAGTAGCTTATCGCAATTTCACCGCAACGCGGTGAATGATAAATCTCCCAGAATTGAAATTTCAGAAGCTTGGTACGATAACGCCGCGATGTGTGTACAGGAATATTTGAAAATTTTAAATTCCTATAGGCCATAATGATAGCACCACGTCACGGTGGAGGAGAAATTTGTAATAGATGATTTCCAGTAGCTCGCCGTAATATCACCGCATCGCAATGCTTATAGTGGTGAGACTTACACCGAAAAATAGTAAGAGGAAAAAGTAGGTAAAACTTGACCCAGCTATAAAAGAAACGAATTAAGTCAATCAAAAACACTTTGAAAAGCACAACATCGGCAGAAAAATAGAAAAATCTCTCTTTTAGGGTTCTTAGAATTTCTTTGAACATTTTTATTTCAATATTAATTCTTTGTATTATTAATTATTTGTTTTTTATGCTTAATTCAGACATGAGTGTCTAAACACCCTTGTTCTGGGGTTAAGGCTAAGAACATGATTACTCTTTGACATTCTTTATCATAGTTAATGTTGGATTATAATCTGGGTTGTTCTTAATTTCTTATGATTACTATTTTGATGAGTGTCCACCATTAGAATAAATCTATATTTATATGTGAATCTGGGAGGAGAATCTTAGGATAGAATGAGGAGATTAAGGAGAAGGGTTCTCGTCCTTTTATAAAATAGAGGATTTGAATTAGCATCTAGGATAGGGATATACCTAGAAGCCTTGTTTGGTTCAATTGTAGGAAGATAGCCATATATCTAAATGGAATATTTCATCCCACTCAACGATGTAGTTGAAAAGTTCATATAGGTAGAATATTAGAGGTCGGGAGACCATGATCGTGTTATAAACCCTGTGAATCAACAACCAAATAACCAACTAGACTACAATAACAATAGATATTTGTAAGATTGTTAGATATGCCTCAACCCTTGAATTCTCATCATTACTATTTATAACCTCTGTTTGTTGTGCTATTATCACAAATTGTTATTTCTTATTTATTTATATTTTTATTTGAAACTTTAAAATCATCTTGATTCTTTACAACACTTAATACCTCCTTGCCTAAAACTAAAGTTGGTTGAATCGCTAGTTGCATAGTCCTCATGGGTATGATATCTGACTGTCTAAGTCACTATATTACTTGTATGATCGGATTTATTTATGTGCGTATTTGAATGCAATAAGTTTTTGGCGTTGTTGTCGGGGACTAGTATAATTAGTAATATGCTAATTGTTTGGTTTTTTTCTAGTAAGTTTAAGTGTTAAAGACTTGATCTTGTCGGCTGACCTTTTGCTAGACTAGATGAATATAGGACTGGAGAGAGATAGAGAGTTGGTAAAGCCTTATTTAGAACCAGTACTGGCATTTCAATAGAGGCAAAGAACACAGTATACAATCCAGCAGGTACAAATGTTTGAACAAAGAGATCCTAATCTTTTACATCCAATTAATCCAATTGATTTAAATGTCAGATATGTTCTAGCTCCGATTATTGCAGTTGCTCCTGTCAAGCAGCTGTTATACCTATTCATGAGGTGGAAATCCAACTCACGAAGCATGCTACTTATAGCATTCGCAAGCCAGAGCTAGGTGGTCAATTTGAGTTGAAGGAAATTATGGTGAAGTTACTGAATTCGGTTAGGCAATTTGCTAGATTTTCACATGAAGACCCACAACAACACATACAGACCTTCTCTGGAATTAGTGATACCTACATTCCAGCAGGGGTAAATACTGATGATGTCAGATTGACTATCTTGCCCTTTTCTTTAATTAGGGAAGAAAAAATGTAGATGCCCACCACTCTCCATCACTTCCTGGGATGATATGGCTCCAAAATTCCTTATTAGATTATTTCCATCAGGGAATACAACATGTTTGAGAATTGAGATTCTGATTTTCAGGCAGAAAAAAGGAGAAAATCTTTACAAAGCTTGGAAGAGTTTTAAGGGTATGCTTAGAAATTGCCCTAACCATCATCAGTCTAATCATGTTCTTGTTCATTCTTTCATTGAGGGTTTGGAACCAAATACCAATATTCTCTTAGATTCAACAGATAAGAGGGAAAGCTCTTGAGAAGACTTATGATGAATTATATACATGGCTAAATCAGATTTCATAAGGGAATCCTGAATGGCATGCTGACTCGAGGAGTACTCCTAAGAAGGTTGCAGGTATATTAGAAATAGACAAGTTCACCGTATTATCAGCTCAACTTGTTTCACTAGAAAATTAGATTACTAATCAGTTCAACTGTATGAAGTTGGGAGTTACACAGCAGCAGCAGCAACTAATGCAGTTCAATAGGTGAATGTAGTTTATTGTAGTAGTAAGCATATAACAAATTCGTGTGCGGTTAATCCAAATTCTGTAAATTATGTAGGGAATGCTAATCATCAAGGGCACCAAAATTATGGTAACACTTACAATCCTAGTTGGAGGAACCATCCTAATTTCTCATGGGGTAGAAATCAGGCACAAAAGAATAATCAACATAAGGGTTCAGTGCAACAAAATCAACTACAGCAGGTTCAGAGTAATTAATACACTAATTAAACGATTAATATAGAGGAGATATTAAAGAAACTTCTAGCTTCACAAGAACAGATGGAAGTAGATTTAAAGTGTTAATAGGAAGATATAAAGACTCAATTGTTGATTACAAGGAATTTGGAGTTGCTACTCAGTTAAATTGTTGGAGAGCAAAACAGTAGATCTTAGGGAGGTCTACCTAGAAATATAGAGGAAAATCCAAAGCAGGTAAATGCAATCACAATGAGAAGTAGTTTGCAGTTAAAGGAGGTAGAACCAGAGTAGGTTAGTCCCATAGCTATTGATGATGATCCTAAAGAGAATGGGGCAAAAGGGGTCAAACAAAAAAATCGGTAGTGATGAAACTCAAGTGGAGAAGAAGAGTGTACCTTTATCATTCCCTCAAAGGTAGTAAAAGCATACTGATGAGACAAGTTACAAAAAAAAATTGGATCTTCTAAAGTAGGTTCATGTAAATCTTTCTCTTGTTGATATTCTATAGAGTGTTTTGAAATATGCAAAGTATCTTAAAGATATAGTGGAAAACAAAAAATGGTTGATAGATTATGCTACAGTTGCACTTACTAAGGAGTGCACATCTAAGATACAAAACAAATTGCCCATGAAGCTGAAGGATACAGGTAGTTTTACTTTGGGGATCACCATCGAGCTGGCCATTAGTGCTCGTGGATTATGTCTTATGGGCGAGCATTAATTATATGCCCATATCTTGGTTTTAAAAGATGGGTATTGGGAGTCCCAAATCCATGACTATTGTTTTGTAGTCGGCTAATACGTATCTTGCTAGGACTGATGGAATTATCGAAGATGTATTGGTGCAAGTGGGATCATTGATTTATCCAGTAGACTTTTTTATTCTTTATTTTGAAGTTGATCTAGTTGTTCCATTTATTTTGGGATGCCCATTCCTAGAAATAGGGTAGTTACTTATTGATGTAGCTACAGGGAAGATGACTATCAGAGCATATGATAAAGTGGAGGTTTTTGATGTGTACAAGGCACTAAAGTTGCCTGCTATATATGAAGAATTATTTTCTATATCAGTTCTAGACCTTGCTTTTGAGCTCTATTTGTTATTGTCTAATGATCCACTCGACCATACTTTGAAGGGTCATGATATTTATTTTGATGTAGTGGTGCTTGAATTGGTTTAAGTTATGGATTTGGTGGTTATTAATACGAGAAATCTTGCTTTCGAGCCATTAAACAGGCCAATTGACCCCTCTCCCAAGGCGTTTATTGATGAAGCTCTAAAATTAGAGCTCAAGGCTCTTCCTCCTCACTTGAAATATGTTTTCCTTTGTGATAATAATACCTTGCCTATTATTTTATCTATAGGTTTATCTGATGTACAGGTGAAAGAAGCAATGACAGTTCTAAAAAGATAAAAGAGGGCACTTGGATGGTAGATGTTAGATATCATGAGAATCAATCTAGCTTTTTATATACATAATATATACATGGAAGAGGGCTATAAAGAAAGTGTTTAGAAACAACATAGATTTAATTTGGTGATGAAGAAAGTGGTACAAAAAGAAGTCATTAAGTGTCTTGATGCTGGGATTATTTATCCCATATCTGACAGTAAGTGGGTCAGCCCAGTTCACTACATCCTAAAGAAAAGTGGGATGACTGTGGTGACCAATGAAGCTAATGAGTTTATTCCCACATGCATGGTAACCGGATAAAGAGTCTGCATTGATTACTAAAAGCTGAATAAAGCCACCAGGAAGGATTATTATCCTATCTCATTCATTGATCAAATGATGGATCGATTGGCAAGGCAGGAATTCTATTAATTTTTGGATGGTTAATCGGGGTACAATTAGATCACAATAGAGCCAGAAGATCAAGATAAGACTATTTTTACCTGTCCATATGGCATATATGCATTCGGACACATACCTTTTGGCCTTTACAATGCACCCACAAAGTTTCAGAGATGCATGATGCCAATTTTCTATGACATGGTTGAAGAATTTGTCAAAATAGTCATAGATGAATTCTTTGTTTATGGTAACTTTTTTATGTGTGCTTGCAGAATCTAGATCGAGTCTTAGCTCATTGTGAGGAGACAAACCTTGTACTGAACTAGAAAAAATGCCACTTTTTTGTCAAAGAAGGAATAGTCTGTGGTCATAAGGTGTCATGTAGAGTACTTGAAGTGGATAGAGCCAAAGTTGAATTCATTGAAAATCTACCATATCTAATAACAATGAAGGGAGTGAGAAGTTTTCTAGGGCATGTAGGATTTTACAGGTGGTTTATCCAAGATTTTTCAAAAATTGCAAAACCTATGTGTAAATTGTTGGGAAAAAAAGCTAAGTTTAATTTTGGGGTTGATTGTCAGGAAGGTTTTGGGAGGCTGAAGAAGAAACTGACAGAAGCACCCATCTAGATTTCTCTATACTGGGCGTTGCCATTCTAGCTGATATGTGATGCTAGTGATATAGTTTTGGGAGCAAATTTAGGGCAGTAAAAATAAAAGATGTTTAATTTTATTTATTATGCAAGTCTTGAATGATACCTAGATAAATTACACAGTCACAGAAAAGGACATGTTAGAGTTGTTCTATGCGTTCGACAAATTCAGATCATGTTTGGTGGACACCAAGGTAATTGTTCATACAAACCATGCTTCCATCAAGTATTTGTTCAAAAAAAAGGATCCAAAACCACGGTTGATAAGATGGATTCTATTGCTTCAAGAATTTAACCTAGAAGTACGTGACTGAAAAAAGCAGAGAATTAAGTTGTGGATCATCTTTCAAGGCTAAAGAATCATGATCATATTTTTGATAATTCACCTTATATCCGAGAAGAGTTTCCAAATGTCAAATTGCTGGCTCTTGATTTGTGTGATTATTTTTGGTACACAGACATTGTAAATTTGCTAGTGTGTGGGTTTTACCCTCCTGAAGCTACCAGCCAACAGAGAAAGAAGTTGTTACATGATTCTCGTGTATACATATGGGATGAGCCTTATCTCTTCAAATAGGGTCTTGATGGTATTGTGCACAGATGTGTGTCTGAAAGTGAATCTAATCAAATGCTATAAAAGTGACATTCATCTCCTTACGGTGGCCATCATGGGGGTGAACAAAAAGCTAGAAAAGTGCTACAATCAGGTTTCTTTTGGACAACATTATTCAAAGATGCATTTGCCTATGTAAGAGGGTGTGATCAATGTTAGTTATTAGGTACAATATCAAGGCTCCATGAGATTCCCCTAAACAACATTTTTGAGGTTGAGGTATTTGATGTTTGGGGGATAGATTTTATGGGACCATTTCCACTTTTTTGTGGAAATTTGCATATCCTAGTGGCATTCGATTACGTATCTAAGTGGGTAGAAGTTTTTGTCTTTCCCACGAATGATGCGAGAGTGGTGATGAAGTTTGTGAAGAAGCATATCTTTTCTCATTTTGGCACACCCAGAGCTATTATCAGTGTTGTAGGTATACATTTCATTAACTCTTGGTTTAAAATCTTCTAGTTAAATGTGGTGTTAGGAACAAGGTGGCCACTGTATATCACCCACAAATAAGTGGCCAAGTAAAAGTCTATAATTGATAAATCAAGAAGATATTGCAGAAGACAGTTAATGGACAGTTTAAGAATTAGTTGAAAAAGCTAGATGACGCACTATAGGCTTATAGGTCAGCCCATAAGACTCCCGTTGGGACCTCTCTATATCGCTTGGTATATGGTAAAGCATACCACTTGCCTATGGAGCTTGAGCATCAAGCTTATTGGGAAGTTAAGAAATTAAATCTCGGTAGAAGACAACTAGTGAGAAGAGATTGTTGAAGCTTAATGAACTCGATGAGTTTCATCTCCATGATTATGAGAATGCTAAATTGTACAAAGAAAAGACCAAGAAATGGCATGACAAGCATATTCTTAACAGAGTTTTTGAACCTGGACAACTTGTGTTGTTGTTTAATTCGAGGTTGAATTTGTTTTTAGCTAAGTTGTGTTCTAAGTGGTCTGGGCCATTTTTTTGGTGCAAATGACACCTCATGGAGCTGTTGATCTATGGAATAAGGAGAGACTAAAAATTTTTGGTGAATGGATAGAGAGTAAAACATTATTGGACGAATCATAAAGATCAACACAATATATCTATCATCTCTGCAGATAAGTAAAGTTGTGTTGAGTAATGCCATGACGTAATCTAAGGTACCGCGTGGGAGGAAACCCATGGTGTAATTCAAATTTTTTAGTTGTTAGAGAAGACAGAAAAAATACAAAAAGATGAGTAGTTCCAAGGCCAAAACTAAGGCACTGAGTGGGATGCAATCAACATTTTCTTCTGTTGTTTTATTATTTTTTTTAGTGTGAAGGGATGAGAAAATTTGAGGAAAAAAAGTGAGAATTAAAATAAGGCTAATTTTCACGTCAAAGAAAGCAATTAGGTTTGTAAAAGATGTGTGTAAGTTAGGTATAATTTAAGGTAAGAAAAGGGGGTTGAAATGCAATGAAATTAAATTCCAGTATCTGATCGTGATTCCACCGCATCGCGGAAAGGTGATGATTCTCAAAAGTGCAATTTCCAATGTCTCACCGCAATTGCACCACATCATGGTGAGGGATCAAAACTCAATGCGTTCTTTCCAGAAACTCACCACGATTACACCGCGACACAGAGAGTGGCAATTTCAAAAAAAGTTTTATTAATTTGTCGGGTTTAACCCGACCCGACTCAAATTGATTGGCCCCTCTATAAATACCCCCAAACCTACTCTATTCTTTCCCGCTTTAAAACCTAGCACCGCCCCCATCCCTTTAAAATATTTTCTCTCTTATTTTCTTAGATTACAAAATCTTGGAACAAGATACTCCTTTCTCCCTTTCACTTCATATCAGGTAAGTGCTTCTTGTTTATTCCCTGTAGTTGTTGGCAATTTTAGACATCATTTGGTTTGTGGCATTGTGAATAGATTTTTATATATATTTCGATGTTTCAAACATATGTGAAGTGTGTTTTTTCTTATTTAGCATTACTTCATTTATGTACTTGCCTTCTCTACAAATGGGTGAACTTGGTTGATGATTGAACTTTAAGGTTAATGTGGAATTATTTTCTACTATTGAAATTAAATTGATTTAAGGTAGAAATTATGTATGCACTATTTGAACTTTCTTAGCATAGGGGAGTGCATCAAAAGAAAGGGAATTCTGACTACCTTTCTTGGCTATAATGCACACTGTAGTGCATGACTAAGTGTGGGGTGATACCAACTTGTGATTGTACTAAGTAACTGCTGATTTTCCATTGGAAGAGTGTGTGTGAATTTTTAAAGAAGACATGCAATATCTTAAATCTGTGTAACTGTGTATTGCTAGTGATGGAGTATAACGTGCTTTTACTTGATGTAACCCTATGTATGCGTAACTTAGGAGCATAATTATGGATAGACATTAGTTGAACTTGATTTGAGTAGTTGCAACAAATTTTGGTATGTCTACCAGTGAATTTATTCTATGTTGTCATGGTGTTTGTGTAAAGATGTCGAGTTGGGAATATGTATAAGTGAATGTTAGTTTGGTTTGACTGAAATAATGAAATAAGGTGCACATATAGTTATTTTGATAAAGTAATATGGACTTTCACTGCTATCTGATGGAATAATGGTTGGAATTAATCATTAACTAATTTTTAGAAAAGCTGTACTTATGCGAAGTGTATTGAATAGGGTAAATCTAAGTACCCTAGTCCTATACTAATGCACCTTTACTAGAAACTAAGTGTGAGGTTCCCTTAAAACTTGTTCATACTTAGTTTAGGCTAGCGCATTAAAGGACTCATGTCTTACTAGTTTATTGCATGTGCTGACTGACAGGTACTTTAGATCATACACAATAGAAATAAAAGGACAAAACTGGGTCCTCTAAGCCATCAAAGAAGAGAATCAGGCAGACTGATAGGGTACCATGAGCTTTGGTAGTCCCTTATGGTCAGGCAAGAAGGTTTGGATATAAGGCGGTCAATGCAGCTAGAAATAAGTGGTATTCAAAATACCTTGACACTAAGTATTTTTTGAAAGTGTTTATTAATAGGGAAATCTTGTAGCATAAGTACCTTAGAATGGTTTGCCGGTTGGAGTAGCTGAATATGAATTTTGTGTTTTACCAGCCTACGGAGTGCAATCTGTACCTCGTGCTGGAGTTTTATGCCAACTAGTACCAGAGGGACCCAAACCATAAGGTAAAGGTTTGTGGGAAAGTTGTCACATTTACAGCTAAGGACCTAAATGACTTATTGCGTGTTCTTGCAGCTGATGCAAAGCCGTTGAGGTAGGTGATCATTACCTCTCCATACGCCCATCTCTAACACTTATTATGTGGAACAAGATATGTTGCTAGGTGGACTAGGTAGTTAGGCATTGGTCTTGATTCATCCTTCCCTTATGATTAAATGGATAAGAAGGCACGCATGTGAGGAAGAATTATCTATCATTGCCTTATTCAAGGAAAACACATGACAAAAGTCACACATGATAGGGTTTGTTTGATATATGATCTTATGTTTAATGATGTTGACATCAATTTCGGTATGGTGATCTTCTCTACAATTAAAAATTTATGGTACCATGAGGGGCGCCAATACGATTTTGGAGGATTATTGACCAGGTTTTTAAGAAGGAACAAGGTAGAGGAAGAAGAGTTAGATTACAAGCCAATGGTGGATTATAGTTTGATTGATGTGACTAGAGTTAGGAGCGCAGCTGGAGCTCATGACCTTATCTTTAATATGCTCAAGCGTCATGCTCGGACTGATGAGATTACTACAAGAATATGTGGACTATACTAGAGTTTGTTGAGCCTGTGGATGATGACATGCCCGCCGATAAGGAAAGGCAGTTACGTGATTAGGACATTGAGTAGGAGGATGACGAACAACCTGATATGGGAGATACAGATGATGATACATAGGAGGATGTTGATGATACAAATGATGAAATGGCTGACGCCTAAGAAAGGAGTAGTATGCCACCTCACTATTTGAGTTTATTTGTAAGCACTAGGATAGTGCTTCATTTTAATTATGGGGTTGTAGTATCTCGTATCTCATTTCTTTTCCCTAACACTTTTCTTTTTATTTTGGTTGTAGATTTTTCTCTGGTTGGATTTTTATTTTTATTTTTCTTTCTAGATGTTAAACTAAGACATTCTAACTATTCAGAACATTATGGTCTATAATAGTTAGTATATTTTATATTGGTTTGCTTTTCAGTTTGAAGTGTTTATTTTTGCCCTCAAGGTAATTCTCGTTTTTACCCTCAATGCAATTCAAAATAAATCATCATAGTTATTTTCCCTCCCTATGATAGATGGATGATGACCGTCTTAAGGGGAGTTAGTCTTAGGAAGTTGAGGAGTGATGAGAAGCCAATCACGACTTATGAAAAAGTTCTTTGTGTTGGGCCATGGAGAAATGATAGTGACTTGGAATATATCGGTTTTAAAACAAAAGCATGTCTTAAATTAAAAAGGGAGCTAATGTTAGATACTTAATCTCAATAGGTATAATTTGGTTTGTTTACTTAAAGTTGAATTTGACAAAGAGAGATATCGGAAACAATAAGGATCTGACTTGAATCTAGCATGCACCAAGAGTGAGAGAGTTTTTGTTCATATTCTACATGTTTAGTAATGTCAAGAATTTTTTCGGTGTGTTTACAAAGAGAAATAAAGGATGTTGGGTGTAGGAAAATGATGTAGGAATTTTGTTGATAGCTGAAATTTTTAGACTATATTTACCTATCCTTGTGTATATCCTTAGTTATCCCCGTTGAGCCTATAGCTTGATTTCCTTGGTATCCTCATATATAGCCTAATTCGTTGTTTGATAGACCTTAATTTGATCCAAAGCTCCCAAGCGCATTAATGTAAAATTGATAGAGTCTGGAGTGTGAAATAGAAGAAAAATATAAAGAGGAGAAAAGGTGAAAGTGAATCCCTAAAGTAATAGATATTGGTATGGGAAAAATTTATGTGTTGTGGTTGGGAGTGAAAAAGAGAATTTGTACTCAAAATTGAATCTTGTATTAATAGAAAATACTGTAATGACCCTTCAGTTCATTTTCCATATTCTTTCTTGCTTCCTCCAATAGAGCTTCTCTATAGTTGTCCCAAGTCATTGGTGACTTGTGGGGATCGTGTAAGACCCAACGAATTTTCCTAGTCGTTAAAACTCTTTAAAGCATGTCAAGGAAAGCTTCACACTTAGAAAATTTGTAAGTGTTGGAACTTCTTCACCTCATAAGCCTTCGAACTTTGATGATTTATTTCATGACCTTTCCGACCTTCGGTAGTTAACATTTTAGTTTATTCATGATCTATAATATCAATAGGGGTTCCTGGACAAGTTTCGGATTTTTGGACCTCTTTTAGACCACATTTGGGGTCTCAAAATAGTAGACCAACGCGATCTTGGCACGCCGCGCCATATATCACATTGGTTAACATTGTTGCAGGCTGCCATAGTCAAAAGTACTAAGGCTCAACGCGATAATGATGTGACGCATCGGGTATCACATCGATTCCATCGACGCACCGCATCGACCAGCATCAATACCCAGTTTTTCAATCATTAAAATAGCCGCGACCCCAGGGTTATTTCAATCTTTTTCCCACTTTTATATAACCCTAAAACATGTGATTTAGACATATTCCACCCAAACTATAGTGGTTTCTCTTAATTTCTCTCAAGAACAAGTTAGGGTTCTCCAATTGAAGATCCAAATTTAAGAGTCTCTCTGCCAATCTTCCTAAATTCAAGAACTAAGGTATGTTAGATGTTGATTCTTGGGTCCCTTCATCCCAAGAAGTTCCAGAACCCTTTTTCAAATTATAAAGATTGAACATTTATGATTTTTCAAGATTTATGTGAGTTGAAGTTCATGTTTATGTTATTGTTGAGTTGTGATTCATGTTCTAGATTACAAGTTTCATGATTTAGTCCTAGCATGTGATGATTTGCTTAATGTTCATGATAAACCCCTTTAAGTTGCAAGTTTACTGATGTATCCATGTTAATTGGATGTATTGATTGTTGTGTAACCAAAGTATGCTCCTTATATGTTTGATAAAATGCTAATGTGAAGGAAATAGAGTCATTATAGCATGTTAGCATGAAATCCCTAATTATGTATAAGTTAATGCATGCCAAGTGTTTGTTGAAACTCCTTAGTGAATGAATTATGATATGTTGCATGCACACCCATTTATGTGCATTCCTTAATGAATGAATTATGAGACATTGGCCAAAGCTCGGAACCAAGTTCTGAGCTTCATCTATGCATAGCATACACTGAGGTGTTGCAAATTTAGCTAAGAAGGTGCTACTGCAAGACTGCGATCACAGTGAAATGGGGGCCACGACACAGTTGGGTACCTGTCCCATTAACTCCACAGTTCAGACAACTTAAAGGCTTTTTAGACAGATGTATTAGTATTCAATTTTCATTTGTATTTAAGATATTTGAACCTTTAAGATATTATTCAGTGCTCAGTTATAGATATCAGATAAGGGTTAGCTTATGGTCCTTCGGGATCATAAGCACTGTGTAGCATCTGGCGTATCAGACTCGGGGCATTACATATTCATAGTTTGGTTACCTGACGTTCATTTGGGTTTTAGAGCCCTTTTCTTCAGTTTGAAGTCTTCGTTGGTCCTAATTGATCCCTAAGAGAAAACTTTAGTAAATAGCCTCGTATGGAAAATCCAACTTCACCAACGTGTCCGGAAAGTAGGAAACTATGGCGTTTCATATCTTATTTGTTTAAAAAGGACCCCCACTGCATCCCGAGGCATTGGCCAATGCTCGGAACCAAGTTCTAAGCTTCAGCTATGCATTGCATACATTAAGGTATTGCGACCTTAGCTAAGGAGGTGCGACTGCAAGACCGCGACCGCGATGAAATGTGGGCCACGATCGTGCAATCAGAGGGATGGGTGGTCCATATTTAAGTGTTTTCTTGCATGAAGTTTTTCCATTTAGTGCCTCCCTCTTTACCTAGAAACCCTAATAGAGTGTAAAACCTTCTAAGTGTATGTTGTGGGTTGTATTGGAGGTTAAACAACTTGTGTGATTGATTCTTGCTACAATCTAAGGTAAGAATTCCTCTAATTTGGTATTGATTTCATAGTTTCTTGACTCAAAACTTCTAAATCAATGTGGGTCAATTATATCCCCAAAATTGAGTGATTGACTCAAATTACTTGAGGGTTTTAACTCCCTAAAAATAGGTAGGTTATGGGTTGGTCTTGGAAACTCCTTTCCAAGCATGAAACCCAATTGGGGTTTTGGAGTCCATTTCAAACCCATGGCACAATGGTTCTATAATGGGTATTGTTATTCTCGTTGTAATGCTTAACTTATATTATTGATAGCATTGCTTGTAGAAGAGGAAGCTTTACAGAAAAGAAAAAAAATCTTATCTATTCGTGAGTTGCTTGGATTCAAGGTAGGTTAGGCTTACCCATAGACTAGATTGAGCTTGTTTGTAATGTAATTATTGATATCTTAGGAGATTGGTAGGGAATTTAGACAATAGTTGATTAAATGGTGAACTTCGTATTTACTAATTACTATAGGCTATTAATTGGTAAAGTATGATGTTTGACCCTTAGTCTAGGACCTTGGTTAGCTTATTTTTGGTCTCATGACTAGTGTGAGAACACTATAGTTGTTCTAAGTAAACATGAATGGTATGCTTCTTTATCCTTAGGTGTGTTTTGACCTATATAATGCCTAAATAGGAGATGACCTTAGTGTTGGGTAGTCTTAGGAAGGATTCTTGAAGAGAATTTTCCTATAGACCTAGAGAGGCTTGGTAAGACCTTATGGTGAGGTATAGATGACCTAGCTTAATTCTGGATAGAAGCTAGACTTGTGTTAGAAGGTTAGGCATTCTAGGGCTTTAGACGTGGGACTTGACCCACCTTAAGCTTGAATAAGGTAAATGCTTAGTGACCTAGATACGTGGAGATTGTCTAAACTATATATATCTGTAGGAGTTGTGATGGTTGAACTCGATTATTAGATTATCTTGTGATTATGATTTGAATAATCTTGTTAAGTGATTATTGTGCATTCTTGTAAATGATCATGCTCTTATTTATGCTCATATTATGTGTGAAGCATATTAGTAAGGTAAAATGGTAAGGGTTAACCTACATCCCTAACTCCTTATTTTGTGAACATTTGTGTATGTTTATTATTTTGGCTATGCATATAAATACGTGTTGTTGAATTGGGATACTTGTGATATTATGATGATGATGCCTAGTGAATTCAGAGGAATATGTGATTTATGATGTTTCCTGGTAAATCCGGAGGAACATGTGATATTATGATGATGCCCAATGAGTTCGGATGAATATGTAATAATATGATGATGCTCGATGAGTGTGAATAAATATGTGATATTATGATGATGTCCGGTGAATCCGGGGGAATATGTGATATTATGATGATGCCTGGTGAATTCAGAGGAATATGTTAATATTATGATGATTCCCGGTGAATCTAGAAGAGGTAAGAATGTTAAGATGCCGTGTGGGGCCAACCACCTATGTGCTTGAAATATGAGGTCTCTCTTGGTAAGTTTTTATTCATTTCTTATTCCAAATCACTAAATGAAAGGTGTTGCCCTTGTTGATTCTAAATTAGTAACTAGAGGAAATCTATGCCTAATATTGAGTTAAGACTTAATGGTGTGAATAATCTTATGTAGAATCAAGGGCTAACCTAATATATATCCTTGACTTGAATAAGAGGTTGTATTATGAAATCTTGCCTAGTGAAGTGGCTTATGTGATAACTAGTTACTTCTAAAATATATGATTTCTATTTGGAGGATAAAAACCTAGTAGACTAGTTGGTGGACTTTGCTTGATTAAAATATGGAAATAAGTCCTTAAGGTTTTGACATACTTAGTGTTGATGGACCTAGTATTGCATGATGGTTAGTTAAATTATCCTCTATGTATGTGAGGTTGAGATGGCTTAATTGATTACTTATGTCATGAATATGCTAGCTAAAGAATGGCCTTAAAATATTGGTGGCTTGTAGTTTTCTCCAATTTGATGGCTTGTAATGACAAGACTTGTAATCTATTAATTCATGAAAGAATAAGGCTAACTAGTATCGACTTCTTGTAGTGTTTATCAATGAATTATAGAATTAATGACTACATGTATATGCTATGATAATGTTTCTTTATTTATGTTAAATTATGGTATGGGTATTTGGAAGTCGATTTTGGTAATGAGTTATGGAGGGATTGAGCTACCCGCGATTTCGGTCAATTGATGGAATAGTTATTCTTTATTGTATTGTTGGTTGTATTCATTTGGTGTACTCTCCGGTGGTATAGAATGTTGTGATGAGTTCTTTCTTGATATTATTTTGTGTACTCTCCAATGGCATGGGACGTCGTGATGAGTTCTTTGTTGTGCTCTCTTTTGTGTACTTCTCCGTTATATGGGATGTCGTGGTAAGTTCTTGTGATTATTTTTCTAAAGATGGTTGATAATGATTATGGCAAGTAGAGTCTTTGCTATTGTGCATATGGCTTTACGCTTTTAAAATGATATTTGGTTGTTATGGCGATGATGGAATATATTAAGATAGTATGTCATGTTATTGCTTTAGTAGTATAGATGTTGTTACAGTGGTATCAAAGAAGATTCAGGTTCGACCCTATCCATTGACTTTAAGGTTATCGTCTTACTTTATATCATCTTTACATTATATTTGAACTCAGTTGGCCAATATGCCTTCTGAGTACCCATGTTTTGGTACCCATACTACACTTCTGCATCTTTATGGTGCAGACCTAGGTTCTAGTTGCTGCGGTTGAGCTAGTTCATGTGAGTTGACTATTCGGAGACAGGGTGAGCTCTTGGAGACCGAGTTGCCCTCTTTACCCTCTATCCTTATTTGTCATTTGCTTTTGAGACAAATGTATAAGACTATTTAAGATATTTTAGATTATGAGATTGTAAATCCCTCTTGTCAAGTTTAGAAGCTCTCTTATTAATACTATCAGGTCGTGGGATTTGTGTTTGAATATCGGTTGTCCTTAGTTGTGAAATATTGTTGTTATATATTGTGTTCGCATATAGAGTCCATGTTGGACGAATTTACCAAGGTAACCCATGGCAATAGCTCTAGGTTACGGTATCGGCTTACCTACCGGTAGGATATGGTAGGTGCCATCATGACCCCAAATAGGGTCGTGACAAATTGCTATTAGAGCCTAGGTTTCACCGATACTATTGATACAAGAGAAAGTGTCTCATAGAGTCCTGTGGATTGAAATATTGATGTTTGTTTACTATCTTTGGGAGGCTATGAGACATTCTTAGGATTCCTTCACTTGTTTCATTCTTATCGTGCTAAGATTCTAAGTAGGTTTGTAGGATATTCTATTTACTTTACTCTTTCGCAGATGCCCAGGACTCGTGCTTTTGTGATACGCGAGTTGGATCTTTAGACCCAGACTCATGAGTTGTCCCTAGTTAAGGACCAGGGTGTACCTTCACTAGACCCTATTCCTGTACCCGAGCCATTGACTCCACCACCTCAGCCAGCGGTAGGCTTGGGACTAGCCCAGGCTCCACCAGGATTCATTCTCTCTTCTTTGCTTAGAGATGTTTTAGTTTAGTTGTTGAGTTTTATTGAATATTCATAGACTACTGGAGTAGGAGTGCAGCCTGCAGCTGCAACTCCTGGAGTTGAGGTTCCTCCTATTCTGGAAGTTGTTCAGCCGACAGTTGTTTAGCCAGTTGGGACCCAACCTATTATGTCTGTTGAGGAGAAGAAGACGTTGGGTGGATTCTTAACTGCTTGTGAGGATAGGCTTCGTGGATTAGGCCTTGTAGAGACTTGTGGTGTGGACTACAACGCATTTCAGTTGGACTTGTCTGCTAGACACTGGTAGAAGGGTTTTATGAGTTCTTGACCAGTTGGATCTTCCCCTCTCTTTTAGGCTCAATTCTCTGAGATGTTCTTGGAGAAGTTCAAGTTATATATCCTTAGAGATCATTTGAGGGATCAATTCTCTAGATTAGAGTAGGGTTTTATAAAAGTTGTTGAGTATGAGGCTCGTTTCCATGAGTTGGCTAGGTATGTGACTTCTATCTTGGATACGGAGTATGAGAGGGTTCGCTGCATCTTGAGAGGATTGAAACTTCCTATTAGGATGACTACTCAAAGTTTGGTGGTTGCTGGTAGGACCTTTGTTGAGGTTGCTAATCATGCTAGGTTTATAGAGGACATGCAGCGTGAGGGCTGTGATAAGAGGTCTAAGTATTAGGGAAAATTAGGTGGGAGTCGTAGTAGTTCCTGGTTTAGAGATGGTATTTCTTATGATAGACATCCTCTGCATCTATCTTTTCATCCTCAGACTCGACCAGTTTAGGCAGTTCTTCAGACCACTAATGGGGATTAGTTTATTTCTAGTGGGCGCCCTTGTAAGGGCGGTGATCATTCTATGAAAGGTTCATTTGTGGGCCATGCTAGGCTTGGTATTTATATCGGATCAGCTGGTTATGTGAGTTCTAGTTCTTCCCGTGAGTTGTGTTTTCCTTGAGGACTTTCTGGTCATTTCTCTAGAGAGTGCCCTAGTCGTGAGGCGACGGTTGTTTCAGCCTATGGAGCTACTCCCATTAAGGCAGTTCCCCCTTCAGGTAGAGGTGGTGTACGAGGTCATAGAGGTGGTTACCAGGGGGCTCGAGGTGGTACTCAGGCAGGCAGGGAAGATAGTTTTTTAGGTGCCCATCCAGGTGGCGGGCATGGTTAGTTGTATGTAGTACCTACTAAGCCTAAGGCTGAGACTTTGAATGTTGTAGTTACAGGTACGATTATGATATGTCGTAAGTTGGCTCTTGCTTTATTTGATCCTGGATCCACTTACTCTTATATATCTTCTTATTATGCACCACGGTTGGAGTTGACTAGTGATTTATTATTTATGCCTTTGCATGTATCTACTCCTGTAGGGGATTCTTCAGTAGTGGATCAGGTATTTAGATCATGTGTCGTGACAGTTAGTGATTTGATACTTATGTTGATCTTATTATTCTGGATATGCTGGAGTTTGATGTGATTCTGGGCATGGACTGGTTATCCCGCTATCATGTAGTTATGGATTGTTTTTCCATGACCGTTACCTTATCCATGCCCGACATACCCCCAGTCGTATGGCACGGAGCGATTAGTCATGAGATGACGGGGATAATTTCTTATGTTTGAGCTAGATGACTTATGTTGAGAGACTGCGAGTCTTATCTTGCTTATGTATGTGATACTAGTGTAGAGAGTCCGACACTTAATTTTGTTTCCATTTTGTGTGAGTTACCTGATTTATTTCATGATGATTAGCCTAGTGTCCCTCCTAATTGTAAGATTAAGTTAGCTATTGACCTTGAGCCTGGTACTCACCTATTTCTATAGCACCTTATCATATGGCTCCCACAGAGCTTAAGGAGCTGAACTCTCAGCTTTAATATCTTCTTGGCAAGAGGTTCATTAGATTGAGTGTGTCCTCATGGGGAGTCCCTATTTTGTTTGTAAAGAAGAAAAATTGCTCGATGTGGATGTGTATTGATTATAGGCAGCTGAATAAGGTGATCATAAAGAACCGTTATACTATGACTCACATTAATGATTTGTTAGACTAGCTTCAGGGTGCAGCAGTATTTTCTAAGATAAATTTGAGGTCCGATTATCATCAATTGAGGATTCGGGCTGAGGATATCCTAAAGACAGCCTTTAGGATACGTTATGGTCACTATGAGTTTTTGGTGATGTCTTTTGGGCTGACTAATGCTCCAGCTGCGTTTATGGACTTAATGAACCGTGTGTTCAGGGCTTATCTAGACTCTTTTGTCATAGTGTTCATTGATGATATACTTGTGATTTCGAGGAGTAGCGAGGAGCATACGTAGTATTTGACAGTTGTTCACTAGGTTTTGAGAGATCATGTGTTTTTTGCCAAGTTTTCCAAGTGTGAGTTTTGGCTTGAGTTAATATCTTTTCTTAGACACGTGGTGTCCAAGGAGGGTATTATGGTAGACCCATCTAAGATTTTATCGATTCGTGATTGGGCTAGACCTACATCTCCAACTAAGGTGCATAATTTTATTGGTTTGGCTAGTTACTATAGGCATTTTGTTGAGAGATTTGCTGCCTTATCAGCACTTATGACTAAGTTGACTTGGAAGAAAGTTCCTTTCTGATGGTCCGAAGAGTGTGTGTCGAGTTTTGGAAAGCTTAAGTATTGTCTCACTTTACCCCGTTGTTAGCTCTTCCTGTTGAGGACGAGGGATTCACCATGTTTTGTGATGCTTTTGGTGTTGGGATTGGTTGTGTTTTGATACAGCCGGGTCGTGTCAGTGCTTATGCTTCTAGACAGCTTAAGGTGCATGAGTGTAACTACCTTACTCGTGATTTGGAGTTGACGGTGGTAGTATTTGCACTCAATTTTTGGAGGCATTATTTATATGGCGGGCATTGTGATATTTTCACTGATCATTGTAGTCTTTAGCATCTTATGACTCCGTAAGAGCTTAATGTTCGCCAGCATAGATGGATGGAGTTGCTAAAGGACTATGATATTTCTATCTTGTACAATACGGGTAAGGCTAATGTGGTGGCGGGTGCCTTGAGTCGCAAGGTGGTGAGCATGGGTAGTTTGGCATGTATTTCAGTTTCTCAGAGGCCATTGCATAGGATATTCAGTCCTTAGCCAATTTGATGGTTCGCCTCGACATCTCAAATCCAGCGAGAGTTTTGGCTTGTGTAGAGGTGCGGTCCTCCCTATTTTAGCAGATTCGTGATCGTCAGTTTGAGGATGATAAGTTATGCCTTCTCCATAATCGGGTAGTGAGAGGTGAGTCTGGGAGAAACACCATGGATTTCAAGGATATCTTGAGATTTAAGGTCGTATTTGTGTTCCACAACTTGATGATTTGATTCGATCTATTTTGCATGAGGCTCACAGTTTTAGAAATTCTATTCATCCTGGTATGACCAAGATTTATAGAGATTTGCAGCAGTTGTATTGGTGGGATGTATGAAGAGAGATATGGCAGACTTCGTAGCCCATTGCTTGTGTTGTCAGCCGGGTAATGCCGAACATCAGCGTCGTAGCAGTTTGAATCAAAGATTGCCCATTCTCGAGTAGAAATGGGAAAGGATCACCATGGACTTTATTAGTGGTTTACCTCATACTTCCCATGGTCACGATAGTTTCTGGGTTGTTATGGATCATTTGACCAAGTCGGCACATTTCATTCTTATTCAGATGACTTCAATGTCAAGATATTAGCCTAGATTTATGTTCAAGAGATAGTTCGTTTGCATGGGGTTCCTGTGTCTATCATATCAGATCATGGCTCCATGTTTACTTTGAGGTTTTAGAGAGCATTTAAGGAGGAGTTGGGTACTCGAGTGGATTTGAGTACAACCTTTCATCCACAAATGGATGGTCAGTCCGAGCAGACTATTCAGGTGCTTGAGGATATGCTCCAATCTTGTATTATAGACGATGTAGGTCAGTGGGATCAGCACTTAGCTTTGATAGAGTTTGCCTACAACAACAGTTATCATTTGAGTATTGAGATGGTCCCTTATGAGGCGTTGTATGGTAGAAGGTGCCGTTCTCCTATAGGATGGTTTAAGACATCCGAGGTTAGAACCTATGGTACAAATTTTCTTCAAGACTCAGTGGATAGAGTCAGGGTAATTCAGGATAGGCTGAGGGCGGCCTAAGTAGGAAAAATGCCTATGCAGACCATAGACTCTGTGCATTGAGATTCGGAGTGGGGGATTATGTGTTCCTTTAAGTTTCACCTATGAGAAGTGTGATGAGGTTTGGAAGGACGGGTAAGGTTAGCCCTTGCTATATTGGTCCTTTTGATATTCTTCGTATGGTTGGTGAGGTGGCCTAAGAGTTGGCTCTACCTCCCAATCTCTATGTTGCGGAAGTATATTCCAGATCCTTCTTATGTACTTAAATAGGACTCAGTCCAGTTGGACAATCAGTTGACCTTTGTGGAGGAGCCGATGCTTGTTTTGGCTAGCGATGTGAGGTGACTGCATACTAGGGAGATTCCAGTGGTCAAGGTTCAATGGAAGCATCGCCCAATAGAGAAAGCTACTTGGGAGATCGAGAGTGAAATGCGGGCCCAGTATCCTTACTTGTTTAAGACTTCAGGCTCGTGCTTGTCTTTAACTTTCAGGGATGAAAGTTCCTTAGTAGTGGATATTATAATGACCCTTCAGGTCATTTTCTATTATTCTTACTTGCTTCCTCCGATAGAATTTCACCAGAGCCGTCCCAAGTCATTGATGACTTGCGAGGATCGATAGTTCAGTTACCTGACGGTTCGTTTAGGTTTTAGAGACTCTTTCCTCAATTTTAAGTCTTCATTGGTCCTAATTCACCACTAAGCAAAAACTTTAGTAAACAGCCTCGTATGTGAAAGCCAACTTCGCCAAAGAAGTTGAAATGTTGAAACCTATGGGGTTTTATATATTATTTGTTTGAAACAGACCCTAAATGCTTCTCGACGCATTGGCCAAAGCTCGGAACCAAATTACAAGCTTCAGCCATGCATAGCATGCACTGAGGTGTTGCGACCTCGGCTAAGGAGGTACGGTCGCAAGATCGCGACTATGCCATCAGAGGGTTGGATGGTCCATGTTTAAGTGTTTTCTTGCATGAATTTTGGCCATTTTCTGCCTCCTTCTTTACCTAGAAACCCTAATGGAGTGTAAAACCTTCTAAGTATGTGTTGTGGGTTGAATGAGAGCATAAACAACTTGTGTGATTGATACTTGCTACAATCTAAGGTAAGAATTCCTCTAATTTGGTATTGATTTCATAGTTTCTTGACTCAAAACCTCTAAATCAATGTGGGTAAGTTGTAGCCCCAAAATTGAGGGATTGACTCAAATTACTTGAGGGTTTTAACTCCCTAAAGATAGTTAGGTTATGGGTTGTTCTTGGAAACTCCTTTCCAAGAGTGAAACCCAATTGGGGTTTTGGTGTCCATTTGAAACCCATGGCATAATGGAGCTATAATTGGTATTGCCATTCTCATAGTAAATCTTAAATTGTATTGTTGATAGAATTTCTTGTGAAAGAGAAAGCTTCACGAAAAGGAAAGGAAAAGCTCATTTGTTCATGAGTTGCTTGGATTCAAGGTAGGTTAGGCTTACTCATAGACTAGATTGAGCTTGTTTGTAATGTAATTATTGATATCTTGCGAGATTAGGTGGGGAATTTAGATGATAGTTGATTAAATGGTGAACTTGGGATTTACTAATTACTATGGGCTATTAATTGGTAAGGTATGATGTTTGACCCTTAGTCTAGGACCTTGGTTAGCTTATCTGTGGTCTTATGACTAGTATGAGAACACTATAGTTGTTCTAAGTAGACATGAATGGTATGCTTCTCTATCCTTACGTGTGTTTTGACCTATATAACGCCTAGATAGGAGATGAACTTGGTGTTGGGTTGACTTAGAAAGGATTCTTGAAGAGACATTGCCTATAGACCTAGAGAGGATTGGTAAGCCCTTATGGCGAGGTATAGATGACCTAGCTTAAATTTTAATAGAAGCTAGGCTTGTATTAGAAGGCTTGGCATTATCGTGATTTAGACGTGGGACATGACCCACCTTAAGCTTGAACAAGTTAAATTCTTAGTGACCTAGATACGTGGAGATTGTCTAAACTATATATATCTATAGGAGTTGTGATGGTTGAAATCGATTATCGGATTATCTTGTGATCAAGATTTGAATAATCTTGTTAAGTACTTATTTTAAATGTCTTGTAAATACTCATGCTCTTGTTTATGCTCATATTACGTGTGAGGCTTATTTATAAGGTGCAATGGTAAGTGTTAGCCTACATCCCTAACTCCTTATATTATGAACCTTTTTGTATGTTTATTGTTTTGGCTATGCATATAAATGCATGTTGTTGTATTGGGAAACTTGTGATATTATGATGATGCTCGGTAAATCTGGAGAAATATATGATTTTATGATGATGCTCGGTGAATCCGGAGGAATATGTGATATTATGATGATGCCCGGTGAGTCCAAAGGAATATGTAATAATATGATGATGCCTGGTGGGTCTGGAGGAATAAATGATATTATTATGATGCCCAGTGAATCCGGAGGAATATGTGATATTATGATGATGCTCGATGAATTCAGAGGAATATGTTGATATTATGATTTTGCCCGGTGAATCTGGAAGAGGTAAGAACATTACGATGTCGTTTGGGGCAAATTTACTTATATGAATAAATATTTGTAAGGTTAGGCCGTGTGGGGGTGCAACCGCCTATGTTCTTGAAATATGAGGTCTCTCTTGGTAAATTATTATTCATTTCTAGTTCCAAATAACTAAATAAGAGGTGCGACCCTTGTTGATGCTAAATTAGTAACTAGAGGAAACCTATGCCTAATACTGAGTCAAGACTTAGTGGTGTGAATAATCTTGTGTACAATCAAGGGCTAAAATAATATATATCCTTGACTTGAATAAGAGGTTGTATTATGAAATCTTGCATAGTAAAGTGGCTTATGTGATAACTAGTTACTTCTAAAATATATGATTTCTATTTTGAAGCTAGAAACCTAGTAGACTAGTTGGTGGACTTTGATTGATTTAAATATGGAAATTAGTCCTTAAGGTTGTGATAGGCTTAGTGATGATGAACCTAGTATTGTATGAGGGTTAGTTAAATTTTCTTCTATATATGTGAGATTCAGATAGCTAAATTGATAACTCATGTCATAAATATGCTAGCTAAAGAATGGACTTATGATAGATGAATAACCTATAATATGGGTGGCCTGTAGTTTTCCCTAATTTTATGGCTAGTAGTGATTAGACTTGTAATCTACTAATTTTTGGAAGAATAAGGCTAAATAGTATCGACTTCTCACAGTGTTTATCAATGAATTATAGAATTAATGACTATATGTCTAATATATGATAATGTTGCTTTCTTTATGTTAAATTACGGTATTGGTATTTGGAAGTGGATTTTGGTAATGAGCTATGGCGGGATTGAGCTACCCGCAGTTTCAGTCAATTGATGGAATAGTTGTGATTTATTGTATTATTGGTTGTATTCTTTTGGTGTACTCTTCGGTGGTATGGGATGCCGTGATGAGTTCTTGTTTGATATTCTTTTGTGTACTCTTCGGTGGTATTGGACTCCGTGATGAGTTCTTTGTTGTGCTCCCTTTTGTGTACTTCCCGACTATATGGGACATCTTTGTAAGTTCTTGTGCTTATTGTTCTAAAGATGGTTGATAATGATTATGGAAAATAGATTATTTGCTATTGTGCATATGGCTTTGCGCTTTCGAAATAATATTCGGTTGTTATGGCGATGATGGAATATATTGAGATAGATTGTGATGTTACTGCTTTATTTGTATAGATATTGTTACAGTGGTATCAAAGAAGATTCAGGTTCGATCCTATCCCTTGACTTTAAGGTTATAGTCTTACTTTATATTGACTTTACATTATATTTGAGCTCAGTCGGCCGATGATGCCTACTAAGTTCACATGTTTTTGTACTCATACTACACTTCTGTACCTTTTTGGTGTAGACCCAGGTTCTAGTTGCCGTCGTTGAGCTAGTTCATGCGATTTAACTATTCGTAGATAAGGTGAGCTCTTGGAGATCGAGTTTCCCTCTTTCCCCTCTATCCTTATTTATCTTTTCCTTTCGAGACAAATGTATGAGACTATTTAAGACATTTTAAATTTTTATATTGTAAATCCCTCTTGTCAAGTTTAGAAGGTCTTGTATTAATACTATCAGGTCATCGGATTTGTGTTTGAATATCGGTTGTCCTTAGTTGTAAAATGCTATTGTTATATATTGTGTTCACATATAGGGTCCATGTTGAACGTTCTTACCAAGGTAACCCATGGCAATAACTCTGGGTTATGGTATCAGCTTACCTACCGGTGGGATGTGGTAGGTGCCATTATGACTCCAAATGGGGTCGTGACAAATACTTGCACCACCATGTATGTTAATATGCTTAATAAGATTGGTGTGAAACAGATGATGTGTGAAGGTATAAAAGGTGAAATTGGGTTGCTAGAGAATGATCTTAATTGTATAGTGCGATGTATTAAAGCGCTTAGGGAGATTAGACATTATTTCCTGAATAGTTCCTACCCATCCCTTAGCCTACATTGCAACCATAAAAGATCTAGTTGATCCTTCATCCCAACATCCGACTATTAGTGGAGTAGTACACTAAGGGAAAGCTTATGGTTCATTATCTTTCATGTATGAATTCTTTGTTAAGATCGAGTGATTTAATTATGATATCCCATTTTTAGATTAAGTTATTTGATTACGTTTGCCAACAAATTGGAAGTTAACGGTTGAGATAAAGAGGTTTGAAAAGAATTGTACCATGTGCATAAAAGTATTTTGACATGTTTTGCGCTGAAAAGTCATTGTTAGAATTGTGTGTGCCCAGCACAAGTATATCGCCTAGGTTATGATGAGAAGTTTAATTGATTATGGTGTTGATTATGATTGTTCAACCACAAACAAGGTTTTAAGTGTGGGGTGGTGATCTTGGGCATATTTATATGACCAATCACCAATATTCACCCATATTTGGACTTGTTTTGAGAGCTAAAATATGCTATTCTAATTGTAATTGAGCTTTAATTGTGTTCCTTATCTAATAGACTTGATTAGTGTATGCAGGACTAAATTGTGATTGAATTGAACGTTATTGGAAGCATGAGCAAGAAGTTAATGATGAATGAAAGAATGAGGTCAATTTACAGAGATGAGTACACTAGAACTTGGCTTGGAAAGAAGAGAATGATCAAGGAAGAGAAGACAAGTCGAGACAACAGTAGCCTGTCGCAATTTCACCGCGATGTGCTGAATGATAAATCTCTAAGAATTAAAATTCTAAAATCTTGGCGAGATAACATTGTGATGCGGTGAAGGGAATATTTGTAAATGTTAAATTCCAGTGGGCCATCATGATCGCACCGCGTCGCGGTGGAGGAGAAATTTTTAATTGATGATTTCCAGTAGCTCACAGCGATAGCACCACATCGCGGTGAGGGTCCGATTCACAAAATGGAAATTCCAGTAGATTACCGCAGTATGGTCACGCCGCGGCGCTTATAACAGTGAGACTTATACCTCAATGCGGTGAGAGGCAAAATTGGGGAAAACTTAAACCAGCTATAAAAGGAATGAATTAAGTCAATTGAAAACACTTTGAAAAGCACAGCAGCGGCGGAAAAACAATAAAATCTCTCTTTTAGGGTTCCTAGAATTTCTTTGAACTTCTTTATTTCAATATTAATTCTTGGTATGATTAATAATTTGTTTTTGATGTTGAATTCAATCATGAGTAGCTAAATACCCTTGTTCTGGGGTTGAGGCCAATAACATGATTACTCTTTGACATTCTTTATCGTAGTTATTGTTCGATTATCATCGGGTTGTTCTTAATTTCTTGTGCTTACTATTTTGATGAGTGGCCACCATTAGAATAAAACTATATTTCTATGTGAATTCGGGAGGAGAATCATAGGATAGAACAAAGAGATTAAGGAGCAAGGTTCTCATCCTTTTATAAAATAGAGGATTTGAATTAGCATCTAGGATAGGGATATACCTAAAAGCCTTGTTTGGTTCAATTGCGAGAAGATAGCCATATACATCTAAATGGATTACTGCATCCCCGTTGAATGGTGTAGCTGCAAAGTTCATATAGGTAGAAGATTAGAGATCGGGAGACCATGATCTTGTTATAAACTCTACAAATCAACAACCTGATAACCAACTAGACTACGATAAGAATAGAGATTTGTAAGATTGTTAGATGTGTCTCAACCCTAAAATTCTCATAATTACTATTTACAACCTCTGCTTACTTTGCTATTGTCACAAATTTTTACTTCTTATTTATTTACATTTTTATTCAAAACTTCAAAATTATCTTGATACTTTGCAATATTTAATACATCCTTGTCTAAAACTAAAGTTGGTTGAATTGGTAATTGCATAGTCCTCATAGGTACGATATCCAACTGTCTAAGTCACTATATTACTTGTACGATCGTGTACACTTGCGTGTCCGTTTGAACGCAACAGGATGTAATAATCCAATTAAGTGCTTAAAGCTACTATTCTACAAGTGAACCAAGTAAGGCTTCTAGGTACATCCCTATCCTAGATGCTAGTTCAAATTCCTTATTTTATAAAATAATAAGAACCTTACTCTATTCATCCCCAAGTTTTATCTTCCTATTCCCTCTCCCGATATCACAAGGTCGACATTATATATATTCTAAGGGTCGCAAATCCTCAAAATAATTAAAAACAAGGATGAAGAAAAAACCAAATATGATAAGCAAATCAAACGAATTCAATTCATAATGAAAGCAATCATGTTCTTGGCCTTAACCCTGAAAATGGAGCATTTAGCCACTAATAGACATAATCGTAATCCAAATACTTGAATACATGGTTTAATCTATGAATAAAATAATTAAAAGAGATGAAAACCCAAAAATTCGTGTTTAGAAGCCTCCAAAATCTCCCAAAGATATACAAAAGTGTCCAAGGTAATTACAAAGTGTGCAAAGTGTTCTATTTATGGACATGCCAATTTAGCAGTGTGTGGGATTTGCCTCGGGTAGGGTTGGATATTTCGTGGGAAGAGCTCCATGATTCCTTTAATATATCATGGACTAAGACTCTCTAAACATTGCAAATCCCATAGGAAGAGCTCTGCACGTGGCCAATTCGCATAGGCTCACTGGAATGTGCCTCTTGACGCCTAATTTTGTCTAAGTGTTTCTCCTTCCATCCCTTGCCTTGTGGTGTTGTTTCCAATCAATTTCAATATCTTATAGCATACATATATCACCATAATCAACTCGCCAAGAATCTTACATGATAAAACACCAAATATTAGATCTCCAAACAACACAACATTCTTAACGATGAACTAAAAACATGAGCTAAGACTAAGTTTGCTCACATTAATCTTTAACTTATTGTTTCGACTCTTGACTTGATACAATTGAACTTTGCACATTTAAAAAAAGTTTTTCCTCATATAATTACACAATAATAACCTTACAAACTCAATACACCGACTAGAATCCATCGAAAACAACTAGAACAACACTTAGCTCAAGCTAGTAAACTAGTTCTCTCGGTTGAACTCTAAATGATCAATTTAAACCCAAACTTGTTCGAAAACACCTTTGAACATTGTAATTACATACTTGAACACTTATATGCTTATTTATATCATTATTAACACATAAAGCATCGAGGAAGTCTTCAAGATAAGGCTAAATGAGCTAGGAAAGCAACACTAAAGTACATAAATACACCCAACATCATGCCCTTACCAAATTAGAGTTACCCATGTTTACTCATAAAGATACAAATTATCACAAGAATGGGTATGACAATCAAATTTCACCCACTCTTACAAAGATTTTTCATGTCACACAAGATGAACCATAGGCTTGCCCTTAGTGTAGTACTCCACTAATATCAGAATGTTAAGGCTCAAGATCAAATATGACTTTAAGGATTGTAATCTAGGATAAGGGATGAGTAGGAACTATTGTGTCCTTTCCTAAGTACTTTAATACATCACATTATACATTACACTTTTGTCACAACACCCAAAGTTTCACCACTTCTAACTTCCCACACTCTTTTGTCTTGCCCCATTTCTTTAAGCTAGTTCACATATAGTCATGGAGGGAGTATTCTTAATCAAAATATGATTCACTTTTTCTATTTTCCTTACATTACTCCCACCCACAATACATAAACCTTTTCACCTCCACTACCTACTACTCTAGGCTTCAATTTCACCTCTTTCCTACCTAACTTCACACTCTTTAACCGTATTAATTTTCCACTAAAGTTCTTAGGATCTTTGGATAACATTATGATCAATTAAATAATGGAAACAAGATTCATATGAGGCTACAAAAGAAATAGGCTAAGGCTCAATGGGGTTAACTAGGATTATACACAAGGATAGATAAAAGGTGGTATACAAATGGCTATCAAAGAAATGCATATATCATCACCTAAACCCAACATTCTTTATTTTGCTTTGCACATATACTAGACAAGTTCTAGACATCAAAATGTAACAAGGAATACATAAAAACCTCACTCTCTTATGGCACATGCACAAATCAAGTAAGATCAGTATAGACTCTAAACTAAGAAATATCAAAAATTTATAATTAAGCCAAAATCATAAGAGAGTCATATAAATAAGCCTAAAAGTCTCAAAAGTAGTCATTCAACATAATCAACGTTCTTTCACATTCAAAACCACTTACATCATGTAATCATACATAGCATAAGTGAGAATATATCACTTTTTCCAAACACAAAAAAATTTCAATTTACCCCTCAAAATGAAAAAGGGATATTAGGTTCGAAGGGTGTCCCATAAAAAAAGAACCAAAAAGAAAAACTAATGGGTACATGAAGTGTGCCCTAACTAGACTGACACAGACTAAAACTAAACAAAAAATAGAGAATATTTTTGTAATTTTTTCAAATTTAGTCAAAAACTAGTAAATAACTAATAATGAAAATTATATAAAAACATTTCACTTTAACTATTGGGAAGATTCTCCCCCCTACACATAAAAATACACTTTTTCCCAAAAGTATAATTCAAAAGTAAGAATAAAAATACTTTCTTAGGCTCCAGGCCTAGCTGGTAGCATATTTAACATTAAAAAGGTCTAATGGAATCCACACCCAGTTTTTACCATGCTTCTTAGATTAGGTCTCCGGTACTCAAACTTTCTTTCAACCTATGACTCAAAATGAAAACAAAAATAATGCGAAATTAAAAAAAAATATGAAAATAAAATTCCTACCATAACTTGGGTTACATCCCAAGAAACGTCTGATTTAGTATCACGACATAACCCATATCACTACTTCAATCGTCTTTCTTTATCCTCTTTCTCCGACTCACATGCCATCTTCTTACTTTTTTTAACCTCTTGAGTGTGCATTCTTAGGTTTGTATCCTTTTTTCAACAATAGCCTTTTTAGGTTATTCTTTCAGCTTCACCCTTATGGTCATAATTAATGGCTTAGGCAACTCTATGAGATAGTCTGAATGGGTGTTTTGTGATGAGCACACCACCCCCCACACTCGTCCACTTCCATAGCTTTGATCATGCATAATCCTTACAGTGCGAAGATGGATTGAGTGGTTTGTATACTTTGAAGACCATCTCTTCATCTTCCAATCTCATTTGTAGAGTGACCTTTATAACATTAATCAGTACTTTTTCCATCGCCAATATTGGACGTCCCAATAATTGGTATCCTATTATCTGTATCATAATAAAGAATAATAAATTCAGTAGGAATAATGAATTTACCAACCTTAATGAGGACGTCTTCAATGATTCCTTTGGGATGAACTTCCATTATATCCTCCATTTAGATCACCACAGAACATGGCCTCATCTTAACTAAACCAAGAGTATTAAACACTAATAGGGGCATCAAAATTAAACCTTCCCCTAATCACTCTAGGAATGGACCACATTATTATCACCAATTTTTATGTGGAGGGTGAAAATCCCTAAGTCTTTCAACTTCTTTGGAATCTTCCTCGTTACAGTCGAACTGCACTCCTCTATAAGTACCACTATCACAATATCACTTATCTTTGTCTTATTGGTCACCACAACCTTCAAGTACTTGGCATACTTAGGCATACCCTACAAAATATCTGATAGAGAAAGATTAATATAAAGGTGTCTGAACGTGTCAAAGAACTTCTTAACAGATGCATCTTCATTAGACTTTGTAAGCCTTTGAAGGAATGGTGGTGATGGTCCTTCAGGCACATGCTCAGCTTCTTTAGTTTTTCGGTACTCAAACTTCCCAAATTTTCAGCATCTTTAACTACAATTTGATTCTCCTCTACTTTATTTGGGAAAAACTCTACATGTGCCTCCTTATTTTTCTTAGGGGGTTTATCAATGAGATCTATACCACTTCTTAAAGTGATAGCCATAACTTGTTTTGGATTTTTAGTGATAGCTATAACTTGTTTTGGATTTTTTGTATCACTGGGCAACCCACCTTGAGGTATGGTACTTCGCACCTGAGCTAACTACCCTAACTACGTCTCTAAATTCTCCTGAGCAAGTTGTTTGTATTTTATCTCAGCAACCGTTTGTTCTTGATTGGCTATGATTTTCTTTAATGTATCTTCAATATTACTGGCCTACATATTTTATTTCTACTAAAACTACTAATCCTGATCTTGATTGTTTCCTTATGAATATTTGGTTGCCTCTGCCACTTGTGATTGTAGGCATTACCGTAACTTCCCTTTTATTTGTTGCCCATAAAATTTACTTACTCTAAATTTACTCCCCACAAGTCTTCAGAGTGTCCACTAATACCACAAATCTCACACTATAATAGGGTTTGTTGGATTATACTTACCTAAGCCCGTGGTTGGTTTACATTTATCCTTCTGAACTGAGTCATTATCTAGTTCTGCAAAGCTAATAGCTGAGTAGCTAAGGTTGTGACGCTATCACAATCAATACGATAGTTTTTTTCACTGCATTTCTAGCTATATCACCATGCCAATAAAGATTACCTCGTGCAGTTAGATTCAAATAGGTATACAAATCATCATATATTTTCCCCAATGCTTGACCACCTGCAGTTGCATTTAATAGAATTTGTACGTTATGGTCAAGAGATTTAATAGAAGTGTGAGCTAATACCTTATTGGTCTGTTGATTATGTGGACAGTCTCTCAAAAGAGATTTAAATCTCTTCCAATCATGAAACAAGTTCCCATTCTATTCTTGCTTAAAGGTCAAAATTTCACTATGTAACATTGTAGTCTTACCTGATGGAAAGAATCAAATAAGGAATGTATTTTTTGAATCTTCCCATGTAATGATCTATTTTGAAGGTTCTGACTTTGACCATTTATTTGCTTCCCCTAAAAGTAAGAAGGGAAGAGTATGAGCCTCACATAGTCTGTAGAGACTCCAATGGGGATAAAGGTGTCACTAGTCTCCAAGAAATTTTGTAAATGGACCTGTGGATCCTAATATGACAAGTCAGTGAACTTCCCACTATTGTGCAGTAACTGCACCATGTTCTATTTAAGCTTAAATCTATCTCTAGTTTCTGGACTGTGGATGATAGAGGTAACATTGGTTGCAAGTGGGATTGCTACTTTACACACTGTCCTGCAGGCTGGTGGATCTTCAACCATTGGTGAAGGAATAGCTTTCTCTTGTTGAATTTAAGGCATATAATAGAGAAGGACTATTTCTCTCCTCAACTAGTGTTAGCGTCGCTCAGGTTCAGGATATGGTCTAACAAAATTCTTTTCTCATGCCAGCTTACTTATGTTTCAGAGTTGTACCTTCAAATAAAGTAGCTAAGATCAAGTTTTTAGCACTTGTAAAGCAAAATAGCAAAAGCAAAACTAAGATAGTTGCCAATTTTTAAGTCCCCGACAATGGTGCCAAAAATTTATTGCGTCCAAGTGCACACAAGTTACCCAAGTAGAATGTGGCCTTTAAAATCCATGTATAGATCCCATAGGGACTAGTTCTTAACAATGATCTATATTAATACTATGAAGATTAAACAAGTGTAAGAGTAGCCAATAATGTTTGAGAATGAAAAACTAAAAGTAACTGTAAACAATTCAGTAATGTAACATGCTCCAGTAATAACAGGGAGAAATCCAGGGTTAAGGCACAATGAAAAATCCTACTTAGCTCCATAATTTTGTCGATTTAGTTAATTATTTTGGTTGTTAATTCACGGGGTTGATATAATAACTATGGTCTTCCGAGCATGTAGTCGTCTATCTAACTTATCCCTACAACTACAACATTAAGAAGGGTTGTGTGTACTTAAACGCATTTATATTCCATCCCATATATGAACCGAATATAGCAATTAGGTATATTTCTATTCTAAATGCAAATCTTCACTTCAATCTCTTTAATGTTTAAGATCCTACTTCATATATCCCATGTTGTAATCTAGTGTTCCTTCTTTAGAGATCACAGGAGAAATATAAGTTTATGCTAAGGGTCACAAATCCGTAGAATAGTAAATACAAGGATACATGAATAACCAAAAATGGTAATAAACATAAAACAACTCAATTATTGTGACACCCCGTAAAATTTTAATCATTTTATTTTTGACCTTCTGAAGTACATAATAGCAATTTTGACTTGAATTATGTTTAGGGGTGTTAAAAGGGTATTTTGGAAAAGTTTTAGACTTTTTCGGAGGGTTTTAGAGTCATTTTGGGACCCCAAAGTAGTAAGGGTCCTTGATAAGGTTGTGTCATGGAGGTTAACCTCTGTGATATTAGCGTGGCACAGAGTCTAACCTCTACAATATTGGCATGCCACACCAGTGTTTTAATTTCATCTAGTTTTTTATTTTTTCAATTGGGGTGAGGGGTTTTTGGTCTTTTTACCCTTTATACGAACTTTAAAAATTAAATAATCCCATTTTCTTTAGTTTTTAAAGAACAAATTATCCTTTTTCTCTCTCAAACTCAAAACCCAAGAACATTCAAGAGTTTTATAGAGAATTCATCATCCTGGCTCCAAACTTCAAATTGACTTCAATTTCATGTGTATTTCAGGCATGTTTCTCTTCCCTAAACTTGAATTTTACATTTTGGCATTAATTGAATGAATTTTCATATGATTTAAATAATGGGCTTTAAAATTTATTTGAGAGGTTTTCGTTGTTACTGATTAAATTACTAGTCTCATATTTTAAATTGATTATTTATGCTTTAAATTGATGTTTTTAGGACTGAATTGGTACATTATTTAAATGATTGGAATGGGGGACATGAGTTTTACAAATTTGGATGAATTTGACTTGCAATTGGCATTAACCTCAACCCACTTTATAATATTTATTTTAAATCAGGATAACTGCATGGTTTAACTTATTTTGAACCCATTGCATTAAAGGATAAATGGATATGAATAGATTTTGGATGGCCTTGGTGTCCTTGATTTTAGATTTTAATGGAACTTGGGAGTCAAATTTGGTTGTGTGAATTGGTTTAGCCTATTTAAACAAGTTTGTAAGTAGATTGGTATAACGATACCAAGTGGTAAATGTATTAATGAATGACTCATTGGTTAATGAATTGGTTTATGTGCAAATTATTTTAATTTGGGCTTATAGGGAATTGTGTAGCTCACCGTAAAGGTGTAATTCTCAGGGGAAAAACACTAGAAACCATGTTTGTCGATATTAGGGGTCTATATGATTGTGTGCTTGGTGCACACTTGATATATATTTTGGGGATGGCTATTGCCCATGGTGTCTTTAGTTTCCCTCATTTTTTCCTCTGTTTATGCATCTAACATGTATTGGTTCCATTTCAATATGGGAGTTGAACCCATATAGCCCATGGGTGCCTTTAGGACGGACAGAGAAACACAATTTACGTTAATGGATTAAACTCTCATGTTCATGACCTTTTACCCTATCCCTACATTCTATATATGTACATATGAATACGTATATATTGTTTTGATTGATTTTGGACGTGGCATTATGTTCTTAATTTCCCTAAGTTATATGTCAATGCGTATCTCACTAACTATCCTAGGATGCTACATTATTTCATAATGTAGGGTCTAAAGACTTTTCTATTGCTTTCGTGCAGTGTTAGGTGGTTGAGCACATCTATTTAGTTATCGTGAAGTGGTGAGCCTCAATTTTCTAGAAGGCCTTATAATTTCATTATCCTTCTTTATTGTTATAGTACTTTTGGATTCTTTTTGTCATAGTCGGGGGCATGTCCCGACTTAGATGTTATTATGATTTTAGTGGATTTCATGGGAAAATTTGTGGTTGTTGTTGTTTTGACTCTTAGACTTCTTTTGGGTTATCTATTCTTCTTCTTATTACTATTTTATTGGCTTCTATTTTTTAATTATTTTTATGCTCTTGATGTTAGGCTAAGAGGGTGGTCTCCGATCCATGATGGGCTTGAGATACTCATCACGGCCAAGCCTTGGTTTGGGTCATGATATGCTTAGTATCGAAGCACAATTTAGGGTTGTTGGGTGTCCATAAACACGTGTCGAGTAGAATCCTTTTTATGGGTGTGTAGCATGCCATACTTATAATGAGGAGGCTACAAGGCATTTAGGAATGTTCCCTTTCTTGTGTTATGTTTTAGTCCATAGAATCTAGTGTTATGAAACTTCATTAACTCCTGGCTTCCTCACTTTCAAATTATACCTCCCCAAAGATCTGATGTTCACTAAAACTCTTTGGGAATCTTTGTTCCACCTGAGGAGAATGTTAAGGGAACTCGCCTTATTTATGGAGTGCAGACCCAGCCTAGGGTCCCTGCTCCTTACTATTCTGCACCATGTGGAGCTCCACCGACCCCTACTAGTCCTCTTCGATCTTCAAAAGATGGTGATACTTATAACTAGACACCCTGGGGAGATATTTTTAATATGGATTATCATTAGTCTATTCATATGCTTACTCAATTGGTGGCATTGTAGTCTAATCAGTCTAATCATGTTAGTTCTGTTGCTTATTTACCTGAGGTTACTTGGGTTGGCTAGTTTATGAGGTTGAATCCACTAACCTTTACATACTGTAAGGTTGATCAGGATCCGTAGGGGTTCATTAATTAGATGAAGAAAATATTTAAGGTGATGCATGCTACTGATTTGGAAAGTGTACAGTTTGCTACGTATCAATTTAAAAGATGATTCTTACCAGAGGTATGAGGAATGGGAAGCGACGAGTGGTGATGATGCTGAATAGGCAGTGTGGGATAAATTTTTAGCTACTTTTCTTAATCACTTCTTTCCTTGGGATTTCATAAAATCTAAGGCTGAGGAGTTTGTTAATTTGAAGTAGGGTAAGTTGAGTGTCAAGGAGTATGCTCTGAAATTTCAGCAGTTGGCTCGTTATTCTCAAGAGTTGATGTCTAACATGACGTCCCAAACGAGAAAGTTTGCTTCTAGTTTTTCCCATGAGTTAGTGCTAGAATGTAAGGTTGATATGTTGAACAATGATATGTTGAAATGTAGAGCAAGAATCTTAAATATTCAAAGTAGGATGTAAATCAATAGAATAGTGAGAGAGATAGCAGACACTGAAATAAGAAGAAGAATTAGGGAAATACATATTCGACTGCCAGTTCTTCTTATCCTAAGCTTTTGGGTGATCATCGTTTTCAGACTAGTAGTGGTCCTAAGAAACTGGGTACCCAGTCTCAGACTAGTGGAGCAGTCAGCCCTACTTTATCTTCCTTATCATTTTTGTGAAAATCTTCACCATGAATATTGTGAGGAGGGGAGAAATTAGTTCTATAATTATGGTCATCTTGGTAATTTACAATTAGATTATCCTTCATCCAGGGTTGCCACTGGGGCTAATAAAATTTTGATTGCCACTTCTTCAGCTCCTGTCCATAAGGGCACTATTTTAAGTACTAACACTGGCCGGAATCGTTTGTATACACTTGCTACTCATCAAAAATCTGAGACATCCCTAGATTACTGGTATGTTACAACTCTTCTCTCGTTATGTTTATTATTTGGTTGATCCATATTCTATGATTTTTTATGTGACCCATTATATGGCCGTGCATTTTGGTTTTAGTCTACGAAATATTTTTGACCCCTTCTCTGTGTCTACTCCGGTGGGTGAGTCTATTATTGCTAGAAAAATCTACAAGGGTCTTATGGTGTCTACCTTTCATAGAGAGACTTCAGTGAATTTGATCGAACTTGACATGGTAGACTTTGATATAATCTTGGGGATGGATTGGGTTCATCTATGCTATTCTTTTCTAGATTCTAGGACCTAAAAGGTCAGTTTTAATTTTTCCAATGAACCGTTCTTAGAATGGGAAGGAAGTTTCTTTATACCAAAATAGAGGTTACTTCCTACCATAGAGCCTAGAAGTTGCTTTCCAAAGGGTGTTTATATCATCTATTTTGGGTTAACGATTCTAACTCTAAAAGTCCTTCTTTGTAATCTATCCTTCTGGTTAATGAATTTTCTGAAGTTTTTCTCGATGATCTTTCTGGAATTTCTCCCGATGGGGAAATAGACTTTGGTATTGATCTTCTACCGGTTACTCATCTTATTTCCATTCATCCTTATAGAATGGCTCTGATTTAAATAAAAGAAGATAAAGGCAATTGAAAGATCTTCTTGATAAGGGTTTTATTTGTCCTAGTATTTCTCCGGGGGGTGATCTATAAGTTTTGTGAAAAAGAGAGATTGGTCTCTACAGATGTGTATAGACTATCATCAGCTGAATAAGGTTACAGTGAATAATAAGTACCCTCTTTCTAGGATTGATAATTTTTTGGATCAGCTTCAGGGTTCTAGGTATTTCTCTAAGATTGACCTCTGTTCGGTCTATCATCAGCTAAATATTAGGGAGGTTGATATTCCCAAGACTATTTTTCGAGCCTGGTATGGCCCTTATGAGTTTTTGGTTCTTTTGTTGAGGTTGACTAATGCCCTGGATGCTTTCATGGATGTTATGAATTGGGTTTCTAGACAGTTCCTGGATTTATTTATTATAGTATTCATTATTGACATCTTGGTGTACTGAAATAGTGAGGAGGATCATGCCAATAACCTCTAAATTGTATTGCAGACTCTTAAGGATCAGAAGTTGTATGCTAAATTTTCTACATGTGAGTTTGGGATGAATGTTATGACTTTTCTTAGGCATGTTGTGTCTAGTGAGGGGATTAAGGTGGATCCATAGAAAGTTGAGGCGGTTAAGAAGTGGCCTAGACCCATGACTCCAAATGATATTAGGAGCTTCTTGGGCTTGGCGGGGTATTATAGGATATTTGTGGGAAGTTTCTCTTTGATTACTTCTCCATTGACAAAGTTAACTCAGAAAAATGTTATGTTTCTATGGTCTGATGCTTATAAGGGTAGATTTGAGATGTTAAAGGATTAGTTAAATTTTGCACAAGTTTTGACCTTGCCCGAGGGTACTGATGGTTTTGTTGTATTTTATTATGTATCCTGTATGGAACTGGGTTGTGTTTTGATGAAGCATGGTAAGGTCGTAGCCTATGCTCCCAGGAACTTAAGGTTCATGAGAGTAATTATCTGACTCGTGATCTAGAGTTAGCGGGTGTGGTTTTTGCATTGGAAATCTAGTGCCATTATTTTTATAGGGTGCATATGGATATTTATTCATACCATAAGACCTTGCAGTATGTGTTTACACAGAAGGAATTGTATCTCAGGCAGATTCGATGGCTCAAATTACTTAAGGATTATAACATAAGCCTTCACTACCGTCCAGGTAAAGCTAATATTGTTGTTGATGCACCTAGCAAGTTGTTTATAGGAATTTTATCTCATGTGGATGAGAAGAAGAGAGGGTTTGTGAAGAACATTCATAGATTGGCTAATTTAGGAGTCCATCTCTTAGACTTTGAGAATGGAGGAGTGATTGTTCAGGAAGTGGTAAAATTGTCACTTGGTGTAGAGGTGAAGGAGATGCAGGCTTTGGATCCCATACTTATCAAGATTAAGGATGATGTAGGTCAGCAAAAGGTTATGGCTTCTGAGATTGTAGGAGATGGCATCTTGAGGTATCAAGGTGAGTTATGTGTTCTTGATGTTAATGGGTTGTGAGAAAGGATTTTTACTGAGGCTAATAATTCTAGACATATAGTTTATCTAAGTTTAACTATGGTGTATTACACCTTAAAGGAAATCTACTGGTAGAACGATATGAAGAGAGATATAGCCAATTTTATTGCCAAATGTATGGTTTGTCAGCTAGTTAAGGTTGAGCATTTGAGGCCTAGTGGCATGTCTCAAGAGATACAGTTTCCTAAGTGGAAGTGGAAGATGATCAATATGGATTTCATTACGAGTATTCTGCGATCATGCAATCAGTATGATTCTTGTTAGGTTATTGTGGATAGGATGACTAAGTCTACTCATTTTTTGTCTGTAAGGACTAACTACTTAGGAGAGGGTTATGCTAAATTATTCATTCAGGAGATTGTAGAGTTCTATGGTGTGCCATCGTCTTTTATTTCAGATAGAGGTATGCAGTTTTCTTCTTACTTCTGGTGTTCATTTTATAAAGGTTTAGAAACTCAGGTGAACCTTAACACTTCTTTCCTCCCTCAAATAGATGGACAAGCAGAGCATACTATTCATACTTTGGAGGACTAAGGGTCTGTGTGATTGATTTTAAAGGTAGATGGGTTGACCATTTAATGTTTATTGAGTTTGTGTATGATAGTAGTTATTATTCTAGCATTCAGATAACTCCTTTCGAAGATCTGGTAGGAGGTATAAGTCTCCTATTGGATGATATGAGGTTGGTGAGACTAGGTTGTTTGGTCCTAACTTGTTCCACCAAGCCATAGAGAAGGTAAAAGTGATTAGAGAAAGACTTAAGACCACTCAAAGATGCCAAAAGTCTTATGTGGCTGAGAGGCAAGGAGATTTGGAGTTTGAAGTAAGTAATTGGGTATTCTTGAAGGTGTCTCCTATATAAGAAGTCATGATGTTTGGGAAGAAGGGGAAGCTCAGTCCTTGTTATATTGGACTGTATTAGATTTTGAGGAGAATTAGGAATGTCTCTTATGAGTTAGATTTTCGTGAAAGTTTAGCTTTGATTAATCATGTGTTTTATGTGTCCTTGATGAAAAAGTGTGTGGGTGATCCTTCATTGATAGTGTATGTTTAGGATGTTGGTGATACAGATTCCTTCTCTTATGAGGAGGTCCCAGTGGAGATATTGAATAGGCAAGTTCATAGATTAAGGATAAAAGATGTAGCCTCGATGAAGGTTCTATGGAGAAATCATAAGGTAAAAGAGGTTGCGTTGGGGGTTAAAAAATATATGAAGTCCATTTTTCATTTTCCCTGGGTTGGATGAAAGTGCTTAAGGTATGAGTTTCATTTTTCTTCTTTTCAGTTTCCGAGTTTGTCATTTAGTTTTGGCGTATTCTTGCTATTCTCATACTAAAAGTATCTTAAATAGTCATTCGGGGATGAATGATCCTAAGGAGGGATAAGTGAGACCCTGTAAAATTTCTATCATTTTATTTTTGACCCTCCCAAGTGCGTAATGTCAATTTTGTACTTAAATTATGTTTAGGGATGTTCAAAGGGTGTTTTGGGAAAGTTTAGAATTTTTCTAAAGGCGTTCAGGGTCATTTTGGGACCTCGAGGAAGTGAGGGACTATGATAAGGTCGTGTCACGGAGGTTAACCTCTATGATATTAGCGTGGCACAGAGGCTCACCTCTGCGATATTGGTATTCCATGCTAGTGTTCTAATTTTTTTTAGTTTTTGATTTTTTCACTTGGGATGAAGGGTTTTTGGTCTTTTTACCCCTTTTACGACCTTTAAACATAAAATAATTCCATTACCTTCAATTTTTAAAATTTAAATCATCATTTTTCTCTCTCAAACACAAACCCAAGACCATTCAAGGGTTTTATAAATAATTCATCATTCGTGCTCAAACTTAAAATTGACTTCAATTTCTTATGTATTTAAGGCATGTTTCTCCTCCGTAAATTTGAATTTTACATTGTGGCATTAATTGAATAAATTTTCATGTGTTTTGATTATCCGTTTTGAAATTGGTTTAAGGGTTTTATTTCTTACTGATTGAATTACTTGTCCCATGTTTTAAATTGATTATTCCTTCTTTAAATTGATGTTTTTAGGACTGAATTGGTGCATTGTTTAAATTATTGGAGGGGTCATGGGTTTCCTCAAATTGAATGAATTTGGACTTGGAACCGGCATTAATCTCAACCCACTTTATAATCTTGATTTTAAATATGGATAATTGCATTGTTAACTTGTTTTAAACCCATTGCATTGTATTAAAGGATAAATGGGTATGAATATGGTTTTGGATGGCCTTGGTTGCCTTGCTTATGGTTTTTAATGGACCTTGGGAGTCCAATTTAGTTGTGTGAATTTGTTTGCATAGTTAAATAAGCTTGGAAGCAAATTGGTATGACGATAGCAAGTGGTGAATGCCTTAATGAATGACTCCTGGGTTAATGGATTGGTTTATGTGCAAATTGTTTTAATTTGGGCTTAAAGGGATTATGTAGCTCACCATGTAGGTGTAAATCCAGGGGGGATGAACACTGGAAACCATGTTTTCAAGGTTGGGGGTCAATATGAATGTAAGATTGGTTCACACTTGATATACATATTTTTGGGATGGTTATTGCCCATGGTGGCATTATTTTTCCCTTATTTTTTTACTCGATTTGTGTGGCTAACATGCATTAGGACCCATTCAGTAGGGAGAGCTAAAAACATATAGCACATGGGTGCCTTTAGGATGGACAGAGATACATAGTTCAAGTTAATGGTTTAAACTCTCATTTTCATGACCATTTACCCTATCTTGAAATCCTATATATATATATGAATGTGTGTATTTGGTTTTGACTGATTCTGGATGTGGTATTATGTTATCACTTTCCCTGAGTTACATGTCAGTTCTTATCCCACTGACTGTCCTAAGATGCTAAATCGTTTCATGATGTAGGGTCTGAAGACTTTTCTGTTGCTTCTGTACAACGTAAAGTGGTTGAGCACGTATTTTGAGTTGTTGTGAACTCGTGAGACTCCATCCTCCAGAAGGCCTTGTCATTTTATTATTGTTCTTTATTGTCATAGTACTTGTGGATTCTTTTTGTTCATAGTCAGGGGCATGTCCCGACTTTGATGTTATTCTAGTTTTAGAGGCTTTCGTGGACAATTGTGGGTTAGTTGTTTTGCCTCTTAGACTTCTTTTGAATTTTCTATTCATCTTCTTATTACTATTTGATTGTCTTTTGCTTTATCATTATTGTGCTCTTGAGATTATGTTGGAGGTGGCCTCTAGTCTATGGTGGTATTGAGATACCCTTCACTGCCATGCCCTGGTTCGGTTCATGACAATTATAAGCTTAAGTAATCATGTTCTTGGCCTCAACCCTAGAAGAGTGTGTTTAGCCACTCTTGGAATAATAAGAAACCACGATAATGAAATTTATGTATATAATCCAAAGGTAAACTAAAGAAAAGGATTAAAACCTTCAAATAATAATACTAAAGTGTATTCCAAGCCCCAAAGGTCGTCCAAGGTGTGTTCAATAACATAGGTGTGTCCTAGTTATAGTTGGAAGCCCTTGCCCCATTTGAAACCATAGGCGTGCCACGCTCTAGTGTTGGCTCGATAAGGGTATGGCACGCTTTTATCATGGATTCTCACTAGAAATTGTAAATTGTGGTTTGTTTCTAATGGAGTGGATCTCCCTTAACATGGATATTCAAGGTCGTGGCATGCCCTTGTGCTCAGATTTTCTGGATTTCATCCAAGTAAACTCCATCCATTTATCTTTGTGTTCCTTGTTGCGTAGTTATTTTTTCATCATTGCTGGACCTTGTTTTTCTCCTCGATATAATATTAAACATATCACAACACATATTATATATCAAGCACCCAAAATTAATTCTTAACCATAATAGAATCCAACAAGATAAACAGAGAACAACACAGACCTCAAGCTAGTAACACTAGTTTTCTTGTCTAAACTCTAAGTGATTTTTTTTCCAAACTTTTTTTGAACATACCATATACATCATAAACTTTAATACTTATATTCTCAATTATATGAATAGAAACTCATTACTCATACAAAAAGACCTCAAAACTAGGCTAAATACACAGAGATTATGACACTTATATGCATAAATCCACCCAAGATTAGTATGTCATACCTGGTACACAAGAGGTAGAGACTTCAAATGTTGTTATTACAGATATGATCCTAGTGGTCCATCAGTCGACTTTTATTTTATTTGATTTGGGGTCAACTTATTCTTATGTGTCTACTTATTATGCCCCATGATTAGAGTTATATTGGGTTTTTTTATCTGTCTGATTATGTGTATCTACTCTTATGGGCGATATTTTGATAGTGGATCGGGTTTATAGATCATATATTAGAATTTTTTTAGAGTTCCATACTTAGGTTGATCTTATTATGTTATATATGGCGGATTATGATGTAATTCTAGACATAAACTGGTTATCCCCTATCATCTAGTCATGGATTGTTATGACAAGACGATTACATAGCCATGCCGACATACCCCTAATTGTGTGGAAGGGATCTTTTATCCATGAGCCGATGGGGATTATTTCTTATATTTTGTCTAGAAGTCTTATATCGAGGGGTTGCGAGTCTTATCTCGCTTATATCTATGATATTAATGTGGGGGGTACCTCACTTGACTATGTTCCTATAGTTTGTAAGTTTCCTAATTTTTTCTACTGATCTACCACCTCACCTTAAGGCTCTTGCCGAGCTTACGAAGAAAAATTTTAAGATTCAGAATTTTTTAGGTACAGCTTTTATTAGACCAAGTGTGTCACCTTATAGTGATCCTATATTTTTCGTGTAGAAGAAGGATGGTTCCTTGTATATGTTTATTGACTACAGGAAGCTTATAAGGTGACTGTAAAGAATAAGTAGCCTATGCCTTACTTTGATGATTTGTTTGACCAGCTTCAAAAAGCAGAGGTATTTTGTATGATTAACTTGAGGTTCGGTTACCATCAGTTGAAGATTCGGGCAGAGGACATCCCAAAGATAGCTCTCAAGACTCATTATTGTCATTATGAGTTTCTGGTGATGTCTTTTGGGTTGATCAATTCCCTAGTGGCATTCATGGATTTGATGAACCACATGTTTAGAGCTTAGCTAGATTCCCTCGTGGTTTTGTTCATTGATGACATCTTTGTGTATTGGAGGAGTAAGGAGAATCATATGCAATACTTGAGGATGTGTTTTAGACTTTGAGAGATCATAAGCATTTTGTTAAATTCTCAAAGTGCGAGTTATGTCTCAAGTCGGTGACATTTCTAGGACATGTGGTGTCTAAGTATGGGATTATGGTGTACCCAACGAAGATTGAACCTATTCGTGATTGCGTCAAGACTACATCTTTGTCTGCGGTTCGTAGCTTTATTGGTTTGGCTAGTTACTACAGGAATTTCATTAAGGGTTTTGCTACTATTGCAGTGTCGATAACCAGATTAATCTAATAGGAGGTTCCTTTCTAATGATCATAGGAGTGTGAGTCAAGCTTTCGAAAGCTTAAGGGATTTCTCACTTTAGCTCCTATATGGGCTCTCCTGTCGAGTGCAAGGGATTCACCTTATATTATGATGCTTCCAGTGCTGATTTGGGTTGTGTGTTGATGTATCAAGGTTGAGTTATTTCTTATGCATCGAGGTAGCTAAAGGTGCACGAGTGAAACTACCCCACTTGTAATTTAGAGCTAGCGGCGATACTTTTCACACTTAAGATTTGGAGGCATTATCTATATGGCATGCATTGTGTGATCTATATCGATCATCATAGTCTTCAGCATCTTATGACCTAGACAGAGCTTAATTCTAGGTAGTGTATATGGATGGAGTTGCTTAAGGATTATAATATCTCTATTCTATACCCTTCGACCAAGGAAAACATGGTAACAGATGCCTTGAGCCAAAAATTAGTGAGTATAGGTAGCTTGTCTTTGATTTCAACTTCTCAGAGGCCATTAGCGTGGGACATCTAGTCCTTAGCCAAATTTATGGTGTGACTTGATATTTATGACTCAAGAAGGATTCTTTCTAGTGTTGAGGTGGGGTCTACAGATCTTATGTGTATTTATGCACCTAAGAGTCATTATCTTTTCACATTTAACCCAATTTTGAGGACTTCTTGTGTGTATCGTGAAGTTTTTATGGTGTAATTGATCATTTGTGTGTTAAAGTACATGTTAGAGTGTTAAAGGTGTGTTCAAAAAAAGTCAAGAATCAAATTTATCACATGAAGTTTAGACAAGAAAACTAGTATTACTAGCTTTAGCAATGTGTTGTTCTATTGTATAATGATGAATTTTATTGTGTTATGTGCATGAGTTTGTATTGTTTGATGTTATAGGAGAAAAAGTTAGATGTTAGAAGAAATTCTCGAGATCATAACAAGGCAAAGTAAGGTGGGAAAGACATCCACAAAGTGCCAAACTCAAAGGCAAACAAAAGGACTTAACTATTGAAATATCTAAAATTTTAAAGAACTAGGGTGCGCCATGCCCTCAGACCTCTGAGATATGGGTTTGCCATGCCTTAAGACACAAAGTAAACATCAATTTCTAGTCTGAACCTATTATTAGGTCATGCAACGCCCATAAACACATAGGAAAAAGCGTGTGCCATACCTAAGGGTCAAAAATGGCTATTTTCTTCTATACTATAAATAGGACACTTGGCTCTTAATATAAATATCTTAGATGACTTTGGGTAGAGAGACACACGAGGAGGTTGAAAATATGGTTCTTATTCTTTTACTTTAGTTTATTTCATGGGTTTTGCATAGGAATTCTAATTTGGTGATTCATTGTAAAACTATGAGTAGCTAAACACCCTCATTCTAGGGTTGAGTCCAAGAACTTGAATTCTTATGCTTTCAATTGAGTTTGGTTAATTTGATTAACATGTTTGGTTGTCCATGTATTCTTTTTATTACTATTCTATGGATTCGTGACCCTTAGGATAAATCTATATTTCTATTGTGATCCCGAAAGAAGCAACAATAGATTAGACTGTGGAATATATGGAGTGGGATCTTATACTTTACATAAGTTAAAGTTAGGATAGGACTATACCTAATTCACCCCATTTGGTTAAAATATGGGATTAAATACAAATGTGATTTAGTTCTCACATCCCTTGTCAATGATGTAGTTGTGGGTCTAACTTATATAGACGATTAGAGGATGACCATTCCCTAATTATTTTACCAACCATGTGAATAAATAACCATGATAATTGACTTAACCAATGAAATTATATTGCTTGGTAGGATTTTTCAAAGTGCCTTGACCCTGAATATCTTGTCATGACCCGAACCAGGGCCTAGTCGTGGTATCTCAAGCCCACCGAGAGTCGGAGATCACCCTCTTATCCTAACATCCAAAACACAATAAAATAATACAACAGAGCCCAACCAAACATGATTATAAGAAGAGTAGATAAACCAAATAAGAGTTCTAAAAATCAAAACCAACATCCAACCCACACTTGTCCACAAAAGTCTCTAAAACTAGAATATCAACTAAGTCGGTACATACTCCCGACTATGACCAAAGGAATCCAAAATAAAATACAAGGAAAACAAAGAAACTAGTGATATAACAGGGCCTTCCAAAAGATGGAGGTTCTCCACTTCACAGCAATCACCAGATGTACAAAACCACCTAACACTACACAGGAGCAACAGAACACCCTTCAAACCCTACATTATGAAACAATATAGAGTTTAAGGATGGTAAGTAGGATAAACACTGACATGTAACTCAGGGAAAGTGATAAAATAATGCCAATACTAAAAACCAATCAAAACCATATGCACAGCAATTATATATACATATATAGGATATCAGGATAGGGACAACGATCATAAATATGTGAGTTTAAACCATTAACCTGAACTCGGTAGCTCGCTCCATCCTAATGGAACCTACGGGCTAAATGGGTTTAGCTTCCCCTATTGAAAGGTCCCAGTGCATGTTAGCCGCATGAACCAAGGAATCCAAAGAAAGGTCTAAACATACTAAGGCTCTATCCATTAAAAAATATAACATGTGAACATAGCACATGGCCATATAGACCCCCACACCGACAAATGTGGTTTCCAGTGTTAGCCCCCCCCCCCCCCCCCTCGGGACTATACCTTTATGGTGAGCTACTTAATTCTCTGTAATCCTTATTTAAAATAATTTGCACATAAACCCATCCATTAACTCAGGAGTCATTCATTATGTTATTTACAACTTGGTATCGTCAAACCAATTATGCATGGAAGATCAAATACTCATGCCAAACCAATCCATGTATCCGTTTGACTCCTAAGTTTTATTTTAAAATCCAAACCATGGCTACCAAGGGCCTTGGAAATCTTTTTTAAACAATTATGTCTTAATACAATGCAATGGGTTCATAAATAAGTTGAATTATGCAATTATACATGCTCAAAAAACAAATTCACAAAGTGGGTTAGGGTTAATGCCATTACCCAGCCAAGAAGTCATCAATTTGGGAAAACCCATGTTCCCCATTCTAATTCACAAAACAATGCACTCATTCAGTCCAAAAACCATAAATTTAGAGCATAAATCATCAATTTAAAACATGAAAAAAGTAATTCAAGCGATACCAATCAAAACCCCTCAACCTAAATTCAAACCCATCAATTTAAACCATATGGATAATGAGTAAATAAATGCCACAATATAAAATTAATGTTAGGGAATGAGATACATCCCTGAAATACACAAGGAATAAAAGACAATTTGAAGTTTGGAGCCTAGATGATGAATTCACTGTAAAACCCTTGAATGTTCCTGGGTTTTGAGTTTGAAGAGAAAAAGAATGATTTTGGTCTTTCAAAATTGAAGATAATGGATTTATTTTATGTTATAAGGTCATGAAAGGGGTAAAAAGACCAAAATCCCCTTCCCCCAAGTGAAAAAAAAAACAAAATTAGATGAATTTTAATATAACAGCATGGCATGACCTTATCACATAGGTTAGAATCTATGCCACGCCCTCATCGTGGAGGTTGACCTCTGTGGCACACCAATATTGCAGACCCTCACTGCCTCGAGGTCCTAAAATAACCTCAAACCCCTTTCAAAAATTCTAAAACTTTCCCAAATCACCCTATTAACATATCTAAACATAGTTCAAGTCAAAAATCGATGCTATGCATGTGGGGGGGGTCAAAAATAAAATGGTTGAAATTTTGAGGGGTCTTATATTTCTCTTCATTATTGTCTCTAACACTTTATAATCTCGTATTGTCAACCATTACTTTTAGTTCTCAAACTTGAACCCTACATAGTTATGATTTGCACTTGTTTAATCTTCTTAGTAACATTAGAATTTTATTATTTCTAATCATAAGAACCTATGGGTTTGATCTTTGGCTTAAAAGGGATATTTTATTACTCCACGACCATGTGTGTCGTAGGAGCGCAAAATCTACCTTACTTGAGAAGACTCAGAGTCATTAGTTTGAGGATATAAGACCTTATATCATCCATAATAAGGTTTTAAGTGGTGAGTCTATGAATTCTACCATTCATTCTAAGGGTATTTTGTGGTATGATGGCCACATTTGTGTACTGATGTTTGGAGACTTGATTCAGTCTATAATGTGTGAGGCTCATAACTCAACATATTATATTCACTATGTTATATCTAAGATTTATAGATATTTGAGGTAGCATTATTGGTAAATGGCATGAAGAGAGATATGGAAGATTTTATTGCTAATTGCATATGTTGTCTCTAGGTAGAAGCTTGGTGCTTAATTTAGAGAATTCCCATTCTTGAGTTTAAATGGGAGTGGATCACCATGGATTTCATAGGTGGTTTGCCTCGCATCTCAGGTGGTTTAAATGGTATTTAAGTTATTTTAAATGGGTTGACCAAATTGGAATATTTCATTACCATATGTCCTTTAGTTTCTAGAGGTTTTCTCGTATCTATGTTCATGAGATAGTTTTCCTGTATGGAGTTTTTGTATCTATTATCTTAGATTAGATCTTGATATTCACTTTTATCTTTTGGAGACCTTTTTAAGAAGAGTTGGGTCATCTAGACCGACAATAAAAGCAATTGAAACAATCCAGAACAAACAACAACTACAATTAAAACCATTAGGAATGTGCTATATTGAGGCTCAAATTTTTCCTTATGAATCAAAATTATTTTCATACCTAGAATATTAACCATCTCATTCGCCTATGCATCCCCAAAGATGTCATATCCTATCAAATCATGCTCTAAGAGATCCTTGGAAGTGATAAGTGGGAGCTCCAACTCAAGATCTATCACTATGATGGAAAAAATTTCCTCATATATAGTTGGTAACTTTATTACATTATACACATTAAACACCTCAAATTTATCATGAGCTTGCATGGTTAGTTGCTCGATAACTACATCAACCATCGCATTCCCAGAAGATAAAAATGGAAATCACAAAATAAATGGGACTTCTAGATTTGCATCAAAATCCACTCAGGTGGATATTAGAACATCTTTTCACCCTCAAACCAATAGGCAATTGGAGTGGACTATTTAGGATCTCAAGGATATACTTTGAGCTGGTGTTATAGATTTTGGAGGTCAGTCAGAACAACACTTAAAATTAGTAGAGTTCATATTTAATAATATCTAACATTTAATTATTGAGATGGACCTATTTGAGGAATTATATGGTAGGCGTTATCGATCTCTAGTTGGATGGTTCAAGACCTCCAAGGTTAGGCCCCATGGAACTAACTTACTTTATGATTTGTTAGATAGAATTAGGGTGATTCAATATAGATAAAGGGTAGCTGAGAGTAGGAAGAAGACTTATGCAGATCATAGACTTTGTGCCTAGATATTTGGAGTTAGAGATTGGGTATTCCTTTGAGTATCACCCATAAAGGGTGCCATGAGTTTGGGAGGAAAGGCAAGCTCAGTCCCAGATATATTAGACCTTTTGAAATCCTTTGCACAATTGGAGAGATATCTTCTGAGTTAACCTTGCACCAAAAATTTGTTGTTGTTCTTCAAGTTTTCTATGTTTTTATGTTGCAACATTACATTCTCGATGAGTCTCATGTTCTTCAATGGGACTTCATTCAGTTAAATGAGAGATTGATTTTTCTGGAAGAGTTAGTGTTCATATTAGCTAGAGATGTGAGGAGGTTGTGCTATAGGGAAATTCTAGTGGTTAAGGTTTAGTAGAGACACCGCCCAATAGAGTAGGCTACTTAGGAGATCGAGAGCGAGATACCGGACCAATATTCTCACTTGTTTGAGTCTTTAAGTACATCCTAACCCTTTACTTTCACAAATAAAAGTTCTTTTTGTAGTGGATATTGTCATGATCCTCTAGGTCATTTTCTACATTTCCAAACATTTTTTTCTATTTGGATATTTCCTATAGCTTTTAGAAGTCATTTAAGACTTGTTGGAGCTGATAATTCAGTTACCGGACAGTTCATTTGATTTAAGAGCCAATTCCTTATTTTAAAGTCTTTATTAATAAAAATTGGCTATTAGGTGAAAACTTAGTCTAACAACCCCGGAGATCACCACCTTCTATGGCTTTGATAACATATCCCCTTTTAAGTGCATATTAAAAGCATTCACATATAATCAACCCTTTACCAAGGAGTCTTATTTATTAGTCATTAACAATTGGTATCGTCATACCAAAACTAGAGCTTGCAAGTCTATCCATTTATTCCATACCAAAGCCATTAAATCAATTTGACTGCAAAGTTTCCATTGAAACCAATACCATGGACACCAGCGCCTTTCCAATCCATTTAAAACCATTTAAACCAACTTCGGGTCCATTGCCTTTTTATACAATGCAAGGATTTCAATAGTAGTCAAACTATGTGACAAATGCATTCTCATTGGCATTTAACCAAGCATGTTGAGGGCATATAGTTTCCAAAGACAAAACCAAGTATCAATTGACCATTCCCATGCAAACACATGTTCAAATTACAATTAAAACATAAAAACCATAAGTAAAACATAGGAAAACACTATCCAACCAAGACCCCCAACATATATATCAAAACCGAAAACAACACCATAATAATTCCATGAAAATCATTTGTTAAAACATTCTTTTAGTTGAAGTAATAATGATGGAGGAGTAACATTCCTTAGATGATAAGAACGACGAAGATAAACCACCCCTTTAGAGCCTTAATTGATTGCCTTGAAGAAAACCCTATACTTTCTTGAACCATAAGCTTGAGAGAGAATTGAGAGTGTTTTGAGAGCATTTTTGTGTGAGTAATAGGTTAAGGAAGCCTCCAAAGGTGTTTTATGTCATGGAGTCAAAAGGATTTATTAGGGTAAAATGTCCAAAATACCCCCAACTTAAACTTTAGAAATTTCTGCAAGTGGGTGCGATTTGAACCCCTCACTCGTACCCACATCATAGGAGTGGTACCTTCCACTCATAACTTGATAAGAAAATTAGATGTCATATTCTGTCCAACATACGACTCCTTAGCCTAACTCGTACAATCACCATGTGACAAGTACCCTTTAAGTCGTACCCTAAGTAGAATATCTAGGTTAGATACTAGAACACATACAGATGGACCCTACCTTTCGTATCAGGTACATATAATTCATATGGAGTTTTCTCGTACCAAGAACAGAACTTGGCCAACATCAGACTGGCCAACATATGAATAGGGTCCCTAGACTCGTACCCATGTTGTTCTCTAGCACACACGCAAGTGTAAATAATAACTATCTAACTCAAGTTCAACTATTATGATTAAAGTAGTGAAATGTAACCAAAAGAGTTTTGAAAGTTTGTAAACTAAGAGTAAACAAAAATAATGCGGAAAAGTAAGGACTTTGGACAAGAAATGGATGAAAACCCAGGGTTAAGGTACTATGAACAATCATACTATGATAATGAACTTCATTTGTTAGATTACTTATCTTGGTTGTTGATTCATAGGGTTTATCGTATGATCATGGTCTCCCGACCTCTAAACTTTTACCTAATTAGACTTTATAACTACATCGTTGAGTGTGGATGTAATAATTCATTTAGATGAATTAAGATATCATCCTATATGTGAAAAATCATGGTTTCTAGGTATATCCCTATCCTAGTCGCTAATTGAAATTCCTTATTTTATTAAAGAATAAGAACCTTACTTTATTCATACCCACGTTCTATCTTACTATTTCTTCTCCCGAGTTTACAAGGTCGATAATATATGTATTATAAGGGTCATGAATCCTTAAAATAGTGATTAAAGTATAAACAAACAACCAATCATGATAAGTAATCCAAAAAAACTCAATTCAAAGTGAAAGAAAACATGTTCTTGGCCTTAACCCCGGAAAGGGGGCTTTTAGCCACTCATTGACATAGTTATAATCAAGATGAATAAAAACATGATAAAATCCATTAGAAAGCTAAAGAAAAAGAATACAGACCTAATTGAAGTTTTTACAGCCCCTATCAAAGTTTACAAGCCATCCAAGGTGTTTCCAATTGATTTAACATGTTTCTTTTTTAATGGGACTCAATTTTCCGAAGTTTGCACCTCACCTGATGTGGGGCTAGTTTTCCGCATCTAGCTCCGTGATGTGGCCTTATAGTGGTGATATACTGGATTTTACCACTTGATAATTATCCATCACTATGATACAGGTCTATTTTTATACATCTAGCTCCACGACGCGGTGTTGACATCCAAGGTGTCCTATTCTCGTCAAGTTGTGTCTTGTGCTTTTGTTGCTCTATTCCAAACCTTTTTGTGAAGTTTTCACTTGATTTAAAGCTTTTATATCCTTCATATATCATCATAATAAAATCACAAAGCATCCTATAGCATTAAACATAATGTATTAGAGCTCAAAACACACAACATCCAAAATGACGAACTAGAAACTTAAGCTAAGAATACTAGTTTTGTCCCTTTTGATCTTTCATTTAGTTTTGACTCTTTGCTTGACTCAATTGCAATTTGAATACTATCAATAGTTTTTTCATGCATAATTACACCGTCTTAACATTAGTAACTTATTATTCACACTAGAATCCATCATGATCAACTAGAACAATACCTAGCTCAAGCTAGTAACACTAGCTTTCTCATATGAACTCTAAATGATCAGTTTGAATCCAAACTTGTTTGAAAACACCTTTAAACATTGTAATCACATATTTAAACACTTATATGCTTATTTATATCATCATTAACACATTAAGCAAACAAGAATTCCTCAAAACAAGGCTAAATAAGCTAGGATAACAACACTAAAGTGCATAAAACCACCTTAGATCACCACCCTACACTTAAGGCCTTGTTCGTCCTCGAACAACTCTTTACTCTAATAATCATAAGCTGAGGTGACTCTACACTTATACTACAAAAAATACACTCAATATAGAACTACAATGATAACACAAAATATAAATTTCTACACTAAGCATGTTATACACAATTGAAAGTTCAAGAACACTACTCCAAGTCATCCTGGCCTCAAGAATTAACTCACCAAGAGGAAAACCCATCTATATTGCTCAATCTAAGACATCATATGAATCACCCACATTCATAAAACATGTTCCCTCTCAATAATAGAGTTACCCATAATCACTCATAATAATGCAATTTATAACATAATGGGTACAAGAGTGAAATCGCGCTCACTCTCACAAGGAATTCACAAGTTACAAAGAATGAACCATATGCTTTTCCTTAGTGTAGTACTTCACTAATATCAGAGTGATGAAGATTAGAATAAAATAGGTATTTAATGGTTGTAATGTAGGCTAAGGGATGGGTAGGAACTATTTTGTCAAGGAATAGAGACTTTGTTCCCTAAGCACTTTAATACATCACATTGTACAATTAAGATCAATCTCTAACAACCAACTTTCACCTATACTACCTTTATACATCTTTTGTTTTACCCTATCTCATTAAGATAATTCACATACAATATTGTGGGAGTATTTTCGTTTAATTCATGATTCAATTTTGAGCAAAAATTTTCTTTTCGGTCCCAACCACAGCACATCAACTTTACACACCAATAACCACTACTTTGGGGCTTCACTTTTACCTTTTCTCCTCTTATTTTTCACACTCCTTACTCAATTAATTTTACACTAAAAATATTATGATCTTTGGATCAAATTAAGATCTATCAAAGAAGAGATTAGGCTACATATGAGGCTACCAAAAAATAAGCTAAAAGATCAATGTGGTTGACTAAGATTATGCACAATGGTAGGTCAAAAGAGGGTATAACATGGCTATCAAAGAAATGTTATATCGTCTCCTAAACTTTTATTTTTTGCACACACCAGGAAAGTTCTAGCATTAAATGAAATAAAGAAGATACAATATCTCACACACACCTGGCATATGCTCAACTCACATAGGATCATCATAGACACTCAACTAAATAATAGCATGAATTCAACATTAAGCCACCAAGTACAAGAGTCATAAACATGAGCCTCGTAGTCTAAAAAGTAGTAATTCACTCAATCAACATGCTTTTACAACCAAAAAACTTGCATCATGTAGTCAAATATAGAGCCAACAAGAACATCTTACTTATTACTAACACAAAAAATTTTAAAATTACTACTATAATTTGGAATTTCTGTACCCCACACTTAAAAATCTATTGTCCCCAAAGTATACTTAAAAGGATGAGATAGAAATACTCCCTAAGGCCTCTGGGCTGAGCTAGTAGCATCTTTATAGATTAAGAGGGTCCGGGGACCTCACACTCAGTCTTCGCCATGATCCATAGCTTAGGTTTTCTGGTACTCAGACTTTCCAACAACCTATGACTCAATAAAGAAAAAAACTAGTGAAGTAAAAACTAAAATACTAAAAATAAACATACCTTAAATTGGGCTGCCTCCCAAGTAGCGCCTGATTTAATGTCGCGGCACGACCCAATCTGTAACTTATCCATTTTTCTTTATCATCTTTCTCACACTCGGATGATATCTTCTTATTTGTTTATGACCTCTTGAGTGTGAAATCTTAAGTTCAATATCTCTCTCAACAACAGCCTTTTTAGGCTTATCAATTTGAATTATTTCAGGCTTAGGTATCGGTGGCTAGTGCTCCTCAATAAGGAAGTCCGAAGAGTTCTTTTTTGGAATAAACTCCACCACCCCACACTTATCCCCTTCAATCACTATAATAATGCACAAATATTTATAGTGGGATAGTATGTTAAGCGGTTTGTAGACTTTGAAAACTGTTTCTTCATCCTTCAGCCTCATTATGAGCTGCCCTATATTACATCTATCAGTGCTCCTCCAGTTGCCAAGAATGGACATCCCAAGATGTCTGGTACTTTTTCATATGCTTGAAAATCTAAAACAATAAAGTCAGTAGGAATAATAAACTTACCAACCTTGATGAAAACATCCTCTATGACTCCTTCAGGATGGGCTATCATCTCATGTGCTAGTTGCAGTAACACAGAGCTCAATCTTGGCTTCCATAATACCAAAGTGTTGAAAAAAGAAAAAGGCATCAAATTGATGCTTTCCCCTAAGTTAATAAGTGTGTGGACCACCTCACTATTCCTAATTCGAATGGGGAGAGTGAACTTCCTAAGGTATTTGAGATTTTTGGGCATCTTTTGCATCACCACAGAGTTTCACTCTTTAGCGATTGCTACTATCTCGACATCCTGCAGCTTAACTTTATTAGTGACCATATCCTTCAAGTACTTGGCATACTTTGGCATTCCCTGCAAAACATCTAAAAGAGGAAGGTTAATATGAAACTCTCTTAACATGTCAAATAACTTTTTGAAGAATGACTTTTCCTTTACCCTCATATTTTTCTGTGAGAAAGAAAGTGGTGGTCTCTCCTTCACCTGTTTAGAAACTTTTGTATTCGAGTACTCAGACTTTCTCGAATTTTCAACAACTCGGTCAACTACCTATTTAGGAGCCAAATCAACATCTACCTCATGAGTTTTATTTGGAGAATCTTTATTGAGCTCCTTACCACTTCTTAAAGTGATTTTCATAACTTATTTTAGATTTTTAGTATCACTTGGCAAACCACCTTGAGGCCTGGTATTCTATGTTGCTGCTATCTAGTCTATCTGAAACTCCAAGATCCTTGTAGCCATTTGCTGAATTTTTATATCTGCTACTAATTATACTTGAGCAGCTAAGATTTGTTTCAACATCTCTTCCATATTTCTAGTGGTCTGATTTACTTGAGCCTATGGTTGTTGAAACTACTATTGTTGGGCATTTCAATGTTGATTTGGTGGCTGAGTCTTCTACTTTATATTGTAGGCATTCCCATAATTCGGCCTTTGATCATTGACCACGAACATCACTGAATCAGGATTGGAAGCACACATATCTGCAGAATGGCCACTATTGCCACAAACCACGCACCAAGTACTTGTATGTTGAATTGCATTCATTGTTATTGCAGATTGTGTAACACCAACTTTAGATTGATGAATTGAGTTGTTAACTGATTTTGTAATCCAATAATTTGAGCGGATATAGCTATAAACCGATCCAATTCCAACACTCTTGCAACCTTCTATGTAGCATCTCTTGAGTCAGAATACCATTCAGGATTTACTTGTACAATCTAGTTCAATAAAGTATATAGCTCATCATACATTAATTCCAATGCTTGACCACCTGTAGCTGAGTCGAGAAATATTTTTATGTTGTGATCATGTTATTCAACAAAAGTGTGAGCTAATACCTCATTGGACTGCTGATAATACAGACAGTCCCAAGAAGATCTTTGAATCTCTCCCAAGCATGACATAAGTTCTCATCCGCCCTCTGTTTGAAGCTCACAATATCACTATGCAGTCTTGCCAGATGGAAACAATTGGATGAGGAATTTTTGGGCTAAGTCATCCCAGGTTGGGATTGAACTTTCCATCTTAGCATTCAACCACTTCTTTGCTTCCCCCAACAGTGAAAAGGGGAAAAGTGTCAGCCTAACATAGTCAGTTAACACCCCTGTAAGGATGAATGTGTCACTAATCTCCAGAAAGTTTTGCAGGTGGACTTGTGGATCTTCATGTGAAAGCCACGAAAACTGTCCACTGCTGATCAAAAGCTTCACCATATTCCATTTCAGCTCAAAGTTTCCTCCAATAGCCGATTTTTGAAAAAGGGAGGTCAAATTTGTCGGAAGTGGGATTGCTACTTTACGAACTATCCTGCGGGCTAGTTGATCTTCATCCATTATAAAAGGATTGTCTTGTTTCTCTAGAAATTATGGGATATAAGGGAGAAGGGTTGATTCTCTCATTCGTTGATGGAAGCATTTCTCGAGTTCGGGGCTTGGTTCAAACCATTGCCTATCCCTTGCCAGCTTACTAGCTTGTAAACCTATTTCCTGCAAAATCAATCCCACTACCAAGAGTAAAGAATCAAAAAAATCTAAAAAGTAAAAATACAGAAAAAATAGTTGCAAATTTACAAGTCCCTGGCAACGGCGCCAAAAACTTGTTGTGCCCAAGCGCACTCACAAGTGTACGTAGTCTCACCAAGTAATATAGTGGTCATAAATAAAGATGAATATCAATCCATCAGAGACTTGTATCAACAAATATCTAGATCAAGTTCAACTATTAAGATCAAACTGGTGTAATGTAACCAAAAGAGTTTTGAAAGCTTGTAAACTAAAAGTAAACTACAATAATGCCAAAAAGTAAAGACTTTAGACAAGCAATGGATGAAAACCCAAGGTTAAGACACAGTGAAAAATCATACTATGATAATGAATTTCATTCATTAGATTACTTATCTTTTTTGTTGATACGTAGGGTTTATCGTATGATCATGGTCTCTCGACCTCTAAGTTTCTACCTAATGGGACATTACAACTACATCATTGAGAAGGGATGTAATAATCCATTTATATGCATTAAGATATCATCATGTGAACCAAGAAAGTCTTCTAGGTATATCCCTATCCTAGTCGCTAATTGGAATTTCTTATTTTATAAAAGAATAAGAACCTTACTCTATTAATCCCCATGTTCTATCTTCCTATTCCCTCTCCCGAGTTCACAAGGTCGACAATATATGTATTCTAAGGGATGAGAATCCTTAAAATAGTGATAAAATAGATTAAAAAAAAACAACCAATTATGATAAGAAATCGAAACAAATTCAATACAAAGCAAAAGTAAACATGTTCTTGGCATTAACCCCGGAAAGGGGGGATTTTAGCCACTCATGGACATAGTCGTAATCAAGATGAATAAAAATATGATAAAATTCATTAAAAATCGAAAGTAAAAGAAGAAAAACCCTAATTGAAGTGTTTTCCAGCCCCTCTCCAAGTTTCCAAGCTGTCCAAGGTGTTTCCAATTGATTTAACGTGTGTTTTTTTATAATGGGACTCGATTTTCCGAAGTTTGCACCTCACCACAATGGGCTATTTTTTCGAGTCTAGGTACACGACACAGACATATCGCGGTGAGATACTGTATTTATACACTCAAGAATTACCCCTCACTACGACACAGTTCTAGTTTCTTGCGACGTGGTCTTGACATCCAAGTTCCTATTCTCATCAAGTTGGGTCTTGTGCTTTCGTTGCTCCATTCCAAGACTTTTGGTGCAGTTTCCACTTGATTTGATTCTAGTATATCCATAATATATCATCATAATAAAATCTACAAGCATCCTATAGCATTAAACACAACTTATCAGAGCTCAAAATACATAACATCCAAAACAACGAACTAGAAACTTAAGCTAAGAATACTAGTTTTTCCCCTTTTGAGATTTCACTTTATTTTGAATCTTGTCTTGATTAAATTCACTTTAAACACTATCAACAAGTTGTTACACATATAATTAAACAATCATACCATTAGGAACTCATTAATCACACTACAATCCATTGAGATCAACTAGAACAATACTTAGCTCAAGCTAGTAACACTAGTTTCTCATATGAACTCTAAATGATCAATTTGAATCCAAACTTGTTTGAAAACACCTTTAAACTTTGTAATGACATATTTAAACACTTAGATTCTTATTTATATCATCATTAACACAATCAGAAAACAAATAGTCATCAAAACATGGTTAAATAATCTAGGATAACAACATTAAAGTGCATACAACCACCTCAGATCAACCCACACCATACGACTAGTATGGAGAGTCGTATACTGAACAAAAGGCTCAAACTCACGAAATTTTGCAAGGGACAGAACCCAGGGTGTTTCAATTCCCCCCCACTTGGATCATTCATCTTCGAATGATAAAACAAGGCAGTACAAGCCTGATTAAATCCCCAAACGTCTCTACCCTCACCTTTAACCAAGCTAGAAAATAAGGATACCAAGGAAGTCATTCTTTCCTTTAACAAAGTTTAAAAACAAAGACATTATGAAGAACACATACCTTCCACGTGTATTTTTGGAGAAGAAAATAGGAACGAATACTTGGATTTCATATCCTCTTCAGCTTCTCAAGTAGCCTCTTCCACCTTGTGGTTTCCCCATAGAAACTTTACCGAGGCCACATCCTTGGTCTGCAATCAACAAACCTATTGATCCAAGATCTCAATCGGGATCTCTTCCTAAGATATGGAATCTAAAATACCAATATCCTTTATAGGCATAATTTTCAATGGATCACCAATACACTTCCACAATATAGAGACATGGAATATAGAGTGAATGAAGCTTAAACCAGAAGGCAACTCCAACTCATATGCAACATTACCAACCATTCTCAAAATCATATAAGGACCCATATATCAGGGACTGAGATTCCCCTTCTTTACAAATTGCATCACTTCCTTCATGGGAGACACAATAAGGAACATATTATCCCCAACCTCAAACTCCAGGTCCTTTCACCTCACGTATGCATAGGACTTTTGGAGAGTGGATAGCCTTAAGCCTATCCCAAATCACCTTCACCTTCTCTATAGCTTAGTGAACCAAATCTGGGCCAAACATATCCACTTCACTAAGCTCGAACCACCCAATACGAGACCTACACCTCGTACATAAAATTCTTCAAATGGAGATATCCCAATGCTAGAGTGGTAGATATTATTGAAAAAAAACTCTACAAAAAGTAAGAGCTCAACCCAACTAACACCATAGTCAATCATGCATGCCTGAAGCATATCCTCCAGCATTGGAATAGTCCTTTCTACTTTCCCATCTGACTGCAGGTGAAAAGAAATATTCATACTTATCTTAGTCCCCAACCCTTTCTTAAATGACCACCAAAAGTGAAATGAAAAATGTGTACCACAATCAGTGATGACAGAAACAGGTACCCCATGCAACTTTACAATCTCCTAGAAGTACAACCTGGCATAATCCTCAGCCGAGAATTTAGTCCTTACTAGCAAGATATGAGTAGACTTTGTCATCCTATCCACGATGACCAAATTGAATCAAACTAATTCTGAGATCGAGGTAGACCAGTACCAAAATCCATGTTGATCACTTCTCACTTCAATTCAGGCAGCTCAATTTCTTGGTACAATCCTCTTAGCTTCATGTGCTCAACTTTCACTTGTTGGCACACCATGCACTTGACAACAAAATTAGCCACATCCCACTTCATATTATTCCACCAATACATCTTTTTGAGGTCATGATACATTTTTGTTAAACCAGGATAAACAACATAGCGCGACTTATGTGCCTCAGCCAAGATCCTCTCTCGTAAGCCATCAATATCGGGAACACATAATCTCTCTTGGTACCACAAAGTAACATCACCACTAATCTCAAAGGCCATCACCTTCTGCCTACCTACATCACCCTTGATCCTCAATAATAAAGGATTTAACATATGTTTCTCCTTGATATCAGCACCAAGAGATGACCGTGCCACTCCCTGCACCAACACACCACCATCCTTAAAGTCCAAAAGGTGAACTCCAACGTTAGCCAAACTGTGAATGTCCATCACCAACTCCAACTTTTCTTTATCCACATGAGCTAGTCTCCCCATGGATAACCTGCTAAGAGCATCAACAACCACGTTAGCTTTAACTGGGTGGTAATGAAGACTCATGTCATAATCTTTGAGAAGCTCAAGCCATCTCTTTTGTCTGAGATTAAGCTCTTTTTAAGTAAACACATATTGCAAGCTTTTGAGATCAAAAAAGATATCCACATGTACTCCATACAAATAGTGATGCCATATTTTCAACACAAACACCACAGCCGAAAGATCCAAATCATGAGTAAGATAATTCTTCTTATGCACCTTCAACGGTCTGGAGGCATAAGCTATCACCTTTCCATGCTGCATTAGATTGCAACCAAGTCCCACATAAGACGCATCACTGTAGACCAAAAATCTATTCGTGCCTTTCGACAATGTCAAGACCATAGACGTAGTCATCTTATCCTTCATATTTTCAAGACTACCCTCACAAGCATCTAACCATAAGAACTTTACCTTCTTCTAAGTCAACTTAGTTATCGAGAAAGCTATAGTCAAAAAGCTCTCTACAAACCACTTGTAGTTACTAGCTAAACCTAAGAAGCTCCAAATATTAGTTGGAGTCGTGGTTCTAGGATACTTCTTCACCACTGCAACTTTCTTTGGATCCACCATGATCCCTTTACTAGAAATGACATAATCTAGAAAAGTGACAACGTTCAACCAGAATTCACATTTTGAAAATTTGGCATACAATAGTTGTTCTTTCAAGGTCTGCAACATAATGCAGAGGTGATATGCATGATCCATCTCACTCTTAAAGTACACCAAAATGTCAATTATAAAAACAATGACAAACAGATCCAGAAATTAATGGGAGACCCTTGTTATCAAATCCATAAATATCACCGGGGCACTAGTCAACCCAAAGGACATAGCCAAAAACTCAAAGTGTCCATACCGGGTACTGAAGGAAGTCTTAGGGATATCCACCTACCTAATCTTCAATTGGTGATACACAAATTGAAGATCAATCTTGGAGAAAAACTAAGCACCTTACAACTGATCAAACAAATCATCTATCCTTGGAAGAGGATACTTATTCTTTATTGCTACCTTATTCAACTACCGGTAATCAATGCATATCCGAAAGGAACCATCCTTATTATGCATGAATAACACTAGTTCACCCCATGGGGACATACTAGGATGGATAAAACCCTTGTCTAAAAGATCCTTGAGTTGCTCAGTAAGCTTCTTTAGCTCAACTGGAGTTATTCTATAGGGAGGAATAGAAATTGGATGAGTGTTTGGAATAAGATCAATCCCAAAATCGATCTCTCTACCAAAAGGAACACCAGGAAGGTCATTAGGAAAGACCTCAGGAAATTCATTTACCATCAGGATGAAATGCAAAGAAAGACCCTCTATGTTAGAATCTTTAACTTAGACTATATGATGGATACACCCCTTGGAGATTAATATCTAAGATCTAATATTTGATATAAACATCTCTTTAGGAGATAGGGAACCACTCTTCTACTCAATAACCAGTTCATTAGGGAATTTAAAGATGACCTTACAAGTCCGACAGTCTAGAGAAGAATAGCACAATCAATCTATCCCTAATATGACATCAAAATACACCATATCTAAATCAAATAGGTCTACCACAGTGTCTTTTCTACAAACAGATACCACACACCCCTATAGACTCTTCTAGAAGTCACAGAGTTACCTATCAGGGTAGAAATACAAAAAAAAGTCTGAAATACACTCGAGACTAAAAAAATGCACAACCACAAATGGGGTCACATAAGAGAGAGGAGACCCGATCAAGTAAATAGTACATATCCTGGGAAAAAAGTTTCAACATACCAGTATGACATCAGGTGATGCCTCAGACTCATATTAGGTAGTGAGAGCATAGAGACAATTTCGACCAGTGCCAAAACTAGATGGTGCACCCTTTGGTGCCAGAGCTTATGATGAGGCAACTGGAACCTTATTCTCCTTGGAAAAAACCTTGTCCACTAGACAGTTCTTAATTATATGCCCTAGCTGACCATGGTTAAAGAACTTATCCCTTCCTTTCTCACAATAACCTCGATGAAATCCACCATAGAACCTATAGGGAGGACATAATAGAGATGACTAGGCCCCAATAGATTGATATTGGGCACCTTGTGCCTTGAATTTATTGCCACCTTTGAAATTCCTGACACCCAATGGATTTGGGTAGGGAGAACTAGCCTTCGAGTAAGACCCAGAGTTTCCCTACTTCTTATTAGGCCACTTCCCACCATCCCTACCACTCTGCTATTGGCCAACACCCTACTCAGAGAATCTAAACTTTTTGCCCTACCTCTCCCCTATCTCGGCCTGCTTTTTTTTTTCTTCCTTTAGCTACTTTATATACATAACCAACCTAGAGATATCGATGTCCTTGATCAATATAGAAATCTTACTCTCCAATATCAAATCTCTGGACAACTTGAAAGTGAACTTCCTCATTCTAGCTCTTATGCTATAAACCATCTATGAAGCATATCTAGATAACTGGTGAAACTTCAAGGCATACTCTTTGACTGAAATTATGCCTTGTTTAAATGAAAAAACTCTTCCACCTTTGTTTCCCTCAACTCTTAAGGAAAGAGGTGGTCTAGGAAAACATTAGAGAAATCCACCAAAAGATCCAACTTAGCATCATCACACCTTGACTGATCCCACTCTTTATCCTGAGAAGAACGAGAAGGACTAGAGAGATCTGGTGGAACTCCAGGAGGAAAATTAGGAATTGTACCCCTAGACCGGTTCTAGACCCCATTAGTAGAATAGATCCCATCAGCATTGTCCACGGGGGGGACAAAGGAGTTTTTGTGAGCTTCAGATCATTGAGGAGGCATAATCTAAAAAGCAAACACACATGGATTAGAGGAGAATTCAGGACCTTAGACTCTATAGTGTAAAATAGAACACAATAAAGAGAAACATTCCTAAATGTCTTGTAGTGTAATATCCTATACTTTTTTCTAGCTCAGTTTGTCTCCTAAGATATTAAGGGTTGGCTTTAAAAATAAATAGCTCTTAATACATATAGAATTTTCAATTGTAGACCCACCAGTGGGTAGATAATTAGCTCAGCATTCCAACGATACCAATTTCACCTTAATCCAATAATTGATTGAGAAGTTATGGCATTTTTAGTAAAACAGCATGGCATTTTAATAGGCACCGCGTCGCAGTGAAGGACTATTTTGAAATTTTCAAAATCCAGTGGAGCACCACGATTACATCGCATCATGGTGAAAGTCCATTTCCCACTCGTCCTTTTTCAAGTGAGGCAACATGATTTTATCAAGTCGTAGTGATGTCAAAAATAGAACTCGCCCCTTTTCCAGTAGCCCAACGTAATAGCCCTGCTTTGTGTTGATGGGAAAAACTGGGCTCGTCCTTTTTTTGGTGAGCCACCGCGATAGTGGCGCATTGCAGTGGGTGACTAAATCGGGATTTTCAGTTTTCGAGTTAAATTTTAAAAGGGAAATTTAGTCAATTCCCAAGCCCTCAAATCATGAATAACACAGAATTAAACCTGTTCTAAGCCTATTATGCTCACTTTTCATCAATTCTCTATCAAGAAAACCCTAGAACCTCAAAACTTAACCTTTGAGAAATCAAATTTTCTCCATTCTTTTTCCAAGATAGCTCAAAATTAAGGATTCCCAATTCAACAGATTCAAGAATTCATCTTCAAGAGCAAAAATAGGGATTCAAGTTCAAGCTTTCTTAGCAATTGCATCAATTAAGGTATGTGGGATTTATGAACAAGGATCTTCTTTCATCCTTGTACCCAAAACTAGTTTTAATTATAAATTTACATGATTTTGTATGATTATTCATGAATTTCAAATTAGGCTTCATACCCAATATTTCTTATTGAAGAATTTTGAGCTTTGAAGTGAGTTAGATGATGAATTTCATGTTTCTTTTCATATTTTCATGCGTATTGCAGTAATTTCCAGATTTTAAGTTGAATTATCAATACCTTTATTATCAAGCATGAATATTATTATATTTAGACATGAATTTGATACATGGGTATTAAGCCCTAGTTGAATATAGTTATTTCAAGAATGATTATGCTATGAGCACCCTATGACTAGAGTACTTTTAGATTTTTTGATAAAGATTTGATTTTTTATCTCATCTTAGATATAAAATCCACTTTACAGTTTCAGATCACAGTTGAACTTAACAAATATACAGTTGTTTTTTATACTAAACCATTATACTAGATTTTACCGTGGATTTCCAACACACTAAGCATAAGGATTAAAGGGAGTAATATTTAGCACCGATTTGGGTATGTTCACATGCCCCAGAACTATGAACCAACCTAGGTTTAGATTATCAGATTATTTCTATTTCTATATAGATGACAGATACAAATATGATCTCTTAGATTAGGTTATACTCTTTGGCAAGAGTATGACACCTCTCCCCAACGTGAAGTTTTCCCATAAGGGAACTAGATGTTGGACTCTATGATAGCTCATAAAGTGTATGTTGGTTAGAAGAACCTCCCTTACAAAAAGCTTTTAAAAGAATTCCCTATAGCCTAACAGTAAAGACTTTCAGTATAGTTTTTAAAAGTTTTTCCCTACTAGTAAAACCTTACAGAATAGAATAATTTTAACAGGACAACTTTTAGAAACTAAGTGTAAAGGTTCATAGTTTTATTTAGATATTGCTTTACATATAGCTTTATCTATGAGATTTTAGATTTCATTTTACAGATACAGGAGTGAGTCCTTTCTACACTTAGACAGTATAATTTAAAGACAGAATATCAGAACAGCTTTTTGAAACTAAATATTATGACTCACCAGATTTATACAACATTTTTTGCTATTGTTTATTATGATTTACAGTTTTTCAGATACTCCAGCTTATGTGAGTCAATTATATTTAGCATGTATCATATTATCAATTATGATGACATTGAGATATCATTTGACTTATGAATTTACCTTCATATACTCAGTACATTCTCAAAGTACTGATCCACATATACGTCTATGTGCTACATTGTTTCATAATGTAGGTTCAGGTACTCAGTTTCAGTAGCGTGAGTGATTTCGAGCATCTCCACCTATATCCCGATAGTTGGTGATTCCTCATAGTTTGGGGACTTAGTCTTTCAGTTTTTCAACTTATTAGTATAGATGATTTAGTATTTTCAAACAGTTCAAGTTAGCTGGGGGTTCATCCCCATGACTCTTTAGTATTCGTAGTAGAGGCTTGTCAAACTACTAGATTATGATTCAGATTTTCAGTATTGATTGATTAGACTCTTGAGTTTAAAATTTTCAAATACTATATTTAGACATTGTTAGCTTAGCTCGTACAAAATTCCACATTTTATCTTGATTATATATCTATACTTCCCTATTATGAGTTTTAGATTTAGTAGATGGCTTACAGGGTTAGCTTAAGGCAACTCGTAGTCTTAAGCACCTGTGACATCTCAGGATCCATTTTTGGGGTGTTACAAACTTGGTATCAGAGCCTAAGGTTATAACAGTTCTAAGGAGTCAGACAAGCTGCGTTACTAAGAGTCTTGATCATGGGTGTAAAGTGCACCACATTTATGAGCAAGAGGCTATAGGACGTTTATAGAAAATCATCTTTTTCTTTTATGATCTATCATGCTTATAGTATATCTATCTTTTTTTAACTCGTGCTCTTATGTGACAATTGAATATGCCTGCTCGTAGAACTAATGCCCACAGAAATGATAACCAACCACCCCAGCCTGCTAACCCTCTAAATGAGAAAGTATCCTATGCTGAATTTTGGGTTGTCTTTCAGGCGTTGGCCCAAGCAGTAAGTACCAATGTTCAGGGAAACCATCAGGCGGTATTCCCACTTTAGGAAAATAGTGATTTAGTAGTATCCAAAATCATAGACTTCATGAGAATGAATTTGCTAGAGTTCTTTGGGTCAAAAGCAGGTGAGGACCCACAACTTTACTTAGATTAGGTGAAAAAAATCACCCAAATTATGCATATTTCTAAAAAGAAGAGTATAGAGTTAGCATCCTATAGATTGAAAGATGTAGTGTATAATTGGGTAGTTATGTTGAAGAATGGTAAAGGAGAGAATGAAACTTCTATGAGTTGGCTGGTGTTTCAGGATACTTTTCTAGACAAGTTTTTTTTGCGTGAAATAAGAGAAGAAAGGTAGAAGAGTTTATGAACCTAAGGTAGGGCTCAATGGCAGTGAAGGAGTACTACCTTAAGTTCAATCAATTGTCTAAGTATGCCCTTGATACGATGGATGACCCTAGGGCATGTATGAGTAAGTTTATTACTAGAGTATCTGGTTTGGTAGTGAAGGAGTGTAGAATTTCTATGCTCATTGGGGACATGGATCTTGCTAGGTTGATAATTCATGCCCAGTAGATTAAGAAAGAAAAGTTAAAAGGAAGAGAGAGGGAAAATAAGAAGGCTAGAACAGGGTAATTTAAGTATGGCCAGACAAAGTATAGTGGGGGAAATTGTTCATAGTTTTATAATCGTTCATATATGCCAGTGCCATCTTCAGCCAGTGCTCCCACTCCCAAAGCTAGATAGGAAAAGTGGGGTAAGACTTCTATGTCTAGATCTCAGAATAGTGTGAGTGGAAAGCACAGTTATCCTCCATGTGCTAAATGTGGTAAGAATCATCCTGGTGAGTGCTTGTAGGGTCAGAAAGGTTGTTATGGTTATGGTAAGTTAGGATATAGAATCAAAGAGTGTCCACATGCTAAGCAGGGAAACAGGGATGTTCGTCCCCAGACTTAGACTACTCGTGCATCAGTTTCTCTAGGTCACCCAGTCCATCCTCAGGATGCATCATCCAGTACCAGTGGTGGTCAGCACTAGAATCGGTTTTATGCTTTACCATTAGATCAAGAGAAGGAGGATTCACCATATGTTGTTACTGGTATACTTTATGTCTTTAATATTGATGTTTATGTGTTATTAGACCCTAGGTCGAATTTCTCTTATGTGACCCCCCTAATTGCAGTGAATTTTGAAATAGGTCCTAAAAAGATCCCTGAAATCTTCTTAGTTTCTACCCCAGTGGGTGAGTTAGTTGTTACCAAACAGATCTATATAAAGTATCCTATCACTGTCCTTCATAAAATCATGTTAGTAGATTTTATAGAGTTAGATATGGTTGACTTTGACCTTATTTTTTATATGGATTGGCTCCATTCTTGTTATACATCTATAGATTATCGCACCCGAGTTGTTAAGTTATAGTTTCCAGATGACCAGTCTTGAGTGGGGAGGAAATTCAGCGTCTCCTAAGAGTCATTTCATATCCTATCTTAAAACTAAAAAAATTGATCTCAAAAGGATGTATTTATCATCTAGTTTGGGTCAAAGATACTATGCCTAAGACCCCAATAGTTCAGTCAGATCATGTAGTTAATGAGTTTCCTGATGTTTTTCCTAAAGATTTTCCAGCGGAACCTCCCAATAGGGAAATAGAATTTGGTATTAACCTTCTTCCAGATACTCAGCCCATCTCTATTCCTCCATATCGTATGGCCCCAACCGAGCTTAAAAAGTTAAAACAGAAGCTTAAGGACCTCTTAGATAAAGGTTTCACAAGGCCCAGTGTCTCTTCATGGGGTGCTCCCATCCTATTTATACGAAAGAAAGATGGTTTTTTACAAATGTGCATTGACTATCATCAGCTGAATGAAGTCACTATCAAAAACAAATATCCTCTTCCTAGGATTGATGACTTATTTGACCAACTCCAAAGTGCAAGTTATTTCTCCAAGATAGACCTTAGATCCGGATATCATCAGCTTAAAGTAAGGGAATATGATATTCCAAAGACAACTTTTAGAACCCGTTATGGTCATTTCGGGTTTTTAGTCAAGTCAATTGGTCTTACCAATGCCCCAACAGCTTTAATGGACATGATGAATCATGTGTTCAAATAATATTTGGACATGTTTGTCATGGTCTTTATAGATGATATTCTTGTTTATTCTCATAGTGAGGATGATCATGAAAACCACCTTAGAATTGTGTTGCAAACTCTTAGAGATCACCAGTTATTCTCCAAGTTCAGGAAATGTGAATTTTGGCTGAGTTCAGTAGCTTTTCTTGGTCATATTATTTCCAGTGATGGTATTTGGGTTGATCCCTAAAAGATAGAAGCAGTTGAAAACTGGCCTAGACCTATTTCTCTATCCGATATTAGAAGTTTTTTGGGTTTAGCTGGTTATTATAGATGTTTTGTTGTGGGGTTTTCTTCCATTGCATCCCCTATGTATAGATTGACTTATACAAAAGTTAAGTTCCAGTGGTCAGATTCCTGTGAGAAGAGTTTTCAGGAGTTGAAGACTCGACTCACTTCAGCCTTAGTTTTAGCATTACCTGATGGTACAGATGGGTTCGTTCTATATTGTGATAACTCTAAAATCATTTTGGGTTATGTTTTGATATAGAGAGGTAAGGTTATAGCCTATGCCTCTAGACAGCTTAATCCTCATGAGAAGAACTACTCTATCTTTATGGGGTGTATGTTGATGTGTTAATGGATCACAAAAGTTTATTGTATGTTTTTACTCAGAGGGAGTTAAATCTCCATTAAAGAAGGTGGTTAGAATTGTTGAAGGATTATGATATGAGTATGTTGTATCATTCAGGCAAGGCCAATGTAGTGGTAGACGCTCTTAGTAGATTGTCTATGGGCAGTGTTGCTCATGTGGAGAATGATAAGAAAGAACTAGTTTGGGAAGTTCATTGGTTAGCTAGATTGGGTGTGAGGTTTGTTGACTCAGTTGAAGGGTATGTTTGGGTCTAGAATAGTTCTGAATCTTCTCTAGTTTCTGATGTGTAAGAGAAGCAGGATAAGGATTCAAGTTTGGTCAAACTGAAGGGTTCGGTCAAAGACCAAAGGGTAGAGGTTTTCTCCCAAGGGGGAGATGGTATGTTGAGATACCAGAGTAGATTATGTGTGCCATGTGTTGATGATTTGAGGCAACGGATTATGGAAGAAGTGCATTGTGCGCATTACTCTATTCTTCCAGGAGCCACTAAGACGTACCGTGACTTGTAGGAAATCTATTGGTGGAGTGGTATGAAGAAAGATATAGTAGAATTTGTAGAAAAGTGTGAAACTTGTCAACAGGTTAAAATAGAGCACCAAAGACCTGGTGGTATAGTCCAAGAATTCGGTATCCCCACTTGGAAGTGGGAAGAGGTGAATATGAAATTTGTGACTAGATTACCCTATTTGCGTCATCAGTATGACTCAATATGGGTTATTGTAGATAGATTGACAAAGTTAGCATATTTTTTGCCAGTTCACACATCCTACACAGCTGAAGATTTTGTTAAGTTATATATCAGAGAGTTGGTTAGACTGCATGGAGTTCCTTTGTCTATCATCTCAGCTAAGGGTACTCAGTTTACCTCTCATTTTTGGAAAGCCTTTCAGAAGGGTCTTGGTACCCAAGTTCATCTTAGTTTAGCTTTTCATCCAAAGGGAGATGGTCAGGCAGAGAGGACCATTTAGACCTTAGAGGATATGTTGAGGGCATGTGTTCTTTATTTCAAAGGCAGTTGGGATGACCATTTGTCGTTGATCGAGTTTACCTACAATAATAGTTACCATTTAAGTATTCAGATGGCCCCGTTTGAAGCTCTTTATGGGCGGATATATAGATCACCTGTCAGTTGGTTTGAGGTAGGTGAGGCCACTTTGATTGGGACAGATATGATATTTTAAGCCATGGAAAAAGTTCAGTTGATTCGATAAATATTGAAAGCAGCTCAGTGTCATCAGAAATATTATCTAGATGTAAGAAGGATAGATCTTGAGTTTGAGCAGATGACCTTGTGTACTTGAAGGTTTCACCCATGAAGGGGGTGAAGAGATTTGTCAAAAAGGGGAAGCTTGGTCCCGGATACGTAGGCCCCTACAGGATTTTGAGTCATGTTGAGAAGGTAGCATATGAGCTTGAGCTGCCTGCATACTTTTCATCAGTTCATCCAGTGTTCCATGTGTCCTTATTAAAGAAGTGCATGGACGATTCAACCATTATAGTCCCTTTAGAAAGTATAGGTATTGAGAATAGCCTCTCATATGAAGAATCTCAGGTAGAGATTCTTGATCATCTGATCGGTAGACTAGGGAACAAAGAAGTTCCCTTGGTCAAAGTTCTGTGGCAAAATCAATCCGTTGAGGGCATTACTTGTGAAGTATAAATAGACATGCGTACCATGTATCCCCATCTCTTCTCCACGAACTCAGATTCAACTGAAGGTAACAATTTTCCTTAATTCAGATCTTTTCCAGACTCAAATTCAGCTATATACTTATCTTCATGCAAATTCATGCACTTGCAGTTTAGTTTACTCGCACAGTATGTTTTAGATTCAGTCACATAGCTCGTTTTAGTTTGCTCATGTGGAGAATGATAAGAGAGAACTAGTTTAGGAAGTTCATTGGTTAGCTAGATTGGGTGTGAGGTTTGTTGACTCAGTTGAAGGGTATGTTTGGGTCTAGAGTGGTTCTGAATCTTCTCTAGTTTCTGATGTGAAAGAGAAGTAGGATAAGGATTCAAGTTTGGTCAAACTGAAGGGTTCGGTTAAAGACCAAAGAGTAGAGGTTTTCTCCCAAGTGGGAGATGGTGTGTTGAGATACCAGAGTAGATTATGTGTGCCATGTGTTGATGATTTGAGGCAACGGATTATGGCAGAAGTGCATTGTGCACATTACTCTATTCTTCCAGGAGCCACCAAGATGTACCGCGACTTGTGGGAAATCTATTGGTGGAGTGGTATGAAGAAAGATATAGTAGAATTTGTAGCCAAGTGTGAAACTTTTCAACAAGTTAAGATAGAGCACCAAAGAACTGGTGGTATAGTCCAGGAATTTAGTATCCCCACTTGGAAGTGGGAAGAGGTGAATATGAAATTTGTGACTAGATTACCCCATCTCCGTCATCAGCATGACTCAATATGGGTTATTGTAGATAGATTGACAAAGTTAGCATATTTTTTGCCAGTTCACACATCCTACACAGCTGAAGATTTTGCTAAGCTATATATCAGAGAGTTTGTTAGACTGCATGGAGTTCCTTTGTCTATCATCTCAGCTAAGGGTACTCAGTTTACCTCTCATTTTTGGAAAGCCTTTCAGAAGGGTCTTGGTACCCAAGTTCATCTTAGTTTAGCTTTTCATCCAAAGGGAGATGGTCAGGCAGAAAGGACCATTTAGACCTTAGAGGATATGTTGAGGGCATGTGTTCTTTATTTTAAAGGAAGTTGGATAACCATTTGTCGTTGATCGAGTTTACCTACAATAATAGTTACCATTTAAGTATTCAGATGGACCCATTTGAAGCTCTTTATGGGCGGATATATAGATCACCTGTCGGTTGGTTTGAGGTAGGTGAGGCCACTTTGATTAGGCTAGATATGGTATTTTAAGCCATGGAAAAAGTTCAGTTGATTCTATAAATATTGAAAGCAGCTCAGCGTCATCAGAAATATTATCCAGATATAAGAAGGATAGATCTTGAGTTTGAGCAGATGACCTTGTGTACTTGAAGGTTTCGCCCATGTAGGGGTTGAAGAGATTTGTCAAAAAGGGGAAGCTTGGTCCCGGATATGTAGGCCCCTACAGGATTTTGAGTCATGTTGAGAAGGTAGCATATGAGCTTGAGCTGCCCGCATACTTGTCACCAGTTCATCCAGTTTTCCATGTGTCCTTATTAAAGAATTGCATGGACGATTCAACCATTATATTCCCTCTAGAAAGTATAGGTATTGTGAATAGCCTCTCATATGAAGAATCTCCAGTAGAGATTCTTGATCATCTGATCGGTAGACTAGGGAACAAAGAAGTTCCCTTAGTCAAAGTTCTGTGGCAAAATCAATCCGTTGAGGGAATTACTTGGGAAGTAGAAATAGACATGCGTACCAAGTATCCCCATCTCTTCTCCACGAACTCAGATTCAACTGAAGGTAACAATTTTCCTTAATTCAGATCTTTTCCATACTCAAATTCAGCTATATAGTTATCTTCATGCAAATTCATGCACTTGTTGTTTAGTTTACTCGCATAGTATGTTTTAGATTAAGTCACACAACTCGTTTTAGTTGTGCATGCCAGCATATAGCCTCAGTCCCTCAGTATCTTCAGTTTAACTAGCCACATTCGAGGACGAATGTTCCTAAGGGGGAGATATTGTAATACCCCATACTTTTTCCTAGCTCAGTTAGCTCCTAGAATGTCAAGGGTTGGCTTTGAAACTGAATAACTCTTGATACATACAGAATTTTCAAGTTCTAGACCCACTAATTCATAGATAATTGGCTCATCTTTCTAACAATACCAATTTTTCCTTAATTCGATACTCGGTTGAGAAGTTATGGCGTTTTTAGTAAAACAGTATTGCATTTTTACAAGCACCGCATCACGGTGAAGGACGACTTCATAATTATCTTAATCCAGTGGAGCACACGATTATATCACGTTGTAGTGAAATTCTTGTTCCCACTCATCCTTTTTCCAGTGACGCGATATAATTTTGGTGCGTTGTGGCGATGTCCAAAATGGGACTCGTCCCTTTTCCAGTAGCCCAACATGATAGCCCTGCGTCACATTGATGGGTAAAGCCAGGCTCATCCTTTTTCTAGTGAGCCACTGTGATAGTGGCGTGCTGTGGGGGTGACCAAATCAGAATTTTCCAGTTTTCGAGTTAAATTTTAAAAGGGCAATTTAGTCAATTCCCAAGCCCCTAAATCATGAGTAATACAGAATTAAACCTATTCTAACCCTATTATGCTTACTTTTCATCAATTATCTCTGTAGAAAACCCTAGAAACTCAAAACTTAACCTTCAAGAAATCAAATTTCCTCCATTCTTTTTCCAAGATAGCTCAAAACTAAGGTTTCGCAATTCAAGAGATTAAAGAATTCATCTTCAAGAGCACAAAAAGGGATTCAAGTTCAAGCTTTCTTAGAAATTGAATCAATTAAGGTATATGGGGTTTATGACCAAGGATCCTCTTTCATCCTTATCCCAAAACTAGTTTTAATTACAAATTTACATGATTTTGTCTGATTATTCATGAATTTCAAATTAGGGTTCATATCTAATATTGCTAATTGAAGGATTTTAAGCTTTGAAGTAAGTTAGATGATGAATTTCAGGTTTCCTTTCGTATTTTATTCATATTGCAGTAATTTACAGAATTTGAGTTGAATTATCAATACCTTCATTATCAAGCATGAATATTATTAATTTTGACATGAATTTGATGCATGGGTATTAATCCCTAGTTGAATATTGATATTTCAAGATTGATTATGCTATGACCAACCTATGACTAGAGTATTTTCAGATTTTTTGATAAAGATTTGATCTTTTGATCTCAGCTTAGATATGAAATCCACTCTACAGCTTCAGATCACAGTTTAAATTAAAAAATTTACTATTGGTTTTCGTAATAAACCGTTATACTAGATTTTAAAGTTGATTTCCAACACAATGAGCATACATATTAAAGGGAGTAGTATTTAGCACTGAGTTGGGTATGTTCACATGCCCCAGAACTATGAGCCAACATAGGTTCAGATTATCAGATTATTCCCCTTTCTATATGGATAACAGATACAGATATTATCACTTAGATTAGCTTATACTCCTTGGTAAGAGTATGACGCCTCTCCCCAACATGAGGTCTTCCCATAAGGAAACTAGACGTTGGACTCCATGATAGCTCACATGGTTTATGTTTGTTAGAAGAACCTCCATTACAGAAAGCATTTAAAAGAATTCCCTACAGCCTAACAGTAAAGACTTTCAGTATAGTTTTTAAATGTATTTCCCTACTAGTAAAACCTTACAGAACAAAATAATTTTAATAGAACATCTTTTAGAAACTAAGTGTAAAGGCTCACGTTTTATTTAGATATTGCTTTACATATGGATTTAGCTATGAGATTTCATATTTCAGTTTACAGATACAGAAGTGAGTCCTTTCTACACTTAGACAGTATGATTTAAAGACAGAATACCAGTACATCTTTTAGAAATTAAATTTTATGACTCACTAGATTTATGTAACATGTTTTGCTATTCTTGATTATGAGTTATAGTTTTCAAATATTCCAGATTATTTGAGTCATTTACATTTAGCATGCATCATTTTATAAATTGTGATGATGTTGAGATATTATTTTACTTATGAATTCACCCCTATATACTCAGTACATTCTCAAAGTATTGATCAACATATACGGCTATGTGCTATATTGTCTCATAATGTAGGTTTAGGTGCACAGTTTCAGCAGTGTGAGTGATTTCGAGCATCTCCACCTACATCCCGACAATTGGTGAGTCCTCATAGTTTGGGGACTTTGTCTTTTAGTTTTTCAACTTATTAGTATAGATAATTCAGTATTTTCAAACAGTTCGAGTCAGCTGGGGGTTTGTCCCAGTGACTCTCTAGCATTAGTAGTAGAGGCTTGTCAAACTTCTATATTATGATTCATATTTTTAGTATCGATTGATCAGGCTCTTGAGTTTAGTATTTTTAGATATTATATTCAGACATTTTCAGCTTATCTCATACAAAATTCCGCATTTTAGATTTATCATATATCTATACTTCCCTATTATGAGTTTTAGATTTAGTAGATGGCTTACAGGGTTAGCTTAAGTCTACTCGTAGTCTTGAGCACTGTGTGACATCTCGGGACCCATTTTCAAGGTAAAACATGTAGCCTCTCCCTTATGAGTGTGGAGCGCTATACAGCCTTAAAAGAGACTTTACTTGACATGGCTTTGTGGACTCTCAAGTGACCATATACCTAGGGCTCTAATACCAATATAACATGACCCAAACTAGGGGCTAGTCATGTAGGGCTTCGTAAGTCTGACCCAGACCAAAGACCGCCCCCAATACCCATCTATAACTATCCTGCACCCTATGTCGAATGAATTCCGAACATATAATAAGATAGAACAATTATAATTGAAAGGAATTTAATAAAGTTCATAACTACAACCATCCAAACATCCAACCAAGCAACCAAATAGTTCCAGCCCCAAAACCAATACTAATGCCAAGGCTGAAACCAATACCAATACCACCCATGACCATAGTAGTCACATAATGCCTCTAACAGAAATCCTATAGCTTCCAGCCGGGAAATGTCCCCAACCCTAGCCAAAACCAAAGTCCAAAAAATAAACTAAAATATGAATAGAAGACAATGGCATGAAATAGAGTCTTTCGTAATATGGAAGCTCACTATTTCAGTTCAACACAAAGCTGCTCCCAAATCCAAGATTACTGAGCAGGAGGAGTAGTATGGCCGGTTTCGTATCTCATGGGGATACAACACCCGATGATAGGTCAAAACCAAAGTAAATATACATATGCAATCACATACATACATATATATATACCATGCCTGGAAAGAGAATTGGATTTAGCATGCATTTAAAACCTTTAACCTATAATTGTATAGCTCTGTCATCCTAAATCCACCCATGGGATGTATGGGTTTAGCTCCCCTTGCTGATAGGGACATGGCACATGTTAGCCGCATAAGTTGGAAAAAAACTTGACATGACTAGTACATCTCCCAAAATATAAGTGTGACATGATGCACACGATCACCAAGACCAACCTCACATCGGAAAATGTGAGTTTCAAGTTTTGCCTACCCTCAGACCGCCACCTTCCACGACTTTGCTAACATATTCCCCTTTAAATACATATTAATACCATTCACACATAATCAACCCTTTACTAAGGAGACTTATTTATTAGGCATTAACCACTGGTATTATCATACCAAAACCTATCTATTTATTCCATACTAAAGCCATTAAACCAATTTGACTCCAAAGTTTTCTTTTAAACCAATACCATGGCCACCAAAGCTTTTTCAATCTATTTAAAACTATTTCAACCAATTTCAGTTCCACTACTTTTTTATGCAGTGCAAGGATTTCAATAGTAGTCAAACTATGTGACAAAAGCATTCTCATTGGCATTTTAACAAGCATGTTGAGGGTATATAGTTTCCAATGCCAAAACCAAGTATCAATTGAACATTACCATCCAACAAAATGTTCATATCACAATTACAACATAAAAACCATAAGTAAAACATAGGAAAATACTATCCAACCAAGAACAACCAAAACCCCCAACATATATTTCAAAATCCAAAATAATACCACAATAATGCCATGAAAATCATTCGTTAAAATATTATTTTAGTTGAATTAACAATGAGAGAGGAGTAACTTGCCTTATACAACAAGGAAGAAGGAGAGAAACCACCCGTTTAGAGCCTTAATTTCTTGCCTTGAAGAAAAAACTAGTTTTTCTTGAACCAAGAGCTTGAGAGAGATTTGAGAGTGTTTTGATAGTGTTTGGTTATGAATAAGATGTTGAGGAAGCCTCCAAAGGTGTTTTATCTCATGGGGTCAAAAGGATTTATTTAGGGAAATATCCAAAATACCTCTAACTTAAAGTATAGAAATTTCTGTGAGTGGGTATGGTTTGAACCCCTCACTTGTACCCATATCATATGAGTGGTACCTTCAACTCGTACCTTGATCAAAAAGTTGGACATCATATTTTTTCCAACATATAACTTCTTATCCTAACTCGTACCTTCACCTTATGACAAGTACCCTTCAAGTCGTATCCTAAGTAGAAACATCTAGGTTGATACTGGACAATATACGAATGGACCCTACCTCTTGTATCTTGTACATTTGACTCATAAGCAGTATTCTCATACCAAGAATAGAACTTGATCAATATCATACTAACCAACATATGACTACAGTCCTGAGACCCGTACCTATACCATCGACTAGTATGGTGAGTTGCATGATCAATAGAAGGCTCAAACTCATAAAATCTTATAAGGGCCAGAACCCAGGGTGTTTGATACAGTCACAGTTCAATCTCTAGAAAATATGGATTGGCCAATTCTACCTAAAATTGGCTCACTATTTGGGTAAATATTTCAAATTTCAATTTTGCATACAATCAAATCATAATTTCCAACCCATTCTTACATAATGCAATACTAATACCATTATAAACCTCAATCTAATAGAAAGCTAAGCCTATCTGATATGTACGCCAATAAATGCTCTAGAAAGTGCACTAAATTAGAGATTTTTGCTTCTGAGAAGCCTCCACAAGATACCATACTATCAAAACAAGGATCTACATATTAATACAAGAATAATGATACCCATATTGCCCAGAATTTCTATGGATCTAAAATTGGGCAAAAAATCTAGTGCAGGGCCCGCGTGTGGAAATGCATCTTTGAAACCATCAAAACGTCGCTCTAGACTCAAGGATCATTTACCCTCAATAATTGATAAATTCGAGATAAAATAATTTTAGAATCAACCCATGAAAGAACTATGGATTTAAGACTAAATAGGAGAAATAATTGAGAAATTAGATGGAAACTTATGAAAATCAAATGGGAAACTGGTCCAACTCACCTTAAACCCCCAATGGTCACCTTCTCTCTCTCTAACTCTTTAGGTGTTTGATCGAGTTGTATCTTGACAATAATGAGATAAAAATGAGTGAAGGTTGAAATAAATGCCCCAGTGGATTCTATTTAAGTGGTTATTGAACTTCTTAAGCGATCTTCTCTTAAATGGCCTATGGTTTCTTAAGCGACTCATGCTCAGGATAACCTCTTTTTATTCAGACAATATGTTGTTTACACAACATTGAATTAACCAGTCTAGCCTTCACCAAAGTGGTTAGGTGAGACTTGGTTTAGCTGCTAAAAAGGTCACTTAATCTCTTACCTCTAAATCATAGTCGCTTAAGTGACCATAGTTAAGCAGTTGCACCAGCAAGTCCATGCACTAATAGAAACTTGGTTTTTTCTAAGTTCCTATCGAACCCTCGAGATTCATTTGGGATCTCATGTATGCAAATGAGTTATACTACATAATCAAATTCAAAATTTCAAATTCAAAAGTCCAATTAAAATTTCTATTCGGGGTTGTTGCGATGAAATATAGGTCCCACACTGGCCATTTAGACCAAAATTTAACCCATAGCCTATAACGAGTCTGGAGGCCTTAGGACCCAAACTAAAGGTCCCATTAACCTAAAATTGATGTTCCAAACCTGATGGAACTATTGGATCTAGCATACAAGGTTGTTAACTTGAAATTTAGTCCCAATAGACTATCCTTAACAGTGAAAACTTCAAAATAGGGAAATGGCTCAAAAAACTAAATAAACTACCTGGTAACTAAACTATCATCTCCAGCAAGTCATGAATGACTTAGGGAAACTGTATGAATGCTTTAAATGGAAAAAATATGTGTAAGTGTATATAATGGCCTGGATGGTCATTACAGAGAGTAGAGGGGATAGTATATGGAAAACAACTGTCAATTACATCAGGGAGAGGTATTGGGTATTTTGAGAGGTCGATCTTTCTAGTAGTGGAAGAAAGAAGTAAAAATGAAGGTAGAGACTAATAAGGTCGCTTATTCAAAGTTTTTTTAGATCAAGAATGATAAAGAAAAGCAGACCCAGGGGGAGGAGTATAAGTTATCTAGGAAAGAGTCTAATTTAAAGGTTATGTTGGTTAAAATAGTAGATTTCAAGAGCTTGTATATTGATTTAGTAGATAAAGGTAGAGATAAGAAATTGAATAGGCTTGCAAAGGATAGGGATTTGAGGGATAATGACCTTAACCAAGTTAAGTGCATCAAGGAAGAGAACAGAAAAGTGTTGGTAGTGGATGCCTATATTAGGAGGCATTGACAATCCTATTTTCAAAAAAATTTTATGCATAAGGGGGACAAAGGTTTTTTTCTTGGGGGACTTGGAGCACTCAAAGAGGTTCCATAATTATAGTTTTTGTTGGGGTATCAAGGTTGAGGAGGTCAAGGGTGATAGTCGTATAATGAGAAAAGGTCAGATGACTACGCCATATAAGATTCTAGTGGATTTTTGGAAGAGCACTAATGGGGAAGGTATGTAGTGGCTGACAAGGTTACTTAACATTATTTTCAGGATGGCAAAAATGCCTGAATATTAAAGATGGAGTACGATTATTCCATTATATAAGAAAAGGGGGATATTTAGAGTTGCAATAATTATTAGGGTATCAAGTTATTGAGTCATACTATGAAGGTTTGAGAAAGAGTGGTGGAGTTGAGGTTGAGGAGGATCGTGACTATTTTTAAGAATTAGTTTGGTTTTATTGTAGTTCGCTCGAGTACTGAGGCCATTAACCCTGTAAGGAGGTTAGTGAAGTAGTTTAGGGAGATAAGGGAATACTTGCACATGGTGTTCATTGAGCTCGAGAAGGCATATAATAAAAATATTAGGGAGATTCTATGAATGTTCTTAGAGGTTAGACATTCTGATGTCATACATTAGGTCGATTCAGTACATGTACGATGGAGAAAGGACTTATATGAGGATGGTAAAAGAAGATTCAAAGCAGTTTTATATTTTGACAGGGTTGCATCAGGGATCGACTTTTAGCTTATTTTTACTCACCTTGGTGATGGATGTTTTGATGCAGCATATTCAAGGGGGTTTCTTTGTGTATGTTATTTCCTGACAATGTTGTTCTAATTGTCGAGATATGGAAAGAAGTTAATGATTAGTTGTAGGTTTGGAAATAGACCCTAGAGTTTAAAGGGTAAAGGTTGAGCAGGACTAAGATGGAGTACATGGAATGTAAGTCTAGTGATTCAACGCATGAGGATAACATGGCAGGGGAAATAGATTCTAGGGCTATTTGGAAGAGGGATAGTTTTAAGTATTTTGGGTTTATGATACAGTGGAATAGAGAGATTGATAAGGATGTCATACGCCATATTGGTGTAAGGTGGTGAAAGGGGAGGCTCACTTCAAGAATCTTGTGTGATAAGACGGTACCTCCTATGCTTAAAGGTAAGTTCTACAAAGTGGCATCCAATCATCTATGTTGTATTAAGAGGAGTGTTGTCCAGTTAAGAACTCCTGCATCCAAAGGTTGAAGCTGATAGAGATGAGGATGTTGAGATGAAAGTTTGGACTTACCAAGAGAGATAAGGTTAGAAATAAGGTTATTCAAGAAAAGGTGGGAGTGTATTCAGTGAGAAGTGGGGTTGTGATAGTTTGGGCATATGATGAGGAGGTGCACCGATGTGCTATGGAAACATGGCATATTCAATTCTTAGAATGGTGAAATTATGCATTGACTTAGGTTGTTTTGTCAAATATGATGTGTGTTTTATGTGTTTTACAGGGAAATTAGGTCGGAAGTGGATTGGACTAAAAAATAAAAGAAAATGCTCTCAAAAAGTGAAGTACTGGTCAGTCTACAAGTCAGGAAGTCACCATACTACTCATAGCCCAAATTATAAGGATAATAGTGGCAAAAGCTAAGATGAGGAACTAAGTAGAGGACAGTTACAAGTCATAAGAATAAACTACGACTCATAGTGAGAAGTTATACGGTGACCAGCTTCTAAAGCCTTAACGATTCATGCTCTAGTGGTTGTGATTGAAGACCACGAGTCGTAATGTCTGAGTACGACTAATGGTGAGGATTCAAAAAGACAACAGACTTAAGTGCTCTAAATATGAAAAGTTATTGCAGTGAATGCAATTAGCAGTATATGACTCGTAATATGACTACATGAGTCGTAACCACTAAAGGAAAAAATAGGAGCTACGACAGCAGGCAGCGAGTCGTAACGAGACCTAATGACTTATTTCCAGAGGCTTAACCACTACCAACTTAATTTTTCTATTCCATTCTAATTAGGATTCTTGTGTTATTTTGAGATACTATAAATAACCTAGGGTTATTTTTATTATTAGGTTACACACTTGTTTACAATTGTCTTGATACTTTTACGTACTTTGATCATTGAAACAATTGTTCTTGAGTTTTTGGTTTTGTATTCAAGTGGAGATTTTGGATTTTACTCTTTAATTATTGTGCAATTAATTATATGTCTTCTTCATTAATTTTCATGGATTTTTGCATAAGAATGAGCAACTAACTTTCTTGACTAGAGTTGTGGGAACCCTAGTGGATTAATGACATAAGGGAAGTGGGAGATTCATCTACTTTATTGTAATTGCGTGTATTGAAATCTTCGTCATATTCATTGAATCCCAAGCTAGTACAGAAGCTTAAGAATATCTTGTATTCGATAACATCTTCACAAGGGAGTTTAAGATTGCGAAAAAAAGGTTATGAAAGTAATTTGAGGCTATCAACCCTCGTCTAATCAACTCAAGACTCAAAAGGTGAGAGTTGTACTGAGGTTACAAATAAAGAATAGTACGGCAATGCCCCGAGACTCAAAAGGTGAAGTGTGAGATTTATCAACACGTTCACAATATGGTTGATAATACACAACTTATCAACTTGGCATAGAGAGTAGTGGGTTAGGTGAATTGAACACAAGAAACTTATAGAGTTAAGAAACCAGGGGAAACACAGTCCTAGTGTTCATCTTATACTATTTACAATCTCAAGTACTTAAGCCCAGTTACTTGTTACTATTGACATCCAAATATCCCTATTTACTTTTTCGCACTGCCCGTGCTTTCATTAAGTTTGAGACATAATTCCACTTATTCCTTATGGGTTCGAACCCAACATAGTTTAGGTTATTGTATATGACATCAATCACAACATACTTCTTTGGAAGTTAGTTTTTGGGCAACATCAAATTTTGGCGATGTTGTTGGGGAATATATTGGTGAGTTGTTAATTGGATTTGTTGAAGTTTTGGATTTTTATTTTCCATTTTTTAGTTGGGAATACAGTCATGTATGCCTAGAACTTGGAGTCAAGGAAATCCCTTACTCCCTATTGATCCAGAGCCTAAAATAAATCTACAAATACCGAGAAGAATGACAGATTATGCTTGTGATGACGTACAAGAAAGGGTTTGGGATGACCCTCTTTCTATACCTCCCCCTACTCTAGGTGATATAAATAATATTTCTAATAGAGATACAGAGTTGATGTTAGTAGAGGAAGCTAAACAACAGATAATAGCGTCTAAGGAGGACCGATTAGCTCAGCAGATAATGCTAGCCAGGTCAAGACCAGTAGATAATCATCGAGTATCACTCGATGGTGATCATTATAAAGCGTGAGGTGGCAGATATCGAGTGATTATACCCTATCAATAACTAGCGCCATATGATGAAGATGAAGAGATGGGATATGTTGAGCCCGCTGAGACAAGAGCCATTATTTCTCCCGTTTTACCCCCAAATGTTAAGTTCCATATTACTAGTGCAATGATACAGCTGCTGAATTTAAAGGGTGTATTTTTAGGGTTTTCAACAGATGATGCGAACATGCATCTTGCTAATTTTATTAGGATCTGCACTTTGTATACCATCCTAGGGGTTGATCAGGAAGTATTGAGATTGAGGTTGTTCCCGTTCTTGTTTATAAGAGAAGCATCATTGTGGTTGGGGGAACTTCCTAGAGGATCAATCATGACTTAGAACGAGTTGCATAGATAATTTTTTAATTGATTTTTCCCTCCTTTTAGGATACTACAGCTAAAACATAAAATTTACAATTTTTGGTAGTTGCCTGTAGAGTCCATGTATGAGGCATGGTTTTAGTTCAAAAAGAAGTTGAGCATGCTACCAAATCAATGGATTCCAGGGTAAAATATCTTGAGATATTTTATAGATCCCTTAATATCAACTCTAGGTCAATGGTATACACTATATTTGGAGGCGCATTTATGCATCTGCATTAAGATTTGGCGCAACAAATTCTAGATAATATATTTGTCACTAACTGAGGATGGCACACTCAGGAGGCTGATATAGGTGTTGGTACATATGCCATTAGATCCACTAGTGAGAACAAAGTTGGTGATGATTCGGTAGCACAAGAAGTTGTACAACAAAGAATTGAATATTGGGTTGCTTACAAAATAATTTGCAGCAATGACGGCAAAAAATATGAATGCGGTTGGGGCAAAGGGATCTACTTTCAAGGCTTATGAGTCAGATATGGATGAGGAATCAAAGTATCTAGATCGAGAAGTGGTGGGTTTCTAATACAAAGAGCAAGAAAACGAAGGTCAAAACTACTATGGCGACAGAGATAAAAGTAGAGAGCGAGATGGTGATTGGAGGTGCAAAAAAAGACAATAAAGAGAAGAGTGATAGATATGTTCCACCGAGTAGCCAAGATACCGAGTCAAGAATGGAAAAAATATTGTCGAAGTTAGTAAAAGGACAAGAAATTAAGGAAATCTACCTTAAGGAGATTAAGGCGGACATATCAGGGCCGAATTAGAAAGTTGAGTCGCATGCCACCGTGATCAAACAACTGGAGTAGCCATTTGACCAAACGTCGATAAAATACCCAAGATTTTATCCCTTGAATATCTCTTAAGCTTAAACTCACTTCCTTGGTAATGAATCACCCTACGAGTCGTAAGGTGTCGTGATGGGTCAGGTGACCCTAGTCATAAGGTTTCTTAGTAGGTTTAGCCTAAGACATTGTCTTTATTACAACTCAAAGACACAAGTCGTAAAGACTCATAACGAGTTGTAGTGATCAAATCATAGGATGTCCAGTGTTCATCCAATTTTGTATATCTCTGACTAAGATTTGGACCCTATGAGTCATAGGGTCACGTGATTATTCGGTTGACTAAGTCATAAGGTCAATAATAGGTAGGGGTCCTGGAGACTATTTTGGTTATGATTTGTGGTGATGAGTCGTAAGGTGTGGTTACGTGTTGATGGGTGACTCGTAGCCAAGGGAAACTCCTTTTCTATTTTAAGTTGAGGGAACTTTGGACATTTCTCACTTCAACCCTTTTGACCCCACGACTTAAAACCATATTTTGGACTTCATTAGCCTACTATTCTCTATCAAATACTCTCTAAAATTCTCTATTCAAGTTAAATCTAGGGTTCCAAGAGAGGTGGTCATCTAGGTTTCTAAGGGTGTTTTTTCCCCAAATTTCTTAGTATATGAGGCATGTCTCTCTTCCCCTATACTTGTATTTTCTTAATGGAATGATTTGGATAAGGTTTATATGGTTTTGATGGTTGGGTTTTGAATGTAAATTGTTTAAATGTTTCTCCTATGATATTTATGAAATTATTTTTCTTAAATTGATGGTTGGATAATTCTTTGGGGTGCATGGGTATGGTGGATGGACATGGGTACAATGGAATCCCTAAATTGATCAACCATGGATAATGGGGGTCCAAGGAAATCCCCAAATAAATTTGTTTGGTGTGGAAATAGATAACAACCTCAACCCACTTGACTAACTAATTTTTGAATATACATTATCACTTGATTTTATTTATTTCTTGACATTAATGAATGGCTTAATTGGTTAATTGGATGGAAATGGTCTTAAAAACCTTGCAGGGTACATGGGAATTCCTTAAATGATTTTTATAATCGACCTTTGGGGTACAAGGGAATCCCTAAGTGTTGGCTTAATGACATTTCTTTCAAGCTATAGTCGGTATGACAATACCACTTAATTATGCCTTAATAATTAACACCTAGAATTGGTGGTTGGGTTATGTGATAAATGTTTTAATTGGGCAATAATGATGGTTTTTTTAGCTATCCATGAAGGTGTAAGTCTGAAGGACTGACACTAGAAACTCATGTTTAACGACATGAGGGTTGGTCTTAATGACCATGTACTTGTGGGGTATAAAGGAATCCCCCAAGTGCACATTCATAAATATGTATCATGGAGGGTGAAGGGTACAAGAGAATTCCCGATCATCTATGATATCTCCAATTCATGCAGCTAACACGCACTAGGTCCCGTCCAGGGGGTAACACTAGACCCATATAGCATATGGGTGGATTTATGATGGTAACGCTTCACAACCAAGGTTAACATTTTTGAAGTTCATGCTATGACTTTTTACCTACCCCAATATGTGATATTATGTATACATATATGTACTTTATATGATATAATGCATTGGATGTTGTACTGGTTTTGAACTATTATCATGGCATTATTTTATTCCCTTAGCCCTGAGTGTCATGCTAGAGCTCCAATCGCTAACCGTCTTCAGACGTTGTATCCCTATGCGATGTAGGAACAGGCCATACTTCTACATCTCCTACTCAGTGACTTAGATTTGGGATCAGCTAGTGAGTCAGATTGAAGTGGTGAGCTTTAATTCTTTGGAAGACCATATTTTATGATCATAGTCTCCTTTACATCTTGACTATTTCTTTGTATTTGGTTTTTGGCTATTGTCGGGAGGAATGTCCCAATATTTATTAGTATTCAATTTTGGTTCATTATTTAAAAGGCTTTGTTTGGACTAATGTGGTTATTGGGCGGTGTAGGTCGGTTGTTTTGTTAGACGTTGGTGGTTTGTCATGGACATGCATTTAGACTTTCTTAAGCTATTGAACGCTATCCTGTTATATGTATGGAATTCATTCAACTTTGATCTTCGGTCCACGAGGGACTTGAGATACCTAACACGGACATGTGCTTATTTGGGTCATGTCAGATTGGTATTAGAGCCTAGGTTTGGTATCATTGGGTGTCCAACAAAGTTATGTCATATAGAGTCTTATTTATGGTTGTGTAATGCACCACACTTATAAGGGAGAGGCTATGAGGCATTTAGGAATATTTCCCTTTCTTATTGTTTCGTTCTCGGGCTATAGATTCTAAGGTCTTGAACTCTCTCCTAAATATTTTTTTGTTTGCCTTTCAAATCATACCATCTCGATGATCTAAAGCTTATGGAAACTCATCTGTCCAACTGAAGGACGATGTGGATGAACCTCGCCCAACTTATGGGGTACAGACCTGGTCAAGGGTTGCTGCTTCTGATTTCCCCTATGGAGTTCCACCAATCTCTAATGACCCTACTTTGAAAGACAATACTCGCACTTAGTTAGCTCAAGAAGATATTACCAATGCCGAGTTTTGACATTTTATTCATTTGTTGACCCAGATAGTGGCCTCTCTATCATGCCAGTTTGGTTTTATTAGTGTGAGAAAGAATAAGCCAAGGGAGAAAAATAGGCAGAGCAAGAAGTCCCAATATTCAAATCAAGGGAGAGATCAGAAAAAGATAGTGGTTTATATGGTAGACAGTGGTCTGAGCAAGGGAATCCAGGCAGTTCCCATGTGATTGTCAGTGTCCCTTATCCTCAATCTTCTGGTGAATATCGTTTTTAGGATGGTAGGTCTTGGCCAGCCCAACCATATCCTACATATTAGTTTTGCGGTTGATTGTACCACAGTTATTGATATAAAGAGAGGAATTGGTTTTTTAGTTGTGGTCAATTGGGTCACATATAGTGGGAGTGTCCAACAAGGATTTCCACTTGGGCAAATAGGATCCCGGTTGCAACTTCTCTAACTCCTGCACCAAAGGGTGTTACTTCTGGCTCCAATATTGGCTGGGACCGTCTCTATTCTCTCCTTATCCTTTAGGGATCTGAGTCATCTCCAGATGTCGTTACTGGCATATTGAAACTCTTTTCTCGTGATATGTACAATTTACTTAATTTGGGGTCCATACTTTCTTATGTGACCCTATTTGTGGCTGTGCACTTTAGTTTTGATCTCATGTGTATTTCGGACCCTTTTTCTATTTCTACCCCAACGAATGACATTGTGATTGCTAGAAGAGTCTATAGGGATTGTGTAGTATATGTTAGTGGTAGGGAAAATTTAATGGATTTAATTAAATTTGATATAGTTGATCTTGATGTCATGTTGGGGATGGATTGGTTGTATTCTTGCTATACCTTTTTGGATTGTCGGACCCATAAGGTCCTATTTAAATTCCCTAAGAAGCCAATTTTAGAAATGGGAAGGGAACTCCCTGGTGCCTAAGGGGAGGTTAGTATCGTATCTTAGAGCTCGGAGATTAATTTCCAAGGGGTGTCTTTATCAATAGGTCTGGGTTAAAGATTCTAATTTGGAGGACTTTCCTTACAATCTATTTTCATGGTTAGTGGTTTTCCTAAGGTTTTCCCTAGTGACCCTCCTGGTATCCCTTCCGATGGGAAAATTATTTTTGGTATTAACCTTTTTTATGGATACTCATCCTATCTCTATCCCTCTTTATAGAATGACTCCACTGAGTTGAAGGAGCTTAAAGAATAGTTGAAGGATCCTTTTTATAAGGTTTTTCTCCACCCTAGTGTTTCTTCGGGGAATGCTCCTGTGTTTCTCGTATGTAAGAAGGATGGGACTCTTCAGAGATGTATAGGCCATCGATAGTGGGATAAAGGGGTTAGGGAGACCTCTCCATTGAGTGGACATTGCGGGATTTAGTGGTGCATGATGGTCGTAATAGAAACTATGATTGAACCATAGATGTTGATTTTAGTGAAAGAAGTATTTTATCTTGAAGATAGGAACAGAAGATTTGTGTGAGAAAATTTAGTAGGCTTGATAGGGTGGGCAAAAGAGATGAGGTTGATGACTTAGGGGATACTGGAATGGGAAAGTTATGATATATAGGTTGGAGGAGGTCCAGGTTTAACTAATGGATTGGCGGCTAAGTTATTAGATGGGTTAGGGAATAGAGTTTATAAGACTATGCTGAACCCCAGGTAGCATCTGGATAGATGAGGTTTTAAGTATAAAGGAGACAAGTTGTAATACCCCGTATTTTCATACTAGAATTCTAACCGCCATTCCTACGCGTCTAAGCTCTAATCCAAGTGATTTCCACGTGAATATAGATTTCATGATCTTTATCCTAGTATGTGAAGTGCTCTTGAGGTAAACAATATTCATATAAATCATTTAGAGCCAAGTTGAGCTAAGATCATTTGATTTGTCTAACGTTTGATATTCGATTCTACAAGGGTCAACTTCAAACGTGAATATCTCTTAATATACATGAAATTTTTCATCCCAAGACATATCAAATTATATATAATTGAATTAGCTTTCCAATGATACCAATTTTGCAAAAATCCAATACCCGGGCGAAGAGTTATGCCTATTTTCGTGAGAGGCAGTAAGGGTGTGCGATGGGCAATGCGCTGCCCAATCAAATGTGTGCGATTGGGAGTGCGAGGCATACTTAAATGTGTTCCATAAGGTGTGCGACACACACCATAAGGTCTGCCATGGGTTGCGCGCCGCATACATCACTTCCAAGTGCCAAAAACACCCCTATATATGTTTATAACACAGGATTAAACTCCCATAACACCAAAATAAGTTTACTCTCTCTCAAAATCACCAAGAACATTCATTAGGGTTTCAACCTAAAAATTCAAATATCTCAAGACTCAACCGTGAGAATTCTATAATTTTTACATATTGAAAATCCCTGTTACGAAGGCTACGAGGGACACCCAAAAGTTCGTGAATAGCATTACGTCATTCGGAAAGTCACTCAAAGCTTCAAGTTTAAGGTATGTGGGGTTTTTCAACAAGAACACACTTTCGTTCTTGTGCCCAAAAATAATTTTTTTTACGAAGTTATGGATTTTTACATGTTCTATCATGAATTTGAAGCATAAATTTATACTCTACATTGATTCTCATGAGACTATGATACTTTTGATATTTTAGAAGTGGAATTATATGAGAATGATTATATTATTGTACAAAAAGCTGAAATTTCCAGATTTTAAAGTAATTTATATATGTTTATGATGACAAGCATGATTCTTGAGAGATTTTATCGTGATATTGATATATGGGTCTTCGAACCCCCTTTGAAATTGTACTTTGAGAAATTATGTGCTATAAGCACAATGAGATTTGAATCCCAAAGTTAATTTTCTTTACAAAGATGTATGATTTGATATGCTTTACTACGAACTTGAATATATAAATTTTATACCTAACGATGTTTCATGAGAATGTTGATATGGTTACCTATAAAGCTGAAAATTTAAGTTTTACGTGATTATTTTTATGCTTATGTCATAAAGTATGAAACTTTGAAAGGTTTTATGGTGATATTGATGTATGGGTTTTTGGAACCGTATTTGAGTTTATTATTTTGAGAAATCATATGTTATAACTGCCTTGAAAATTAAATTAATTGAAATGATGAAGAAGCTCTGACCTTTCGGTCGTAAAAAAGGGTGTTTTTGAACCCGAGATGAGAAAAGAAATCCAATTTTATTGATTATTATAAAAAGAGTAGCATTATGACTTCCGTTGTGAATTGTTGAAATGTTTGTTAGTGGATTTTCTTTTGAAAAGATCTGAGCTAAGTACGGGAGTAGTCTTTAGCACCAAGCGGGAGGTATAGTAGGATTTGGTACTTTCCTAGAACTATGTGCCCCCGTAAAATATGAGCCAGAGGCTGATTTATATAGTGATCACTAGTGTTTGGATTGACGATTTAAGGTCCTACTCTGATGGCAAGGATAGGACAGCTCTCCCCAACGTGGGTAAGACATTGAACTCCATGTAGCTCATATGGTTTATGTCGGTTGTAAGAGACTCCCAGTGTGTGTGTGTATTGTTCTATCTGACATGAAAATATAATTGCTTAAAAGATTGAGTTTGAGAAAGTCATTGTTTTCGAAAGATTTAAAGACTATATATTCTACAGAGATTTGTCATGAGATTTGATTGCTTTGATGAATTGGAATTCAGATGAAAGCGAATTGAGATTTATTATGATGACTCACATGTTTCACCCGATATATTTTACTCTCTTATGATTATGATGATTTTAATTCGAGCTAAGTGAATCATTTATATCAGCATGCATAATTTTATAAACTGTGATGATATTAAGATATTATTTTATATATACATTGCACCCCCATATGCTCGGTACGTTTCCATGGTACTGACCCACATATTTGTATGTGGGCTACATTTTCTCGGAATGTAGGTACAAGGTATAGTGTACATCTTCAGATCCAGTCAATTCGCGGCATCCAGTCAGCAGGTGATGAGTCCTTTTGATTCAAGGGCTTAAGTTAGTTATACAGTTCAAAAAGTGATGTATTTTCTTTATCCAGCTGTATTGAGTTAGTATAGTTGGGAGTCATGATCCAGCTACCTATAGTCAGTACTAGTAGAGGCTTCATAGACAGTCATTAGAAGTTGATGTATTTTGCTTCAGTTTTGGTTGTAAAAGCAGAGTTGTAATCTTGTAAATTTAGTTTTGTATCTATCATATTCAGAAAAGAGATATTTTTCATAGATTTGTATAGATTTATACTTTTTGTTCAGTTGCTTATGAGTTATGTCAGTAGAAGGGTTAGCTTGGGGTCACTTGTGATCCTAAGCACCGTGTGACGTCTCAGGACCCGATTTCGGGGAATTACAAACTTGGTATCAGATCACAAAGTTCAAGTGTCCTAGGGTGTCTATAAATCTGTGTCTAGTAGAGTCTTGCGGAATGGTACAGAGAGGTCTGTACTTTTTTTCGAGAGGCTACAGGTCATTTAGGAAATGTTTCCCTTCTTTCAAGTCTAGGACCGTGCCATGAAAAGGTTCTCCAAGAAACTTATATAAATTCTTATCTTACTCTATTCTAGCCAACTCTGCCTCATTTCCAAGGTATCAGAAACAGTTTAGCTTTATTCTCCATAGATAGTCATGGGACTATAAGAGAGCTAGAAAGTATCCTGTCAGTACTTTTGAGTCCCGAATGTTAAAGTATTTTATCAAGTCTGTAGAAATTATGCACAAAGCCTGAGTCAGATGTGCTTTTGAATTTCTCCTCATAATCCATAATGATAATCTATACTTCTCTATCTATGTACTGTTCTTGAGGTAACATGTTCGATAAGTTTCAGTTTCTTCCCCAGATAATGCTCTTATATTTGCTAGCAGAAGTTTCAGAAGTTTCATAAAGTGGCTTGAGAGGATCCTTCTAGTGTGTTATAAGTCCTTCAAATTTAAGTTATTCCCTTGTTATTATGAGTTATTTAATTAAGACAGAGTAAGGTGTATTCTTAGATCATTGAATGTTGTGTATCAAGTTTCTATCTCTTGTATTATATAATTTTGTTATCATTATGTTTGTGAAAAATCAAAGTCTAGTAAAGCCGTGTGGGGCCTATTTTGATTCACTAGCATATTTGCTTTATTATTTATCTCATTTTCATGTTCAAAAATATAAAACCAAAGTCTAGTGAAGTCGTGTGAGGCCTATTTCGATTCACTAGTATAGTTTCTTTGTTATTCATATAATTTGCTTAATCAAAACAGAAAACCAAAGTCTAGTGAAGTCGTGTGAGGCCTATTTCGATTCACTAGCAACTTGTTGTTTATCTTTTTGTTCTGGTGTTAGTTGAAAGTGTGGGTTTCTGTGTAGTGACAGAAGTAGTAATGATTAGTTGAAAGTCTTGTGTTAGTTGAACTTGTGGGTTTAGAAGTGTAGTGGCAAGAATGGTGGTACGGGCGATTTATTGAATATGTATAGCTGAATTTTTGCTTATGATTGAATTAGTAATGAAGCGATATACCCTTGTTTGTTAGTTTAGTGAAGTTAGAGAAGGAGATTATTAATTAAGGTGGGTTGTTTTTTTCTTGAAGTATGAAAAGAGTTATTGATGGTATTTGTTGTGCTAGGAAAGTATAGGTTTTGATGGAAGTACTTGGTGGTTGAGTATTGTTAATTTAGGCTTTCCTGAGATTGCAAGAAGAAGTTTAGTTGAAATTTATAGAGCTATGAAAGTAATTTAAGTGTGAAGATGGGTAGATAGTAATGATATAAAGAAGGAGAATGTGTTAATAGATTATGAAATTATGGCTTAATCTCGAGGATATGGAGTAGACCATCATACTTAGAATACCAACTTTGACCTAAGGGGGAGATGGTTAGTAAAGAACCAAACCGAGTTTTGAGAATTAGATTGTGATACATGTCAATAATGAGTTATAATGAGATAGTGATCCCTTCTTACTCTAGAGTATTCCTTGGATTTCAGTCATTACGACACCAAATCCATCACTTGTTTGACAAATCTATGCCACAGGCCTATACTTATACCTATCATGTGTGCTCAAGCCCATTCGTATCTTGTAGCAAGCATGTAACAGCTTCACTCTGTGATTCGAGTTATCTCTTATAAATCTATGAACTCCAGTCTTACGTTGAATAGCTCATGATAAGTATGAACTCATGTTTAAGAGTTTAACCAGTTTCTAAACTCAAGATACTAGTGAAGTTCGCATTATATCATGCATGTCCTCAGCTTAGATCTCTTTGATGAATCCATGCCTTTGATATTTTATTCCTCAGGCCTAATCGCAGTGCCAATATGAGAATTATAAGTTGAATCAAATGAGTATGGTATTTAAGGGGAATAGTATAGTTGAGAGAGCATTTGAGAAGTGATGCTAAGCTTGAAAGTAAGAAATTGCGTTGCCTACGGCCTAGCAATCCTATCCTAGTTTATGAGTTATATAATTATATTCCATGCTATAGAGTTGTATCAATGTTGTAATTCCTTTGTCAAATGTCTTGTTCAGAGCATGCCCAAAATTCTTTTCTCCCTAATGTCAATAGAATTTCATAGAAAAGTGTTAAAGAAATACTTCATTTGAGTATGGGTAGTCAGTATGATCTAGTCCATATAGCATGTAATCTAGTTTAGCAAGCAAGGAGATAAGCTCCTATAGATTCTTAATTTTCCATCTAGTCTTACTATCCGAAGTCTTATGCGTATGTACATTCCAAGAGGCAATATGTTTGTGTCCAATTAAATTATGAATTCAGCTCAGTTCATGCATCAGTTTCAGTTTTAGATATTAAGTCATGATTCAGTTCGTAAGTATCCTGTGTAGTATCATAGTATCTTCCTAGTATTTTCATCAAATTATTATTATTTGGGGAAAAACGATCCCAAGATGGGGATCTTGTAATACCTCGATTTTTCATGTCATAAACTTCTCATCTTTTTCTCATGAGATCAGATCTAGCGCAAAGTAATTGTTACTCAGAAGTTGACACTCTCGTTTCTATCTGAGCCATATAATTATTTTCCTGAGAATTCAGGCACATGCAGTTCAGTTCAGTGAATCATTATGTTTGAGATTCAGTGATTCAATTTATATCAGTTGTACAAGATATCTTAAAGATTGAGATTACTCTGTGTTTCAGCTTAATTATCCATATTCGAGGACGAATGTTCCCAAGGTAAAGATAATGTAATACCCCGTATTTTCATACTAGAATTCTAACCGTCATTCCTACGCGTCTAAGCTCTAATCCAAGTGATTTCCACGTGAATATAGATTTCATGATATTTATCCTAGTATGTGACGTGCTCTTAAGGTCAACAATGTTCATATAAATCATTTAGAGCCAAGTTGAGCTAAGATCATTTGATTTGTGTAACATTTGATATTCGATTCTACAAGGATCAACTTCAAACATGAATATCTCCTAATATACATGGAATTTTTCATCCCAAGAACTATCAAATTGTATATAATTTAATTAGCTTTCCAACGATACCAATTTTTCAAAAATCCGATACCCGGGCGAAGAGTTATGCCTATTTTCGTGAGAGGCAGTAAGGGTGTGCGATGGGCAGTGCGCCGCCCAATCAAATGTGTGCGATTGGGAGTGCGAGGCACACTTAAATGTCTGCCATAAGGTGTGCGACGCATACCTTAAGGTCTTCCATGGGTTGTGCGCCGCATACCTCACTTCCAAGTGGAAAAAACACCCCTATATATGTCTATAACACGGGATTAGACTCCCATAACACCAAAATAAGTTTACTCTCTCTCAAAATCACCAAGAACATTCATTAGGGTTTCAACCTAAAAATTCAAATATATCAAGACTCCACCATGAGAATTCTATAATTTTTACATATTCGGAATCCCCATTACGAAGGCTACGAGGGACACCCAAAAGTTCGTGAATAGCATTACGTCATTCGGAAAGTCATTCAAAGCTTCAAGTTTAAGGTATGTGGGGGTTTTCAACAAGAACATCCTTTCGTTCTTGTGCCCAAAAATAATTTTTCTTTTACGAAGTTATGGATTTTTACATGTTCTATCATGAATTTGAAGCATAAATTTATACTCTACATTGATTCTCATGAGACTGTGATACTTTTGATATTTTAGAAGTGGAATTATATGAGAATGATGATATTATTGTACAAAAAGCTGAAATTTCCAGATTTTAAAGTAATTTATATATGTTTATGATGACAAGCATGATTCTTGAGAGATTTTATCGTGATATTGATATATGGGTTTTCGAACCCCCTTTGAAATTGTACTTTGAGAAATTATGTGTTATAAGCACAATGAGTTTTGAATCCCAAAGTTAATTTTCTTTACAAAGATGTATGATTTGATATGTTTTACTACGAACTTGAATATAAGAATTTTATACCTTACGATGTTTCATGAGAATGTTGATATGGTTTCCTATAAAGCTGAAAATTTAAGTTTTACGTGATTATTGTTATGCTTATGTCATAAAGTATGAAACTTTGGAAGGTTTTATGGTGATATTGATGTATGGGTTTTTGGAACCCTATTTGAGTTTATTATTTTGAGAAATCATATGTTATAACTACCTTGAAAATTAAATTAGTTGAAATAATGAAGAAGCTTTGACCTTTCGGTCGTAAAAAGGGGTGTTTTTGAACCTTAGATGAGAAAAGAAATCCACTTTTATTGATTATTATAAAAAGGGTAGCATTATGACTTCCGTTGTGAATTGTTGAAATGTTTGTTAGTGGATTTTCTTTTGAAAATATCTGAGCTATGTCTGGGAGTAGTCTTTAGCACCGAGAGGGAGGTATAGCAGGATTTGGTACTTTCCTGGAACTACGTGCCCCCATAGAATGTGAGCCACAGGCTGATTTATATAGTGATCACTAGTGTTGGGATTGACGATTTAAGGTCCTACTCCGATGGCAAGGATAGGACAGCTCTCCCCAACGTGGGTAAGACGTTGGACTCCATGTAGCTCACATGGTTTATGTCTGTTGTAAGAGACTCCCAGTGTGTGCGTGTATTCTTCTATCTGAGATGAAAATATAATTGCTTAAAAGATTGAGTTTGAGAAAGTCATTATTTTCAAAAGATTTAAAGACTATATATTCTAAAGAGATTTGTCATGAGATTTGATTGCTTTGATGAATTGGAATTGAGATGAAAGTGAATTGAGATTTATTATGATGACTCACATGTTTCACCCGATATATTTTACTCTCTTATGATTATGATGATTTTAATTCGAGCTAAGTGAGTCATTTATATCAGCATGCATAATTTTATAAACTGTGATGATATTAAGATATTATTTTATATATGCATTGCACCCCTATATGCTCGGTACGTTTCCATGGTACTGACCCACATATTCGTATGTGGGCTACATTTTCTCAAAATATAGGTACAAGGTATAGTGTATATCTTCAGATCCAGTCAGTTAGCGACATCCAGTCAGCAGGTGATGAGTCCTTTTGATTCAAGGGCTTGAGTTACTTATACCATTCGAGAAGTGATGTATTTTCTTTATCCAGCCGTATTGAGTTAGGATAGTCGGGAGTCATGACCAAGCTACCTATAGTCAGTACTAGTAAAGGCTTCATAGACAATCTGTAGAAGTTGATGTATTCCGTTTCAGTTTTGGTTGTAAAAGCAGAGTTGTAATCTTGTAAATTTAGTTTTGTATCTATCATATTCAGAAAAGAGTTTTTTCAGTAGATTTGTATAGATTTATACTTTTTGTTCAGTTGCTTATGAGTTATGCCAGTAGAAGGGTTAGATTGGGGTCACTTGTGATCTTAAGCACCGTGTGACATATCGGGACCCGATTTTGGGGCGTTACACAAGTGCCCCTAGTATATGTCCATGGTGATACCCCTTAGAGAAGAGTGTTGTTCTTATAGGTGTAGTTAGATGGAAATCTAGGACTAATTTTAAATTTTCTCCTAAAAGTGGACTTCAGGGAAAGTTGGGGTGTATTTACTTTTATTCTCCTATTTTTTTAAGAGGGGGGAGATTTTCTCCTATTTTGGTTAAGAGGGCACTCTACTAGTGTTGCACATATTCTAATAGTGATTATGCCTAGGCTCGCACTCTACATGCCACATTTGTCCATTCTCCTGCACCTGAACCAGAGGCACTAATGGTTCTCAAAAATTCGAGCTTCCAAGCATTCAAGCTCTATGTCACGATGCTCATGATCCATATATTCATGTCTCACGTTATTCCTAGTTCCAAGAAACTGTGGTGTCAAGTAGCAACCCTCGCCTTGTTACCTGAATATGAATCGTGGATTTATGTTATATTACCCATGATATATGCAGTTGTGTTTCTCTCAGTTCCCCATCCTAAGAACACATGTTATGATTTGTTTATGTCAAAATGATCCTCCATTTATAACCTAGGTGGTTTCTATGAAGTACCCCATGCCTATTGTATTGTGCATTATTTTTCGAGGATCGCTTTAAGTAGTATGAGTAGTTGAGAAGTAAACCCCCCCCCCCCTATATTTAATGCTCATACTTTAGTTCCTCAATGACCCTTCTTATGTTAGGGTTGTAGTGGTTGTAGAAGCGTATTAATTTTTTGGATGAGGGAGTAGATTTTCATTATTATAAAGATTTTAGGGTGACTACTCGGTCTAAAGTTATAGATAAGGAAGGAAGAGTAAGGTGAACCTTTGCTATGTGAATAGTTAAGAGGGAGACATATGGTGAAATCCATTGCAATAGTGATTAAAGTTTCTAGATTTTAGGTAGGATATACGTGAAGCGGAGGCAGAAAGGCAGGCTTAAATATTGGGGTTGATAGATACACAAATTATTATGTTATGTGATTAGTACTACTTGGCTAGGGCCTGAAATTACTTGATTATTGTGATAATATCGAGTAGTACTATTAGAATGGTGGAAAGTATAGGGTCTCATGGCTCACACTAACACTTTTAACTCTGAATTAAGCTTAACATAGGGAGGAGGTATGGCAAATTCTGATGTCTCATAGTTATGTGTTTCGCGGGGGAGTTTGGAGGTTGAAATATTGGAGTGTTATTTTCCGAGTTGAAAACTGAGTGGAGAGTGTGGTCATAATTTAGGGTTACTAGATGTATTATTTGGGAGGTAGGAGCTATGTGGGAAGCTAGAGAGGACATAAATCAAAGTATCCATTCTTATTTTGTACTCTGGATAATTGTTCTTAAGGTGTGTTTTATTCTTAACATCTTTGTTTTCTGACTTTGTTAAAGGAATGAGTGATTTCCTTGGAATCTTTATTTTCTGAGATTGTTAAAGGTAAGAGTAGAGGAATTTGGAGTCAAATCGTGTTGGCAATTAACTTGACCCATCATTCGAGGATGAATGATCCAAGTGGGGGAGTATTGAAATGCCCCAGATTTTGTCCATTGAAAATCACTTGAGCTTTGAGCTTACTACCTCGTTAATGACTCACTCGATGAGTCGTAAGGTGTTGCGATGGATCAGGTGACCCTAGTCATAAGGTGTCGAGTAGGTTTTGCCTAAGACACTATCTTCATTACAACATGAAGACATAAGTCGTAAAGACTCATAATGAGTCCCATTGATCAAACCGTAAGATGCCCAGTGCTCACCCAATTTGGTACTGCTCTAACTATAATTTGGACCCTATGAGTTATAGGGCCACGTGAAGAATTGGTTGACTGAGTTGTAAGGACAACAGTAGGTGGGGGTCATGGAGACTATTTTTGTTACTACTCGTGGTGTGGCTATGAGTCGATGGGTGCAGTTATGAGTCGATGAGTGACTCGTAGCCAAGGGCGACACTTTTTTAGCTTTTAAGCTGAGGGCATTTTGGACATTTCCCCCTTTAACCCTTTTAACCCCACGACTTAAAACCATCTTTCGGACTTAATTAGCCTACTATCCTCAATCAAATACTCCTAAATACTCTCCAAAATTCTCCATTCAAGTTAAAGATAGGGTTCCAAGAGAGGTGGTCATCTAGGGTTCCAAGGGTGCTTTCTTCACAAATTTCTTAGTATATGAGGCATGACTCTCTTCCCATATACTTTTATTTTCTAAATGGCATGAGTTAGATAAGGTCTATATGGTTTTGATTGTTGAGGGTTGAGGGTTTTATATTTAAATTGTTTAGCTCCTCCTACTAAAAGGGACCCATTTCATGAAGCTGCATGACCAGGGAAGAATACTTGGGATCACTAGTACATACCCCAAATATAAAGTGTGACATAATGCACACGGTCACTTGGACCAAGCCTCACATTGGCAACGATGAGTTTACAGGTTTGGTCCCCCCGGGACCTCCACCTTCCATGAATTCATTTCACATCCCGCCATTATTGACCAATTAAAGCTATTACCAAGAGACCAACAAATCAATTAACCATTTATTAACCAAGGCCATTAGTAGTGGTATTGTCATACCGACAATACTTGTAAGTTTTGTCCATAGCCAACCATATATAGGTTTAAGGGATTTCATGTACCCTTCCATTAACCATATTAAACAACTTGGGGGATTCCCATGTACCCCACAAGCATAACCGTTTAGCCTTTTTATCTTTCTAAACCATTTAAACCATGCATAATTCCTTTATCAAGTTTAAAACAAGCAAGAGTTCCGTTAAAATTATCAATGCAATGAAAAAATCCTTATAGGCATTTTGTCAAACACATTGGGGACTTAATATAACCAAAACAAATTCCAATTACCATTTAACCATTCTCATGCAATCCAATTATCCAAAACCACCAATTAAGCGTGTAAATACATAATTAAAACCATGGGAAACCATAACCAATCATTTATAGTCAAAACCCCCAAATCATAGTTGAAAACCCAAAATCATACAACAATGAAATCATGAAAACCAATCTTAAAAACCATGCCTTAGTTGAAACTAACAGTGAGGGAAGAGAACATGCCTTAATTAACAAAGCAGAAGGAGAGAACCCACCAATAAGATCCCCAATTTAGTCCTTTAGTTGAAACCCTAGCTTCCTTGCCTAAAAGCTCTTGAGAGAATTATAGATTGTTGAGGAAAAGTTTCTACGTGGTAATGAATAGAATAATAGGGTAAATAACCTCCCAAGTAAGTTAGAAGTCATGGGGCCTTATTAGGGTAAGTGGGGAAATATCCAGAATACCCCTACTTAAGTTGCAAAAAAATCCCATCACAGGGGTACGACTGACCCTCACGGGTCATACCCTCCAAAATGAGTGATACCCACCACTTGTATCCTAAGCCTCAACCCTTAGACCCAACACTTTCCAATGTGCGATTCATCCTACCCAAGTCATATTGATAGCATATGATCCGTACCCTTCACCCATATTCCTGGAAAGATAGAGTCACAGAAGGTTTGAATACTGTCCACCATACGTGTCTCTAGTATGAATCATACCCTACCTTATGGCTCACGGTGAGCCACTCGTACTCAGATCCAACTTGAACAACCAAGTCTCAGATTAATCTAAGGAAAACCCAAACCAAACGATCTGTATCTAATAATACAACTCGTACTATTCAAGTCGTACCCATTCTAGTAACCAAAATCCATCCCACCAACCAACACTGGTCAGCATACGACTAGACCATACCATTCGTACCCCAATATATGGCTCGTACCCATGAGTCATATTGGGTCTAGAGACCAGAATTCCAGGGAATTTTCTAATGGTCAAAACCCAGGGTGTTTCAGTCTCCACCACTAGGACATTCATCCCTGAATGATGGATAAGGTAGGGGTAACCACACTAACGAGTCTTTTACATTATCAAATATATTTCCAATCCTTAACAAAGTTTGAAAATAAAGAGGCAAAGGAAGTAATCTTTCCTTTAACAAACTCAAAAAATAAATATGTGTTGAAGACACATACCTTCCACACGAATCCCAAGAGCAGAAAACAGATGCAGATACTTGGACTTCATGTCCTTCTTCACTTTACATATACCTTCTTCCACCTTATGGTTCTTCCATAGAACCTTAACTGAAGCCATACCCTTGGTTGGCAACCAACGAACGTACCTATCCAAGATCTCAATTGGGACCTCTTCATAAGATGGAGAGTCTGAGATACCCAACTCCTCTAAAGGAACAATCGAGTAAGCATCACCAAGACACTTCCTCAGCATGGAGACATGAAATACCGAATGAATCAAGCTCAAAATAGAAGGTAACTCCAACTCGTAAGCACTATTACCAACCCTCAACAAAATCTCATAAGGACCAACATACCAAAGACTGAGCTTTCTCTTCTTACCAAACCGCACTACTCCCGTCATGGGAGATAACTTGAGGAAAACCTTATCCCCAACTTTAAACTCTAAGTCTCCATTCCTAAAGTCCATAATGGAGGAAGACCGGTAACAAAATCCATATTGATTACCTCCTATTTCTGTTCGGGCAAGACAATCTCTTGATATAATCCATCAGGTCTCATGTGTTCAACTTTAACATGCTGACACACCAAGTAATTGGCCATAAAATCAACCATATCCCTCTTCATACCGTTCCACCAATACACTTCCTTGAGTTCATGATAGATCTTTGTGGAACCAAGATGAACAACATAGCGCGACTCATGCACCTTAGCCAAAATCCTTTGTCGCAAATCATCGACATCAAGAACATATAACCTCCTTTAGTACCGTAAAGTACCATCACCACTGATATCAAACACCATCACCTTTTGCCAACAAACATCACCCTTGATTTTCATCAATACAGGATCCAGCATTTGTTTCTCCTTTATCTCAACTCCAAGAGGTGATCGAACCACTTCTTGTACCATTACATCTTCATCCTTAGAGTCCAAGAGGCGAACTCCAAGATTAGCCAAGTGGTGAATATCCTTCACCAACTTCCACTTATCTTTATCCAGATGATCCAAAATCTCCATGGACAACTTCTAAGAGCATCAGCAACCACGTTAGCCTTACCTAGGTGATAGTGAAGACTCATATCATAGTTCTTGAGAAGCTTAATCCATCTCCTCTACCTAAGATTAAGCTCGTTCTGAATGAACACATATTGTAGACTTTTATGATCAGAAAAGATGTCCACGTGTATATCATATAAATAATGCCTCCACATTTTCAAAGAAAACACAACTGCCAATAGCTCCAAATCATGAGTAGGATATTTTCTCTCATGTACCTTCAAATGCCTGGAAGAATAGGCAATCACCTTTCCATGCTGCATCAAAACACAACCAAGACCTACTTGAGATGCATAACAATAGACCATGAACCCTCATTGCTTTCCGGCAAAGTCATAGTTGAAGCCAAAGTCAGCTTATCTTTCAACTTCTCAAAACTCCCCTCACAAGCATTCGACCAAGAAAACTTAACCTTCTTCTGAGTCAACTTAGTCAAAGGGGAAGCTATCGACGAAAAGCCTTTCATAAACTGCCTATAATACCCAGCCAAGCCCAAAAAACTCTGGATGTCAGTTTGAGTCATGGGTTTAGGCCACCTCTTAACCACAACAACCTTTTGCAGATCCACCATGATCCCCTTACTAGAAATAATATGACCAAGTCACCGCGTTCAACCAAAACTCACACTCGGAGAACTTGGCGTACAACTGCTATTCCTTTAAGGTCCTTAATACCACATGAAGGTGATTAGCATGATCCACCTACCATTTGGAATAAACCAGAATGTCATCAATAAATACAATGTCGAAGAGATCTAAGAACTGCATGAAAACCTTGTTCATCAAATTCATAAATGCCGCTAGGGCATTAGTCAATCCAAATGACATTACCAAAAATTCAAAGTGCCTATACCGAGTATAAAAAGATTTCTTAGGGACATCCACCTCTCTAATCTTTAGCTGATGATACCTAATCCAAAGATCTATCTCAGAAAAGAACTTGGCACCTTGCAACTGATCAAATCGATCATTTATCCTTAGGAGAGGATACATCTTCTTGATTGTTACCTTATTTAACTATCTGTAGTCAATGAATATTCGAAGGGAACCATCTTTCTACCTTACGAACAACACTGGGTCACCCCACAGGGAAACACTAGAAAGAATAAAACCCTTACCCAGAAGATCCTTAAGTTTCTCCTTGAGTTCCCTCAACTCAGCCGGAGCCATTCTATAGGGAGGAATAAATATTGGATGAGTGTCTGGAACCAAATCAATACCAAACTCTATTTCCCTATTCGGAGGAACACTATGAAGATCATCCAAAAAGTTAGGAAACTCCTTTACCACCGGGACTGACTGTAAAGAAAGACCTTTCGAGTTAGAATTTTTTACCTGGACCAAGTGATAAAGGTAACCTTTAGAGATTAACCTCTAAGCAATAAGATAAAAAATAAACCTCCCCCTAGGAGCTAGGGAACCACCCTCCCACTCTATAACCAGTTCACCAGAAAACCTAAAGACAACCTTACGAGTCCGATAATCCAAGGATACATGACAAGAGTACAACTAATCTATCCCCAGAATAATATCAAAATCCACCATATCAAGTTCAAACTAATCCACCAAAGTATGCCTACCACCAAAAGATACCACACACCCCCTATAGACTTTTTTAGTAATAATCGAGTCACCTACCGAGGTAGAAATAGAAAAAAGATCCAAAACAACCTTAGGATCAAAACTGATAAATACAACCACAAAAGGGGTCACATAAGAAAAAGTAGACCCTAGATAAATTTGAAAATACACATCATGAGAAAAGCGTTGTAATGTACTAGTAACGACATTAAATGATGCCTCGAATTCCTGTCGAGATTCTAAAGCATACAACCTATTCCAACCAACTCTAGAACCAGGAGAAGTAACAAAAGTATACATGGAAACATTAGGTGTAGGAGCAGAAGATGAAGCCACCGGTACCTTATTTGATCCCATAGCAAATTTACTAACAGGACAATCCCTGAGCCGATAGCCTGTTTGGCCATACTTGAAGAATTTGTCCCTTCTTTTGTCATAATAACCCCAATGAGGATGACCAAAGAACTGGCAAAGAGGGCATAAAGAAACTGACTGACCCCCGTATGCCTAAGATTTGGCAACTGGTGCCTAAATACTATCACCACCCTAATGACACATGTCACTCGATTGCTTCGAGTAAGGAGCATTAGCAGTAGAGAAGGATCCAGATCTCCCCCACATATTTTCTACCATTTGTCACCATCCGAACCACCTTTAGACTGTGCACCTTCTGTATCAGAAAACTGGCTCCTCTTACCCTACCGATCTTCGAACTCTGCCTAAATTATCTTTCCATCCTCTACCTGCTGCATATGAACAGTCAACCTAGAATGTCCATATTTTTAATTAGCAAAGAAAACTTGCTATCCAAGATCAAATCCCAATTCAACCTAGAAGCGACCTTTCTCATCCTCTCTCTCGGGTCATCCACCAATCAGGAGCATACCTTGACAACTGATGAAACTTTAAGAAATATTCCTTGACAAATATCCTCCCCTACCTGAGATTCATAAACTTCTCCATCTTTTCTTCCCTCAGCTCTTGACAAAAGAAATGATCTAATAAGGCCTTAGAAAAAGCATCCTACAAGACTGATTCTTCCACATCACCCCTATCATTATCCTACTCTTCATACTACTGGTATGCAATATCTTTGAGCTGATAAGCTGTAAAGTTTACCCACCTCCATATTAGTAGCCTGCACAACCTAAAATATCTTCTCCATTTTATCCAGGAAAGCCTGTGGATCCTCCTCCACCTTCACTCCATTAAAAGTAGGAGGACCCATCCTCATAAATAGGCTGACCCTTATGGCCTCAGCAGATAAAGCACCAAATGCACCCCACTTATCCTGAGCAGTAACCATCTGAGAAATAGTATAAATAGACTGACAAAATTCAACATTAGTCACCTTACCCTAAGGAGGACTAGTAGCAACTGGAGGAACTCCAGAATTGTCAGGGATAGAACCCAGAGATCAATGACAAACTCCAGAGGTAGGATGTATCCCCATCAATATTATCCCCAGATAGGACAGAAGAGTTTCCTTATGTTCCAGATCGTCGAGGCATGATATGAAAAGTTAACAACCATGGATTAGATAAGAATTCCAGGACTTACTCCAAGATTGAAAATAAAATACCAATAAAGTGAAACATTCCTAAATTCCTTGTATCTTCTCTCATATAAGTGTGACGCACTACACACCCTTAAAAGAGACTCTACCAGACATGGGTTTGTGGACTCCCAATTGACCATGAACCTAAAACTCTGATACAAACTTGACCCGACCCAAGCAAGGTCTTTGTCTTAATGGGAATCCCAAGTCCAACCAGGACCGAGGCCCACCCCCTGTTACCCAACCTAACCACATTAGCATACCTTGAGTAGGCTGAATCTCGAACATATAACAAGATATCATAACTGGACAAGGATTGACTTTGGTATAGTTTTATTCCTAGACCAACCCTTCAAAGTTATCTTGTCCATCAAACCGTACCAACCAAACAACCAAGCTAAATCAATACCGATCTGAGGGACATAAGCCAGGCCATAATCAAATGAATTTCAAAATATAATATGATTAATCCTAAAATAAAAGAGGATGGAATAGTGAGAAATTATGTCCAATGATGTCAGCCCCAATACCAATGCCAATATTAAGGCCGACACCAATACTGATTCTACCCATTCCAACCCATAGCAGTACCACATAACTTGTAACCAAAAGAGTAAGAATATCTAGTTGGTACATTCCCTCAACCATAGCCAAAACCATTATCCAAAAATAAATCAAAAGGTGTAAAAACATCCATAACATAAAATGGAGCCTTCCGAAAATATGAAAGCTCACCACTTCAATCCAATAGTTGTCCCCAAGTCAATCACTATGTAGGAGGAGTAAAACGGTCGATTCCTGAATAGCATGGGTATCCAACCGCCTGAAGATGGATTAGCGGGTGAACGCTAGCATGACCTCGAGCTAAGGGAAAAAAATATCAATTATAAAGCAAAGTAAAACCATCCATATACACACAAACCATACATATATATATACATGATGAAAAACGGAACCGGGTTTAGCATGCCATGAAAACCTTTTCTTAGGTTGTGTAACTTTGCCATACAAAACCACCCATGGGCTATATGGCTTCAGCTCTCCCTACTAAAAGGGCCCCCAGTGTGTGAAGCTGCATGAACAGGGAAGAAAACCTGGGATGACTAGTACATCCCCCAAATATAAAGTGTGACATCAGCACAGGGTCACATAGACCAAACCTCACATCGATAAATATGAGTTTCTAGTTTTGGTCCCCCAGGGACCTCCACCTTCCACGGCTTTGCTACACATTCCGCCATTGTTACCTAAATAATACCATTACCATGCAACCAACTAATACATTAATTATTTATTAACCAAGGCCATTAGTAGTGGTATCGTCATACCGACTATACTTGCAAGTTTTGTCCATATCCAACCACATATAGGTTGAAGGGATTTCATGTACCCTTCCATTAACCATATTAAACCACTTGGGGGATTCTCATATTAAACCATGCATAATTCTTTTACCAAATTTAAAACAAGCAAAAGTTTCATTAAAATGATCAATATAATGAAAACATTCTTATAGGCATTTTGTCAAACACATTGGGGGCATAATATACAACAACAGCAAACCTAGTGTATTCCTACATAGTGAGGTCTAGGGAGGGTAAGGTCTAGTCATGACTGGTATCTCAAGCCTACCATATACCGGAGATCACCCCTTTATCCTAACCTCAATAGTACTATAATAACAATAAAGCGGAAGCCAATAATGATAGTAATAAAAGAAAATATATCATAAGGAAGTTGTAAGAATCCAAAATCAACAAACCAACCCACAGTTGTCCACGAAAGCCTCTAAAAACCAGAATAAAACCTAAGTCGGGTGTGTCCCCAAGTATAACCAAAGAAAATAATACAACGATACTAAATCAATAAAAAAAAATTAATGAAATGACAAGGCCTTCCGAAGGATGGAGGTTCACCACTTCACAGCAACTCGATAAATGTGCTCAACGACCTAGTGTTGTATAGAAGCAATAGAAAAGTTTTCGGACCTTACATCATGAAGCAATGTAGCGTGCTAGGACGGTCAATGGGATAAGCTGTAATGCCCTGAGAGTACACCCTAGGCGTCACACGGTACTTATAGTCCCAAGGGACCACAAGCTAACTCATGAGTTGGTACCTGTTGTGAGCACTGAATAAGATAATAGCATATGCGGAAGAACAATTGATAATCCATAAGGTTTTAGCAACTAAAATCAATACTGAATCATAAATCTGTAAAACAACTACTGGAAACAACTGTCAAAAACTAATAAAATAATAACAAAACGGATTGATTGTCTGTACTAGTCTGAAAAGACTCAACTGACTAACTGTGAGGGTGATGGGACAAACCCCCAACTAACTCCATCTGAGGGAAAAATACTGATCTAATGAAATAACTGAGATAAATAAACCATTTTCTCAAAATATGAGGAGCTGGAAATTTGGAATGTCTATGCGTGATCCGGGAACTGAGCGTCCGAACCTATGATATAATACATCATAGCGCAAGAAATGAGTATGCAATCAGTACTTTGAATGTACTGGTATGCTAAATGAGGTAGGATGATATGCATGGTTTCATGTATAGGAGTAATAACTGACTGAATGAAAAGCATAAAGTATTGAATGAAATGCATAAAATCTGTAAATACTGAGAATGCATGACCAAGCATATAACATGTTCTGAATATAATCTGTAAACTAAAATACTGAGTACTATTAAATGAATAACTGATATCTGTAAGCTATGGTCAAGCAAAACTGAAATTGAATGACTGGACTGAGACTGTGGGAGCTATCATCTAACCGACATGCCCCAATGAGCAAATTGGGGTCTAACCTGTGACCCCAGTTGGAAGGATGTCAATACCGTGCCACGGGTACTAACACTGGCTATGTGGATCTACTAAAATGCTATCCCAGAGGACTAAGGGTGTCAAGCATAAACTGACAGTGACCCTTGGGAGGTAGTCAAGCCTGAACTGACGGGTGACTCCTCAAATCCTACGCTGGCTACGTAGTTTTGGAGCATAGGGACTGCTACTAATGACTCTGCATAACTTACTGGGAAGTCGTCATCCCGGAACTCTCTCGGTGCTAAATCGTTCTCCCAATTGAACTGACTCGGAATACTGAATTGCTCTAAGTTTAACTGATCATGATAATTGTTGAACTGATATTGCTCATAACATGTCTGAAACTTTTTTGAAGATACTAAGACTAATTAAACAGCTATGTTTTCAGGTATTCATAACCCCCATTACTCTATAACAATAATATTAAAATAGTACTACAACATTGGGGACATAATATGAAAACATTTTTCAGAATTCATTCTTGTGGGAATTTTATCAAACACTTGATATGCATAGTGTAAGCTAAGCTTGGGAATAGTTCAAAGCTTGTAGTAATAGCATGATTTCAATGCCAACATCATTAACTATGGTTTAAATTAGCAAATAACATTTTTCATATGTGTGGGGTTTGATAACAACAACAATATCATGTAAACATGGTATATAGTTTCAATTCATGAGAATTCATGGTTAAAATCACAATTACTTGTAAAGATCACAACTTTGAATTTAACATTGGATACGTGGACTCTATGGGTGAAAGGGACCCATGGATGAACATTTAACATACCTTAGTTGGTAAAATTGAGAAAATTCTTGATTAATTCTTGAAGCTTGATCTTTAATGTTGGATGAGTTAGGGTTTGTTTCTTGAAATAGGGCTACTTTAATTTGAGAGGATTATGAAATAATGAACAAATAATGCTTTCTTGCGACTTAAATCCCGTGTTTTAGACTAAATAAGGTGAAAGGAAAGGTCTTAAATGCCCTTGGAAATTTAAAACTCGGAGCTAGAACTCAAAATCCCGATTTTGTCCTTCAGCACGACGCGGTGCAATTGCGTTGGTCCACTGGAAAAGGGACGATCCTCATTTTGTCCAATGACGTAACACGGTGCTATCGTGTTGCGCCACTGGAAACGTATAATTCCAAATTGGAACCTTGGCATAATGCGGTGCCATCGCGGTGGCTCACTGAACGTAAAAATGCCCCTTGGCGCGAGGCGGTGTTATCGCAGTAACCCAATGGTAAAGTACAAACGTGATTTTGGCCATCTTCGCGACGCGGCTCTATTGCGTTAGGCTACTATTTTTCACTAAAAGTGCCAAAACTTCTCACCCGCGTATCGGATTTAGGTGAAATTAGTATCATTGGAAAGTTAATTCAATTTCCTACAATTTTATGGGTCTTGAGATGGAAAATTCTGAGTAGAACAAAAGATATGCTCGTTTGAAGTTAACTAAAGCAACATTCTTCCTGAAAACTCAATCGGTAAGGAATATTTTGATTTGTCAAATAGTTGGGAGTTATTTGAGACCTTAGTATTCATCAAACTCACTCATAAACTACCAAAGAACCATAATTTACTATGCATGATCTTGTATCATGGCTCTAACATTGGTTTGGTTTTTTGAGGTATTACAATAGCACTGGCATGTAACTCAGGAAAAGTTATAAAATAATGCCATGTCCAATATCAGTCAAAACCACATGCACACATTCATATATACATATATAGGATGTCGGGATAGGGTAAGGGTCATGAACATGAGAGTTTTAAAATAATAAACCTGGAATATATAGCTCGATCCATTCTAAAGACATCTATGGGTTATATGGGTTCAGATCCCCTGCTGAAAGGGCGCCAGTGCGTTTATCCGCTCGAACCGAGGGAAAACTAAAGACACCGTGAGTAATAGTAATCCAAAAAATATATATATCAAGTGTGTATCAAGAACACGGTCATATAGAACCCTAATGTGCCGGAAAACGTAGTTTCCAGTGTTTGTCTCCCCAGGACTTACACCTTCACGGTGAGCTACACAATACTTTTTAAGCCCAAGTTAAAACATTTTGCACATAGTTCCAACCATTAACCAGGAGTAATTCATTAAGGCATTTATCACTTGGTATCATTATACCAATATGCTTGCAAACTAAATTAAACATGCCAAACCAATGCACATAACCACATTGACTCCCAAGTTCCATTAAAATCCTAACCATGGCCACCAAGGCCATCTAAATCCATTTGTATATCCATTTATCCATTAATGCAAAGCATTAATTTCAAAAGCAAGTTAAACCATGCAATTTGTCCATATTTTAAACAAGATTATAAAGTGGGTTAAGGTTAATGCCAATTCTAAGTCAAAATTCATCCGACTTGGGAAAACCTATGTCCCCATTCCAACCATTTAAATAATACATCAATTCAGTCCCAAAAATGTCAATTTAAACCACGAATAATTAATTCAAAACATGGGACAAATAATTCAATCAGTAACAACCAAAACCCTTCAACCCAATTTCAATACCCATAATTGAAATCACATGAAAATCCATTTAGTTCATGCCACAATACAAAATTTAAGTGTAGAGAAGAGAAACATGTCTGAAATACACAAGAAGTAGAAGTCAATTTGAAGTTTGGAGCCCGAATCAATGATTTCTCGAAAACCCCTAGAGCTTTCTGGGTTCTGAGTTTTAAGAGAGAGTGGATGATTTTGATCTTTAAAAACTAAAGAAAAGTGGATTATTTTATGTTTAAAGGTCGTACATAGGTTTAAAAGACCAAAAGCCCCTCATCCCAAGTGAAAAAAAATAAAAATGGATAAAATTAACCCATCAGCATGGCACGACATTATTGCAGAGGGTAGCCTTCGTGCCACGCCAATATCGCAGAGGCTAACCTCTGTGGCACGCCAATATCATAGACCTTCACATCCTTGGGGTTCCATAATGACCCTGAACCCCTTTTGAAAATCCAAAAATTTCCCCAAACACCCTTTTAATATCCCTAAATACATTTCAAGTCAAAAGTTTACATTACATACGTGGGAAGGTCAAAAATAAAATGATCAAAATTTTAAGGGGTCTTATATTATCTCCCCCTTAGGATCAATAATCCCCTATTGATGAGTTAGGACACTTTTAGCACGAGAATAGCTAGAACACATCTGAATCAAATGACAAACTCAAAAAGTGACAAGAGAAAGACGAAACGCATACCTTAAGCACTTTTCTCTGACACAGTGAACAGGAATGGATACTTGGACTTCATATCTTCCTAAGCTTCCCATGTAGCCTCTTCTAACTTTTGATTTCTCCAAAGGAACTTAACTAAAGTTATATCCTTTGTCCTCAATCTACGAACTGGTCTATCCAATATCTCAATCGGTACTTTCTCTTAAGACAAAAAATCTTTGACACCAACAATCTCAACAGGCACTATCAAGGAAGGATCACCCACACACTTTTTCAGCATGGACACATAAAAAATAGAATAAATAGATCCCAAACTCATAGGAAAATCCAACTCATAATAGACATTTCCAATTCTCCTCAAAATATAATAGGGTCCAACATAATGGGGACTGAGATTCCCCTTCTTCCAAAACCTCATGACTCCTTTCATAGGAGACACCGTTATGAATACCCAATCACTTACTTCACACTCCAACTCTCTTCACCTTACATTTATATAAGACATTTGGTGACTTTGAGCAGTCTTAAATATTTCTCTAATCATTTTCACCTTTTCCATGGCTTGGTGAACCAAGTCAATACCAAACAACCTAATCTCACCAACCTCAAACCATCTAATAGGAGACCTACACCTCCTATCATAAAAAGCCTTAAAAGGGACCATTTGAATGCTTAAGTGATAACTATTATTGTATACAAACTCAATAAGAGGTTAGTGGTCCACCCAACCTCCCTTAAAATCAATCACATAGGCCCTTAGCATATCCTCCAAAATATGAATAGTGCATTTTATTTGCCCATCTGTGTGAGGGTGGAAAGTAGTGTTAAGGTTCACTTGTGTACCTAAACCTTTCTGAAAAGAAATCCAAAGGTGTGAAGAAAACCATGTACCTTGATCTAAAATAATGGACACTGGAGCACCATGCAACTTCGTAATCTCTTGAATGAACAATTTAGAATAATCTTCTACCGAGTAGTTAGTCCTTACAAGCAAGAAGTGAGCGAACTTAGTCATCCTATCCACAATGACCCAAATATAATCATACTAATTGCGAGACCACATAAGACCCATAATAAAATCTATATTGATCATCACCCGCTTCCACATCGAAAACTTTATCTCTTGAGACATGCCACCCAGCCTTAAATACTTAACATTAACTTGTTGAAAAATCATACACTTAGCCACAAAGTTTGCTATATCTCTCTTCTTATTGTTCCATCAGTAGATTTCCTTCAAGTTATGGTACATCTTAGTTAAACTCGAAATAACTTTATACCTAGACTCATGAGCCTTAGTAAAAATCCTTTCCCACAGACCATCAACATCAGGAACACACAACCTACCTTGATACCTCAAGATGTCATCTCTCCCAATCTCAAAATCCATAACTTTTTGCTGACCCACATCATCCTTAATCTACATAAGTATGGGATCCAAAGTCAGCACTAAAAGTTGATTTAACCACTTCTTGAACAATGACTCCCCCATCCTCAGAATACAAAAGATAAACTCCCAAGTTAGCCAACATATGAATGTCCTTCACTAATCTTCTTTTTTGTTCATACACATGAGGAAAGCTCCCTATAGATAAACTGCTAAGAGCATCAGCAACAACATTAGCCTTACCTAGATGGTAGTGCAAGATCATTTCATAATCCTTGAGTAGCTCGAGCCACCACCTCTGCCAGAGATTCAACTTATTTTAAGTAGACATATACTAGAAGCTCTTATGATCTGAATAGAAATCCACATACACCCCATACAGATATTGGCACTAAATTTTCAGCGCAAAAACCACAGCCGCCAACTCTAGATCATGACTCGGGTAGTTTCTCTCTGGAACCTTAAGTTGTCTGGAAGCAACGCTACAACCTTACCATGCTGTATTAAAACACAACCCAATCCCACACAGGACATATAAGAAATCACAACAAAACCATCAGTACCCTCAAGCAGGGTCAAATTTGGTGTAGATGTTAACTTATTCTTCAACTTCTCGAAGCTACCTTCACAAGTATCTAACCACAAAAACTTAATCTATTCTGAGTTAACTTCATCAATGAAATAGAAATAGACCAAAAACTCTCCATAAATATCCTATGATACCCAGCCAATCCCAAGAAGCTCCTAATATCGGTTGGAGTTGTGGGTCAAGGCCATTTTCTAAATGCCTCAACTTTCTGTGAATCCACCTTGATCCCCTCACTAGAAATGACATGCCCAAGAAAGGTAATAACACTTATCCAATATTCACACTTAGAAAACTTTGGAAATAACTTATGGTCTTTAATAGTCTACTAAATAATTTGGAGGTGATTGGCATGATCCTCCTCACTTTTAGAGTACACCAAGATGTCATCAACGAAGACTATGATGAACAAATCTAGCAACTGCCTAAAAACGTGATTCATAATATCCATGAATACAGTTGAAGCATTAGTCAACCCAAATGACATAACCAAAAACTCCTAGTGACCATATCAGGTTCAGAAAGTAGTCTTGGGAATATCAACCTTCCTAATTTTCAAATGGTTGTAGATCGAACGAAGAACAATTTAAGAGAAATATCTAGCACCCTAAAGCTGATAAAAAAGGTCATCAATCCTAGGAAGAGGTTACTTATTATTCACTGTCACCTTATTCAACTGAAGATAGTCTATACACATTCGAAGGGACCCATCCTTCTTTAGCATAAAAAGTATAAGAGCACCCCACGAAAAGACACTAGGATGAATGAACCCTCTATCAAGTAGATCTTTTAACTGCTCATTTACCTCTTTTAATTCATCTAGAGTTATTCTATAAGGAGGAATGGAAATAGGAAGAGTATCCGGTGGAAGATCAATCCCAAAATCTATTTCCCTATTAGGAGGAATTCTAGGAAGATCATCGAGAGACACTTCAGGAAACTCATTAACCACAGAGACAGGTTGTGAGGAAGTACTTTCAGGTTAAGAATCCATAACCCAAACAAGATTATACAGACATCCTTTTGAAATCAATTTCTTAGCTTTAAGATAGGAAATAAACCTCCATTTGGGCACTAAGTAGCTACCCTCCCATTCTAATATCAGCTCAATAGAAAAATGAAAATTGACCTTTTGGGTCCTATAATCCAGAGAAACATAGCATGAATAAAGCTAATACATCCCCAAGATAATATTGAAATCCACCATATCCAACTCTATCAAATCCACTAATGTCTCTCTATGAAAGATAGATACCACACAACCCATATAGATTTTTTAGCAATAATAGACTCACCCACCGAGGTAGACATAGAAAAGAGGTCAGAAATATTTTTAGGACCAAAACTAAAATGCACAGCCACATAAAGGGTCACATAAAAAAGGGAAAACCTGGATTAATCAAACAATAAACAACACAAGAAAAGAGTTGTAACATATCAGTAACAACATCTGGAGATGCCTCAGATTCCTGGTGAGTAGAAAGTGTATAGATATGATTTCATATGGTATCGGTACCAGAAGTAGCACCCTTTAGTGAAGGAACTAAAAAAGTGGCAACCAGAACTTTATTAGCCCCAGTGGTAACCCTAGATGAAGGACAATCTCGTTGTATATAAACCAGCTGACCATAATTATAGCACTAATTTTTCCCCTCCTCATAATATCCATAGTAAAGTTGCCCATAAAAATAACAAGGAGGATAAGTTAAGGTTGATTTAGCTCTACTATCCTGAAATTAGTCACTCTTTGTCTTCGGATCACTGATACCCTAAAAATGGTGACCTAAAGGCTTAGGATAAGGAGCACTGGCAGACAAATAAGAACTTCCCCAACTCTTCTACTTGGTTTACTGTCTACCATCTTTCCCACTATTCTACCGACCCTTACCCTGCTTTAAATACCTGAACTTCTTGTTCTGCCTCTCTCTTATCTTTTTTTATTTTTCTTTTCATCCTCCGCCTATTATATATAAACTATGGGCCTGGAGATGTCCATATTATTGTTGAACATTGCAGCCTTACACTCTAATACCAAGTCACAGTACAACCCAGAAGATAACTTCCTCATCTAGGATCTCATGGTAGACACCAACTTTGGAGCAAAACGAGCCAAATACTGAAATTTCAAAGCATACTCATTTACACTCATCTTACCCTACTTTAGATTAACGAACTCTTTAACCTTAGTTTTCTCCAAGTCCTGAGGAAAGAAGTAATGAAAAAGAACCAAAAAAGTCATCCCACACTACCTGTGCAGTATCATCACCCCACATAGATTCCCGCTCCTCTTACCACTAATAATCTACATCCTTCAACTGATACATAAAAAACTCTACACCTTCTACCCCAATAGCATGCATCATCCTAAAAAATTTCTTCATCTCATTAATAAACCCCTGAGGATCCTCCTCAACCTTAGAGCTTATAAAGGTTTAAGGATTTAACCTCATAAACTAGCCAACCCGAGTGACCTTAGACAAATAAGTAATATTACCAACACTGTTAGACTAATGAGACTGTGATGCGACCAACTGAGTAAGCATATGAATAGACTGAAAAAATATATATTAGAGATATCTCCATAAGGCTACTGAGCAGAAGTGTCACCAGTATGGAAGCTCGAAGTGGTTTAGTAGGAAAAGGGGAACTCCACATGGGGCAGCACAATCAGAAGCAAGAACCCTAGATCGAGTCTGCACTGCATATATAGGGTGAGTCCCCTCCATATTCTCCTCAGGTGGATTAGAGTTCCCAACAGAGTTTCTCTGAATATCAGATCTTTAAAAAGGCATGATCTAAAATGTGAGGATGCTAGGAGTTAGAGAAGTTATATAACACTAGACTCTGTAGCACAAAATAGAACAGAAGAAAGGGAAACATTTCTAAATGCCTTGTAGCATCCTCTTTATATGTATGGCATGCTACACACCTATAAAAGAACTCAACTTCATATGTTTCTATGGATACCCAACAACCTTAAACCATGCTCTAATACCAAGCCTGTCACGTCCTGGACTAGGGCCTACGAGTATCTCAAGCCCACTATGGAGCAGATACCACCTCTTTAGCCTAACCTCAAGAGCACTATAATAATAATAAAGTGAAAGCCAATAAATATAGTAGTAAAAGAAAATATATCAGATGGAAGGTCTAAGAATCCAAAATCAGCAAAACAACAAACATTTTTCATGAAACCCTCTAAAGGCCAAAATAACACCTAAGTCGGGACATGCCTCGACTATGACCAAAGAAAAGAATCCAATAGTACTAAGTCAATAAAGAAAGAAAAATGAAATGATAAGGCCTTTCAAGGATGGAGGCTCAACACTTCATAGTAACTCGATAAACGTGCTCAACCACCTAGCGCTACATAGGATCAACAAAAAAGACTTTGGTCCCTACATCATGAAATAACATAGCATCCTAGGATGGTGAGTGGGATAAGCACTGCATGTAACTCAAGGAAAGTGATAAAATAATGCAATGTCAAAAATATATCAGAACCATATGGACACATTCATATATACATATATAGGATTCCAGTATAGGGTAAGGGTTATGAATATGAGAATTTTAAAAATATTAACCTAGACTATGTAGCTCGATTGTCCTAAATTCACCGATGGGCTATATGGGTTTAGCTCCCCATACTGAAAGGGCCTAGTGCATGTTAGCTGCACGAACCAAAGAAAAATTAAGGGAAAACTAAAGCTACCTTAGGTAATAACTGTCCCAAATATATATATTTATATATCAAGTGTGTATCAAGCACATGGTCATATAGACCCACAACATCAGCAAATGTGATTTTCAGTGTTCGTCCCCCCAAGAATTACACCTCGCAATGAGATACACAACCTTCTTTAAGCCCAAATTAATACACTTTGCACATATTTCCAACCATTAAATCAGGAGTCATTCGTTAAGGCATTTACCTTATGGTATCGTTATACCAATATGCTTACCAGATAAATTAAATATGTCAAACCAATTCACATAACCACATTGACTCCAAAGTTCCATTAAAGTCCAAACCATGGCCACCAAAGCCATCTAAATTCATTTTTATATCCATTTATCTATTAATGCAAAGCATTGAGTTTAAAAACAAGTTAAACCATGCCATTTGTCCATATTTAAAATAAGATTAAAAAGTGGGTTGAGGTTAATGCCAATTTTAAAACAAAATTCATCCAACTAAGGGAAATCCATGTCCCCCATTCCAATAATTTAAGTAATGTATCAATTCAGTAAACATTAATTTAATGAATGAATAATCAATTCAAAATATGGGACAAGTAATTCAATCAGTAACAACCAAAACCCTTCAACTAAATTTCTAAACCCATAATTTATACCACATGAAAATTAGTTTAATTCATTCCACAATGTTAAATTCAAGTTTAGGTAAGATAAACATACCTAAAACACACAAGACATAGAAGTCAATTTGGAGTCCCGAGCCCGAAGTAGTGATTTCTTGAAATATCCTTAAGCTTTTTTGGGTTTTGAGTTTTAAGAGAGAATAGATGATTTTTATCTTTAATAATCAAAGAAAAAAGGATTATTTTATTTTTAAAGGTCGTACATGAGGTAAAAATACCAAAAGACCCTCATCCCAAGTGAAAAAACAAAACTAGATAAAATTAACACATCTGCGTGGCACAACATTATCATAGAGGGTAGGTTCCATGCCACGCTAATATCATGGAGGCTAATCTCGATCTTTTGCACCATATTCTTGAAAGTTGCAATTGGAGGAGGCTTAGTGAATAAATCAGCCACATTGTCACTTGAACGAATCTGTTGCACGTTAATATCACCTTTCTTTTATAGCTCATGTATGTAGAAACGTTTTGATGAAGTGTGTTTCGTTCTATCTCATTTTATGAATCCTCCATTAAGATATGATATGCATGTTGCATTATCTCTGTATAAAATTATGGGTACATTGTCACATTTTAAACCACATTTTTCTCGAATGAGATGTATCATGGATCTTAACCATACACATTCTCGACTAGATTTATGAATAGCTATTACCTTATCATGGTTCAATAAAGTGACTACGATAGACTGTTTTGTATATCTCCAAGATATGACAGTATTCTCACATATGAACACATAGCCTGTTTGAGATCAAGATTTATGTGGGTTAATCAATAAGATCGAGACTGCAATCTTTATAATAATATAAGTTCATGTGTTTGATCCCATTTCGATGTCTCCTAGTAGGAGCAAAACTATACCTTGCTAACAAATTAATCGAAAAGGCTATATCAGGCCTTGTAGTATTTGCAAGATATATTTTTTCAAGTGACAATATTCAACATTTCATGTGTGACATCTTCAAGTATGCAGAGTGCATATCAAATAAGTTTTCACTTACCAAGATGCACCCTTTCATGTTACTTGATAAATGTTTCTACTTCAACATGCTTAAATAAACGTAGAATTCAGATCCTCATAACCTATCACAATATTACGCTAATATTGTGTCAAAGATATTGATGATATATCATTTTGTATCGGTTCACAATGCGACATAATATTTTGAGATCTCATCACTTCATTATTTTCAGGTACCTGAACCTCTCCTAAGGTTTCATGAAGTGTTATGTCGTAGGCTCTTCAAGAGCACATTGCCTTCTAATTGGTTCCAAACCAATTATTTTTTCTCAAATCTAACAATAATTATATTATTAGTAGCAAAAGACAAATAACATAAGGAATTACTAACCTTGAAATTACTTTAGATTTATAATCTCACCTTGTTTGGTAGAGTCTCGTACTGATAACATGTTATAAAATATAAAAGAATAAAGAAAAAGAGTAGAGAGAATAGAGAGTAATTCTTATTTCTCTTGAGAGATGAATTACAATGAAGGAAAACCCCTTTATTTATAGGGAAAAACTAACCTTAGGGTTTGTAACTTTTCCATAAATAGGCATACACAATATATGAGATATTCACTATATATGATAAAGTAGACATTCACCATATATGGTACATTTATAGCAGAAACTCAATTTTATATGACATGTAGCACGAAAAATCTTTTATTCAAAGTCAAGCAAGGGAAAAATAATTAAAATATAGTAGAAAAAAATGTACAAAGATGGGGAGGGCTAATATTTTCAACTAATTTTAAGAATATAATAAAATAATTAAATAATACACATATTGCTATCCATAAATTTTAAATTTTAAGAAATGTGAACAACGGAATAAAAATTAAAAAGATTCACGAATAAGCAAAACAAATAAATCTATCTTATATTATTAAGAAGAGCACTTGATAACTATACTAAGCTAAGTGATAAGTTAATGAAAATCAATATTAACAATCTAATATTTTAAATGGTGAAGAATTTAATAAAGAAAAAATTGGTAAAAATTTTTTTCAATAATTATATGATTCATTGTCTTTATTCATACGGATTTTATTATGGGATTTGGGGGGGGGGGGGGGGGGCGGGGGTACATTTCATTGGGGGACAATATGATAATTGAATTTCTTAAGATAATCTGAGTTAACATGCTCGAACAAGACATTACTATCTGAAACAATTAGAAGTAATACTTTTATTCACGCATCGCATGAGTACTAATACTAGTAATAAAGCAAGCAAGAAGAATAAAGTAGAGAATGGTAGAGAGAAAGAAGAAAATTTATTAGTCGCTCTATCCCAATTCATGTGGTACCATTTCTTTTTTTAGTTAGTCTGAAAAAGAATATTATCTTTCTATAATTTTAAATAATTTAACCTTAAAATTTTAATTTTATCCCTAATGGAATGATTAATAACCACTCAAATGATAAAGAAGAATTTTAGACCACAATTTCAGTAGTCTTCTAATCTTTCATAAATTTTATGGCAAGTCAAATGGTGCCACATAATTTGAGACAGATAAAATATTTCTTTTGAAGAAAAAAATACAATTAAGAAGTTAGAACTCCTCTATTCTTATTCAGAAAAAAATTACTTGTTCCGAAGTAATTAGCCTTAATGTTTTTCCAAAGAAATAAATATATATTTATACTAATCTATAAAATATGCTTATTGCAGTTATTGTTAATTAAAGCTATAGTTAATTAATTGTATGTTTATTAGATATCGTATATTATAACCTAAATTACGGAAAAACAAGTTTAAGAAAGTTGTTTCAATCTCTTTTTATTGATTTTTGTTTGGATAAGGTATGTAAAGAATGGCAATAGAGAGTTGCTCTCGAGGTAAGTATCCCTCACCTTCAATCTTAAGGTTGTAGGTTGAGTTATTAAAGAACTAAGGGGTTGAAGCTTTTAAAGAAGAGTAATAAAAAAGTGAAAAATGGTTAAAATTATCTCAAACTATTCCAAATGAAACAAAAATAACTTCAGTTTATATTTTGACTCAAAAATATCTTTTGTATCAAAAAATTTACTCGAAAAACATCCTTTATGTTCTAGTATTGGCTCCAAATACTCCTCATTCTAATGAAATGCCACCGAAAAATTTACGTGAATAAAAAATGTCATTTGATCTGTCTACGTAAGCTGCCAGCGTGGATAATCATCCCATTTAATATCATCCGACGCATCTTAAGAATCAACTAATAATCCACTCCCCTTTTCAACAAGTCTAAGAGTCAAAAATCCATAAAAAAACAAAAACAAAGATAAACTATAAACTTATATAAGAAGAATTGATGATAAATTCACGAAGAAAATCTCATTATTATTGTAAAGAGTATTGATAATTAAACTCAATAACTGATTTATTTCTGTTTGAAATGCAAAAAACTCTCGTCTCCCCATTTGTACATCGGCCAATTATTCAAATAATTTTTTAATTTTTCTAAAAAAAATGAAAAAGTTAAGAATTTGAACATAGAATAGTGAGAACTTTGAATTTTTGTTTTCGAGAATTATGAGAAAAATGAAAAAATGGAAGATTGAGAGATATTTATTTGGAGATGTTGCGATTATTATTATTATTATTATTATTATTATTATTATTATTATTATTATTATTACTATTATTACTATTATTACTATTATTACTATTATTATTATTATTATTATTGTTATTGTTATTATTGTTATTATTGGTATTATTATTATTGTTATTATTGTTATTATTAGTATTTTTATTATTATTATTATTGTTATTATTATTATTATTATTATTATTATTATTATTATTATTATTATTAGGGCAAAGGTACAAATATACCCTTAAACTTTGATAAATAGTGCAATTATACCCTCCGTCATACTTTGGATACAAATATATTCTTGCCGTTAATGAAAAGGTATAAATATACCCTTATCACTAACGGCGGGACACGTGTCACGATCGTGTTCCTCCATTAGTGATAAGAGTATATTTGTACCATTTATCAAAGTTCGAGGGTATATTTGTAACTTTTCCAATTTTATAATTTACTTTCTCCGTTTCATAATAGTTGATCATTTTTTTTAAAATAATTATTTTATATTAATTTTCCATTATACTAAATAAAAAAAAACATTAATTAAATTTAAATTATATTATCCTTGTAGTTAATTCATTCTGAAAGTCTTCACATTTGTTTATAACGTTTTCAAGAAATTTTTTATGGTGTGAATTCGCAAAAGAAAAACTTACCAAAATATACTATATTTTAAAACTTTTACCATTTATAGTTTTATTATTTTAATATATGCATAATCTTACTATCTAATAAGAGGGAAAGGTCACGAAAGCAGGCAACTCTCCGTCAGCAAACCTGCTACTCCTGTCTGCTTCATCAGCTACTTGCTTCATAATTTTGCTATATCATCTCTAATTAATTATTACAAGCCATTTATGTATTAAAAAATTAATAATATTTAATAAAAAATAAATTATATATTTTTTATTTTTAATATATCTATATAAATTTATATATATATATATATATATATATAAAATTTTACAAAGATTAATTAATTTGATAAATTAATAATAGTAATAACTAAATATTCTTTGATGACAATATTTTCACTTCAAACATGAGTCTGTTTTTGTAAAAAAATTCATAATATTTAATAAAAAATAAATTATATAAATTTTTTTTATTAAATATTATTAATTTTTAATACATAAATGGCTTGTAATAATTAATTAGAGATGATATAGTAAAATCATGAAGCAAGTAGCTGATGAAACAGGCAGGAGTAGCAGGCTTGCTGATGGAGAGTTGCCTGCTTCCGTGGCCTTTCCCTCTTATTAGATAGTAAGATTATGCATATATTAAAATTATATAACTATAAATGGTCAAATTATTTTAAATATAGTTGATTTTGGTAAATTTTTCTTTTACGAATTCACACCATAAAAAAATTCTTGAAAACTTTATAAACAAATGTGAAGACTTTCAGAATGAATTAACTACAAGGATAATATAATTTAAATTTAATCAATGTCTTTTTGATTTAGTATAATGGACAATTAATATAAAATAATTATTTTTAACAAAATGATCAACTAATATGAAACGGAGAAAGTAAATTCTAAAATTGTAAAAGGTACAAATATACCCTCAAACTTTGATAAATGATATAAATATACCCTTATCCCTAATGGAGGAACATGATCGCGACACGTGTTCCACCGTTAGTGATAAGAGTATATTTGTACCTTTTCATTAACGGTAAGGGTATATTTGTACCCAAAGTATGACGGAGGGTATATTTGCACCATTTATCAAAGTTCGAGGGTATATTTGTACCTTTGCCCTTATTATTATTATTATTACTATTGTATGCTTGTGTATTGATTGAAAAGGAATGCAAAGACACTTAGGGATCGTTTGATAGAGTGTATAAAAATAATGTTGAATAAGATGTATTAATAATGTTTGCATTATTAATACAAGTATTAATAATGTTGGTATTAGTTATGCAAACATTATTTTTTATACAACATTTGATTTGATGTATTAAAGCTAAAATATATTTACATAATTTTTATAAAACATATTTATTTACCAAAATATCCTTTCTTGTACACCAGGCAACTTTTTGACATATAGGCATGGCACCCTTTCATCTGAGCTTTTAGGCACAGTAATCTTACATTGCTCACTGTCGTTAAAGCTATTTGCATAAACATGTTATAAATTACAAGTAGGATTAAGCATATGACAATTTGGGACCGAGGCATAGCAATTTTTGTTGTTGATTAAGCAGATAAACACTTCTAAATCTTCTTATTGATCTTTCTTCATGTTTTGTTTTTTTCTCTCTAAAATCATGGCTCTAACCAATGACCCCAACATTAATAAATAACATAAATTTGTCTATTCAAAATATTCCATCAGAAAAAAACAATTCATAGCAATACCAATCACAAATTCATAACTAATAAGCTGTTCAAGTAGTAGCTAAACAATAGCCTTTATGAACATAGAACTGCCAAGGCGCGATTCAAGTCACCGTACATAGTATCTTTAACCACTCCCCATTCCCCATGGTAGATTGAATTTTGATATCTAACATTGCACGGTATATCCAAAACTGTTTGCATAAACGAGTTACAAATTACAAGTATGATGAAGCAGATGACATTTCTTATATTCTTCTTTCTTTGTTACGTTCTGCATTTTCTCTAGATCATATAGCCATGGCAAAGTACAACCAAACCTTCTAGGCGTAGCTGTTCATTCTCCCAATGACAGTTTTTTTAAAAATGTTGGGAAGGAACTAGGGAATGAGATAATGGTGGGAAAAGGAAGTGGAAAATATTTTGAGGGGTAATAATGTCATTTAATAAGTTAATGCATGTGTTAGAGTCATTATATTACTAATACATAGAAAATGATGTGTATTATATATTAACACACACCTCAATACATAATAGAGTGCATAACATAAGTTGAAAAATGTACTAAACAAGGTACTGACAATATACATTAATTAATGCATGATTTAATTTTATCAATACACTTTACCAAACGATGCCTTAGAAATATGGTAAATGTTACTGATTCAGTAGCTTGACAATTCCTTTAAGAATTGGTATTTGAATTTTTTAGACTAGTTGATAAAAGAAGTGGTCTACTAGCGGATTCTTAAGATGGGTCGGATGATATTAAATAGGCTGATTATCAACGCTGATAGCTTATAGAATAGGTTAAATGACATTTTTTATCCACGTGAGTGTTCGGATGACATTTTATTAGAGTGAGGGATATTTTTTTGAGTAAACAAAAAAAATAAAGAAAAATTATTGAGTCAAAAAATAAAAAGTATTTTTACTCCATTGAAATAGTTTACAAATAGTTTTGATCCTTTACCGAAGAAAAGGTATGAAAAGTATAAAAATAAAATAATTATCTGTAGAAATCAAGTGGGAGAAAGCAAACTCACAATCTTCCAAAGTTAAGAGTGCAAATAAGCAAACAAGTAGAAACCAAGCTTACACGCGATTGCACCCAAACAAAATAAAATAAATAAAAAGCTTACACGCACGAAATGGAAAACAGAAGAGTCAACCAGAACCAGTAAAATAAATAAAATAAAATAGTAATCAAAACAATCTGCTGCTGCATTCCAAAACCTTAGCCTCCTTAAATTCACCAGGTTCACACCCTTTTACGTGTACAACCCAGCAACCACTTCATTTCCATTTCAAAAGAAAAATACTTGAAAGAAAGAATAAGGTCATATTCTCTCACCTAAATTGAATAAAAATTATCGATATTAATACAACTTGAAGATAATTTGAAAGTTGTTTCTTCTCCAGGAAAAATGGGTCCAATTGTTCTGACTCAATTAGGTCTGAGTGTATTGGCCGGTGCCGCTCTGGTGAAATCAGTGATAGACCAGAAGACCATGATGGGTTCGGGTACGGGTCAGTTCCCTCGGTGCTCCAGTTGCAATGGTACGGGTCGGGTTTCTTGCATGTGCTCTCGCTGGTCAGATGGGGACGTGGGTTGTCGGACATGTGCCGGATCGGGTCGGATGGCTTGCAGCAGCTGTGGAGGGACAGGTACGGGTCGTCCGATTCCGGTTCAAATCTCTGTTCGCCCTCCCAACCGTTCAACTTAGAACTGGTTCGCTTTTTAACAGTCTCGTTACGATGTTTCACAATCATATTGTACTTAATTCAGATTCTTCAGGTTGATAAAAGTATCTAATTTTTATGTATTGTATATGTTTGGTGGTACTTGAGATAAGTTAATTAGCATGTTTCTGGTTCTATTTTGTAATTACTGATATACTTTGACAACTTTATACCATGAGTTAGCCATATTTGTTCTATTTTTTTCTTTTCAACTTCATACATTCGTGTAAATTGTTCCACTGAGATCATACAGAAATTGAGTTACATGTGTGTGCGCGCGTGTGTGTGTCTGTGTCTTTGTGTATGTGTGGATACCATTAAATTTGAACATTTGGAGATATTGAAACCAATAGTTTTTTTCTTTTTTGACAAGTTTCCAACATCAACAACAACAACAAACCAAGTATATTCCCACATAGTGGGTCTGGGGGTAAGATGTACGCAGTCCATACCACTACCTCCGGAGAAGTAGAAAGACTTTTTTGACAAGTTTCCAAATTCCTGTTATCTTCCGACGAAAAAGCATCACTTTGCAGCAAATAAATTGAGTATGCTTACTGAACCTGCCTACATTGGTTCTGGTATTCTTCATATTGGGCTAAGTTTACTATGTATAGTTTTATATTACCTGACTACTGGAGCTTCATTTGTAAGTTAGAAGTTTCACTTTGATCCGCATCTGCATAAATTGGGAAGTGACTTCTTTAGCTGTGCGTTGAAATTGTTTATGGCGATATCTAAGAAGCCAATGATTCATGGATCACTTGCAAGTGTGAATCTGTGAGAGGTATATGATTAGGTTGTAGCTTGTTCTGGCTATTAAAATGTAAAGGAGCTCACTAACTGCACCAACAATGCTTTGATCACTGTTCCATTGGTGTGAGTTTAGGCGGTTAGTTAAGATAATTTGGAATTATGCCTGCTGTATTACAGCTCACGGTTAGGCACTAGTTTGTTAGATAGTGTGGTGTATATGTCTCTTTCATTTGTACGGAACAGTTCAAATTAAAATATGCAGATACTCACTTCTTTATTATGTCACATTTGGTGTTGCATGTTACTTCTTCATTTAGATCTGTTGATTTGTGTTAGTTAACATGTCACCAGAGCTTTAATCGAATTGAGGGATTATTCAACGGGTTACGTTCTTGCTGAAAATTGATGGATCCAATTAACTATTCTTCTGGGAAATTGAGTTCAACAATTGTTCTTCCTGAAAATTGATTTCAATTGCTGATAGTATCTAGCAAGGTTCATGAAGTACTGAAGATCAAATTGTGATTGATCACAGTCGTGTGTTGTATTTGCGTCCTCCATATGCACCGGGTTCGTTATCTTTGGGGTTTCAATTAATTTGAAATTGCGCAATGTGGAGTTGAGCTATGGATTTACCATTGCCGATGAGAAACAAAAATGGCTTTGTGTATGGATCAATCATACGAGACACTTATGGGGAAAGTTTCACGAGTCTCTGAGATAGATGTAATGCAATAGGCATGTCTTGGATTATACCTACTGTCAGTTGAGATTTGCTTAGTGGAGTCCTATTTTGATCCAATGCACATACAATTTGGGAATCTGCGTGAACATTTTGACATGGTAAATGCCTCACACATTTATTATCTTCATAATGAAAGTCTTCACATTAACAAGGATCAATTTCAGTATTAGTGTATTATTCTAAATTAAAGGATCTACCGGACGAGTATGGGTTGATTATGTCTGGTCCTTGATAAGTCAAAGAAATTCTTTGCGTGGAAAAACATCAGTAGTTGTGGCAATTTTGACAGGATAAAATTGGATACAACCAGGTTCCTAGTCAAATTTTGATTGAAACTGAAACTCCTATTAATCAAGCTCATGCTATGCAATTACAAGATGAAAGTCAAAAAGGGGATGTCATTGGTAGACATTGAAGCAGTATCAGATATATCCCTGTCTACAACTGTCAACCATACAGATCTGGATGCTCACAAAGAGTCAAAGGCATTTTCGGATTGATTAGACCCTTGATCATGAAGAGCTCTCTACAAAAAGACCAAAAGAAGAACAAAAGAATGTGTTTCTCCACAAGATCATCTCGGGCTGGACCAGAGTGAACCCAAGTCTATGAGATCCTACAGTTCCTTATTAAAAACAATATGAATGGGCTAAGGTAGGGGAAGCAAGATCTTGTGAATAAGTGAACACAAGGCATAAAGAAAATTATTCCCCCTACCAAAAGCTCATGAAGAGGGAGTATGAGAAAGATTTGAAAAAATCCCACCCCTAGAAGAAAGAGAAGTAAATATCAAAGCAGAAGAAATTAAGAGTAGAATAGCGCAATGGAAGACAAGATTTGACATTACGAGAATAGGGAAGCTGGTTTTAAAGGAAAGGGACAGAAGAAGGCTGACATGATAAAACTTGTCTCGCAGAAAGATCTAGAGAGCCCAAAACCTGAAATTTTAACCATCCCTTAGAACATTGAAAATAATGGGGTGATGGCATAAAACCTGAAGAACAACCCCCGAAAACAAGGAAGGTTGTAGCTGCCAATATGGATGAAGAAAAAATCATTAATAGATGGAAAAGCCACAAAAGAAGCAGACACTCAGTAACATTTGAATTGCGGAACCTGGTTCGCAAATTTTTTTGGCACAAAAAAAAAAATATGAAGAAACATTTTCCTCATTTAAGGAAGTCCAACCTGAAGACTTCCTTCATCACAAAAGGAAAATTGAAGTAGTGGATTGTCACGGCCCAAAACTCGGTCATGATGGCACCTATCAAACCTCCGCGATAGGTAAGCCAACCTAATGCTTAACAAGGATCAGGTCCCTGTTCTTTCCTTTGTCACCTCCAGTCTTGAGATATTCTTCATAATCTATTTTGTGCATTGGACAGTTCTTAATGAAATGCTCAGGACTTCCACATTTGTGACAAACCTCAACAGTGCCTCCCTTTTTTCTGCTACTTCCTCTTCTTTGAAACTGACCACTCTTCTTCATTGCTCTAACAATTCTTTTTGCCAAATAGGCAACATCAGTGTCTTCTTCACTTAAATTTGACTTAGAAGCCTTTAATGCCAAATTTTTCCCTTTTTACTTCCTTCTTCTATTGCCCTTGCTGCTTCATGAGTTCATGTGTCTTCAGATTACCAATAAGTTCATCCATAGTGAGAGAGTTTAGGTTCTTTGCCTCAGTGATAGCATCCATTTTGCTTTCACAAGATTTAGGTAGAACCCCTATAATTTTTCACTCCTATTTTTACAAAGGAATTACTTTTCCTAAGCAGTGCAACTTATTGGTGATTGAAGTGAATCTGGTATGCATCTCTTGGATAGTTTCTCCTTCTTTTATGGTGAAGGTTTCATACTGAGTAGTCAGCATATCAACTTTTGAATCCTTCACATTAGTGGTTCCTTCATGAGCAGTTTTCAAGCAATCTCAGATTTCCTTAGCATTTTCATAGGCAGAAATTCTGTTGTATTCATCAGGTCCTATGTCACAAACTAGCACTTTCTTAGCCTTGTAATTCTTCTCAACTTTCTTTCTATCTTCATCATCATACTCTCTCCTTCCTTTAACAACCATTCTAGTTATGTCTCCTTCTTTGACCTCTCTAACTGCCACATGAGGACCATCAAGTATTACATCCATCGCCTCACTGTCCTCAGCCATAATAAAGTCATACATCCTTGTTTTTCACCACTCATAGAACTGCCCATTAAAGCGGGGTGGTCTAATAGTAGATTGTCTTTCTTCCAGATTAGGTGGAGCAGCCATGATAACCAAATCACTCTAGGTGTGGCCCTTTTAGAGTGTTCTAGCTCTGATACCCATTGTTGAAATGTGAGGGGTTGCACCACACTATGAGGGACCAAGTCCCTTAGAGTCAAACACAGACAATCAAATAGTAAAGCAGTAGGAAACTAAGACTTTGTTGGAAATTAAAGAATACAAAGATTTAATGTGGAAACCTCCTTGCTCAAGGGAGGAAAAACAACGGCTTGCCCTCTCAAGCACTCAACAATCCACCATGATCAAACTCTTGATTATAGACTCAAATGAAACCTAACTCTAGGCTCAGCTGGTTTGCGATAACTCTATTACAAACCTACCTTGACAACTCTACGAAGAACTCACCTCAATATTGATTTACTCTAACCAATAGCAAACTCAGGTAACTCTACCTAAGCACGTTCAAGAACCCAAGAAAACGCATTACTCTTATTATACGAGTAATTCAATTACAGACCATGACTTAACTCAAGAACACTAACTCTTTCAGTACATATAGAAATTAAGAACTTGAGCAATGTTGCAAAGTTGAGTTTTTTCCTATTTCCCACTTCTACATTCAGATTTGCAAAAACTCAATCATTGAGAAACATTCTTCTCTATCTACAGTGGAATAATAATTAGCGCAGAAATCTGATTGGGTCAGGTGTCCTGGCTGGTATAAATCTCACCTGCGCAGTTTGTTGCACTAGGAGACAAAACTGTGTAGACAGTGATAGCTGTACTGAATGCACGAAGACCCAGGGACCTTGCACGAAGACCCAGGGACCTGATCCCTTGTTGTGAGTTGATCATCATCAAAATAAGATTTAGCAGAAGGTCTACCATATTACTGCGAAGGATGGAGTGGTATACCAAATAAGACCTCTCATTTATGATGCCAAGTTTAAATCGGACGAGGAGACAACCCAAGCAATGGCTTGGATATCTTTGCTTGATCTACTGCCCACATTCTTTATGAAGGAATCTTATTTTTATTAGCAACTGCTGTGGGAAAATCTATCCACTTAGATATGACTACAATTAATAAGACACGTCCTAGTTGTGCGAGGATTAAAGTACAAGTGGACATGGCTGCTAAACTACTTAATTATGAAGAACTAGAGGTACTTAATAGAAAGACTAATGAAGCAAGAGTTCAAAAAAATAAAGATTCAATATGATTTGGTGCCAAAATATTGTTATACTTGTCAACTCTAAGGACATGTGCAAGTTGAGTGTAAAAGCTTACACAATGAACTAAGAAAGTTAGTAGAGAAAGAAAGACAAGAAGGAGATTTGGATAGAGATGAGGAGCAAGATGCAGTACCTATAGAAGAAAATTCATAAATGGCAAGCTGGTCTTTGCAAAATGGAATCCCACCAGTAGAATGTTTTAAGATTGATAAAGGCACTACTAAACTAATAAGTGAGGAAACCAAGGAGGCAGAGCTTTACAACAATAGAGTTAGTACTGCAAATTCCTTTGAGTTATTAAAAGAAGATGATGTAAAGATTGGAGTAGATAACAGTGTGCTAAATGTTGATAACAAGAGTAAATTGAGCAATAAGAGAGCTGTACCACAAATACAAATGCAGTAAAGTGATAATCAAAAGTTGTTGAAATGGGGTGACATAGACCAAGGCCAATCACTGAATGTTACTAATAAAGATGATTCAAAAATAAATGCAGCACATGATAGCAATAACAATAGCAGAAATGAGCTCACATATAATCATAAAAAGGTAGAAGCAGATGCAACAAAGAGCAACAATGAGCATAATCTTTCTCTGTCCTTTCATGAAGAAGAATTTGAAGAAACTAATCCTATTGCCTGGAGACTTTAGGAGTAGCTCTGTGCAGTAGAAATGGGGATTTACAGGTGGTGAAAAATAGTACCATATGAGTGCAGATGTCACATGTAGTCAATAACACAACAAGTAATGAAATGTAGATCAGTCAATGGGAGAGGGACATCAGGTAAGAACTGGCACAAGTTACTTACCATGAACCCTTACAAGTTGATAACTCAAATGCTTTTGATGTAGTAGGGGAGATGGTGGGAACATATCCAAAAATAATAGCCAACAACCTTTTGCTTGATCATTCATCAAACAAGGACGCAAATATGTCTCAAGAATTAGTATTATCCTGGAACAAACAACACCAATTAGAACTCTAAATGAGTTAGTATCATATCATATTGAGGGTGAAATTAAGAAATCGAAGGGAATCCGACAGATAGAACCAGTGGAAGATAAGGAGGAAAAAAATGGTAAAAAAAGAGAAATACATGTTCTAAATGATGTTTATTTGTCACCATAGACAGTCTCAAAAACAAAAAAGGTAGAAACAAGGTGGAGAATAAGCCTAATAGGGTAAACCTATGAGGAGTGTTAAATTAAGTTTTAAATGAAGATGAAAGATTTGTTCTGGAATGTGAGGTTTGTAAGGACTCAAAGTCATTTCACAAAATTCAGATTTTACATAGATATCACAGATTTTCCATTATTTCTTTACTAGAGCATTTTCAAGATGTTAGTCAAATTTAGAAGTATAAGAGGAGGTTGGGAAAGATATGAAGCTTTATTTAGGAGCAAATTCAAGTGAATGCCATTTTTGATTCAGAGCTACAACTTGCTTTGCAGTTGAAGTTTTAGGAATCTAGTGGTGTATGTAAAGTGTGATGCTCAGGAAAGGTTAAGTTTATGGGATGATATTTGTTCTATCAGCATAGAAATGAGGCTAACTTAGTTGGTAAGGGGCGACTTTAATGTCATTATGAGTGATGAAGAAATGATTGGGGTTGTGGGGGGCTTCTTGTGTATCCTCAAGAGTATGAATATTTTACTTAATTTATGTGAATTATTTGGTCTCAACTTTAAAGGCAGTCTATTTACCCGATGGAATGGAAGAGCTAATAATGAATGCATCTTCAAAAAATTAGATAGGCTGTTGGTTAATCAAGATTTTTTTTGGGGTATACATGGATTGGTATAGGTAGAGCATTTAGCCAGGAGTGGGTCAGATCATGCATGATACATCCCTAGAACGAAAGGAACAAATAAGGGACCATATAAAAACATGACATACAAATGACCTATATTAAAGGGGAGAATCAACTATTCATAAGACAATTATATGAATAGTACATAAGTAGCACTAGCCAACAGGCCGCACTAATGTAGTGGACCATTAAAATCATATTTATATATGATAACTTTACATTATCTACGAAGCCTTTAATGGATCTTGTTAATGTACAATGGCAAATGGTCGAGATAGAACCCCGACACCCCCAAGCTATAACTATAAATACAACTAAAGAGTACTAACATCTATTAGCTTCAAATGAGAGAAGAGCTCGACTACTTAGTTGAATATGCGACGAGTACTTAATATAGAAGTCTACTAACTAGTACACCTGATCTTGCATATACAATGATACAACGCCCCCAAATAGAGGGACTTCAGTACATATATAGCATGTACTGGTATGTAAAGTAGGATAATAACATGTAGACATAAGAAATCTCGATGAACTAAATAATAAAATGGGTAAACGTACACAACTGAATACTAGAAACTCCTCTCAGGGCAATAACTTATAATCGTATAGGTTACATATACACATTATAAAATAGTAACATATGAATTTTCCTTGTCAACTTATCATATAACATCTTATGAGTAATTCATCACTTTTGAAGCGCCTAGTAATTTGCCTAGGTGACGTCCTATGCCTACTTTTACTACAAATAATCATATGATGACTACCAAAAGAGATCTGCATCAAGTGTAAGTCATGCGTTGCCCAAATACATATGACTACAATTTTATACACATACCTATAATCGTGGTCTGATACAAGTTACCCTAATGGGCTTTTTGGAAGGGTCTATACGCAGATCATATGTGCCATATATTTTCTCTAGTCAGGGGAACTGGTGCATAATTCTTCAGCTGGGCTGACTCCAACTGCAAATGATGCCACAAGGGCAGGTATGCCATAATATTCAGCCTCACTATAATGGTCTGGTCTTAATCTTGTTTAGAGAATAACATTGAATGGATGTGCCAAGTAAAACCTAATACCTTCCCTCGATAATGGTAAACTTTTTCATACAAAGCCTTATAGGCCTAAACAAGTGAATTACAATGATTATTTAGCCATTCAAGTAGTACATTCCATAGACACTAATTTCTTTAATGGGATTCATTTATTGAAATGTTAGTCCTCTAATTTTACCAACATATAATACATTGCTGTGTTATCAAATATACTAGTGCGACTATGCTATGGCCATTTACTCTAATTATATTATGTGATAAATATATACAATGAGACTTCAAAGAATTTCTAATGAATACGAATACCGTTGTGCATAACTTTATAGATACTTGACTCAATAAGAGAAATATGAATATTGTCACTTTAACAAGTACATACAAGAAGACTTCAACAAATAGAAAACACTTTCCTTTTTGGGGTTTTTTCTTTTTCCTGCAGACATGGCCGGATATAGCTTGTTACAAGAGAATATAATTTTCTATAACGCTGGTTTTTAAGTCCTACGATATTACCAAATGTAAAGACGGTACTGATACTTGGTATGAATGGGTCGAACACAACAAACATTTAATGAGGAGAGTTAAGGGTAGATTTAAAATATTAAAGTAGGTAGCTGCAATATTTATTGAAGCATCTAAAGAACAGGGCAATATAATTAAGAGATAGAGTACGAAAGATCACTTATCAGAATTCTTCTTCACTCTTAAATACAACGAAAATGGTAGATACAGTAGCTTCATCTTTATACAAGGGCAAAACAAATCCATCATCATCAACCTAGAGACAACAAACAGAGGTGGATGGGGGAGTATTGCGCACAAAATTGATAACTTTATACAAAAATTAGTGAAAACAAGTGAGGTACAGAGGCAACGAGAGCATCTTATTTCATCCTTCAAAGAAGTATGCAATGGCGGTAGATGGATAACAAAGGCTTCTAAAAACGCACAGATACAAATCCAAGATGATGGCATAGAAATAATAGGGGATCCACAACCTCCGAGAAGGACCTATTGAGCAGATGCATCGTTGGAAAATTCTAGAACTTTTCAGAGGATACGTCTTTGTTGAATGATGTCAGAAGATGGGCTTGTAACACCTGGAAGACATCATTCGACATCAATGTTTTTGCAATCAACGATGGTTTCTTTCTGTTTGAGATGCCTTCAAGAAAAATAGCAGAGCACGTGCTGTCAGGAGAGTGGGCATGGAAGAAAATAAAATTGTTGGTGGAATGGTGAAAATCGACGACGGGTTGCTGGCCAACAGAAATCTAACGTGATTGGATTTGGATTAGGCTATTAGGTTTTCCTCTAAATTTATGGTCGAAAAAAGTTTTTCGGCAGATCAGAGAACTTTGTGGAGGATTCATGGAGACGGAGTAAGAAACCATTTTTAAAAACCATTTTCATTGGGCTCACATCAAGGTTTGTGGTGACGAAAAGAATATTTCGAGTGAGATCGAGAAGAAGAGTAATGACTACATCTAGACAATCCCAGTATGTGTTGAAGCTTCGGTCGTTGTGCGAGTAACAGAGGAAAGAGGAGAAAGTTAAAACCATTGCACAGTGGGTAATAGAATCTCAGAATCCTTTTTAGTAAAAATTCAGCGTGTTTAGGGGAAAATCACGCGGGCTTATAGAAAAATGGGAACAATTCAAAAAATGAGTCACATGGTAATCAAATTAAAGGGAAGGGTCCACTTTGGGCCGTTGGGGGTCGAATTCAAAGGGAAATAAATTTGGGCTCAAATTTTCTAAGCCCAACATTGGAAGCCCAAAAATAATTAATTTTTGTACAAGCCCAGAAGGATATTATCAGCACAGAAATACAGGCAAACCTAACGTCTTTTGTTTCTAACAATAAAGTGGAAAAAATGGAGTCACTGCAAGGCAAAGTGAAGAACTCAATAGTGATGGTGGACCCGACAGTGGAAATTTCCTCTTTGGAAATCCATGAACAGGTAGAAAGAGAAGAATCCATGGCTATACAATTGAAGGAACAAGAGATAACAAATTGCATTGATGAAGAAACAACTCTGTTGAGAATGCAATCACCAGTGACGGAGACTGGTCAAGGTCCCAATTTTTCAGACTGGATTCAACAACATATCCTTAATTTAAGCAGAGAGTTTGGGGCTGCTTTCAAAGGTTGTGAAGTAAAAGCTCAGGAATTATTCATAAAGATTGATAGTAACAAATAATTGGATAAATGAATACAAACCACTGTAAAAAAGAAGGGGGTAAACGAGTTGAAAGGTCTAGAACTTGATGCAAAATTCTAGACCTATGGCGCTAGAAAAAGATCAACGAAGATACATATAGTGTCTTGGAATGTTAGAGGGTTGAATTGTAGTAAGAAAAAGAGACCGATTAAAAATATGTTGCATATCTGGAAAACTGATGTAGTATGTTTCCAGGAAACTAAACTTACAAGGGATATTACAGAGATAGTGAAAGAAGTTTGGGGGAACATTGGGTAAATCATATCTAATTAGAAGCTAACGGGACTAGAGGAGACATTGTGATCATGTGGGATAAGAGGGAATGGGATGGAATAATTAGTAGTGTAGGGATGTACTTCGTTTCTTGTAGTTTCATGGGAAAGAATCAAGTTTCCAACTGGCATATGATGGGGGTTTATACTCTAAATAGTAGAAAAAAAGGGAGGAAACTTAGGGGGAAACGGGTGTTGCTAGGGGTATGTGTGAAGGGCCATGGGTCCTATGTGGGGATTTCAATACTCCCAAACATCCTTCTGAAAAGAAGAACAGTAGAAGGATAAGCAAGGCAATGAATTATCTTTTCTAACTTTATTGAAGACATGGAGCTGGTAAATCTAGAGTTGGTGGGGGTAAAGTATACCTGGAAAAAAGGAGACAACCACATCATTGTTGCTCGGCTTGATAGATTCCTAGTATCAAAAGAATGGGATGCTAGTTTCAAGAACATTAGGCAGTCTATGATATAGAGGGTAACCTCAGATCATTGTCCAATAATGCTTCATTGTGGAGATTGGGAAAAGACCAACTCTTACTTCAAATTTTAAAATTGGTGGTTGCATACAAAAGGTTTCAATGAGAAAGTGAAGGGGTAGTGGGATTCCTTTACATGCAGGGGAAATTCGAACTTTATTCTAGTCACCAACTTAAGAACACTGAAGGGTAAATTAAAAGAATGGTGCAAGACAGCTCAAGGAAACTTAAAGATTCAGAAACAAATCATCATTAATGATGTGATTCAATTAGAGCACTTGGCAGAGACCTTGGGGGAAAATAGGGGAACTTTCTACCATCTATCTTGGGATGCCTTTGGGTGCAAAAAATAAGTCTAAGGGGATATGGAATGGTGTAGTAGAGAAATGTGAAAAGAAGTTAGTGAACTGGAAAAGTAAGTACCTGATTCTCTAGAGGAGGAAGACTGACCTTAGTTAACAGTGTCCTCGATGCTCTCCCCTCTTATATGATGTCAGTGTTTCCTATCTAGGCTAGTATGATTAGGAGACTTGATGCATTGAGAAGAAATTTCCTATGGAAGGGTTGTGAAGAGAAGAAAAAGTTTTACTTTGTTAAATGGGGGGAACTGATAGTGTCCAAGAAATAAAGGCAGCATGGGCATTAAAAACTTGAAGAAGCAGAACCAGAGTTTGATGAGGAAATGGTTGTGGAAATTTTCAAATCTCGATAATATGTTATGGAAGGATGTCATTAGCTCCAAATATGGAATGGAAGATGCATGGATGACATACTTGGTAACAATTCCATGTAGCTGCAAAGTGTGGAGAGCAATCAGGAACTTATGGCCACTTATGCAATCTAGAATCAGAAATAAGGTCGGTAATAAAATAAAGGCTTCTTTTTGGAATGACAAATGTATTGGTGACACCCCCCGAAGCTACATATAAAGTACTGCACTCTCTATGTCAACAACAACAAGCTATTGTGTTTGAAATGTGTGGGCTGGAAAAGCTTGGAATTTACATCTCAGGAGACATATAAATGAATGGGAGCTGCAGATAATAGCCTCCTTCCTCAATACAATGGCCGAGTTCAACTACTTAATAATAGAAAGGGACAAACTGATATGGCAAAAGAATAACACAGACAGGTGAATAAATTAACGGAAATCGACATTAGAAATATATCCTTGGGGTAGTAGGGCATGGAAATCATCATCCCGAGATGCCCGAAGAGGACTGGTAGGGACCGGTGGAACTCCATATGGGTAAGGGACCCTAGATCGGGTCTGTACTCCATAAGTAGGATGAGTTCCATCCATATTGTCCTCAGGTGGGATAACGGGTTTTCCACGAACATCAGATCTTCGAGGAGGTATGATTTGAAATGCGAACAAATGGATTTAGAGGAGATTCAAGACCTTAGACTTTATATCCTGAAAATAGAACACAAGAAAGGAAAAACATTCCTAAATTCCCTGTTGCCTCTCCTTTATAAGTGCGGCGCATTACACACTCATAAAATATACTCTACTTGACACGTATTTGTTGACACCCAATGACCATGAACCTAGGGCTCTGATACCAAGCTTTTCACGATTCTAACCAAGGCCTGGCTGTGACAGACATCCTAAGTCTGCCGAGGATTGGAGACCACCCCTTTTGCCTAGTCAAAACAGAACAAAATACAACTAGCAGCGGATGAATTCCAAATATATATCAAGATAGACTGACTTTCAAACATATAACAAGCTAGGCAACTTAACTAACTCAGAAAAGAATCTAAGAATTTCAACAGCCATCCCAATCTATAGTAGTCCACAAAGCCTCTAAATAGACCAAAACCAATCTAAGTCAGGACATGACCCCAACGATAGCCAAAAGAGTCCAATAGAAGTAGTCTAAGACATAAATGACACGAGACTTTCAAATGATAGCCCTTTCGGAGAATGAAAGCTCACCATATCAACGCTAACTGCTGACAACCCAGAAATTCAATCACTGGACAAGAAAAGTAGAAACGTCGCTAACTCCTACATCGCGTGGGGATAAAACATCCAGAGATAGTTAGCAGGGTGAGAGCTAACATGTAACTCAGGGAAGGGATAAGATAATGTCGTAATCAAATCAGTTCAAAATTATTCATAATGAATGCACAAAATTATATATATATATATATAACAGGCTGGGATAGAGAACAAGGCTTAGCATAAAACTAAAAATTAGCCTGGATTGTGTATCTTAACTATCATAAAAGGCACTCACAAACTATATGGGTTCATCTCCCCTTGCTGAAAGGGACCTAGTATGTGTTAGCTGCACGAACCAGAGATATCCAAGAAAGACTTAGGAATTCCCCAACCCCACGTCAATCCAAGATACACACATATATATAGTTTGACACAAGCACACGATCATCAAGATCAACCCTCATGCCTGTAACTATGAGTTTCCAGTATCGGTCCTCCCGAGATCTCCATCTTCATGACCTAGCTACATAACCCCCTTTAAGCCTAATTAGAACAAGTTTCACATAACCCATCCAATTAACCAAGGAATTGACCGCTAAGGCACACTATAGGTATCGCAATACCCTTATACTTGCAAACTTATAATTATGCCATCATAATTTCACTAACTTGGGGGAATACGTCAACCCCTTTTGTTTATTAAATCAGTGTGGGGGAATTCCACGACCCACTTTTTTTATTAAATTAACTCGAGAGAGTGCCTTGACCCCCAGGCTTCTAATTTAATATCAAAACATGGCCAATAAGGCCTTCAAAACAATTTTTCATCTGTTTAATATTTTATGCAATGCAATAATATAGGCAAGTAAGTCAAACCATGTGACAAATCATATTCGAAGCCAATTACACAAGTGGATTGAGGAAACACAATTTACAAAACTAAATTCTAAACCAAAATCATCAAATTGGGGAAATACGTGGACCCTTAGTTTATTCACCATGCCCATGCACCCTACACATTAGAAACCATCACTAATGCATGAAAAATTACATATAAACCATGTGACCATCATTTAAGGAAACAATCATTCAAAACACTCAACCCATATTCCAAATCCAACATTCTAAGCCACTTGAACAATAATTTAAAACACATTCTTTAACAAAATAAGATTTGGGGAAGAGTAACATGCTTGAGATATCAAGAATTGCAGAGAGAAATCAACCCCTGGAAGCTTTAATTGCCAATCTCTTGGAACCCTAGGTGTTCTTGACTTAGGGACTTGAGAAAGTTCTAGAGTTGTATTTGATTAATAAAGGAAATAGGGTCCCAAGGTGATTTATGGTTGTGGATTTTAAGTGGTGAAAATAGGAAATGCCTAAAGTGCTCTTTATTAAATTTAAAAATTTAGCAGCAGTGATGACGGGTCACCCTATGATTTGTGAGGAAACGTTACGAATCGTCACTATGATTTGTAGTCTTGATAGTAGCATAAGGCACCCATACTAGTCTGACTACGAGTCATACTCTATGACTCGTGAGGTTCAATCGTAGACAAATCATAAACAAGGGACCATTACACTAGTTTGGCTACAGAAGGGACCCTATGACTCGTCACATAATAGTCGTACTTAGGTCAGAGACTTTGGGTAACACACTGGTCACTCTATGATTTGGGGTCCCATGACTAGTAATGACAACTTACGACTCGTAAGGTGAGTCGTAGGCTGGGCAGTAAGATCAAACCCAAGAAATTTTTGAAGGACCAATATCCAGGGTGTTACAACAAATATGATTTCAAGCTAATTATCCTACACTTCTTTGGGAGGAGAGGGAGTTACATCATCATGAACCCCTTCAAGAGGTTCATTTCTTTTCAGCTCAGACATCCTACTAGGTGTTTGTAGGATCCTCTCTGGATTCGGATTTACTGGAGTAAGGGATTGCCTCTACTCCGTGTGCTAGGCATACACCATTGTATGGACAACTAAGAACACAAACAAAAAATAAAAACCCGTAAACGACAATAACTTTAAATCACAAATCAACACCGTGTTCTCCGATAATGGCACCAAAATTTTGATAACGTCCAAACAACACCTCCTCTCAAATGATGATATGGTCGTTGTCAAAATATAGTAACCCAACAAAGGTTGCGGTTGAATCCCAAAGGAACACATGGAATCGTAGGTCTCAACAGTTGTAGTCAATGGGCAGAATAAAAAAAGTAAATGGGGGGTTTATGTGTGGTAATCTCGAGCAACTAACTATACAAACTTCGGTTGTAATCAGTTGTAGGTGAACACTAAGATTGTGTCCCCCTGACTTCTAAAATCTTTAGGCTTATCGTGCTTTGTTGAACCAACTTGATACTTTGCGTGCAGAATCTATAAGTTATGTACCTTCTATAATATTTTGGATGAGTAGAAAGATTTCACCCTTTATCTTTTGAGTCTTAGGATGTTGACTTACTAACCCTTATCTTAATCCCAGTTAACTATTACCTTTTGGGTCTCTAATTATTAGTTGAAACCTAACCATCTTACTAAGATAAACACCTAGAAGCATGGATGGACAGTTAAACTCTAAATTACAGTTGTCTTTATTTTTTTCTAGTCACTACTCCTCTTTTGGAGTAAGTAGCAATATCTAGGTGGGATACTGACGTGTACACCCATTAATAAAACTATTACAATAAAGATAAAGCAATACATGCATGAGTATCGATTTAGAACAACAACCGCACTTTCCCTACTTCGTCAATCCGCTAGGGTTTTCACAACCCTAGCTATGGGCTTTTAGCCGCTCATGCTTGTGAAGAAATCAATAACAATAATAATCAAAAGCATAGATAAAATCACAATGATAAGACATAATTAAAACCCACAACTGTGAATGAATTAATCAATTGAAGTCAACACAAGAGAATCCCAAGATAAAAATTGAATCTTGAAATCAAAATATGTTTATGAGTATTAAAAGTGTGTAACTCCTACTAAAAAACACATAAAAGGTGTTTATAGTACATGAGGAAACCCTAATACCAAAACCCGAACGAAATAGGAGAAAACAGAGTTGGTGGCCACATGTGGTCTGTACTTGCGCCCTGACCCTGAGCACAGGTAGTACCTGACCGCAGGTACAGGGTGCACGTACCAGATGAAAAAATCCTGCAAGTCAGCTTTCGGGATTTTGGACTTCTAGCACCTGCTTTGCCTACTTTCTGTCCGTAGGTCCTACTTGTAGTCCACATGTTGACTTAGTAAGTAACGAGTGTCATCTTTTCAGCTCTTCTTCAATTCTCAAACATGCTTTGATCACAATCAAGCCAAAAAGCGTCTCGAACATCCATAATTGCTCCAAAAAGTAGCCAAAATCACCTTGTTTCACCTTTTTTACGAACTTAGTATCCAAAACATGGGTTCCTGCAAAATATACCCAAACATCATATCTAATAAAATAACCTCATAAACTTGCCTTTTTTCCTCATTTTAAGCGTCAAAAATGCTAATTTTCATAGAACATCATAATGACCCTAATCGAATCATACTGATTGCGAGACTACAGAAGACCCATAATGAAATCCATATTGATCATCTCCCACTTCCACATAGGCAAATCTATCTCTTGAGACATACCACCAGACCTCAAGTTCTCAACCTTAACTTGTTGACAAACCATACACTTAGCAATAAAATTTGCTACATCCCTTTTCATATTATTCCACCAGTAGATTTTCTTGAAGTTGTGTTATATTTTAGTCGAACCCAGATGAATTGTATATCGGGACTCATGATCCTCAGTTGAAATCCTTATCGTAATACATCAACATCAGGAACACACAACCTACCTTGGTACCTTAGAATACCATCTCCCCTAATCTCGAAAGCTATAACCTTTTGTTTACCCAGTCAAAGCATGTCAAATACCATAGGCTTGCCCTTATTTTCTTTACCTTAGCATTCAGATTGTCAAGTTAGGATCACTTTAGGATTTTTCTCGGCTTGTAATGTAGGCTTAGGGGCTGGTATGGTACATATGGACATATCAAGTGACAAGTCTCCTTGGCACTATACTAACCTTGGGATCTCACTTACTTTAAAATTTTCTTTTATTCCACCCTTATTTATCCCCTTTTATTCTTTATTGAATATTCAGGTTGGGCGCGGTCTTTTATTTTTTTTTTCATAATTTTTCTTTTTTTTCTACCATACCCAGCCCTACTAATTTTTTTTCTCTTATTTTACCCTTCTACATACACACTCTACATTACATACCCCTATGATAGCCATCCCCAACTTAGAAATTTTGTCTGAGTTAAGGTGCTCAATATCCAAGGAGGACCATGGCCAAAACAGGTTCATTGCAACACAAACGAGAAGGTATATGGTGAAAGAAGAAAAATAGGCTACAATGCTCAAAACAGGGATCAAGGGATAAAATTCTCACATGGAAGGCCATTTAGGCTAAAAGTGGACTAAAATAAAAAATGGCCTATGATCCTTTCCTAACCGACTATCCTTCAACCTAGTCAAGACTAACCAGACAAGTTCTCAATTTAACATACAAAGGGAACTAGGTAGTACCTCACACACACATGGCGCAAAGTCAATTTTACCAACTACTACCGATCTGGTTCATGCAATTGTTAGCAAGTGATTATCATGTCCCTAATCCTAATGCAATAACAAGATCCACAATGTTCACACATATATACATTTACACAGTTCTTAAACACAAAATTTTGGAGGGGTATCAAAAATCAATCAAAAATTAAATACTCCCCTAAATACTTAAAAATCTTCTAATTACACAAAAAAAACACAATATGAAATGAAATTATCCTAGACAGGTCGGTTCTACAACCATACCGCGGCCGATAGGAAAAGAAGCACGACAATAAAACTCTGCGGTGACATGGTATGTCCACCCCAACTAAAACTACGCACTGTCCTCAATACGCTTAAACAAAGTAAAATAAAGGAAAGTGAGAACATACCTAGGACACCCTATGTGCTCGAATCATAAGCATCTCTAGATGGGGGTATATCAGCTAACGGAGGCGGTGTTGGTGGTGGTGCACTACTAGATGATGCACCCGCTCCTATAGATGCACACCTCTACCTATTGATGAATCCAAACTCTATTGAATCATGTCTGGACTTTTTAATGGCCTGGTTGTATGCCAAATTAGGGTCCTTTAAGTCTTCTATGTGACCTCTCTTTGCCCCAACTGTTGGGACCTCCTAAACATTCTTTGCGAAGAAATCAAACTATATCGGTGTGCATGAAGGTGATATATGGACCACCGAGAGTATAACTGAGAGAGTAGCTACTACATAACTCTCTATAAGAGAGCGTACCTCTGCTCATAATATTTCAAACTCCTCCCTCATCTGGGCTAGACTTTACCAAAAAGCCCATGGGTTGCCTCCCATGCAGCTCTTGATTTAATATTGAGGCACGACGCAGGTATCTTAACTAATCAGAATTCATCAAGATACCCATAGGTGTATCCTATGGGGTCATCAATACAATCAATCACTGATACTACCCTCATGTCGATTGGCTGCTTCATTACCTTTCGGATTTTTAATGTAGTCTCATCACCATTGACTTTGAATCTTATCTCACCTTTATCCATGTCAACCATAGCACTACCTGTGGACGTAAATAGTCTCTCCAATATAATGGGCATATCGGTGTCAACTTCACAGTCCAGAATGGCAAAGGCAGTCAGAAATATGAAGTTATCAACCCTCATGATCACATCAAAAGAGTTTCCCACAAGTTTCTTCATCGTACAGTCCGCCATCAACAATCGCATTGAAGTCAGTACCAGAGAGTTCAAACCCAATTGCTTGAATACGCCTAGCGGCATCAAATTGATATCAACTCCTAAGTCACCCAAGGCTCCTGAAAATCAGGATGACCCGATAGTGCATGGTATAGTAAATGCTCTGGAGTCATCCCTTTTTTATGCCAAAGACCTAGTTGTGGTGTACACCATCAACATCCTCAATTGTCGCCCATTTCTTCCTTGTGACCAATTGTTTCACGAACCTGGCGTATCCAGGAATCTGCTCTAACACCTAAAGAAGAGGTATGTTCAATCTCAATTCTTTAAACATCTCAATGAATCTCTTGAACTTATATTCCTTCTTTTTTTGCTTCAATCTCTGAGGAAAAGGTGGGGGAGGTATTGGAATTTGTCTGACTTCTGGCTCAATGACCAGACCCTTAATGGTGGGGGAGGTATTGGAATTTTTCTGACTTCTGGCTCAATGACCGGACCCTTACATTTGTCTTCAGTAGCTTTACCTTTATCACTTGTTACCTTCTCGGACTCACTAATAGGTGTCTCATCATTAGCATCTTCTGTAGAAGGTAATGAGGGATCAATAGTAGTGATACCATTCATCATGGTAATAGCAAGTACATGACCATCATTTTTTTGATTTTGCACAGTGTTGCTCGGAAGGATACCTAGATTCCTCTAGTTTAGAGTTGCTAATATCTGCCCAAACTGGTGCTCCAACTTCTTGATAGCAGTGACATGTGACTCAACTTTTTGGGTCAATCCTGAAATGTCGGCCTTGATTTCCTTAAGGCTGATCTCTTGATTTTCTAGACCCTTCACCAGCTTAGATTAGCCAGCATCTCTTCCGTTTTGGATTCTGTATTTTGTCTGCCAGGTGGAATGTACCTACTCCCTTCTCTCTGTAGTTATTCTTTTTTCTCCAGTCACTATTTCTCTCTCTGCTACAGTCTCTGTATCTGTCATAGTAGTTCCGATCTTTTTTTCCTTTCCCTTAGGCTCGTAAACCTGCTAACTAATGATCCAGATAATTCGTTTCCTCGTCCAATTCTTACTCATAAGCTTTGGAAGCTGACTCCTATAATGTTACTGCGTTTACTTTCTTGGGAGTCATTGCTGTAAGCTGATTTGCTAATATCTCTAGATCATTTCTTAGAAACACAATCTCTTACACTACTATGTCATCAGCTACTTTATGGTCACAAGTGGCACCAATAACATATGTTTTAGATCCCCTCTCAACCCCCCGAGTTTGCCACCCTTTGTAAGTAAGTGAAATCTAATTTAACATCTTCGAAGCTTCCTCCCAACGTAGTCTCATAAAAGATCTTCCAGATATGGTTTCTGGCATGTATCTAGAGCTAATGGTCTGGGCTCTGTAGAATATCTCCAGTAAGCTTGTCCCTTACAACCAATGATTGGGCACCATACTCAGCTTTTTCTTGAACCTGAACCATGCCTTGTATATAGATTCTGACTGCAGCTGCCTGAAATTGTAAATCTCATCCTTAAGCTATAACATCCTGGATAAAAGAAAGAACCTATTCAAGAATTGCCTGCGCAACTTGTTCCATGTAGTGATAGAGCCTCTTGGCAGTTCTCCTAACCATAAAGATGTTTTTTTTTTAGTGAGAAGGGGAACAACCTCAGTTTGAGTGCTTCCTGATTCACCATGGATTTGTGTACAAACTGCAGATCCCTATGAAATTTACAAGGTGCAAGTTTGCATCATCCATAGGAAGATCTGCAAATACGCCCTTTAGATTTAAAAGTTGGATCATTGTGCTTGTGATGTCAAACTTGATGCCTGGGCGTAAATTGAAGGAACTATGGCTCCAGTCTCTGCCGGTTCAAGGTTTCCCAAATCTTTCTCATCATCTATATATGGATGCACATACTGATATTGCTGAGATTACTTGAATACGAGCACTCTAGCTTTGTTCTGATTTTCACTGAGTGCTGCTCAGCGGTCTGCTGCCTGTCTCTGCTCAGGTAGCTCTGCATCCCTAGCTACCCGCTGAGCTTCTTCCATTTCTCTCTTCTTATTTTTATATTGAGCTAACAACTCACCAGTCTATCAATCAACAATATCCTACACTTTTTTGGGAAGATGGGGAGGTACAACATCACGAATCCCTTCAGAAAGTTTATCTCTTTTCTTCCCAGACATCCTATTAGGTGTTTATTGGATTCTCTCTGGATTCAAATTTACTGGGAGTAAGGGATTGCCTCTACTCTGTGTTCTAGGCATACAACATTGTATGCCCAACTAAGAATAAAAACAAAAAACAAAAACCCATAAACTACAACAACTTCAAATCACAAATTAACACCGTGTTCCCCAGCAACGACGCCAAAATTTTGATGACGTCCAAACAACACCTCCTATCAGATGATGATATGGTCACTGTCAAAATATAGTAACCTAACAAAGGTTGGGGTCGAATCCCAAGGGAATACGTGTAATCATGAATCTTAGCAGTTGTAGTCAATGGGCAGAACAAGAAAAGTAAATCGGTGTGTTTGTGTAGTAATCTCGAGCAAGTAACTATAGTAACTTCGGTTGTAATCTGTTGTATGTGAACACTAGGTTTGTGTCCCCCTGGCTTCTCAACTCCGTATTCTTATCGTTCTTTGTTGAACCAACTCGATACTTTACATGCTGAATCGATAAGTTATGTGCCTTCTACAGTCTTTTAAACAAGAAAAAAGACTTCACCCTTTACCTTTTGAGTCTCAGAATGTCGCCTTACTAACCCTTATCTTGATCCAGTTAACTATTACCTTTTGAGTCTTTAGTTATTAGATGAAACCTAACCATCTTATTAAGATAAACCCTAGAAACATGGATGGATAGTTAAACACCAAATTACTGTTGTCTTTATCTTTTCCTAGTCACTACTCCTCTTTTGGAGTAAGTAGCAATATCTAGGGGGATCCTAACATGTGCACCCATTAAGAAAACTATTATATTAAAGATAAAGAAATACATGCATGAGTATCGGTTCAAAACAACAACAACACTTTCCCTACTTTGTCAATCCGCTAGGGTTTCCACAACCTTAGCTATGGGTTTTTAGCCGCTCATGCTTTTGAATAAATCAATAACATTAATAATCGAAAGAATAGATGAAATCACAATGATAAGACGTAATAAAAACCCACAACCATGAATGAATTAATCAACTGAAGTCAATACAAGAGAATCCCAAGATCAAAATCTAGTCTTGGAATCAAAACATGTTTGTGAGTATCAAAAATGCGTATCTCCTACTAAAAACACATAAATGGTATTTATAGTACATGAGGAAACCCTAAAATCAATGGCCGAACAAAATGGGAGAAAATGGTGTTGGTGGCCACATGTGGTCTGTACTTACACCTTGACCTTGGGTGCAGGTAGTACCTGCGGTTAGCAGGGTGAGCGTAGGTATAGGGTGCAGGTATCGGATAAAAAAATCCTGCAATTCAACTCTTGGGATTTTAGAATTGTTGCACTTGCTTTGCCTACTTGCGGGCCGTAGGTCCTACTCGTGGTCCACATATTTACTTCATAAGTGCTAGGAGTCATGTTTTCAGCTCTTCTTCAATTATCAAACATACTTTAATCACGAACAAGACGTAAATTGTCCTGAATATCCATAATTGCTTCTAAAAGTAGCCAAAAACTCCTGTTTCACCCTTTTCACGAATTTAGCACCCAAAACATGATTTCCTACAAAACATACCCAAAACGCATCATATCTACCGAAATAACCTCAGAAACTTGCATATTTTCCTCATTTTAAGTGTTGAAAGTGCTATTTTTCTATAGCACATTAGCATCCCATTTATCCTCTTTTACCTTTTGGTTTCTCCAAAGGACCTTCACCGAATACGAACTTGCCTATTCAATATCTCAATCAAAACTTCCTCATAAGACAAGGAATCCATAACACCAACATCCTCAATAGGTACTATCAAGGAAGAATCCCCCACACAATTTTTTTCATCATGGACACATGAAATACAGGATGAATAGAATCCAAATTTCCAGGCAAGTCCAACTCATACATGACATTCCCAATTCTCCTCAAGACCTGATATGGACTAATGTAATGAGGATTGAGCTTCCCCTTCTTCCCATATCTCATGACTTCTTTCATAGGAGGCACCTCCAAGAACACCCAATAGCTTACTTCAAACTCCAATTCTCTTTGTCTCACATCTACATAAGACTTTTGATTACTTTGGGAAGTCTTAAGTCTTTTCCTAATAATTTTCATCTTCTCCATGGCTTGGTGAACCAAGTAAGGACCAAAGAACCTAGTCTTACTAACCTCAAACCACCCAGTAGGAGACCTACACCTCCTACCATATAAAACCTCAAAAGAAGCCATCAGAATTCTAGAGTGATAACTATTGTTGTACGGAAATTCAATAAGAGGCAAGTGATCCACCCAACTACCTCCAATATCAATCACATAGGCCATCCCTTAGCACATCCTCTAAAGTTTAAATAGTACTCTCTACTTGCCCATTCGTTTAAGGGTGGAAAGAGGTACTAAGGTGCACCTTATCCCCTAAACCTTTCTCAAATGAATGCCAAAAGTGAGAAGAAAACTGGATAACTTAATCTAAAATAATAGACAGTGGCGTACCATACAACTTCACAATCTCCTAAATGAACAACCTGGCATAATTCTCACCTGAGTAGTTAGTCCTCAAAGACAAGAAGTGAGCGGTCTTAGTCATCCTATCCATAATGACCTTAATAGAGTCATACTGATTGCGATACCGCAAAATACCAGTAATGAAATCCATATTGATCATCTCCTACTTCCACATAGTCAACTCTATCTCTTGAGACATTCTACTAGACCTCAAGTTCTCATCCATAACTTGCTAACAAACCATACACTTAGCAACAAAATTTGCTACATCCCTCTTCATATTGTTCTAGTAGTAGATTTCCTTCAAGTCGTGGTATATTTTCCTCAAACCAAATGAACTATATATCTGGACTCATGAGCCTCAGTCAAAATCCTTTACCGTAGCCCATCTATATCAGGAACACACAACCTACCTTGGTACCTTAGAATACTATATCCTCAAATCTCAAAAGCCATAACATTTTATTAACCCACATGATCCTTAATCTGCATAAGAATGGGATCAAAAGCCTGCTTTTCCTTCACCACAACACCAAGATATGATTTGACAACTTCCTGAACAATGACTCTGCCAGAGTCCAAAAGATGAACTCCCAAGTTTGCCAACTATGAATGTCTTTCCCCAACCCTTCGTCAACATGGGATAAGCTCCCCATAAACAACCTACTAAGAGCACCTGCAATAACATTAGCTCTACCTGGATAGTAGTGAAGACTCATATAGTAATCCTTAAGAAATTCAAGCTACATTCTCTGACTGAGGTTTAATTTTTTCTGCGTGAACACATATTTCAAGATCTTATGATCCGAATAGATTTCCACATACACTCCATACAGATAATGGCGCCAAATCTTCAAAGCAAAAACCACAATTGCTAACTCTAGATCACGAGTCAGATAGTTCTTTTCATGAACCTGAAGCTTCCTAGAAGCGTAGGCCACAATTTTACCATGATGCATCAATACATAGCTATTCCCACATGGGACTCATCACAAATAACAATAAAACCATCAGTACCCTCGGGCAGGGTCAAAATTGGTGTAGAAGTTAACTTATCATTCAACTTCTCAAAGCTAACCTCTTAAGCATCGGACTATAATAACTTAACTTTTTTCAGAGTCAATCTTGTTAATGAAGCAGCAATAAAAGAGAAACTCTCCACAAACCTCCTATAACATCCGACCAAACCCAAGAAGCTCCTAATGTCAGTTGGAGTCGTAGGACTAGGCCATTTCTTAACTGCCTCAACCATGATTCCCTCACTAGAAATAACATGACAAAGAAAAGTCACAACATTCAATCAAAACTCACACTTAGAAAACTTAGCATACAACTCTTGATCTTTAAGGGTTTGCAACACAATTCAGAGGTGATTGATATGGTGTTCCTCATTCTTAGGATACACCAAGATATCATTAATGAACATATCACAATAAGTCCATAAACTACCTGAAAAATTGATTCATAAGATCCATTAACACAGCTGTAGCATTAGTCTACCCAAATGACATAAACAAAAGACTCATAGTGACCATACCGATTTTAAAAAGCAGTCTTAGAAATATCAACCCCCTGAATTTTTAACTGATGAGAGCCCAAACGAAGATCAATCTTAGAGAAATATCTATCACCCTTAAGTTGATAAAAAAAATCATCAATACTTGGAAAAGGGTACTTATTCTTTACTGTTATCTTATTCAAGTGACGATAGTCTATACACATCCGAAGAGACCCATCATTTTTTTGCATGAAAAACACAGGAGCACCCCATGTAAAAACACTAGGATGAATGAACCCTTAACAAGAAGATCTTTCAATTGCTCCTTTAGCTCTTTTAATTCAGTCGGAGCCATTCTATAATGAGGAATGTAAATAGTATGAGTGTAACACCCCAGATTTTTGGTCTTTGAAAATTTCTGAAATTTTATCCTCACTGTCCTGACTATGACTCACCCTATGAGTAATAGGGTGTCTTGATGGGTTATATGACCCCAGTTGTAAGGTGTTCAGTGAATGGTACCTGAGTTTCTATCCTGAGTACGACTTGGGTACATGAGCCATAAAGACCCATAATGATTCATTGGACTCAAATCGTTGCTTAAACAGTGCTTGAATGGCTAGGTTCTGTTCTGAGTTCCAGTGGCTCAGTATGAGTCGTGAGGACTCGTTATGAGTTTTTTGGTGCAAATCCAAAGGTGACTAGTGTAAGGCCTAAATGGGTCTTTCTTGGATACGACTTAGACCCTACGAGTCATAGAGTCACGATATGAGTCGTATGATGTAAGTCATAGGGAAAAAAATATGGGTGCTCCTTAACATTGTATTGGCTATGACTCGTCAAGTGTTGTTACGAGTTGCCGTGTGACCCGTAGTCACTGACAATATTTTTTCAGCTTTTAAGTTGAGGGAACTTTGGATATTTCACACTTTAACAACTTAGACCCCACGTTCAATAAACACATTTGGGGAATTCTTTCCAAACTTTAACACATCAAAGACTCTCTTTATTCTCTCTAAATCCCCTCAAGTAAGATACTTAGGGTTTCCAAAAATTTGGTCATCCAAGGGCTCATGGGTTGAATTCTCTCCATAAAACTTGGTATCTCAAGAATTTTACTCTTTCTTAATTGCTAATTTGTTAAAAACATATGTTTTAAAGTGTTGTTCATATGGTATTTATTATGATTTTGAAATAAGGGTTTAGGGTTTTGAATGTTTGTTATTGAGCAATGTTTCCCATGGGTTACCTATGGTTATTCATGCTTTAATTATGATTTTGAACTTGTGGAGTTCATGGGTATGGTGAATAAATGAGGGGATTGTGATTTCCCCCAACTTGTGACTTTTTAAGTTGTAATGACCTCAACCCTTATTAGGAATTTTGAATATGAAAAGTATGCATATTGAATTAATCTTGAACTATTGCATAATGTGAAAAGTCGATGAAGCATAATGATTTATAATTTTTCCTTCTGGGATTATGAAATTTCCTAAGCTAATTCATAATTGAACCAAGGTGGCTATGAATTTCCCCAAATAGTGGAAGTGTTTTACCATGTTTATGTTACCTTGCAAGTGTAGTTGGTATGAAGATACCAACAATGTATGCCTAAATATGTATCGTGGTTCAATAGATGAGAATGTGTTATAAATGATTTAATTAGGCTTTAGTGAGGGTTGTGTAGCTGAGTCGTGAAAGTAGAGGTCCCAAGGGACTAATACAGGAAACGCTAGTTGCCAACATGAGGGTCTAAATGACTGGATGGTTCAAGTCCCCCTTATTATTCTCTAACAATTGAAAGGTTCAAGTCCCCCATAATAAATTGCATAATTGTGTGTTTGTATCACCTTGATATGCTGAGAGGTTCGAGTCCTCCATAGTGCATATGTATACCCTCTGGTTCATGCGGCCACACGTATTGGGGCCCTTCCAGCTGGAGGAAAGTTGGTCTTATTATATCTCGTGGGTGCCTTCTTATGTTATGACGATTGATCTACACAATTCAGGCTAAAGTTTTAATGTGCATGTTAAGCCTTGTTCCCTTTCTCGGGATGTGATTTATATATATGAATATGTAGTTGATTATGTGCATTGGAATTGAACGATTTTGAACTGTTGATCACGACATTGTGTTATCCTTAATCCTGAGTTACATGCTAGTGCTCAACCCACTAAACATCTATGAACGTTGTATTAGCACGCGATACAGGCACCAAAGATACCTCTACTTTTTTTTACGCAGAGTTAGGTGGATTGGTTCGGTTCATCAGTTCGTTGTGGTGAAGTGGAGAGCTTTCATTCTTCGAAAGACTTAGACATTTGATAAAATCTTATCTTAGATTAGGATTGAGAGTTTCATTTTTATTAACATTATCATTTTCATTGTTAGAGTTGGGGACATGTCCCGACCAACACTAGTTTTTTGTACTTTTTGCATAGAGGCTTTGTTGGATTACTGTGGACTTGGGTGATGTCGGTTGGATGTGTTTGGACGGTTTCCGGTTATCAGTTATTGACATATCTTTGTTCTTTGAACTTATTTTGTGCTATCTTTTTATATATTCAAAAGTTAACCATCGTTGGGAGGTGTATGGTATTTGGTTAGGTTCACGTTGTGGTCTCTGGTCTACGATGAATTGGAGATGCTTGTCATGGCCAAGCCATCATTCAGGTCGTGAAAACAAGTGTCTAGTAAAAGATCAATCCCAAAGTCTATTTCCCTGTCATGAGGAATTCCAGGAAGATCATCGGGAAATACTTTAGGAAATTCATTAACCATACGGACAGATTACAAAAAAGGATTTTCAGAGTCAGAATCCTTAAACTGAACTAACTGATATACAAACCCTTTTGAAATCAATTTCTGACCTCTAAGAGAGGAAATAAACCTCCCTTTATGGACTAAAGAATTTCCCTCCCATTCTAATACTGATAACACTCAACTCACTCCCATAATTGAGGGGTGAGGCGGTCGTTGTCAAGTAACCCAATGTAAATCAGGGTTGAATCGCGAGGAGTGAATGCTATAGACTTCAAACCTATGGGTATTCCAATTACTATAAGGTCATCCGTAATGCTAAAGAAAAAGACATGTATAATTAAATAGGGGGATTTATGTGGGAACCTTTTTTTACTACTACCTTTAGAAAGTAATTAGTAAATGATATCTTTGATTTGAATTCAAGGTTTGGAGAAATCTTGGAATCATGTATCCTTAGAGGTGAAGCGTTTGGTATAGTGTAGGTTTAGTATGGATTTTAGTTTTTAATTAATGTATAGGCTAAGTCAAAGTCCGTTGAGGTCAATCTTTCAATAAAACCCCAACGATTTCACTCATTCGCTCTTTCGAGCACCTAACAAGTGTGGAGTTTGTATAATAACCTAAAATCTCAACCAAGAACCCCTATTTCTAGGATGATGCTCTTGACATGAATTACAATCTCTAAACACTTATTTCTAAGATTGCAAAAGGTAGTAACCCATAGGCTTAGTTGTTCAGAATTGCCTTTTCCCCTGATAACCCTCTTCCGAGGATGTTATGGGTTACCTAATATTCATCTAAGTCCCTCTTTCGAGGATGACAAAGGGTTTCTAGAGTTTGGAGCTTTCATCCATCAAACCCATTTGGAAATTTGGAGTTTTCACCCATCAAATCCCAACTCATAAGCTCAAGCAATGGTGAAACCCATACTCAACAACTAAAATCCATACAAACACAACAATACCCACACACAATCACACACTAATTCAACATAATCCCAAGACAAAATTATTTAGCTACTCAAGAAGAAATTCAAGAGAAATATACCATATGAGTCATTCAAAGCATCCATTATTCAACAAGAAACTAAGAAATTGATCCTCCTAAATTAATTACACATTTTCCCAAGATTAGGGTTTTAAGTCTTGAATTCCAAGATATCTTATGAGCTAAGCTATCCAAAGAGGAGTGGTATTTTTCTTAAATATGGCTTGGGATACGCCTAAGTGCTTTTACAGATCTGCCCCTGGGCCTATTCTCATTTAACCGTGATCGCGGATATTTGTCCGCAATCGCAACCTTGCGACTGCGATTTTGTGCTGCAATTGCGTTACTCCAACTATCTTGACTGACCGCTACTGCGGATAGAGGACCGCGGTCGCGGTAACCAAGGTTGATGTAGTCCATCTCTTCAGCTGCACTCTTTTTTGCTCCCTTTTTACCATTTTCAGCTCCAATCCACATCTTTTGGTCTTTTTAACTCCTATACCTACAAAGAGTGGAAATTAGTTAAATCATAATTATGACTCATTTACTCATTTTAAACAAGGTAATATGCACTAAAACTGAGTGCCAATGAGTGGTAAAATCACCATTCATCAACACCCCCAACTTAAGATCTTGCTTGTCCTCAAGCAACACTACCACTTATTATGAGACAATTTCATATGTACACCCTCTTACTATCACTTTAATGGTCGTGATGACTCAAGCTTGATTGCAACCGCAAAAAGCTTTCGCACATAGGCAAATAGACTTTTAACGACTCCCCTCATCATAAAATAGAATAGTAAAGGGTGCAAAAGACTTTGGGGAACAACTATGTGACAACTGCTAGTACTCTAAAAATGACTCACTTGTTGACTACAATCATTCTATACTTCCACTTGCCTCATTATGTAGAAGATGAAAAAATCATCCGCCTCACTTGTTCATATGTCTCCTCACAAAAAAGGAGAAATTAACACTCCTAGTTACCAATCATGCAACAAGGAATTTTAAGTGCAACCACTCACTCTCTCAAGAAATTCTCCATGCTAACTAGTACCTTGCCATAGGCTTGCCCCTATTTTCAATCACCACTACAAATACTACACATGGTTGGGAATCACAAAAGGCTTGTTGGGATTTTAATGTAAGTTTAGGGTAGGGTAGGAGATCAACTTAGGAACACAAGGCTACACCCTCCTTGAACTTCTATATCTTACTCTTATCAAGCTTCACTTATTGGCCACTTCTTTTCACTTTACTACTTTGCCTACCTTTGTTTTTTCTAGGCTTTCCCATTTTCTTCTTTTCTCTTCTTCTACAACATTTTTTTAAAAGATAAAGCCTTCCATTCCTTTATGGGATTATTTCCTTTTTCAAATCCAAAAAGCTTCACGTTCTCAAGATTGTAGGAACCTTCTTAAGACTTCGTGGCCCACCGCCAACTTAGGCTTTTAGCCTCAATTTGTATTCTCAAGATTAAGGAGGATAGGGTTCAAGAGCGGATGAATAGATGGGTCACAACTTGTAATGCGTTTGCCAAAGAAAGATCCAAAGGCTTGAATAGGGTTACTAGCGGTAAATTCTTATGTATTGGCAGGCTCTTTAGGCTAAAGTGGACTTCCAAAATCACACGATAGTCTATGATTATTTTACCAACCAAGCACAGTCAAACATTAGCTTTGAAATACTAATGGGACAAGTTCTAGATAATACAAGTACACATGAGATGAAGATAATTAACCTCACATACATGGCATGTGAATTTCATTAAGGGGATTCAATTGTTCTACCCACTCGAAACAATGATGAAGTATTTATTGTTTTTCCAAAGTCAACTTTTGGAGTCATAGGAAGAGGGAACAATTTTGTCACAAAGTTGCTCACGCCCATGCCTTCGAATATTTCAAAATTTTCAGATGGAGGGGGTGTTTTTCTTTTGCATCTGCACCACATGTGATTTGCTAATCATGGAAACCATCCAAGTTATCGTCTCACATTAAAGTTCATAGTATGGGCAAACCACCATATAGTTACTCCGAGTTCACCAATGGATCATAATGCAACCCCAAACCAACAATGCTACATATACTCAGACTTCCCTTGCATTCTAAGGTCGTGATGCCATAGGTACTCAGACTTCCCCTGCACCTATGGTTGGAAATATAATTACGAAGGCAAAGCTCGTCTAATGAAATTTAGGCTGAAATAGCCCACTCAGAACAAAATAGCTAATCCATGCAAATGTGAACACCATTAGAGTGCCCAAATATTACAACCCAAATAAGGATTACGATAAGAATCTTCCAAAAGAACAAAAAAGTGTGAAACAATATAAATAATACAAGCCCAAATGAAATTACTAAGGAAACACCCCCAACCAAAAAGGTTGTAGTGTCCCTACTGCATGAATAATCAAATCTATAAAAGAGATAAGGGTGCTCCCTGAAACTCCATCAAAGGCTGCTATTATTTTCAGAATCTGCACCATAACCAATTATCTTGAGATTAGACCATTCCTGCATGCAAGAACTTAAGCGAGAGTGCGAGAAAATTAGAAGGTAGTTAATAAATCAACTAGTTTCTATTCCCGTGATCAAAGTTGACTAACCGCGATTGCGGAAAGGCAGGTGGCCACGAACGAGCTTGGGGTCCACGGTCACGATAATCGAGGGCATGTCTGCTCCCCTGCTCTTCCCGTGTTTAGCTTTTTTGCTCACTTGAAATCCACACTTCTTTCTTTCTAAGCTTATGCAAATATCTCCATAGTGTCACACATGTATGAGTTATTCATATGAAAAATCTAACATTCATACTGGAAAAATATGATAAAAAGGATACGAGTGGTCCTCGTGGAATTTGTGGGTTGCCTCCCACATAGCGCCATAGTTAATGTCGTGGCACGACATTGGCATGCATAAAATCATCAAGAAAGGTCCACAGGACCCCACTTATCAAATTTCCTTTCATCAATCAACCTTTCAATAATGTTTTCTACTTCTTTCTTCTCCTTTTCGATTAGACTTTGGGATATCCTCTCCATTAGTTTGGTATTGGGAATCTTTCCCCCGAATTCCTCCATCAAGTGATCCTCTTTTGGATTTATATTCGCTGTATGCATTGCTAAAGTTTGACCCTCGATTTGAAGATTTGTGGTTTTGCCACTAGTGGAGCCACCCTTAGGCTTAGCATCAAGACGCGCGGAGATTTGTCCCATTTGATTCTCCAATTCCTTTATGGACATCGAATAGGAGGCTACCCTTTTAGAAAGTGAAATAAAGTTCTTTTTTACTTCATGGACCAATTCGTCCGTTCGTTCAATGTTATTCAAAATCCTTGCAACGAGATCCTCTGTCCCACCTCTATCGGTATCTATGATGTACTTAGTTAGTAGTTCAAGTTGAGCAAGGATCTTTGCCAAGATTATCTCTTGATTCTCTTCCTATTTCATTTGGTATCCATTAGTCATGGGTTTAGTTGAAGGGCTATTTGAGATGTGGATGTCTTGAGTGTGACCTACCCGATTGTGACTAGTCACCTCTCTCAACAATTTTATGGCCGCTGAAAGTGCAAGTTCAAGAGAGGACCTTGCGTCGTATTGTTTACCACTGATTGGTTCAAAGGATCTAACCCCCAACAGAATATTTAGAGGAGTGTCTTCCCTGGAATCTCGTGGTTTGGGCATTTGGCCAACATTCTATGGAATCTCTCCCATACTTTATATAGGGGCTCGCCGTTCTTTTGCCTAAAATTCATAATTTCTTCTCTTGAGTCACACACCTTGGATGGATATAAGTATTTATCTAAAAACTCATTTGTGAGCTCATTCCATGAAGTAAGTGAATCTGAAGGAAATGTGCGGAACCATAACAATGCTTCACCCGTTAGTGAGAATGGAAAGAGACGAAGCCGATAGCCTTCTTGAGCACTAGAGAAAATGTTGAATGGAGTACAAACTTCCAGAAAATTTCTCAAGTGAACATATGGATCTTCAAGGGATTGGACTCCGTGTAGAACCTTTACTTGCAACACATGAAGCATGACACTAGAAACATAAAAAGTCCCGTTCCCAAGGTGAGGTGGGGTATGATTCTCATCCGCATGATACCCATTGTTTAAGTTTCTCTCTCTCTAAGTATAATCGGATGGTTCCACATGATTAGGGCCTTCACTCATTGTTCTGTTTATGCTAGAATTACCTACAAAAGATTCTAAAACAATAAGAAAAGTAAAGTGTGACACTCTAGATGCTCCAAATTATGAGTAACATCACACAAGCTAAATCTACACTTCACTCCCCGGCGACGGTGCCATTTTGATAACGCTCAACTCACTCTCATAATTGAGGGGTGAAGCGGTCGTTGTCAAGTAACCCAATGTAAATCGAGGTCAAATCTCGAGGAGTGAATGCTATAAACTTCAAACCTATGGGTATTCCAATTACTATAAAGTCATCCGTAATGCTAAATAAAAAGACATGTATAATTAAATGAGGGGATTTGTTTGGGAACCTTTTTTACTACTACCTTTAGCAAGTAATCAGTAAACGATATTTTTGATTTGAATTCAAGATTTGGAGGTATCTTGGGACCATATATCCTTAGAGGTGAAGCATTTGGGATAGTGTAGGTTTAGTATGGATTTTAGTTGTTAATTAATGGATAGGCTAAGTCAAAATTCATTGAGGTCAATCTTTAAATAAAACCCCAATGATTTCACTCATTGGCTCTTTCGAGAACCTAACAAGTGTGGAGTTTGTATAACCTCCCAAAACCTCAACCAAGCACCCCTATTTCTAGGATGACGCTCTTGACATGAATTAAAATCCCTAAAGCTTATTTCTAAGATTGCAAAAAGTAGTAACCCATAGGCTTAGTTGTTCACCGTTGCCTTGTCCCCGGATAACCCTCTTTCGAAGATGTTATGGGTTACCTAATATTCACCTAAGTCCCTCTTTTGAGGATGACAAAGGGTTTCTAGATCTTGGAGGTTTCACCCATAAAAAACATTTGGAAATTTGGATTTTTCACACATCAAATCCCAAGTGATAAGCTCAAGAAATGGTGAAACCCATACCCAACAACTAAAATTCATGCAAACACAACACTTCCCACACACAATCACACACTAATTCAACATAAGCCTAAGACTAAATTGTTTAGCTACTCATGAAGAAAGTAAAGAGAAATATAACATGTGGGTCATTCAAAGCATCCATTCTTCAACAAGAAACTAAGAAATTGATCCTCTAAAATTAATTACTCACTTGCCCAAGATTAGGGTTTCAAGTCTTGAATTCTAAGATATATTATGAGATAATCTATCCTAAATAGGAAGGGGTGTTTGCTTAAATATGTCTTGAGAGGCGCCTAAGTGCTTTTACAGATCTGTCCTTGGGCCTATTCTCGCTTAATCGCGATCACAGACATCTGTCTGTGATAGTGACCTTGCGATTGCGGTTTTGTGTTGCTATCGCATTGCTATGACCGTCTTAACTGACCGTGACCGTAGATTGAGAACCGCAGTTACGATAATCAGGGCTGATGTAGTCCAGATCTTCAGTTGTACTCTTCCTTGCTTCCTTTTTATCATTTTCAGCTCCAATCCACATCTTTTGATCTTTTCAACTGCTATACCTACAAAGAGTGGAAATTAGTGCATTAAATCACAATTATGACTCATTTACTCATTTGAGAAAAGGTAATATGTACTAAAACTGAGTGCAAATGAGTGGTTAAATAACCACTCATCAAATACCATCTCATTAGGAAAGTGAAAACTGACCTTTCGAGTCCAACAATCCAGAGAAGCATAGCACAAATGGAGCCAATCCATCCCCAATATAATATCAAAATCCACCATATCCAACTCTATCAAATTCACTAATGTCTCCCTCTGGAAGACAGACACCACACAACTCCTATAGATTTTTCTAGCCACAATAGAATAACCCACCGAGGTAGACCAAAATCAAAATACACAACCACATAAGGGGTCACATAAGAAAGGGTAAACCCCAAATCAAGCCAACAATACATATCATGAGAGAAAAGTTATAACATACCAGTAACAATATCTGGAGATACCTCAGATTCTTAGTAAGTAACAAGTGCATCGAGGCGATTATGGGCAGTGTCGGTAATATAAGTAGCACCCTTTGGCGCATGAGTGAAGACATAGAAATTTATTAGCCCAGCGATAACTCTGACTCTGACTGAAGGGCACTCTCATTGTATGTGACCCAGCTGACCACAATTATAACATCAGTTCCTCCTCTTCTCATATTAACCATGATAAATCTTCCCATAAAAAAATAAGGAGGATAAGGTGGGGCTGACTGAGATCCACTATCCTGAGACTAGGCACCCAATGCCTAAAAACTACCGCTAGCCTGATAACGATGATCTCCCGAAGGCTTAGGAAAATATAACACCCCATACTTTTGGGCTAGAATTTAGGCCGTCATTCCTATGCGTATAGACACAAACTAGATGATTCCTTGTTAATATATGTGTGGTGATCAATCCTATAGTGTGGGAATACCTTTTAGTATGAATTGAGGTCACAAAAATCCCTTAACTCTAAGACGAGTTGAATACATTTCTATCAAATAAGTTTTAGTGGATGTTTCAACTTGGATCAAGTTCCATCAACCATAACTTCTTTTATATAAAAAAATTAGAGGTCCTACTATATATCAAATGAAAGGTCTTCAAAGTACATTTCCAACGATACAAATTTCGTGTTAATCCGACACCCGAGCGAAAAGTTATGGCTTTGTAAAGGGGTGTGCGTCGCCTAACAATCGCAAATGTTCACTGGAAAGAGTTTTCCATAGTCCGTGCGATTAAAAGCATAAAGTTTTCCACAGGGAGTGAGACGCAAACCATAAAGTTTGCCATAGCTTGTGCGACGCAAACCCCATGGCAAAATGACCTGAACATTTCATTTTTGAGGTATTTCGTGGGCAACCAAGTCTTTTTACACTCCAAAACAATTCCTAATCATCCTTTAATGTAATTAATGTCATTAGTAACACTTTAGCTCCTGAAAAATCCCTAAATCATATTCAAAAACACAAGAGGAGAAAACAACTAGGGTTTGGGCAATCAAGCTTAAAGTTCCAATATTTTTGAAATTTCTTTATGATTTCATTGCAACTAAGGTACGTGGGGTTTTTCTAAACTACATGGGCTTGTTGAAAACATATTGAATAAGGTTTAAAGTTATAATGATCATGAATTTATAACGGAGTTTTGGAATTTGCATTTGTAACTAGGCATTATGAACTCTTTAAATGATATTATTTTTTTGGTCTTGAAGCCTTTCCCCTAAATTGATTTGTACTCATATATACATATGTATGAAATTGAGATTTAATTTTTAATTGAGATCATGAACAATTATAACCCCCCTCTTGTTACTAAACCTTTTGTTTTCGTACGTTATGAGCTATTTAAATTATATTTAGAAAAGTAAGATACAAATATCTTGATTATTATGTATGACTTGATTATGATTTTGAATTGAGGAGAGAGTGATTTTACATGTTTATAAATGTTGAGGATATATAGCGAAAGAGTTGCATATTTTGTCACAAACTTCATGACCACTACATGTTTGTTGAAATGTTGAAAAAAGTGATCTTTGAATAATATGATAAATGCTTTGAATTATGAATTTTCATAAATTGTTGGAAGTATGGTGGTCCAAACCTTATGCTTGAAAGAAGAGACTTTAATATGATAATTTTATGGCTCAGAAATATGACTTGCAAGTCTTGGTGTGACGACACCAACCCAGAAGAGTTGTAAGTCTTGAGACATCAACCTGCCAGTTGAGGATACCACCATTCTTATTCAGAGTACGTACCAGATAAGGGTGACTTAGAACTTGTCCGTACCTGTGGAATGGTATTGACACCCTTCCAACTGGGGTTACAGGTTGGACCCTAAATCAGTTAGAGAAGGGGCATGTCGGTTAGATGATTACTTCCCATAGTCTCAGTTTCAGATTCATTCTTGGTGTGGAACTCAATTCAGTTCTACAGATTCAGAACTGTCAGGCACAGTCACTCAGCTCAGTACGAGACTCAGTATAGTTCCACAAAATCAAGACTGTCAGATACAATTATTCAGTTACCAGTAATCCAGTATTCAGTGTTATGATGATCTTATTAAAGTTTACATATTCACATATGTACTCTCATTCAATCATACTCATGGTATTCAGTTATTATTGTTCATGCATGTGAACCCATGCACTCCAGCCTATCTCACTGAGCATACCAGTACATTCAAAGTACTGACACATTCTTTTATTTTGTGCTATGATGTCTTATATCGTAGTTTCAGACGCACAGGCTCCCGAGTACCCTTAACAGTTAGGGTTCTCAGCATACAGAGTTAGTGGTGTGTCCTCATAGTTTGAGAACGTGATTATATATTGCAGTATTTTAGTTCATTTTCAGTAGTTAGAGTTAGTTGGGGACTTATCCCATCAACTCCACAGTTCAGACAGTTCGAGGCTTTTTAGACTAGAGTATTATCAGATAGTTGTTTAGTTTTTCAGTACTTATATTCAGTTTTGGTATTTTGATACCGTATTTAGATTTATTTATAGATTTGAACCTTAAGGAATATGTTCTGCCTATTTTACGCAATCCATTTAGTATTTATTACACAGTTATTGCAGTAGGTACCAGTCATGGGTTAGCTTGTGGCCCTTTGAGATTATGAGCATTATGTAGTATCTGGAGTATAGACTCGAGGCATTACATTAAGATAGCTTAGCCTTGATTACTGATGTCTTGGGAAATTAGATGAGGGTTTTGGACCCGTAAGATAGTATGTTTATAACTTTGTAGACTTTTATTGCCTTCTCCCTAGTTTATATTAAATTGAAGCATGGATTTGATACATTGCTAGATTATGGATGTGGTTTTAGTGTTGGAAGAATGATGAGTATATTTGATCTTACTGGGCTAGTGTGGTATTCTTTGAATCATAATTTGGGAAGAATTAACTTAAGTGCTCTTATTTCTAGTTGAAGTTCCTATCTTAGGCTTGTCAATGTCTTACTCGACACCTAGAAGTTGAACTAGATATCTTAGCCTAGTTTGGGGCATAGTGTACCTAATTAAAGAAATTGAGGTTTAGAAGTGGGATTGTCCGATCCACTTAGGCTTAGACTTGTGTTAGTCATTGTGGAATTAGTTTCAGATGTTAAACATATTTGAGACTAATAAACCTAAGTATAAGGTTACTTTGTGACTCGGTATGTTGTAATGAAGTTCCTCGGGTTGGTACTTATGAGTTATAAATATGTTGTTGCTTATAGAAATGATCTGATAATGGGCCCATAGAGATGCCATTTCCTCTTGCACTTGATACTTGACCTATAGAGATGCTATCTTATTTTAGATATGATAGTTGTTCTAGAGAGGTGATATTCCTTACCGTCATGATGAATGACCTTTATATATGAAATAACTTAAAGCCATGTCATGAATATTGATATTATGCATCCTGTGTGAGAGATGATTATATGTTTATTGATATTATACCTCATATATTCAAGATACCTCCTAGATGTGAGATGATTAGAGATATGCTAGGACTATGAATATGGTTATAGATATGAGTTCCGAATATGTATATGGGCCGAAAGCCGTGATGATGATATTGTAATCATTCCAGATATATTATTGGGATGAGGTCTGATAAATGATATTGATTGGACATCTGGGAAGTGTTTATCCTTTTAGAGGATGCAGTTACAGTTCATGAATATATATATATGTGTATATATGTGTGTGTATACATATCTCTCCGGTATGGGAAAGAGTAAGGTGTGGTATGACACTTATCATTTTACTGATTGAATACTGGTGATTGCATGCATAGATTTGATACATTCATGATTATTATATCGATTATTGATGTGATTCTAGCTGAAATATGATCGTATGTCTATTCATCCTAATTATGGTATAAGCTACATTGTAACTAGTTGTCTATTAGGTGACTATAGTACTTGTTGCTTAGAATTCTAAATATGTTAGTTAATAAGCCTTGCTTAGTATTATAGTATTTAATGACTAGGGTTGATACGTGGATATGAAGATGGGTTTTTCGATGGTAATGATACGTGGATATTGATAACAAGTTATAATGCCGATTAGTTGTTAACTAAGGATAACATAGTTAACATTGCTAGGTGATAAGAGATGCTAGTGATAATGATGCCTAGTTAATAATGATGCCCAGTTACTAATGCTGACCAGCTAATAACGAGGACTAGTTAATACTGAGGATTAGTTGGTAAATGATTATTAGATATTGATAGGTTTTAGTTAATAAAAGATGTTTAGTTGATAAATGTTGAATAGTGAATAGATGATGATTAAGGTTTAATGGTGAACCTTGACTAGACGTTAGGCTTGGCTATTTATTGATTAATGGTTAGTTGTCATTCCATGATTAATTATTATATGAAGAATCAGTTAGATTGATAACTAGAGATCATATGATAAGTAGTAACCTAGCAGTATAATAATAAGTCTTGGCTAGTTAATAATGAGCAGATAGAATATAATGATAAAATAGTTATCTTTGCGATGTTATGATTATGGTTGGGAGTATATTAGCTTAAGTCTGTGCACCTATTATATACCTATATTTATGCATTGATGATTAGGATGATATATTGATGGCCGATAAGGCTGGAGGATACTTTGATGATATATTGATGCCCGGCAAGTCCAGATGATACTTTGATAATATATTGATGCCCGACAAGGCTAGAGGATACTATGATGATATATTGATGCCCGACAAGGACAAAGAAGACTATGATGATATATTGATACTCGACAAGGTCAGAGGATTCTATGATGATATATTGATACCTAAAAAGGACTGAGGTTTATCACGCTAATGATGGTCATGATGATGATACTTATGTTGAGATTGTTGATAGTGATTATGTACCTTGTATCCATTCCTTCATGCGCATCGCCTATCACAAAAATGCACCTATGACTATCGACCGGTATAGGATAGTTCCATAGATATGGGTGAAGAATATGCCTTGTGTTGTTGTATGTTGATTGAACATTTCGAGTCTGGGGTGATGAGGGTACGAATAGGATTGGTTAGGTATTTGGTTGTCCGGAGTAGCCAATTATTCACACTGATATTGATGTTGTTACTATTATTGTTATGATCATTATTATGGCTAGCTTATAATTGATTGGTCATTGATCCGGTATCGAGATTCGACGTATATCTTCAACCTCTTTTAACTTATGAATACACTATTATGCATGATTATATCATTTCTAGCCATGTGGATTGGAAACCTGAGTTCGATAGTATTAAATCCTAATAGTATGTTAATGAGGTCTTTAAACAAGGATATAATGATCTAGGTTATGCTTTGAAATGACCTCATGTGTATTTTTGTATGCATTTGAATATATATAAATCTAGCTATATGAAGCTATGACACTATCATATATCCCTTTCTTCTTTGTTCTTATTGTATATGCGTTTCTTTGCTTTGTATATTGCTATATATCATCCTTTCGCCCTTCATTTGTATATTAGCCTAGGATATGCGGTATTACATTGATGTCTATAGAATGTAGCTGGAATAGGATAGTTTACCCTTGATACTTCTTTAGTCTTACTATGTTAGACTCTTGTACTTGAACAAGATAGTTGTCCCTTATTATTTATATTGACTTGTTATATGATTACTGGACTCTTGGGTGTAGTTTCCATTCTATTTATATACTGTATATATCTTCTTTATCTTTGAAGCTCAGTTGGCAATTATCTACTGAGTACCAATCGTTTGGTACTCATACTCCACTTCTATAACTTACAGATCGTAGTATGGGTTATCGTTCTTGATGTGTACGTTGTGCAGAGCAACCATGGTTCAGAGGCTGATAGTGAGATCCTTACATTTGAAGTATTACTTATCTCTCTCTTATGTATTGGATTAGTCTCTATATCGTATTTAGAGATAAGTTGTATCAGTATAATTCTTTTGACATTTCATCTTGGTATTCTTGATATATAGAAGCTCTTTTACTGATAACACCGAGTTTTGGAGATTCACTTATGTAGTGTTTTTATCTCATTCACCCCACATTCTTTTCTTTATATTATTGAGTAGTCTGTTACTAGCCATTTTAGACTATTGGTTGGCCTGTCTGCTGGTGGGTTATGGTAGGTGCCATCATGACTTGAAAAATTGGGTCGTCACAAATTGGTGTCTGAGCCTAGGTTTCAAGAAATGATTAGTATAAGAGCTAAGTGTTTAGTAGAGTCCTGCGGATCGGTACAAAAATATTTTTAAACTATTCCGGGAGGCTACAGTGACATGAAATTCACTTCTTGACTCCGTATCATATTCACGCATTCCTATGCATCTCAAACATATTCTTTTACTTTATTCTATCCCCGAAGGATGATGCAATATTTTTGACAGATGCGGATGAGACTTCAATATGCGTTTTTAGAGTTTCAGTGCAATATCAGACTAGAGAGTCAGAGATAGATGTCGAATATCTTTAGGGTCAGCCATAGGATTTAGGGAAAATTTAGAATCTAGTTAAGCTAGTGACTACGTCAGTCTTTGAGGTTCAATATTGGGAATCTGAGTCATGTTGCAAATTCCTCCTAGCCATGTATGACATTCAATTCATCGAGTAGTTTTTAGACTAGAGTTGGGTTTATTAGTGTTCATCAAGGTTCCTTACCAGTTCTAAGTACGAGATTGGATTTCTTGAGTGGTCTAGACTTATTCATATGCTATATCCTTCTGAGTCAGCCATTAGTGCATAGATGTATTAGAGGATTAGTATTGTCATTCTATTTGGAATCAAAACACTTGATAGCAACTGAGTCTTCTTTCCCTCAGGTTGTCAATTATGAGAAGATCATAGAGAACATAGGTATTGAGGATTATGGAAGTTGCGCCAAGAGTACATGCCATTAGTGTAGTGCTATTTTGTATTATATTCGGGAGTGAGGATCCTTCTGGTAGATTTCAGCTTTATTTGCAGCCCATCCATTTTACGCAGCTAGTATTTCAGACTATGAGATAGTTGATCAGACAGAGTTTGCATGTATTACCCGTTGTCCTAGAGTTCTTGAGATAGGCTATGGTTGTGGAAGAATAGACATAATTATAGAAACTTTTCTCAGCGTCAGTTGTTCGACCATTTGAGTTTAATTTGTGTCCCCACCATTTTGATGCTTCAGGAGTTATGAAAACTATAGAGAGATTGACCATTAGTCTAGGGAGTGTCCCTGACATGATATTTCCAATCATTTAGCTTATTTAGATTAGCTTGTGATGTTTTGACATATTCAGGTAGAGATGGTGTGCTTGGTGCCTCAATTGGTGACTCAGTCAGTCAATTCAAGTTAGACCTGTTCAAATTTATTTCTCTATGCCCATCAGGCTTGTGGTTGCGGATGTCACCACGATTGATGTGTTTTTATTTCCCAAATTATCTTTTATTATGTGTATTGGGGTTTCATATCTATTGATGATTATATGCCTTGATGAATTAATATCGATCATTATGTGCCTTGTTATTGCATTCATGATGATGTTACTACCTTGTGATTTATTTCTTTTTGTAGTGGATGGATTAAATATGTATTAATATTTTCCCTATGGGTATAGTTTTTGGGTTTGAGTCCCATTTATCTTTGCACATTAGCCTTATTATAGCCCTTGAGTGGTAAATGATATTGATATTCATTTTGGTACCGGCTGTTCAGTATGTTGGTATTGATATTGTTGTTTCTATTGCTACCACTGTGTGAGCTTATTGATATTACTTGATATTATTATTTGATGTTGATAATTAATGAATTTGATCCTCGCTGGGTAGCTATATACACTAGTATTATATAGTTAGACTTTCATTTTCTGGTGATATTATTTGGTGGCTTGAGTAGATATAGCCCAATTTGATGATTTCTTTTCCCTAGAGCGGCGAGGTTGACTTTGTTCCCTCTTGGTTAGCTGTATTAGATTGATTCGGAGATTATTGTGGTATCGAAGGTAGCTGACCTTCCATGATTCTTTGTATTTTGGAGTTGGCAATTTAGTTATGTTGCCTATTTTTGAGTTTGAGATCCTTAGACTTGCCTCCTGTATTGCGAAAGTTTTTTCTTTGGCTATACCTTCCTATGTAGTCCGTTTGTGAGATTTACCAATTTGAGGTCCGTTCTTTGTTTGTGGCTATTTCATCATCCGATAGCGATTTTGATATTGACATTGAGATGTCATGGATTCATCTTATAGGTATGCTAGATTCGTTCCCTCATAATGGTTTGCCTTGTTGTTAGTATGGAGATTGGATACTCCTTTGTTATTGTGATATGGTTTTGTCTAGCGGAGTTGGAAAGTTAAAGTAAGATGGATTTTGCTGTGATCGCTTCTTAAGTTGGAAAATTAGAAACTCATTAGCTCGAGTTGTTGGTTCTCTGGTGGTGGTCTTGACTTTGACCTTGATTTTGAGATTGGTATATTTCTTCTCTGATGATATGATTATGGGGTGGATATGGGAAATCCCTATTTCAACATTTGTTCAGCCTAGTGAGGCTTGGTTGAGTAATTCTCCTCAATGATATATGTTTGTGGCTGCTTCTTTGCCTAGATGGAGTATTGGATATGTTTTCAGCTTAAGTTGCATTTTTTTTTGAGTTGCTAGAGCTTTTGCCATTTCTGGTGTGGTTTTTTAGCCTTAGGAAGTTTCTGAGTATGTTTGGAGTGTTTATGCCCTCCAGCGGATATGGATATGGAGTGAGTTATATGTATTTTCAGCCAGTGATTTGCCCTTTTGCATGATTTCTGTATTGTGTCTTGGTATGCTTTATCTTGGATATGTTAAATTTGGATACTAAAGTTCATTTGAATGGTTAGTAACTATATAGTCTTATTGGTTTAGTTTTGACTTGACGCTTTGGAATGACGATTTGGAAGTATGATAAATTTGGAGCATTAATGCCTACCCCTTTTTAGTTTTCGTTTAGATATTTTAGATCGAACGATTCAGCCTTGGTATTGATATTTCAGCTTGGTGTTGTAGAGCTTGCTTGCAACTTTTGTTTTAGACTTGTCTTTGTTCAGATTTAATTTATAGGCTGGTTAAGCCTACTTCGTGGTTGTCTATTTGGTTTTCTTGATGTCTATTGGATTATAGTTTATAAGTGTTCACATGATAGCCCATGGGCCCCACATTGGTTATTTTAGTTATGACCTCGAGTTTTAGTTTTCTTTGGGAATTTTGGATGATTTACTCAGTGGGAGTAATATACTCAAGTTGGATTTAGTATGCCTTTATTCTCGATTAATACGACATCCTGGAGCAAAATATTCAGTGATAAGTAGTTATACCTTGTACTTTGGGATTTTTGTTTGATTTTTATTCAGACTGGTTGCAGCATTAGAATGTATTGCATTCCTCGATTATCTCTGTTTGTGTGCCCATAATGCCTTATAAGCTTATTCTCATGTTTGCCTTATGGACTTTCAGCGGATGAGCTTCAGTTCTTTGAGTTCTCTGTGATGAGATTGTGTGGACGCGATTCAGGTAATTTTCCTCTTAGCTTGGAGTGGATACCAGTATAAAATTGTAAATGGAGTGTATATTTGGATTTGGAGTCAGTAGTATGACTCATGACTTGGGTTGGTTTTGGCTTGGATGAGCCTTTGTTGATTTTTATGGATATGTAGATATTCTCAGCATGTTGTGGTTCAGATGTGCGTGCATCATCCTTCTTAGTTCAGTTTGAGGCCAGTTAGCGTTTAAGTTGAATTTTGGCTGTTTGGATGTAAAGTGGCAATGCTGGTTGAAAAAGGGATACCTATGGAAAATTAATTCGAAGAGTTTTCTCTTTGTTGAGGTTATCCAGGAAGTCATGCTTAGATCATGCGGGCTCTGTACCTCATCCTTTCGAGCTTTTGAGATTTTTTCTATCCGTTGAATTTTGGGGACGAAAGTCCTTTTAGTAGTGGATGTTGTAATGACCCTTCCGATCATTTCTTATGTTTCCGCTTATCTTCGCCATTAGGATCCTCCATATCTTCCCCAAGGCATTTATGACTTGCTGGGACCGACGATTCAGTTACCAGGCAGTTCATTTGATTTTTCAAAACCAATTCCTTTTTTTGAAATCTTCATTTGTTCCAAACGGCTATCGGGTAAAAACTTCAATGAAACATTCTCGGATTCCTATTTCGACTGTGCCAACAGATCTGAAATATCAATTTTAGTTTGGGTAGACCTTTAGTTTGGGTTTCAATGTACCCGAGCTCATTTCGACCTATTAGTTCGAAAGTTGGAAAATTAAAGTATGAGTGTGGGAACCATATTTGGTCGAAATGACCTCGGATTTAAAATTTGACTTCTCCATCACGTCTGAAATGTCGAGTTTAGGCTAGGGGACCTTTGGTTCATGTCCCATGGCTTTCAAACTTATTTTGGGCTATTGAGCGGATTTTTATGAAAAGTGAAACTATAGGTGTGAGCCCCACTTTTTTCCTAAACGATCTTGGATGAAAGTTTTGATGATTCCAATGGATTTGAAATATGGTTTACACTCAAATTTCACTATTGGAACATATTATTTGGGTTTCGAATGAGTTCTGAAGGTCAAAAACAAGTTTTTGACTTTGCTGTCACGGGAATGCCGCATCTGTTCGCCGAGGGGAATAGACCCCAAGGCCGCGAATTTGGGCAATTTCTCTTCACCTTCGAGAGCCTAAAACCCAAAATAGGTATGATAAGTCAAAATTGAGTCTTGTGGGTCTCTAGGGATTTTGGTAAACATCTTTTATCATGATTATTATGTGGATTAAGGTAAGATTTCATCACTTTATTGGTGAATTTTTTAATTCTTGACCCAAAACCCCAATTTACCTTAGGGCTTGATTTAGCCCCAAATTTGGTTTGTTTGCATCCATTAATTGAGGGCTATGATTCCTTGGCGATGTATGAGCATTGGGTTGACCTCAGAAATCCGATTTCCGTATGTGGGATCCACTTAGGTTTTTGGTGTTGTTTTTGGACCCGAATCACAATAGTGCATTATGGGTATCATTAGAATTGTATTGATGATTAGATTATATTTTTGGTAGTGTGATGAAATTTTGGGGATTGTGAAGCGAAGACAAGCATATGGTGCTTGAAGTATGATTTTGCGGTTTGGCCTTGAGGTAGGCTCCCGTCCACTTTCCTTCATATATGATGTATGATATGTTTTGCGTGTGGCTATGAATGTTAGGATTGCTTATGAGTAAGATATCTTAGCCTTGATTATTGATGTCTTTGGAAATTAGATGAGGGTCTTGGACCCATAAGATAGTATGTTTATAACTTTGTAGTCTCCAATTGCCTTCTCCCTAGTTTATATTGAATTGTAGCATGGATTTGATACATTGCTAGATTATGGATATGTTTTTAGTGTAGGAAGCCTGATTAGTATATTTGATCTTATTGGGCTAGTGTGGTATTCTTTGAATCATAATTTGGGTAGAATTGACTTAAGTGCCCTTATTTTTAGTTGAAGTTCCTATCTTAGGCTTATATGTGGCTTACTTGACATCTAGAAGTTGAACTAGATATCTTAGCCTAGTTTGGGGCATAGTGTACCTAATTAAGGAAATTGAGGTTTAGAAGTGGGATTGTCTGACCCACTTAGGCCTAGACTTGTGTTAGTCATTGTGGAATTGCCTGCGGATGTTAGACATAGTTGAGACTAATAAACCTTTGTGTAAGGTTACTTCGCGACATGGTATATTGTAATGATGTTCCTCGAATTGTGACTTATGAGTTATAGCTATGTTTTTGCTTATAGAAATAATATGATAATGGGCCCATAGAGATGCCATTTCCTCTTACACTTGATACTTGACCCATAGAGATGCTATTTCCTTTTAGACTTGATACTTGGCCCATAGAGATGTTGTTTCCTCTTAGACATGACTTTGGGTCCTTAGAGATGATTTTTCTCTTAGATGCGATGTTGGTCCAATAGAGATGCTATTTTCTTTTAGATATGATAGTTGGTCTAGATAGATGGTATTCCTCATCGTCATAATGAATGACCTTTATATATGAAATGACTTATAATCATGTCATGCTTATTGATATTATGCATCCTGTGTGAGAGATGATTATATGTTTATTGATATTATACCTCATATATGCAAGATGCCTCCTAGATGTGAGATGATTAGAGATATGCTATGACTTAAGAATATGGTTATAGAGATGAGTTCCAGATTGTATATGGGCCGAAAGCCGTGATGATGATATTGTAATCATTCTAGACATATTATTGGGATGAGGTCCGATAAATGATATTGATTGGACATCTGGGAAATGTTTATCCTTGTAGAGGATTCAGTTACAGTTCATGAATATATATGTGTGTGTGTGCATATACATATCTCTCCGGTATGGGATGGAGGAAGGTGTGGTATAATACTTATGATTTTACTGATTGAATACCAGTGATGGCATGCATAGATTTGATACATTAATGATTATTATATTGGTTATTGATGTAATTCTAGATGAAATGCGGCCTTATGACTGTTCTTCCTTATTATGATATAAGCTACGTGGTAACTAGTTGTCTATTAGGTGACTATAGTACTTGATGCTTAGAATTCTAAATATGTTATTTAATGAGCCTTGCTTAGTAATATGGTAGATAATGACTAGGGTTGATACATGGCTATGAAGATGGGTTTATCGATGATAATGATATGTGGCTATTGATAACAAGTTATAATGCCCATCAGTTGTTAAGTGAGGATAGCATAGTTAACATTGCTAGGTGATAAGGGATGCTAGTGATAATGATGCCTAGTTAATAATGATGCCTAGTTACTTATGCTGACTAGCTAATAACGAGGACTAGTTAATAGTAAGGATTAGTTGGTAAACAATTATTTGATATTGATTGGTGTTGGTTAATAAAAGATGTTTAGTTGATAAAAGATAAATAGTGAATAGATGATGATTATGGTTTAATGGTGAACCTTGACTAGATGTTAGGTTTGGTTAATTATTAATTAATGGTTAGTTGCTATTCCATGATTAATGATTATGTTAAGAATCGATCAGATTTATAACTAGAGATGATGTGATGACTCGTAACCTTGCAATATAATAATGAGTCTTGGCTAGTTAATAATGATCCGATAGAATACAATGATGAGATAGCTATCTTTGCGATGTTATGATTATAGTTGGGAGTATAATGGCTTGAGTTTTTGCACCTATTAAATAGCTATATTTAAGCATTGATGATTAGGATGATATATTGATGCCAGACAAGGCCGAAGGATACTTTGATGATATATTAATGCCCGAGAATGTCGGATAATACTATAATGATATATTGACACCCGACTAGGACGGAGGATACTATGATGATATATTGATACCCAACAAGGCCAGAGGATACTATCATGATATATTGATACGCGACAAGGCCGGAGGTTGATCACGACGATGATGGTCATGATGATGACACTTATGATGAGATTATTGATAGTGATTGTGTACCTTGCATCCCCTTCTATTTGTGTATCACCTATCACCAGTATGTCCCTATGTCTATCAGCCGGTATAGGACGGTTGCATAGATATAGGTAAAAAATATGCCTTGTGTTATTGTATCTTGATTGAGCCATTCAAGTTTGGGATGATGGGGGTACGCATAGGCTCTGTTAGGTATTTGGTTGTCCGGAATAGCCGATTATTCATGCTGATATTGATGTTGTTATTATCATTATTATGATCATTATTATGGCTAGCTTATGACAGATTGGTCATTGATCCAGTAGCGGGATTCGAGGTACATCTTCAACCTCTTCTATCTTATGAATGCACTATTATGCATAATTATATCATGTCTAGCCATGTGGATTGGTAACCCTGAGTTCGATAGTATTAAATCCTGATAGTATGTTAATGTGGTCTTTTAATGAGGATATGATGATCCAGGATATGCTTTGAGATGAACTCATGCGTATATCTATATGCATTTGTATATATATAAATCTAGCTATATAAAACTATGACACTATCGTATATCCCTTTCTTCATTGTTCTTATTGTATATGCATTTCTTCGCTTTGTATATTGCTAATATCTTTCTTTGGCCCTTCATTTGTATATTAGCTTGGGATAGATGGTATAACATTGACATCTATTGAATGTAACTGGAATAGGATAGTTTACCCTTGGTACTTCCTTAGTGTTATTATGTTAGACTCTTGGACTTGAACAAGATAGTTGTCCCTTATTATTCATATTGACTTGTTATATGATTTCTGAACTCTTGGGTGTAGTTTTGATTCTGTTTAGATGTTGTATATATCTTCTTTATCTTTAGAGCTCAGTTGACAGTTGCCTACTGTGTACTACTCGTTTGGTACTCATACTACACTTCTGCAGCCTATACAGATCATAGTACAGGTTATCGCCAGTGATGTATGCGTCGTGCGGAGCAGCCATGATTCAAAGACTTATAGTGAGCTCCTAACATTCGAAGTATTACTTATCTCTCTCTTATGTATTAGACTAGTCTCTATACTGTATTCAGAGATAAGTTGTATCAATGTAATTCCTTTGACATTTCATCTTGGTATTCTTGATATATAGAAGCTCATGTATTGATACCACCGGGTTTTGGGGATTCACTTATGTAATGGTTTCTATCTCATTTATCCCACATTCTTTTCCTTATATTATTGAGTAGTCCGTTACTAGCTGTTTCGGACTACAGGTTGGCTTGCCTACTAGTGTCTTATGGAAGAAACCATCATGACTTGAGAAATCGGGCCGTGACAACATTTTTAATATACTCATCTAGCTATAACTGAGTCATCAACTGGAGTAGAGACTATAAAAGGTTTTGAATGAATTTGGGTTACAAAATAAGTGAAGATCCAAGATCTAATAATGCATAAACATGAATATGGAAAACCTATAACGTACAAGTCATGACACGATTTATGAGTCATGATGACACCTACTACATTCCGCCGGTAGGTAAGCTAAGTCATAATCTAGAGCTAATGCAATGGGTTAATTCGTTAGTAAATGCCCATCGTAGGCGAAAATGATCAACACACTTACAGATATGCAAAAAGTTCTAAATAAAAAAAAACAGTCAATACAAGATATCATCCCACGACCTGGTAGAGCCAGTACAAAAGCATCTAATAGTATTTCAACTTAAAGATTCAGAATAGTCAACCACATCTGCCTCGATAACAAAAAACTGAATATAAAAGATAGAGGCAAATGGGTGGCTCAAACTCCAAGAGCTCACCCTATCTCTGGAAATATCAACACAATATGACCAACGATCAATGGTGATGCTAGTACTCGGATCTTCTCCAAGAAGGTGAAAAGTGTAGTATTAGTACGAGAACAATGGGTACTGAGTAGGAATCATTATCCGACTGAGATAAATCATGATATAAGTATGATAAAATGCAGGATAACATAACTAATTCAAGGTACAAAAACGAACCTAAATCATCTCCAGTACTGTTGTACATGATAAGTAATTTAATCGAAATAGCAATATAACATAAATTATCAACACATGTCAACATCGTTGTGCAATATATGTAGATAAATCAGAATAATAACACATCACAAGGCATCACACAAGTAATCACAAACTAAAAAATTAGCTCCCATACGCCAACTAGTGCTGAAAAGTAAAAAAATCATCATAGACTCCCATACGCCTGGAGAGTACACTCAAAGATACAATAAAGCAACCATTCATCACTTACAAATAACCAACTCAATATTTAACCATCATTCCACGATTTATCATCAATTGGTCATTTACTAACATTTGACAATGTACGCACATTCCATAATGTTACCATCATGTAGCAACTTTATCGTCGTTACTCACTAGACACCATTTATTAGGTAAACATCTCTTCTTAACTATTCCATTTGATTACTAGTCATCATATAACCTCTAGTCATCATTTAACAATTATTCACTTCATATATGCTAGTCACCATTTATTAGATAACCATCATTATCAACTAACATCATTTATTAACTAGTCATCGGTTTTCAACTAGTCAATATTTGTCACTTAAATAATATCCACAAATAATCCTTATCACTAATCATCAATTGTACCACTTTATAATCATTTATCATTAACCAACAATTATCACAAATCCTCACAAGTCCACTAATTACTATGATTATAACATTTGGGCTATATCCAAAATCATTCATCATAACCAACAAGTACCAAGGTTCCTCAATATTGCCTGAAAAGGGCATTCTCTAGACATTTAATAAGTTTATAAGGGTTTCAAGAGAACTAATCATCAATCTTGACTTAAGGTAGGCCAACGAGCTCACTTCTAAATCCCCGAAATTCATTCTAAGTCAAATTCTACCACGGACTAGGCTAAGTTATCTAAATTCACTCTTAGATGTATAGCAAGACATAATTATCCCTAGGGTAGAGATTCTTCTCAAGCACTTTAACTATGTCAAATGGGAACTAAGGAAACCTTAATTAGTGTACGCAACTAAGGAAAAACTTACCTAAGAATTAGTGTCTTAAGCATTTTTACCTAACTTAAGCAATCTAAAGAATTCTCATGCTAAACATGAGTAATGAAGTCCAATCCACCTAAGGCACAAGGAAAGCAAGCCAAGTATTTCAAATCTATGACTTCAAAATAGCCTAGATAATCAAACTAATCCAAGTCTTGCATTTCATTAATCCAACACCTAAAACTCATCCTAAATCTAACATAATATCATAAGAATACTATAAGATAACTCAATCTATCAAAGGATAAACCTAGACTACCTCGACGATGAAGAAAGCTCAATGAATTGCTAAATCACTATTTTTTTTTTCGAAAAGCTTCCTTAAGAAGCCAAGCTATCAAAATCACATTCTACTTATCAATACGAGAATAACGATACCCATATTGCACCGTTGTGCTATGGGTCCAAAAATATACCAAAACCTCATGTGGGTCTTACTTAAGAAAATTGCATTTCCGAAATCAACCCAACATAATATCAAGCTCAAGGAATCATTAACCTAAAAAATGGGTGAAAACCAAGCTAAATTGGGGTTAAAATCAAGACCTAAAGGTTTTTGGGGTTTTGAGCAATAAATAAAGAAATTTCACCAAGAAAAGGGTAAATTCTTACCTCAAATACGAAGATAATCATAAAAATAAATGTTAATCAAGATCCCAAATTTCCCAAAAGTCTCAATTTTAAGCTATCACACTATTTAGGGTTTATGCTTTCAAGAAGGGGGTGAGAAATGGCTGAATTCATGACTTGGGGTCTATTTATACCCATACTAGGCACTTGGGTCCTGCTATCGTGGACCAAAACCTGCGATCGCACCACTTTGGGGATGTATAGGTGACTTGTTATTGCGACATGCCCTACGTGATCACACTTCTTCCTCTGCCAAAGGTACCGTGATCGCGGCCCTTGGCTTGCGATTGCATCTGCACTAGATGGCAACTGAAACTTGGAAATTCTTCCAAATTTCCGTCAAGGACAGGGAATTCATCCGCATTCTCTTATATGAAAATGAACTGTGTAACCACACCAAATTTAATATTTCAAATGCAATGGCACACTCAAAATTTCCATTTGAGGTAGTTTCGACCAAATGTGGTTCCCACATCCATATTTCATTTTCTTAACTTTTTGACCAATAGGTTGAAATGAGCCTTGATGTCTCAAGACCCAAACCAAAGGTCTACCTAGCCTCAATTCAATATTTTGGAGCTACTGGCGTAGTTAGAATTTGCATATGAGATTGTTTTACATAAGTTTTCACCCAATGGCCATTTGGAACTAGAGAAGACTTCTAAATAAAGAATTGACTCTAAAAACCCAACAAACTACCCAATAACCAAACTGTCTGTCCTAGCAGGTCAAAAATGACTTGGGTAAGCTATGAAAAATAACTAATATTGAAAATAATTGGAAATATAGAAAATGACATGAAGGGTCATTACAATACCCATAACTACAGGAACTTTCATCCCCGAAAGTTAAAGATTATGATGTACCTGATGTCTCAAATAGGTAAGGATACTAGGTATCACTCTTGATCTCCCAAGTGCCCACCTCCATTGGGTGGTCCCTCTATTGAACCTTATCTACAGGAATATCTCTAGCGTGCAAACGCCTATCATCACTAGCTAATATGAGCATAGGTTCTTCTACAAAGGTCAAATGCACGTCCAACTGGACTGAGTCCAATATAATCACATGAGAAGGATCAAGAATGTATTACCACAGCATAAAGACATGTAAAAATGGATGAACAATGGCAAAATTCGAAGGTAGAGCTAACTCATAATCTACCTCACACATCGCTCGAAGAATCTCAAAAGGTCCAATGTATCTAGGAATGAGCTTGCCCTTCATTCCAAAACTCATCACACTCTTCATAAGTGATACACAGAGGAATAATCACCACTCCAAATCTCAAGGCACAAATCCTACAGTCTGCATAGTCCTTCTGCTTACTCTAAGCCTCTCTCAAACTATCCTAAATCACCTCGACTCTATCCAAAGACGCCTGAAGCAAATCAATACCATAAGGCCTAACATCGAAAGTTTCAAACTATCCAACTGGAGAACGAAATCTCCAACCATACAAAGCCTCAAAAGATGCCATCTCAATACTTGAATGATAGCTGTTATTATACGCGAACTCTGGCAAGGCTAAGTGCTGCCCCCACTGGCCTCTGAAATCCATAACATAGGCCCAGAGCTTATTTTTAGGAACTTGAATAGCCCACTTGGACTGACCATTTGTCTGCAGATGAAAGGCTGTATGAAAATCCACCTGAGTAACCAACTCTTCCTGAAATGTTCTCCAAAATATCAAAGTGAACACAGAACCACAATCCAAAATAATAGGAATAGGAACACTATGCAAATGGACTATCTTTTGAACATAGATATGGGATAATCTCTCAGCACTAAAGGACATCTGAATAGGAATGAAATGTGCTGACTTGGTCAAACGATCTGCAATGACCCAAATACCATCGGATCCACGAAAATTGTGAGGCAAACCATAAATAAAATCCATGGTAACTTGTTCCTATTTCCACTCAAGAATGGGTTACCTATAAGCCAATCAACCTAGTCTTTGATGCTCAACCTTTACCAGCTGACAACATTGGCAATAAGCTACTATGTCTACCATATCTCTTTTCATACTACTCCATTAATAGTGTTGTCTCAAATATCGATACATCTTAGCTATGCCAAGATGAATGGAATATCTACAGCTGTGAACCTTATGCACCATCAACTAAATTAATTCATCGATCCTCAAAACACAAACATGGCCAATAAATCTCAAAACACCCTCAGAATTTATAGTGTTCCCCTCAGACTAAACATATAACACTTGATCACGATGGAAGTGAAGTTCACTATCCTCAATCTAACGATGTCAAATCTGCTCAAATAATGAAGGCCTCCCCTCAACACTAGCAAGAATCCTCCTAGGTTTTGAAATATCAAGGAAAACTATCAAGTTGGATAAGGACTGAATATCTCGTTGAAATGACCTCTAAGAAACTAAAATATAAGCTAAGATACCCATACTCACTGCTGATGATAGGCGAATTTACACGCCTATATCAATATATTTTGCCCATATTTTAGCCTAGTTTTGAGAACAAAGTATATATTTCATGCACTTTTAGTCCTTTTTCCTGTAAATGAGCTAACAAACATGATTAGTAAAGTTTCAGGTATAAATGATGCAGAATTCAGCATTTTATGGCTTACTTGACGTAAAAGAAAGCTCACGAAGGAAGGGAAGGGAGTTTACACGCCTAAGGACCAAAACTGCTGCATGGAAAATCTGTCCCGGGCTAAAACAACATTTCTGAAGACTTTGGGGATTTGCAGTAACTTAGTTGGATTTGGACAATGATACATTAACCTAGTACAATTGGGTTATGTATTTCATTAGTTTATTTGGATTATGATAATGTTACATTAACCTAGTACAATTGGGTTAAGTATTACATTAGCCTAGTAGGATTTGGTTAGATATTTTATTTATCTAGTAGGATTAGGATATGGGTATTATAAATACCCTATCATGCTAGAGATTTTGAGGAATCAGGGAGACCACACTACTTCCTTCCATCCCTCCCATCTTCCACTACAAACAATTCTACAACTCTTCTAATCTTTCCATTAATTCTATTTTTCTTCTTCTACTCTTCTATTCTTAAATTCCACAACAAGAGAATCGTTACTTTGCCTAGGAATTCACGCCTCACGCCTACCACCTAAGCTACACGAAATTACTCAATCTTGTGGTATAATAACAATGTCAATCGTGATCTCCTTCGCATTCATGGGTAACTAAACTTCTCTGTTGGGGTTATGGAAGCCGTATGAAATACTATCTATTGCTGTGAGTTTGTGAGTTCGCGACACGTATACTGCTTATATCATTATTCTCTTCATCTTAGTCTACATTCTTTGTGGTTGCAAACGCAAGAATACGCCAGTATAACATTTAACTTGTTCGAAAGAAAGGTTATCTGTCTGGAAAAGAGATAATGTCAAGGTAGTAGGGTCACCCCCTAAAATTCCCTACTAAAAAGCTAGTGTCGTAACTGGACTAACCTCTTGGAGAATTCGTACCGTTAGACACTCTTTAAGCTCGAAAGAGTTAAAGTGAAATAATCCTCAAATAGGTCGAAAGACGCCTGGATTTACCATCGAATACAATTCTCTATAAGCAGTTGCATGTCAGAATTCTACACACTCATAGCCAATAGAGACATATACCTCGGAAGGTGGACATAACCCCAACGCCTCAATTCTCATTGTTTACAACTTACGTAACAATATTTCTCTTTTACTTTGCTATTTTCAGCTTTTATTTAATTGTTTTGGTGACACATTACAATCCCCCCTTTTTACGAGACTTGCACCAAAAATTTAGTAATTTTGCTTACTTATTGGCCAAGCTATTCCCTGTGGGATCGACACCCAACCCTGTTGGGTTCTATATTTGCTAACGACCACTTTACACTCCTACGAGAGCTGTAGATTGAGCGTTATCAAAAATTGGCGTCGTTGCCGGGGAATACAAGTGTCAATCAAGTTCGTGATAATTACTAGACCCTTTGGTCAAAGATTCTCGTACTTTTACGTTTAGTATTTGTTTTTGTCTACTGCAGGTTTTTATTTTAGTGCATGCCCCATACTCGAAGTTCTGGTCAACCGTTATTACCAATCAATCCTGAACCACAACGCATTGGTAGAATGGAAGCACAAGCTGAAATCGTAAGGATGGCTGCTCAACAGGAACAAGCAAGATTGGTTGCCCTTGCCGCAACCCAGGTTCAACAGCAGAACATTGATAACCCGGCACGAGCAACAAATCCTGACGATGAGGATTTAGGTGATGACGAATTACTAAACCCAAGGCATGATGTTGAAATCACAACACCTGCCAACAGAAGAGGTCGACAAGCTCGGTATAGACATGATCGCCAACCTATGCAGCCAGCTTTCGACGATGATGATGATGATCTTGATGGTGCCAGAGCCACTGGAGCTATAATTCCACCACCATTAGCACCCGGATCCAAGTTCAACATCATAAGCACCATGATTCAGTTATTGCAACTCAAGGGATTGTTTGGTGGACTAGCAGGGGATGATCTGAATATGCATCTCATCAACTTTATTTCTACATGCAAGTCTTTTGACAATCCTGGTGTTGGTCAGAATACAATTCGATTACGTCTATTTCCACTGTCTCTGTCTGGGGAGGCAACACTATGGTTGAATGGGCTGACTCCTGATTCAATTACAAATTGGAGGCAATTGAGAGACGCTTTCCTAGAAAGATTCTTTCCGCCTTCCAAAAGGGCACAATTGAGAGATGAAATCAACAACTTTCGTCAGCTTCCCACTGAAGCTCTTCATGAAACATGGGAGAGGTTCAAGACAAAGCTAGCGAGATGCCCAAACCATCACATGACTAATGTTCACCTCATGGAGATATTGTATAGAGCCTTGAATTCAATAACTAAGCTAGTGTTGGATAACACAGCTGGAGGATCCTTTATGGATCTTACCTTTGGTCAAGCAAGCAATATGCTAAATCGCATGACGAAACAAAGTAGAGCCTGGCATACCAGGGATTCCGAGGTAGCAAGCCCCACTTTATCTATAGGCATGACTGCAGACCAAAGAAGAAGACAAGAAGAACGTGATCAAGATTTATCGCACATGAAAACGCAAGTGGATCTTCTGACAAAGCATTTATTATTAGGGAAGACCGAAAAAGTGAAAGATGTGGCGCTAAAAGGAAGAGACAAATCTGATTCGGAAGAGGAGGCCAACTACTTGAACAATCAGGGGGGTTTCCGTGGGAATACCCAAGGAAACCAAGGTCGGAACTATTATGATAAATCTGGAAGCAAAGACCAAGGTAGTTGGAAGAAAAACAATGAAAAGAGTGGTTTGTACGTTCCCCCTGGTAGACGTGATACCACCACATCTAATTCTGGAAGTATGGAAGACATGATGGCTAAATTATTGAAAGGAGTGGAAGCAACGAGCGCGGGAGTTACTGAGGTAATTAATGATTTGTCCTCCATGAAACAACTAGTTGATTCTCATTCCACTTCAATCAAGCAAATAGAGCAGCAATTGAGCCAACTTTCAGCAGCACTCAATCAAAGAAAGGCTGGCACTTTACCTAGCGATACTTTGCAAAACCCAAGGAATGATGGGTCATGCATGGCCATCACTACCAGAAGTGGTAAGGTGCTGGAACCTTCAGCAAAAGGCAAGCAAGTGGTTGACGATGTTGCGGACATGGATGATAACGCAAAAGGAGAAGATGCCGCAACAACCAGTCCTGACGTCAAGGACGTTACGCCCAGTGACGTGCAGCCTGAAAAAATGGAAAAATGGAAGCAAGAGGAGAAGAAAACTGCGGAGAGAACACTTCCATGCCCACCACCACCTTTTCCCCAAAGACTGAAAAAGGTGGCGGATGACACTAAGTTCAGCAAATTCATGACTATGTTAAAGCAGCTGACCATTAATGTTCCATTGGTGGAGGCACTTGAACAAATGCCTGGGTATGCGAAGTTTATGAAGGATCTTTTGACAAAGAAGAGGGTAGCAAGTTATGAGCTGAAAGACGATGTGCATCATTGTAGTGCAATTGCTACCCGATCGATAGTTCAGAAGAAGGCCGACCCCGGAGCTTTCACTATTCCTTGCACCGTCGGATCTTTGAACTTTGCCAAAGAATTATGTGACTTAGGAGCCAACATCAATTTGATGCCATTATCGATCTACAAGAAGTTGGGGTTAGGAGATCCTACTCCAACCAATATGAGGCTCGTCATGGCAGATAGGTCGGTAAAATGACCTGTTGGTATTCTATGCGATGTCTTGGTAAAAGTTTCTTCATTTATCTTTCTAGCAGACTTTGTTATCTTGGATTGTGAAGAAGATTCTGAGGTTCCCATAATCTTGGGGCGCCCTTTCCTTGCTACAGGAAGTGTGCTCATTGATTTGAGAGCTAATGAACTTTCATTCTGAATAAATGACGAAGTGGTTCGTTTTGATGTTTGCAAAACAATGAAGCAACCCAAAGATCTTAGTGTATTTTTGGTGGCTAATGTTTACTTTGATGATGAGAAAGAACTACTTGAAGAAGAGAAAATTATTGATGATCCCTTGGAGGTTGTGCTCATGAATGGAGAGAGTGAAGATGCTGAAAATTCTGAAGAAGCCATTTATGCTCTATCGAGATTGGGAACATATCGCTATACTCCCAAGAAGCTGGATCTTGATCTCAAGAATCGGCCTACACCACCAGCTAAGCCATCTATTGAAGAGCCACCCACGTTAGAATTGAAGGAGCTGCCAAGTCATTTGAAGTACGCATTCTTAGGAAGCGGAAACACTCTTCCAGTCATTGTGGCAGCCGATTTGGGTGAGCGACAAGTTGCAGCTCTTATTGCTATTCTACGCAAGTATATTAGAGCTATTGGATGGACCATTGCGGATATTATTGGTATTCCACCTGGGATTTGTACACATAAAATTCAGCTTCAAGAAAATTGCACACCCACCATTGAGCATCAAAGGCGTCTAAACCCACCTATGCAAGAAGTGGTGAAGAAAGAGATCATCAAGTGGTTAGACGCAGGAGTTGTGTATCCTATTTATGATAGTACATGGGTAAGCCCTGTACAATGTGTTCCCAAGAAAGGAGGTATGACGGTGGTCGCGAATGAAAAGAATGAACTTATTCCACTCAGGCCCGTCACTGGATGGAGAGTATGCATGGACTACCGCAAGCTGAATTCTTGGACACTCAAGGATCACTTCCCAATGCCATTTATGGACCAAATGCTAGATCGATTAGCGGGGAAATGATGGTTTTGATTCTTGGATGGTTATTCAGGCTATAATCAGATTTGTATTGCACCCGAAGACCAAGAGAAGACAACGTTTACATGCCCATATGGTACATTTGCCTTCAAACGTATGCCATTCGGGTTATGTAACGCACCAGCCACCTTTCAACGTTGTATGATGTCTATTTTCTCTGATATGGTTGAAGACACTTTGGAGGTATTTATGGACGACTTTTCAGTTGTTGGTGAGTCTTTTGAAGCATGCCTGGCAAACTTGAGCATGGCATTACAAAGATGTGTAGAGTTCAACCTTGTGCTGAATTGGGAGAAGTGCCACTTCATGGTAAAAAAAGGAATCGTTCTTGGGCACAAGATCTCTGAAAGAGGAATAGAGGTTGACCGAGCAAAAATTGAGGTTATTGAGAAGCTACCGCCTCTAATTTTGGTGAAGGGAGTTCGTAGTTTTCTTGGCCATGCTGGTTTCTATCGTAGGTTCATCAAAGACTTCTCCAAAATTGCGAGTCCATTGTGCAAACTATTGGAGAAAGATGCGAAGTTTGACTTCAATGACGATTGCTTGAAGGCATTTGAATGCCTTAAAGGAAAACTCATCAAAGCCCCTATCATGGTAGCACCAGATTGGTCTCTCCCGTTCGAGGTCATGTGTGATGCTAGTGGTGTAGCCGTTGGTGCTGTACTTGGTCAGAGAAAGGAGAAGCTATTTCATCCTATCTACTATGCAAGTAAGGTCCTAAATGAAGCCCAAAGGAACTACACTGTTACTGAACAAGAGCTCATAGCGGTTGTGTATGCGTTTGAGAAGTTTCGTGCCTACCTATTGGGTACTAAGGTGATCGTTCATACAGACCATGCAGCTCTTAGGTATCTAATGACAAAGAAGGATGCAAAACCAAGACTAATTCGATGGGTATTGCTGCTGCAAGAGTTTGATTTCGAAGTTAAAGATAGAAGAGGTTGCGAGAACCAAGTAGCCGACCATCTCTCTAGACTCGAGAACGAGCATGTGGCGCAACTTGAAATCGAGATTGATGATGCATTCTATGATGAGGAGATCTTAGCCACGATAATAGAAGAGTTACCATGGTATGCCGACTTTGCAAACTTTGTGGTGAGTAATATGATACCTGCAAATTTATCTTACCATCAAAAGAGGAAGTTTATGCATGATGTACAACACTACTTTTGGGATGAGCCATATTTGTTTCGACGATGCGCGGATGGTGTTATCCGACGATGTATATCCCATGAAGAGGTGCCAAATATATTGGAAGCATGCCACACTTCCCATGTTGGGGGACATCACGCAGGTAATCGGACAGCAAGAAAGGTATTGCAAAGCGGATACTATTGGCCTTCGATATTTAGAGATGCTCATTACTTTTTTAGAAGATGCGACCAATGTCAACGACAAGGTGCTATTTCAAAACACCATGAGATGCCCATGACGAAAATCCTTGAAGTAGAGCTCTTTGACGTATGGGGTATTGATTTCATGGGTCCATTCGTAAATTCATTCGGAATGAAGTACATCTTAGTTGCTGTGGATTATGTCTCGAAATGGGTTGAAGCTGTAGCGTTGGCCGAAAATGAGGGAAAGCGTGTTGTAGCGTTCTTGAATAAGAATATCTTCTCTCGATTTGGAGTACCACGTACTATCATAAGCGATGGAGGATCTCACTTTTGCAACAAGCTATTCAAGTCCGTGTTGGCAAAATATGGTGTCAAGCAACATAAGGTAGCCACGCCTTATCACCCACATTCTAGCGGACAGGTAGAGGTTTCCAATCGAGAGATCAAGTAAATCCTTGCGAAGACGGTAAATGCTAATAGGAAGGATTGGTCGCGGAAGCTGGACGATGCACTATGGGCGTACAGGACTGCATTCAAAACGCCAATTGGCATGTCCCCTTATCAACTAGTTTATGGGAAGTCTTGCCACTGGCCCATTGAGCTCGAGCACAAGGCATTGTGGGCGCTGAAGCGATTGAATTTGAATTGGGATGATGCAATGAAGCTGAGGATGGAGCAACTGAACGAGATGGATGAATTTCGTCTACATGCTTATGAAAGATCAGACCTATACAAGGAGCGGATGAAAAAGTATCATGATCAGCGGATTGTTCGTCGAAACTTTCAAAAGAATGATATGGTACTTCTCTTCAACTCCAGATTGAAGCTCTTCCCAGGTAAGTTAAAGTCTAAGTGGTCTGGTCCATACAAAGTTATCTAAGTCTACTCGTCTGGAGTAGTCGAATTGGAAGACAATAATGGTGTTGTCTTCAAGGTGAATGGCCAACGTGTTAAGCCTTATATCGGTCCTCTTGACTCGATGAATTATATGGCCATCACTTATCTCGACGAATTCTAAGTACTCGAGGTAACTATGTCGAGCCACGACAATAAAAAAGGCGCTAGATGGGAGGCAACCCATCGTTTTATCGTTTTATCATTTTTTTTACTTGTTTTGCTTTTGATAATGAAAATCCAAAAATAAGAGTCGTGCCACGACCAAAACTAAGGTTCTTGGTGGGAGGCAACCCATCGTACTAATCATTTTCATTTGGTTTTAAGCAAAAATAGGTGCAAGAGGTATTCAACGAGGAGATTGATTTCAATTGACGATTTGGACGCATTGTATGGTAAAGTTGGTAAGTTAGGAATAGTGATGCATAAGGCTATGGATTGAGCATTTATCATGACAAACTAGGCATCGAGGAAGGCTAGGCCTAGGTAAAACTAGGCCACGAACGATGCACAACCTATCCTATAGCCTAAGGTCTCGGAATCTAGTGTGCTATACACTATGCGTCGCCCAGTCCTAAGTGTGCTTTTGACTATGCGCCGCCTATGCTATAGAATTAGGTCTCAGGATCTCATATGCCATAGACTATGCGCCGCATATACCATGACTATGCCGAGCATTATGCGCCGCATATGTAGCATTTTGGTCTTCAAAACCGATTGTAAATGGGTCAAAACCCGACCCATTATCTTCCTATATAAAGGGGACTTAGTCTTGAAACATAACCATACTAGAAATTAACCTAAAGGCACCGCATTCCCTCTCCAAACCATCCCAAATTTTTTCTTTTTGCTCTTCCAATTCAAGAAACCATCTCCAAAAGCTTCAAGCAAGTAAGTACTCTCTTATTCTTCATTTATTTCTCGTAAGTACTACGTTGCTATGTCTATTATAAATTTCTACATCGTATAAGATTGATTGGTGATGTTCATGTGTTTTGATCGTTGATACAAAATCATGTGAGTAAACATATACGTAGGAAAATCTTGACTTGTTTCCGACTTGAATTTGGTTTTAATAGCATTGTTATACGATTTGCGGAATTGCTATGGTGATGAACATTGACTATCATGTTATGATCTTGTTACTTGGATACTTACATGCTAGACTATCCCGTTCAATGGGATAAGCCTTATTGTTGCCTACCGACTTAGGAAGTTGCGATTGTTGAAAATATCCATACCATGTTACAACCCCTATGTAGTAGTGTTGTTATATCTAACATGAAAGTAGTGCAATGGCTGCAAGTAGTAATACATTAATGATTTTCTTGTCGAAATATAATCCTTAAACGTATGTCGACGAAATCTGAGTAATCGACCACTTTCACTTCACTGATTTGTGTCAACAAAACTAAGTGTGGGGTGGTACCCCTACTGCTTGTTTATATATTGTATCAACTGAGATTGTGCTGCCATTAACACTATTTCTAGTCTCAGGTACAATGGCACCTAAAGCGAGGCAAGGCAAGGAGAAGGCTACCACTTCCCAAAAGGGCAAGAAGAGAGGTAGAAAGGACCAAGGAGAATCATCCTCAACACAACTACCCCGCAGAATGTTTGGAATAAAATGGGTTCTTGAGGAGGAAGCCAAAGAATGGTACAAGAACAACAAAGAAAGAAGATATGTTCACGTCGACCTGATCAACAAGGACACCTTAGCGAAGAAGGAGCCACGTATATTGGCAAAAATCATGGAATTGAAGCTGGATTTCATCTTCCGCGATATGGGAGAATGTAATCTTGATTTGAAAAGAGAGTTTTACGCCAACTGGTCGCCGAAAACAACAGGCAACGAAGTCAAAATTCGGGGCCAAGTGTTACATCTCAACGCGGACTGGATCAACTCTTTTCTTGGCTTACCTTCGGTCGACCCAGCACCATTCAAAGAGTTGTACAGCAGGACTCCTTATAGAGAAATTAGACACACACTTTGTGGAAGTAGATCGATGGCAAGGTGGGGTAGACATAAAGACACAGGACGACACAACACCTTCTCCTATGCTTTACTGAATAGGGAAGCAAGAATCTGGATGCGTATTGTCAACTCATGCCTTATTCCTGGGACTTAATACACCAAGATATCAAGATATAGAGTGTGTTTGGTCTATGCTTTGATGACGAATGTCCCTATCAACTTTGGGGCAATCATTCGCTCTACCATGAGGAAGGCCAGACTCCACAAAAGGTCCCACTTCACGTTTGGAAATCTGTTGACAACAATCTTGCGGAAGGAGGATATCGAAGAGGAACCAGCTGACCACAAACTCCCACATAACCCAAAGAAGGTTGACCTTACTAAGGTCAAAGATGCTGAAACAACTCATGGTGTCAACCTTACTACTGCGGAAAGACATGCTCGTGATGAGAGTTTCTTCCGTCATCTTTATGGCATGACACGATTTACTATGATGAGTGGTGGACGTGTTCCAACTGCTGCAGAGCTCCAACAGATGGACCACAACTATCCCATGAACATGCATGCACGGGAGATGTGTGGAGTGGGTGTATACTTTGAGGAACCTCTAGATGATGATGTACCGACTGATGACGATCGACGCTTGCCAGACTCTGACGAGGAGGAGAACTCTGACGACGACTCTTATGATGATTCCGACGAAGGGGGTATGACCCCCGACATTGAGGAAGAGTCTGACTAACCAGGTTCCTCGTATTTATTTTCCACTGAGGGCAGTGTCCCGTTTAAGTGTGGGGTGGAGGTATCGTATGCTATACTTCTCTATCGCATCTATGTTTGTTTATTTTGTTGTTTTTTTGTTGTTTTTTTCGTGTTTTAGTTTTTTTGTTTTTGTTGTTTTTTCTAGCTTCGCATGAAATTATTTTGATAGGCAGCATGAGATTATAACAAGAGTATGTGCTACAATTGTGACTATTGAGACATTTAGGCTCTAGTTGTAACTCATTATGTGATATTGTGTGGTTCAATTCCTTCACTTGTTGGGTCGAGAGTCTATATTACTTCCAAGCAAGTCGACCATGTGCCTTGTGTGTGTGAGATAATCGTATATTCTATGTGTGTGGCTGATGCTAGAACTTGCCTGGTATGTATGCAAAGCGAAAATAAGGAGTGTAAGTTTAGGATATGATTTAGGCATTTCTTTGGCAACCTATATTTTTTTACCTTCAGTTTTACCTACCCATGGACATCATCCTAGTTAAACCCTTTTGAGCCTTTAGCCTATTTTCTTTGATAACCTTGTATGTAAGCCTAATCCATTTTTTTCAAGACCGTAATTTGATCCAAACTCCTAAGTGCTTTAAAGTGAAAAAGTCATGTGACAACATAAGAGGAAATTGGGTGAGTATGATGCTATAAATTTTAATGGTGCTTGAATTTGTTATGAAAAAGAAAGTGCTATCATAAGAGGTATGTTGTGAAAAGAAAAAGGAAAAGAAAGCTGAAAAGCGAGTTGTGCTTAAAATTGAAAAACAAAAGAGGAGAACAAGGGTGGTAGAATAAAAGAAAGAAAGGTTGAAAGAAAAAAAAAGTGTCAATGATACAAAGTGATGTATTAAAGCGCTTAGGAACTTAGTCACTATTCCTGGCCAAAATAGTCCTACCCGTCCCTTAGCCTACATTACAACCATCAAAAGACCTACTTGATCCTAAGCTTAGCATTCTGACATTTAGTAGAGTATTACATTAAGGTCAAACCTATGGTCATCAGTTACTACATATGAATTCTTTGTGAGAGTGAGAGCAAGGGCATTTTGATACCCATGTTTGAAAAATATGCTATACTTGTGAGTGATTATGGGTACTATAGTGTGAGACACACATGGTTGATGAGTTTTGGGTAGTTATATATGATTCCTTGTACCTTAAAGTTTGCATGCGAGTTGATCACCATCACGAGTCTATGCTAGAGGTTAAATTGTTTCTACCGATAATCGAAAAGCTACTCTTTGTTGATAATTGGTGTGCTTGTCTTGACAAATGTTTTGTGTTGTTGCTATGAAACCCTAAGTTGATGTTTAGAAGGACATGGTATTTCGTTCGAGGACGAACAAAGCTTCAAGTGTGGGGTATTGATGATAGGCGAATTTACACGCCTATATCAATATATTTTGCCCATATTTTAGCCTAGTTTTGAGAACAAAGTATATATTTCATGCACTTTTAGTCCTTTTTCCTGTAAATGAGCTAACGAACATGATTATTAAAGTTTCAGGTATAAATGATGCAGAATTCAGCATTTTATGGCTTACTTGACGCAAAAGAAAGCTCACGAAGGAAGGGAAGGGAGTTTACACGCCTAAGGACCAAAACGGCTGCATGGAAAATCTGTCCCGGGCTAAAACAACATTTCTGAAGACTTTGGGGATTTGCAGTAACTTAGTTGGATTTGGACAATGATACATTAACCTAGTACAATTGGGTTATGTATTTCATTAGTTTATTTGGATTATGATAATGTTACATTAACCTAGTACAATTGGGTTAAGTATTACATTAGCCTAGTAGGATTTGGTTAGATATTTTATTTATCTAGTAGGATTAGGATATGGGTATTATAAATACCCTATCATGCTAGAGATTTTGAGGAATCAGGGAGACCACACTACTTCCTTCCATCCCTCTCATCTTCCACTACAAACAATTCTACAACTCTTCTAATTTTTCCATTAATTCTATTTTTCTTCTTCTACTCTTCTATTCTTAAATTCCACAACAAGAGAATCGTTACTTTGCCTAGGAATTCACGCCTCACGCCTACCACCTAAGCTAAACGAAATTACTCAATCTTGTGGTATAACAACAATGTCAATCGTGATCTCCTTCGCATTCATGGGTAACTAAACTTCTCTGTTGGGGTTATGGAAGCCGTATGAGATACTATCTATTGCTGTGAGTTTGTGAGTTCGCGACACGTATACTGCTTATATCATTATTCTCTTCATCTTAGTCTACATTCTTTGTGGTTGCAAACGCAAGAATATGCCAGTATAACATTTAACTTGTTCGAAAGAAAGGTTATCTGTCTGGAAAAGAGATAATGTCAAGGTAGTAGGGTCACCCCCTAAAATTCCCTACTAAAAAGCTAGTGCCGTAACTGGACTAACCTCTTGGAGAATTCGTACCGTTAGACACGCTTTAAGCTCAAAAGAGTTAAAGTGAAATAATCCTCGAATAGGTCGAAAGACACCTGGATTTACCATCGAATACAATTCTCTATAAGCAGTTGCATGTCAGAATTCTACACACTCATAGCCAATAGAGACGTATACCTCAGAAGGTGGACATAACCCCAACGCCTCAATTCTCATTGTTTACAACTTACGTAACAATATTTCTCTTTTACTTTTCTATTTTCAGCTTTTATTTAATTGTTTTGGTGACACATTACAATCCCCCCTTTTTACAAAACTTGCACCAAAAGTTTAGTAATTTTGCTTACTTGTTGGCCAAGCTATTCCCTGTGGGATCGACACCCAACCCTGTTGGGTTCTATATTTGCTAACGACCACTTTACACTCCTACGAGAGCTGTAGATTGAGCGTTATCAACTGCCTTCCGACTCAAGGAATCTTCTACCAAATTTGCCATACCTAGATAATGCAAAATAGAAATATCATAATCCTTACGCAACTCCATCCATCTATGCTGTCTAGCATTAAGCTCCCTCTGGGTCATAAGATGATGAAGACCGCGGTGATCGATGAAAAATATTTCAATGCAAACTAAAAAGATAATGCCTCCAAATCTTAAGCGCGAAAACTACCGTTGCTAACTTCAAGTCATGAGTAGGGTTATTGTACTTGTGCACCTTAAGATATCTAGAAGCATAAGCAACAAAATGATCCTACTACATCAATATACAACCCAAAGCGACATTAGAAGCATCACAAAATATGATGAATCTCTCACTCTCAATAGGAAAGCTAACATAGGAGCTGGAGTGAGAAAATTCGTGAGATTTCCAATGCTCAATTCACACTCCTCTAATCGTTGGAATGAAAACCCATTCCAACTCAATCTATTTATAAGTGTTGAAATAGTAGGGAAACCCTTGACGAATCATCTATAATAAACTGCAAAACCAATGAAGCTATGAACATCAATTGGAGATGTAGGTCTAACCCAATTATGGATGACATTTATTTTAGCTAGGTCTACCATAATACCATCCTTAGACACCACATGCCCAAGGAATGTCACCAACTTAAGCCAAAACTCATACTTAGAGAATTTGGGAAAAAGCACATGATCTCTCAAAGTCTGGAGCTCGATCCTCAAATGCTGTGCATGCCCCTCTCTACTCCTTGAATACACAAGGATGTCATTGATGAACACAACCAAAAAGAAATCCAAATAAGGCCTAAATTCTCAGTTCATCAAATCCATAAACATGGTTGGGGCATTAGTAAACCCAAATAACATCGCTAAGAACAGACAATGATCATAACGAGTTCTAAAAGCTATCTTTGAAATATCTTGAACCCAAATCTCCACTGATGTTAACCAGATCTCTAATCAATCTTATAAAACACTTTCACTCCCTAAAAATGGTCAAATAAATCATCAATGCAAAGCATAGGATAATGGTTCTGCACTGTCACCTTATTAAGCTGCCTATAACCAATACACGTACACATGGAGCCATCTTTATTTTTCACAAACAATCTAAGAACTACCCAAGGGGACACACTCGGTCTTATAAAAATCTTACCAAGAAGATCTCGAACATGAGAATTTAGCTCCTTAAGCTTGGCAGGAGCTATTTGGTAAGGTGCCTTAGAAATAGGTAGGGTTACAAGATGAGGTCAATAGCAAACTCAATCTTACAAACATAGGGAACATCAGGCAGGTTGATAGGCAAAACATCAAGACACAAACTATTGAAATAGAGTCAAAGGATGGACTCACTACACTAGTGTTACAAATATATGTGAGATAAGACTTAAAACTTCTCAAAATAAGTCCCCTAGCACACATATAGGAATAATCCCCATTGGCTTATGGATAACAACTCCCTGCCACATGAGTAGGGGTATGTCTAGCATGGCTATGGTAAAAGTCTTGGAAAAATAATCTATGATCGTATGATAGTGGGATAACCAGTCCAGGCCCATAATTATATCAAAATTCACCATATCCAGAATAATAATATCAACATAAGTATCAAAATCTCTAACATTCACAACTTATGATTTGAAAACTCGATCCACTACTAAAGAATCACCCTTAGGAGTAGATATACACAATGACACAGATAATACATCGCAAGACAACTCTAACCATGGTGTATAATAATCATATATATAAGAATAATTGGATCCTAGATCAAATAAAGCAAGGGTAAACTGGTGGCACAATAAAATCATACTTGTAACAACAGAATCCATAGTCTCAGCCTCGGGTCTAGTAGGTACTACATACAGCTGACCATGACCACCACCTGGCTAGGCACCTAACCAACCTCCTGTCCTACTTGCTTGACAACCTCTTTGAGTACCCTGGAAACTACCCATGTGACCATGAGAACCACCTCTAGCTGAGGGATGAACTACTCTAATAGGGGAAATAACCTGAGGTGAAACAACAATTGCCCCATGACTAGGGCAATCTCACAGATAGTGACCAAGAGCTTCATATGTATAACATGACACCTGAGCTGAACAAAAACCAATAGATCCGACTGACCCAGAATAATCACCACATATAAAATAACCAGATGATGAACCTCTCAAAGATTGACCACTGCCCTTACCATGGGGATCACTAGCACTAGATTTACTTCCATCAGTAATCTGAAGCGTTTCCTATACATGTCGACTGGGATGACTCTAAGACTGATAGGATAGATGTAGAGGATTCCTACTCTAATAACTGCTATCTCAGAGTTGGGAACTAAAACAACTCCCACTGAATTTTCCCTAAATCCTAGGCCTCTTATCAAAATACTCACGACCCTCCCGGTGCATCTCCTCTATCACATTAGCATGTTTTGTACATCAACAAAAAACGTACCTATAATAACTAATCTCTGATTAAACACATGAATGGGGACCCTTAAAATTTTAACAAAGCAATTAACTCTCTCATGCTCCGTAACTAGAATAGAAGCCACATGCTTAGACAACTTATAAAAATGAGCCTCATACTCTGAAACTATCATAGATCCCTACCCCAATCTAGAGAACTAATCCCTCAAATGATATCAAAGGCTGTGAGGCATGTACTTCTCCAAGAATATCTCACAGAACTAAGTCCATGACAAAGATGAAGATTGACATGGTCTAAAATCCATATAACCTCTCCACCAATGTCAAGCATCCAAATCCAACCGAAATACAGTGTAATCTACACCGCGAGTCTCAATATAGCCTAAATTATAGAGCCCATCCTGACAAGAAATTAGGAACTCAAATGTATCATCGCTCGGAGCACTAGAAAACCTAGGCAGAGCAAATTTTATGAATATATCCAACATCTTTTGCTCCTTCAAAAACATAACAAGCTGAGCAACCACTAGCTGAGAAACTACCAATTGAGCAACTACTGGTGTAGGAGGAACATCAACTCTCGGAGCCGCAATGATAGACTGCATCCCCACCTTATTACCACTCTGATATATAGACTATGCACCATTAGATTCCACCTGAACTAAACTTAAAAGTTAAACCAATGCATCCTTGAGTAATGAAGAAATAAACCCTGGTAGAGACTGGGCTAGTCCCTGACCCACCGTTGGATGGGGCAGAAAAATCTCTGGTTCATGAGTAGGAATAGGACCTGAGGTAGGTTGCCTATCCTAGCCCCTAGATGGGGACATATCATGGGGTTTTCCACAACCTCTAGGTCATCTACAAACAAGAGTAAGATCCCTAGACTCGATCTTGAGACCTTTGTCTCAGGTAGCGGTAGCCTGTCCATTTGAAAAAGAGTAAAGTCAAGGGAATACTTCTACAAACCAACTCAGGAATTTAGCATGATATGAGTGAAAGAACTGAAGAACTCCTAAGAATATCCCACAACCTCCCGAAGATAGGAAACATACATCATCATTCCAATCCACAAGACTCTAATAGACAATTACTCTTGTACCAAAAATATCGGTGTAGCCTAGGCTCTGATACCAGTCATGATGAAACCTACTAAATCAACCAGTAAGTAAGGGAAACTATAACCAAGAAGTAACACAATGGGTTAATTTGGTAGGAAATACCCAACATAGGTGAAATTGAACAACACATTTATAAATATGCAAATATTTCTATATAGAAAAAAGCAGTCGATACACAATACCATCCCATGACCTGGTAGAGCCATACTCGAGCATCTAATAGTATTACAACTTAAAGACTCAGAATAATCAACTGTATCTGTCTCGATAAAAAAGACTGAATATAAAAGATACAGGGAAATGGATAATTCAAACTTCAAGAGCTCATCCTATCTCTAAAAATATCAACAAAACATGACCAACGATCAACAACAATAGCTAGTACTCGAATCTGCACCAAAATATTATAGAAGTATAGTATGAGTACCAAAATAATGGGTAATTACTAGGCATCATCGACCGAATGAGATAAATCATGATATAAGTATGATAAAATATATGATAACATAACTTAGTCAAGGTACAAAAACAAACTTGAATCATCCCTAATACTGCTACACATGATAAGTAATGTAACCAAAATAGCAATATAACATAAATTATCAACCCATGTCAACATCGTCGTGCAATGTATGTAAATAAATCTGAATAATAACATATCACATGACATCACACAAATAATCAAAAACTACAAAATTGGCTCCCATACGCCAATTGGTGTTGAAAAGTAAATAAGTCATCACAGACTCGCATATGCCTAGAGTGTACAGTCAAAGACAATAAGGAAACCATTCATCTCTTACAAATAACCAACTCAATATTTAACCATTATTCCACAATTTATCATTAATCAGTCATTTGCCAACATTTGACAATGTACTCATATTCCATAATATTGACATCATGTAGCAACTTTATCATTGTTACTCACAAGACACCATTTATTAGCTAACCATCTCTTACTAGTCATAATATAACCTATAGTCATCATTTAACAACTATTAACCACATATTTGCTAGTCACTATTTATTAGACAACTATTATTTATCAATTAATGTCATTTATTAACGAATAGTCATTGTTCAACATGACAGTCCTTCACCCTTTGACCAATAATCAGTATGGAAATATTGATTTCCTTCACCAACATGACAGTCCTTCACCCTTTGACCACATCCTCAGAAACACTAGACACATACTTGCTCATGCGAACCCTAGATTCAACAACTATAGTAGAAACATACCTCACCAATAGAATAAAATTAAGGAAATACTCTTTCACACTCATGCTACGATGCTTTAGGTTTATGAGCTACTACACCTTGGCCTCCTTTAACTCAAGCAAAATTGACCTGTCCAAAAATACAACCACAAACTCATCCCATTCTATCAATTCTACTTCTACACCCCTATCATTCTTCTTCTGCTTATACCAGGTGTGGTGTAGTGCTACCTTTGTACCTGATAGGCAGCTAGGTTGGCACTCTTAGTTGGGGAAACACCCATAATCACTATAACCTTTTGAATACTATCCACAAACTCCTGTGGATCCTTCTCATACATGGACCTAAAAAATATTAAGGGATTCATATGAGTTAAGTGTTGGAATCCTTGAGGGTTGCACCACATAGTGAGGGAACAGGTCCCTCAAGGTTAATCACAAGCGATATAAAAGTAAAGCAACTATGAGGTGCTGGAAAAAAAGTAGCACAAGAAGGTAAAAACACAAGAATCTTACGTGGAAACTCAGGAAGGGAAAAACCATAGCTTGACTTCACAAGAACCTCAAGAAATCCACTATAATCAACCTCCTGATTATATCTAGATTTTAGCCTAGGATCCTTTTGCTTGTAATAACTCTACTATAATCTCATCTTGGAAACTCTACCAAGGACTCTCTATGCTGATTAACTCTAATCAGGCTCACACTTAGGCAAATCTACCTAAGCTCTCTCTACCCTAAGAGAAAACACTACTCTTATTGCATGAGTAGTGTAATTACAAATCAGTACTAACTCAAGAAATTTTTTAATGTAAGCTTACATAAATAGCTAAGTACTTGAGTAGTGGAGTTTTTGCTTCTATCTCTCTTCCTCTCTTGAATTTGTAAAACCTCATTTGATGAAGAATCATCTATTTACTTTTATAGATGAGTGATGACTAGGGCTGAAATCTCATTGGGCCAGCTATCCTAATTAGTACAAATTAGCACCTGCTTGTTTGTTACATAAGAGATAAAACTGTGCAAATAATACGTGCCAGCTGAACTGTTCCTTGAGGTTTAGATACTAATAATCAAAACTACATATAGCAATTTACCCCCTTTTTGACATGAAAAACCAGCCATACAGTTGTGTGCCTCAATTCACATTCATCATATTTAATAAGTGTGATTACCCCCTAAAGATGAATGTTCCCCCTATCATCTTGCTTCCTCTATCATGCAACATAGGGACCTGGTCCCTTATTGTTAGTTACAGTAAAAGCCTCTGAGCACATTTGTATTTGCTTCCCCTATAACTGTTCCTTATCATTCACTGTAGATCATCACATTATTTCTTCCTTCAGTTAATATGTATACTAATCTGCAACCTTACCTTTGTTTATTAACACTTTGCAAATTTCCTCCCTTGAGATCCCTTTCTTTATGTGATCGGTGAGTATTTCCCTTTTTGGTATCATTGTAAAGTAAGAACAGTAAACCAAGAGTAATGGTTAGTACAAGTTAGTTAACTCATGTCCACTGGGGAAACACTAATCATGAAGAACACTTTTAAGGTAGAACCAGATAAAGAGCACAAAAGTAAGAACATATTTATGTCCAACAAATTATGTATCATTCGGTGCAAGAATTATATTTCAAGTTCAATAGACAAAGCCACAATAGTTAAAGGAAAAGGTGGAGGAGTATGGGAGAAGATTTGGAGATATGAGGTCATCTTAGGACAGTGTAATAATTCAAGTTCAGAAGCTTCATTGATTAGAATTACAACCTTTATCTTAAGTTCATCACTTTACTGATTTTGTACCAACACTCACCAAATTTCTAGGTTTTCTAGCATTTGTCTTTTGTTTTTCTTCTTTTATAAGCCCTGCTAGGTTTATCATCAGGATTTTCCCCTTTTTAGGACTAGGTCCTTAAAAAATTTGGTCCCCCTGGATAATTTTGATAGTTGAGTTGAGTAGGGTCCATGGGTTTAATGCAAAGATGAAATTGATTTTATTTTGCCTTAGACAAGCTTTCTAGCATGGGTAGAGAGAATATGTCCTTTTCTAGCAGAACAAGAAAAACATGCACATTCATGATACTAACTTGAGAAATGGGATCATGTCTCTATTTTTCTTTGAGTGATTTATCATATTTATGCATACTTCATCTGTTTTCCTACAAAGCTATTCCCATGGGTGTATGCCTGCAAAGGTATGATACTAAGTTAGAATAACAACTACATACTTTACCAAAGATACCTGTCTCCTGACCATAGCCAATTTTATGGAGAACTACTGATTCAAATGGTAGGTTAGGTAATTTTGGTCAGGTCTAACCTTAGCCTGTTCTTCACAAATTGTTCCTTGTTAAGTGCCTTAGTAAAGATATCTGCTATCAGATCATCAGTCATGCAGAACTTCATGCAGATTTCCCCTTTCTCAGCTTTGTCTCTTAGGAAGTGATGCCTCACATCAATGTGCTTAGTCCTTTTATGTTGCATTGGATTCTTGGCCATATTTAAAGCACTTATGTTGTCATACATAATAGGAATGTTATCTGAGACAATAACAATGTCTTCCAATTACATCTTGATCCATAGAAGTTATGCACAACAAGAAGCTGCAATAACTTATTCAGCGTCAGTAGTAGATAGAGCAACTAAATTTTGCTTTTTTGAACCCCAAGATATTAAGGATGAGCCAAGAAAATGTTCCATTCCTTAAGTACTTTTTATATCTACTAAATATCCAGCATAGTCAGCATCAACATAATGCACAAAGTAAAAACTATCTCTCGATGGATAGTATAGGACCAGGTCTCTTGTCCCCTTCAGATACCTAAGAATTCTTTTTGAAGCTTTTCGATGGGACTCCTTTGGGCTTGATTGAAATCTAGCATACATTCCTACACTGAAATCAATGTCAGGCCTACTGGTAGTGATATAGAAAGGATCCAATAATCCCTCTATACATTGTCTCATTCACTAAAGGACCTAACTCATCATTGTCTATTTTTGAGCTAGTATAAATTGGGGTGTCAATTGGCTTGGCATTTCCCATGTTATACTTCTTCAGTAGCTCCTTGATGTACTTTTTCTGAAGAATCATTGTCCCTTTAGAAGTTTTCTTAATTTTTAGACCTAGAAAGAGTCTCAATTCACCCATTTTAGTCATTTCAAATTCACTCCCCATTTTTTTAGAAAATTCTTCACATAGGGATTCAAAAGTAGTTCCAAAGATTATGTTATCAAAATATATCTGAACAATTAATAAACTTCTACCTTTGGTATTTAAGAATAGAGTATTATCTATTTTCCCTTTTTGAAGCTATTTTCCATGAGAAACTTTGAGAGTCTCTCATACCAGGCCCTTGGTGCTTGCTTCAAACTATAAAGAGATTTGTCCAATTTAAGTACATGATGAGGAAAATCTACTTCTTCAAAACCTAGAGGCTGTATAACATATACTTCTTTCAAATTTCCATTCAAGAAGGCACTCTTGACATCCATTTGAAACAGTTTGAATCCCATGTATACAACAAATGCAACAAGAATTTTGATTGCCTCTATTTTTGTTGCAGGGGTAAATATCTCATCATAGTCAATTACTTCTTCCTTGTTATAACCTTGAACAACCCACCTTGCCTTATTTCTGTTGATAGTTCCATTTTTATCTTGCTTATTCTTGTACACCCATTTGGTCCCAATGATTGTTCTATCAACAAAACTAGGGACCAAATGCCAAAATTTTATTCTTTCAAATTGCTAAAGATTTTCTTGAATTGCATTAATCCAATCAGTATCTTTCAGAGCCTCTTTTATATTCTTGAGCTTAATTTGGGATAAAAAGGCTCAAAATGCCATATCATTCCTGGCTTGAACTCTTGTTTCAACTTTAGTTTCTAAGGGTGTAGTTAGGTTCTCAAGGGGATGAGAGGATTTGTAACTCCAATCTTGCCTTTTGAGATTGATACCACTGGGATCAGGTCCCTGTGAATTGTGATTGTTTTTCTTTGGTTGTTCTTCTAGTGGAGTTAGAATTTGTGGCTGAGATCCTGGATCATCATCACTGTCGTCACTCTTATTAGCATCATTAATCCCTTAGTCATCATATTCAGTAATAACATCCCTTTGAACTGGAATGAGCTCTTCATCTTCTGAACTTTAACCATCTAAAGTGTTTATTTGACTTGATGACTCATTAAAGATCACATGAATACTTTATTCAACACACAAAGTTCTTTTATTAAACACTCGGTAAGCCTTGATAGTTGAGGAGTAGCCTGCAAACATTACTTCATCACTCTAGGAATCAAATTTTCCCAATTTTCTCTTCCCATTGTTTAGCACAAAACATTTACATCCAAAAGTTCTAAAGTAGTCTATCCTAGGTTTTCTATTGAATACTAGCTCATATGGAGTTTTATTCAGAAGTGATCTAATCAAACACCTTCTAGTCACATAACAAGTAGTATTCATTGCTTCAACCTAGAAACTCTTTGGAAGAGCACTATCAATTCACATAATCCTAGCAATCTCTATGAGAGTTCTATTTTTCCTTTCAACAACTCCATTTTTTTGTGGAGTTCTAGGAGCATAAAAGTTTTGACTTATTCCACGCTTAGCACAAAATTCATCAATGTAAGAATTTTCAAATTCAGTCCCATGATCAGACCTAAATTTAATAATTTTGCAATTTAGCCTAACTTGAAATTTCTTGGCAAAATCCACAAGAACCCCATATGTTTCATCTTTGGTTCTTATAAACATTGTCCAGGTGAACTTGGAATAGTCATCTACAATAACAAACACATATTTGTTCCTGACACGACCCAAAATCGGGCCATCTCTTAGGGGCACCTCAATCCCACATGAACCAGAGGTCGCCCTGATAACCAAACCCAACATCATCACATTCATCACGAGGGTTGGGTGAATCCCAACCATGTAACAAGATAGATAAAACAATACTAAAAGTCATAACTTAACAATGTCTAACCATTTCATAAATATCAACACACTAGACAATATACCTAAGTCCACAGTCATAAAAAATACCTCTATACAGAGCAAAGTGTAGAAAGGTATATTTTGGGACAAGCCCCCGACAATAGCCAAACAAAGTCAAAATAAGACTAAGTCTAAAGATAGAAGACCAAGAATATATGTCTTCCTACATAAGAAATCTCACCATACCGTAGTCAATGCACGAACCGCTTCGACCACCTAATCACTGCACAGGAAGAGAAGATGATGCTCCGGCCGTAATGTTGCTTGGGGACATAGCATCCGGAGATGATTAGAAGTTGGAACGCTAGCATATAACTCAATTATAAGGATAAAATAGTATCATTAATTAACAGCAAGTTAATATATCATATTCAATCATATCCACACACTTATCCTTACATTTAGCTATATCCCATGATAATCAAGAAATCAAGGGTCAACAACATTCTTGAGTATTCATTTTTTAGAGATGAAGTAGGGGATTCCGACCCTCCATACTTATAGATTCAAGCATTTCTATTAGGCATAGGGCTTTAACCATATTCACACATTTATTAGATAAGGACATTAACCAAATACAATATCATTCAAACAAGGGACTCTAACCTTAATCCGTTTCATTCGGCGAGGTACATAACCCTCAAGATATCTCATTATGCAAGGGACTTTAACCTCGACCAATTTCATTGGGCAAGGGAATCCAACCTCAAGCTATTTCATAAGGCAAGGGACTTCAACCTCGAGCCATTTAGTAAGGCAAGGGACTTTAACCTCAAGCCATCATAACTATCATTATCTGACATTAGGACTTTAACCCTTGTCCTATGCATCAACATTCATTCCATGCAATACTTAAGGACCTTAACCATTTAACTAATTCAACACTATACATGACCCTATGGTCCTTATGGGAGCCTTCATTGCTCAACCATTTCAATAGGCCATTGCCTTCATTCCATCTATCATACAATTCAAGTTATGGTCATCAAGACCCTCACAAAATATTCACATTTCATTAATAATCTTATACCACATTCTCACCACACTTTGTTCAACATACAATTCAAATACATTATCATGGTTAGGGACTTCAACCCCTTATTAGACAACTAACCCAACATGGTCATCAATTATACAATACATAGCTAACAATAATCTCATAACATCATCTATCAATCATTTATACTTATTGGTCCATTGCCCTAGTTCAACACATCACCACATATGACTAGACAATTCACTTAGTCATTTTCACAATCACCTTATGTGCATACGTTTGACAAGGCTATTTTCAAGGTAAAACTCGTATAGATTTGGGTTACTCTAGGCCCTTATGTTAAACCACATATAACAAGCACCCATATGTGAAAATCACCATCAGTGACATGTATAAATATAAGTCTAAGCAAGAATCAACATTATTCATCATTAGGCAACAAAACCCTTTTCATTTAATTTCAAAATCACCATGTACACTTACTAATCCAAATGTGAAATACATGGGTTTATAGTTATTTAAAAAGGGGAAGAGTTACATGGCTTAGACAAGTTGATTCACCAAGAGTCTGGACTTCACTTTTCCTCTTGAGATCACCCTTGAAACCCTAGACTCCAATTCTTCAAAGATGAGTTTGAGAGAGTGTTTTAGATGTTTGATCCACTGAAAAGCGTGTTTAATGGGGGACCTTAAATGCTTATATAGTGAAGGTACTTAGGGTTTAAGGCATAGGAAATGCCTACAAGGCCTTTAGTTAAAAGTTGTAAAATGAACCTGTGCAGGGGTAAGACTCACCTTATAAACCATACCCTAGAGTATGAGTGGTACCCTGACTCGTACCCTAGGCTTTTCCTAGGTCACCTACACTATTAAGGGTACGATCAAACACCCTTGTGTCATATACAAATGGTACGACTCAACCCCTAACTCGTATACACCACCCGTACCCAAAACAGTCCACTCAAGCTAGGACTTCCCTCTATACGATCATATTGGGTACGACTCGTATACTTAGGGTACGATTGAGGAGGAGGGTCACTTGTATAGTGGACAATATACTATCCTCTTAGGCTTATCAAGGTATGAGAGAGGAGGGGAGAGTCGTATCCAATGGGTACAACATATTCCCCTAGTCCTGCCTACCCAGTGACATCAATTGGAGAATTTGTTTCAATGGTTCAAAGTCTAGGAGTTTCAATTCTCCCCCACTTGGATCATTCATCCGTGAATAACGCTTAGGGAAAGAAATAAACATAAGTTTACACATTATCACATATCAATACAACCCTTGAAATAGTTAGAATGATCATACAACAAGGGTACACCACACATCATACTCATCATCAATCAATCATTCACTTCATCGACTTTGGGACTTAAACTTATTATTTATCAACCCTCTTTACAATCAAATAGTGGACTACATATTGGGGACTAAGCTTTACCTTTTTACCAAATCATATCACTCCTTTCATGGGAGATACTTTCAAGAATACCTAATTGCCAAAACTAAACTCTGGGTCCCTACACCGCACATCTACATAGGACTTTTGGCGACTTTGAGCGGTTTTCAATCTATCACGAATCACTTTTAACTTCTCTAAGGCTTGGTGAACTAAATCGGGGCCAAGCAACATACCCTCACCAACATCATACCACTTAATGGGAGACAGCCATCTCCTACCATATAATGCCTCAAAAGGGTCCATGCAAATACTAAAGTGGTAACTATTATTATAGGCAAGCTCAACCAAAGGCAAGTGGTCATACGAACTCTCACCATAATCAATCACACAAGCCCGAAACATATCCTCCAATATTTGGATGGTTCTTTTTGCTTGCCTATCTGTTTGCGGGTGCAAAGAGGTACTAAGGCATACTCTAGTACCAAAACCCCTTTGGAACAACTTTAAAAAATGGGATGAAAATTGAGGACCATGGTTCGAGATAGTAGAAATTAGAGCACCATGCAACTTAACGATCTCCAAAAGATACAACTTAGCATAATTTTTCGTCGAGTAATTAGTCCTTAGGGAAAAAAATGAGTGACCTTGGTCATTCTATCAACAATGACCCAAATAGAATCACATTGATTCTGAGATTTAGGAAAACTGGTAATGAAATCCATATTAATTGCCGCCCACTTCCATTCGGGAAGCACAATTTCTTGGTATAACCCACCGAGCCTCATATGCTCAACTTTCACTTGTTGACACACCATACACTTGGCCACATAGCTAGCCACATCAAATTTCATATTGCTCCACCAATAGAAATCTCAAAGATCATGATCCATCTTGGTGGCACTAGGATGTTTATCATATCAAGATTCATGAGCCTCGGCCATGACCCTTTCCCTCAGTCCATCAATTTCGAGAACACATAGTCATCCCTGGTATCTCAAGATACTATCATCACCAATCACAAAGTTTGCAACTTTATATTGAACCACATTACTCTTAATCTTCATCAAGTCAGGGTCCAATTCTTGCTTCTCCTTTATCTCAACAACAAGAGATGACTGAGATACCAGATGCTCGAATGCACCACCATCCTCAGAGTTCGCAAGTCTAACTCCAAGATTATCTAAACGGTGAATGTAGTTCACCAATTCTCGCTTATCCTCATCTACATAGGCCAAACATCCAATGAATAATATACTAAGAGCATCGGCGACTATATTTGCCTTACCGGGATGGTGATAAAGACTCGTATCATAGTCTTTTAACAACTCAAGCCACGTAGTTTGTCGGAGATTTAACTCCTTTTGGGTAAACTTATATTGGAGACTCTTATGATTGGGAAAAATATCGACATGAACCCCATAAAGATAATACCACCAAATCTATAATGTAAAAACTAATAACTCTAAGTCATGAGTAGGGTAGTCTTCTCATGAACTTTCAATTGACTAGAAGCATAGACCACCACCCTACCATGTTGCATTAACACACAATCGAGACTATCACGAGAAGTGTCAAAATATACCATAAAACCATCACTACCCTCGGGCAAGGTTAAAACTTGAGCTGAAGTCAACTTATCTTTCAACTTCTCAAAACTACCCTAACACGTATCCGACCACAAGAACTTGACCTTCTTTTGGGTCAAATTAGTCAATAGGGTAGCTATAGTTGAGAAACTCTCTACAAATCTTATTTAATAACCGGCTAGACCAGAGAAGCCCCGAATATTGGTTGGAGTGTAGGTCTAGACCATTTCTTAACTGCTGCAAATTTTTGGGAATCTACCATGATCCATTCACTAGAGATAATATGACCAGGAAAAGCTATGGCTTTCAACCAAAACTCACACTTGGAGAACTTGGAATACAAATGATGATCCCTCAAAGTTTCCAACACAGCATAGAGGTGATCAACATGATCCGCCACACTCTTACAATAGACTAAGATATCATCAATAAAAACAATGACAAATATGTCTAAGAATGGACGGAAGACCCTATTCCATCAAGTCCATGAATGCTGCCGGGGCATTCGTCAACCGAAAAGACATGACAAGATACTTATAGTAACCATACCGGGTTCTAAAGACAGTCTTAGGGATATTCACATCCCTAATATTAAGCTCAGGATAACCCGATCTAAGATTAATCTTAGAGAAACACTTCGCACCTTGAAGTTTATCAAACAAATCATCGATCCTAAGAAGTGGATATTTATTCTTTACGGTCACTTTGTTTAACTGACGGTAATCAATGCACATATGAAGGGAACCATTCTTCTAGTGCACGAATAACATGGGAGTAACCCACGGAGACACACTAGGGCAGATGAAACCTTTATCTAAGAGGTTTTTCAATTTCTTCTTAAGTTTTTTTAGCTCTGCCAAAGCCATTTTATAATGAGGAATAGAAATCGAACGAGTTGTTGGAACAAGATTAATCCTAACATCAATTTCCCTATCAGGAGAAACACTGGGAAGATCATCAAGAAACACCTCAGGAAACTCATTAACCACGGGAATGGATTCTAGAGAAGGCTCTCCTGAGTTAGAATGTTTAACTCATACCAAATGATACAAACACCCTTTTGAAATCAACTTTTGTGCTTTGGGATAAGAAATTAACTTCCCCTTAGGCACTAGGGAACTACCTTCCCATACAATGACCGTATCATTAAGTAATTCAAATATAGCCCTACGGGTCCAACAATCTAAGGAAACATAGCAAGAGTGCAACCAATCCATCCCCAGAATGACATCAAAATCAACCATGTCCAACTCTATCAAGTCTAGAAGAGTATCCCTACCACCAATTGATATCACACATCCCTTATAGACCCTTCTAACAATCCTAGGGTCTTCGTTTGGGGTGGAAATAGAAAAAGGAATGACAGAATCTCGAGACCACAATTAAGATGCACAACCACATTTGGGGTCACATAAGAAAGAGTAGATTCTGGATCAAGAAACAATGCATATCACGGGAGAAAATTCTTAACATACCCGTGACAACATCAGGAGATGCCTCATAATCCTTGCTAGTAGCAAGTGCATATAAGCAGTTCCGACCAGTGCTCGTGCTAGAAACAAAAATAGAGGCAAACAGAGTACCCTTTGGTTCTTGAGTAGAGGGAGGAGCAATAGAGGCCCTATTGCCTCAAGAAGCTGCCAGAGAGTGGAAATCACACTGCATGTGCCCAATCTGACCACAATGGAAACATCTATTCATCCCATTCTCACCCTGACCACGATGACTCTAACCACAGAATCTGCAAGGAAGGTGGGGTGGAGCTGACTGGGCACCATTAGCCTGGAATTAGGAACCCTTTTCCCAAGACCCACCACCAAACTAAGACCAGCGATCACCCAAAAACTTTAGGTAAGGAGAGAAAACACTATCCGAGGAGAAAGAACTCGAACTCCCCCACTTCCTGCATGGACACTTGCCACCATCACCACCACTATTATCAAAAGACCTAAATTTCTTTCCTTGCCTCTCACTATGATCAACTTGGTTCTTTTTCTCTACTTCTACTTGTTGCATATACACAATCAATCTAGAAATAACCATGTTCCTAATAAACAAGTCCTCCTTGATCTCAAGGTTTAACTCACAGGACAATCCCGAAACAAACTTACGCATTCTAGCCCTTATAATAGAAACCATCTCGGGAGCATACCTTGACAATTGATGAAATATCAAGACATACTCTTGATAGAACATCCTCCCTTGCTTCAAGTTCACAAACTCTTTTTCCTTTTCCTCCTTCAACTCTTGAGGAAAGAAATAGTCTAACAAAGATGCTGAGAAATCCTCCCATATGATAGGACTAGCATCAACACCTCTAGACAACTCTTACCCTTTGTACCATTGGTACGCTACATCCTTCAATTGGTAGGAAGCAAACTCAACGGCCTCAATCTCTGAAGCATGCATGATTTGAAAGATATTCTCTATTTCATCAACGAAGCCTTGAGGATCTTCCTCAACCTTCTACTGAAGAATAAAGGAGGGCTCAACCTCATAAATTTGCCAATTCTTGTGGCCTCAGAAGAAATGGTAGTCGGAGCACCACGCTCTAATTGAGAGGCTACCTATTGAGTTAAGAGGTTGATAGAGTGAAAAAACATAACATTAGTAACATCCTTTTGACATAACAGAATAGGAGGGTCACTCTCATAGTCGGGGTTAGTGGGGACAGGTGGAACCCCATGAAGATAGTCAGATACCAAATCCCTAGTCGGGTTTGAAATCTAAAAGTTTGACGAGCTTCATCCTTAGGGCCCTAAGTTGGGGAAGAAGTGTTTTCCTAAACCTCAGATCTCTTTGGAGGCAAGATCTGAAAGATAGCTAATACAAAATAGAGGAATCCAAGACCTTAGACTCTATAGCTTGAGATTGAAACACAAGAAAGGGAAACATTTCCTAAAATGTCTCATAGCTCCTCTTTTATAAGTGTGGCACACTTTACACCCATAAAAGAGACTCTACTCAACACGATATTGTGGACACCCAATTGACTATGAACCTGAATTTGATACCAACTTGGTACGACTCAAAATCGGGCTATGTAATAGGGTAACCTCATGCCCGCATGAACCAGAGGTCGCCCCAATAACCTAACCTAACTATCATTATATCTATCATAAGGGTTGGGTGAATCCTAACCATATAACACGATAGCAGAAACAATAATAGAAGTCATAACTTAACAATGTATAACCCTTTCATAAATATAAACACACTAACCAATATACCCAAGTCTATAGTCATCCATAATACCTCTATACAGACCATAGTTTAGAAAGGTATATGTCAGAAAAAGCCCCCAACAATAGCCAAATCAAGTCAAAATAAGACTATGTCTAAAGATAAAAGACAAACAATGCATATCTTCCAAAATAAGGAAGATTACCACTCCATAGTCAATGCACAAACAACTTCTATCGCCTAATCACTGCACAGGAAGAGAATATAATGCTCAACCCCTATGTCACGTGGGGGCATAACATTCGAAGATGGTTAGCAGTTGGAATGCTAGCATGTAACTTAAGGATAAGGATAAAATAACATCATTAGTCAACAAAAAGTCAATATATCACATTCAATCATATCCACTCACTTATCCTTACATATAGGTATATCACATGCTAATCAAGAAATCAAGGCTCAATAATATTCTTGAACATTCATTCGTTAGACATGAAGTAGGGGGCTCCGACCCTTCACAATTATGGATTCAAACATTTCTTATTAGGGATAGGACTTTAACCATATTTACACATTCATTAGCTAAGGACTTTAACCACGTAGACAATCATTCAAATAAAGGACTCTAACAGTAAACCATTTCATTTGGTGAGGTACATTAACCTTAAGAGATCTCTTTATGCAAGGGACTTTAACCTCGAGCAATAATATTGGAAAAGGGACTCCAACCTCAAGCCATTTTATAAGGCAAGGGACTTCAACCTTGAGCCATTTCGTAAGGCAAGGGACTTTAACCTCAAGCCATCACAACTATCATTAGTTTTTATTGGGGATTTAATCTTTTGGCCATGCATCAACATTCATTCCATACAACACTTAAGGACTTTAACCATTAAACTAATTCAACACTATACATGAACCCATGGTCCTTATGGGAGCTTTCATTGCTCAGCCATTTCAATAGGCATTGTCGTAATTCAATCCATCATATAGTTTAAGTTATGTTCATTAAAACCCTCACAATCTATTTACATTTCATTATCCATCTTATACCACATTCTCACCACACTTGGTTCAATACACAATTCAAATACATTATCATGTTTAGGGACTTCAACCCTCTTATTAGATAATTAACCCAACATGGTCATAAATTATACAATATATAGCTAATAATACTTTCAAGACATTATTTATCAATCATTCATACATATTGGGACATTGACTTAGTTCAACACATCAGCACATGTGACTAGAAAATTCACTTAGTCATTTTCATAAAAACTTTATGTGCATACCTTTGTCAAGTCTATTTTCATGGTAGAAATCATAAATATGAGGGTTACTCAAGACCCTTATGTTAAACCACATATAACAAGCATCCACGTATGAAAATCACCATTAATGATATGTATAAACATAAGTCTAAGTAAGAATCAACATTATTCATCATTAGGCAACAAAACTATTTTTATTTGATTTCAAAAGCACCATATACACTTACTAATCCAAGTGTGAAATACATGGGAATAGAGTTATTTAACAATGGGAAGAGTTACATGCCTTAGACAACATGATTCACCAAGATTCTTGTATTTATTTTTCCACTTGAAGATCACCCTTGATACCATAGCCTTCAATTCTTCAAAGATAAGTTTGAGAAAGCTTTTTGGATATTTGATCCACTCAAAAGTGTGTTTAAGGGGTCCCTTATATACTTATATAGTGAATGGACTTAGGGTTTAAGTCATGGTAAATGACCATAAGGACCTTAGTTAAAAGCTGTAAAATGAACCCGTGCAGGGGTATGACTCACCTTACGAATTGTACCCTAGGGTATGAGTGGTACTCTGACACATACCCTAGGATTCTCCTGGGTCACCTACACTAGTAAGGGTATGATAACACACCCTTGAGTCATATACAAAGTGTATGACTCAACCTCTAACTCGTATACTCCACTCATACCCAAAATAGTTCACTCAAGCTAGGACTTCTCTCTATACAATCATGTTGGGTATGACTCACATACTTAGGGTATGATTGAGGAGGAGGGTCACTCATATAGTGACAGTATACTATCCTCCTAGGATGCTCAAAGTATAAGAGGGAAGGGGAGAGTGGATACAACTTGTATCCAAGGGGTACGACTTATTCCCCATGATGTACCCACCAGTGACATCAAATGGAGAATTTCTTTCAATGGTTCAAATTCTAGGTATTTCACTTCCCTCCTCTACTTTAGACTTTGATAGGTCTGTATAAATCCATGTGAATTATTTCACAAAGTCTGGAATTACTTACTTGCTTCTTCAATTTGAAGGAGGATCCAGTCTATTTACCTATAACATAAGCATCATAGACTTTGCTGTCTGGAAATTTTAGCTTTGGCAAGCCACGGACTAGGTCCCCTGAAATCTGCTTGTTTAATAAGGAGGAACTCACATGCCCTAATCTTCTTTTCCAAAAATTAGCATCTTTACCTTTTTCACTTAAACAAGTTAATTCCCCATCAACCACAGAATCTTGATCAGCTACATACATGTTCTTGATCCTTTTGGATTTGAGAATAATCTTTCTAAATTTTATGCTTGATGAGAATTTTACCTCATTTCCTTTATCACAAATTTGAGATATACTTAGAAGCCCGTACTTAGCCCATTCACATAATACACATCTTCTATTGTATGATGATGTAATTTTCCAATATTTCCAACACCTTGGATGTAGCCCTTTTTTTCATTTCCAAAAGACACACCTCCCCCTTGAAGTTCCTTGAGAGATAAAAAATAATAAACCCTCCCAGTCATGTCTCTAGAACAACCACTATCGATAAACCAGTATTGGTTGTCATCCCCCTTTTCTACCATATTTCTTCTCCATCTTTAGTAGTGGCCATTAGAGTGTTATAGGTTTTTGAGATTATTTTCTTCTAACCATGTTTTAGCATGAAACCATCTCCATCCTCCTTGTTTTAATCAGATTTATTTTTCGAGTCTTCCCATGCAGCCAACACCTTCTTTATTATACAACTAGCTGCATCTTTTTCTTTTGATTATTCAAGATTTTGATCATTCTTTTTTCTAAGCTGACCACCCATTTTTATATCTCTAACAATCCTCATTGCAAGAAGTGCAACATCATTGTATTTTTTACCTAGGATAGACTCTAGAGTCTTCAAGGTTAGGAATCTCGCTCTTTTTGCTTCCTTTCTTTCCACCACTAGTTCAGTTAAAGCAACCATGTTGATCTGAATATTGCAGGTGTGAACTTTTTAGAGTGATCCTGCTCTGATATCAATTGTTAGAACCCTTGGGAGTTTCACCACACAGTGAAGGACCAGGTCCCTCTAAGTCAGTCATAAGCGATAGAACATAAAGAAACTATGAGGTGCTAGAAAAACAAAAGCAGTGCAAGATAGTAAACATACAAGAATTTTACGTGGAAACCCAGGAAGGGAAAAATCATGACTTTCCCTCACAAGAACCTTAACAAATCCACTATAATCAACCTCCCGATTACAGTCTTGATTTCAGACTACCTCTAGTCTCTTTTTCCTTGTAATAACTCTACTACAAGCTCATCTTAGCAACTCTACCAAGGACTCTCTACGCTGATTAACTCTAATCAGCCTCACACTTAAGCAACTCTACCTAAGCACTCTCTACCCAAAGAGAAAAACACTACCATCAAACCATGAGTAATTTAATTACAAATCAGTACTAACTCAGGAACAATTTCAATTTAAGCTCAGATAAATAGCTGAGAACTTAAGCACAGGAGTTTTGCTTCTGTCTCTTTTTTTCTCTTAAATTTGAAAAACCTCATTTGATGAAGAAACATCTCTTTTCTTTTATAGATGAGTGATGATTAGGGCTGAAATATCATTGCACCAGCTATCCTAATCAGTACAAAATAGCACCTGCAAGTTTGTTACACAAGAGGAGAAAACTGTGTAGACAACGCGTGCCAACTGTACTATTCCTTGCATATCCAGGGACCAGGTCCCTTGCAGTTTAGCTGCTCATCATTAAAACTACATATATCATGAAGTCTCAGACTCTTGTTGCTATCTAATTCACTTCTAAGTTGGCTAGTGTCATAACAGGCTGGTTATTCTAGGTGGTCATGGCTAGGCTAAGACTATAAAGGTATCCCTAAATTTGGTATACGAGGCTTGTCCATTCAGAGGGTATTGGGAGCTGGTGGTTCTTATTAACTCTGATCTCATTTCCATTCCTCTTGATATTTCTCTTTGGAGGCATATTTTGTAAATGTGTAGAAAGTGAGTTAGAAAAAAGTTTTTATTAGAGCTCATACTCTATCACACGATATGAGCATAAAAGAAGTGAAACTTTTCCTAAAATATCTCATAGACTCTCACTCATTAGTGTGGCTCGCTTTATATCTATGAATAAGACTCTATTTGATGTGACTTTTTGGTATCATAGGACACTTTAAACCTATTTCTTCAATACCAAGTTTGTTATGACACGAGACTATCCCTAGTCATAAACGATGTTTAGAATCACAAGTGACCTTAAGCTAACCCATGACCTAGAAAAACACTAAGAATATAGATAATAACTGATAAACACCCTTATGAAGAAACTGAACTAAAAATGATATAAATATTCAAAGAAATCCTATCATCAATAACCACATCTTAGATTACAAGCTGAATATGTAACTATAAGTCTTAAAAGCCTCTACTAATATAAGTTGTTTGGACAAACCCCCAGCTAACGGTAACTTCCTGAAAAGTGGGAAAAACAGAGACAAAATAAATGAAATACTGGCTTCGATCCTTGCATGATAAGGACTTATAAAATCTGCAGCTAGTAATAGTATAAGAGATAGTACTAGGCACGATTTGGATGCTGAGCGTCAAAACCTATATTATATGACAATACAACACAAAAGAAGGTATGTGGTTATTACTTTATACTAAGTACGTGAGATAGGAAATTAGTGATAAAAGTAGAAAATGGTACATGTAACATGATAACTAGAGTAAGTTCAAATAATGAACATATGTTGTAAAATGAACTGAATAACTAAATACAAGGTCATGCAAGAATATGAAGCTAAACTGTATACTGTGGACTATAGGAGCTACTAATAACTTAGATACCCCAATATAAGCTAATTGGGATCTAACCTATAGCCCCAGCTAGAAGGGTTTTTAGTACCTTATTAATGGTATGGACACTAACTGACATGGATCCACTAAACTAATGTCCAAAATGACTAAGGTGTCAACCCTAGCCTCGTGGTTTACTTTTTAGAACAAATTGTGGCACTGTAGTTATTGGACTTTGGGACCTCTTCTAAAGGTCTCAACCTAGCTGGAGAATGAGCCTTTATTCCCCCGTCTGCTCAGTGCTAAGTTCTACTCCGAACTCAAAGACACTAATAATTGCAAATCTCAATGATTTTAATAATCTAAAGACTAAAATACATGTACTATCTAAAAGCATTCAAAACACTTAAACTAGGGAATATGGAATCCAAAAGCCTATGCATAAAACCGTAGGTCATCCGATGTTCATAACCTGCAATCTCTAAGGTATGCAACTATTATGTCAATTTTATAAACTGGACAAATTTAAGGAATTTAAATAATGCGATAACAATGAATTTACCAATATCCATAAACCCTAAATAGCAAAAGAGAACTAAACTAGAGATTTGGGTTAACTTCAAGACTCAATGGGTGGAAGGGACATATTTATGAAATCCCACATACCTGGAGATGAGAACCCTAAAGAATTCTTTAGAGTTGGATGCCTGAGGAAGATGAACCACTAGCCTTGTTAAAAAATTGCCTCTTTTCTCTTTGGAAACCAAGTATCAGATGTTATTCTGATATTAGGGATTACGGTAATATTAACCCTAATAATGATCCTTGAGATACCAAAAATAATGTAGTTTTAATGTTAACAAAGTGGGAAAGACTGATACACCCCTAAAACTATCATAACTAGAAACTTTTTGGAGGGACATATGAGACCTTTCCATGATTGTGGGACCAACCTATGATCGTGGGTTACAATCATGGTTGGGATCTATATGAGAGCTCTATGAACTTATTTAGATGGTTCTTTGTATGATTTTAGGATCTGCCTATAGCCGTACCATGGTTTTTAGGTTTGTTTTTTACATAAAAAAATATCTTTGGTACTCATGATCGTGCCTGGGATGGTTTCAAAGAACTATCATGGCTACCTCTTGTGGTATGAGGGTAAATTTTGTAAACTTCATATGTTGGGGTTGTCTTGATTAGATGAGACCATCTAAAGGTCGTACAATGCAACCACAGTCATGGTGTGGCTCGTGGTATCTCACTGAAGCGCAGTGCTTTACTGAAAAGCCATAACTTTTTATTCCAATATCGGATTAAGGTGAAACTAGATTTGATGGAAATATAACTCAAATGTCTATCATTTGGTGGGTTTGGAAATCAAAGTTGCAACAGAATTTGAAAGTTATGCTCATTTGAAGCTGATCACTACTTTAAGAATCAATCGGTGAGGAAGGTTTTTGCTTGGTTAAGGGATAGGGGGTTCTTGTGGCCTTAGTACATGGAAAAATCCCCTATTATACTTCTAAAACTTGATTATTAACCCTACATGTACCTGAAACATGGTTCTATCCTAGGCTTGGATTTTTTGGGGCGTTACACAATGACCAATAAAGTTAACACACAACCCAAAACATATCCTACAATAGTTGAATAGTCTTCTTCAAATGACAGTCTGTTTGTGGGTGAAATATTGTACTATCTCCAATGGAGTACCAACTTCTCACTACATGGAACTCCAAAAGCGTACTATAAACTGAGTACCTCGATCTAAAATGATGGAAATGGTCACACTATATAACTTAACTATCTCCTGATTGTAGATCTTTTCCAATCTCTCCACATTGTAGATAACCTTTATTATAATGAAATAACCTAATTTGGTCAATCTATCTATAATGTCCCAAAGGGCGTCAGACTTCCCCGACATTTCAGGAAAACCAATCATGGAGTCCATAGTGATACATTCTTACTTCCACTTAGTTATAGGCATTCTCTGAGTCAAACCACCTACTCTACGTTGTTCATACTTCAATTTCTATCAATTCAAATGCTTAGACATGAACTCCACGATTCCCCTCTTCATCCTAAACCTAAGATTATGCCGCTTTAAATCATGATACATCTTTGATGCAATTAAATGAATTAAATACCTCAAATTATCAGTCTTATCCATGATCAAATTTGTCAATCATCCACTTTAGTAGAACAAATCCAACAGTTAACCGTAAACACACCATCTAAATTAATAACCATATCCTTTGTTTCACCCATCAACCCCTTATCTCAGATAATGCATAACTTCCCATCTTTCAACTGCCTATCTCAAATCTACTCCAGCAATAAGGGCTTTTCCTCAACATAAGTAAGAAATCTACCTGACCCAAAAGTATCATGTTGGAAAAAACTATTTCCAAACTTTGAACATCCATGGACAAAGGTCTCTTCTCAGTCACTATCAAGGCTACCTATGCTCACTATTTGTTTACTCAAGGCATCCGTCACAACATTGGTATTTACCGGATCATATCATAATCCTTCAATAATTCTAAACACCTATTCTTTAACAAATTCAATTCTTTCTTATAGAAGATGTACCAAAGACTACAATGATTGGGGACGACCTCAAAATGAATCCCATACAAGTAATGCCTCCATAACTTCAATACAATTACTAACACTGCCAACTCCAAATAATGAGTAGGGTTGTTTGTCTCATGGGTCTTTAAATACCTCAAAGTATAAGATATCTCCATAAATTTAAACATTAACACACCACCAAGGCAAACTCTTGAAGCATTACAAACCGCAAAACTATTGCACTTCACAGTTAAGGTCAAAAAGCACCAAAGTCAACAAATTCTTGATCTTTTGAAAGCTCTCGTCACACTTATCATACCACTAAAAGGCATTATTTTTCAGAGTCAATCTAGTAAAAAAAGTTACAATAGCATAAAATCCGGCGTGAACTGCCTATAATACCTAACTAATAAAATAATAAATCATGGTTAGGTGAAGTAGGCCTAGAAAAATTCCAAACTGCCTCAACCTTTGATGGATTGGCCATAATATCTTCCTTACACATTATGTCCCAAAAATGCTGAGACTAAGAAAAGACTCATACTTTGAGAACTTGCATATGAATTTTCATCCGTTGACTTCTGGAGCACAATCCTTAACTATTTAACATAACCCACCTCACTCGAGGAATAAACCAAGATATTCTTGATAAAAACAATTAGGAATGAATCAAGATAAGGATAAAACACTCTAATCATCAATTATATAAACACCGATGGGGCATTAGTCAACCCAAAAGGCATAACCCAAAAATCATACTGACCATATTGAGTCTTAAAAGAAGTCTTAGGAATATTTAAAGCCTTAATCCTCATTTGATAGTGCCCTACCCCACAGTCAATTTTTGAAAACACCTAAGCACCCTAAAGCAAATTAAATAATTCATCAATGAAAAGAAAATAATACTTATTCTTGATGGTCACTTTTTTTAACTATTGATAATAGATACACATATAGATAGACCCATACTTATTTTTCACAAACAATATAGAAGCACCCATAGACAAGACACTCAATCTAATGAACCTCTTGCTCAACTGATCCTACTAGTCCTTCAAACCTTTAACTATATTAGAGACATCTTATAAAGAGGAATAAAGATTGGCTTAGTTCCTAACTCCAAATCAATACCAAAATTGATATCCCTTTTAGAAGAAACACCCGGATGATCTCCAGGAATTATGTCCATAAACTCCCTAACTACTCTTACTAGCTTCATAGAAGGAGTGACAATTCTAGTAACTCAAATATATGCCAAATATGAAAGATACCTCTTCTAAACTAACCACATAGAATAGAGGAAGAAAATAACTCTTTTAGGATACAAACCATAGTTACCCCTCCTCTTTAACCTTGGATTACCAATATAAACAAAGTAATTATCTTGGCATGACTATCCAAGATATCATAATACAAAAAAGAAAATCCATACCCAAAATCACATCAAAATTTATCATATGTAGAATAAACAAGTCTACCCAAGTATCATACCTAAACAGAGCCACAATAGAGTAGCAGTACACCTAATCGACCACTAAAGAATCAACCACTAGTGTAAAAACATAAATAGACACAATAATATACTCACACATAATATCAAGAATTGATCCAAAATAAGTAGACACATTAAAGAATGTATAACCAAAATCAAATAACACTAAAGTTCATCTTTTGGATACTTAGATGATTCATATAATAACTACATATAAAAACTCCACTTTGGCATACCCCGAAAGTGCAACACTAAGCCCTATCACCTCCTATCTGCACTACTCCTCAATAAGAAATAGTGCATCTCTACATCACTAAGATCCTCCTTGACCCCTATCTAAGAGTGCTAGTTCTCTAACCAATGCCTATAAACACTACTATTGACCTCTATCTCTAAGTCTTTAATAATAAATCTTGAGATTCTCTAGACTACCACACTCATAGCAGGACTTAGGTACTACTAATCATTTAGAAGGACCTGGATACCCACCATGGCAACAAAAACCTAAAAACCTCTAATATAAATCCTGAAAAGTCTATCATAGACCCTAGGAACCTACTTTTAAATGTCCACCCTTAAATATATGCATGATTGTATATACTAGATTACTATGCTAAGGTAAAAAAGAACCACTGCTTTAAAATATCGCACTACAAAACTCACCTAAAGTATGGGGCCTCTCATTCTTCAGATCCCTATACTAATCATAATGAATAACCTCAAATTTCTTAAATTCCTTCAATACTCTCTAAAAAGTATCCCTAGATTAGGCTATAGAAAATATTGCAACTCTTATCTTGAGGTTAAATCTCTAACAAAGTTCTAGATCCTCTCGGTCTTATTTAGTAAAATCACAGTGGCATGATGTGATAAATCAATAAACTCAGTATTATACTTAAGCATTGAGATAATATATTGAGATGAGTGCCTCAAAATAATGATTATATTGTTCGCTCAAGCTATGGGGTACAAATCTGCCAAGGAAAACCTATGAAAATATAGTGCGAGTCTTCAGAGGAGAACCCACAAGCCTGTATTTAATATATAAGATCCACCATTGCTTAGTAGGTCACTTATCTACAAAGTCATATAATCTACCCCATAGGACACAACTAACCTCATGCTTTGAAATATCTTATGGAAAATAACTAGAAAATCATATGAATTCTTACTGTAGCCACCCTAAAATTAGGGTGGATTTATTATTTTGAACTTCTTAAATCTCCTATACTCTTTTCCAAAACTAAATGCCATAAGCACACTTGTGGAACCTACTCTGAACAAAGTTAGACAATCATATCAGGTGTTGGTTGAGCTACTAGATACTATACTATTAAAATATACTAATGATCTAGGTTCTAGTCTCTCACTTTAACTTATGAATATGAAGTACCTACCAAGCCTTCATCCAAATCAAAACTCTCTAAACATGAATTAAAGTATCTTGAAGCATTGAAATAATAAAAGCACAAGGTGAAGCCTTATCTTGGCCTACATCATCAACCAAAATCTAAATTTAATCTACACATACTCAACATTAGGAGTTCCTAACCTAATAAGAATTTGAGCGAATGCTTGAGAACTATGCCTACCATGACCTCTACCTAAGCTACTACCACGTCCCTTGCCCAATCTATATCTCCTAGCCCAAGTCCTTAATATCTTTGAGAGAATATGATAAAAGTTGATAATAACTAGTGAATCTAATCCTTACATGATAATAAAGAAGAATGATACATTTTCTAAAGTCCTATAGCCTCATAAAGATTTATAATAAACATCATTGCATAGATCTATAAGACTCTACTAGACTCCATTTATACTTGGAAGACTAATGAACCTAGGGATCTAATACAAACTTGGCACGACTCAAACTAGATAATGATAATTCCTATTACACCAACCGCAATAGGTAAGCCTAACCCAACCCAACTCGTACAACCAAATCAATAAAAAAATAAACAAAAGCAAAAGAAATAGTGTCAAAACCCAAAAATGTTCAAAACTAACTAAAATAAAAGAATATGACATTCTCAAATACCCAAGGCCTTGAATTCAAATATATAAGCCTCTATGATTACAAAAGAAATTGAACATAATCAAGTAAATGTCAAAAATATGGAAGAAAGATACAATAATAATCGAGAGATGTAGTAGTCTTTGGGATCAATAGTCTCTACCTTATAAATATCTAAAAAAATATCATTAAGAAATCACATATCAATGTTTGAGGACTATCGGCTTAGTACCTGCACATAAGATACCAAAAATAAACAAGTGTGATTTTCAACCATATGTACTCAACAACATCCTTGACAAACAATAATTCATAATCGTGGAAAGAAATACCCCAATCAACTATCCAATATAACCATGTCTACCTATACTCAGAAAATCAATTGTTAGTCTAAAAGATAGTACACTACTAAAGCAATAATATAGTTCTAGACCACTACTTCATAATCTAGTGTGAGATCAACAACCATATTTCATAATACTCAATAATAACAACGCAAATTATATGGAAATAATAGGATGAATACAATATGATACAATAAATAATAGTATACACCACTGCACTATTTATCTAGATAATACCCATGGGGGGATCACAAGTTCTATTTACCCACCAAGATTAATTTTTATCAGGCATGTCAACTAATTAATCCTTTCAAAACCATTTACCATCAGGCATGCAAGAAAAAATTTAGTAAATTTCACTCAAAATACTTTGTCATTGTCCATGAAAGTTATAAATTAATAACATCCAGTACAATACTTTTTAACCGAGCATGCAAGGTAGTTCAAGTCAATCCTTCTTAAAATATTAGTTTCATAGTTCCATGATATAAATATGAGTGAGTATACATGAAATATGATAATAATAAACAACATAACATATAAAATCTAGGTTCACAAGGACATACTCAACTCAAGATGGACATGTACTGAATGCCCTAAAGACTCGTGAGTACCAACTTACAACCTTACTTCCTTATAAATAACTATGATAGTAATGAAGCTTTGACATATATATATATATATGTAAATAATAATGATGATAAAAGTCTAACATAGAGATATGCCTAAATTATGTATGCATGACTTGTTCATTGAGGCCACAACTGTTGAGCAATAAAACATAGCTACACTTTATACATTAGTACATAAAGCATTTATAATATCAAAAAACTTAGTCTAGGTTCAGACATGTTATGCCTTACCCTTAACTACAACATAATACAAAAACATAATCTAAAGAATCGATAAGGCTTCATATCATGCTAGAGGTTACCAACCACAACTGAGTGTCTTGTCCTCTTACTAAGGAGGTATACTAGCTAGATTACTTTTGTACCTATAACACAAAACAAAGTGTCCCCAATGAGGAACATCTGATACAATCTGGATGAGCTCAAGACCCTTCACTAGAAGCCAAGCTCAGGAACTTTAAGTTCTCTAAGGAGTTTTCATGAAATGAGAGTTTCTTGAAGACATCATATCACCATTAAAAGGGTATTATGTATAGGTGGTTTCATCAATGATGGATTAAGGGACCTTAAAGGTGTCAAAGGAGTGTAAGACATGGCTAAACATCCCCATAGAGGGGACCTACACCAAAGGTGCACATAAGGTATACCTGAACTGATCAAGAAGGTCAAAATAGTGGCATCTACATGCTATCTGCACCCAAGGTGTATCCCATCTTCTCAAAGTGGGCAGATTTATGTTTTTGTTATAAATGGGTCATTTTTAGGCCTAAATGTGTAATAAATAGACTAGGGATATAAATAAAAAAACCTACATCACGTAGTTAGTTTTTTCTTGAATATTTATGAACATTCTCCTTTGAGAGAGTGAGTTGGTAGCTTTTGTTAAATCTTAGGATAAAAGCGCGTGATTTCAAGTATAATTAATTCCATCTTGGTCACCGTAGAGTTAGGTGCATTTGAAGATTGTACTAAGGGTCTTAGGTTCGTATATCTATTGTTTTTAGTTCAATTTCTTCTTATTTTTTTGTCTATCTTCCATCTATCTTTATTATATCTTTAGTTTATGTACTTAAATTCTAGTTTCTTTAATGTTCGTGTATCTTTTAGTATAAAAGAAACACTTAGAATCATTCTAATGATTCTAGTCTTGGGATAGGTATCAAGAAATTCAACAATCAACGAAAATAAAAAAAAACTTTTAGAAAAAATTTCCCATAAATAGTCTGAGTGTTGAGTCATTATTGAAGTTTCAATACTAGATTTAGATTTATCTAGTATTTTGAGTCAAAACTTGACCTTACCAGAGTGGTTTAAAGGTATTGAAGAGAAACCCACCATTGTTGTCTTGAAAATTAAAGAAAAGTGGAAATGGGTTTTTAGATCTACTAGTTTTGGTATGGAATTTAGAGATAGGGTTGGTAGTAATGTTTTCCTTATGTTGAAGGGAGCCTACGGTTAAAATTTATCACATTTGGAGCAAAGATGCAATAATTAGAAATTTGGTGTTCATAGTGTTCTTGAAGACCTTCATATCTTCAAAAGGCATATTCATTTCAAAAGTTGTTGCTTAATTCAAGAAAAAGAATGAAAAAACAAGAAAAAGTGTTAGTCTAATAGTATATTCAAAGGAACAAAGAATATTCCTAAGAGAGTGATAAAAGAGGCCTATAGAGAGGACAAATTCTGCATTTTCTCCAACTGTCCTGGGGTCCATCTGTGCCCAACATTTCCCCATTTACTCAAGAAGATCAGGCATAGGTCACCAAGTAAAAATATGCTTTCATCTAAGCCAAGATTCACCAGAAGATCCAAGGTGCGTCCAACCTGTGCCTGTATGCTCCAGAAGCATCTCAAGCTTTTCGAACTCACTTTTGCTTAAATTTAATCCATATAGTTTCATTTCTCTATTTGGAAAGTCATGTGTTGATTTTTAAATCACTCAACAACTGTATTGACCTTCCAGGTAATTTCCTCAATTTGCATGCATTTTCAGCATTTTAAGCTTTTTCATGGAGATTATAGGTCATTTACGACTTTCCAAAACTTTCGGTTCTATTATTAGATTGTTCTTTTCAATTTAGGCTCATTTCTCTATTTTGAAATTTTTTTAGTTTAGGATTTTGTCTCGGACCAAAACTCCTAGTAGATGACCTTAGATGAGAATTTTGATAGTGCCATCAACTGTGGAATGTTGATATTAGGCTAGAAGGACCCTTGGTTTAGGTCCCGAGGCTTCCAAACTCATTTTGGGCTACTGGGTAGATTATGTGAAAATGGAACTATTGGCGTGGGCCTTATACTTAGTCAAAATAATCTCAAATGAATGTTTTGATACTTCCATTGAGTCCAGAATGTCAATTTATGTGGTATCATATTTTATTTGAATGCACGGGGTTCCAAATAAACCCCGAGGAGCTTATCAAAGTTTTTTTTGACTCGAAAGAAATCTGGTGCATCAGGTTGCTAATGTAACTGCTTAAGCGATCATATGACCGCTTAAGAGATTATTGCATATGTGACATAGTATCATTGAAGTGACATTGACCATTTGGTCAATGACCATTTATTGATGATTTTTCCACTTAAAAGGTCTGGGAGTTGCTTAAGAGATACCCACCAATCTTGCTAGATTACTTTAATAATGCTGGAGCAGCATAGTGGCTATCGCCTAAAGCGAGAAGATAACTGCTTAAGCGGCACCTGGTGGTTTTAAATCCTCTTTTCCCCACCTAATTTTCTACCATTTCTTCCACTATTTTCACACCAAATTAAGAGATCAAAGAGAGGAAAAAGTGAGGTATCATCCATATAAGTTAAGGTAAGCTAGCCTAACTCTTATTGGTCATTTTCTATTAATTTCCATCCCAATTAATTATAAAATTCTTAGAAATTATGTCTTAAATTCCTAAAATTTAAGGGTTGATTTGAGATCTGATTTGTGCTTAATTTTTGAGCTTACATTCCTTGTCCTTCGAGGGACCTCGTGACGTATTTAATTTTGAATTCCTTTTGCAGGCTCTGCAGGCCCGTTCTTGATCCAAAATTCGATCCGATCCTTAATATAGAAATATCAGTTTTTTTAGTCCTAATGACATATAGATTACTATTTTGATAGTATGACAACATTTTGGGATCGTGGAGCAAAGAAGGAAGATTTATGGAAAATTCTAGGATTAAAGTTCGACATTGAGGTAGGCTTCTGTCTACTCTTATTTATGAGATGTTTTATTGTATATGTGCATATTAGATAGGAATTATAGGATGCGATATTGGATAGAACATCGTGATTTATCCTAGTTTATGAGTTTGGGGTCTATAAGGGTAATTGACCCGCAAGGTAAAATACTTATTACGCTTCTCGGATCCTATTATCCTAGGTTGCGATCATGTTAGGCATAGTTGAGACTAATGCACCCTTAGTATAGTATTTACTACAATAGTTGAAGGATTATGATGGGTTTTTAGGAATTATTATGATATAATTATGTCGAATATGTATTATTGGGCCTAAGGGTGTGATTATGATAAAGGTTGGATTCCAGGAAGTTGTTTATCCTCTTAAAGGATGTACTTGTAGTATATATACATTTAGATTATTCTAATCATATTGTTCGGATACTAGTGATGGAATGCATAGATTTGGTTCATCCATGCTCACTAAAAAGGTAAATAGTATTGCTCTAACTAAAAATATGGTTTTACTACTATTTTTTCTAAAAAAAGATTTATTCCCACTTTTTACTTTTAAAATAAATTTCTTCACAATGGGTATCGTACCATATTAAAGAATAACTTATGATCCTTTGACAACAAAAATGTTCTAGAGATTTGGACAAGATAGATTTTGGTCAACAATTTTAGTACTACTATTTACCTCGATTAAGAGAGATTCTGACCCTTTCTATACTTTTGTGATGATTTAGTTCCAGAATTTACCCCAGACAGTTGATTTACGGACTTACACTCTTTTAGCCACATTTCTATATCGTGCACTTATATATATATATATATATATATATATATATATATACATATACATATATACATGTAATACCTCGTATTTTCGTGTTGGAATTCTAACTGCTATTTCTACGCGTCTAAGCTCTAATCCAAGTGATTCTCACGTGAATATAATATGCATGATCATCATACTAGTCTATGGAGTAGTTTAGAGGTAAAAAATGTTCATAGAAATGCCCTAGAACAAAGTTGAGCTAAGATCAATTGATTCGTCCAAAGTTTGACATTAGATTCTACAAGGGTCTACTTCAAACGTGTATATCTCTTAATATACATAGAATTTTTCATCCTAACACATATAAAATTTTAGATAATTGAATTATCTTTCCAAAGATATCAATTTTACAAAAATTCGATACCCGAGCGAAAAGTTATGGCCATTTTAGTGGCTGAGCCAGTAGCACCATGCGATAAGCGTGCGATGCATGCTAATACTTTTCAGGTTCTGTTTCCGCATTTTTAAGGTCAAAAGTGGTATTTTTCAACCCCTATCCATCTATAACACGGGATTAAACTCCCATAACACCAAAATAAGTTTACTTTCTCTCAAAATCACCAAGAACATTCATTAAGGTTTCAACCTAAAAATCCAAATATCTCAAGATTCAACCGTAGGTTTTCAATAATTTTTCAAGATTCGGATTCTTCATTCTGAGGAATATGAGAAGGACCCATTAATCTCAAGAATAGCAATCCGAAGTTAAGAGTTCATCCAAAGCTTAAATTTCAAGGTATGTGGGGTTTGAACAAGAACACCCTTTCGTTCTTGTGCCCAAAACTTATTTTAGATTATAAATTACTGAATTTTTGATTATTTTCCATGAAATTCTAGTTGGGGTTTATACCCATGGTTGTTAATTACAATCTTATACGGTTCCCAATGATTTAGAAGTGTAATTGTATGACTAATTTCACATATTTATGCAAGTAATGTGATTTTTCAGTTTTTTCCAAGTGAGTTTAAGCATTATATAGCGATTCTTGATTTCTATGTTTTGACATTGTTGAAGTATTTTCAAGAATTATATTGAGTATGATGTTTTGCTATGATATTACATGAGTATGTTTATATTTCATGCTTATTGCTGAAATTTTCAGATTTTGAGTTGATTCATCAATATTTACATTATCAAGCATGAATCTTTTGGTGTTTTAATACGAGTTTGATATATGGGTCATTAACTCCTATTTAAAGATTGTTATTTTGAGAATGAGTTATTGAGGACTTCTAAAGAATTGCAAGAAGTATGTTTATATTTCCATTATTATGAGATCTTTAAAGCTTTGATGATGAGTCTATCAAGATTTCAGGATGGAGTTATTTTTTGAACCCAAGTAAGAAAACAAATTCACATTTGATTGATTTATCATAAAGGGGTAGCATATTGTCTCCCGATGAAAGTTATTGAATTGTTTATTGTGGATTTTCTTTAAAGTTCTGAGCTAAGTCCGGGAGTAGTATTTAGCACCGAGCGGAAAGTGTGGTACTTTCCTAGAACTACGTACCCCCATAGGATGTGAGCCTGAGGCTGATATAGTGATCACTAATGAACTAAAAAGTTAAGGTTCTATTAGATGGAAAGGATAGGATAGCTCTCCCCAACGTGGGTAAGACGTTGGACTCCATGTAACTCACATTGTTTATGTTGGTTAAGAGAAACTCCCAAAGTAGTCCCCCACTCTATCTAATATAAAGGTATATATTTTTTGAAAGCTATGATTCCAAGATTTCTAAGGTTCTCAAGTGTCAAAATCTTTAAGTTTTCAAATGTGTTCTTAGTTTTCATGAGATTAAAGTGTATATTCGGAAAGATGTTGTTTTAGGACATTATCTATACTACAAGCTTGAGAACAAAGAAAGAATGCAGATTTAGAATGAAGTGAAATGTCTCACAAGATTTATACTAAATATTTCATTATTCATGATTTATGCGATTTATATTTCATATATTTTTCAAGCTACGTGAGTCATTTATGTCAGCATGCATAATTTTATAAACTGTGATGATATTGAGATATTATTTTATATGTGCATTGCACCCCCATATACTCTGTACATCCTCAAAGTACTAATCCACATATACGTCTATGTGCTACATTGTCTCATAATGTAGGTACAAGTTTTAGTATGCACATCAGACTTAGACAGTTGCAGATTTTAGCCAGCAGATAATATGTCCTCCTGCTTTAGGGATTTAAGTTAGATGTCATAATATATTTTATTTCTTTATTTTTCTTATATATTGATTAGTGATAGTGAGGGTCGCGTCCTAGCTATCTATAGTCAGTATTAGTAGAGGCTTCATAGACAGTTAGTAAAGTCATTGTATTTATCTCAGTTTCTTTGTAAAAGTAGAGTTGTAATCATGTGAATTCATTTTTGTATTGATCAAATTCAGAAAAGATATATCTTTCTCTTAATTTGTTCAGATTTATCTATCTTATTCAGTTGCTTATGAGTTATGCCAGTAGAAGGGTTAGCTTAGGGTCACTTGTGACCCTAGGCACCATGTGACGTCTCGGGTGTCAACTTTAGGGCGTTACAAACTTGATATCAGAGCACAGAGTTCAAGTGTTCTAGGGTGTCTATGAAGCCATATCTAGTAGAGTCTTGCGGAATGGTACAGAGACGTCTGTACTTTTCTTTGAGAGGCTATAAGGCATTTAGGAAATGTTTTTATTCTTTCAAGTCTCAGATTGTGCTACACAAAAGGTCTCTAAGAAACTCATACAGATTCTCATCTTACTCTATTCAAGCCATTTTTGTCTTATTCCCAAGGTATCAGAAATAGTCAAGCTCAAATCCTTACTGCTAGAGCTATCTCAAACAATCTCCAAAAATAGTTATGGGATTATAAGAGAGCTAGAAAGTATCCTATCAGTTCTTTTGAGTTCCAAAGATTGAAGTGGTTTATCATGTTTGTAAAAATCATGCACTAAGCCCAAGTCAGATGTGCTTTCAGATTCCTTCTCAGAATCCATAATGATAATCTATACTTCTTTATCTATGTACTATTCTTGAGGTAACATGATTGGCAAGTTCTAATTTTCTCCCCTGATAATGTTCTCAGACTTGCTAGCAAGAAGTTTCAAAAGTTTCATAAAGCAGCTTGAGAGGAGCCTTTTAGTGTATTATAAGTCCCTCAAATTTAAAGTTATACCCTCATTCTTATGAGTCATTTAGTTAATACAGAGCAAGATGTGTATTCTTAGGTCATTAAATATTGTGTGTCAAGTTTCTATACCTTGTAATATGTAATCTTGTTGTCATGGTGTTTTTGAAACTCAAAGTCTAGTGAAGACGTATGGGGATCTTTCGATTCACTAGCATAGTTGCTTTGTTATTCATCTAATTTTCTTGTTCAAACACAAAATCAAAGTATAGTAAAACCGTGTGGGGATCTTTCGATTCACTAGCATAGTTTCTTTGTTATTTATCTTATTTTCTTATTTAAAACACAAAACCAAAGTCTAGTGAAGCCGTGTGAGACCTATTTCGATTCACTAGTAACTTGTTGATTATCTTGTTGTTCTTATGTTAGTTGAAAGTGTGGGTTTAGAAGTGTAGTGACAAGAAAGGTGGTAAGGGCAATTTGTTGAATATGTATAGCTGAATTTTTGCTTATGATTGAATTAGTAATGAAGTGATATACCCTTGTTTGTCAGTTTAGTGAAAGTTAGAGAAGGAGATTATTAGTTAAGGTGGATTGTTGTTTTCTTGAGGTAAGAAAAAAGTTACTGTGATAGAAAAGTATAGGTTTTGATGGAAGCACTTGGTGGATGATTGTTGTTAATTTAGGCTTTCCTGAGATTACAAGAGAAGGTTTAGTTGAAACTTATAAAGCTATGAAGAAGTTTAGATGTATAAGAAGGGTAAATAGTAATGAGGTGTAGAACAAGGAGGTGCTAGCGAATCATAATAAGATAAACCATAGGATTGTGATTGATCATTATTGTTATGAGGTTTTAGCGGACTAGTATTTTTGAATGTTTGGCATGAGAGAATAGTTGTTAAGATTGTGGTTAATCATATCTAGAATGAGATGCTAAGTTCGAATTGTAGATGATGAGAAAGGTGGGGATAACGATTGCTTGGTTAGTGATGCTAGTTATATGGAGGTGAACCAATAGGCTTGAAACAGTGAATGCAAAAATTTAAGTTAATTGATTTAAGATTAAGTATGATGTTGTAGGTATAAGGTAAAGGCGTGCCCAAGGTGATATGAGGTTGCATTAGTTTCTAAGTTTATTAAGTATTGTGTGTGGTTAGTAGTACCCTTGACTTTTAAGTGGAAAAAGCATAGTGTCTAGTACATGGTACTCTGGATAGCCAAGTTAAGGATGATATATGAAAGGGGGTTGTTCAAGAATGAATTTAGTAAGTTTGAAATATAGCTTATGCGTGGGAGTGTAGCATTTAAGTGTGGACAGTTAGAGCAAGGATATTCTGACTCACTCCTAGGAATGTGAGATAGATCCATAAGTTTAGAAGATGGCTTTAAATATAAGGGGGAGATAGTATAAGACTCTTTAATATCGGGGGAGTCAATAGTTTATCTAGGGTGAGTTTCAGATTTTTTGGAATTCGTTTAGGGCATTTTTAGAATTCAAAATAGGGACATCGTGCAATTAGCGTGCGACGCATGCTCTAGTCCAACCCTAATAGCATGCGATAGAGCATCCGGTGCACGCTCTATTCTGGTACTCCATAGCATGCGCCGCATGCTCTACATCATGCTTCCTTGTTTATCCAACTCCTATTTCAGCTATCTAAGGGACAATGTTTATATACTTCATGTGTATTTAAGTTCATTCTCAACTTTTAGTAAGTAAGTAATAGTTTCACTCTATGATTCGAGTTATCCCTCAAAAAAAATAAAAAAAATCTATGGACTCCAATCTTATGATTGAATAGCTCATGATAAGTATGAACTCATATTTCAGAGTATGACCAGTGTTAGAACTCATGATACTAGTAAGTTCGCATTATATCATGTATGTACTCAGATTAGATTTCTTTAATGAATCCATGCCTTTGATATTTTATTCCTCAGGCCTAGGATAAGTGTTAAAGTTATGTATTGTAGCCTTTTGTGCTTCAGGTTCTTATGTGTTAGACCTTCAGTGACCTCTTCCTATGTTAATATAGTGGTGATGATATTGGATAAGCAATGGTTTAGATGAGAAAGAGTTGTTGACCCTCATTAAGAAAGATTATTTATTCTTTTCTATCTAAGGCTAAAGTGTGAAGTAAGATTGAGGCCAAGTCTTTGATACATGTCATGATTAGTTAGAGATTGTGTGTATGTTCTTAAGAATAGTGCAAGAAAATTGTTGTTGATAAAGGTTTAGAGAATATGCGATGTATGCCTTTATGCGGTTTTTCCTTAAAGTTCATACGTTTTTTTATGATAGGCTTGAATGTCATGTTGGGTGTAAGTAGACGAATGAAATATGCGCTAGTAAATCAATAGTAAGTGTTTCGAGTTAGTCATTGAAGTGGTAAGGCATGTTATGCTGAGTGTGTGAACTCTAAAAAGATATGGAATATTGAACCTTGTGATTTAGACTAGTATTGTGGTTTGGCATGTTGTATCTTGTGATTTAGAGTTAGGCTTGACCTTGGTGAGAGGACTTAGTTTAGTTTAGACCTTTTAGAAATATTTATCAGTGCCCATGTGAGAATTATAAGTTGAATCAAGTGAGTGTGATATTTGAGGGGAATAGCATAGTCAAGGAAGCATTTGAGAAATGTTGCTAAACTTGAAAGTAAGAATTAGCATTTCTTAAGGCCTATAAATTCTACCCTAGCTAATGATTTATGGGTCTATGTTCCAGGCCACAGAGGGGTAGCAATGTTGTAATTCCTTATTCAGATCATGCCCAAAGTTCTTTACTCCCCAATTACATTAGAAATTTTTTAGAAAGGCGTTGAAGAAATACTTTATTTGGGTGTAAGCATCCAGTATGATTCAGTCTGTAAGTATCATGTGTATCATCTCAGCCTTTTTCTGATTTTTAAATCAAATCATTATCATTCGGGGATGAATAATCCCAAGAGGGGGATGTTGTAATACCCCGATTTTCATGTCATAAACCTCTCATCTTTTTCTCATGAGATCAGATCCAACGCAAAGTAATGGTTACTCATAAGTTGACACTCTCGTGTCTATCTTAGCCATATAGCTATTTTCATGAGAATTCATGCACTTGCAGATCAGTTCAGTGTCTCATTACATTTAAGATTCAGTGATTCAGTTTATATTAGTTGTACATGATAGCTTAAAGACTGAGATTCCTCTTTGTTTCAGCTTAATTATCCACATTCGAGGACGAATGTTTCCAAGGGTGAAATAATGTAATACCCCGTATTTTCGTGCTGGAATTCTAACCATCATTTCTACATGTCTAAGCTCTAAACCAAGTGATTCTCACGTGAATATAAGTTGCATGATCATTATCCTAGTCTATGGAGTAGTGTAGAGGTGAAAAATGTTCATAGCATTGCCATAGAAAAAAGTTGAGCTAAGATCAATTGATTCGTCCAAAGTTTGACATTCGATTCTACAAGGGTCTACTTCAAACGTGTATATCTATTAATATACATAGAATTTTTCATCCCAAGACCTATCAAGATGTACATAAATGAATTAGTTTTCCAACGATACCAATTTTGCAAAAATCCGATACCCGAGTGAAAACTTATGGCCATTTTAGTGGCTGAGGTAGTAGCACTATGCGATAAGCGTGCGACACATGCCATATCGCACACTAATAATATTTAGGTTCTGTTTCCACGTTTTTAAGGGCAAAAGTGGTATTTCCCAACCAGTATCCAACTATAACATGGGATTAAACTCCCATAACACTAAAATAAGTTTACTTTCTCTCAAAATCACCAAGAACATTCATTAGGGTTTCAACCTAAAAATCCAAATATCTAAAGATTCAACCGTAGGTTTTTGATAATTTTTTAAGATTCAGATTCCCCATTCCGAGGACTATGAGAAGCACCCATTAATCTCAAGAATAGCAATCTGAAGTTAAGAGTTCATCCAAAGCTTAAATTTCAAGGTATGTGGAGTTTGAACAAGAACACCCTCTCGTTCTTGTGCCCAAAACTTATTTTAGGTTATAAATTACTGAATTTTGATTATTTTTCATGAAATTCTAGTTGGGGTTTATACCCATGGATGTTAATTACAAGCTTATAAGGTTCCCAATGATTTAGAAGTGTAATTGTATGACTAATTTCACATATTTATGCAAGTAATGTGATTTTCCAAATTTTTCTAAGTGAGTTTAAGCATTATATTGTGATTCTTGATTTCTATATTTAGTATTTTCAAGAAATATATTGAGTATGATGTTTCTCTATGATATTGCATGAGTATGTTTATATTTTCATGCTTATTGCTGAAATTTTCAGATTTTGAGTTGATTCATCAATATTTACATTATCAAGCATGAATCTTTTGGTGTTTCAATACGAGTTTGATATATGGGTCATTAATCCCTATTTAAAGATTGTTATTTTGAGAATGAGTTATTGAGGACTTCTAAAAAATTGCAAGAAGTATGTTAATATTTCCATTATTATGAGATTTTTAAAGCTTTGATGATGAGTCTATCAATATTTCAGGAAAGAGTTGTTTTTTGAACCCAAGTAAGAAAACAAATCCACATTTGTTTGATTTTTGATAAATGGGTAGCATATTGGCTCCCGATGCAAATTGTTGAATTGTTTATTGTGGATTTTCTTTAAAGTTCTGAGCTATGTCCGGGAGTAGTATTTAGCACCGAGCGGGAAGTGTGGTACTTTCCTAGAACTACGTGCCCCCATAGGATGTGAGCCTGAGGCTGATATAGTGATCACTAATGAACTGAAAAGTTAAGGTTCTATTTGATGGCAAGGATACGACAGCTCTCCCCAACGTAGGTAAGACGTTGGACTGCATGTATCTCACATAATTTATGTCGGTTAAGAGAAACTCCCAAAGTAGTCCCCCACTCTATCTAAGATAAAAGTATATATTTTTCGAAAGCTATGATTCCAAGATTTCAAAGGTTCTCAAGTGTCAAAATCTTTAAGTTTTCAAAGGAGTTCTTAGTTTTCATGAGATTAAAGTGTATATTCAGAAAGATGTTGTTTTAAGATATTATCTATACTACAAGTTTGAGAACAAAGAAAGAATGCAGATTTAGAATGAAGTGAAATGACTCACGAGATTTATACTAAATTTTTAATTATTCAGGATTTATGAGATTTATATTTTAGATATTTTTCAAGCTATGTGAGTCATTTATGTCAGCATGCATAATTTTATAAACTGTGATGATATTGAGATATTATTTTATATGTGCATTGCACCCCCATATACGCAGTACATCCTCAAAGTACTGATCCACATATACGTCTATGTGCTACATTGTCTCATAATGTAGGTACAAGTTTTAGTATGCACATCAGACTCAGACAGTTGCAGATTTCAGCCAGCAGATGATATGTCCTCCAACTTCAGGGATTTAAGTTAGAAGTTATTATATATTTTATTTCTTTATTTTTCTTATATATTGATTAGTGATAGTTGGGGTCGCGTCCTAGCTATCTATAGTCAGTATTAGTAGAGGCTTTATAGACAATCAGTAGAGTAATTGTATTTATCTCAGTTTCTTTGTAAAATCAGAGTTGTAATCATGTGAATTCACTTTTGTATTGATCAGATTCAGAAAAGATATATCTTCTGCTTACTTTGTTCAGATTTATCTATATTATTCAGTTTCTTATGAGTTATGCCAGTAGAATGGTTAGCTTGGGGTCACTTGTGACCCTAGGCACCGTGTGACGTCTCGGGACCCAATTTTGGGGCGTTACAATACAGTTCTGTGTTACGACATAAGATTTGATGAAATATGTGTAATGTGTGTTTTTATGTGATTTGACTAGTTTACCCACCCATAGTTTCATTGTGGTATTTTTGAGGTGTGGGGGTGATTTTCATGGTTCACGATTCAGTTTGGTTCCTTTTAATCAATATTGAGGTTTTTAGAGGCTTCGAGAGCCTTATTATGGACTTCCTTGAATATCTTTGGATCCATGTGATGGAAGGATGAACGTACTGTGCTAGTCGATCTATAATATTGATTTTAGAGTGGTATCTTTTTTGGTGTGTTTTTACGACTTTTAAATCTCATTTCGATCCTCAATTTGAAAATTTTTTATTTTGGATTTTCAAGGTCAACTTTGTGAAAATGATGTCTTTTCAAAAATATGATGTCACTATTGAGTTTGAAACATCGAATTTAGTATGGTTAGATAGTTTGTTTAGGTATATCGAATTTTGAATGGATTTCGAGGCCTTGGAGGAAACTTGGAAAACTTCCAAATTTCTAGTTTATATCTGGTGTGCCGACGATCGCCAGACTAGGACATGATCGTGACTAGTGCGATCACCATGACCCTAGTGCAATCACAAGTGGATTGTCCAGGTTGAGGATAGTGCGATTGCACACCCCTGGTCGCGATACCGATATCTTAGCACTTGGATTGGGTATAAATTGAGTCATTTTCCATGATTTTGGCATTACACAGCTTGTCACTTTAGAGATAATCCCTAAATATTGTGAGAGCTTAAAAATGGAGCATGTGGGTTCTTGGGAAGCTAGATGAACATCTATTTCTTGATTCTCTTATAGATTTAAGGTTAGAATTCACCCTTTTCTTAGTTGTATTTCTAGATTAATTTCTCAATACCTCAAAACCTTAGGGCTTGATTTCTAAATCCCAATTTCACTCATTTTCACTTGAATAATATTCCTAAACCTATTGTTTCTAGTTTTTCTCAATTTCAACTTTAAAACAACCTGACTCCTAATTTTGAAATGGATTTCAAAGGTTTTATCCCTTAAAGTTTAAAAATGGATTTTCTTTGATTTGAACCATATTTTAACTCAATTTGACTTAGGGTTTTAGCTGTAGATTTCTAAAACACGGGAAGCACGTTTTTGAAATAATTTTTTGATTTTCCCTTCTTTTTAAAAACCCATTTCGTGGGTTCATTTTGACCCAAACCAAAAATAGGTAATATGGGCATTGTTAACTCTCTTTGATGAATATATTATATATTTCTTAATTTTAGTTGATTCTGGGATCATTCGTGAGAATTAAGGTCGTGGGTTAAAGTATTGCAGACCGATCTTTAGCCATGAGGTAGGTTATGGATTAACTCTTTCAGACTGTACTGGGTAGTTAATTGGTAAACAAAATACATGTTAAGGGGATGGAAACTAATCATGAAATTATCTATCTTAATGTGTTATATCCGTGTGGGGGATAATATGTGATAAAATTGTTGGTTTTGAGATATGATGTGATTTATGTGACCGTGTGGGGTCCTATATGATGTTGATAGCCTTAAATACATATGACTAATTGTATTGTGTTGTTAAAATGCCTAATATGGTTCCATTGGTGTATTATGTTATATTCATACTTTATTTGGCATATGAATTATGTAGAATTTCATGGATAGTGGAAATAATGAGTGGATATTGATTCACGGGGCTGTGGAATATATCATTGTGGATGGTTGTGGAAATATATCATATGGTTGGTTGTGGAAATAGATCATGTGGTTGGTTGTGTAAATACTAATTATGATTGCTTATGAGCAATACATTCTCATATCATACTCATTCATGAAACATTGGTACCACTGTGGTAACATAAAAAAAATACTGGCAACACCTTTCTAAAACCTTTCCCGAGGGATGTGTTGGGAAGAAAATATTGTGAAATCTTTTAAAATCCTCCCCTATGGATGTGCTAGGTAAGACATATGATATATGGATTGCATATAGGTTGACGAACCCTCCATGGTTCATACGTCTGGAGACTTGCCTCCATAGGTGTATATCGAGGTTCTATGACAACCTTGTGCATCATCATCATCATAATTCGTCTTGTGTTTACTTCATTATGGCTAGGATGTGATTGTACTTCTACTTTGACTTATTACCTATATAATTATTCTATCTTGTTATACTTGTACTCAATAATCCTCTATGTATATTGTCCTTTCTTGTTTTACTTATATGTCGTAGATTGTATACATGTGGTCTTTTTTATGTTTTTTTTTCAATGTATGTTATATATTAGAACTGTTAGTACAAGAGGTATGGGCTACTGTTGTAGGATATTATTTGATTACTGTGATGTGCCCTTAGTGTATGTTTGTATGTTTTATTTTCTACATTGTTCTGTCGGCCTATGATATCTACTGAGTACAAGTGGAATGTACTCACTCCTACTATACCCTTTCAAGTTTGGGTGCGCCCCACATTGCTTGACTCAGTCTATTGTTGGAGTTTTCAAGGTAGTAGATGATTCTTAGGCATCCAGATGTCTTCTACTATCTTTCTCTATCATTAGACTCTTTCTTTACTAGTTCTTAGAGATAGAGTTATGTCTATTGGATTTTTTTATGTATTTTATTTGGATTTAATTTTTACTAGATACCGTCGTGTGTTGTTGACATCAAGTTTTGGGAGTTATGGCTGTATTAATTGATTATATTCTTTTTGTAGTTATTATGCTTATATGGTTCGGCTTTATTCTAGAAGCCTTACCTTGGGGGCATTTATGTCTTTTTCCTTTGTGTATCAGTTTGGGTGATAGTCTTATTTATCAAGGTATGCCATGACAAATGCCATCATGACCCTTAAATTTTGGATCATGACAAATCTGTATTAGAGCAACCAGGTTCATTGGTCTTAATGATGTAAGAATGGGATGTCTAATAGAGTCTTATGGGTTAATACGTAGGCGTCCATATCTATATTCGAGAGGCTATAGAACGTCTTTAGGAAATTTCTCTTATTTTATTCCTTATTGTGTAAGTTTTTTCATACCTTGTGTTCTATGTTATGTTTCACTCTTTCTATGTAGATGGTGTTGACTAGGTCCCGAGAGAGTAAAGATGCAGAGCATTCACCCATAGGATGAGCCTCGAATCATGGATAGACTCAAGAGAGTAGATGAGCCATTGGATCAGTCACATATAGGAGGAGTGCTAGGGGACTATCCCCTGAGCCTCATGTTGAAAAGGTTAGAGGTGTGAGTTATACTCCAGTTTCTAAAAGTTTGTCTGCCCTAGTTTTGGAGGGGTTGTTGGTGCATTTGCTTACCCGCTTAAAGGGTTCTCCGTTTATCATATTTGGTGTTCATCTAGTTTTGAGTGTTTATCCTCCAGTGGCACAACCTTATATTTGTGGTACTCCTCAAACTTCGAGAACTATTTTTGTTTTAGCGCCGACATCTGAGTATGGTGTTTTGGGATCAGAATTTAGCTTTCATTTATGTTTCCTCCTCAGATAAGATCTCAGCCTTCCATATTCACCATGTCTTGTCTTATTTATAGTATAGTGATGTCTTTTGAGGATCAAAAGAGTTTTAGAAATTTACTCATTTAGGTCCTCCTAGATTCAGTGGTGCCGTGGGCAAGGATGCCTACGAGTTCTTGATTGATTGTCTGGAGAAGTTGCATATTTTGGGTTTGCTGAAGTTGTATTGAGTTCCTTATACTACTTATCAATTGAGAGATACTGCTAGAGATTAGTAGAGGTTACCTTTTTGTTGTAGAACTCTTGATTCTCTTGAGATAATATGGGATCAGTTTGCCGATGCATTTTTTGAGAGATTTATGCCTTATAATCTAAGGTATCAGATGAGAGATAAGTTAATCACCTGGAGCAAGGCTCCATGACTATTGAAGAGTATGAGGCACATTTCCATGCCTTATCTAGATATTTTTATTTTAGTATTTCCACTAAGTTTGAGAAGTTTCAGAAGTTTGTGAAGGGTTTAGATGTTTTCCTTCAGTTGGCTATATCTTAGGTGGTTGTATTTGGAGCATACTTTTAGACCATTACAGATCATTTAAGGATGATAAAGGACATTCTTAGATCATCTTATGCAGGCGCCAAGAAGGTGTGCTATTTTGGTGAGTTCAGAGGTCAGGCTTCTTGCGGTAGAGATTTTAGAGATCCTCATGGGTATCATGGTAGGCTAGTGTAGAAGGCCTTATAGAGTTTATGTGGTGGATCTTCTAGTTCAATAGTTCAGGATAGATGTCTTTGCCCAGTGGTACCTTCTCCTATCGAGTCAGGTCATAGAGGTTGCTTTGCGTGCGATGAGGCTGGACATTTGGCCAAGGACTATCTTGGTCTTGATTAAAGCTACTCCTATTTCAGCTGTAAGATGTAGGGGTTCTACTAAAGGTATGAGTGGCAGACGTAGTGGAGATTGTGGTGGTGGTCATCGGGCTACTCATCTTGTTGGTCTTAGTTAGTGTATGCTATACCTGCCATGCTAGAGGTGGAGGATTCTGATGTTGTGATCATAGGTATCATCCCTATTTATTTTAGATATGCATCTATGTTATTTGATCTCGGATCGACTTTCTCCTATGTGTCTACATATTTTTCTTTGGGTTTTGATTCTGTTAGTGAGCCTCTTTCCATACCTATTCGTGTATCTACCCTTATAGGAGATTCTTTAGTGGTGGATCAGGTGTACCAATCTTGTGTTGTGACTTTCTCTAGACGTGATACTTGGGTAGATTACTTGTGTTAGATATGGTTGATTTTAAAGTTATTTTGGGTATGGATTGGTTGGGTCTTTATCATGCTTCATAGATTATTATGCTAAGAACGTGACTTTAGCTTCATCGGGTAGGCCAAGGATAGCTTAAAAGGGTGCACTTCCTTCGTGTCCTAAGAGGGTTATATCTTATGTTTAGGCTCGTAGATTGGTTAAGAGGGGATGTTGATCTTATTTGGCTTATATCTGTGATACTAATGTTGTTTCACTTCCTTCTTTAGATTCTATTCATATTGTCGGTGAGTTTATGGATGTGTTCTCTATGAATTTACCTGGTATGCCTCTAGATCATGATATTGATTTTGTTATTGATGTTGAGCTGGGCACGAAGCCCATTTCTATTCCTTCTTATAGGATGGCCTGAGCAAATTTGAAGGAATTGAAGGATAAGTTGTAGAAGCTGTTGGATAAGGGATTTATCTGACCTAGTGTATCACCTTGGGGTGCACATATCTTATTTGTGAAGAAAATTGATGGGTCTATGCTTATGTATATTGATTATCGATTATTAAACAAGGTGACAGTTAAGAATAAGTATCCTCTTTCATATATTGATGATTTATTTAATCAACTTTAGGGTGCCACAGTGTTTTTGAAGATTAATTTAAGATTCGGTTATCACTAGTTTTAAATTAGATCTTCGAATATTCCGTAGATAGCTTTTTGGGTTCAATATGGTCATTATGAAATCTTGGTCATGCTCTTTGGATTGACTAATGCACCAGCCGCATTCATAGAGTTGATGAACCGAGTGTTCCACCTGTATCTCGACTTCTTCATCATTGTATTAATTGATAATATCTTGGTTTATTCCAAGAGTAAGGCTGAGCATAAGGTCATTTGTGTATTGTGCTTCATAAATTGATGGATGAGAGCATGTATGCCAAGTCTCCAAGTGTGAGTTTTGGTTGGAGTCTGTTTCTTTCTTGGATCAAGTGGTGACTAAGGAAGGTATTAAGGTTGATCCAGCCATGATTGCAGCGGTTTGTGATTGGGTTTGACCTACTTCACCCATTGGGATTCAAAATTTTGTTATCTTGGTAGGTTATTATCAATGTTTTGTTAAGGGTTTTTCATCCATTACAGCTCCGTTGACCAAGTTAAATAAAAAGAAGATTTCATTCCAGTAGTCCGATGCTTGTGAGGCAATCTTTCGAAAGATCAAGGATTTGTTGAATTCAGCTCCTATCTTGACTTTTCCCAAGAAGGGTGTAATACCCCGTATTCTTCCGAGTTCGGTTCAGCTCATAGTGCATGCATAAGAGGCTTAGAACCTGAAAATTTTTCTAGGTATTGGAGACTTAGTCTTATTATTGGCCTCTAAACGTCGATGCTTTTATTTTTGACCTTCCCAGCCTTAGAATGTGGATTTTAAGGTTGATTCATGATCGAGCGTGTCAAAGGTACATCTCGAATAAGTTTTGGAATTTTCGAACGAGCATAAGGGCATGTTTGGAATACCAAAATAGTAGCATCCCGCGATAAGCCCGCGATGCATTCTCCATTTCATTGATAAGGTAGCCCACGATATACCCCGCGGTGTACACTCTACTCCAGCGCTCTAGAGTTCCCGACACATGCTCCATCACATGGCCTCTTATTTTCTGAGATCAGTTTTTATTTTTAAAAGGGCAATTGGGTCTTTTCCCTACACACAAATGGTCCATAACACATGATTTAGTGTCCCAAAATCACAAATTGTCATCTTATTCACAAAATGCTCTCAAAAGAAGAGCATTCTCTCTCAAGAACAAACCCTAGCCTCCTCAAAAGAATCAAGGAAATTCATGCTTAATTTTTAAGAAAACTATCAAGAATCTTCACGAATTCTTCAATGAAGGTATGTGTGGTGTTCATCCATGGGCCTTTTTTACCCATGGAGTCCAAGAATCTATTTTCATAGTTAAAGTTATGATTTTTAAATGTTGTTATGAATTATCTACATGAAGCTATTATGAACAATGATTTCAAATTATGTTTACCATGTGTTTATGTTGGAATTTGTCCGTGACATATTTGAATGGTGATTTTCTCATGTTACATCCTTAAACTAGGATTTTAGTATTGCAATTATGTTAGATGCAGATGTTTTAACTATTCCCATGCTCAAGTCTATGAATTCCAAGTGTTTGATAAAATACCAAAGAGAATGATTTTGTAGAATGATTTCCCCATTATGGTTTTGAAGCTTTTACATGCCGTTATTGTTATTTGCAGTTAGTGTTGGGGATTATGAATACTCGTTACTTAGTTGTTTACATAGTTTCTTAGTATTCTCAGAATGGTTTCAGATAAATCATAAGCCTTGTCATTCATTTTGTATCATGTTAAGTTGTTGGCTCAGTTAAGCTCAGTTTAGTTCAGTAATCAGTATCTTTTAGTTGGGAGTAGGATTTAGCACTGAGCAAATACACGATGAATCCTTCCTCATTAGTTAGGCGAAGTCATTAGTAGTAGTCCCCACATTCCAAAAACACATAGCCAACATAGGTTATGAGGAGTCACCCGTCAGTTTAGGCTTGACTACCTCAAAGGGGTCACCCGTCAGTTTATGCTTGACTCCGCCTAGGGATCACTCATCAATTTTGGCTTCATACCCTGGTTCTTCAGTAGCTTATTGGATCCACACAACTAGTGTTAGTACCCGTGGCACGTTATTGACACCTTTCTAACTGGGCCCATTGGTTGGATCCTAATTAGCTCATATTGGGGCATGCCAGTTAGATGATACCTCCCACAGTCTCAGTCCAGTATTCAGTATAGATTTCCGTTCAGGTTTGTTTGAACATAGCTTAAAGATTTCCAATTATTCAGTTATCAGATTTTAGTATTTTATTTTATAGACTAATTCAGTATTATGTTATATGCTTGGTCATGCATCCTTAGCTGTTACAGCTTTTACGCGTATTATGTATTAGTTATCTCTCTTATTTAGTTAGACAGTATTTCATGTACATGAGCCTATACATTTTGGAGCAACCTCATCTTGCATACCAATACATTCAAAGTACTGATCACATACATTTTCTTTGCACTATGATGTCTTATATCATAGGTTTGGATCCTCAATTTCTTGACAACGCTTAGACAGATCCGGCTATCAACAACAGTAGTCATGGTGAATCCTCATCTATCGAGGACATAGTTATTTATTTTTGTAGTTCATCTTTTCATTCCAGTTAGATAGTTTTAGTTTGTTGGGGTATGCCCCATCAACTCTTTTCAGTCAATTAGAGGCTTTCAGACATTCAAACAGTTAGTTAGTTATCAGTCCTTTTAGTATGTTTCCAGACACTCAAATTTATGATTTATAGTATTTCAGTATTTAAAACCAGATGGCTTTACTTAGTAATTTATGCACATATTATTTATTATCAATTTTACTCAGTGCTCACAGCAGGTACCAACTCATGTGTTAGCTTGTGGTCACTTATGCCCGTAAGCACTGTTGTCGCAACTAGGGGGTGGCCTCGGATGTGAAAAAACTTGGCATCATAGCCTAAGGTTTTTAGAGAAGTCCTAGGAGTCTGAAAAGTTGTGTTAAGTAGAATCTTGTACATAGGTGTGATTCGTGCCACTTTTATGGACAAGAGGCCACAAGACGTTTTAGGAAAAGTTTCCCTTCTTTTAGTATTCATGTCGTATGAGTGAGCATGATCTCTATTTAAACTATATTTCTAATCCATCCTTTATTTCATTACAGAAAATGCCTCCCAGAAAGAATAACGGAAGAAGAAATAGAAATTAGCCTGTACCTCCGCTTGTTTAGGAAGATACCCTAAATGAGTATGTCTCTCATGCTGAATTTAGAGATGCATTCACTACCTTAGATCACTCAGTAGCAACTCAGAATAATCAGTAGGCTGCTGCCCCAGCCAATCCTGTCGCCAACACAGGTACAACTAGGATTTAGGACTTTACACAAATAAACCCTCCTTTGTTTTTGGGATCCAAGTCTGAGGAGGATCCATAGAAATTTCTTGATATGGTTCAAAAGGTGACTTATATTATGGATATTATGTCTAGTGAGAGTGCAGAGTTGGATACTTACTAGTTGTGGGATATAGCTCATATATGGTATAAGCAGTGGAAGGAGGATAGGGGTGTTGAGACAGGGGCTGTAGAGTGGAGGAGTTTGCCACAACCTTCTTAGAAAGATTCTTTCCCTTAGAGTTAACAAAAGCTAAGGTGCTGGAGGTTATTAATTTTAAGAAGGGTAATATGAGTGTGAAGGAGTATTGCTTAAATTACTCAGTTGGGGAGGTATGCTCCTTCGATGGTGGATGATAATACATCTAGAATAATTAAGTCTGTTTCTGGTGTAACTGATAGTGTGGTCAAAGAGTGTAGGACTGTGATGTTGATTAAGGAGATGGACATATCTAGGCTTATGTTCCATGCTCAGCAGATTGAGGAGAAGAACCTTAAGGAGAAAGAGAGGGAGAATAAGAGAGCCAGAACAGGTAGCTTTAGTTTTGCTCAACCAAAGTCAGAGGGTGGTAAACATTCTCAACTTTGAGAAAAATTTTCAGTCCCAACTCCATCTTCAGCTAGTGTGCCAGTGACAAAGTTTAGAAATGACAGTAGGGATAGGGCACCAGGCCCCAAGCCCCAAGCCCCAGGGTAGTGTGAACAGTGGTCGTACTAATCCTTTCTGCTAGAAATATGGTAGAAATCATCAGGGTGTGTGCAAAGCTGCTAGTGATGTGTGTTTTGGGTGTGGCAAGCCAGGACCCAGGGTTAGAGAGTGTCTAGTAGTTGCTCAGAGGGGTAGAAATGATCGCCAATAGGGTCAGACTAACTCTTCTACAGTGCCAGTAGGTCACCCGACTCAACAGGGTGCTACTTTCAGTGCCACCAGTGGACAGCGTCAGAATAGGCTTTATGCACTTCATTCCTGACAAGATCAGGAAAATTCTTCTAATATGGTTACTGGTACGTTGCAGGTCTTTCACCTCCATGTTTATTCTTTGTTAGACCCTGGAGATTCACTTTCTTTTGTAACCCCTATATAGATGTTAATTTAGGTGTCAGTCCCAAGTCTTTAGCAGGACCCTTCTTAGTGTCTACTCTAGTAGGTGTCTCTATTGTAGCCAGACAGGTATACACGAACTGTCTGGTCATAATATCCCAGAAATTCACCTCAGTTGACCTCATAGAGTTAGAGATGACTGATTTTGATGTCATTCTCGGCATGGATTAGCTCTACTTATGTTATACTTTAGTGGATTGCAGAAATAGAATCGTTCAGTTTCAGTTTCACAATGAACCAGTCATTGGATGGAGGGGTAGTACTATAGCGCTTGGGGGTCAAATTATTTCATACCTTAAGGCAAGAAAAAATAATTTCTAAAGGTTGAGTTTACCATCTTGTTCAAGTCAAAGACTCTAATTCTGAGACCCTAAGTCTCGAGTCAGTTTCAGTAGTGAGGGAATTTCCAAATGTGTTCCCTGAAGATATTCTCTGAGTTCATCCCGAAAGGGAAATTGACTTCAGAATAAATCTTCTTCCAGATACCCAGCCTATATCTATTTCTCCCTATAGAATGGCTCTAGTGGAGCTTAGAGAGTTAAAAGAATGGTTGAAAGATATCTTAGATAAGGGATTCATTAGGCCTAGTGTTTTCCCATGGGGAACTCTAGTTCTTTTCGTGCGTAAGAAAGATGGTTCTCTCAGAATATGCATCGATTACCGTCAGCTCAACCAAGTTAGAATCAAGAATAAATATCCACTCCACAGGATTGATGACTTTTTTGACCAACTTTAGGGTGCCAGTTATTTTTCTAAGATAGATCTCAGATTCGACTATTATCAACTTAGATTCAAAGAATATGACATTCCAAAAATAGCTTTCAAAACTCGGTATGGTCACTTTAAATTTCTAGTTATGTCTTTTGGACTAACGAATTTCCTAGCAGCTTTCATGGACTTGATAAATAGAGTGTTAAGCAGTACTTAGACATGTTCATCATAGTCTTCATGGATGATATTTTTGTTTACTCCCGTAGTGAAAATTACCATATAGACCATCTCAAAATTGTATTGTAGACTCTTAGAGTCCATTAGTTATTTGCCAAATTCAGTAAGTGCGAGTTTTGGCTAAGATCAGTAGCTTTCCTTGGCCATAATATTTTCATTGATCGCATTAGGGTTGACTCTTAAAAGACCAAAGTAGTGAGAAACTAGACCAGACCCATCTCTATGTTAGATATTAGAAGTTTCTTGAGTTTGGATGGCTATTCCCGATGGTTTGTTGAAGGGTTTTTGTTTATTGCATCTCCTATGTCCAAATTAACTTTCAAGAAAGTTAAGTTTCAGTGGTCTGATTCTTGTATGAAGAGTTTTCAGGAGTTGAAGATCCGACTCACCAGATCGTTCAGATGTGTTTGTTGTTTACTATGATACTTATAGAGTTGGCTTGGGTTGTTTTTTGATGTAGAGAGGTAAGGTCATAGCCTATGACTCTAGACAGCTTAAACCCCATGAAAAGAATTACCCTACCCATGATATTGAGTTGGCAGTTGTTGTGTCTTTCTTAAAGATTTTGAGGCATTATTTGTATGGGGTTCATGTTGATGTGTTCACAGATCCCAAAATCTTGCAGTATGTGTTTTCACAGAAAGATTTAAATCTTCGTCAGAGAAAGTGGTTAGAGTTGTTAAAAGATTATGATATGAGTGTTTTGTATCATCCGGCCAAGGCCAATGTAGTGGCAGATGCCCTTAGTAGATTGTTTATGGGTAGTGTTACTCATGTTGAGAATAATAAGAAGAGGTTAGTTTAGGAGGTTCATCAATTTGCTAGATTAGGTGTTCGGTTGGTTGATTCAGCTGAAGGTAGTGTATGGTTTCAAAATAGTTCAGAATCTTCTTTGGTTGTTGAAGTTAAGGTAAAGCAAGATAGGGATCCTAGTTTAGTTAAGTTGAAGGAATCAGTTAGAGATTAGAAGGTAGAGGCTTTCTCTCAAGGTGGAGATGGTGTGTTGCGATGTCAGTGTAGGTTGTGTGTGTCGTGTGTTGATGGGTTGAGACATCGAATCCTTGAATAAGCACATGGTGTGCATTATTCTATTCACCGAGGAGCCACTAAGATGTACCATGATTTGAGGGAAATATATTGGTGAAGTGGTATGAAGAGGGATATTGCTGAGTTTGTAGCTAAGTGTTCTAACTATCAGCAAGCTAAGGTTGAACACTATAGGCCTAGTAGTTCATTGCAGGAGTTTAGTATTCCCACCTGGAAGTAGGAAAAGGTGAACATGGATTTTGTGATGGGTTTTCCTCGTACGCTTCATCAACATGATTCCATATTGGTCATTGTAGAAAGAATGGTCAAATCAGCCCATTTCTTTCCAGTTCATACTTCCTATACATCCAAGGACTATGCCAAGATCTATATTAGAGATTTGGTTAGATTGCATGGAATCCCATTGTCTATCATTTTAGATAGAGATACTCAATTTACCTCTCACTTTTGGAAAGCTTTTCAGAAGGGTCTGGGTATCCAAGTTTTTCTCAGTACAGCCTTTCACCCTCAAATAGATGGTCAGGTAGAGAGGACCATTCAGACCCTAGAGGACATGTTGAGAACGTGTGTTATCGACTTTAAGGGGAGTTGGGATGATCACTTGCCTTTGATTGAGTTTGCCTACAATAACATTTATCACTCCAGTATTCAGATGTCTCTGTTTGAAGCTCTCTATAGGAGGAGATATAGATCTCCTATTTGTTGGTTGTAGGTAGGCGAGACTGCATTTATAGGTCCTGATTTAGTATTGGATGCATTGGAGAAATTTTAGTTAATCAGAGAGAGACTTAAGACCACCCAAAGTCGACAGAAATAGTATGCAGATGTGAGGAGAAGAGATCTTGAGTTTGATATTGGTGATTAAGTCTATTTGAAAATCTCTCCTATGAAGGGAGTGTAGAGATTTGCCATGAAAAGGAATCTTAATCCCCTATATGTTGTCCCTTACAGGATCTTAAGTCGTTATGGGAAGGTAGCATACGAGCTTGAGTTGCCTTCAGATTTGGCATCAGTGCATCCAATGTTCCATGTTTCTTTGCTAAAGAAATATGTTAGTGATCCATCCGTAGTTGTTCCTTTAGAAAGCACATACATTCAGGATAGCCTTTCGTATGAATAAATCCCAGTCGAGATCATAGATCATCAGATTCACTGTCTAAGGAACAAAAAAGTTCCCTTTGTTAAGGTTCTTTTGTGGAATCAGTCCGTAGAGGGAGCTACTTGGGAAGCAGAAAAGATATAAGAACCAAGTACCCCCACCTCTTCTCTGCAAACTCAGACTCAGGTTTAGGTTTCATTTTTTCCTCAGATTCTATCTTTTCCATTCTCAGTTCCAGCCATGTAATCATACTCATAATATTGCATGCATTCATGAATCTGTTAAGTCATGTATTATGTTTCAGACTCAGTAATGTTATCATGTTTTTAGTTATGCATGTTCATTATATAAACTTAGTTCCTCAATATTCTCAGCTTAATCAGTCTCATTCAAGGATGAATATTTCCAAGGGGGAGATATTGTAATACCCCTATTCTTTCTAGTTCAGTTCGGCTTATAGTGCATGGATAAGAGTCTTAGGACCTGAAAATTCAGCTAGGGTTGGAGACTTAATCTTATTTTTGTCCTCTAAACTTCGATGATTTTATTTTTGACCTTCCCGTCCTTAGAATATCGATTTTAAAGTTGATTCATGATCGGGGGTGTCAAAGGTACATCTTGGGCAAGTTTCAGAATTTTTGGATGAGCGTAAGGGCATATTTGGAACAACAAAACACTAGCAGCCTGCGATAAGCCCGCGATGAATGCTCCATTTCACCGCTAAGGTAGTCTAAAATATATCCCACGATGCACACTCCACTCTGACACTCTAGAGCCTACGGTGCATGCTGTATCGCGCGCCTCCTTATTTTCCAACATCTATTCTCATTTTTACAAGGGAAATTGGATATTTTCCCCTCACACAAATGGTCTATAATACGTGATTTAAGGTCCCAAAAGAACAAATTGTCATCTTATTCACAAAATCCTCGCAAAAGAAGAACATTGTCTGTTAAGAACAAACCCTAGCCTCCTCAAAAGAATCAATGAAATTCAAGCTTAATTTTCAAAAAACCATCAAGAATCTTCATGAATTCTTCAATTAAGGTATGTGTTATGTTAATCCATGGATCTTTTTCACCCATGGTGTCCAAGAATCCATTTTTAAGTTTAAATTTATGATTTTTAGATGTTGTTACGAATTATATACATGAAGCTATTATGTACTTTGATTTCAACTTATGTTTACTATATGTTTTTATTGGAATTTATCCGTGACATGTTTGACTGGTGATTTTCATATATTACATCCTTAAATCATGATTTTAGTATTGTAATTATGTTGGTAGCACATGTTTTAACTATTCCCATGCTCAAGTCTATGAATTCAAAGTGTTTGATAAAATACCAAAGAGAATAATTTTGTAGAATGATTTCCCCATTATGGTTTTTAAGATTTTACATGCATTTATTGTTATTTTCATTCAATGTCGGGGCTATGAACACCCGTTACTTAGCTGTTTACATAATTTCTCAATATCCTTAGAATGGTTTCAGATAAATCATAAGCCTTGTCATTCAGTTAGTATCATGTTCAGTTGTTGGCTCAGTTAAGCTCAGTTTAGTTTAGTAATTAGTGTCCTTCAGTTTAGAGTAGGATTTACCACCAAGCATATGCAAGACAGAGGCTTTCCCATCAGTTAGACAAAGTCGTTAGTAGTAGTCCCTATATTCCATAACCATGTAGCCATATTGGGTTATGAGGAGTCACCCGTTAGTTTAGGCTTGACTACCTCCCAGGGGTCACCCATCATTTTAGGATTGACTCCACCAAGGTATCACCCATCAGTTTAGGATTGATACCCTGGTTCTTTAGTATCTTAGTGGATCCACACAGCTAGTGTTAGTACCCGTGGTACGGTATTAACACCCTTTCAACTGGGCTCACACGTTAGACCCCAATTAACTTATATCATGGCATGTCGGTTAGATGATACCTCCCACACTCTTAGTTCGGTATTCAATTTAGTTTTTTTTGACCATAGCATATAGATTTCTAGTTATTCAGTTATCAAATTTCAGTATTTTAGTTTATAGACTATTTCAGTATTACGTTATATGCTTGGTCCTACATCCTCAAATTTTACACCTTTCACGCATATTATGCATTAGTTTTCTCATATGATTCAGTCAATCAGTATTTTATATACATGAGCCTATACATTTTAGCCTAACCTTATCTTGCATACTAGTACATTCGAAGTACTTATCGCATATATTTTTTTTGAGCTATGATATCTTATATCATAGGTTCGAAAGCTCAGTTTCCTAACCACGCTTAGACAGATACTCCTATCAGCATCAGTAGTCATGGTGAGTCCTCATCGATCAAGGACATGGTTATTTATTTAATTTATTTCAGTAGTTCAACTTTTCATTTCAGTTAGACAGTTAGAGTTACTTGGGGCCTATCCCATCAACTCTTTTCAGTCAGTTAGAGGCTTTCAAACATTTAGACAATTAGATAGTTCAGTTCTTTTATTAGTCTTTTTATTATGTTTTTAGATGCTTAGATTTATGGTTTACAGTATTTGTATTTAAAACCTTATGGCTTTACTCAGTCATTTCTGTACATGTTATTTATTATCAGTTTTACTCAGTGCTTACAACAGGTACCAGCTTATAGGTTAGCTTTTGGTCACTTGTGATCGTAAGCACCATTGTTGAGACTAGGGGGTAGCCTCGGGTCGTGAAAAAACTCATATGTCATCCCTATCGATGTGGGCCAGAGTTCAAATTGAGTTTAGGGAAATCCCAGTAAAATGGGGAAAACCTCAGTCCTGAGTCTAGAAAAATCCCATTTAGTAGGGCGAACCTTAATGAGGATGTTGAGTCCATAAGAGGGGTGTATGTAACACCCTAACTTAGGGTAAGAAGTCCCACATCTGTAAAACACAGGAGGGATGCTGGGTATATAAGTAAGCAAGCCTTACTCCCTAGTGACACATTTTAAAGCAGTGCGAACTTATGCCTAGAGAAGATAATTTCACTAGTGGGTTGGGGTATTACAGGGGTCTCTCAGGCCTTGATGGTTCGGGATGCCCGTCGCAACCAAGTCCCCGATTTGGGTTGTGATAGGAGGGCATGGATTTTACCATTTTTTGTTATGATTTAGGAGTTGGGTTAGGTTTAATGTTGATATAGAAGGGTAAGGTAATTGTCTATGCTTCTCATCAGTTAAAGCCTTATGATAGGAATTACCCTACCCATGATTTGGAGTTGTGCGTGATTGTTTTTGCTTTGTAGTTGTGGAGGCAATACTTGTATGGAGTTCATTGTGAAATTTTCTCAGATCATCGTAGCCTTTAGTACTTCTTCACCTAGCGAGATCTTAATATAAGGTAGTAGCATTGGCTTGAGTTGCTTAAGGCTTATAAATTGACTATTTTTTATTATCCGAGCAAGGCTAATATGGTTGCAGATGCCTTCAACCAAAAGTCAACTAACATGGGTATCTTGACATATCTTTTGACTTAAAAGAGGCCTATAGCCTCAGAGGTTCAGTCTTTAGATAACCAGATGGTTAGGCTTAGTATTTTGACACCTAGGTATGTTTTGATATTTGTGGAGGCTAGGTCTTCTTTGATTGAGAAGATTCGAGCTCATCTGTTTGATGATGCGAGATTGAGATATATTTAAGATAAGGTGTTGAATGGTGAGGCTAAGGAAGCCTCAGTTTATTCTATTGGAGTTTTGAGGATTGGAGGCTGAGTTTTTGTATCGAGACTAGATGATTGGATTAGATTGATTTGGGAGGAGGCTCATTGTTCTAGGTATTCCATCCATCTGGGAGTGACTAAGATGTGTTATGATTTGAGGAAACATTACTGGTAGGGTTGTATGAGGAAAGATATAACAATTTTTTAGCTTGCTGCTTTTGTTGCCAACAGGTAAAGGCTGAGCATTTGAGGCCTGGTGGATTGCTTCAACGGTTACCCATTCCCGAATGGATATGGAAACGGATCACTATGTATTTCATGACCGAGTTACCTCATACTTCCTATGGATCTGATAGTGTTTGGGTCATCAGAGATCGATTGACCAAGTTTGAACATTTTCTTTTGATGCAGGTTTCCTTCAGTATCGAGAGGTTGGCTCGTATCTATATTTGAGAGATTGTGCGTCTCTATGGTGTGCCTATGTCTATCATCTTAAATCATGGTTAGGTATTTACATCTCTTTTTTGGAAGAATTTTCAATATGAGTTCGATACTCATGTTGATCTTGAAATAACATTTCACCCCAAACTGATGGTCAATTAGAGCGGACTATCCAGGTTTTAAAGGATATGCTCTCTTTGTGTGTGATATATTTTTGAGGCTAGTGGAAACAATATTTGTCCTTAGAAAAGTTTGCATATAATAACAACTACTATTCTAGCATCGACATGGCTTTTTTTGAGGTGTTGTATGGTAGGCAATGTCTCTCACCAGTAGGTTGGTTTGAAGTTTCTGAGGTTAGACTTTGAGGTATGAACTTTCTTCGTGAGTCGTTATATAGAGTTTGGATTATTCAGGATAGGCTCCGAGCAGCTTAGAGAAGGCAAAAGTGCTATGCGGACCATAGACTTTGTGCCTTAATATTTGGTGTTGGTGATCGTGTTTTCCTTTGGGTCTCACCCATAAAGGATGTGATGAAGTTTGGGATGAGAGGCAAGCTTATCCCCAGGTATATTGGTCTAATTGAGATCCTTTAGACGATCGGTGATGTGGCTTCTGAGTTAGCCCTTCCCCTAGATCTATTAGTTTTCATCTAGTTTTTCATATTTCTATGCTTCGCCATTACATTTTTGATGAGTCTCATGTCATTCTTTGGGAGTCGGTTCAGTTAGATGAATAATTATCTTTTATTGAGGAGCCAGTCTCCATATTTTCTAGGGATGTTAGATGATCGACCTCTATAGTTATCCCTGTGGTTAAGGTTTCGTGGTGACATCAACCTATAGATGAGGTTACCTGGGAGGTCGAGTTTGATATGTGCAGTTCTTATACCTAACTTTTCTTTGATTTAGGTATTTCCTTGTCTTAGTTAGAGGACGAACAAGATTTTTTGTGGTGGATGATGTAATGACCTGGAATTTAATGACATATGTGAAATGTGTTGTTTTGGGTGATTTGACTATTTTATCCCTCCCCATAGTTGCATTATGGTATTTCTGGGGTGTGGGGGTGATTGGCATTGTTCCCGATGCAATTTGGTGCCTTTTATACGAAGTTGTATTTTTTAGAGGCTTTGAGAGCCTTATTATGGACTTCTCTAGTTATCTTTTGATCCATACGATGGATGGCTAGGCAGATTGCGCCAGCAGATCCAGAACATCGATTTTAGGGTGGTAACATGTTTGACGTGGTTTTATGGTTTTTAAATCTTATTTCGAAGCTCGATTTAGAAAATTGTAATTTTGGGTTTAAGGGTCCTCTTTGTGAAAATGATATCTTTTCAAAAATCTGACATCACCATTGAGTTAGGAGCATCTAATTTAGTGTGGTTACATAGTTCGTTTGTGTATATCAGATTTCAAATGAATCACGAGGCCTTGGTAGAAACTTGGAAAGCTTTCAAGTTTCCAAATGATATCTGGTGTGTCGGCGATCTCCAGTCTTGGTTGTAATCCCTATAGTGAAATCTCCATGGCTCTGGTGCGATCATGACTTGCCCGTCCAGGATAGGGATAGTGCGATCGCACACCCCTGGTCGCGATAGCGACTATCAAACACCTGGACCTGGTATAAATTGAGTCATTTTTCATGATTTTGGGCATTACTCATCTTGCCTCTTGAGAATTAATCCCTAAAATAGGGTGAGATCTTAAAATAAGAGCTTGTGGGTTCTTGGGATGCTAGATTAACATCTATTTATTGATTCTCAAATGGATTTAAGGTTAGAATTCACCCTTTTCTTAGTTCAATCTCTTAATTAATTACTCAAAACCCCAATACCTTAGGGCTTGATTTCTAAACTGTAATTTCAATCTTTTTCACTTGAATAATGTTCCTAATCCTATAATTTCTAGTTTTTCCTTAATTTCATCTTCAAAACAACCTCGACTCTTGATTTTGAAATGGATTTCAAAGGTTTTACCCGGTAAAGTTTAAAAATATTTTTTCTTCGATTCGGACCTCGTTGTTAACTCAATTGACTTAGGTTTTTTAGCTGTCGATTCCTAAAAACATAAGAAGCACATTTTTGAAATAAAGTTTTGGTTTTGACCTTTTTTTTCAAAAACCCATTTCGGGGGTCCATTTTGACCCCAAACAAAAAGTAGGCAATATGGATATCGTTGGCTCTCTTTTGACGGGTAGATTCTATATTTCTTGATTTTAGTTGGTTTTAGGATGATTTATGAGATGTAAGTTCATGGGTTGAAGTGTTGCAGATCAGTTTTTAACCTTGAGCTAGGTTATGGCTTAACTCTTTCACACCGGGATGGGTAATTAATTTGTATAAAATATGCATGTTATGGGGATAGGAACTAAACATGAAATTGGATATATTAATTTGTTGTTCCCGTGTGGGATCCTATATCTAATGAAATTGTTAGTTTTGAGATGTGATGTGATATGTGTGACTGTGTGGGGTCCTATGTGATGTTGATAGCCTAAAATACATGTGACTAGTTGTACTGTATTGTTGAAGTGCCTTCTGCAGTGCCATTGGTGCATTGTGTTATATTCATACTTTAATTGGCATATGAATTATGTGTAATTTCATGGATGGTGGAAATAATGAGTGGATATTGGCTTACGAGGCTGTGAAATATATTATTGTGCATGGTTGTGGAAATATATCATTGTGGTTAGTTGTGGTAATACATCATGTGGTTGGTTCTAAATTTCTAATTACGATTGGTTGTGAGCATTACATCTTCATATCATACTCATTCATGAATCATTGGTACCACTATTGCAATATCTGAGAAATATTGGCAACACCTTTCTAAAACCCTTCTAAAGGGATGTACTGTAAAAGAGATATTGTGACTTCTTATAAAACCATCCCCGAGGGATCTTCCAGGGAAGAGATATGATATATCAATTGTATATGGGTTGACAAAACTCCCATGGGTATTACGTCAGGAGGATTGCTTTCATAGGTGCACACGGAGGTTGTGCGACAACCTCATGCATCTTTATTATCATTATCATCATGATTCTTATTGTCTATACGTCATTATGGCTGCGATGTGATTGTACTTATTCTTTGACTTATTACGTATCTAATTGTTCTATCTTCATATACTTATACTTAATGATCTTGTATGTTTATTGTCCTTCCTTGTTCTACTTGTATGTGGTAGATTATGCTCTTATGGTCTTTTCTATGTTTGTTATAATATATGTGATATATTAGAATTGTTAGTGCAAGCCATGTGGGCTACCATTGTGGGACAGTTTTCGATTGCTGGTGACATGCCCTTAAGGTATATTTTGCATGTGTTATTTTCTACTTTGCTCAGTTAGCCCATGATACCGGTTAAGTACATGTGGACCGTACTCATTCCTACTGTACCTTTTTGGTGTAGATTTAGGTTTAGGTGCTCCCCGCATTGCTTTACTCGGGTTATTGTTTGAATTTTCTAGGTGGTGGATGATTTTCAGGTGTTCGAATGTTTCTTACTATCTTTCTCTATCATTAAACTATATCTTTACTAGTTTTAAAAGACAGAGTTGTATCTATTGAATTTTCTTATGTATTTCATTTTGATTCGAGTTGTACTAGATAGGTTCTTATTCTATTTACATCAGGTTTTTGGAGTAATGTTTTTTTATTGATTATATTCTTTCGTATTTATTATACTTGTAATGTTTGGCTTCATTGTAGAAGCCTTACCTTAGGGGTATTACTATTTTTCCTCATTTGTGTATCAGTTTAGGTGATATGCTAACTTTTTAAGGTATGGTATAACAACACCATCATGACCCTTAAATTTTGGTTTGTGACATACTGGATAGAGTGGATTGATAATGATGATAGTTCTTGGAAATGCTTTCATAAGGATTAGGTCAGTGTACTCTCTAACCCCTAGGGGCCCCTTTATTCGTGATCCATCATACCAGATAAGAGAGGTCATCGTAGGTCCTGCCTTTATCGAGCGAGAGAAGGTGTGTACTCTAGGTTACTTTATGGTAGTTTTTTTGGTTATGGTCATATGGATTTTACACTGTATTCATCCTTTAATGTGCATTTCCTATCACCAGTATGTGCCTATATCTATCAACCTTATAGAGGGTTGCATAAGTTTAGATGATGAGTATTGATTATGGTGTATTATATCAGGTTATGAGGCCCAATTTAGGTATTGTTTGTTCGGGCTAGCTTGTTACTTCATATTTTTTTATAGTATTATGATTATCTTATGACTAGTTAATTATTAATTGGTATTGATAATCGAGGTATGATTCTAATTTCTTTATCTTTTGGTTATTTTACTACACATGATTATCCCATTAATAGGCATTATAGTTTTAGACCCTGATGATGTTAGCACTAGTTCCTACTATGATTACAAGGCCTTGAGATGCTAGTGTGTCAACATAGGTTGTACCTTTTGAGTTATCCTAGTTTATGTATGTGTACCTATCTATAGTAGTTATGGTATTACCATATATCCCTTTCTTCTTTCATTTATTCATGTTGTATACCCCTTTCTTGGCCTTGTATACATACATTTATATATGTATATATATACTTCTTCTATTCCTTATTTGTATATTAGTGTGTGATATACAGTATAGTTCTAAGGCTCTTTTGTATGGCTAGTGTAGACACGTGATTTTTGACCTTCTCCCGAGTGTAATATATATTTTTTGATATTAAATATTTATATTTGATTCGATATTATTTTAATTATTATTTTATTTTTAGTAAAATTTTAGTTTAAAAAAATAAATAACTAAATGAAGTTAATTTTAGGATATTATTTTATTTTATTCCTATTTAAAAAAAATAATACAAAAATTTAAAAAATATATATGTTTCTTTTTAAATAAATAAGTTAGTAGTTTTTGTACTATCTTAATTATATTTATTTTTGACTATTTTTTAAATTTTATTATATTTTATTAATTAGTTATTATTATATTTTTTTTTATTTTTTTTTATTATTATTATTTTATTTATTTATTTATTATTTTTATTTATTATTATTATTATTTAAAAAAATAAAAAAATTTAAATTTATAATCTTATCCTATCCTAACCTACCCCAACCACCCCCTAATTTTCCTCCAACTCCCTCAACTTCTCAACCCCCTACACCCTATATATTACACACAATGCTATTACTATACTGAGGACGGCCAAAAACAAAATATGTTTGAAAAACAAAAGGACAAAAACAAATACACACACAGAAGACAAAAGAAAAAAAAAAGGGGAGTAAACAAAAAACAAGAAAAATAGTGAAAGGAGAAAACGGATAAGAAGAAAAGAAAAAGGCAAAAACAAAATTGGAAGAAGAACAACAAGGGAGAAAGTTCTTTTAATTTGGAGAATTGAGGTCGGGTCTCCGTTCGAGTTTTTGGTGAAGATATCTTGCTTCGATACTTGATTTAATTTGTCGTACAGGTTTTTATCTCATCTTGTACAATTTATTTTATAAGTTTCGTTATGGAATCGAAACATGAATGAAGCTATTTCAATGGCTTTTATATTATTATTTAATGTATAGTTTTGTCATTTTTATTGCAGTTTGCGCCCTACGTCTCTATTTTTATTTGTTGTTTCGAAATAATATTGATCAAATCGGATTAGCATTTTAAATGAGATAATTTTAAGGTTATTAGCAATTAAAAGTATAAAGATATTTGTCATGTTAACGTGCAAATTATTATATAAACCATGCATGCATGCAAAATAGAACAATTAATTAGTTTTTTAAAAAAAAGGAAAAATACAAACGCAAAAAGAGGGAAACAGAATGTTTGAAAACATGAAAAAGGGATTCTTTTGTTTATTTTTTATTTTCGGTACTGAAGAATTTGAAGACCTGATTTTAGGTTAATTTGATTTTTTTTAATTAATTTAAATAACAAAAATATCTTATCCATTTTAAACAAAAAAGTAATTAACGTGCAGTTATGGATATGTTTTATTTTCTTTTAAATAGGTTTATGTAATTTTATTTTTATTTTTAAATTTCTTTTAAATTATTCAGTGTAAAGATTTGATAAGTTAGTTCATAATCTATTATTTAATAAGTTTTTTGTTTTATTTATTTTATTATTATAGTTTTTTTTATGCTAATTAAGTATAAGAAACTTTCATGTTTAATTTGATTTAGTTTATATGACGTGATTTAAATATAACATTTGGGGAATTTTAATAGATATATTATTATTATTATTATTATTATTATTAATCATTAATAAAATTTATTGAATATTTATTAAATTATTTATTCTTTTAAAAAAAAAATTTTTTACTCAATTTTATTGTTTAAATTAAATAATATTTTAAATAAATAACTGTTACAAGTTTATAAAAAATAAATACTTTTAATGTTAGATAAATGTTAAGCACCGTTAAAATACTCGTCTCAATTAAGAATGCGACATACGCATCTTTCTGAGACACTTTAAAATTCAAGGATGCAATAATGCACCTTAAAAAAATATTTTTCTAAAATTTGTTTTCACTGATTTATTTAATATAAGCTAATAGACAAGTTTTTAGTATCTTAAAAATGAGCGAATTTTGGCCCTAACACATTTTATCGAAATAGTTTTAGTTAAGTACAAGTCAATAGAAGCGACCGTGCTAGAACCATGGGACTCGAGGGGTGCCTCACACCTTCCCCTCGGTCAACAGAATTCCTTACCCAATCTTTTATTTTTGCAGACCAACAAAGAGTCATTTTCTTTTGATTAGGGATTCAATAAGGTGACTTGGAACGCCATAACGCAATTCCAAGTGGCGACTCTGAAAAATGACAAAAATTAATCCCTATTCAATACCGTCACTTTAATTGGAAAAACCCTTCGATCTCGATATCCTCGAGCGAAAAAAGGGGTGTGACATCTCTGGCGACTCTGCTGGGGAATGATAAGAATTCGAGCTTTTTATATTGACTTCTTTAATTATTGTTGATATTGTGTTTATTGGCCTTATGTGCTACTTGTCGCTTATTTTCCGCTTTGATATTATTTGATTTGTATTAGATATTGTCTTCTCTTAAGTACCCCCTCTGAGTCTCTGAAATAGGATAGAGGGAATGCAGCATATACATCCCACCTTCTTTTTGAGATAGCCGGAGTGTCAAAGCACCCGGTGAAGGATATAGTCACACATGTTAGGCGGGGTTCGGATCGACAACGAAGGCGGTGTTGCCCTGCTACCGACCAAGTTGTCCCTCCCCGGCTCGAGTGTCCGCTCGGGTAAGCCAGTCTAGACACCTATCCCTATTAGGTTTAAACTTAGAAAAACTGAAAATTCAGAATCTGGTTATCCCTATTAGGTGCCGCTTTATTTGCATCATATGCATTTGACTTAGCGGGATTCGTCACAGAGGTCGAGTCTGTCTAGGACAGATGACCTAATTTATAAAGACCAACATGTACATCCTACGTGCTCTTTGACAATTGCTTGAAAGGCTATTTATTTGTTGACCGGCTTTAGGCAATTTTAAAATGCGAGAGATTAATTTATCCTCAAATTTAGTTAATCATTTTTGAAAGAAAATTTTTATTTTTAAAAAACAAAGAATTTTTTTTAAATATACTGCAACATAGTTTTTGCAATCTTCATGAACTACGAGGGTCTGATTCTCACTCTATAGTGGGATACGTAGGAAGTCCTTCCCAGGATACAACCCTATCTTTTAAAAAATTATTCATAGATTTATTGGAAAATATTTTGAAAATATGATTACTTTCATAATTATTTTTCTAATTCTCAAGTCCAATTTTTATATATATCTTAATAACCCTGAATCTTTAGAGATCATGAGGCTAAGGTTTTACAAAAAAAAAAATTATTTCAATAGCCCGGAATCTTTAAGGGATCATGAGGCTAAGGTTTTACAAAAAAAAAAACAATAATAAAATAAATATATATTTTAATAGCCTGGAATCTTTAGGGATCATGAGGCTAAGTTTTTACAATATATATATATATATATATATATATATATATAGCCCCGAACCTTTAGGGGTCTTGAGGTTGAATTTTGTACGACATATATTTCACGAACTACGCACACCTGATTCTCATCTTAATGAGATACGTAGGCAGTCCTTCATGGATTCGGTGGTCTTAAAAAAAATTTTGAACTTTGACACATTAGATTTCTCCAAAATTAAAATAATATTTGGTGGTTGGTTTGTGGCTAAATTGGCATCTCACCCATACAAGACCAGGTCCAAAAAATAGGCAAAATGACCCACAAAAATGGTATAGGGCCTGAGATGAGTTGGTGTAGGCTGTTAAAAGTGAAGAATAAGAAGAAATGGCTTGGAAAGTGAGAAATTTGGAGCAAAATATAAGAAACATGCAAATATTGAGAGAGAGAAAGAGAGTTTCTTACAAGGATATGTATATGTTTCACAATGTTCACTTGTCTCTAGAGTCCAAAACACCAAAGTTGGACATATACAAAGGTCATGGTGATCTTTTGGCTCATCTGAAAATTATTGTAATTGAGTAGAGGGAAAAAGAAACTGTTGATGAGAGTTTGATGGTGATAAATTCAGAATGGTTGGGGCGAGAAAAAAAAAATGAATGATGTAGCAATGATTGTGGAGACTCCACTAAGGCCGACGTGCAAATCAGTGACTAAAATATTATGTTCGGTAATTTGAAAGTCACTCCGCCCTTCATGAGGAAGGAGTTTTGGTAGTCTATTTTGTGTTTCTTTCAACTACCCGAATTATTTTAGGGTTGGAGTTCGAGATCTATCTTGTCTTGTTTTATTATTATTTTCATTCAAATTCTTCTATCTTTCTGTCAACAAATGTATGTTCTTTTATTTTTATTTTATTTTTTATTATTTATTATATATTTTCTTGTTGTCTTTCTTTTCTTTAGAGAGCTCTTTCTATGATGATTCTAGTGATGTGATATGCATGTTGAATTCACTGACTGATCTTTAAATCTAATCTAATCGTGAAACATTTGACCAAGAAGACAAGGTTGAAAATATATAAGAAAATAAGTAAGTATTTCAGTATTTGGGGACATAGTTACAGCCTCACTTGAATGTATTGAGGCAATCACTTTGTAAATCAGAAAATAACTTGATCATCGATTAGAAGATTCAATTTGAGAATTTTGAATGGGGTCGATCAGAGAATTTATAATATCCACTATCAGGAAAAGCAAAAGGGGGTTAGTTTCAAAAGGGCACGAGTCATCCATCGAGAGAAAAGTACAATATAAGTGGACATGTATATTTCACAAGCTTAAAAGAAGTGACGCAAGTGCATGAGCTTAGTCATGATCAATGTTGAAAAGATGCGTATGATCTTCATGTTCTACTCTCAAATTACATGTTATGTATTTGTGTTTTTAAGGATTGATATGACGAAGGCATTTCATTCTACTACCCAAATGTTGTGTCATCCATTGTTACCCCTTTTGAGCTTTAGTGTTATTTTCTTTCGTACCCCTTTTTTGGAATCAAAATAGAATTTGAAAAAGTAAAAAAAAAAAAAAGTATCAAGAAAAATGGAGTTAAAAAAAAAGAGTTGAAAAAAAAATGAGAAAAAATCAATCAAAAATCCATATTCAAGCAAAAGAAATGTCTGAACTACGTTTGACCTGATTCTTGCTATGACAAGATACGTAGGCAGCCCTACTCTGGGGTTCGGTCTAATCAAAGGAAAATTCAAGTTACCCAGAATGAAATAAAACTGGGGCAAAATTTTATTTTCTTAAACGTGTCGATTCCAAAAATTGTATCTTTTACCCAATGTTGTGTAAATTTTGAGCCCCATGCCGACCTTTCTTTCTACCCCATTCCAAAAGCCAAATTACAACCAAAGGAAGACCATCAGATCAATCTTTGAGAATTTCAAGGCTAAACATGTTATGGGTGAATGATATTTCATATTTTGAGTGTTATTTAAAAAGAAAAAAAAATGAGAGAGTCTTATTGGTGAAAACCCTTTTGGGCATCATAAGGTGACCGTGAGTTGTGAGATCAATAAAAAATGAGAGTCTTATTGGAAAAAGTCTTCATGGTCACCATAAGACGACGATGAGTTGAAAAAGAAAAGAAAATGGGAGTGGCTTTTTGGCGAAAACCCATCGAGGTGTCACTAGTCGAAGGAGGATTGTAATCCAGAGGGAACATGTTCAAGAATAGCTCCATTTCAAATTCAATGAATAGGCAAAAGTTGATAGTGATTAGTTTGGGTAGACAAGGTTATGTAATTCAAAATGCATGTCATAATCACTGAAATCAACTGTCGCACCCAGATAATTTTTTTTTTTTTTTTTTGACGTTTTGAAAAAAAGATGTCTATTTTCTTTTTCTTTTCTTTTTATTATTATTATTTTTCTTTTTTGATTTTATGTCTTTGTCATCGAATGGAAAATCAATATTGTCATCTTTTATGTATTTTGAGTAAAATTTATGTTAAGACAAGTGAGAAAGAACTTCAAAACTTGCTACCAACTCCCTCAATTGCACAAAGCATGACAAAGAGCTGATGCACCAAGTTGAAATGCTTCAAAATAAAGTGAGATATTCAAGAATTCTTGTCACCCGACAGTTTTTAGATTCATAGAAGTATAAGGAGTGTATTTGAAGTTGAACCTAGAGGCATCATGCAAGAGAAATATGATTTTAGTCAAAGAGTTTCAATAGTCAGAATTGGAGGTCAAGAATACAACAAGTCAATGATACTTATCAAAGATTTGAAATAGAGCTGAGCATGACAAGTGCAAGAGATCGCCTCAATGGCCAAATGCCACAAATCAACCACCGTGTTTTAAATTAGAAAGTTTTCTTTATATGAAACAAAAACATGTTGGTTTCAAATCAAAGGCTTCAAAGCCTAAATATCAGAAAGATCCAATCCCTGATTTTCACAAATACAAGAGGTAATATTTCTACACATTTTTTGTAATCACAATCATGGTAAAAATCATCATCATTTACCCCTAGGAGACGCATTTCCTTGTTTGGGTAAATCATTTTTCATGTGTTAGGTAATGCACTTCCTAATTTGAAACAACCATTCCTAGAAGGCGCACTTTCTAGTCGAGTCATTTCATTTAATAACTAGAAGACGCACTTCCTAGTTGAATAAGTCAGTTTTTCATTTGTCAGGTGAAGAACTTCCTAACTTGAACATTCACTCCTAGAAGACGCACTTTCTAGTCGATTCATTTCATTTGACCCATAGGAGACGCACTTCCTAGTCTGAATAAGTCAGTTTTCATTTGTTAGGTGAAGAACTTCCTAACTTGAACCATCACTCCTAGAAGACGCACTTTCTAGCCGAGTCATTTCATTCAACTCTCAGGAGACGCATTTCTTAGTCTAAATAAGTAAGTTTTCATTTGTTAGGTGAAGCATTTCTTAACTTGAACATTCACTCTTAGAAGGCACAATTTCTAGTCGAGTCCTTCAATTTACTCTTAGGAGACACATTTCCTAATTTTGATCATCAGTTTTACTTTGAAAAAATGCATTTCTTTAAAAGGGCCTTAATTTTCCTTTTTTTTTACTGTACTTTTTAAAAGTTGTGATCTGATGACACTCACAAATTTTTCTAGTGCTAACTGGGGCAAAAAATTTGTTCGTATTTAATGGGAATTTATTTTTGCTCAGGACCCTCCTGAAGAATGGGACAGGACCCTCCTAAAGAATGGGAATTTATTTTTGCTCAGGACCCTCCTGAATAATGGGACAGGACCCTCCTGAAGAATGGGAATTTATTTTTGCTCAGGACCCTCCTGAAGAATGGGACAGGACCCTCCTGAAGAATGGGAATTTATTTTTACTCAGGACCCTCCTGAAGAATGGGACAGGACCCTCCTGAAGAATGGGAATTTATTTTTGCTCAGGACCCTCCTGAAGAATGGGACATGACCCTCCTGAAGAATGGGAATTTATTTTTGCTCAGGACCCTCCTGAAGAATGGGACAGGACCCTCCTGAAGAATGAGAATTTAATTTTGCTCAGGACCCTCCTGAAAAATGGTACAGGACTCTCCTGGAGAATGAGAATTTATTTTTGCTCAGGACCCTCCTGAAGAATGGAAATTTATTTTTTGCCCAGGACCCTCCTGAAGAATGGGACAGGCCCCTCCTGAATAATGGAAATTTATTTTGTGATTAGGACCCTCCTGAAGAATGGGACAGGACCCTCCTGAAGAATGGAATTTATTTTTTCTCAGGACCCTCCTGAAGAATGGGACATGACCCTCCTGAAGAATGGGAATTTATTTTTGCTCAGGACCCTCCTGAAGAATGGGATATGACCCTCCTGAAGAATGGGAATTTATTTTTACTCAGGACCCTCCTGAAGAATGGGACAGGACCCTCCTGAAGAATGGGAATTTATTTTTGCTCAGGACCCTCCTGAAGAATGGGACATGACCCTCCTGAAGAATGGGAATTTATTTTTGCTCAGGACCCTCCTGAAGAATGGGACAGGACCCTCCTGAAGAATGAGAATTTAATTTTGCTCAGGACCCTCCTGAAAAATGGTACAGGACTCTCCTGGCGAATGGGAATTTATTTTTGCTCAGGACCCTCCTGAAGAATGGAAATTTATTTTTTGCCCAGGACCCTCCTGAAGAATGGGACAGGCCCCTCCTGAATAATGGGAATTTATTTTGTGCTCAGGACCCTCCTGAAGAATGGGACAGGACCCTCCTGAAGAATGGGAATTTATTTTTGCTCAGGACCCTCCTGAAGAATGGGACATAACCCTCCTGAAGAATGGGAATTTATTTTTGCTCAGGACCTTCCTGAAGAATGGGACAGGACCTCCTGAAGAATGAGAATTTATTTGTGCTCAGGACCCTCCTGAAAAATGGGACAGGACCCTCCTGAAGAATGAGAATTTAATTTTGCTCAGGACCCTCCTGAAAAATGGTACAGGACTCTCCTGAAGAATGAGAATTAATTTTTGCTCAGGACCCTCCTGAAGAATGGGAATTTATTTTTTGCCCAGGACCCTCCTGAAGAATGGGACAGGCCCCTCCTGAATAATGGGAATTTATTTTGTGCTCAGGACCCTCCTGAAGAATGGGACAGGACCCTCCTGAAGAATGGGAATTTATTTTTTCTCAGGACGCTCTTGAAGAATGGGACAGGACCCTCCTGAAGAATGGGAATTTATTTTTTCTCAGGACCCTCCTGAAGAATGGGACAGGACTCTCCTGAAGAGTGGGAATTTATTTTTGCTCAGGACCCTCCTGAATAATAGGACAGGACCCTCCTGAAGAATGGGAATTTATTTTTGCTCAAGACCCTCCTGAAGAATGAGAATTTATTTTTGCTCAGGACCCTCCTGAAAAATGGGACAGGATCCTTCTGAAGAATGGGAATTTATTTTTTCTCAGGATCCTCCTGAAGAATGGGACAGGACCCTCCTGAAGAATGGGATGTTATTTTTCTGTGTCACCTTTTATTTTGAGTCCAGGTGTATATTTGAAAAATCAGAAGAGAAAGTCCAGGAACCCTCTTGAAGAACAGGGTGAAGAAAAAGAAAGTCCAATAACCCGCCTGAAAAATAGGATGAAGAAAAAGTAACTCCAGGAACCCACCTGAAGAACAGGGTGAAGAAGTTGCAAGTTCAGGAGCCCGCCTGAAGAATAGGGTGAAGATTTTCAAGATCAAGTCAGAGGAAAATCTGGAGAACGAGTCGATTGTCAAGTTCCTCTCCAATGCCAAAAGCCAATGAGAAGGAACATTTGTTGTTTCAATTTCAACTCAGAAAAACGACTATCTCACCATTTGAGAAGTCATGAAGATTCAAGACAAGATTCCAAAAAAAAAACTGCATAGATAGGATCTTTCTCTTGTATCTTCATTTTTTTTTTTTTTTTTGTTCATTTCAATGTAAAAGTAGAAAGTCGAAAACCGGAAACTCGACGGAATCTCACTCGAACTCTAACTCAATGTCTCACCATTTTACCTTATTGAACTACATATGACCTGATTCCCTTAAAACCCGGGATATGTAGGCGGTCCAAAACCAGGACTCGGTCACATCTTTTATTTTATCTTATCTTTATTTTTAGAATAATCGGAGAGTCAAAAATCATCTTTTGTCTACTTCTTTGTATGAAAACTCTTCGAGATTTCAAAAAAAGAGGGGCAAAATGTAGACACCTGATTTTTGACCTTCTCCCGAGTGTAATATATATTTTTTGATATTAAATATTTATATTTGATTCGATATTATTTTAATTATTATTTTATTTTTAGTAAAATTTTAGTTTAAAAAAATAAATAACAAAATGAAGTTAATTTTAGGATATTATTTTATTTTATTCCTATTTAAAAAAAATAATACAAAAATTTAAAAAATATATATGTTTCTTTTTAAATAAATAAGTTAGTAGTTTTTGTACTATCTTAATTATATTTATTTTTGACTATTTTTTAAATTTTATTATATTTTATTAATTATAAAAATTAATTAGTTATTATTATATATATATTTTTTTATTATTATTATTATTATTTTATTTATTTATTATTTTTATTTATTATTATTATTATTTAAAAAAATAAAAAAAATTAAATTTATAATCTTATCCTATCCTAACCTACCCCAACCACCCCTTAATTTTCCTCCAACTCCCTCAACTTCTCAACCCCCTACACCCTATATATTACACACAATGCTATTACTATACTGAGGACGGCCAAAAACAAAATATGTTTGAAAAACAAAAGCACAAAAACAAATACACACACAGAAGACAAAAGAAAAAAAAAAGGGGAGTAAACAAAAAACAAGAAAAATAGTGAAAGGAGAAAACGGATAAGAAGAAAAGAAAAAGGCAAAAACAAAATTGGAAGAAGAACAACAAGGGAGAAAGTTCTTTTAATTTGGAGAATTGAGGTCGGGTCTCCGTTCGAGTTTTTGGTGAAGATATCTTGCTTCGATACTTGATTTAATTTGTCGTACATGTTTTTATCTCATCTTGTACAATTTATTTTATAAGTTTCGTTATGGAATCGAAACATGAATGAAGCTATTTCAATGGCTTTTATATTATTATTTAATGTATAGTTTTGTCATTTTTATTGCAGTTCGCACCCTACGTCTCTATTTTTATTTGTTGTTTTGAAATAATATTGATCAAATCAGATTAGCATTTTAAATGAGATAATTTTAAGGTTATTAGCACTTAAAAGTATAAAGATATTTGTCATGTTAACGTGCAAATTATTATATAAACCATGCATGCATGCAAAATAGAACAATTAATTAGTTTTTTTTAAAAAAGGAAAAATACAAACGCAAAAAGAGGGAAACAGAATGTTTGAAAACATGAAAAAGGGATTCTTTTGTTTATTTTTTATTTTCGGTACTGAAGAATTTGATGACCTGATTTTAGGTTAATTTGATTTTTTTTTAATTAATTTAAATAAAAAAAATATCTTATCCATTTTAAACAAAAAAGTAATTAACGTGCAGTTATGGATATGTTTTATTTTCTTTTAAATAGGTTTATGTAATATATTTTTTTTTTTAAATTTCTTTTAAATTATTAAGTGTAAAGATTTGATAAGTTAGTTCATAATCTATTATTTAATAAGTTTTTTGTTTTATTTATTTTATTATTATAGTTTTTTTTATGCTAATTAAGTATAAGATAAGAAACTTTCATGTTTAATTTGATTTAGTTTATATGACGTGATTTAAATATAACATTTGGGGAATTTTAATAGATATATTATTATTATTATTATTATTATTATTATTAATCATTAATAAAATTTATTGAATATTTATTAAATTATTTATTCTTTTAAAAAAATTTTTTTTTACTCAATTTTATTGTTTAAATTAAATAATATTTTAAATAAATAACTGTTACAAGTTTATAAAAAACAAATACTTTTAATGTTAGATAAATGTTAAGCACCGTTAAAATACTCGTGTCAATTAAGAATGCGGCATACGCATCTTTCTGAGACACTTTAAAATTCAAGGATGCAATAATGCACCTTAAAAAAATATTTTTCTAAAATTTGTTTTCACTGATTTATTTAATATAAGCTAATAGACAAGTTTTTAGTATCTTAAAAATGAGCGAATTTTGGCCCTAACACATTTTATCGAAATAGTTTTAGTTAAGTACAAGTCAATAGAAGCGACCGTGCTAGAACCATGGGACTCGAGGGGTGCCTCACACCTTCCCCTCGGTCAACAGAATTCCTTACCCGATCTTTTATTTTTGCAGACCAACAAAGAGTCATTTTCTTTTGATTAGGGATTCAATAAGGTGACTTGGAACACCATAACTCAATTCCAAGTGGCGACTCTGAAAAATGACAAAAATTAATCCCTATTCAATACCGTCACTTTAATTGGAAAAACCCTTCGATCTCGATATCCTCGAGCGAAAAAAGGGGTGTGACAGCTAGAATACGATAGTTTATCCTTATTGCCTCCTCACCTTTACTATGTTAGTTCCCTAGATATTTGGGTGTAGTTTATGTTCTTCCTTGCATGTTTGTATATTTGCATTATCTTTGGAGCTCATCTGGTAGTTTCCTATTGAGTAACACATGTTAGGTACTCATACTACACCTTTGTAGCGTGCAGATCAATGTACAGGTTCTAGTCATTGTTATGTGTGTCATGCAGAGCAACTATGGTTAAGAGAGATCGGGTGAGCTCCTAGAATTTAGAGCGTTGCTATTATCCCTCCTATGTATTAGACTTATCTATGTGTCATATTTAGAGAAAGATTGTATTAGTATATTGATCTAGTACTTCATTTTGTAATCTTATTACATTAGAAACACTTGTACTGATTCCACCAGGTTTCAGGACTATCTTATGTATTTTAGTTTTTAGTATATTTATTTTACATTCTTCATTCATTTCTTTTAGTAGTTGGTACTGGTGTGTTGGTATAAGAGCTTGGTATCTAGTAGAGTCCTACAAATCAGAGTGCAGACGTATGTAACTTATCATTGGGAGGCTACAGGGCGTTCGTAGGAAATTCTGCTCTTGACTCCCGAAACACCCTGAGTCTGTACCCCGGATGCTACATGGTGCTCATAATCTCGAAGGACCACAAACTAACCCATGACTGGTACCTGCTGTAATAACTAAATAACAATAATACTGAAATATGCAAAAATTAGGCGGAAAACTAGCCATAAGGTTTAGTACTGTAAATAATACTGAATATGGTATCACAATACAAAAACTGAACATCAATACTGAAAACTAAACAACTGTCTGAAAATACTCTAGTCTAAAAACCGTCTAAACTGTACTGTGGAGTTGATGGGACAAGTTCCTAACTAACTCTGACTACTGAAAATGAACTTAAATACTGAAATAAATAATCACATCCTCGAACTATGAGGACTAACCAATAACTCTGTATGCTGAGAGTTTGAACTGCTAAGGGTTCTCGGGAGCCCATGCATCTGGATCTATGATATAAGACATCATAGCGTAAAAGAAAAACATGCGTCAGTACTTTGAATGTACTGGTACGCTCAAGGAGGAAGGCTGAAATGCATTGGTTCATATGCATGAACAATACTAATAGAATATCATGAGTATAATTGAATGAGAGTACATGCATGAATATGTAACTGAATGACTGTATCTGACAGTCTTGATTCTGTGGAACTATACTTAGTCCCGTACTGAGCTGAGTGACTGTGCCTGACAGTCTTGAATCTGCAGAACTGAACTGAGTTCCATACTGAGACTGAATCTGAAATTGAGACTATGGGAAGTAATCATCTAACTGACATGCCCCATCTCTAATTGATTTGGGGTCCAACCTGTAACCTAGTTGGAAGGGTGTCAATATTGTGCCACTGTTAAGGACAAGTGCTAAGTTATCTTTATCTGGTAGGTGCTCTGAACGAGAGTGGTGGTACCCTCAACTGGAAGGTAGATCTCCTCATCAACCCTTAACTGGCAGGTTGATGTCTCAACCTACGCTGACTATGTAGTTCTGGAATGCAAGGACTGCTTCTAAGGATTTCACCCTCTACTGGCAGGTGAGTCCCAATCCTTGGGTTCACTCGGTGCTGAATCCTACTCCCAACTGAATAGACACTGGACTGAAATTTAAACTGTACTAGGCTAGACTGAACTATTACTGATTGTATCGTATAACTGAACTGAACTAAACTAATTTTACTGAACTAAGCTGGACTGATTCTGAGTTCATTGAGTTTTCCTAAATTTTGTAACTGACTAAATTCTACTGATCGAGACATGACTGATTCTACTCTGTGATTGACCATGGCTCTAGACAAATAGCTAAATTCTCGGGTATTAAATCCCCCCAGGAATCGATAGCATAAACTTAAAAGACATGGCATAATCTTGAGACATAGTAACTAACTACTTAGTCATCATTCATTCATTTGGGCATTCAAGTAAACACTTGCATATATGCTAACATGATATAATTTTTCACAATTCAACTCACATGGATAATTCATCAAACACTTGTGGGGCACAATATATGCACATCATACTAAAACAACATGTAGACATCATGATTCAATTCCAATTACACAATTCCAAGAGTTTCAACATAAATTCACATGATAAAACACACATATCAATTAACTCTACATGAATCTTGTAATAAAATGTGAATACACTTTAATTCAAATCATGGAAATCATGAAATCACTCTACATGAACTTTAAAAGAGTTTCTTTGACTCCAAGGGTGGAAGGAACCCTTGGATGAACACTTCACATACCTTAGTTAGTGAATTCTAGAAAATTAACGGTGGAATCTTGAGCCTTGAATTTGTATTTAATTCACCTAGGGTTTTTGTTCTTGAGCAATTTGTGAAAGAATGAATATAACTTGCTAAAAGAGGGTTAAATTTTGTGTTATGGGGGTTGAAGGGCATGGGAAAAAGACTTAATTATCCCTGAGGATGCGACCTTTTAATTATAAAAAAATTGAATCATCGACGCACAGGCCGATACGCTGCGTCATTGGCATCGACATGATAGCCAATGCGCTACGTTGAGTCTGTGCCGATTCATTGGAAATTGCACTGAGCTGAGGGAAAAATTATTTGTCGATGCGATGGATGATGTAATGCATCATGATCGCATCGACTCACTATTTTGGTCATTCGAATATGACCTAAACGATGTTCCAAAAATCCAAAACTTTTTTGAAAACACCTATTGACATTCCTGATAATGAATTAGCTCAAATATCAATATTTAATAGATGTAAAGGTCGTAAAATAAGATTACCATCTTTCGAAGGCTAAAATAACACTAAGTCTGAATACTTAGCTAGAATTTTCTAAGTCTGGGACCCCTTAGCAAGCTTAAAGGAATGAATTAAGCCAAAAATTTTGCGGGGTCATACAATATCTCCCTTTGGGAACATTCGTCCTCGGATGTGACTGACTAAGCTAAGAGGACTGATAGACTAAACTTACTTACTGAACATGAACACCTGAAATATGATTATCTGGCTAGCATTACTGACATACTAAATTTCATACTGAATATGCATATCTGATGCATGAATATATGACTGATCTGACTCATGAACATATGACTGAAAATGCAATGGTAAATGATACCACGTTCGTAATGGAAAATTTGAACATAAAACTGAATAAGATAAAGGAAGAATATTACCTTGAGCTGAATCTATGTTTGCAGAGAAGAGGTGAGGATACTTAGTTCGCATATCTGCTTCTTCTTCCCAAGTATCTCCCTCAACGGACTGATTCCATCAATGAACTTTGACTAGAGGGACTTCTTTGTTCCCCAGTCTGCGAATATGATAATCAAGGATTTAGACTAGAAACTCTTCATAAGAGAGGTTGTTCTGAACATCTATGCCCTCTATCGGGACTAAAGCGGATGGGTCACCAATGAATTTCTTTAGCAAGGAGACATGAAACAATGGATGGACTGAAGATAGATCTGAAGGCAACTCAAGCTCGTAAGCTACATTTCCAAAATGGCTGAGAATTAGGTAAGGACCAACATATCGGGGACTGGGCTTTCCTTTCTTACCAAAACACTTTACTCTTTTCATAGGAAAGATTTTCAAGTACACAATGTCTCCAATCTCAAACTCGAGATCCTTTCTGCGCAGATTTGCGTATGATTTATGTTGTCTCTAAGATATCTTAAGACTTTACCTGAGCATCTTAACTTCCTCTAAAATATTAAATACCAAGTCAAGCCCTACGATTGTGGCCTTACCCACTTCAAACCAACCAATGGGATATCTATACCTCCTCCCATAAAGTGCCTCAAATGGAACTATCTGAATATTGGAATGATAGTTGTTATTGTATACGAACTCAATCAAAGGAAAATAGTCATCCCACCTATCTTTAAAATCTATCGCACATGCTCACAGCATATCCTCTAAAGTCTAAATAGTCCTTTCCGCTTGACAGTCTGTCTGAGGGTGAAAAACTGTACTGAGGTGAATTCAGGTACCAAGACCCTTTTGGAATGCTTTCCAAAAATGAGAGGTGAACTGGGTACCTCTATCTAAGATGATCGACAATGGATCACTATGCAATTTGACCAACTCTTTGATATAGAGTTTGGCATAATCCTCGACTGAGTAAGAGGTATGTAATGGTAGGAAATGAGCTAATTTGGTCATCCTGTCTACAATGACCCAAATAGAATCATGATGACGACAAGTACGAGGCAAACCCGTCACAAAGTCCATGTTCACTTCTTCCTATTTCTAGGTGGGAATGCTTAACCCCTGCATGGACCCACTAGGTTTCTGATGCTTAATCTTAACTTGTTGACATGTCGAGCACTTAGCCACAAAATCTGCAATATCTATCTTCATCCCACTCAACCAATAGATCTCCTGCAAATCACGGTACATCTCAGTGGCCCCTGGTTGAATAGAGTAGCATGCACCATGCGCTTCTGCAAGAATTTTCTGACTCAAGTCATCTACGCCTGGCACACATAGTTTACCTTGACAATGCAAAACACCATCTCCCCCTTAGGAGATAACCTCTACCTTCTGATCTCTAACTTGTTCCTTCAACTTGACCAAACTGGGATCTTTATAATAATTTTCCTTTACTTCAAAAACTAGGAATGATTCTGAACTACTTTGCACCCATACACTACCTTCTACTGAAACGACTAAGAGGACACCAAGTCGATCTAGATGACAAACTTCCTGAGCTAACTTCTTCTTACTGTCCTCAACATGAGTAATACTACCCATAGAAATTCTACTATGAGCATCGGCCACTACATTGGCCTTACCCGAATGATACAAAACACTCATGTCGTAGTTTTTCAATAACTCCAACCACCTTCTCTGATGGAGGTTTAGGTCTTTCTGAGAGAATACATATTATAGGATCTTGTGGTATGTAAACACATCCACATGAACTCTATATAAATAGTGCCTCCAAATCTTTAAGGCAAACGCTACTGCTGCTAGCTTAAGATCATGAGTAAGATAGTTTTTCTCATAGGGTTTAATCTACCTAGAAGCATAGGTTATGACCTTATCTCTCTGCATCAAAACATACCCCAAGACAACTCTGGAGGCATCACAATACACCACAAAGCCATTTGAACCATCTGGTAAGGTCAAAACTGGAGTCGTAGTGAGTCGAGTCTTCAACTCCTAAAAACTCTTCTCACAAGAATCTGACCACTGGAATTCGACTTTCTTTTGAGTCAATCTGGATATAGGGAATGCAATAGGTGAAAATCCCTCAATGAACCATCGATAATAGCTTTCCAAACCCAAGAAACTCTTGATATCTGATTGAGAGATGGGCCTGGGCCAGTTTCACACTACTTCGGTCTTTTAGGTATCAACTCTAATGCCATTACCAAAAATTATATGGCTGAGGAAAGCTACTGAATTTAGCCAAAATTTGCACTTACTGAATTTGGCGAATACCTAATGATTTTTTAGAGTCTGTAATACTATTCTAAGATGGCATGCATGATCATGTTCACTGCAGAAGTAAATGAGAATGTTATCTATGAAGACTATGTTGAACATGTCCAAGTACTGCTTGAACACACAGTTCATCAAGTACATGAAAACTACTGGGGAATTGGTAAGACCAAAGGACATGACTAAGAATCGATAGTGACCATACTGGGTTCTGAAAGCTATTTTCGGGATGTCACACTCCTTGACTCTGAGCTGATGATAGCTTGATTTATGGTAAATCTTAGAGAAGTAACAAGAACCCTGAAGTTGGACAAATAAGTCATTGATTCTTGGAAGTAGATATATGTTCTTGACCGTGATTTTATTTAACTGATGAGAGTCAATACACATTCTGAGGAAATCATCTTTCTTATGCATGAATAAAATTGGTGCACCCAAAGGGACACACTGAGTCTGATGAATCCCTTATGTAGAGATCATTTAACTACTCTTTTAATTCTCTGAGTTCTGCTAGAGCCATTCTATATGGAAGAATAGATATGGGCTGAGTATCTGGAAGAAGATCCATTCCGAAATCAATTTCCCTTTAGAGAGAAACTCCGAGAAGATCATTGGGAAACACATCTGGGAATTCATATGCTACTGAAACTGACTCAAGTGTAAGGGTTTCGTAATTAGAGTCCAGGACTCGAACAAGATGGTAGACACATCTCTTAGATATTATTTTTCTAGCTCGAAGGTAAGAAACAAGCTGACCCCTAAGTGCTAAAGTACTACCCCTCCACTCTAGTATGATTTAATTTGGAAACTGAGGGTACTCATTTGAATTCAACCCAGCAAAAAATGGAGGGTTCATTCGGGTGAAGTCTCGAATCCTGGCAGTAGTAGTATTGGCCACTAGGTTGGTTGAAACGCCAGCTGGGAATTTATTCTGAACTTCCATAGAATGATATAGGGTGGTGATGGCTGCTTTGAACTCAGTGTGGGAGACATGTTTGTCCAGTGGATCTAGCTTGACGGGCTGGGGTTCTGGCTGATCTCCCATTCCTCTTCCCTTAGTCCTCTTTGGAGGCATATTTCTGTAAAAGAAAGAGGAAGGATTAGACTATGAGTTTAACTGGAGCTTATGCTTACTTGAAGGACATAAATACTGAAAGAAGGGAAACTTTTCAAAAAACATCTTGTAGCCTCTTGTCTATAAGTGTGGCGCGCAGCACACCCATGCACGAGACTCTTCTAGATACAAATTTTAGACTTCCTAGGAATCTGTTGAACCTTAGGCTCTAATACTAAGTTTTTAATGCCCCGAGTCTGTACCCCGGATGCTACATGGTGCTCATAATCCGAAGGACCACAAACTAACACATGACTGGTACCTTCTGTAATAACCGAATAAAAATAATACTAAAATATGCATAAATTAGGCGGAAAACTAGACATAATTTTCAATGTTATAAATAATACTGAATATGGTAGCACAATACCAAAGCTGAACATCACTATTGAAAACTGAACAACTGTCTGAAAATACTCTAGTCTGAAATACCTCTAAACTGTCTGAACTATGGAGTTGATGGGACAAATCCCTAACTAACTTCGACTACTGAAAATAAACTGAAATTTTGAAATAAATAATCACGTCCTCAAACTATGAGGACTTACCACTAACTCTGTATGCTGAGAGTGTGAATTGCAAAGGGTGATCGGGAGCCCGTACGTTTGAACCTATGATATAAGACATCATAGCACAAAAGAAAAGCATGCATCAGTACTTTAAATATACTGGTATGCTCAGTGAGGTAGTTTAAAATACATGGATTCATATGCATGAACAATACTAACTGAATATCATGAGTATGACTGAATGAGAGTACGTACATGAATAAGTAAACTATACTGAGATCTTAATAACACTGAATACTGGATTACTGGTAACTGAATGATTGTATCTGACAGTCTTGATTTTGTGGAACTATACTAGGTCCTGTACTGAGATGAGTGACTTTTCCCGACAATCCTAAATCTACGAAAATGAACTGAGTTCCATACTGAGACTGAATCTCAAACTGAGACTGTGGGAAGTAATTATCTAACTAACATGCCTCTTCTCTAATGGATTTGGGGTCCAACCTGTAACCTCAGTTGGAAGGATATCAATACTCGGCCACGGGTAAGTACAAGTACTTAGTCTCCCTCATCTGGAAGGTGCACTGAACGAGAATGGTGGTACCTTCAACTGGCAGGTAGATTACCTCATCAACCCTCAACTTGTAGGTTGATGTATCAACCGACACTGGCTACGTAGTTTTGGAATGCAAGGACTGCTTCTAAGGATTTTACCCTCTACTGGAAGGTGAGTCCCGATCCTTAGGTTCACTCGGTGCTGAATCCTACTCCCAACTGAATAGACACTGGACTGAAATTTAAACTGTACTAGGCTAGACTAAACTATTACTGATCGAACTGTATAACTAAAATGAACTGATTTTACTGAACTGAGCTGGACTAATTCTGAGTTCACTGAGTTTTTCTAAGTTCTCTAATTGACTGAATTCTACTGATCGAGACATGACTGATTCTACTCTGTGCCTGACCATGGCTCTAGAAAAGTAGCTAAATTGTCGGGTATTAAATACCCCCAGGACTCGATAGCATAAACTTAAAAGACATCGCATAGTATTGAGAAATGGTAACTAACTACTTAGTCATCATTCATTCATTTGGGAATTCAAGAAAACACTTGCATACATGCTAACATGACATAATTTCACTATTCAACTCACATGGACAATTCATCAAACACTTGTGGGGCACAATACATGCTCATAATACTAAAACATGTAGGCATCATAATTCAATTCCAATTACACTATTCCAAGAGTTTCAACATGAATTCACATGATAAAGCACACATATAAATTAACTCTACATGAATCTTGTAATAAATCATGAATACACTTTAATTCAAATCATGGAAATCATGAAATCACTCTACATAAACTTTAAAAGAGTTTCTTTGACTCCAAGGGTGGAACGAATCCTTGGATGAACACTTCACATACCTTAGTTGGTGAATTCTTAAAAATTAATGGTGGAATCTTGGGCCTTGAATTTGAATTTAATCCACCTAGGGTTTTTGTTCTTGAGTAATTTATGATATAATGAATATAACTTGCTAAAAAGGGCTAAATTTCATGTTATGAGGGATGAAAAGCATGGGAAAAAGACTTAATTATCCTTGAGGATGTGTCCTTTTAATTACAAAAAAATTAAATCATCAACAGACAAGCGACGTATCGTATCATTGGCATCAACGTGATAGCCAACACACCATGTCAAGTTTGCATCGATTCACTGGAAATTGCACTAGGCTGAGTGAAAAATTATCTGTTGACGCGATGGATGATGCGATGCATCAAGATAGCATTGACTCACTATTTTGGTAATTCGAACATGATCTAAACGACGTTCGATAAATCCAAAACTTGCCCGGATACACCTATTGATATTCCTGATCATGAATTAACTCAAATATACACATTTAATGGATGTAAAGGTTGCAAAATAAGATTGCCAACTTTCGAAGGCTAAAATAACACTAAGTCTAAATACTTAGCTGGAATTTTCTATGTCTGGGACCCCTTAGCAAGCTTAAAGGACTGAATTAAGCTAAAAATTTTGCAGGGTCTTACAATATCCCCCCTTGGGAACATTCATCCTCGAATGAGAGTGATTAATCTAAGAGGAATGACAGACTGAACTTACTTACTGAACATGAACACCTAAAACATGATTATCTACTGGCATTACTGACATACTAAATTTCATACTGAACATGCATATCTGATGCATGAATACATGACTGATCTGACTCATGAACATATGACTGAATATGCAATGGTAACTAATAGAACATTCATAATGGAAAATCTGAACATGAAACTGAATAAGCTTAAGGAAGGCTATTACCTAGAACTGAATCTGAGTTTGCGGAGAAGAGGTGAGGATACTTGGTCCGCATATCGATTTTTTCTTCCCAAGTATCTCCCTAAATGTACTGATTTCACCAAAGAACTTTGACTAGAGGCACTTCTTTGTTCCTCAGTATGCAAATCTAATAATCAAGGATTTCGATTGGAATCTCTTCATAAGAGAGTCTGTTCTGAACATCTATGCTCTCTATGGGGACTGCAGCTGATGGGTCACCTATGTATTTCTTTAGCAAGGAGACATGAAACACTGGATGGACTGAAGATAGATATGAAGGCAACTTAAGATCATAAGATACCTTTCTAAAATGGCTGAGAATTCGGTAAGGACCGACATATCGGGTACTGAGCTTCCCCTTCTTTCCATAATGCTTCACCCCTTTCATAGGAGAGATTTTCAAGTACACAAAGTCTCCAATCTCAAACTCGAGATCCTTTCTGCGTACACCTGTGTACAATTTCTCTTGGCTCTGAGCTATCTTACGCCTTTCCCTGATCAGCTTAACTTTCTCCAAGGTATCAAATACCAAGTCAGGCCCTATGGCTGCGGCCTCACCCACTTCAAAATAACTAATAGAAAATCTACACCCCCTCTCATAAAGTGCCTCAAATGGAGCCATCTAAATACTAGAATGATAGTTGTTGTATGAGAACTCAATCAGAGGAAAGTGGTCATCCCAACTACCTTTAAAATCTATTGCACATGCTCACAATATATCCTCTAAAGTTTGAATGGTCCTTTCTGCTGGAAAATCTGTCTGAGGGTGAAAAGCTGTACTAAGGTAAATTCGGGTACGAAGACCCTTTTGGAATGCTTTCCAGAAATTAGAGGTAAACTGGGTAACTCTATCTGAGATGACGAACAATGAAACACTATTCAATCTGACCAACTCCCTGATATAGAGTTTGGCATAATTCTTGACTGAGTAAGAGGTATGAACTGGTAGGAAAAGAGTTGATTTTGTTATCCTGTCTACAATGACCCAAATCGAATCATGATGATGATGAGTACGAGGCAAACCAATCACAAAACCCATGTTCACTTCTTTCCATTTCAAAGTGGTAATGCTAAACTCCTGCATGGACCCACTAGGCTTCTAATGCTCAATCTTAACTTACTGACATGTCGAGAACTTAGCCACAAGCTCTACAATATCTCTCTTTATTCTACTCTACTAATAGATCTCCCACAAATCATGGTACACCTTAGTAGACCCTGGATGAATAGAGTAGCGCGGACCATGAGCTTCTACAAGAATTCGCTTCCTCAAGTCATCTATGACTGGCACACATAGTCGACTCTGACAATGCAAAACACCATCTCCCCCTTAGGAGAAAACCTATACCTTCTGATCTCTAACTGATTCTTTCAACTTGACTAAACTGGGATCTCTATTCTTCTTTTTCTTTACTTTAGAAACTAGGGATGATTCTGAACTACTCTGCACCCATACCCTACCTTCTGCTGAATTGACTAAGCGGACACCTAGTCGGGCTAGCTGACGAATTTCTTGAGCTAACTTTTTCTTACTGTCCTCGACATGAGTAATACTACCAATAGACATTCTACTAAGAGCGTTGGACACTACATTGGCCTTTCCTGGATGATACAAAATACTTATGTCATAGTATTTCAACAACTCCAACCACCTTCTCTGATGGAGGTTTAGGTCTTTCTGAGAGAATACATACTGTAGGATCTTGTGGTCTGTAAACACATCCACATGAACTCCATACAAATAGTACCTCCAAATCTTTAAGGTAAACACTACTGCTGCTAGGTCAAGAACATGAGTAGGATAGTTTTTCTTATAGGGTTTAAGCTGCCTAGAGGCATAAGATATGACCTTACCTGTATGCATCATAACACTCCACAATCCAAATCTGGAGGCATCATAATACACCACAAAGCTATCTGAACTATTTGGTAAGGTCAAAACTGGAGCCGTACTGAGTCGAGTATTCAACTCTTGAAAACTCTACTCATAAGAATTTGACCACTAGAATTTGACTTTCTTCTGAGTCAATCTGTACATAGGGGATATAATAGATGAAAATCCCTCAATGAACCATTGGTAATAGCCTTCCAAACCTAAGAAACTCCTAATATCTGATGGAGAGATGTGCCTGGGATAATTTCTCACAACTTTGGTCTTTTGGGGATCAACTCTAATGCCATCACCGTAAACTATATGGCTGAGGAAAGCTACTGACCTTAGCCAAAATTTGCACTTACTAAATTTGGCAAATAACTGATGATTTTTGAGGGTCTGTATTACTATTTTGAGATGGTCTGCATGATTATGTTCACTGTGGGAGTAGACGAGAATGTCATCTATAAAGACTATGACGAACATATCTCAAGTCCATGAAAACTGCTGGGGCATTGGTAAGACCAAAGGACATGACTAAGAATTTGAAGTGACCATACTGAGTTCTGGAAGCTATTTTCAGGATGTCACACTCCCTGAGTCTGAGTTGATGATAGCTTGATCTGAGGTCTATCTTAGAGAAGTAACTAGCACCTTGAAGTTAGTCAAATAAGTCATCAATTTTGGGAAGTGGATACTTGTTCTTGACCGTGATTCTATTTATATGATGATAGTCTATACACATTCTGAGGGAAATGTCTTTCTTACAGACGAATAAAATTGGTGCGCCCCATGGGGACTTACTGGGTCTGATGAATCCCTTATCTAGGAGATCCTTTAATATCTCTTTTAATTCTCTGAGTTCTGCTGGAGCCATTCTGTATGGCGGAATAGATAGGGGCTGAGTATCTGGAAGAAGACCGATTCTGAAATCAATTTCCCTTTTGAGAGGAACTTTGAGAAGATCATCGGGAAACACATCTAGGAATTCACATGCTACTGATACTGGCTCAAGAGTAGGGGTTTCTGAATTAGAATCATGGACTCGAATGAGATGGTAGATACATCCCTTAGATATCATTTTTCCAGCCCGAAGGTAAGAAATAAGCTGACCCCTAAGTGCGGAAGTACTACCCCTCTACTCTAGTATGGGTTCATTCGGAAACTAAAACTGGACAATTCTATTTCTGCAGTCGATTGAGGATAGAAGGAATGAATCCCATCCATGCTAAGAATGACATCAAAATTAGTCATCTCTAATTTGACTAAGTCTATTAAAGTGACTTTCTGAGATACCATAACCGGAAAGTTCCTATATACCCATCGGGCTATGACATATTTACCTACTATAGAAGAGATTGAGAAAGGCTCTGCTAGGATTTTGGGACTGACTTCGTAATCAATAGCTATATAAGGAGTAACAAAGGATAAAGAAGCTCCTGGATCTAGAAAAGCATAAACATACAAATAATAAACTTGTACCGTACCAGTGACCATATTAGGAGAACTCTCTTGATCCTATCGGGACTGAAGAGCATAGAGTCTATTTTAGCGTTGCCCACTAGTGGCACTAAAAGCAGCACCCTTCTGATTCGGGTGACCAAACTGAGCTGGGGGACAGTTACACTGAACTCTAGAACCTGACTGGGGATAATCTCGAACTCTGTGGTAGGTATTACCACTCCCAAAATACACATTGCTACCCGCTCTACAGATACCCTGGTGGTTTTTGCCATACTTCTGACAAAGGGGATTGGTTCGGGAACTTCTAACACTGCCTTGGTGTTTAGGGTATTGGTGCCTTATCCCTATTTCCGTCTCTGAATTTTGGCACAGGAGCACTGACTAATGACAGAGTTGGGACTGAAGATTTTGGGTAGAACTAAGAATAATTCCCACCCTCTGATTTAGGCTGAGTGAAGTTAAAACTACCTGTTCTCGCTCTCTTTATCTCTCTCTTTGTCTTTATTATTGGCCTCCTCTATCTGAGCATGGTCCATGAGCTTGGATATGTCCATATCCTTAATAAACATTGCGGTCCTACACTCCTTGACCACACTGATAGAAACCCCTTACACAAACTTATTCATTCGATATCTTCTGTCTGCAACCACATGAGGAGCATATCTAGATAATTGAGTAAACTTGAGAGAATACTCTTTCATTATCATATTGCCCTACTTCAGATTGATAAATTCTAGAACCTTCGCTTTCCTCAACTCCAATGGGAAGAACCTATCCAGAAAAGCAGTGGCAGACTCCTCCCACTCTATAGGCCCTGAATCTACGACCCTCTCTACCTTCCGTTGTTTAAACCATGAGTGAGCTATATCCTACAACTGATATGTGGAAAACTCAGCACTCTCAACAATAATCACCCCCATAATATCAGTAACCTTCTGCACCTGATCAAGAATATCCTGAGGGTCCTCATTTGACTTTGACTGTGTAAACAATGGAGGGTTCATTTGGGTGAAGTCCCAAATACTGGAAGTAGCAGTATTAGCCATTGGGTTGGTCAGAACAATAGCTGAGCATTCATTTTAAGCTTCCACAGAATGAGCTAGGATGGTAAAGGCTACTCTGAACTCAGTATGGGAGACGTGTTCATCCAGTGGATCTGGCTGGATGGGCTGGGGTTTTGGATGATCTCCTGTTCCTCTTACCTTAGTCCTATTTGGAGGTATATTTATGTAAATGGAAGAGAAATGATTATACTGAGATTTTAACTAGAGCTCATGCTCACTCGCATGGCATGAATACTGAAAGAAGGAAAACTTTTCCTAAAAAATCTCGTAGCCTCCTGTCCATAAGTGTGACATGCAACACACCCCTGCACAAGACTCTACTAGAGTGGCTTTCAATTTTTCTAGGACTCTGTTGAACCTTAGGCTCTGATACTGATACCATGTTTTAATGCCCCGAGTCTGTATCCCGGACGCTACATGGTGCTTGTAATCCTGAAGGACCACAAGCTAACCCATGACTGGTACCTGCTTTAATGACTAAATAAAAATAATACTAAAATATGCAGAAATAAAGTGTAAAATTGGACATAAAGTTCAATACTACAAATAATACTGAATATGGTATCACAATACCAAAACTGAACATCAATACTAAAAATTGAAAAACTATTTAAAAATACACAAGTATGAAAAACCTCTAAACTGTCTGAACTGTGAAATTGATCGGACAAGTCCCCAACTAACTCCGACTATTAAAAATAAACTGAAATGCTGAAATAAATAATCACGTCCTCGAACTATAAGGACTCACCACTAACTCTGTATGCTGAGACTCAGAACTGCTAAGGGTGCTTAGGAGCCCGTGTGTCTAAACCTATGATATAAGACATCATAGTGCAAAAGAAAAGCATGCATCAGTACTTTGAATGTACTGGTATTCTCAGTGAAGTAGGTTGAAATGCATTGGTTCATATGCATGAACAATACTAACTGAATATCATGAGTATGACTGAATGAGAGTACATACATGAATATGTAAACTGTACTGAGATCATAATAACACTGAATACTGCATTACTAGTAGCTGAATAACTATATCCGATAGTCTTGATTTTGTGGAAATGTACTGAGTCCCATACTGAGTTGAGTGGCTGTGCCTGAAAATCCTGAATCTGTAGAACTGAACTGAGTTCCATACTGAGACTGAATCTGAAACTGAGATTGTGGGATGTTATCATCTTGTTGACATGCCCCTACTCTAACTGATTTGGGGTCCAACCTGTAACCCCAGTTAGAAGGATGTAAATATCGTGCCACGGGTAAGGACAAGTGTTGAGTCACCCTCATCTAGAAGGTGCTCTAAACGAGAACAGTGGTACCCTCAACTGGCAGGTAGATTACTTCATCAACCCTCAACTGGCTGGTTGATGTCTCAACCTATGCTGTCTACGTAGTTCTAGAATGGAAGGAATTCTTCTAAGGATTTCACCCTCTACTGGTAGGTGAGTCCTTATCCTTGGGTTCACTTGGTGCTGAATCCTACTCCTAACTAAATAGACACTGGACTGAATTCTAACCTGTACTAGGCTAGATTAAACTGTTACTGATCATATCGTATAACTGAACAAAACTGATTTTACTGAACTGAGCTGGATTAATTCTGAGTTCACTGAGTTTTCCTAAGATCTGTAACTGACTGAATTCTACTGATTGAGACATGACTTATTCTACTCTATGACTGACCATGGCTCTAGACAAACAGCTAAATTTTCGGGTATTAAATACCCTCAGGAGTCGATAGCATAAACTTAAAAGACATGGCATAATCTTGAGACATGGTAACTAACTACTTAGTCCTCATTCATTTATTTCGACATTTAAGCAAATACTTGCATACATGCTAACATGATAAGATTTCACTATTCAACTCACATGGTCAATTCATCAAACACTTGTGGGGCACAATATATGTACATAATACTAAAACAACATGTAGGCGTCATGATTCAATTCCAATTACACAATTCCAAGAGTTTCAACATGAATTCAGATGAGAAAGCACACATATCAATTAACTTTGCATGAATCTTGTAATAAATTATGAATACACTTAAATTCAAATCAAGGAAATCATGAAATCACTCTACATAAACTTTAAATGAGTTTCTTGGACTCCAAGGGTGGAAGGAACCCTTAGATGAACACTTCACATACCTTGGTTGGTGAATTCTAGAAAATTTACGGTGGAATCTTGAGCCTTGAATTTGAATTTAATTCACCTTCTTGAGAAATTTGTGAAAGAATGAATATAACTTGCTGAAAGAGGACTAATTTTTGTTTTATGGGGGCTGAAGGGCATGGGAAAAAAACTTAATTATCCCTGAGGATGCGGCCTTTTAATTACAGAAAAAATTGAATCATCGACGCGTAGGTCGACGTGCCGTGTCCTTGGCATCAACGCGATAGCCAACGCACCGCATTGAGTCCGCATCGATTCATTGGAAATTGCACTGATCTTAGGGAAAAGTTATTTGTCGACACGATGGACGATGAGGCGTATCAAGATAGCATCGACTCACTATTTTGGTCATTCGAACATGATGTAAACAAGGTTCGAAAAATTGAAAACTTGTTCGGAAACACCTTTGACATTCTTGATCATAAATTAACTCAAATATCAACATTTAATGGTTGGAAAGGTCGCAAAATAATATTTCCATCTTTCGAAGGCTAAAATAACACTAAGTCTAAATACTAAGCTAGAATTTTCTAAGTCTGGGACCCCTTAGCAAGCTTGAAGGACTGAATTAAGAAAAGAATTTTGTAGGGTCTTACAACTCTTTATCATGTGTCTATATTTTTATGATACTCCATCACATTCCTTGATTCTATTTTTTCCTAGATGGACGATCCAAGGTTGTTGATAGATGTAGATGGGACTTCGGCATGCATTTCCAGAGAGTTTGTGTAGCATCAGAATAGAGAGTCAAGGATAGACGTCAAAGATTTTTAGCGTCAGCCAGAGGATTTGGGGATAGTCCAGGATCAGATGGAGTTTTTGACCACTTAAGCCTTTTGAGATTCAGCATTGGGGATCCTAAGTCCTTTTGTAGATACCTCACATCCAGAGATGGCATTTGGTTCTTCGAGCAGTTCTCAGGCTAGAGTTTGTTTATTGGTGTTCAACAGGGTTCCTTAACAGTTTTGAAGTATGAGACTGGGTTTCTTTAGTGGGCTAAGCTTATTCCTATGATATATACTTAAGATCATGACATGGTTCATGAATTTATTAGAGGATTAGCCTTTCCACTCCGTTTGGTGTTAGGGCATTTGATAACAACTTGGTCTTCTTACTTACGAGTTTTTGACTATGATGGGCCACAGAGAGAGCATGTATTGAGACTTATGGAGATGGTGGTAAGAGGCCATATGATAATTATAGTGCTATTGATATTTCATCCGAGATGGAGGATTCTTCCGAAGGAGGTCAGCTTCACTTGCAACCTATCGGTTCTACACATGTAGCATCTTAGACTATGGGTAGCTCTCAGATTATATGTGGTGATCACGGTGGGTAGAGTTCTCGTCAGAACTTGCAGAGTATTCAATATGGGTCTTTAATTTGAGCTGGCCATCCTGGATCCATAGTTCCAGCACCTTGGAGTATTTTTTGAGCTTGTCGTCGTTATGAAGAGATTGGTCATTCAACTAGGGAGTTCCCCAAATACGAGTTGGTTGTTCAGACAAAGTTAGCTTATGTTCCCACCAGCCCAAGGTTCCTAAAATATTTCATGGTTGTCATTAGGATGATTATTTCAGTAGGGAGTGCCCTCGACATCAGTTGGTCAAACAGTTAGGGTCAGCTTATGTTTCTCACCAAGTTAGGGCTTTTGGGATTTGCTACAACGACAGATAGATCGGTCACTGGTCCAAAGAGTGTCCCGACATGTCATTATTAATCTTTTAGCTCATTTAGACTAGTTTCATAGTGTTGCAACACCTTTGGTCAGAAGAAGTGCATTTAGTATCTGAGTTGGTGATTCAGACGTTTAGTCTGAATTTGGACCTATTCAAATTCGTTCTCCCTCGGACGTGTTAGGCATGTGAATTGAAATTCATCCATGATAGGTGTGATTTATTTCCTTTCTCTACCTTTCTCATTTTTGTGTATTGGGGTTCTTAATATTGCTTGAATTACACCTCTAAAAATATATAACACGGTCACTATCAAATAAAGAAACCAACAAAGGTTAGGGTCGAACCCATAGGGAATAGGCTAAATCTCTGTCAAGAACTTGCTGAAGTATCCAAAAAGTGTAGAAAGTAAATGGGGGGATTTTTTTGAGCAGTAATAGTAGTAATAAATCTGGATCACTTTAGGTTGAAATCAATATGAGACGAATACCAGGTCTGTGCTCTTCCTAACTTTCAAACTCTGTAGACGTATTATGCTTGGCAAACTATCTCGATACCTTGCATGCAGAATAAAAAAAGTTATGTATCACCAATCTTCTTTTGAAACCTTTGGTTAATTTCACTAATCTCTTTTTGAGTCTCAAAGTGTCGTATTATTAACCCTTGTCCTAGATCCTAGATTTATTATCTCTCTTTGGGTCTCAAGTTAATTAGATGAAGCTTGATAGCTCCAAATTACTGTTGTGATCTTCTTTTGAAAATAATCATACATGTAAGAACATCAATCAATAAAGACTTTGCACTTCTGCTACTTTGTTATTCCACAAGGTTCCCACAACCCTAGTTAAGAGGATTTTCATGTTCGCAAGAACACCCATAGAATTCATAATAAAAAACATATGAATTATCTTACAATAAATTAATAATGAAAACCTGAATCTAAAATTAATCTCAAGCAGTAAAAACCAAGAACAAAGATTCCAAGATCAAAAGTATATCAGAATCAATATAATGTTTTAAGTATAAAGAGTGTGTAACTTAATAAGAAGAAATCAATAGGGTAATTATAATATACATCATAACCCTAAAAATCCTAATCTAAAAAAATAGAAAATCTATGTTGGCACCTATCTATTGATCCACCAATGGGTTGTAGGAACTACCTTCGAACCTTAGGTGGGTTGTAGGTATCAGAGAAAATTAGAAACTTTAGATCTTATACTTATGAGGGTACTTACGATGGGCGTAAGTGTACATAAGCCTTTGTAGGTCTCAGTATAACTTGGAATACTTAGAGCTTTCAGAACTCTTTTCTCTGCTACTTATGATGGCACTTACAGAGGGTGTAAGTCCCACTTATGCCCACTTAGTGGGTCCTCTTCAACTTTGAAATTTTTCTTCTCTTTTGCTCCTAACTTTGTTTTCCTACAAAAAAAAAACATAAAAGCACATCACATCTAACAAAAAGAATCTAAGTACATACATAAAATTCCAGTTTTAAGCATCGAAAGTGCCATGAAACCATGGAATATCAACACGCTCAACTTTAAAAATTTGCATGTCCTCAGGCAACTAACACATAACAAAGACACTGATGCTTAACTAAGAGAACCCTAAGGTGCCTATGCTAGTCAACCCAATTTCAGCTCGAAAACTCTTACACCCTTATATTTCAAACTTTTCAAAACCACTATATGGATGTATGTGGAACAAAAGTATTACCCAAAGGAATCAAGCAATGGAATTACATTAGTAGAAAATAATCAAGCAAATATGCAATCTATACTACCCGAATAAAAAAGTAGTTAACAACACAACCCATGTACCCTTAAACAAAGAAGTCCTAACTCTCAAAGTATCATATCATGTCAATGCGAGGGACTATGTCAAGACACTCATGCTCATAAAAGAAGTTCCTATAAATGTGCACAGAATACCATAGGCTTGCCCTTATTTTCTTTACCTTAATTTTATGGACAATTGGACTTGGATCATTGTAGGACTTTACTCAACATGTAATATAGACTTTGGGGAAGGTATGGTATATTTTGGATATAGTGACTCAGCCTCCTTGACACTACACTTACATTTTTTCTCCACTTCTATACCATTCTTATTTCCTTCCTACCCCTTTTCCCCCTGATTGATTTTTCAAATTGGGTTTGGTTTTCTTTTTTGCTTTTCATTTATTCTCATTTCTTTTCTTTTTTGAGTTTTTTTATTTCTTTTTTTTATCTCTACCACACCCAACATTAGTCTTCTTTTCATTTACATTAAACACTCTTCTGCACACCAAATGTAAACTATGCATACCTTTGATAGCCACCTTCAACTTAGACTATTTGCCTGAATTGAGGTACACAGTGTGTAAGGAGGGACCAAGGCCAAAATATGTTCATTGTAATCTATTGGGAAGGTGAAAACCAATAAACTTGGTCAATGTAGGCTCAAATCAGGAGTCAAGGGATACTTATTCACATTTGGATGGTTATTTAGGCTAAAATTAGACTAAGTCAAAGACAGACTATGATGACATCATAACCAACTATCCTACAACCTAGGAAAGACTAATCGGGTAAGTTCTGAATTAAATGCACAAAGGGAATTAGGTAGAGGCCTCACATATATATGGTAGTGGGTTATATCATCGACTACTACTTATCTGGTTCATGGAATGATAATCTATGATTATTTTTTCACTAATCATAATAACATAACAAGATTCAAATGATGATCACATATATATTTACATCACACAATTAACAAAATTTTAGAGGGGTTTTATTTTTTTTAAATGCTTAAGAACAACAAAACATCTCAAATGTTGTTACGTTCCTTATTTTTCTCTTCATTAAACACAAATAACACATAAAGTAATAAATGACACAAACACAAACTAAACATACAGGTTCAAGGAGAACGCAACCGATGAGAAAAGAAACATGAAAAAAATCCTCAACTTTTGTGTACCCCCACTAACCAAAGATAATGCATTGTCCCTAGTGTATAACTATAATAAAAATAGGGGTTGAAGACATACCTGGGACTATTTAGGAGTTTGAATTAGACTCACCCCCATCTGGCATGATGTATCTCAACTGGAAGAGAAGGTGTTGGTGCGAGACAAGAAGAGGCACCAGCTGCCATCTTGACGTGCCTCCGCTCATCAATCGAAGTCGACACAACTAAATCCTAAGCTACCCTTCCATGGAATGCTGATAGTCCATTGTCCAATCCTGTAGCTCCTTCTTATGACCTTTCTTAGCCCTTATAAATGGGACCACATCATCATCCAAAAATATATCAAATACCACAGTTGGAGTTCAAAGTAAACATTGTGTAAAAACTGGAATAACTAGAGGGTGATCTTAGATAAAGATCAAATCTCTGAACTCAAAGTAGCCAACTCTCCAACAAGGTGGGTTCCAGGACCTCACACAGTTATGAACTCATTATATTCTCAAATATGTCAATAAATACTTGTATTTCTCTAGTATACTCATCCATCGCTACTGATATGAGGTGGTTTTATGCACCTTAGCGTTGTTATCCTAGCTTATTTAGCCTTGTTTTGAGGATAAATTATGTGATTAATATGATAATGATGATATAATTTATTATATAAGTTCTTAAGTAAGTTATTACAATGTTTAAGTTATCTTTCAAATAAGTTTGTACTTAATTTGGTCACTTGGAGTTCAAATGAGAAAACTAGTGTTACTAGCTTGAGCTAGGTGCTGTTCTAGTCTATTGAAATGGATTATAACATGCGTAATTGGTTACTAAGGTTATATATTTTTTTTTAAGTGTGTAATAACTTGTTCAAAGTGTTCAAAGTTCAATTGTATCACTCCTAGGGTTAAAACACTAAGTTAAAGATTAATAGGACGACACTAGTTCTTAGCTTGAGTTTTTATTGACCGTTCATGATGTTGTGTTGTTTTGATCTCTAAATTGTGGTGTTTTAAGATATATTTTTCTTTGTGAGTTGATTTTTATTATATATGTAGGATATACAAGCTAGAAATCAAGTGGAAACAACACTAAAAGGCTTAGGATGGAAGACAAATGCACAAGGTAAAGTGTAGGCATGGAATGCAATTTCCAGTAAAGCCTTGCGATAAAGGGGAGACACACCCCTTATTTTATAGGAGAAATAAACATAAAACACCCCTTATTAACTTGGACTAAGCAATTCACCATTGAGCTTATTCCCGTACCAACCAAAATTTTGCCCCTATAAATAGGACACTTTAGCTTATTGTTATTCACCTTGGACACGTGGGAGGATTTAAGAGTGGATTATAAAAACTTCAAATAGTCGTTATATTTATTTACTTTAGTTTCCTTATTTATTATATTAAGTATTCATTTATTGCAATTATGATTATGTCCATTAGTGGCTAAATGCCCTCTTTTCAGGGTTGAAGCTAAGAACATGATTATGATTCCTTTGAATTGAGTTTGTTTGGATTGATTATCCTATTTTGTTGTTTATTTATCCTTTTAATTACTATTTTAAGGATTTTCTACCCTTACAATACATCAATTATTGTCTTTTGAGCCCCCAGGGGGGAACGAGAGGATAGAATATGGGGATAAATAGAGTAAGGTTCTTATTCTTTTATAAAATAAGGTATTTGAATTAGAAACTAGGATAGGTATATACCTAAAAGACTTACTTGGTTCACTATGGTATAACACTTGAGGAATTTAACCTTTGCAAAATTTTCTTGGTTTTGGACTCATAGGACTTGATACGACTTAAGGTACCATTCGTACCATTGAATACAACTTGTTTGATGGCTTTAGGTTTCACTCATACCCTAGGTAGTATGGTTTCCTTTACTACTTCCAAATTTATGTCTCAGTAAGGTATGAACCATATAGAAGCATACGAGTGGTGTAAGGCAAGTCGCATGGTGCATGATTATCCTTGTCTTGTGGAATCTGCCTATGTTACGGTTGGTGGGTATGATTGAGTATAGAGATATGATTCCTATAGAAATAAATAGGTAGGGTCTTGACATGTTCTTGGGTACGAGTTGGGGTACCACTCATATCCTAAGATACGAAAGGTATAGGTAATTCATACCCCTGGATGTGGCTAGTGTTTAATTTTAAGTAAAGGGTAGTATGAACATTTCCTTCATTAAAACCCATATGTCCTCAAATTATATTACCCTTGGTGGCCTTACATAACACTTGTTAAAGGATTAAAACACTTCAAATACCCTCTCAAACTCACTCTTGAAGATTGGAGGCTAGGGTTTCTTCATATGTTCTTTAAAGGGCTCAAAGGTCATGATTTCTTCCGTGAATCTTCATGTATAAGGCATGTACTCTTTCCCTTTTTGTTAGTTCAAACTAAATAAATATGTATTATGTTTTAATAATTTATTTGTGAATAACAAATGGCGGTTTTCGAAATATATGTTGAGGGTCCTAATGCATAGTATTTGATATTGGTTTAAACTATGTTTTCACATGTTTTTGTTAATGGTTTTCATATGTGGTTATTTTTTAGTTATGGTTTAACAAATGGGACTAAAGTAACCCTAATTATGAGGGTTTATGCATTGGTTTTCGTCTTGGTAAAAGTATGCCCTCAACATGTTTGATAAAATGCCTCAAATTATGTTTTCACTCTATTGTTGAACTTCCATTGTAAATCTTGCAAAGTTTGGTTTTGTAATGGAACCTTAAACATATTTGGATTGTTTTTCATGGTTTAAATGATATAAATTCTTTCAATGGTTGGCATGGTCTAAAATGGTAAGGAAATGGTTTTAAATGGTGTACATAGATTAGAAGGATTAAATAGTAAGGCCTTGGTGGCAATGAAAATGGTTATGCTTGTGGGGTACATGGTTTGGAAGGTTTAAATGGTAAAGCCTTGGAGGATATGAAAATTATTATGTTTGTGGGTTACATGGAATCCCCTAAGTTTTTTAATATGGTAAATAAATGGGCACTTGGAAGTCCCATTAAACTTATATATGGTTGGCTATGAATAGTACTTGCAAGCATGGTCGGTATGACGATACCACCACTAAATGGACTTGGTCAATAAATGGTAAAGGTATTGATTGTTTGCTTTGTAATGGTTTTAATTATGCAATAATGGCGGGATATGTAGCAAAGTCGTGGAAGTTGGAGGTCCTTGGGGGACCAAAACTGGAAACTCATATTTGTCTATGTGAGGTTGCTCTTGGTGACCGTGTGCATGATGTCACACTATATTTTGGGGAAAGTACTAGTCATCCTAGGTTTTATTCCCTGGTGATGCGGCTACACATACTGGGGGCCTTTCAACAGGGGGAGATGAACCCATATACCCAATGGGTGGATTAGGACGGCAAAGCTACATAACCCATGTGAAGGTTTTAAATGCATGCTAAACATAGTTCCCTTTCTCTCCGTGGATATATATATATATATATATATATATGTATGTATGGTTGTATGGATTATGGATGTTTTACATGGAATTGTAAATGGCATTATGTTATCCTTATCCTATGTGCATGATAACACTCAAATTACACCTCTCTTACGAGAGAGTAAGAGGTCGTTGTCAAATATATAACCCAACTAGGTTGGGGTCGAATCCCACAGGGAATATGGTGTTAATTAAGTTGTAAGCAGATTAATTGACTTTTAATCGTTCGTTTCCATAAAAAAAAATAGGGGGGATTTGATTCAGTTCACAAATTAATGGTTTCAGTTTAACAAGATAAAATATGTGTAGTAGTATTCAAATTCAGAGAAATAGCAAGATAGGGTTATTTCCACCTTGTAGTTTTCAATACTTACTAACTATGGGATTTATGAATTCATATATGCGTTGCGGTTATAGAGAAACGTATTTTATTTAATAACATAATCCTAGTGTTTTTCAACCATCAAGGACTAATTCATTTAGTTCTCTCGAATCAAAAGCGTTCACCAAAAACAATACGAAATCTCCAAGTAGTTAATCCTGCTAAGGAATTAACTTATAAAATAGGGGTTGGTAATCCTATTTTCTTGTCACTACTGTGTTTTCCGAACATCAACCTTTCTTCGAACAAGTTGCATTTTAAGGCATATCCTCCATGTTTGCAACCACGAGAATTCAAGATAAGCGCAGAGAGTATGATGTAAACAAATCAATGCATAATGAATTCAAAACCCAAAGTGATAGATTGTATGCTACAAGGCTTCCATAACCCTAACTAATAAACTTAGCTACTCATGAACAAAATGAAAAACATCATAAATATATTCATCATACCAAAAACTAGAAGGCGATCTTGGTGTACAAATAGTGAAACAAGATAGAAACATTTTTCTCTCTCCATCCTAAGTCGCTATTCCCTTCTCAGAATACTACAGAATAATTCAATCATGAATAAAAATTCAGCATTAAGCCTTTTAATAATCTTTTCTCTCATAATTGCCTTCTAAATCCCTGAACTAATTATAAATGAAAAACTAGTCTTGAACATAGTTTCTAGGCGCCATATTTGGTCCAGATTGCTACTCTCTCTTGTGTCATATGCCATCCGTATTCCATAGTCCCATAATGTCTTCATCTACCTCATTAATACCTGAAAACATGCTAATCACATCTGTTAGCTCAATTACATAGAAGTAGAGTAAAAACATAAGAAACTAGGCACTTAGTTCTCTAAACATAGCTAAAATATGGAAAATTAGGGTGCTTAGGCGTATAAATACACCATTTTTTGATAACGCTCAAATTATACCTCTCTTAAGAGAGAGAAAACGGTCGTTGTCAAATATATAACCTAACTAGGTTAGGGTTGAATCCCACTAGGAATATGGTGTTAATTAAGTTGTATGCAGATTAGTTGACTTTTAATCATTCGTTTCTGTAAAATAAATAGGGGGGATTTGATTCGGTTCACAAATTAATGGTTTCAATTTAACAAGATGAAATAAGTGTAGTGTTATTCAAATTCAGAGAAATAGCAAGCTAGGGTTATGTCCACCTTGTAGATTTCAATACTTACTAACTATGGGCTTTATAAATTCATATATGCGTTGTGCTTACAGAGAAACGTATTGTATTTAATAACATAATCCTAGTGTTTCTCAACCATCAAGGACTAATTCACTTTAGTTCTCTCGAATCAAAAGCGTTCACCAAAAACAATATGAAATCTCCAAGTAGTTAATCCTGCTAAAGCATTAACTTATAAAATAGGGGTTGGTAATCCTATTTTCTTGTCACTACTCTCTTTTTCGAACATCAACCTTTCTATCGAACAAGTTGCGTTTTAAGGCATATATTCTATGTTTGCAACCACGAGAATTAAAGATAAGAGAATAGAGTATGATGTAAACAAATCAATGCATAATGAATTCAAAACCCAAAGTGATATATGTATTATACAAGGATTCCATAACCCTAACTAATAAACTTAGCTACTCATGAATAAAACGAAAAGCATCATAAATATATTCATCATACCAAAAACTAGAAGACGATCTTGGTGTGCGAATAGTGAAATAAGAGGGAGACATTTTTCTCTCTCCACCCTAAGCCGCTATTCCCTTCTCAGAATACTACAGAATAATTCAATCATGAATAAAAATGCAGCATTAAGCCTTTTAATAATCTTTTCTCTCATAATTGCCTTCTAAGTCCCTGAACTAATTATAAATGAAAAACTAGTCTTGGACAGAGTTTCTAGGCGCCATATTTGGTCCAGATTGCTACTGTCTCTTGTGTCATATGCCATCCGCATTCCATAGTCCCATAATGTCTTCATATACCTCATTAATACCTAAAATCATGTTAATCACATCGGTTAGCTTAATTACATAGAAGTAGAATAAAACATAAGAAACTAGGCACTTTGTTCTCTAAACATTGTTAAAATATGGATAAATTATGGTGCTTAGGTGTATAAATACGCTATTTTTTGATAACTCTCAAATTACACCTCTCTTACGAGAGAGTAAGCGGTCGTTGTCAAATATATAACCCAACTAGGTTGGGGTGGAATCCCACAGGGAATATGGTGTTAATTAATTTGTATGAAGATTACTTGACTTTTCATCATTCGTTTCCGTAAAATAAATAAGGTGGATTTGATTCAGTTCAGAAAAATAATGGTTTCGGTTTAACAAGATGAAATATGTGTAGTAGTATTCAAATTCAGAGAAATAGCAAGCTAGGGTTCTGTCCACCTTGTAGATTTGAATACTTACTAACTATGGGCTTTATGAATTCATATATGCGTTGTCATTACAGAGAAACATATTGTATTTAATAACATAATCCTAGTGTTTCTCAACCATCAAGGACTAATTCACTTTAGTTCTCTCTAATCAAAAGCGTTCACCAATAATAATATGAAATCTCCAAGTAGTTAATCTTGCTAAAGCATTAACTTATAAAATAGGGGTTGGTTATCCTATTTTCTTGTCACTATTCTCTTTTTTGAACATCAACCTTTCTTTCGAACAAGTTGCGTTTTAAGGCATATCCTCCATGTTTGCAAGCACGAGAATTCAAGATAAGAGAATAGAGTATGATGTAAACAAATCAATGCATAATGAATTCAAAACCCAAAGTGATATATGTATTATTCAAGGCTTCCATAACCCTAAATAATAAACTTAGATACTCATGAATAAAACGAAAACTATCATAAATATATTCATCATACCAAAAATTAGAAGACGATCTTGGTGTGCGAATAGTGAAACAATAGAGAAACGTTTTTCTCTCTACACCCTAAGCCGCTATTCCCTACTCAGAATACTACAGAATAATTCAATCATGAATAAAAATTTAGCATTAAGCCTTTTAATAATCTTTTCTCTCATAATTGCCTTCTAAGTCCCTGAATAAATTATAAATAACAAACTAGTCTTGGACATAGTTTTTAGGTGCCATATTAGGTCCAGATTGCTACTCTCTCTTGTGTCACTTTCCATCCGCATTCCATAGTCCCATAATGTCTTCATCTACCTGATTAATACCTGCAATCATGCTAATCACATCGGTTAGCTCAATTACATAGAAGTAGAATAAAAACATAAGAAACTAGGCACTTTATTCTCTAAACATAGCTAAAATATGGATAAATTATGGTGCTTAGGAGTATAAATACACCATTTTTTATCACGTTCAAATTACACCTCTCTTACGAGAGAGTAAGAGGTCGTTGTCAAATATATAACCCAACTAGGTTGGGGTCGAATACCACAGGGAATATGGTGTTAATTAAGTTGTATGCAGATTAGTTGACTTTTAATCATTCGTTTCCGTAAAATAAATAGGGGGATTTGATTCAGTTCACAAATTAATGGTTTCTGTTTAACAAGATGAAATATGTGTAGTAGTATTCAAATTCAGAGAAATAGCAAGCTAGGGTTACGTCCACCTTGTAGATTTCAATACTTACTAACTATGGGCTTTATGAATTCATATATGCGTTGTTCTTACAGAGAAATGTATTGTATTAACATAATCCTAGTGTTTCTCAACCATCAAGGACTAATTCACTTTAGTTCTCTCGAATCAAAAGCGTTCACCAAAAACAATACTAAATCTCCAAGTAGATAATCTTGCTAAGGCATTAACTTATAAAATAGGATTTGGTAATCCTATTTTCTTGTCACTACTCTATTTTATGAACATCAACCTTTCTTTCAAACAAGTTTCATTTTAAGGCATATCTTCTATGTTTGCAACCATGAGAATTCAAGATAAGCGAAGAGAGTATGATGTAAACAAATCAATGCATAATGTATTCAAAACCCTAAGTGATAGATTGTATGCTACAAGGCATCAATAACCCTAACTAATAAACTTAGATACTCATGAATAAAATGAAAAGCATCATAAATATATTCATAATACCAAAAACTAGAAGACGATCTTGGTGTACGAATAGTGAAACAAAAGAGAAACATTTCTCTCTCCCCACCCTAAGCCACTATTCCCTTCTCAAAATACTACGGATTAATTCAATCATGAATAAAAATTCAGCATTAAGCCTTTTAATAATCTTTTCTCTCATAATTGCCTTATAAGTCCCTGAACTAATTATAAATGAAAAACTAGTCTTGGACATAGTTTCTAGGCGTCATATTTGGTCCAGATTGCTACTGTCTCTTGTGTCCTATGCCATCCGCATTCCATAGTCCCATAATGTCTTCATCTACCTCATTAATACCTAAAATCATGCTAATCACATCGGTTAGCTTAATTACATAGAAGTAGAATCAAACATAAGAAACTAGGCACTTTGTTCTCTAAACATAGCTAAAATATGGATAAATTATGGTGCTTAGGTGTATAAATACACTATTTTTTGATAACTCTCAAATTACACCTCTCTTTCGAGAGAGTAAGTGGTCGTTGTCAAATATATAACCCAACTAGGTTGGGGTGGAATCCCACAGGGAATATGGTGTTAATTAAGTTGTATGCAGATTAGTTGACTTTTAATCATTCGTTTCCGTAAAATAAATAAGGTGGATTTGATTCAGTTCAGAAAAATAATGGTTTCGGTTTAACAAGATGAAATATGTGTAGTAGTATTCAAATTCAGAGAAATAGCAAGCTAGGGTTATGTCCACCTTGTAGATTTGAATACTTACTAACTATGGGCTTTATGAATTCATATATGCGTTGTGATTACAGAGAAACATATTGTATTTAATAACATAATCCTAGTGTTTCTCAACCATCAAGGACTAATTCACTTTAGTTCTCTCTAATAAAAAACGTTCACAAAAAATAATATGAAATCTCCAAGTAGTTATTCTTGCTAAAGCATTAACTTATAAAATAGGGGTTGGTAATCCTATTTTCTTGTCACTATTCTCATTTTTGAACATCAATCTTTCTTTAGAACAAGTTGCGTTTTAAGGCATATCCTCCATGTTTGCAAGCACGAGAATTCAAGATAAGAGAATAGAGTATGATGTAAACAAATCAATGCATAATGAATTCAAAACCCAAAGTGATATATGTATTATACAAGGCTTCCATAATCCTAACTAATAAACTTAGGTACTCATGAATAAAACGAAAAGTATCATAAATGTATTCATCATACCAAAAATTAGAAGACGATCTTGGTGTGCGAATAGTGAAACAATAGAGAAACATTTTTCTCTCTACACCCTAAGCCGCTATTCCCTTCTCAGAATACTACAGAATAATTCAATCATGAATAAAAATTTAGCATTAAGACTTTTAATAATCTTTTCTCTCATAATTGCCTTTAAGTCCCTAAATAAATTATAAATGACAAACTAGTCTTGGACAGTTTTTAGGTGCCATATTAGGTCTAGATTGCTACTCTCTCTTGTGTCACATTCCATCCGCATTCCATAGTCCCATAATGTCTTCATCAACCTGATTAATACCTGCAATCATGCTAATCACATCGGTTAGCTCAATTACATAGAAGTAGAATAAAAACATAAGAAACTAGGCACTTTATTCTCTAAACATATCTAAAATATGGAAAATTATGGTGCTTAGGATTATAAATACACCATTTTTTATCACACTCAAATTACACCTCTCTTACGAGAGAGTAAGCGGTCGTTGTCAAATATATAATCCAACTAGGTTGGGGTCGAATACCACAGGGAATATGGTGTTAATTAAGTTGTATGCAGATTAGTTGACTTTTAATCATTCGTTTCCGTAAAATAAATAGGGGGATTTGATTCAGTTCACAAATTAATGGTTTGGTTTATCAAGATGAAATATGTGTAGTAGTATTCAAATTCAGAGAAATAGCAAGCTAGGGTTATGTCCACCTTGTAGATTTCAATACTTACTAACTATGGGCTTTATGAATTCATATATGCATTGTGCTTACAGAGAAATGTATTGTATTAACATAATCCTAGTGTTTCTCAACCATCAAGGACTAATTCACTTTAGTTCTCTCGAATCAAAAGCATTCACCATAAACAATACTAAATATCCAAGTAGATAATCTTGCTAAGGAATTAACTTATAAAATAGGGTTTGGTAATCCTATTTTCTTGTCACTACTCTATTTTCTGAACATCAACCTTTCTTTCAAACAAGTTTCATTTTAAGGTATATCCTCTATGTTTGCAACCATGAGAATTCAAGATAAGCGAAGAGAGTATGATGTAAACAAATCAATGCATAATTAATTCAAAACCCAAAGTGATAGAATGTATGCTACAAGGATTCCATAAACCTAACTAATAAAAGTAGATACTCATGAATAAAACGAAAAGCATCATAAATATATTCATCATACCAAAAACTAGAAGACGATCTTGGTGTACGAATAGTGAAACAAGAGAGAAACATTTTTCTCTCTCCACCCTAAGACGCTATTTCCTTCTCAGAATACTACAGAATAATTCAATCATGAATAAAAATTCAGCATTAAGCCTTTTAATAATCTTTTCTCTCATAATTGCCTTCTAAGTCCCTGAACTAATTATAAATGATAAACTAGTCTTGGACATAGTTTCTAGATGCCATATTTAGTCCAGATTGCTACTCTCTCTTGTGTCATATTCCATCCGTATTCAATAGTCCCATAATGTCTTCATCTACCTAATTAATACCTGAAATCATGCTAATCACATCGGTTAGCTCAATTACATAGAAGTAGAGTAAAAATATAAGAAACTAGGCACTTTGTTCTATAAAAATAGATAAAATATGGATAAATTATGGTTCTTCGGCATATTAATACACTCAAGATCAGTGCATGCTAGTGGTCACCCGCTATCCCATCTTTGGGCGGCTATATACCCATGCTATGTAGGAACTATCCATTTTACTTCTCCTGCTTAGTGATAAGCTTTAGGGATAGTTGATGTTGGATTGAAATGGTGATCTTCCATATTTTAGAATGCATCTATTTTATGCCATGGTTTACTTTACATATCTCTCGTCTTTCATAGACTTTGGTTTTGGTTATGGTCGGGGGGATGCCACAATTAGGTACTCTTTGGTTTGTCTAGAGGCTTTGTATGGAAAACTGTGGACTTGGGTATGGTATGGATTGTTTTGTTTTATGTACATACATCTATTAGCTTACTATCTAGGTATTGGTTTATGGTTTCTACATCGGTTTGGTAGGTTATTGGGTGGTTGGAATTGGTTGGATTGGCTGTGGATATAGACTTATTCCAAAGTCACCACATGGTTGGATACTCTATCTTGTTATATGTTTAGACTTTTTCTGACTCAAGGAATGTGTTTGGTGGATAGTTGGGAAACGGGGGCGGTTCCCGATCCTAGTTGGGCTTGGGATTGCCAATTAAGATAAGGCCCTGGTTTGGGTTGTGTCAAGTTGGTAAAAGAGCTTTAAGTTTTAGGTTTATGGTGTGTCTACAAAGCTGTGTCAATTAGAGTCTTGCTTATGGGTGTGTCGTGCACTATACTTATAATCAGGAGTCTACAAGGCATTTTACATATTTCACTTTCTTGGTTATTCCACTTTTAGGCTATGGATTCTAAGACCTTGAAATCTTCTGTAAATCATCTTTGGTTAAGTCTTTGTATTATGTCTTCTCAATGATCTAACATTCGTGAAAACATACTTGTTCTACTAAAAAAATATAGATGGATCTAGTTTAACTCAAAGGGGATAGGACCGGTCAGAGGTCACAACTTCTGGTTTTTCTAGAGGGGCCCAATCCTTATCATCCCATTTTGTTTATAGATTTAGTGGTTGGCCGCACCATGGTTGTTGCGAGAAGGAATGAATTGGTGTTTTGGTTATGGTCAGTTGGGTCGCATGCAATGAGAGTGTCCCATAAGGATTCCATCTTGGGAAAATAGGGTATTGGTTGCTAATTCTCTAGCTCTTTCACTAAGGGGTGCTACTTCGGGTGTCGATATTGGTCAGGGTTGTCTAAATTTTCTTTATATCCCTTGGAAGCCTGAGTCTTCTTCTGGTGCCGACACTGGTATGTTAAAAAATCCTTTCTTTGTTGTGTATATGGTTTAATGGTTATGTATTCTGGATATGGTCCCAAGGTTACTTCAAACTCTTTTCTTCTTCTGTTTCTACCTTGGTGGATGACTCTTTGAATGCCAAAAGAGTCTATGAGGGTCTTTTTTTTTAATGGATAGATCATACCGTGGAAATATAAGTTTTAATCTTAAATATTGTGATTGGTAGATATACCAATAGTTGTGTTGGGTACTTGAGATATGTTATTGGGCATGGTTTTATGAATTGTTTTCATGACATAGCAGTGTATGGTTTTAGATATTCAATTATAGGTTGGAGGTTTCAGTTATGGTGGTTTGATATGGTTTGTCCATGTCCTTTACTGATGGTTTTCATATTATTATGGTGATAAAAGTGGAGTGGTATTTTGGTATAGATGTAAGGAGTAGGGCCTGGTGGCCTAAGTTAACTCCTTTTAACTTTGAATAGGCTTGAACATGGAGGTGATATATAATTAGACTCAAGCTCTCATGGTGGTGTGTCTTGGTAAATTCTAAGTTGAATTGGAATTACTCTCTAGCATGTGTCCATTCATTAAAGAATCTATGTATTTGTATTGGGGTAAGGTGTAGATGGTCCTTGGTTGGTAGGTTCCTTTAGGTGGTATTGGTATCTCAGGTTCTTTGTTCTTTTGGACAGGTCCCGATAAGGATCCTGAATTTATAAATTTGTTGATTGCAAACAAATAAGGTATGTCTTTGGTAAAGTTTCCATGGTGGAACTGATGGTCTGAGAAAGTCATTTGGGATCGGAGAAGGACATAGAATCCAAGTACGTGCGTTGGTTCTTCATTCCAAAAACTCGTTCGTAGAGTATGTATTCCTTATCGCATCTTAGTTTCTAATAGGGTTAAAGGTGAGGAATGGTTCCTCTTGTATATTTGTTTTCTAACTTAGTTAAAGGTTAGAATAAAGGTGTTGGGATGTAAATTATGCTCTGGGTATGTGATGACCTTCTCATCTCGGTTTGTGTTCTTGTACTGTATTTTGATTGAAAGAAAGTTTGATGTGTGTTAACGTGTTATCTTGTTCTTGTTCTTTCCCTTACCCTTCATTCAAGGATGAATAATCGTAGTAGGGGATACTATAACACCCCAGGAAGTTGACCCGTACAAAATTTCCTTGGTTTTGGATTCACTGGACTTGATATGACTCAAGAGTACCATTAGTACTCTTGAATATGACTTGTGAGATAACTTGAGGGTTCACTCGTACCCTAGGCAGTATGGTTGGCTTATCTAGTCCCAAGATACAACTCACTAGGGTATGAATTGTATAGGAGCATACGAGTGTTGTAAGGCAAGTCGTATGGTGCATGATTATATTGGTCTTATGAAATCTGCCCATGGTACGATTGAGTGTACCACTCATAACCTAATGGTACGAGTGAGGAGGTGTGATTCATATAGAAATAAATAGGTAGGGTCTTGGTATGTTCTTAGGTACGAGTTTGTGTACCACTCGTACCCTTGGATACAGATGGTATAGGTAAGTCATACCCATGGACTTGGCTTGTTTTAAAATTTAAGTCAAGGGTAGTCTGGATATTTCCTACTTCAAAACCCTTATGTCCTCACGTTATATAACCCTTGGTGGCCTTCCATAACACTTGTTATAGGATTAAAGCACTTCAAATACTGTCTCAAACTAAATCTTAAAGATTGGAGGCTAGGGTTTCTTCATATGATCTTCAAAGGGATTAAAGGTTAAGATTTCTACCGTGAATCTTCATGTATAAGGCATATACTCCTTCCCTCATTGTTAGTTCCAACTAAAGGCATATGCATTGTGTTTTAAACATTGATTTATGGACATGAATGGTGGTTTTTGAAATATATATTGAGGGTCTTGATGCATATGGTTTGGTATTGGGTTAAATTATGTTCTTACATGTTTTTGGTAAATGTTTGCTTATGTGGTTATTGGTTTGTTATGGTTTAACAAAGAGTTTTGAGTAACCCTAATTATGGTGGTTTATGCATTGGTTTTTGTCTTGGTAAAGGTATGCCCTCAACATGTTTGATAAAATGCCTCAAACAATGTTTTCACTCTATTGTTGAACTTTCATTGGAACCGTTGCATGGTTTGGTTTGGTAATGTTACCTTAACTAAATTTTTATGGTTTTACATGGTTTAAATAATATATATGCTTTAAATGGTTGGTATGGTCTAAAATGGTTTGGAAATGTTTTAAATGGTGTACATGGTTTGGAAGGATTAAATGGTAAAACCTTAGTAGATATGAAAATGGTTATGCTTATAGGCTACATGGAATCCCCCAAGTGGTTTATTATGGTAAATAGAAGGGCACTTGGAAATTCTCTTAAACCTAACTATGGTTGGCTATGGATAGTACTTGCAATTATGGTCGTTATGATGATACCGCTACTAAATGGCCTAGTTTAATAAATGGTAAATGGATTGATTGGTTAGTAATGGCGGGATGTTTAGAAAAGTCGGAGATGGTGGAGGTCCCGGGGGGGACCAAAACTATAAACTCATATTTTCCGATGTGAGGTTGATCTTGGTGACCGTGTGCATGATGTCACACTATATTTTTGGGGATGTACTAGTCATCCCAAGTTTTCTTCCCTGGTTGTGTGGCTACATGCATTGGGGACTTTTCAGTAGGGATAGATGAACCCATATAGCCCCATGGGTGGATTAGGATGTCACAACTACACAACCCAGGTAAAGGTTTTAAATAAATGCTAAACACAGTTCCCTTTCCCGACATATATATATATATATATATGTATGGTTGTATGCATTATGGATGGTTTTACTTGGCTTTGTAAATGGCATTCTCTTATCCTTATCCTGATTGCATGCTAGTGTTCACCCACTAACCCATCTTTAGGTGGCTGTATACCCACACTGTACAGAAACCTGCTATTCTACTTCTTCTTCTTAGTGATCTAATTTGGGGATAGTCGATGTTGGATTGAAGTAGTGAGCTTCCATATTTCAAAAGGCATCTATTTCATGTCATGGTTTTCTTTTCATATTTCTCGTCTTCCATTGTCTTTGCTTTTGGCTATGGTCGGAGGCATGTCCTGACTAGGTACTCTTTGGTTGGTCTTGAGGTTTTGTATTGACAACTGTGGACTTAAGTATGGTATGGATTATTTTGTTTTATGTATATGCATACATTGTCTTATTATCTTGGTATTGATTTATGGTTTCCGCATTATTTTGGTAGGTTATTAGGTGGTTGGAATTTGTTGTGTTTGTCACGGATATAGACTTATCCCAAAGTCACCATATGGTTGGATACTCTCTCTTGTTGATCATACTTCGAATGACTAAAGGTATGCATTTGGTGGTTGGTTGGGAAACAGGGGTGGTTCTCGATCATTCTTGGTCTTTGGATTGCCTATTATGAAGGCCCTGGTTTGGGTCTTGTCAAGTTGGTATCAGATCTTTCAGTTTCAGTGTCATAGGGTGTCCACAAAGCCATGTTGAGTATAGTCTTAATTATGGGTGTGTCATGCACCACACTAATAATCAGGAGGCTACGAGGCATTTAGGATGTTTCACTTTCTTGGTTATTCTACTTTTGGGCTATGGAGTCTAAGGTTCTTAACTCTTCCTTAAATCTTCCTTTGTTCAGACTATGGATCATGTCTTCTCAATGATCTAACGTTTGTGGAAACTTACCTGTTCTACTAAAAACAGCATAGATAGATCTCATCTAACTCATGGGGCACAGACCCGTTCATGGGTCACACCTTCTGGTTTTACCAGTGGAGCCCCAATCCTCATCATCCCATTTTCTTTATAGATTTTTTGGTCGGCCACACCATAGTTGTTGCGAGGAGTAAGGAATTAGTGTTTTGGTTATGGTCAGTTGGGTCACATACAACGGGAGTGTCCAATAAGAATTCCCACTTGGGAAAATAGGGTATTGGTTGTTACTTCTCTAGTTTTTGCACTAAGAGGTGCTACTTCAGGTTTCGGTATTGGTTGGGATTGTCTCAATGTTCTTACTTTCCCTCAGAAGTCTGAGGAATCATCTGGTGCCGACACTGGTGTCACAACATGAGGCTCCCCCTAGTAGTGACAACGGTGCTTATGATCACAAATGATCACAAGCTAACCCATAGGATGGTAACTGCATGAGTACTGAATAATATACTGATAATGAACATGTGCGAAAACAACTGAATAAATCCATAAGGTTTAAATACTAAAAATATGATTTAAATCATAAGTCTAAACGTATGATGACATACTAAAAAGAATAATCAAACAACTGATAAACTAACTAACTGTTTGAATGACTGAAAACATTTGAAAGCCTCTAACTGACTGACGAGTTGATGGGACAGGCCCCAACTAATTCCAAACTGAACTAGCTTAAAAGAAATGCGGAAATACTGAAATAGCATAACAGGTCCTCGACATATGAGGACTCACCACAACTGCTACTACTATTAAGATCAACTGTCTAAGCGCGGTCAGTAAATAGAGAATCCGAACTTATGATATAAGACATCATAGCAAGAAGAAAAGTATGTGGTCAGTACTTTGAATGTACTGGTATATGGGATGAGGTTAGGCTCAAATGCAAAAAATAATCAATGACTGAATAACATGAGATAACTGATGCATAAATATGTGAAAGCTATAAAATCTATGAATGCATGACCAGGCATATAACATGATACTAAAATAATTTGTAAACGTAAATACTAAAATCTGGTAACTGAATAACTGATGAACTGTATGCTATGGTAGAGAAAACCTAAACTAAATTTTATACTGAATACTAAACTGAGATTGTGGAAGGTATCATCTAGTCGACCTGCCGCTATCTGAGCAAATCGGGGTCCAACTTATAACCATAGTTTGAAGGGTGTCAGTACCGTGCCACAGGTACTAATAATGGTTGTGTGGATCCACTAAACTAATTTCCTGAAGTACTAATAAGTCACATTCAATTGGTAGGTTCTCTGATGACATATGTGTTACCCTTAACTGGTAGGTAAACACTTTATCAACCCTCGACTGGATGGTTGATATCATTAACCTATGCTGGCTACATAGTTCTGAAACTAAGGGACTGCTACAAAAGGTCACACCCTCTACTGGTAGGTGAGCCCCCATCCTTGGGTTCCCTCAGTGCTAAATACTATTCCTTACTGAATGACACTGATTACTGGATTGAACTAAGCTTAACTGAGCAAACAACTGATCATGATAACTAACTGAATGACAATGCTGATGGTTTATCTAAGACCGTTCTGAAGATACTGAAATTATGTAAATAGCAAAGTATCGGGTGTTCATAACCCTTCAGCAATGAATAACAATAACAATAAGGACATATGAAGTTTTTAAAACCACAATAAAGGATCATTGCTAAAAGATCAACAGTTAGAAATTTTATCAAACACAAGGTAAAAATGAACTTAAGCATGGGAATGGGTAAAGTATGGGATTAAAACCATAGTTACAATACTAAAATCATGAATTGGGGACTTGACATGAGGATTTCAATGCTCAAATCATATAAGGGGTTATTCCATCAAAAAACACTTGTAACATAACTTGTAATCTAAATCAATAACAACTTCATGGAGACAATTCATCATAAACTTGTAAAAACTCATTATTTGATATCAAAAGGGGATTCTCGGACTCCATGAGTGAAAAAGGCACATGGATGAACATCACACATACCTTAAATCCTTAAGCTTGAAAGAGAAACACAATGTTGATGCTTTTCTTAAAAGTTCATGATTTTGGGAACTTAATTTCTTGGTTTTCTTGAAGTGAAAAGAATAGAATAGATGAAATTAGGGGATGATTAGGGTTTGTTTTTAGAGGAAATTGGGGTAAATGGGCATATAACACCCTAACCAATGTTTAAATTCACATTTTTACGAATTGGATTGAGGGGAAAAGACTCAATTTCCCCTCAAAGAAATAAATTTGGAACTGGAATGCAGATTTAAGGTCCACCGCAAAGTGATAAAGGGCTCATCCTATACCCACCTCGACACTCTACTAGCGTGGTGAGATGCTAGAATTGAAATCCATACACAACTCAATCCCCATCTGAAAAATCCAAAACTTCCCCGAGACATGTTCCTTACAGCCCTAAACATGAATCAACTCAAAAACCAACATCTTAGGGTCGAGAAGACTCATTTAAAAATTCTCGAAGTTAAGAGGAAAAAAATAAGACTAAGTCCCTAACACTTAGTGAAATTTTCAGGCTTTAAGCCTCATATGCATGCAACAAGAAGGTCAACTAAGCTAAGAAAACTATGGGGAATTACAATATCTCCCCCTTAGGAACATTCATCCTCGAATAAGACTGATTATGCTGAGAATATTGGGGAAACCTGAGATTATATACTGCAAGCTTTGATGATCAGTGAACCCATTAACATGAATTCCATAAAGATAATATCTACAAATCATCATGGAAAAAACAATAGCTGCCAACTCAAGATCATGGGTAGGGTAATTATTTTCACGAGGCTTAAGCTATCTAGAGGCATAGTCTATGACCTTAACTCTCTACAAAAACACAACCAAGAAAAACTCTGTAAGAATCACAGTAAACAACAAACCCATCTGAACCATCTAGCAAAGTCAAGACTTGGGCTGAGGTGAGTTGAGTGTTCAGCTCCTGAAAACTCTTTTCACAAGAATCTGACAACTAAAATTTGACTTTTTTTTGAGTCAATAGAGACATGGGGGATGCAATAGATGAAACCGTTCAACAAACCATCTGTAATAGCTAGCCAAACCCAAAAAGCTCCTGATATCTGATGGAGAGATGAGTTTGCACCATTTTCTCACTGCTTTGGTCTTTTGAGGGGCAACTCTAATGCTATCATCGAAAATTATATGGACAAAAGAAGCTACCGATCTTATCCAAAACTCGTACTTTCTAAATTTGGCGAGTAACTAATGGGCTCTAAGAGTCTGCAATATAATTCTGAGATGGTCTGCATGATTATTTTCATTATGGGACTAGATAAGAATATCATCAATGAAGACTATGATGAATATGTCCATGTACTTCTTGAACACTCTGTTCATCAAGTCCATTAAAGCTGATGGGGAATTCGTTAGTCCAAAAGACATAACTAGAAATTCTAATAGACCATACCGAGTTCTGAAAGCTGTTTTTAGAATGTCATATTCTCTGAGTCTAAGCTAATGATAGTCGGATATGAGGTCTATCTTAGAGAAATAACTAGCACTCTGAAGTTGGTCGAACAAGTTATCAATCCTAGGGAGTGGTTAGTTATTTTTGACTATGATTTTGTTTAACTGACGGTAGTCGATGCACCTTCTAAGAGAACCATATTTCTTACACACGAAAATAACTGGAGAGCCCTATGGGGAAACACTGGGCCTGATAAATCCCTTATCTAAGAGATCTTTCAATTTTTCTTTTAACTCTTTGAGCTCAGCTGGAGTCATTTTGTTGGGCGGAATGGAGATAGGCTAGGTATCTAGAAGAAGATCTATTCCAAAGTCAATTTTCCTTTCGGGTGGAACTCTGGGAAGATCTTCAAGGAACACATCTAGAAATTCCTTTACTACTGAAACTAACTTGAGACTTGGATTCTTAAAATTAGATTCTTTGAATCAAACAAGGTGGTACATACATACCTTGGATATATTTTCTCTTGCCTTAAGATTATGACATAATTTCCCCCTAAGCACTGAACTACTACCTCTCTATTCAATGACTGATTCATTAGCAAACTAAAACTAAATGACTCAATTTCTACAATAAACTGAATCATAATGTGAGTGGAGCTAATCCTTACCGAGAATAACATCAAAATTAGTCATCTCTAACTCCACAAGGTAGACTTAGTTGACTTTCTGGGATATTATGACCGAACAGTTCCTGTATACCTGCCTGGCTACAACAGAGACACCTACTGGAGAAGTCACTAAGAAAGGTTTTACTAAATATTCGAGACTGACACTGAAATCAACTTTTATATAGGGGGTTACCAAGGAGAGCGAAGCCCCAGGGCCTGATAAAGCATAAACATAAAGATGAAAGACCTATAATGTAACCATAACCACATCAAGAAAAATTTCTTTATCATGACGGGACTGGAGTGCAAATAATAAGTTTTGGCACTGACCATTGGTTGTACTGGATACGACACCCTACTGAGTTGGGACACCAGGTGGAATTGAAGGATGATTGGACTAACCCTGCTGACCACTCTTTTGGCAATCCCTGTCTCTGTGGCCTTGCTTAACACACCCAAAATATATATCACTACTGGATCTTCACACGCCCTGATGATTCCTACCACATTTATAGCAAAGAAGATTAGTACGATTGTTGTTCACACTACCCTAGGACTTTGAGCCTGGTGCTCTATGCCAATTGTCATTCCAAAACTTTGGCACTGGAGAACTAGCTAAAAATGGAGCTAGGGATAAAACTTATAAAGAAAAAGTGAATGGTTAATACCCTCTAACCTAGGTTGAGAAAAATTAAAGCTACCTGTGATATCCCTCTTATTCTCCCTCTTTCTCTCCTTAAGTTTTTGTTCCTCAATCTATTAAGCATAGACCATAAACCTAGATATGTCCATCTACTTAATCAACATGGTAGTTCTATACTTCTTGACCACACTATAAGATATACCAGACATGAACTTACTCATTTTAGACCTATTATCAACCACCATCAAAGAAGCATACCTTCCCACCTAAGTGAACTTAAGCGAGTACTCCTTCACACTCATGTTTCCCTTCTTCAAATTAATAAACCATGTTACCTTAGTTTCTCTCAACTATAAAGAGAGGAATCTATCTAAAATATCTGTGGCAAACTTCTCTCACTCTATAGGCCCTTCCTCATCACCACTATAACCTTTCCACTACTTATACTAGGTGTGAGCCACATCCTGAAACTGGTATGCATCCAACTCTAACTCACACTCAAAGTGAAACCCAAGATACCTGTCACCTTTTGAACCATATTGAGAAACTCCTGTGGATCCTCCTCAGACTTGGATCCTAAAAACAAAGAGAGATTTATTCAAGTGAAGTCCCAAATTCTAGATGCAACTGTATTTGCCAATAGGTTATTTGGATCAATAGCCTGCTGGTTATTCTGAGCAGCTAATAAATGAGCTAAGGAAGTGAAGGAAACTTTGAATTCAGCATGAGAGACATGCTTATTCAGGGGATCTTCCTAAATAGGAGGCGGTGTTGGCTGGTTCCCATTCCTTTTTCTGTTATTCTTTCTGGGAGGCATTTTCTATAATGGAATAAAGGATGGATTAGAAAGAGAGTTTAAATAAAGATCATGCTCACTCGTATGAAACGAATACTGAAAGAAGGGAAATAATTACTAAAATTACTTGTAGACTCTTGTCCATAAGTGTGGCGCACTTCACACCCATGCACAAGACTCTACTAAACATAAATTTCGGAATCCCTAGGACACTGTAAAACCTTAGGCTCTTATAAAAAGTTTTTCATGACCCAAGGCTACCCCCTAGTCATGATAACGGTGCTTATGTTCATACGTGACCATAAGCTAACCCATGGGATGGTACCTACTATGAGCACTAAATAATTTACTGATAATGAACATGTGCAAAAACAACTGAATAAATTCATAAGTTTCAAATACTAAAAATATGATTTAAATCATAAGTCTTAACATCTGATGACATATTGAAAGGAATGATCAAAAAACTGATAAACTGACTAACTATCTGAATGACTAAGATCTTTTAAAAGCCAATAACTGACTGAAGAGTTGATGGGACAGACCCTAACTAACTCCAAATTAAACTAACTGAAAAAATGTGGAAATACTGAAATAACATAACAGGTTCTGACATATAAGGACTCACCACAACTGTTTTTGTTGATAAGCTGAACTGTCTAAGCGCGGTCAAGAAAATGACCGTCCAAACATATGATATAAGACATTCTAGCACGAAGAAAAGTATACGGTTAGTACTTTAAATCTACTGGTATATGAGATGAAGTTAGGCTGACATGCATAAGTTCATATGTATAAAATAATGACTAATCGAATAGCATGAGATAATTGATTCATAAATGCAAGAAAACTGTAATTTCTTCGAATGTATGACCAAACATATAACATGATATTGAAATAGTCTGTCAACTGACATACTGAAATCTAACTGAATAACTAATGAACTGTATCCCATGGTCAAGTAAACCTTAACTGAATTCTATACTAAATATTGAACTAAGACTTTAGAAGGTATCATCTAACCAATATTCCCCAATCTAAGTTAATTGAGGTCTAACCTGTAACCTTAGTTGAAAGGTTGTTACTACCATGCCACGGGTACTAACAAGGGTTGTGTGGATCCACTAAACTAATATTTTAAATGACTAATAAGTCACCCTCAACTAGTAGGTTCTCTAATGAGATATGTGTTACCCTCAACTGGAAGGTAAACACTTTATCAACCCTCAACTGGAAGATTGGTTTCTCTAATATACATTGGCTGTGTAGTTCTGGAACTAAGGGACTGCTATTAAAGGTCACACCCTCTACTCGCAGGTGATCACCCAAACCCTGGGTTCACTCGATGCTAAATCCCACTCTCAACTAAATGAAACTGATTACTAGACTGAACTAACTTAACTGAGCAAATAACTGATCATGATAACTAACCGAATAACAATGCTCATGGTTTATCTAAGACCATTGTGAAGATACTAAAACTATGTAAACAACTAAGTATCAGGTGTTCATAACCCTCTAACACTGATTAACAATTACAATAAGGACATATGAAGATTTAAAAACCATAATAAAAGATCATTTATCAAAACCCAATATTTAGACATTTCATCAAACACATGGAAAACATGAACTTAAGCATGGCAATGGGTAAAGAATGTGATTGAAAATATGTTTACAATACTAAAACCATGAATTAGGGATTTAACATGATGATTTCAATGCACAAATCATATAAGGGCTCAGTCCATCGGCAAACATTTGTAACATAACTTGTAATCAAAATCAAGATCAACTTCATGGAGATAACTCATCATAAACATGTAAAAACTCATAATTTGATATTAAAAGAAGATTATTGGACTCCATACGTGAAAAGGGCCCATGGATGAACATCACACATACCTTAAATCCTTAAGCTTAAAAGAGAAACACAATCTTTATTCTTTTCTTGAAAGTTCTTAGAATTGGAAACTTGATTTCTTTGTTTTCTTGAAGAGAAAGAAATGGAATAAATGAACTTGGGGGATGATTAGGGTTTGTTTTTTAGAGGAAATTGGGGGAAAATAGACATATAATGACCTAACCAATGTCTTAATTCATGTTTTTATGAATTGGATTGAGGGGAAAGACTCAATTTCCCCTCAGAGAATTAAATTTGCAATTGGAATGTGAATTGAAGGTCACCGTGAAGTAATGAAGGGCTCATCGCTATACCCACCACGATGCGCTACTATCGCGGTGAGCTTCTAGAATAGAAATCTAAACATGTCTCAATCCTTGTCCCAAAAATCCAAAACTTCCCCGTTACATGCTCCTTACACCCCTGAACATGAATTAACTCAAAAACCAATATCTGGGTGTTGGGGAGACTCGTTTAAACATCCTCGAGGTTAAGATGACAAAAATAAGACATAGTCCCTAATACTTAGTGAAATTTTCAGGTTTTAAGCCTTTTATGAATGCAACTAGGAGCTAAACTAAGCTAAGAAAAGTGCAGGGTATTACAATATCTCACCCTTGGGAACAATCTTCCTCGAATGAGACTTATTATACTAAGAATACTGGGGAAACTGAGATCATATACTGTAAGTTTTTGTGATCCATAAACACATCAACATGAACTTCATTAAGATAATGTCTCCAAATCTTCAAAGCTAAAACAACAGTTGTTGACTCAAGATCATGGGTAGGGTAATTTTTTTCATGAGGGTTATGCTGTCTATAGGCATAGGTTATGACCTTACCTATCTATATCAACAAACACCCAAGACTAACTCTGGAAGCATCACAGTAAATAATAAACCCATCTAAACCATCTGGCAAAGTCAAGATTGGGGTTGAGGTGAGTTGTGTCTTCTGCTCCTGAAAACTCTTTTCACAAGAATCTGACCACTAAAATATGATGTTCTTTTGAGTCAATCAAGACTTGGTGGATGCAATCTATGAAAACCCTTTAATAAATCATTTATACTAGCCATCCAAACCCAAGAAACACCTAATATTTGATGGAGAGATGGGTTCACTACTTTGGTATTTTAAGGGTCAACTCTAATGCCATCATCGGAAACAATATTGCCAAGGAAAGCTACTGATCTTAGACAAAACTTGTACTTACTAAATTTGGCAAAAAACTAATGGGCTCTAAGAGTTTGTAATACAAATTTGAGATTGTCTTCATTATCATTCTCACTACAGGAGTAGACAAGAATATCATCAATAAAGAGACTATAACGAACATGTCCAAGTACTGCTTGAACATTCTGTTCATCAAGTCCATGAAAGCGGCTGGGCCATTTGTTAGTCCAAAATATATAACTAGAAATTTAAATAAACCATACTGAGTTTTGAAAGGTATTTTTGGAATGTCACATTCTCTGACTCTGAGATAATAATAGACAGATCTGAGGTCTATCATAGAGAAATTACTGGCACCCAAAAGTTGTTCAAACAAGTTATTAATCCTAGGGAGTGGGTACTTATTTTTTACTGTGACTTTATTCAACTAACGATAGTCGATGCACATTTTGAGAGAAGCGTCTTTCTTATGCATGAAAAGGACTGGAGCTCCCCAAGGGAAAACACTAGGACTAAAAATCCCTTATCTAAGAGATATTTCAACTGGATCCATTATGTAGGGAGAAATAGAGATAGGCTAGGTATCTAGAAGGAGATCTATTTCGAAGTTAATTTCTCTTTTGGAAGATCTTAAGGGAACATATCTAGAAATTCCCTTAGTACTGAAACTGACTCGAGACTTGAATTCTTAGAATTAAAGTCATTGACTTGAACAAGATGGTATAGGCACCCCTTGGATATTATTTTTCTTTCCTTAAGATTTGACACAATTTAACCCCTAAGCACTGAAGTACTACCCCTCCATTCAATGACTAGTTCATTGGGAAACTGAAATTGAACGACTCTATTTCTTCAGTATGCTGAAGCATAGCGTGAGTAGAGCTAATCCATACCGAGAATGATATCAAAATCAGTCATCTCTAACCCCACCAGGTCAACTAAGGTGACTTTCATGGATATTTTGACCGAACAATTCCTGTATACCTACCTGGCTATAATATAGACACCTACTGGAGTAGACACTAAGAAGGGTTCTTCTAAAGATTCAGGACTGCCATCGAAATTGACTACTATATAGAGGGTTACAAAGGAGAGCGAAGCTCCAGTGTCTGATAAAGCATAAACATAAAGATGGAAGACCTGTAATGTACTCGTAACCGCATCAGGTGAACTTTTATGATCATGATGGGATTAGAGTACATATAATCTATTATAGCACTGACCACTAGTTATACTGGATGTGACACCCTACTAAGTCGGCCGACTAATTAGAACTGGAGGATGTTTGTACTGACCTCGCCAACCAATCTTTCGGTAATCCTTAACTTTGTGGCTTGACTTGTTAAACCCAAAACATATATCACTGTTGGATCTACACACACCTTATGATTCCTATTATATTTCTTGCAAAGAAGATTAGTACGACCACTGTTCACACTACCCTGGGACATGGAGTCTGGCGCTCTATCCCGATTGTCATTTCAAAACTTTGGCACTGGCACTCTAGTTGAAGATTGAGATGGGACTGAAAAATTCTAACGGAACTGGGAATGGTTACTACCCTCTAACATAGGCTGAGAAAATTTAAAGCTACTTGTTCTAGCCCTCTTATTCTGGCTCTCTCTTTCCTAAAGTTATTATTCCTCAATCTATTCAGCATGGACCATAAGCCTAGATTTGTACATCTCCTTAAACAACATGGTAGTTCTGCACTCCTTGACCACACTATTTTATATACGAAATACGAACTTACTCTTTCTAGACCTATTATTAGCCACTATTGAAGGAGCATACTTCGTCAACTGAGTGAACTTAAGTGAGTATTCCTTCACGCTCAAATTTCCCTGCTTCAAATTAATAAACTCTAGCACCTTAGCTTTTCTCAACTCTAAAGGGAAGAATCTATCTTATAAGGTCATGGTAAACTCCCCCCTCTATACATTCCCTACCTCATCACCCCTATAACTTTTTCTCTGCTTATACCAAGTATGAGCCATATCCTAAAATTGGTATGTAGCCAACTATGCACTCTCAGTCAAAGTGACACCCACGATATCTGTCACCTTCTGAACAATAGAAAGAAACTCCTGTGGATCCTCCTTAGACTTAGATCCCAAAAACAAATGAGGATTCATTTGAGTGTTGTCCCAAATTCTAGCTACAACTATATTTACCATTGGGTTGGATAGGGAAACAACCTGTTGGTTTTTGTAAAAAGCTACTAAATGAGCTAAGGCTGTGAAGGCAACTCTGAATTCAACATGAGAGACATGCTCATTCAGGGGATCTTCCTGGTCAGGCGAAGGTGTGGGCTGGTTCCCATTCCTTCTTCCATTATTCTTTTTGGGAGGGTTTTTCTATAATGAAATAAATAATGGATTAGAAAGAGAGTTTAAATAGAGCTCATGCTCATTTGCAAGACACGACTATTGAAAAAATGAAAAATTTTCCTAGCCTCTTGTCCATAAGTATGGTGTTCTTCACACCCTTGCACAAGACTCTACTCAATGCAACTCTCAGATGCCCTAGGACACTATAAAACCTTAGGCTCTGATACTAAGTTTTTTCATGACCCAAGGTTACCCCCTATTCACGACAACGGTGCTTACGGTCATAAGTGACCATAAGCTAACCCATGGGAGGGTACCTGCTATGAGCACTAAATAATATACTAATAATAAACATGTTCAAAAATATTTGAATAAATCCATAAGGTTCAAATACTAAATATGATTTAAATCATAAGTCTGAACATTTGTTTACATACTAAAGGGACTGATAAAAAAAATGATAAACTGACTAACTATCTTAATGACTGAAAACAACTGAAAGCCTTTAATTAACTGAACATTTAATGGGAAAGGCAACAAGTAACTCCAAACAGAACTAACTGAAAAGAAATGTAGAAATACTAAAATAACATAATAGGTCCTTGACATATGAGGACTCACTTAAACTGCTGCTTTTGATAAGCTGAACTATCTAAGTGCGATCAGGAAATAGAGCATCTGAACCTATGATATAAGACATCATAGCATGAAGAAAAGTATGAAGTCAGTACTTTAAATATACTAGTATATGAGATGAGGTTAGACTGAAATGCATAGGTTCATGTTCATTAAATAGTGACTGACTGAATAGCATGAGATAACTGATGCATAAATGCATGAACTTTTTAAAATTTGAGAATTCATGATCAAGCATATAAAATGATACTAAAATAGTCTGTAAACTAAAATACTAAAATTTTGTAACTAATTAACTGATGAACTATATGCTATAGTCAAGCAAACCTAAACTGAATTCATTATTGAATATTGAACTAAGACTGTGGGTGGTATCATCTAACCGACATGCCCCAATCTAAGCTTATCGAGGTCCAACCTTTAACCCCAGTTTGAAGGGTTTTAGTACCGTTCCATGGGTACTAACAATGGCTGTGTGGATCCACTAAACTAATATCTTGAAGGACTAATGAGTCACCCTCAACTAGTAGGTGCTCTAATGAGATATGTATTATCCTCAACTGGAAGGTAAACACTTTATCATCCCTCAACTGGTAGGTTGATATCTCTAACCTACATTGGCTATGTAGTTCTATAAGTAAGGGACAACTACTAAAGGTCACACCCTCTATTAGAAGGCGATCCCCCCAACCCTAGGTTAGCTTGATGCTAAATCCTACTCTCAACTGAATGACACTGATTATTGGAATGAACAAACCTTAACTACACAAATAATTGATCATGATAACTAACTTAATGAAAACACTCATGGTTTATCCAAGACCATTTTCAAGATACTAAAATTATGTAAGCAGTTAAGTATCGGGTGTTCATAACCTTCCAACACTGAAAACCAATTATAATAAGGACATATGAAGTTTTAAAAACCATAATAAAGGATCATTTCTCAAAACCCAATATTTAGATATTTGATCAATTACTTGGAAAACATGAACTTAAGCATGGGAATGGGTAAAGAAAGTGATTGAAAAAACAGTTACAATACTTAAACCATGAATTGGGGATTTAACATAAGGATTTCAATGCACAAATCATATAAGGGTTCATTCCATCAAAAAACACTTGTAAGATAACTTATAATCAAAATCAATATCAAGTTCATGGAGATAATTCATCATAAACATCCAAAAACTCATAATTTATATTAAAAGGGGATTCTTAGACCCCATGGGTGAAACGAACCCATGGATGAACATCACACATACCTTAAATCCTCCCCAAGGTATTTTTCATGGAAGAGATATGATAATTCAATTTTATATGGGTTGACGAAACCCCAAGGGTCGTACATCGGAAGGATTGCTTTCGTAGATGCATATGGAGGTTGTGCGACAACCTCATGCATCATCATTATTATTATCATCATTGTTCTTATTGTGTTTACTTTATTATGGCCGTGATGTGATTATGCTTATACTTTGACTTATTACCTATCTAATTGTTCTATCTTCATATACTTGTACTTAAGGATCTTGTATGTTTATTGTCCTTCTTTTTTCTACTTGTATGTGTTAGATTGTGCTATGGTTTTCTTTTTTATGTTTGTTTCAATATATGTGATATATTAGAATTATTAGTACAAGCCGTGTGGGCTACTGTTATGGGACATATTTTGATTATTGGTGACGTGCCCTTAAGGTTTATTTTGTATGTATTATTTTCTACTTTGCTCGGTCAGCCTATGATACCTACTAAGTATAAGTGGATCATACTCACTCTTACTGTACCTTTCTAGTGTAGATTAATGTTTGGGTGGATCCCACATTGCTTGAATCAGGCTATTATTTGAATTTTCTAGGCAGTTGATGATTTTCAGGCATTCAGATATCTTTTACTATCTTTCTCTATCATTAAATTATATCTTTACTAGTTTACAAAGATAGAGTTATATCTATTGAATTTTTTTATGTATTTTATTTTGATTTGAGTTGCACTAGATAGATCCTTATGCTATTAACATCAGGTTTTGGGAGTTATGGTTGTATTATTGATTTTATTCTTTTGCATTTATTATACTTATATTTTTCGGATTCATTCTAGAAGGCTTACCATATGGGTATTTCTATCTTTTCTACTTTGTGTATTAGTTTGGGTGATATGCTTACTTGTCAAGGTACGTTGTGGCAATGCCATCATGACTCTTAAATTTTGGTTTGTAACATACTAGATAAAGTGGATTGATAATGATGATAGTTATTGGAAATCCTTGCATAAGGATTAGGTCAGTGTACTCTCAAACTCCTAGGGGGCCCTTTATCCGTGATCCATCATGGTGAATAAGATAGGTCATCGTAGGTCCTGCCTTTATGAGTTATCGAGTGAGAGAAGGTGTATACTCTGGGTTACTTTATGGTACTTTGTTTGGTTATGGTCATATAGATTTTACACTGCATTCATCCTTGCATGTGCATTTCCTATCACCAGTATGTGCCTATATCTATCAACCTTATAGAGGGTTGCATAGGTATAGGTGATGAGTATTGTTTATGGTGTATTATATCAGGTTATGAGGCCCAACTTAGGTATTGCTTGTTTGGGCTAGCTTGTTACTTTATATTTGTGTTGTTATTATGATTATCTTATGACAGGTTAATTATTAACTGGTATTTATATTCGAGGTATGATTCTAATTTCTTTATCTTTTGGTTATTTTACTATGCATGATTATCCTATTAATAGGCATTATGGTTTTAGACCTTGATTATGTTAGCACTAGTTCCTACTATGATTAGAAGGCCTTAAGATGCTAGTGTGACTACATAGGTTGTACCTTTTGAGTTAGCCTGGTTTATGTATGTGTACCTATCTATAGTAGTTATGGTATTATCATATATCCCTTTCTTATTTCATTTATTTATGTTGTATATCCATTTCTTGGCCTTGTATACATACATTTATATATGTATATATATATATCCTTTTTTGTTCCTTATTCATATATTGGTGAGTGATATACAGTATAGTTCTTAGGCTCTTGAGTATGTCTAGAATAGGATAGTTTATCCTTATTGCCTTCTCAGCTTTACTATGTTAGTTCCCTAGATATTTGGGTGTAGTTTATGATTTTCCTTGCATGTTTGTATATTTGCATTATCTTTGGAGCTCAGATAGTAGTTGCCTATTAAGTAACATGTGTTTGGTACTTATACTATACCTCTATATCATGTAGATCAATGTACGGGTTCTTGTCGTTGTTATGTGTGTCATGTAGAGCAACTATGGTTTGGAGAGATAGGGTGAGCTCCTAGAATTCAGAGCATTGCTATTCTCCCTCATATGTATTAGACTTATCTATGTGTCATATTCAGAGATAGGTTGTATCAGTATATTCATCTAGTAATTCATTTTGTAATCTTATTACTTAAGAAGCACTTGTACTAATTCCACCAGGTTTCAGGACTATCTTATGTATTTTAGTTTTTACTGTATTTATTTTACATTCTTCGTTCATTTCTTTTGATAGTTGGTACTGGTGTGTTGGTACAAGAGCTTGGTGTCTCGTAGAGTCCTACGAATCAGTGTGGAGATGTGTGTAACCTATCATTGGGAGGCTACAGGGCATTCTTAGGAAATTCTGTTCTTGACTCTTTATCATGTGTCTATATTTCTATAAGCTTCCATCACGTTTGTTGACTCTATTTTTTCCTAGATGGACTATGCAAGGTTGATGATAGATATGGTCGAGACTTCAACATGCATTTTCAGAGCTTTAGTGTAGTGTCTAAATAGAGAGTCTAGGATGGATGTCGAAGATCTTCAGCGTCAACCAGGGGATTTGGAGCTAGTCCAGGCTTAGGTGGAGTTTCTGATCGCTTAAGCCTTTTGAGATTCAGCATTTGGAATCCTAAGTCTTTTTGCAGATGCCTCACATCCAGTGATGGTATTTTGCTCTTCGAGCAATTCTCAAGCTAGAGTTTGTTTGTTGGTGTTCAGCAGGGCTCCTTGACAATTTTTAAGTATGAGATTAGGTTTCTTGAGTGGGCTAAGATTATTTCTATGCTATATATGTTAGAGTATGACATAGTTCATGAATTTATTAGAGGATTAGCTTTTTTTCTCTGTTTGGTGTCAGCGCATTTGATAACAGCTGGGTCTTCTTACTCACGAGTTGTTAACTATGCATGTGCCACAGAGAGAGAATGTATTGATACTTATAGAGATAGCGGTAAAAGTCCATACAATAATTATAATGCTATTGATATTTCATTCGAGAGGGAGGATTCTCCTGATGGAGGTCAGCTTCACTTGCAGCCTATCGGTTCTACACATGTAGCATCTCAGACTATGGGTAGCTCTCAAATTAGTCGTGGTGATCATAGTGGGCAGAGTTCTCATCGGACCTTGCGGAGTATTCGATATGGATCTTAAATTTGTGCTATCCATCCTAGATCAGTTGTACCAACACCTCAGAGTATTTTAGGAGCTTGTCATTATTGTGGAGAGATTGGTCATTAAGATAGAGAGTTTCCCAAACACGAGTTGGTTGTTCAGACAAAGTTAGCATATGTTCCCATCAACCTGAGGTTCCTAAGATGTTTTATGGTTGTGAGAAATATGATCATTTCAGTAGGGAGTGCCCTCTATATTAGTTGGTCAAACGGTTAGTGTAGGCTCATATTTCTCACCAGGTTAGGGATTTAGGGGTTTGCTTCTACTGTAGATATATAGATCACTAGTCCAAAGAGTGTCCCACACATGGAATTAGTAATATTTCAGTTCATTTAGATTAGTTTCATAGTGTTGCAGAACCTTTTGTTAGAAGAAGTGCATTTAGTATCTCAGTTGGTGATTCAGACGTTTAGTCTGAGTTTGGACCTGTTCAAATTCATTCTCCCTCAGACCCGTTAGGCATATGAATTGAAATTCATCCATGATAGGTATGCTTTTATTTCCTTTCTCTACCTTTCTCATTTTTGTGTATTGGGGTTCTTAATATTTCTTGAAATTACACCTCTAAGAAAGTATAATGCGGTCACTATCAAATAAAGAACCCAACAAAGGTTAGGGTCAAACCCACTGGGAATAGGCTAAATCTCTATCAAGAACTTGATGAAGTAGCCGAAAAGTGTAGAAAGTAAATGAGGGGATTTTGTTAGAACAATAATAGTAGTAATAAATCTTGATCACTTTAGGTTGAAATTAATATGAGATGAATACTAGGACTGTGCTCTTCCTAACATCTAAACTCTGCACTTATTATGCTCAGAAAACTATCTTAATACCTTGAATGCATAATCAAACGAGTTATGTATCACCAATCATCTTTTGAACACCTTTGGTTAATTTTACTAATCTCCTTTTGAGTATCATAGTGACGTATTACTAACCCTTGTCCTAGATCCCAGATTTACTATCTCTTTTTGGGTCTCAAGTTAGTTAGATAAAGGTTGATACCTCCAAATTACTGATGTGATCTTCTTTAGAAAATAACCATACATGTAAGAACATCAATCAAGAATGACTTTGCACTTCCTCTACTTTGTTATTCCACAAGGTTCCCACAACCCTAGTTAAGAGGTTTAAATGTTCATGTTTGCAAGAACACCCATATAATTCATAATAAAAAAGCATATGAATTATCTTACAATAATTTAAGAATGAAAACTAGAATTTAAAATTAATCTCAAGCAGTAAAAACCAAGAACAAAGATACCAAGATCAAAAGTGTATCAGAATCAATATAATGTTTTAAGTATAAAGAGTGTGTAACTTAATAACAAGACATCAATAGGGTAATTATAGGATACATCATAACCCTAAAAATCCTAATCTAAAAAAAATAGAAAATATGTGTTGGCACCTATCTATGGACCAACCTTTGGGCTGTATGTACTACCTATGAACCCTAGGTGGGTTGTAGGTCTCAAAGAAAATTAGCAATTTTATATCTTCTACTTATGAGGGTACTTACGATGGGCGTAAGCATATATAAGCCTTTGTAGGTCTCAGTACAACTTGGAATCTTTAGAGCTTTTAGAATTTTTTTCTCTGCTACTTATAATGGCACTTACAGAGGGTGTAAGTCCCACTTAAGCCCCATTAGTGGGTCCTCTACAACTTCAACTTTTTTGCTTTTCTTTTGCTCCTAACCTTGTTTTCCTGCAAGAAAAAACATAAAAACACATCACTTCTAACAAAAAGGATCTAAGTACTTGTATAAATTTCAAATTTTAAGCATCGGAAGTTCCATGAAACCATGTCATATCAACACCCTCAACTTTAAATGTTTAAATGTCCTTAGGAAACTAACACATAACAAAGACAAATGATGCTTAACTAAGAGAAACCTAAGTTGCCTATGCTAGTCAACCAAATTTTAGCTCGAAAACTCTTACCCCCTCCTATTTCAAACTTTTCAAACCACTATGTGGAACAACAGTATTACCCAAAGGAATCAAGCAGCGGCATTACATTAGCAGTAAACAATCAAGAAAATATGCAATCTACACTACCCGAATAAAGAAGTAGTTAACAACACAACCTATGTACCCTTAAAAAAGAAAGTCCCAACTCTCACAGTATCATTTCATGTCAATGTGAGGGACTATGTCAAGGCACTCATGATCATAAAAGAAGTTCCTATCAATGTGCACAAAATACCATAGGCTTTCCCTTATTATCTATACCTTAATTTTATGGACAATTGGACCTGGATCACTATAGGACTTTACTCGGCATATAATATAGGCTTTGGTGAAGGTATGGCATATTGGGGATATAGTGACTCAGCCTCCTTGACACTAAACTTACATTTTGTCTCCACTTCTCAACCATTCTTCTTTTCTTCCTCCCCTTTTACCCCTTTATTGATTTTTCAAATTGGGTTTGGTTTTATTTTTTCTTTTCATTTATTATCTTTTCTTTTCTATTTTGAGTTTTTTCATTTATTTTTCCTTTCTCTCTTTTTTATCTCTACCACACCCAAGTTTACTCTTTTTTTCTTTTACATTAAACACTTTTCTCAAAACCCAATGTAAACTATACACACCTTTGATAGCCACATTCAACTTAGACTATTTTCCTGAGTTGAGGTGCACAGTGTGCAAGGAGGGGCCAAGGAAAAAGTACGTTCATTGTAATCAGTTGAGAAGGTGACAACCAATAGACTAGGTCAATGCATGCTCAAATCAGGAAACAAGGGATACTTATTCACATTTGGATGGTTATTTAGGCTAAGAGTGGAATAAGTCAAAGATGGCCTATGATCACGCCTTAACAAACTATCCTACAACCTAGGCAAGACTAATCGGGTAAGTTCTAAATTAAATACACAAAGGTAATTAGGTAGAGGCCTCACATATATATGGTAGTGGGTTATATCATCGACCACTAACTATCTGGTTCATGGAATGCTAAGCTATGATTCGTTTGTCCCTAATCCTAATGCCATAACAAGATTCAAATAATGTTCACACATATATTTATATCACATAATTCACAAAATTTTAGAGGGGTTTTATTTATTTGGTAAATTCTTAAGAACAAACAAAACATCTAAAATATCATTAGGTTCCTTATTTTTCTCTTCATTAAACACAAATAACACATAAAGAAATAAATGATACAAATACAACCTAAATATACCGGTTCAAGGAGAACGCAACCGATGGGAAAAGAAACATGAAAAATATCCACGACTTTGGTATACCCCCACCAACCAAAGATAATGCATTAGCCTCAGTGTATAATTATAATAAAAATAAGGGTTGAAGACATACCTGGGACTCTTTAGGAGTTTGAATTAGACTAGAACCTATATAGAATGATGTGGCTCAACTGGAGGAGGTGGTGTTGGTGCGAGATAATAAGAGCCACCGGCTTCCATCTCGACGTGCCTATGCTCATTAATTGAAGCCGACACAACCAAATCCTAAGTTGCCTTTACATGGCTTGCGGATAGTCCATTGTCTGATCCTGCAGCTCTTTCTCATGATAATTTTTGGCCCCGACAAATGGGACCACATTATCATCTAAAAAGAGAACAAATACCAAAGTCAGAGTTTGGGGTAAAGGTTGTGTAAAAGTTACAATAACTAAAAGGTCAATTGAAATATGGATCTCGGATAAAGATCAAACCTCTGAAGTCAATGTAACCTACTCTTTGATATATTGGGTTCATGGACCTCACACAGATATTCACTCATTAAATTCTCAAATTTGTGTTTAAATACTTGCATTTCTCTAGTATAGTCATTCATCACTACTGATCTGAGGTAGTTTTATGCACCTTAGTGTTGTTATTCTAGATTATTTAGCCTTGTTTTAAGGATAAATTATGTTCTTAATGCGATAATGATGATATAATTTAGCATCTAAGTGCTTAAGTATGTTATTACAATGTTTAAGGTATCTTTCAACTAAGTTTGCACTTAATTTGGTCACTTAGATTTCAAATGAGAAAACTAGTGTTACTAGCTTGAGCTAGGTGTTGTTCTAGTCTATCACGATAGATTATAACATGCGTAATGAGTTACTAAGGTTATTATTATGTTTTTATGTGTGTAAAAACTTGTTCAAAGTGTTCAAAGTTCAATTGGATCAAGCCTAGGGTCAAAACATTAAGTTAAAGATTAATAGGACGACACTAGTTCTTAGCTTGAGTTTCTATTCACCATTCATGATGTTTTGTTGTTTTGAACTCTAATGCGTGGTGTTTGAAGATATATGATGCTTAAGGAGTTGATTTTTATGATATATGTAGGATATAAAATCTGGAAATCAAGTTGAAACAACACTAAAAGGCTTGGGATGGAAGACAAATGCACAAGGCAAAGTGTAGGTGTCAAATGCAATTTCCAGTGAAGCCTTGCGATAAAGGGGAGACACAACACTTATTTCCTGGTAGTAATAAATTAACATCACACCTTATTACCTTGGACTAAGAAACGCGCCATTGAGCTTATTCCCACACCAGCTAAAATTCTACCCCTATAAATAGGATACTTTTGCTTGTTGTTATTGACCTTGGACGTCTGGGAGGCTTTGAGAGGGGCTTATAAACACTTCAAATAGGATTTATATTTCTTTAATTTAATTTATTTATGGATTATATTACGTATTCATTTATTTCAAGTATGATTATGTCCATTAGTGGCTAAACGCCCTCTTTTCAGAGTTGTAGCCAAGAACATGATTATAATTGCTTTGAATTGAGTTTGTCTAAATTTATTATCATATTTGGTTGTTTAATTATACTTTTTATTACTATTTTAAGGATTCATGACTCTTTGAATAAATCAATTGTCATCTTGTGATCCCCGAGAGGGGGAACGAGAGGATAAAACATCGGGATAAATAGATTAAGATTCTTATTCTTTTATAATATAAGGGATTTGAATTAGAGACTAGGATAGGGATATACCTAGAAGACTTACTTGGTTTACTACGGTATAACACCCCAGGAATTTGACCCTTGTAAAATTTCTTTAGTTTTTGACACACTGGACTTGGTAAGACATAAGGGTACCATTCGTAACCTCGAATACAACTTTTGGCATAGATTGAGGGTTCACTCATTTCTTAGGCAGAATGCTTGGCTTTATTACTTCCCAAGATATTACTCAGTAGGGTATGAATCATATAGGAGCATACGAGTAGTATAAGGAAAGTCGTATGGTCCATGATTATCCTTTTCTTATGGATTCTTCCCATGGTATGGTTGGGGGTATGATTGAGTGTAACACTCACACCCTTAAGGTACGAGTAGGGAGGTGTGAGTCATATAGAAAAACTAGGTAGGGTCTTGACATGGTATTGGGTATGAGTTGGGGTACACCTCAAAACCTAGGAACAGAAGGTATAGGTAATTCGTACCCCTGGACATGGCTTGTTTTTAATTTAAAGTCAAGGGTAGTCCGTAAATTTCCTAATTAATAAATCTTATGTATTTATGTTATATAACCCTTAGTGGACTTCCATAACACTTGTTAAAGGATTCAAACACTTCAAATACTCTTTCAAACTCACTCTTGAAGATTAGAGGCTAGGGTTTCTTCATATGTTCATTAAAGGGCTCAAAGGTCAAGATATTTTTTCATGAATCTTCATGTATAAGGCATGTAATCCTTCCCTTATTATTAGTTCCAACTAAAGCAATATGTATTGTATTTTAAACAATGATTTGTGGATAACGAATGGAGGTTTTCAAAATATATGTTGAGGTTCTTGATGCATATGGTTTGGTATTAGTTTAAATTATTTTTATACATGATTTTCGTAATGGTTTTCATATGTGGTTATTGGTTAATTATGGTTTAACAAATTGATCTTGAGTAACCCTAATTATGGTAGTTTATGCAATAGTTTTGGTCTTGGTAAAGGTAGGCCCTCAACATGTTAGATAAAATGCCTTAAATTATGTTTTCTCTCTATTATTGAACTTTTATTGCAAATTTTTCATGGTTTGGTTTGGTAATGGAACCTTTAATGGATTTGGATGATTTAAATTATATAAATGCTTTAAATGTTTGGCATGGTCTAAAATGGTTTGGAAATTATTTTAAATTATATAAATGGTGTACATGGTTTGGAAGGATTAAATAGTACAACCTTGGTGGCTATAAATATGGTTATGCTTATGGGGTATATGGTTTGGAAGGTTGAAATGGTAAAGCCTTGGTGGCTATGAAAATCATTATGTTTGTGGGGTATATAGAATCCCCTAAGTGGTTTAATATGGTAAATATATGGGCACTTGGAAGTCCTATTATACCTATAAATGGTTGGCTATGAATAGTACTTGCAAGTGTGGTTGGTACGATGATACCACTAAATGGCCTTGGTTAATAAATGGTAAATAGATTGATTGTTCCTTGGTAATAGTTTTAATTAGAAATAATAGTGGGATGTGTAGCAAATCCATGGAAGGTGGAGGTCCCGGGGGGGACCAAAACTTAAAACACATATTTGTTGATGAGAGGTTAGTCTTGGTAACTGTCAGCATGTTGTCACACTATATTTTGGGGAAAGTACTAGTCATCCTAGGTTGTTTTCCCTGGCCGTGCGGCTACACGCACTGGGACCCTTTCAACAGGGAAAGTTGAACCCATATATCCCATGGGTAGATTAGGACGACAAAGCTACACAACTCAGGTGAAGGTTTGAAATCCATGCTAAACACAGTTCCCTTTCCCGGCATTGATATATATATGTATGGTTGTATACATTATCCATGGTTTTACTTGGCTTTGTAAATGGAATTATCTTATCCATATCCTGAGTGCATGCTAGTGTTCACCCACTAACCCATATTTGGGTGGCTGTATACCCATGCTCTGCAGTAATCGTCCATTCTACTTCTCCTATTTATTGATCAGATTCAGGGATAGTCGATGCTAGATTGAAGTGGTGAGCTTCTATCTTTTGGAATGCACCAATTTTATGTCATAGTTTACTTTACATATTTCTCGTCTTTCATAGACTTTGGTTTTGGCTATGGTTTGGGGCATGTCACGACAAGGTACGCTTTGGTTGGTCCAGAGGCTTTGTATAGACAACTGTGGAATTGATTATGTTATGGATTATTTTGTTTTATGTACATACATACATTGTCTTATTATCATGTTATTGGTTAATGGTTTACGTATTAGTTTGGTAGGTTATTGGATGGTTGGACTTGGTTGAGTTGGTCGCAGATATAGACTTATCCCAAAATCACCACATGGTTAGATACTATATCTTGTTACATGTTTGGACTTTTTCCAACTCAAGGTATATGTTTGGTGGTTGGTTGGGAAATGATAGTGGTTTGCGGTCTTGGTTGGGCTTGGGATTGCCCATTACAAAATGGCCCTACTTTGGATCGTGTCAAGTTGGTATCAGAGCTTTAGGTTTTACTGTCATAGGGTGTCTACAAAGCCATGTCAAGTTGATTCTTGCTTATGGGTATGTCGTTCACCACACTTATAAGCTGGAGGTTACAAGGTATTTAGGATGTTTCACTATCTTGGTTATTCTACTTTTAGGATATGGAGTCTAAGGTCTTGAACTCTTCTCTAAATGATCATTGGTTCAATCTTCGGATTATGTCTTCTCAATGATCTAACATTCGTGAAAACTTACTTGTTCTACTAAAAAAATATGGATAGATCTAGTCTAACTCAAGGGGCACAGGCCCGTTCAGAGGTCGCACTTCTGGTTTTCCTAGTTGAGCCCAATCCTAATTATCCTATTTTCTTTATAGATTTTGTGGTTGTCTGCACCATAGTTGCTGTGAGGAGGAAGGAGTTGGTATTTTGGTTATGGTCAGTTGGGTCACATGCAATGAGAGTATCCCATAAGGATTCCCACTTGGGAAAATAGGGCATCAATTGCTACTTCTCTAGCTCTTGCACTAAGGGATTCTACTTTGGGTTTTGATATTGGTTTGGGTTGTCTCAATGTTCTTACTATCCCTTGGAAGCTCGAGGATTCTTCTGGTGCCGACACTGGTATATTGAAAACTCTTTTCTTTGTTGTGTATATAGTTTAATAGTTGTGTATTCTGGATATGGTCCCAAGGTTACTTCAAACTCTTTTCTTCTTCGGTTTCTACCATAGTAGATGACTCTTTGAATGTCGAAAGAGTCTATGGGGTGTTTGGTTTTTGATTGATAGATCATACCGTGGGAATATAAGTCGTAGGCTTGAATGTTGTGATTAGTAGATACACCAATAGTTGTGTTGGGTACTTGAGATATGTTATAGGGAATGGTTTTATGAATTATTTTCAAGACATAGCAGTGTATGGTTTTAGATGTTCAATTACAGGTTGGGGGTTTCATTTATAGTGGTTGGATATGGTTTGTCCATGTTCTTTACTCATGGTTTCCATATCATAATGGTGATCAAAGAAGAGTGGTGTTTTATTACAGATGTAGGGAGTAGATCCCGGTGGCCTAAGTTAACTCCTTTTAACTTTGGATAGGCTTGAACATGAAGGTGGTGTATGATTAGACTCAATCTCTCATGGTGGTGTGTCTTGGTAAATTCTATATTTAATTAGACTTGCTTTCTAGCATGAGTCCATTCATTCGGGAATCTTTTTATTTGTGTCGGGGTAAGTTATAGATGGTTCTTGGTTGGTAGGTTCCTTTAGGTGGTATTGGTATCTCGAGTTGTTTGTTCTATTAGGAAGGTCCTTATGAGGATCTTAGATTTATAAGTTCGTCCGATGTGAACAAATAAGGTATGGCTTTGTTAAAGCTTTTATGGTGGAACTGATGGTTCGAGAATGTCATTTAGGATGCTAAGGAGGACGTGGAATCCAAGTATCTGCGTTGGTTCTTCATTCTGGAAACTTATGCATAGGGTATGTTTAACTTACCACATAGTTTCTAACAGGGTTAAAGGTGATGAATGGTTCCTCTTGGATCTTTGTTTTCTAACTTAGTTTGAGGTCAGAATAAAGGTGTTGGGGTGTAAATCATTCTCGGGGTATGTGATGACCTTCTAATCTCGGTATATGTTCTTGTCCTCTATTGTGGTTAGAGGAAAGTTCGATGTGTGGTAACATGTTATCTCATGCATATTCTTACCCTTACCCATCATTCGAGGATGAATGATCCTAGTAGAGGAGACTATAACACCCCAGGAATTTGACCCTTGCAAAATTTCCTTGGTTTTGGACTCACTGGACTTGATATGACTCAAGGGTACCATTCGTAACCTTGAGTATGACTTGTGAGATGACTTGAGGGTTCACTTGTACCCTAGGTAGTATGGTTGTCTTGGCTACTCCCAAGATATGACTCACTAGGGTATGAATCGTATAGGAGCATACGAGTGCTCTAAGGCAAATCATATGGTGCATGATTATCTTGGTCTTGTGAAAAATACCCATGGTATGGTTGGTAGGTACGATTGATTGTATCTCACATAACCTTAAGGTATGAGTAGGGCGGTATAAGTTGTATAGAAACAAATAGGTTGGGTATTGGCATGGTCATAGGTCGAGTTAGGGTACCACTCATACCATTGGATACGAATGGCATAGGTGAGTCGTACCCCTGGACCTAGCTTGTTTTTAAATTTAAGTCAAGGATAAACCGAACATTTCCTACTTCAAAACCCTTTTGTACTCACGTTGTATAACCATTGGTGGTCTTCCATAACATTTGTTAAAGAATTAAAGAACTTCAAATACTCTCTCAAACTCACTCTTTAAAATTGGAGGCTAGGGTTTCCTCATGTGTTCTTCATAGGGCTTAAAGGTCAAGGTTTCATCCGTGAATGTTCATGTATAAGGCATGTACTCCTTACCTCATTGTTATTTCCAAATAAAGGCATATGTATTGTGTTTTAAGCATTGATTTAAGGATCATGAATAGTGGTTTTTCAAATATATGTTGAGGGTCTTGATGCATATGGTTTTGTATTAGTTTAAACAATATTTTTACATGTTTTTGGTAATGGTTTGCATATGTGGTTATTACTTTGTTATGGTTTAACAATGGGTCTTGAGTAACCCTAATTATGGTGGTTTATGCATTGGTGTTGGTCTTGGTAAAGGTATATGCCCTCAACATGTTTGATAAAATGCCTCAAAGAATGTTTTCACTCTATTGTTGAACTTTCATTGGAACTCTTGTGTGGTTTGGTTTGGCAATTGAACCTTAAGTAGATTTTGATCGTTTTGCATGGTTGAAATAATATAAATGCTTTAAATATTTGGCATGGTCTAAAATGGATTGGAAATATTTTAAATGGTATAAATGGTGCACATGGTTTGGAAGGATTAAATGGTAAAGACTTGGTGGATATGAAAATGGTTATGCTTGTGGTGTACATGGAATCCCCCAAGTGGTTTATTATGGTAAATGGAAGGGCACTTGGAAGTCCCCTTAAACCTATATGTGGTTGGTTATGGATAGTACTTCTAATTATGGTCGGTGTGGCGATACCATCACTAAATTGCCTTGGCTAATAAATGGTAAATTGATTGATTGGTTGGTAATTGTTTTAATTGGGAAATAATGGCGGAATGTGTAGCAAACCGCAGAAGGTGGAGGTCCCTGGGGGGTCAAAATTAGAAACTCATATCTGCCGATATGAGGTTGGTCTTGGTGACTGTGTGCATGATGTCACACTATATTTTGGGGTATGTACGAGTCATCCTAGGTTTTCTTCCCTGGTCGTGCAGCTACACGCACTGGGGCCTTTTCAGTAGGGGGAGATGAACCTATATAGCCCCATGGGTGGATTAGGACGACAAAGCTACACAACCCAGGTAAAGGTTTTTAATGCATTTTAAACACAGTTCCCTTTCCCGGCATGGATATATATATATATGTATGGTTGTATGCATTATGGATTGTTTTACTTGGCTTTTTAAATCGCATTATCGTAATCCTGAGTGCATGTTAGTGCTCACCTACTAACCCGTGTTTAGGTGGCTGTATACCCACGCTATACAATAACCGACCATTTTACTTCTCCTGCTTAGTGATCAAATTCGGGGACAGTCGATGATGGATTAAAGTGGTGATCTTCCATATGTTGGAAGGTATCTAGTTCATGTCATGGTTTACTTTACATATTTCTAATATATCATTGACTTTGGTTATGGCTATGGTCGGAGGCATGTACCGCCTAGGTACTCTTTGGTTGTTCTAGAGGCTTTGTATGGACAACTGTGGACTTAGGTATGGTATGGATTGTTTTGTTTTATGTATATACATATATTGGCATATTATCATGGTATTGGTTGATGGTTTCCTCCCTGGTTTGGTATGTTATTCGGTGGTTGGACTTGGTTGGGTTGGTCATGGATATAGACTTATCCCAAAGTCATCACTTGGTTGGATACTCTCTCTTGTTGATCGTACTTCTGCTGACTTTAGGAATGGATTTGGTGGTTGGTTGGGAAATGGCGGAAGTTAACGGGGGCGGTTCTCGATCATGGTTGGGCTTGGTATTACCTATTACGAAGGCCCTGGTTTGGGTCGTGTCAAGTTGGTATCAGAACTTTCAGTTTCAGTGTCATGGGGTGACCACAAAGACTTGTTGAGTATAGTCTTATTTATGGGTGTACACCACACTTATAATCTGGAGGCTATGAGGCATTTAGGATGTTTCACTTTCTTAGTTATTCTACTTTCAGGATATGGAGTCTAAGGTTCTTAACTCTTCTCTAAATCTTCCTTGGTTCAGTCTATGAATCATGTCTTCTCAATTATCTAATGTTTGTGGAAACTTACCTATTCTACTAAAAACAACATGAATGGATCTAGTCTAACTCATGGGGAATAGATCCGGTCATGGGTCGCAACTTCTGATTTTCCAGTGGAGCCTAATCCTTATCATCCCATTTTCTTCATAGATTGTGTGGTCGGCCATACCATGGTTGTTGCGAGGAGGAAGGAATTTGGGTTTTAGTTGTGGTCAGTTGGGTCACATGCAATGGGAGTGTCCTATAAGGATTCCCGCTTGGGTAAATATGGTATTGGTTGCTACTTCTCTAGCTCTTGCACTAAGTGGTGCTACTTCAGGTTTCGATATTGGTCGGGATTGTCTCAATGTTCTTACTATCCCTCGAGAGTCTAAGGCATCACCTAGTTCCAATAATGGTGTCATGACCTGAGGCTACCCCCTAGTCACGACAACAGTGCTTATGAACACAAGTGATCAGAAGCTAACCCATTGGATGGTACCTGCCGTGAGCACTGAATAATATACTGATAAATAACATGTGAGAAAACAACTGAATAAAGACATAAGGTTCAAATACTGAAAATACGATTTAAATAATAAGTTTGAACGTCTGATGACATACTAAAAGGAATGATCAAACAACTGATAAACTGACTAATTGTTTGAATGACTGAAAACATCTGAAAGCCTCTAACTGACTGAAGAGTTGATGGGACATGCCCTAACTAAGTTCAAACTGAACTAGCTAAAAAGAAAATAGGAAATACTATAATAACATAATAGGTCCTCGACATATGAGGACTCACCACAACTGTTGCTACTGATAAGCTGAACTATCTAAGCGCAGTCAGGAAATAGAGCATCCAAACCTATGATATAAGACATTATAGCAAGAAGAAATGTATGAAGTCAGTACTTTGAATGTACTAGTATATGAGATGAGGTTAGGTTCAAATGCATAGGTTTATGTGCATGAAATAATGACTGACTGAATAGCGTGAGAAAACTGATGCATAAATGCGTGAAAGCTATAAAATCAGAGGATTTATGACCAAGCACATAACATGATACTGAAATAGTTTGTAAATAGAAATACTGAAAGCTGGTATATAAATAACTGATGAATTGTATGCTATGTTCAAGAAAACTTGAATTGAATTCTATACTGAATACTACACTGAGACTGTGGGAGGTATCATCTAATCGACATGCCCCAATCTGAGCAAATTGGGGTCCAACCTATAACCACAGTTTGAAGGTAGTTAGTATCGTGCCATATGTACTAACAATTGTTGTGTGGATCCATTAAACTAATTTCCTGAGGTACTAATGAGTCACCCTTAATTGGAAGGTTCTCTAATGAGATAAGTGTTACCCTCAACTGGTAGGTAAACACTTTATCAACCCTCAACTGGAAGGTTGATATCTCTAACCTACGCTGGCTACGTAGTTCTGGAACTAAGGGACTACAACTAAAGTTCACACCATCTACTGGAAGGTGAACCCCCATTCCTGGGTTCCCTAGGTGCTAAATACTACTCCCATCTAAATCACACTGATTACTGGACTAAACTAAGCTTAACTAAGCAAACAATTGATCATGATAACTAACTGAATAACAATGCTCATAGTTTATCTGAGATCATTCTAAAGATACTAAAATTATGTAAATAGCTAAGTATCGGGTGTTCATATCCCTCCAACACTGAATAACAATAACAATAAGGACATATGCAGTATTAAAAACCATAACAAAGGATCATTACTCATAGCCCAATAGTTAAATAATTCATCAAATACAAGGAAAACATGAACTTATGCATGGGAATGGGTAAAGCATGTGATTGAAAACATAGTTTCAATACTAAAACCATGAATTGGGGATTTAACGTGAGGATTTCAATGTACAAATCATATAAGGGCTCATTCCATAAAAAATCACTAGTAACATAACTTGTAATCAAAATCAATAACAACTTCATAGAGACAATTCATCATAAACTTGTAAGAACTTATAATTTAATATCAAAAGGGGATTCTTGGACTCCATGGTTGAAAAGGGCACATGGATGAACATCACACATACCTTAAATCCTTAAGCTTGAAAGAGAAACACAATCTTGATGCTTTTCTTAAAAATTATTGGATTTGGGAACTTGATATCTTGGTTTCCTTAAAGAGAAAGGAATGGAATTGATGAACTTAGGGGATGATTAGGGTTTGATTTTTAGAGTAAGTTAGGTAAAATGGGAATATATCACCCTAACTTATGTTTTAATTCATGTTTTTACGAATTGGATTAAGGGGAAAAAACTCAATTGGCCCTCAAAGAATTAAATTCGCAACTGGAATGCGGATTGAAGGTACACCGCAAAGTGATGAAGGGCTCATCGCTATACCCACCATGATGCTCCACTATCGTGGTGAGATGCTAGAATCGAAATCCAGAAACAACTTAATACTCCTTTGAAAAATCCAAAACTTGCTCGAGACATGCTCCTTACACCCCTGAACATGAATTAACTCAAAAACTAACATCTCAGGGTCGAAAAGACTCATTTAAAAAATGTCAAAGTTAAGAAACTCAACTAAGCTAAGAAAAGTGTGGGGTATTATAATATCTCCCCTTTAGGAATAGTCATCCTCGATTGAGACTAATTATGCTGAGAATAATAGGGAAAATGAGATCATAAACTGCAAGTTTTGGTGATCCATGAACACATCAACATGAATTCCATACAGATAATGTCTCCAAATCTTCAAGGAAAAAACAACAGCTGCTAACTCAAGATCATAGGTAGGTTAATTCTTTTCACGAAGCTTAAGTTGTCTAGAATCAAAGGCTATGACCTTACCTCTCCCTATAAACAAAACCAAGACCAACTCTGGAAGCATCACAGTAAACAACAAACCCATTTGAATCATCTAGCAAAGTCAAGACCAGGGTTGAGGTGTTCGAGGGTTCAGCTCCTAAAAACTCTTTTCACAAGAATCTGACCATTGAAATTTGACTTTCTTCTGAGTCAATCAAGACATGGGGGATGCAATAGACCTTCAAAAAACCATCTGTAATAGCAAGACAAACCCAAGAAGCTCCTAATATCTGATGGAGAGATGGGTTTAGGCCAGTTTTTCACTGCTTCAGTCTTTTAAGAGTCAACTCTAATGCCATCATCAGAAGTAATATTGTCAAGGAAAGCTACTGATCTTATCCAAAAGTCACACTTACTGTATTTGGAAAATAACTGATGGGCTTTAAGAGTCTGCAATACTATTTTGAGAAGGCCTGTATGATCATTTTCACTACCGGAGTAGACAAGAATATCATCAATAAAGACTATGACGAACATGTCCAAGTAATATTTGAATACTCTATTCATCAAGTCTATGAAATCTTCTTGGGAATTCGTTAGTCCAAAAGACATAACTAGAAATTCTAAATAACCATAACGAGTACTGAAAGTTGGTAACACCTCAATTTTCTGAACCGGAATGCTACACGATGCTCATGACCCTGAAGGACCATAAGATAACCCATGACTAATATCTATACCTGTACACTGCATAATATAATATGAAAATGCAGAAATATGTACTGAATAGCCATAAGGTGTAAATTTGAATAAACATCTGATAAGACAATGTCTGAAAATCGTATAATAATACCAAAAGAAATCTAAAATAAATGTCTGACATGCTTTAGTATGGAAAGCCTCTAAACTGTCTAAATAAGAAGTTGATGGGACATATCCCCAACTAACTCCATCTAGCAACAGAACTAAAATAGCAAATGAAGAAATAATTATATCGTCCTCGAATGAAAAGGACTCACTGCAAACTCTGAACACTGGAATGCTACTGCTGATCTAGAGCTCATTCCTCTGAACCTATGGTGTAACATAAGAGAAATAACCATAGCAAAAATGTGTCACTACGTCTGAATGTACTGAGTATACGAGTGAGGTAGGCTAAATTCAAAGGGTTATATGCATGAACAATGCAGAATAATATGAACGTGAGAATACATACATGCATACATAACTGTAATTGAACTCATGGATATATAGACTACTGTGTCTGCATACTGACAACATGAGTGTACTGATACTGAGATACTGAATAGATGAACGACTATTTCTGACAGTTCAAATTTTGAAGAACTGGTCTGGTTGACTGTGTCTAACAGTCCTAAAGCTGAATACTGATATCATGAATTTTGATAACTGATATGACTGATACATGAGTTCAGAAAACTGATATAATTGAGATAACTCTAATGATCAGCCTAACCGATGTAATTGATACTGAGCGATTGTATCTGACAGTCTAAGTTCTGATGGAACTATTTGAGTTCCGTTCTACTTGGAGTAACTAAATTTGAGATCAGTACTATCTAGCAGGTGATCATGAGTATACTGATAATAAGGATGATTTGACTTAATTTGAGATCAATTATATCTAGCGGGTGATCTTTAAATCTAATGATTCTGATACTGATTAATCATAATTGAGATCAGTCCTAGCTAATGGGTAATCTTGAAGTTTATTTACAATGATAAACATTGACTGTATCTAACAGTACTGAATCTGTACTACTGAACTGAATTGACTGTATCTGAAAGTCTTGAATCTGTAACTAAAATTGTGAGATATGTTCATCTAACTGACATGCCCCAACCTAAGCTGACTGGGGTCCTATCTCTGCCCTGACTGGAAGGGTTTCAGTACCGCGCCACCAATAAAGACATCTGCTATGGAGTCAATCCTAATCTAGCGGGTGACTCCTGGGATCAGTCCTATACATATAAATGTGCTAACAGGTGACCCCTGAGTATGTCAGTCCTATCTAACGGGTGACATCTCGTACCTACGCTGGAAACGTAGTTCTGGAACTTAGGGATTGCTTCTAGGGATCTCCGTCCTATTCTAGCGGGTGAGCCTTCATCTCTAGGTTCGCTCGGTGCTAAATCCTACTTCCATCTGAAAGACACCGAACTGAATAACTGGGCTGAACTAAATAACTTAACTGAACTAATTTGTTGAATTAATACTGATTAACTGAACTGAAAATAGTGGTATTGTTTAGCGGAGCTAAAACTAAGTTTACTGAATTCCGATGACTGACGGAGTGTACTGAGTTTTGAGGACTGGTTGAGAATACTAAAGTTACTGAGATTTACTATGATTACGGAGGTTACTGAGCACTGAGATTACTGAGAATACTGAACTACTGAGATTACTGAATTTTCCTGAGTCACATGACTGACTTATTTCTTTAGATAATGGCTTGACTGAGAGTATTGTGAAAACATGACATGGATCTAGGAACACATCTATATTTTTTGGGTACGAATACACTCAGGACTCGATACAAGGAAACTGACACACATAACATGACTTGATCATAAGATTTGAGTCCACAATTCATAATATCATAAGTAGGGGGTATCATATTTCATATAGTTATTCAACATCTTAAACATTGTAGGGTATGCATGGATATATTTTATGTACACATTGTATATCTCCATTATCTTGCATTCTTCATACCACCATAATAGCAACACATGAAGAGCATGGAATTCATATTGAAGTATATGGCTAACATGAACTTGTCATTTATACATCATAGAACCATACAAACATGAATTTTTAGCATCCTAAGCATTTTATCAAACACCTTGCATGCATTCTCTAAGGCATAGGTGATTTTCATACTTGCACCATATTAAACCACCTAAAGTTCATGGTTTTCAATTAGCAAGCATATTTATTCCATGAAAACACCTTTAGACATCACATTGAAACTTAAACAACAATCATCAACATGTACATACTCATATCACCACAAAAGTTTACAAAATAATATTTAAAACATGGTTCTTGAGCTCTATGAACGGATTGGATCCATAGATGAATGCTACGCATACCTTAAAGCTTGATCTTTAAAGAGATCTAATGTTTCTGAAGGTTCCTGAAGAAATCCTTAGGCTTGCCCTTGATTTTTCTTGACTAGGATTTAACCTATTTGGGAAAGAATGTTCTTGTTCCCGAGGAGATGATCTTGAGAGAAAACCCTAATCTTGTGGTTGAAAGCGTAAGAGAGGGTTTTTGAGATGCTTAACTGAAGAAAAATGGGAAAAATTATGCCTCTTTAGGTTTATAAGTCATGGGAAGTAAAGAAAAAAGACCAAAATACCCTTATGAAATAAATTCCCAGTTGCTGAAAATAATAGCTGACGACATTTGTGACAAGGCGTCAAAAATGTGTTAAGCCATCAAAAATGTCGTCACATAGGATCTGGATTCTTCCTAAGGCTGACAAACTTTGTGGTAAGGAATCAAAAATATGGTAATCTACCACGAATTTCATCACTTAGGAGTTGGTTTCTGCCTAAGGCTGACGACCTTTATGGTACGGTGTCACAAATGTGGTAAGCTACCACGAATGTCGTCACTTAGGAGATGGTTTCTGCCTAAGGCTGATGAACTTCGTGGTAAGGCATCACAAATATGGTAAGATAGCAAGAATGTCATCACTTAGGATCTGGTCTCTGCCTAAGGCTGACGACCTTCGTGGTAAAGCGTCACAAATGTGGTAAGCTACCACGAATGTTGTTACACAATTTCCAGCCTGACATGCCTGAGTAAAATAGGAATAACTCTTTCCTCTGATATTGGATTTAGGCAAAATTGGTATAGTTGGAAAGATAATTCAATTCTCTATCTGTTGATAGGTAATGATCTCAAAAATTCTTAGTATAATGAGAGATATGCTTTTTTGAATTTGACTATACCAATATCCTTCTCAAGAATTCAATCGGTAAGGAATGATTTTATTCGTCTGATAGATGAGAGTTATTTGAAGCCTTAATATACATCTAACTTAATCATAAAAATATAAAAGAACCATGATGTACTATGCATGATCTTGGTATATGGCTCTAATATTGGTTTGGATTTTTTGGGGTATTACAATATCACCACCTTGGAAACATTCGTCCTCGAATGATGACTTCTTGAGAGGGGAGAAAAGATAAAATAACGCATATATAACATGAATGACTGATCATTATTTCATGGCTGACATGACTAATAACTGAGCATATCATACTATACATGTATATCTGATACATGGGTAACTGATTTATGAATGTAGGACTGAGTGTTCCGATAAACGGAGTTTCTCAAACTGAGAATGCATATCTGATGCTTAAATGATAAGTTGAATCCATGCATATCTTATGCATGATTATATGACTAACATGATACATGAATGCATGACTAAAAGTACTGATAAGTTGACCACGCATATCTGACGCGTAAATACATAACTGAACTGACTTATGAACATGCGACTGAACATGCAATGGTAAAGGCACTAAGATTGAACCAAAACATGAGAACATGACTAATTCTACTATGTGACATATGGACTGAACATCATGAATTGAACTGAACCTCTGAATACTATACTTACAGCTGAGATCTAACTTGAGGGTCAACTTATAAGTACCCTCTATTCTAGACAGAATTCATTACGCAAGGAGGAATTGAAGGATCTAAGGCATGAGAGCGTTAAGAGAAAGTGGGGTATCTCCCCCTTGGGATGCTATGTCCCTCTAAGAACTCTTACCTTACGGAGATACTGGGTGATGCACAAGGTATCTACGAACTACATTATAACTAAAACTTCGGGAGTCTGAAACTAATGCATGATGCATAAGATGAACTGAACATGCAACTACTAGGAGGTTCTACCTTGAAATAGTTACTTTCTTTGAGATTTTGGATAGCATGAATAGATGCAAGGATGAGAAAACAAGCTATAAAAATCTGACTGCTCGATTGCTAAACTGACTTGCTGGCTTTAATAGCTAACTCATACTGAAACATATGCTCGAATGAGAGAAAGATATCTAACAATGCATACTATGAACATGAAAGACTGGTAACATACCTGAATCTAAGTCAGGGAAACTTTCTGGATTAGGACTCGTTTGGAGTGCATAAAGTCTATTCTGACGCTGACCACTATTGGTACCTTGATGACGCAACTCCTTACCCCTTTGTTCTAGAAATCTGCACTCTCGCATCCTGTGTCCTGGCTTGCCACACCCAAAGAATACATCACTGTCTGCCATACATGCACCTAGATGATTCTTACCACACTCTTCGCAAAATGGATAAGTAAGACCTCTATTTTCACTACCCTGGGCCTCAGAGCCTAGCGCTTCATCATAACGGTCATTTCTGGACTTAGGTTCTAGTACACTAACTAAGGATAGAGATGGGACTGAAAATTTCTGACTATGCTGAGAATGGTTACCACCCTGTGACTTAGCCTGAGCAAAGCTGAAACTACCTGTCCTTGCTCTCTTACTTTGTCTCTCTCTCGTCCTAATCTTCTACTCCTCTATCTGCTGATCATGTGTCATAAGTCTGGCTAAAGTCATATCACAATTCAATATGGCAGATCTGAACTCGTTTACCACACTATCATTCACCCCTGAGATGAACTTACTCATCTTAGCTCTACCGTCTGTAACATAAGGGGCATATCTGGCTAATTGAATAAATTTGAGAGAATACTCCTTTACCATCGTACTGCACTGCTTGAGGTTGATGAACTCTAGTACCTTAGCTTCTCTAAGCTCTAGCGGAAATAATCTATCAAGGAAAGTAGAGGCAAATTCCTCCCACTCTATAGGGCCTACATCATCTAACCTTTTTAACTTCCACTGGTTGTACCAAGTATGAGAGACATCCTGTAATTGATATGCGGATAACTCAACACTCTGAATAGTAGTAACCCTCATAACATCTGTCACCTTATGAAACTGATCTAGGAATTCCTGCGGGTCCTCATCTGACTTAGAACTTGTAAAGGAAGGAGGATTAATTTGGGTGAAGTCAAGAATTCTAGCTGCAGCTGAATTGGCCATTGGGTTGGCCAGAACAAACAATAGATGGTCATTCATTCTGGGCAGCAACTGACTGAGAAAGAGTGGTGAATGCGGCCCTGAGCTCCACATAAGAAACATGATCGCCTAAAGTGTCTTCGAGATGAGAAGCTGACTGATTCCCATTTCTTCTTTTAGGAGGCAAGTCTGTAGAAGAAAGGGAGAAATGGATTAGACTGAGATTATGCCCACTGGCATGACATGAATACTGAAAGAAGGGAAACTATTCCTAAAACAACTCATAGCCTCCTGCACATAAGTGTGGTGCACAACACACGCATGTACAAAACTCTACTAGATGCGGGTTTCAGACTTCCTAGGACTCTATTGAACCTTAGGCTCTGATACCAAGTTTGTATCACCCCAATTTTTTGAATCAAAATGCTACACGATGCTCATGACCCCGAAGGAACACAAGCTAACCCATGACTGATATCTATACCTATACACTGCATAATATAACATAAAAATACGGAAACATGTACTGAATGGCCATAAGGTTCAAATCTAAATAAACATCTGATCAGATAATATCTGAAAATGGTATAACAATACCAAAACAAATCTGAAATAACAATCTTACATGCTTTAGTCTGGAAAGCCTCTAAACTGTCTGAATAAGGAGTTGATGGGACATGTCCCTAACTAACTCCATCTAGCAACTGAACTAAAATAGAAAATGAAGTAATAATTATATCGTCCTTGAATGAAAATGACTTACTGCAAACTCTGAACACTGGAATGCTACTACTAATCTGGAGCTCGTGCCTCTAAACCTATGGTGTAACATAAGAGAAAGAACCATAGCGCAAATGCATCAGTACGTCTGAATGTACTGAGTATGCAAGTGAGGTAGGCTAAATGTAAAGGGTTATATGCATGAACAATGCTGACTATTATGAATGTGAGAATACATACATGCATACATAACTGTAACTAAACTCGTGGAGATACTGACTACTGAGTCTAAATACTGACAACATGAGTATACTTATACTGAGATAATGAATAGATGAATGACTATATATGATAGTTCAAATTATGAAAAACTGGTCTGGTTGACTGTGTCTGATAGTCCTGAAGCTGAATACTGATATCATGAATTCTGATAATTGATATAACTGATACATGAGTTTAGAAAACTGATATAACTGATATAACTATGATGATCGGCCTAACTGATGTAACTGATACTGAGCGACTGTATCTGATAGTCTATGTTCTAATAGAACTATCTGAGTTCCATTCTACTTGGAGTAACTAAATCTGAGTTCAGTCCTATTTAGTGGGTGATCATGAGTATACTGATAATAAGGATAATTTGACTTAGTCTGAGATCAGTCCTATCTAGCGGGTGATCTTTACATTTAATGATTCTGATACTGATTAATCATAGTTGAGATCAGTCCTAGGTAATGGGTGATCGTGAAGTCTATTTACAATAAAAAACATTGACTGTATCTAACAGTACTGAATCTGTACTACTGAACTAAATTGACTGTATCTGACAGTCCTAAATTTGTAACTGAAACTGTGGGATGTGTTCATCTAACCAACATGCCCCAAGCTAAGCTGATTGGGGACTAATCTCTGCCCTGACTTGAAGGGTGTCAGTACCGCTCCACTAGTAAATACATCTATTATGGAGTCAGTCCTAATCTAGCAGGTGACTCCTGGGATCAGTCCTATACATATAAATGTGCTAACAGGTGTCCCCTTAGTATATCAGTCCTATCTAACGGATGACATCTCATACCTAAGAAGGAAACATAGTTCTAGAACTTAGGGATTGCTTCTAGGGATCTCAATCATATTCTAGCGGGTGAGCCCCCATCCCTAGGTTCGCTCGGTGCTGAATCCTACTCCCATCTGAAAGACACTGAACTGAATAACTGGGTTGAACTAAATAACTTAACTGAACTTATTTGCTGAACAAATACTGATTAACTGAACTATAAATAGTGGTATTATTTAGCAGAGCTAAAACTGAGTTTACTGGATTCCGATGACTGACGGAGTGTACTGAGTTCTGAGGACTAGTTGAGAGTACTGAAGTTACTGAGATTTACTATGATTACTGAGGTTACTGAGCACTAAGATTATTGAGAATACTGAACTATTGATATTACTGAATTTTCCTGAGTCACATGACTGACTTATTTCTTTAGATAATGGCTTGACTGAGAGTATTGTGTAAACATGACATGGATCTAGGAACATATCTATAGTTTTTGGGTACGAATACACTCAGGACTCGATAGAAGGAAACTGACACACATAACATGACTTGATCATAATATTTGAGTCCACAATTCATAATATCATAAGTAGGGGATATCATATTTCATATAGTTATTCAACATCTTAAACATTGTAGGGAATGCATGGATATATTTTGTGTACAGATTGTATATCTCCATTATCATGCATTCTTCATACCACCATAATAGCAACACATGAAGAGCATGAAATTCATATTGAAGTATATAGCTAACATGAACTTGTCATTTAGACATCATAGAACCATACAAACATGAATTTTTAGCATCCTAAGTATTTTATCAAACACTTTGCAAGCATTCTCTAAGACATAGGTGAGTTTCATACTTGCACCATATTAAACCACCTAAAGTTCATGGTTTTTAATTAACAAACATATATATTCCATGAAAAAACCTTCTGAAATCACATTGAAACTTAAACAACAATTGTCAACATGTACATACTCATATCACCACAAAAGTTTACAAAATAATATTTAAAACAAGGTTCTTGAGCTCTATGAATGGATTGGATCCATTGATGAACACTACGCATACCTTAAAGCTTGATCTTGAAAGAGATCTAATGTTTCTAAAGGTTCCTGAAGAAATCCTTAGGCTTTCCTTTGATTTTTCTTGATTAGGGTTTAACCTCTTTGGGAAAGAATGTTCTTGTTCCTGAGGAGATGATCTTGAGAAGAAACCCTAATCTTATAATTGAAAGCGTAAGAGAGGGTTTTTGAGATGCTTAACTGAAGAAAAATAGGAAAAATTATGCCTCTTTAGGGTTATAAGTAATGGGAAGTGAAGGGAAAAGACCAAAATACCCTTATGAAATAAATTCCCAGTTACAGAAAATAATAGCTGACAACATTTGTGACAAGGCGTCAAAAATATGGTAAGCCATCAAAAATGTCGTCACACAGGAGCTGGATTCTGCCTAAGGCTGACGAACTTCGTGGTAAGGCATCAAAAATATGGTAAGCTACCACGAATGTCGTAAATTAGGAGTTGGTTTCTTCCTAAGGCTGACGACCTTCGTGGTAAGGCATCACAAATGTGGTAAGCTACCACAAATGTCGTCACTTAGGAGCTGGTTTTTGCCTAAGGCTGACAACCTTCGTGGCAAGGCGTCACAAATGTGGTAAGCTACCACGAATGTCGTCACTTAGGAGCTGGTTTCTGCCTAAGGCTGACGACCTTCGTGGTAGGGCGTCACAAATGTGGTAAGCTACCACGAATGTCGTCACACAGTTTCCATCCTGACATGCTGGAGTAAAATAGGAATAACTCTTTGCTATGATATCGGATATAGGCAAAATTGGTATCGTTGGAAAGATAATTAAATTATTTATATGTTTATAGGTCATGGTTCAAAAATTCAATGTATAATGAAAGATATTCTCTTTTGAAGTGGACTATACCAATATCCTTCTCAAGAATTCAATCGGTAAGGAATGTTTTGATTCGTCTGATAGCTGGGAGTTATTTGAAGCCTTAATATACATCTAAATTAATCATAAAACTATAAAATAACCATGATGTACTATGTATGATCTTGGTACATGGCTCTAATATTGGTTTGGATTTTTTGGGGTATTACAAAGTTGTTTTTGGAATGTCACATTCTCTGACTCTAAGCTGATGATAGCCGGATCTGAGGTCTATCTTAGAGAAATAACTGGCACCCTGAAGTTGGTCAAATCATCAATCTTGGGGGGTGGGTACTTAATTTTGATTGTGATTTTGTTCAACTGACGGTAGTCGATGCACCTTCTGAGAGAACAATCTTTCGTCCGCACGAAAATAACAGGAGCACCTTATGGGGAAACATTGGGCCTGATAAATCCCTTATCTAAGAGATCTTTCAACTATTCAATTAACTCTTTGAGCTCAACTGGAGTCATTCTGTTGGGAAGAATGGAGATAGTCTAGGTATCTAGAGGAAAATCTATTCCGAAGTTGGTTTCCCTTTCTGGCAGAACTCTGGGAGGATCTTCAAGGAACACAACTAGAAATTCCTTTACTACTGAAACCGACTCAAGACCTGGATTCTCAGAATTAGAGTCTTTGACTCGAACAAGGTGGTATATTCACCCGTTGGATATCATTTTTGTTGCCTTAAGATATGACAAAATTAACCCCTTAAGCATGGAAGTACTATCTCTCCATTAAATGACTAGTTCATTAGGAAACTAAAACAAAATGACTTTATTTCTACAATAAACTGAAGCATAGTGTGCGTGAAGCCAATCCTTACTGAGAATAACATCAAAATTAGTCATCTCTAACTCCACAAGGTAGACTTAGTTGACTTTCTGGGATATTATGAGCGGATAGTTCCTGTATACCTGCCTGGCTACAACAGAGACACCTTCTGGAGAAGACACTAAGAAAGGTTCTGCTAAAGATTCAGGACTAACACCAAAATTGACTGCTACATAGGGGTTATAAAGGAGAGCGACACTCTGGGGTCTATTAAAGCATAAACATAAAGATGAAAGACCTATAATGTACCCGTTACCACATCAAGAGAAATTTACTGATCATGAGAGGACTGGAGTGCATACAATCTATTTTGGCACTGACCACTAGTTACACTTGATGCGGCACCCTGCTGAGTTGAGCGACCAGGTGGAACTGGAGGACGATTGGCTAGACCCTGCTGACCACTCTTTCGGTAATCCCTGACTCTGTGGCCTGGCTTGCCATACCCAAAATACATATCACTTCTGGATCTACAAATACCCTGATGTTTCCTACCATATTTATAGCAAAGAAGATTAGTATAACTGTTGTTCACACTACCCTAAGACTTGGAGCTTGGCGCTCAATCCCGATTGTCATTACAGAACTTTGGCACTAGCATACTAGAAAATTATGAAGCTGGGGCTAAGAAATTTAGATGGAATTAAGAACAGTTACCACCCTATAACCTAGGCTGAGAAAAATTAAAGCTACCTATTATGTCCCTTTTATTCTCCCTCCCCCTCTCCTTAAGTTTCTGTTCCTCAATCTATTGAGCATGGACCATAAACCTAGATATGTCCAATTCCTTAATTAACATGGTAGTTCTACACTCCTTGAACACACTATTAGATATAATAGATACAAACTTACTCATTTTAGACCTATTATCAGCCACCATCGAAGGAGTATTCCTTTCCAACTAAGTGAACTTAAGCGAGTATCATTCACACTCATATTTCCCTACTTTAAACTAATAAACTAAATCACCTTAGATTTTCTCAACTCTAAAGGGACGAATCTATTTAAAAAGTATATGGAAAACTCCTCTAACTCTTTAGTCCCCTCTTCATTACCCTTATAAGCTTTCCACTTCTTATAACAGGTGTGAGCCACATCTTAAAACTGGTATGCATCCAACTGTGCACTCACACTCGAAGTGACACCCATGATATCTTTCACCTTCTGAACCATATCAAGAAACTCCTGTGGATCCTCCTAGGACTTGGATCCCAAAAATAAAGAGGGATTCATTCGAGTGAAGTCCCAAATTCTAGCTGCAACTGTATTTGCCAATGGGTTGGCTGGAGCAATAACCTACTGGTTGTTCTATGCAGCTACTGAATAATCTAAAGTAGTGAAGGCAACTCTAAATTCAGCATGAGAGACATGCTCATTCAGGGGATCTTCCTGGACAGGAGGAGGTGTTGGCTGGTTCCCATTCCTTCTTCTGTTATTCTTTCTGGGAGACATTTTCTATAATGTAATAAAGGATGGACTAGAAAGAGAGTTTAAATAGAGCTTATGCTCACTCGTATGATATGAATACTGAAAGAAGGAAAACATTTAGTAAAATGACTTGTAACCTCTTGTCCATAAGTATGGCGCTCTTCACACCCATGCATAAGACTCTACTCAACGTAGCTTTCAGATTCCCTAGGACACTGTAAAATCTTAGGCTCTTATATAAAGTTTTTTCATGACATGAGGCTACCCCCTAGTCGCAGAAACTATGCTTATGTTCACAAGTGACCACAAGCTAACCCATGGGCTGGTACCTGCTGTGAGCACTAGATAATATACTGATAATGAACATTTGCAAAAATAACTGAATAAATCCATAAGGTTCAAATACTAAAAATACAATTTAAATCATAAGTCTGAACATCTAATGACATACTAAAAGGAATGACCAAACAACTGATATACTGACTAACTATCTGACTGACTGAAGAGTTGATGGGGCAGACCCCAACTAACTCCAAACTAAACTAATTGAAAATGAATATGGAAATACTGAATTAACATAATAGTTCTTCAATATATGAGGACTCACCACAACTGTTGCTGCTGATAAGCTAAACTGTCTAAGCGCGGTCAGGAAACTGAGTGTCTGAACATATGATATAAGACATCATAGCGCAAAAAAAAAGTATGCGTTCAGTACTTTAAATGTACTGGTATATCAGATGAGGTTAGGCTGAAATGCATAAGTTTATGTGCATGAAGTAATGACTAAGTGAATAGCATGAGATAACTAATGCATAAATGTCTGAAACCATAAATTCTGAGAATGCTTGACCAAGAATATAACAAGATACTGAAATAGTCTATCAACTGAAATATTGAAATCTTGTAACTGAATAACTGATTAACTATATTCTATGGTCTAGCAAACCTAAACTGAATTCTGTACTGAATATTGAACTGAGAGTGTGGGAGGTCTCATCTAACCAACATGCCCCAATCTAAGATAATTAATGTCCAACCTGTAAGCCCAGTTGAGAGTGTGTTAGTACCGTGCCACGGGTACTAACAATGGCTATGTGGATCCACTAAACTAATGTCCTGAAGGACTAATGAGTTACCCTCAACTGGCAGTTGCTCTAATGAGATATGTGTTACTATCAACTGGAAGGTAAATACTTTATCAACCCTCAACTGGTAGGTTGATATCTCTAACCTACATTGGCTATGTATTTCTAGAACTAAGGGACTTCTACTAAAGGTCAAACCCTCTACTTGCAGGTGATCCCCCCAACCCTGGGTTCGCTCGATGCTAAATCCCACTCTCAACTGAATGACACTGATTACTGGCCTGAACTAAGCATAATTGAACAAACAACTGATCTTGATAACTCACTGAATGACAACGCTCATGGTTTATCTAAGACCATTTTAAAGATAATAAAATTATGTAAGAAGCTAAGTAATAGGTGTTCATAACCCTCCAACACTGAATAACAATTACAATAACGACATCAGAAGCTTTCAAAACCATAATAAAGGATCATTTCTCAAAACCTAATATTTAGATATTTCATCAAACACATGGAAAACATGAACTTAAGCATAGGAATGGGTAAAGAATGTGATTGAAACATAGTTACAATACTAAAACCATGAACTGGGGATTTAACATAAGGATTTCAATGCACAAATCATATAAGGGCTCATTCCATAAAAAAACACTTGTAACATAACTTATAATAAAAATCAATATCAACTTCATCCTCGAATAAGACTTATTATACTAAGAATACTGAAGAAACTGAGATCATATACTACAAGCTTTTGTGATTCATGAATACATCAGCATGAACTCCATAAAGATAATGTCTCTAAATCTTTAAGGCAAAAATAATAGTTGTTAACTCAAGATCATGGGTAGGGTAATTCTTTTCATGAGGTTTAAGTTGTCTAGAGGCATAGTTTATGACCTTACCTCTCTGCATCAACACACAACTAATACCAACTCTAGAAGCATCATAGTAAATAATAAACCCATCTAAACTATCTAGCAAAGTCAAGATTAGGGCTGAGGTGAGTCGAGTCTTCATCTCCTGAAAAATCTTTTAACAAGAATCTGACCACTAAAATTTGACTTTCTTTTGTGTCAATGGAGACTTAGGGATGCAATAGATGAAAACACTTCAACAAATCATCTATAATAGCCATCCAAAACTAGGAAGCTCTTGATATCTGATGGAGAGATGGGTCTGTGCCAGTTTCTCACTACTTTGGTCTTTTTAGGGTCAACTTTAATGCCATTATTGGAAACAATTTTTCCAAGGAAAGCTACTGCTCTTAGCCAAAACATGAACTTACTAAATTTGGAAAATAACTAATGGGCTCAAAGAGTCTACAATACAATTCTAAGATGGTCTACATGATATTCTCACTACGAAAGTAGACAAGAATATCATCAATGAAGAGACTATGATGAACATGTCCAAGTACTGCTTGAACACTCTTTATATCAAGTCCATGAAAGCTTTTGGGGCATTCGTCAGTCCAAAATACATAACTAGAAATTTGAATAAACCATACCGAGTTTTGAAAGATATTTTTGGAATGTCACATTCTCTGACTCTAAGCTGATGATAGCTAAATCTGAGGTCTATCTTAGATAAATAACTGGCACCCAAAAGTTGGTCAAACAAGTCATCAATCCTAGGGAGTGGGTACTTATTTTTTACTGTGTCTTTGTTCATCTGACAGTAGCCAATGCACATTTTGAGAGAAGCCTCTTTCTTACGCACGTAAAGGACTAGAGCTCTCCATGGGGAAAAACTAAGACTAAAAATACCTTATCTAAGAGATAATTCAACTATTCTTTAACTCTTTGAGATCACCTAAAGCCATTATGTAGGGAAAAATAGAGATAAGCTGGGTATCTAGAAGGAGATCTATTCCAAAGTTAATTTCCCTTTCGGGTGGAACTCTGAGAAGATCTTAAGGGAACACATCTGGAAATTCCCTTACTACTGAAACTGACTCGAGACTTGGATTCTCAGAATTAAAGTCTTTGACTTGAACAAGATGGTACATGAACCCCTTGGATATCACTTTTCTTTCCTTAAGATATGACGCAATTTGCCTCCTAAGAACTAATGTACTACCCCATAATTTAATGATTGGTTCAATAGGAAACTAAAACTGAACGACTCTATTTCTATAGTCAACTAAAGCATAGAGTGAGTGGAGTCAATCCATATTAAGAATGACATCAAAATCAGTCAACTTTAACCCCACAAGGTCAACTGAGGTGACTTTCATGGATATTGTGACCGAACATTTCCTTTATACCTACCTGGCTACAATATAGACACCTACTAGAGTAGACACTAAGAAGGGTTCTGCTAAAGATTCAGGACTGCCACCGAAATTGACTACTATATAGGGGGTTACAAAGGTGAGCGAAGCTCTGGGGTCTAATAAAGCAAAAACAAAAAGATAAAAGACCTGTAAGGTACCCATAACCACATTAGGCAAAATTTTGTGATCATGACGGTATTGAAGTGCATACAATCTATTATAGCACTGACCACTGGTTACACTGGATGCGACAACTTACTGAGTCAGATAACTAGGTAGAATTGGAGGACGATTGGATAGACCCTGCTGACTAATCTTTCGATAATCCCTGACTTTGTGTCCTTACTTTCCACACCTAAAATATATATCATTGTCGGCTCTACACACACCTTGATGATTCTTACCATATTTATTGAAAAGAAAATTAGTACGACCACTAGTCACACTACTCTGGGACTTGGAGCCTGGCACTCTATCCCAATTTTCATTACAGAACTTTTGCACTGGCACACTAGTTGAAGATAGAGATGGGCCTGGAAACTTCTGAAAAAACTAGGAACGGTTTCCACCCTCTAACCTAGGCTGAAAAAAATTAAAGCTATTTGTTCTATCCCTCTTATTCTAGCTCTCTCTCCCTTAGAGTTTCTATTTCTCAATTCTATTAAGCATGGACCATAAGCCTAGATATGTCCATCTCCTTAATCAACATGTCATTTCTACACTCCTTGACCATACAATTAGATATACCAGACACAAACTTACTCATTTTAAACCTATTATCAGGTACTATCGAAGAAGCATACCTCGCCAACTGTGTAAACTTAAACAAGTATTCCTTCATGCTCATATTTCCTTTCTTCAAATTAATAAACTCTAGAACCTTAGATTCCCTCGACTCTAAAGGGAAGAATATGTCTAAAAAGGTCATGGAAAACTCCTCCCTCTCTACAGGCCTTGCCTCATCACCCCTATAACCTTTCCACTACTTATACCAAGTGTGAGCCACATCCTAAAACTAGTATTTAGTGAACTATACACTCTCACTCATAGTGACACCCATGATATCTTTCACCTTCTGAACTATATCAAGAATCTTCTGCGGATCCACCTTAGAATTGGATCCCAAAAACAAAAGGGGATTTTATTTGAATGATGTCCCGAATTCTAGCTGTAGATATATTTTCCACTGGGTTGGCTGGGGAAACATCCTATTGGTTATTATAAGAAACTATTGAATGAGATAAGATAGGGAAGAAAGCTCTGAATTCGACATAAGAGACATGCTCATTGAGGGGATTTTCTTAAATAGGCGAAGGTGTGGGTTGGTTTCCATTCCTTTTTCCATTATTATTTCTGGGAGGTATTTTCTATAATGGAATAAATAATGGATTAGAAAGATAGTTTAAATGGATATCATGCTCATTTCCATGACATGATTACCTAAATAATGAAATTTTTTCCTAGACTCTTATCTATTAGTATGGAACGCTTTACACCCATGCACAAGACTGTACTCAACGCGACTTTCAGACTCCCTAGGACACTATAAAACCTTAGGCTCTAATACCAAGTTTTTTCTTGACCCAAGGCTACCTCCTAGTCGCGATAATGGTGATTACGATCACAAGTAACCACAAGCTAACCCATGGACTGCCTCCTGCTATGAGCACTGAATAATATATTGATAACGAAAATGTGCAAAAACATTTGAATAAACCCACAAGGTTCAAATACTAAATATATGATTTAAATCATAAGTCTTAATGTCTGATGACATACTAAAAGGAATGATCAAACAACTGATAAACTAACAAACTTTCTTAATGACTGAAAATAACTAAAAGCTTCTTACTAACTAAAGATTAATGGGACAGGCCCCAACTAACTCCAAACAAAATTAACTAAAAAAAATGCAGAAATACTGAAATAACATAATAGGTCCTAGACATATGAGGACTCACCATAACTGTTGCTGCTGATAAGATGAACTATCTAAGCACGGTTAGGAAATAGAGCATCTAAACCTATGATATAAGACAGCATAGAAAAAAGAAAAGTATTCAGTTAGTACTTTAAATATACTAGTATTTTGATAAGGTTAGGCTGAAATGCATAGGTTAATGTGCATAAAATAATGACTGACTGAATAGCATGAGATAACTGGTGCATAAATGCTTTAAAGTTGTAAAATATAAGAATTCATGATCAAGCATATAACATGATACTGAAATAGTCTGTAAACTAAAATACTAAAATCTGGTTACTGAATAACTGATGAATTGTATGATCTAGTCAAGAAAACCTGAATTATATTCTATACTGAAAACTGAATTGAGATTTGTGGGAGGTATCATCTAACTGATATTCCCCAATCTAAGCTAATCGGAGTCCATCCTATAACCCAGTTGGAAGGGTGTTAGTACCGTGCCATGAGTACTAACAATGGTTGTGTGGATTTACTAAACTAATTTTCTGAAGGACTAATGAGTCACCCTCAATTAGCAGGTTCTCTAATGAGATATGTGTACCCTCAACTGGCAGTTAAATACTTTATCAACCCTCAACTTGCAGGTTGATATCTCTAACCTATGCTGGCTACGTTGTTCTGGAACTAAGGGATAGCCACTAAAGGTCACACCATATACTGGTAGGTGAGACCCTCCATCCCTGGGTTTTGTCATTGCTAAATCCTACTCCCAATTAAATGACACTGGTTATCGGACTAAACTAAGCTTAACTGTGCAAATAACTAATCATGATAACTAACTGAATGACAATGCTCATGGTTTATCTGAGACTATTCTGTAGATACTAAAATTATGTAAATAGCTAAGTATCGAATATTCATAACCCTCTAGCGCTGAATAATAATTACAATAAGGACATGAAGTTTTAAAAACCATAATAAAGTATCATTTGTCAAAACCCAATGTTTAGACATTTCATCAAACACATGGAAAGCATGAACTTAAGCATGGTAATGGGTAAAGAATGTGATTAAAAACACAATTACAATACTAAAACATGAATTGGGGATTTAACATGAGGATTTTAATGCTTAAATCATATAAGGGCTCATTCCATTGAAAAACACTTCTAACATAACTTGTAAATTAATAACAACTTCATGGAGATAATTCATCATAAACATGTAAAAACTCATAATTTGATATCAAAATGGGATTTTAGGACACCATAGGTGAAAAGGACCCACGAATGAACATCACATATACCTTAAATTCTTAAGCTTGGAAGAGAAACACAATCTTGATGCTTTTCTTAAAAGTTCTTGGATTCGGGAACTTGATTTCTTTGATTTCTTAAAGATAAAGGAATGGAATTGATAAACTTGGGGGTTGATTAGGGTTTGTTTTTGAGTGAAAATTAAGGAATATGGGCATATAGTGTCCTAACCGACATTTTAATTCATGTTTTTACGAATTGTATTGAGAGGAAAAGACTCAATTACCCCTCAGAGAATTAAATTCGCAATTGGACACGGATTGAAGGTCCACCAAGATATGATAAAGGGATCATAACTATACCTACTTTGACATGCCACTATCGCGGTGATCTTTAGGAATTAAAATCCAAACACGACTCAATCCTCATTCAAAAAATGTAAAACTTCCTTGAGACATTCTCCTTACACCCTTGAACATGAATTAACTCAAAAATCAATATCTCAGAGTTGGGAAGACTCATTTAAAAATCCTCAAAGTTAAGAGTCTAAATATAAGACTACGTCCCCAATACTTAGTGAAATTTCCAAGATTTAAGACTCCTATGCATACAACTAGGAGTTGAACTAAGCTAATAAAAGTGTGGGTTATTACAACTGGTATGTTGAAAACTCTTTTTTTTGTAGTGTCTATAGTTTATTGGTTATGTATTCTAGATGTGGTCCCATGGTTAATTCAAACACTTTTATTCTTTTGTTTTTACCTCGTTAGATGAATCTCTTATTGCCAAAAGAGTCTATGGGGGTATGTGGTGTCTGTTTGTAATAAAGGGGTTTTTGTGGATTTATTTGACTCAGATGTGGTGGATTTTTATTTAATTTGGGGAATTGATTGGTTTCACTCGTGCTATATATTATTAGATTATTGGATCTATAATGATTATCTTTATGCTCCTTAGTGAGTTGATTATAGGATGGGAGGATGGTTTTGTTCCATAGTTATTAAGGGAAATAGTTATATTATATCTTAGAAATTAGAGGTTGGTTTCAAAAGGGAAATCTTTATTATTTGGCCTGGGTTAAAGATTCTAACTCAAAAGGTCTTTCTTTGAATTTGATTTTGGTAGTGAATGAATTTCTTGGGGTTCTTTATGATGAAACTCATTATGTCTTCCTACTGGGGAGGTTGGTTTGGGGTGGCTCTTATTTCAAAAATTTGTCCAAATTTTTTTCCTTCTTTATAGAATGTTTTTGGTGGAGTTAAAGGATCTTAAGGAGAAATTAATGGTTCTCTTAGTTGAAAGTCTCATCAGTCTTAGTGTTCCCCTATGGAGTGTTTTGTTCTTGCATGTATAAGGGGAATGGTTTTTCCTAGAAGTGGTTAGGTTGTCGGTGGGTGACTAAGGAATTTTAAGTGTCCTCCTTATGGGGTGGACAATGCTTATGTATATTCTATAAGGGTACTTTTCTAGTAGTACAAGGTGGTTGGTAGATCCTAGGCTTGAATCAAGATGGTTGATTTCGATGAAAGGGAGTATGATAAACTCAGAAATAGCAATGTGGGAGTTTTGGAGTTAAACTAGTAGGTTGGATGAGGTTGATGATTTACAAAATTTACACCCTCAAAATATTAGTGAAATTGCCATTGGATATAATTTTGTGATATGATTTTACTACTTTGGAATCTTTTCATTGCATTAATGGTATATGAAACATGGATTAGGTTTCGGTTGGATTTAAATGATTTTTGAAAGTCCTTGGTGGTCATGGTTTGATTTTAAATGGTTTTGATTTAAATTGGAAACTTTGGAGTTAATTTGGTCTAATGGTTTTTGCATGTCTATGTTGGGATCTTGGTAGCATTGGAATGAATAAGGTTTTGAGTATGGGAGAACAAAGCGTTCCTAGTGTACATCTTCGATAATACCCATTAGAGCGAAGAAATATGTTCATTGGTGTAATGGGAAGGAGGTTGGTGGTTAACCTAGAATTCTCTTTTAGTGTTGCGTGCATTCTTATAGCATGTATGCCTAAGGTTCGCATTTGGTATTCACCTTGTTCAATAAATATGAGTTTTGACTTACATTACATTACTCATGGTATATGTGGTTGTGTTTCTTTCGGTGTCCAGTCTTAAGGACTCCTTTTTTGGTATGATTGTGTCATTATGGTTTAGGTGTTTATTACTAATTACTTCATTCCTATAGTGCCATGTATTGTTTCGGGGGTCTTTGTCTTGCCTTGGGTGGCATGGGTAGTTCTTCTAATTTGGTTCCTTAAATAATTTTTCTTTAGTTAGGATGATAGTGGAATTGGGGAGCATAGTGATATTGTGAAATGGGGAATGTAGAAGTCCCTAAGTAGGGGAGAGTACAGGGTGGCTACTACATTTAAGGTTTAGAGGGTAAGCTAAGTTCATTCTCATAGGAGACAGTTAGGAAAGGAATATGTGGTAAAAAACTTGTGAAGGTTGTAAAGGGTGCTAGATCATTTGATGGATAAATCATATCGCGGGATTATAAGTCATAGGATGGAATGTTGTGATTAGTAAAAATACTAATAGTTGTGTTGGGTACTTAAGATATGTTATGGGACATGGTTTTATGAATTGTTTTCATGGCATAGGAGTGTATGGTTTTAGATATTCAATTATAGGTTGGGGGTTTCAGTTATAGTGGTTGGATATGGTTTGCCCATATCCTTTACTCATGATTTCCATATCATAATGGTGATAGAAGTAGAGTGGTATTTCGGGATAGATGTAAGGAGTAGATCCCATTGGCCTAAGTAAACTCTTTTTAACTTTGGATAGGCTTGAACATAGAGGTGGTGTATAATTAGACTCAAGCTCTCATGGTGGTCTATCTTAGTAAATTCTAAGTTTAATTAGACTTGCTCTATAGCATGAGTCTATTCATTCTGGAATCCATGTATTTGTATTGGGGTGAGGTGTTGATGGTCCTTGGTTGGTAGGTTCTTTTAAGTAGTATTGGTATCTCTGTATTTTGTTCTTTTGGGGAGGTCCCATTGAGGATCTTGGATAGGTATGTTCTCCGTTTGTAAACAAATAAGGTATGGCTTTGGTAAAGGTTCCATGGTGGAACTGAAGGTCCGAGAAAGTTATTTGGGATGCATAGGAGGACATAGAATCCAAGTATCCTAATTGGTTCTTCATTTTGAAAACATATGCGTATTGTATGTGTTCCATATTGCATCTTAGTTTCTAACTTGGTTAAAGGTGAGGAATGTTTCCTCTTGCATCTCTATTTTCTAATATAGTTAGAGCTTGGAATGAAGGTGTTGGGGTGTAAATCATGCTTGGGGTATGTGATGACCCTCTCATCTTGGTCTGTGATCTAGTTCTCTATTTCAGTTGGAGGAAATTTTGATGTTTGTTAACGTGTTATCTCCTGCTTGTTCTTACCCTTACCCATCATTCGAGGATGAATGATCCTAGTGGGGGAGACTAGAAAACCTTAAGAATTTGACCCTTTCAAAATTTCCTTGGTTTTGGACTCATTGGACTTGATACAACTCAAGGGTACCATTCATACCATTGAATACGATTTGTGGGATATCTTGAGGGTTCACTCGTACCCTAGGTAGTATATTTGTCTTGGATACTACCCAAGATATGACTCACTATGGTACGAGTCGTATTGGAGCAAATGAGTAGTGTAAGGCAAGTCGTATTGTGCATGATTGTCTTGGTCTTATGGAATAGAACCATGGTAAAATTAGTGGGTATGATTGAGTATACCACTCGTACCCTTAAGGTACGAGTAGGGAGGTGTTAGTCATATAGAAATAAATAGGTAGGGTCCTGGCGTAGCCTTGGGTACTAGTTGGGGTACCACAAGTACCTAAGGATACAGATGGTATAGGTGAGTCGTACCCCTGGGTGTGGCTTGTTTTTAATTATAATTCAAGGGTAGTAAAAATATTTTCCACTTCAAAACCCTTATGTCCTCACATTATATTACCATTGGTGGCCTTCCATAACACTTGTTAAAGGATTAAAACACTTTAAATACTCTATCAAACTTACTCTTGAAGATTGAAGGCTAGGTTTTTTCATATGTTCTTCAAGGGCTCAAAGGTCACGATTTATTCCGTGAATCTTCATGTATAAGGCATGTAATCCTTCCCTCATTGTTAATACCAACTAAAGGCATGTGTATTGTGTTATAAACATTGATGTATGGATCATGAATGATGGTTTTCAAAATATATGTTAAAGGTCTTGATTCATATGTTTTGGTATTTATTTAAACTATATTTTTACATGCTTTTGGTAATAGTTTGCATATGTGGTTATTTGTTGGTTATGGTTTAATAAATGGGTCTTGAGTAACCCTAATTATGGTGGTTTACACATTGGTTTTGGTCTTGGTAAATGCATGCCCTCAACATGTTTGATAAAATGCCTCAAAGAATGTTTTCACTCTATTATTGAACTTTCATTGGAACTCTTTCATCATTTGGTTTAGTAATGGAACCTAAAGTGGATTTGGATGATTTTGCATGTTTTAAATGATATAAATGCTTTAAATTTTTTGCGTGGTTTAAAATGGTTTGGAAATTATTTTAAATTGTATAAATAGTGTACATGGTTTGGAAGGACTAAATAGTAAAGCCTTGGTGGCTATGAAAATAGTTATACTTGTGGGGTACCTGGTTTAGAAGGTTTAAATGGTAAAGCCTTGGTGGCTATGAAAATGGTTCTATTTGTGGGGTACATGGAATCCCCTAAGTGACTTAATATGGAAAATAGATGGGAACTTAGAAGTCCTATTAAACCTATATATTGTTGGCTATGGATAGTACTTGCAAGTATGGTCGGTATGATGATACCACCACTAAGTGGCCTTGGTTAATAAATGGTAAATGGATTGATTGGTTGCTTGGTAATAGTTTTAATTAGTTAATAATGGTGGGATGTGTAGCAAAGCCGTGAAAGGTGGAGGTCTTGGAGGACCAAAATTGGAAACTCATATTTGCCGATGTGAGGTTGGTCTTGGTGACTGTGAGCATGATGACACATTATATTTTAGAGGAAGTACTAGTCATCCCAGGTTATCTTCCCTGGTAATGTGGCTACACGCACTGGGACCCTTTCAGCAGGGGGCGCTGAAGCCATATAGCCCATGGGTGGATTTGGACGGCAAAGCTACACAACTCTGGTAAAGGTTTGAAATGCATGCTAAACACACTTCCCTTTTCCCGACTTGGATATATATATTATGGTTTTATGCATTATGTATTGTTTTACTTGGCATTGTAAATTTCATTGTCTTATCCTTATCTTGATTGTATGCTAGTGTTCACCCACAAACCCGTCTTTAGGCGGCTGTAGACCCACGCTATGCAAGAACTGACCATTTTACTTCTCCTACTTAGAGATCAAATTCGAGTACAGTCGATGTTGGATTGAAGTGGTGAGCTTCTATATTTTGGAAGGCATCTATTTCATGTCATGGTTTACTTTACATATTTGTTGTCTTTCATAGACTTTGGATTTGGCTATGGTTGGGGGCATGTCCCGACAAGGTACTGTTTGGTTAGTCTAGAGGCTTTGTATGGACAACTATGGACTTGGGTATGATATGGATTGTTTTGTTTTATGTACAGACGTACATTGGCTTATTATCGTGGTATTGGTTTATGGTTTCCGCAATGGTTTGGTAGGTTATTGGGTGGTTGGACTTGGTTAGGTTGGTCGCGGATATAGACTTATCCCAAAGTCACCACATGGTTGGATACTCTATCTTGTTATATGTTTGGACTTTTTCTGACTCAAGGTATGTGTTTGGTGATTGGTTGGGAAATAAGAGTAGTTCACGGTCCTGGTTGGGCTTGAGATTTCCCATTATGACAAGGCCCTGGTTTGGGTCATGTCAAGTTGGTATCAGAGCTTTAGGTTTTAGTGTAATGGGATGTCTACAAAGACATGCCGAGTTAATTCTTGCTTATGAGTGTGTCTTGCAGCACACTTATAATCAGGAGGCTACACGACATTTAGGATGTTTCACTTTTTTGGGTATTCTACATTTGGGCTATGGAGTCTAAAGTCTTGAACTATTCTCTAAATCATCATTGGTTCAGTCTTTGTATTATGTCTTCTCAATAATCTAACGTTCGTGAAAACTTACTTGTTTTGCTAAAATAATATTGATGGATCTAGTCTAACTCAAGGGGCACATGCCCATTTAGAGGTTGCAACTTCTGGTTATCCTAGTGGAGCCCAATCCTCATAATCCTATTTTCTTTATAGATTTTGCGATTGGCTGCACCATGGTTGTTGCGAGGAGAAGGAATTGGTGTTTTAGTTATGGTCAGTTGGGTCACATGCAATGAGAGTGTCCCATAAGGATTCCTTCTTGGAAAAATAGGGTATCAGTTACTACTTCTCTAGCTCTTTCACTAAGGGGTGCTACTCTGGGTTACGATATTGGTCTGGGTTGTCTCAATGTTCTTACTATCCCTTGGAAGCTCAAGGCTTTTTCTAGTGCCGACACTAGTATGTTGAAAATTCTTTTCTTTGTTGTATATATGGTTTAATGGTTGTGTATTCTTGATATGGTCTCACGATTACTTCGAACTCTTTTCTTCTTCTGTTTCTACCTTGGTAGATGACTCTTCGAATGCCAAAAGTGTCTATGAGGGTGTTTGGTTTTTGATAGATAGATCATACCACGGGAATATAAGTTGTAGGCTTGCATGTTGTGATTAGTAGATATACCAATAGTTGTGTTGGGTACTTGAGATATGTTATAGGGCATGGTTTTATGAATTGTTTTGATGACATAGCAGTGAATGGTTTTAGATGTTCAATTATAGGTTGGGGATTTTGGTTATAGTGGTTGGATATGGTTTGTCCATGTCCTTTACTCATGGTTTCCATATCATAATAGTAATGAAAAAAGAGTGGTGTTTCAGTATAGATGTAAGGAGTAGAGCCCGGTGGCCTAAGTTAACTCCTTATAACTTTGGACAGGCTTAAACATGGAGAAGGTGTATGATTTGACTCAAGCTCTTGTGGTGGTGTGTCTTGGTAAATTCTAAGTTGAATTTGACTTGCGTTCTAACATTATTCCATTTATTCGGGAATTTATGTATTTGTGTCGGGGTAAGGTATAGATGGTCCTTGGTTGGTAGGTTCCTTTAGGTGGTATTGGTATCTCGAGTTCTTTGTTCTTTAAGGGAGGTCCCAATGAGGATCTTGGATTTGTAAGTTCGCTAGTTTCGAACAAATAAGGTAATGCTATGGTAATGGTTCCATGGTGGAACTAATGGTCTGAGAAAGTCATTCGGGATGCGAAGGAGGACATGAAATCCAAGTATTTGCGTTAGTTCTTTCTTTTGAAAACTCGTACGTAGGGTATGTGTTCCTTAACATATCTTAGTTTCTAACAGGGTTAAAGGTGAAGAATGGTTCCTTTTGTATCTTTGTTTTCTAACTTAGTTAGAGGTCAAAATAAAGGTGTTGGAGGGTAAATCATGCTCGGGGTATCTGATGACCTTCTCATCTTGATTTATGTTTTTTCCTCTATTCTGGTTGGAGGAAAGTTTTATGTGTGTTAATGTGTTATCTTGTGCTTGTTCTTACCCTTACCCATCATTCGAGGATGAATGATCCTATTAGGGGAGACTATAACACCCTAGGTATTTGACCCTTGCAAAATTTCCTTGGATTTGGACTAGCTGGACTTGATATGACTCAAAGGTAACATTCATACCCTTGAATATGACTTGTGAGATGACTTGAAGGTTCACTCATACCCTAGGCAATATTGTTGGCTTGGATACTCCCAAGATTTGACTCACTAGGGTGCGAATCGTATTGGAGCATACGAGAGCTCTTGTTGAGTGTAGCACATATAACCTTAAGGTATGAGTAGGGAGGTATGTGTCGTATAGAAACAAGTAGGTAGGGTCCTATCGTGGTCATGTGTACGAGTTGGGCTACTACTTGTACCATTGGATACGGATGGTATAAGTGAGTCGTACCCCTAGACATGGCTTGTTTTTAAATTTAAGTCAAGGGTAGTATGGACATTTCCTACTTCTAATCCCTTATGTCCTCATATTATATAACCTTTGGTGGCCTTCCATAACACTCGTTAATGGATTAAAGCACTTTAAATATTCTCTCAAAATCACTCCAAAAAATTGGAGGCTAGGGTTTCTTCATATATTCTTCAAAGGGCTTAAAGGTCAAGATTTCATTCGTGAATCGTCATGTATAAGGCATGTACTCCTTCTCTCATTGTTATATCCAACTAAAGGCATATAGATTGTGTTTTAAGCACTGATTTATGGATCATGAATAGTTTTTTTTGAAATATATGTTTAGGGTCTTGATGTATATAGTTTTGTATTGGTTTAAACTATGCTTTCACATGTTTTTTATAATGGCTTGCATTTGTGGTTATTGGATTGTTATGGTTTAACAAATGGGTCTTGAGTAACCTTAATTATGGTGGTTTAAGCATTGGTTTTGGTCTTGGTAAAGGTATGCCCTCAACATGTTTGATAAAATGCCTCAAAGAATGTTTTAACTCTATTGTTGAACTTTCATTGGAAATCTTGCAAGGTTTGGTTTGGTAATGGAACCTTAAGTAGATTTTGATGGTTTTTCATGGTTTAAATAATATAAATGCTTTAAATGTTTGGCATGGTCTAAGATGGTTTGGAAATGTTTTAAATGGTATAAATGGTATACATGGTTTGGAAGGATTAAATGGTAAAGCCTTGGTGGATATGAAAATGGTTATGTTTGTGGGGTACATAGAATCCCCCAAGTGATTTATTATGGTAAATGGAAGGGGACTTAGAAGTCCCCTTAAACCTACATATGGTTGGTTATGGATAGTACTTGCAATTATGGTCGGTGTGACGATACCACCACTAAATGGCCTTTGTTAATAAATGGTAAATGGATTGATTGGTTGCTTGGTAATGATTTTAATTGGGCAATAATGGCGGGATGTGTAGCAAAGTCATGGAAGGTGGAGGTCCAGGGGGACCAAAAATGGAAACTCATATTGGCTGATGTGAAGATGGTATTGGTGACCGTGTGCATGATGTCACGCTATATTTTTGGGGATGTACAATTATCCAAAGTTTTCTTCCTTAGTCGTGCGACTACACGCACTGAGGCCTTTTGTAATACCCCGCATGTTTCTAATCCTGTGATTCATACATGAGTACATGACTTACAATGAATATCCTATTGATAGGATAGCTCATGATGCATTAAGCATGTTCATATGAGTCGCATAAGGTAATGCAAGCTAAGAGTTTTTGAATCCATCAAGTTTTAGTGTTTGATTTTGCAAGGGTCATCTTTGAATGAGTATAACTCGATGTTAATGTGGTATTTTGGCTGATTTCGACCCACCAAATTGTAGAGAATCGAATTAGCTTTCCAACGATACCAACTTCGCCTTAATCCAATACCCGAACGAAAAGTTATGCCTATTTTCGTGAGAGACAGTAAGCATAGGCGATTGGTTAGGCGCCACCCAACCTAGGCATAGGCGATCACTTGGGCGCCGCCTAAGTAAATTCCAGGTGTCAAAAACACTCCGTCTTGAGTTATTTTAAAGGTAATTAAGTCTTTAAATACTCCTTACATATCCCTAAACTTAACCCTATGAAATATATAGCTTCTAAACCTATTGCAACCCTATTTTCAACTCAAAGCTCATCATCCAAGAGCACTAAAGGAGAAAAACAACTAGGGTTGCATAATTAAGCTTGAAGAACCGATTTCAAGAAAATTCCTCCGTCAATCATCAAGAATCTTCCTTCTAAGGTATGCGTAGTGTTCATCTATGGATTCAATTATTTCATAGAGTTCAAGAATCAATATATAAAATACAAAAGCTTTGTTGATTGTGGTGATATAATCATACCCATGTTGATGCTTGATTGTTTTCCTATTTTTCATTATAAAGTATGATTTGTATATTGTTAGGTGTTGATGATCATGTTGTTGATATTGGGTGATTCCCAAGATGGAATCTTTATATGTCTTTGTGAATTCATGATATCATATGAGTTGGAAACATGTAAATTTGGTTGTTCATGATGTATAATTTGATGAATTCACCTATGCTTAAGATGTGCATGTAAGGTGTTTGATAAAATACCTAAGGAAGTAGAAATCATGCAATATAGCTAAATTGTGACTTAGTGAAGGATTCATGATATGCCCTTACGTTCCAATGACTTCCATGATTGATAATGTGCCTTGTAAATGTTGTTGGAATACTCATGAACTATTCTTATGAGATTATGCTATGTTTACTTGCAAATCCTGCTTATGAACAAGATGAATGATAACCATGCAATCCATATGAACTTCCATGCTATTAGTGTGTGTTTCCAATATGATTATGCAATGAACATGATATTAAGATTGTGCAAGTACTTCCATGTGATATGAAATACTTTCCACGCAATACATTGTGGATAACCATGCATAGTATGAGATCCCTACTTATGATATTATATATTATGGACTCTACTCTTATGGTCAAGTCAGTCATGTGTGTCAGTTTCGTTCCATCGAGTCCTGGGGGTACTTGTACCCGAAAACTATAGTTGTGTGCCTATATCCATGTCATGTTTCATAATATCCGAACTCAAGCTATAATTCCATAGACTTCAGTCAGTCATGTGAGTCAGGAAAACCTCATGATCTTAGTAGTTGTCAGATATTAGTAACATTCCGCCAGTCAACGGAATTCAGTAAGATCAAGTCATGTACAGTCAGTTATTCATGTCTAGTCCCTCCAGATGGGAGTAGAGGTTAGCACCGAGCGAACCCAAGGATGTGAACTCACCCTCCAGTTCAGGGTGTGATTCTTAGTAGCAATGCTTGTGTTCCAGAACTACGTAGCCAGCGTAGGTTGTGACATCTTAACCCATCAGCTTAGGGTTAATGAGGTGTCTTAACCCGTCAGTTTAGGATTCCCACCGTTCTCATTGAGTACCCGCCACATAAGGGTCACTCATAGCTATCCTTACTAGTGGCGCGGTATTGACACCCCTCCAGTCGGGGCAGAGATTGGACCCCAGCTTAGCCATAAAGGAATACACGGGGCATGTCGGTTAAACACTACCTCCCACATTTTCAGTAACAATCTCAGTAAAAGAACTCAAATAGTTCTTCATATTTTAGTATATACAGGACTGTCAGATACAGTTATCCATGTTATCAGTTTCAGTATCAGTCTCAGTAAAAGAACTCAAGGTGTTCTTCAGATTTCAGTATATACAGAACTGTCAGATACAGTCATCCATGTTATCAGTTTTAGTATCAGTCATGACAGTTATCAGTAAACCATGTATTAGCTTACAAGTTATGCTATCACGTATTCACGGTCCCAGTTTCTATATATGTGTGTTTGCAGTCCCACGTTCATATTAGTCAGTCAGTGTTGTTCATGCATGAAACCCATTATGTTCAGCCTACCTTCCTCGTATACTTAGTACTCCAGTTGTACTGACGCATTTGTGCTATGGTGCTTTCTTTTCATGTTACATCATAGGTTCCGAGACACGAGCTCCAGCCCAGCAGTAGTGGCAGCATTCCAGTCGTAGAGACACTGTGAGTCCTCATTGATTCGAGGACAATATGATTTGATTCATTTATCTATTTCTTCAGTTCAGTTCTATGGAGTTAGTTGGAGACATGTTCCTTCAACTCCTTATTCAGACAGTTTAGAGGCTTCGAGATTTACTCTCAGATTTACGTTCAGATTTAGTTGTTTTGGGTATTTTCGCCAACATGATTGTATTCAGTTGAACCTTATGGCCTTACAGTTCCATTTATTCCACATTATTATATTATGATTTGCAGTATACATGTACAAATATCAGTCATGGGTTTACTTGTGGTAACTCGGGGTCATGAGCACCGTGTAGCATTTCGGTTCAGCAAATCGGGGTGTTACAAACTTGGTATCAGAGCCAAAGGTTCAATAGAGTCCTAGGAAATTTAAAAGCCACATCTAGTAGAGTCTTGTACATGGGTGTGTTGCGCGCCACATTTATGTGCGGGAGGCTATAAGATGTTTTAGGAATAGTCCCATTTCTTTATTATCCACATTTATGTGCGGGAGACTATAAGATGTTTTAGGAACAGTCCCCTTTCTTCATTATTCATGTCATGCTAGTAAGCATAATAACAAGTTAAACTATCAGTCTAATCCATTCTTCTCTTATTCCAGACCATGGCCTCAAAGAGAAGAAACCAACCAGCTCCTCAACCCAAAGATCGTTTGGGCGAACATGTTTCCCATGCGGAGTTTAGAGCCGTATTTACCACACTTGCTCAGTCCATGGCTACACAGAATAAATGGCCACCAGTTATTCCGGCCAATCCATAGGCCACTCCCAAAGTAGCTAGGATTCGGGACTTCAACCGGATGAACCCTCCATCTTTCCATGGGTCTAAGTCTGATGAGGACCCTCAGGAGTTCATTGACCAAGTCCAAAAGGTCATTGACATCATGGGTGATACTTCTATTAAGAGTGTTGAGTTATCCACCTACTAGTTACAGGATGTTGTTCATGATTGGTACAAACAGTAGAAGTCTGAGAGGTTAGATGATACAGGTCCTATCGAATGGGAGGAATTTGTCGCAACCTTCTTAAAAAGATTATTTCCCCAAGAGCTGAGGGAAGCCAAAGTTCTTGAGTTCATCAACCTCAGGCAGGGGAATATGATGGTTAGGGAGTATTCTCTCTTATTTACTCAGCTAGCCAGGTATGCTCCTCATGTGATTGCAGAAAATAGAGATAAGATGAGCAAGTTCATGTCAGGGGTCAACGATAGCGTGGTAAATGAGTGTAGGTCTGCAATGCTGATCGGTGATATGAACTTAGCAAGACTCATGACCCATGTCCAGCAAGTAGAAGAGCAGAAGTTTAAGACTAGGGAGAGGTAGAACAAGAGAGCAAGGTCAGGTAATTTCAACTTTGCTCACCCCAAGTCAGATGGAGGAAACCGTTCACAGTTTTGCTCCAAATCAGCCGTTCCAGCTCCTTTATCTGCCAGTTCTCCAGTGCCGAAGTTCAGAGACGGCAATAGAGACAAAGCGCCAGGCTCTAAATCTCAGGGCAGTGTTAGCAGTGCCTGAACAAATCCCCTTTGTCAGACTTGTGATAAGAACCACAAGGGCATTTGTAGAGCTGGTAGTGATATCTGTTTTGGTTGTGGCAAGCCAGGCCACAGGATTAGGGAGTGTCTGCAGTCAAGTCTTCAGGGTCAGCGAAATTATTCTATAGCTTAGTCCAGTCGCCCGAACCAGCAGGGTTCCATTTCCAGTGCTACCAATAGGCAACGCCCAAACAAACTCTATGCTCTTCAATCCCGACAGGATCAGGAAAATTCTCCTGATGTCGTTACTGGTACGTTACAGATTTTCCAAGTTCATGTTTATGCTTTTCTAGACCCAGGTGCATCTTTGTCTTTTGTTACTCCATACATAGTAGGCGATTTCGGAATCAGTCCCGAAGTCCTAGCAGATCCCTTCTCAGTCTCTACCCCAGTGGGTAAAACCATCATAGCCCGGCGGGTATACAGGAACTTCCCGATTATGATATCTCAGAAATCCACATCAGCAGATTTAGTAGAGTTAGAGATGACTAATTTTGATATCATTCTCGGCATGGATTGGCTTCACTCCTGCTATGCCACAGTCGACTGCAGAAACAGAATAGTTCAGTTTCAGTTCCCGAATGAACCCGTCCTAGAGTGGAAGGGTAGCATTTCAACGTTCAGAGGTCAACTTATTTCCTACCTTCGGGCAAGGAAAATGATTTCTAAGGGGTGTGTGTATCATCTCGTGCATGTTAAAGATTCTAGTTTTGAATCTCCCAACCTCAAAATAGTCCCTGTTGATAATGAATACTCAGATGTCTTTCCTGAAGATCTTCCAAGCATTCCTCCCTTAAGGGAAATAGACTTTGGCATAGACCTTCTTCCAGATACTCAACCTATTTCTATTCCGCCATACAAAATGGCACCAAAAGAACTCAAAGAACTGAAAGATTAGTTGAAGGATCTCTTAGATAAGGGATTCATCAGACCCAGCGTTTCCCCATAGGGTGCTCCAGTATTATTCGTACGCAAGAAATACAGTTCTCTCAGGATATGTATTGATTATCATCAACTCAACAAGGTCACGGTCAAGAACAGATATCCTCTTCCCAGGATTGATGATCTATTCGACCAACTTCAGGGTGCCAGTTACTTTTCCAATATAGACCTCAGATCAGGCTATCATCAGCTCAGAGTTAGAGAATGTGACATTCTGAAGATAGCTTTTCGTACTTGGTATGGTCACTTCAAATTTTTAGTTATGTCATTTGGTCTGACCAATGCCCCAACAACTGAAATGGATTTGATGAACCGTGTGTTCAAGCAGTACTTGGACATATTTGTCATAGTCTTTATAGATGATATTTTGGTCTATTCTCGCATAGAGCGTAATCATACAGACCATCTCAGGATTTTTTTTCAGACTCTTAGGGATCACCAGTTATTCGCTATGTTCAGCAAGTGCAAATTTTGGCTAAGATCAGGAGCATTCCTTGCCCATATTATTTCCGGTGATGGCATTAGAGTAGATCCTCAGAAAACTGAGGCAGTAAGGAACTGTACCAGACTCGTATCTCCATCAGATATTAGGAGTTTCTTGGGCTTGGCTGTCTATTACAAATGGTTTGTCGAGGGATTTTCTTCTATTGCATCTCCCATGTCCAGATTGACTCAGAAGAAGATTAAGTTTCAGTGGTCAGATTCATGCGTAAAGAGCTTTCAAGAGTTGAAGACTGGACTAACCTCCGCTCCAGTTCTAGCTATTCCAGATGGTTCAGACAGTTTTGTAGTCTATTGTGATGCATCTAGAGTTGGTTTAGGTTGTGTCCTTATATAGCATGGTAAGGTCATAGCCTACGCCTCTAAACAGTTAAATCCATATGAGAAGAATTATCCTACTCATGATCTTGAGTTAGCAGCGGTAGTTTTTGCCTTGAAGATTTGGAGGCATTATCTCTATGGAGTTCATGTAGATGTCTTCACAGACGATAAAAGCCTCTATTATGTCTTTTCCCAGAAAGATCTCAATCTTCGCCAGAAAAGATGGTTAGAGCTCTTGAAAGATTACGACATGAGTGTTATTTATCATCCGGGCAAGGCCAATGTTGTGGCCGACGCTCTCAGTCGACTCTCCATGGGTAGTATTTCTCACGTTGAGGATAGTAAGAAAAAAATGGCTCAGGAGATCCATCAGCTTGCCAGACTAGGCGTTCTCTTAGTCTATTCTTCAGAGGGTGGTGTATATGTTCATAGTAGTTTAGAGTCATCTCTAGTTTCCGAGGTGAAAGAGAAACAAGACAGGGATCCTAGCCTTGTCAATCTCAAAGAGTCAGTTTAGAATCAGAAAGTCGAGGTTTTCTCCCAAGGGGGAGATGGTGTTCTTCGTTGTCAGGGTCATCTATGTGTTCCAGGTGTAGATAAATTGAGGCAGCGAATTCTTACAGAAGCACATGGTGCGTGATACTCTATTCATACAGGGGCCACTAAGATGTACCGCGACATACAGGAGATCTATTGGTGGAGTGGGATGAAGAGAGATGTTGCAGAGTTTGTGGCTAAGTTCTCTACATATCAGCAGTTTAAGATAGAGCATCATAAACCTAGTGGTTCTATGCAAGAGTTCACCATTCCTACTTCGAAGTGGGAAGAAGTTAACATGGACTTCGTGACGGGTTTTCCTATAACTCGTCATCAGCATGATTCAGTCTGGGTCATTATAGATAGAATGACCAAGTCAGCTCATTTCCTTCCTGTTCGTACTTCTTATTCCACCAAGGATTATGCCAAACTCTATATCAGGGATTTATTCAAATTACACGATGTTCCACTATCTATCATCTCATACAGAGGTACCCAGTTCACTTCTCATTTTTGGAAAGCATTCCAAAAGGGTCTCGGTACCCAAGTCCATCTCAGCACAACATTTTATCCTCAGACAGATGGTCAAGCAGAGAGGACCATTCAGACTCTTAAAGATATGCTAAGGGCGTGTGCAATTGACTTCAAGGGAAGTTGGGACGACCACTTGCCTTTGATTGAGTTTGCATACAACAATAGTTATCATTCTAGTATTCAGATGACTCTATTCGAAGCTCTCACTATGGTAGGAGATGCAGATCTCTGATTGGTTGGTTCGAAGTTAGTGAGGCCTCAGTCATAGGTCCTGACTTAGTATTTGATGCCTTAGAGAAAGTTTAGTTGATCAGAGAGAGACTCCGGGCTGCTCAGAGCCGACAAAAGTCCTAAGCAGATGTTCATAGAAAGGATCTCGAGTTTGAGGTCAATGACTATATATATCTTAAGATATCTCCCATGAATGGAGTGAAGAGGTTCCGCAAGAAATGAAAACTCAGTCCCCGGTATATCGGTCCCTTCAGAATTTTTTGTTGTTTCGGCAAGGTAGCTTATGAGCTTGAGTTGCCTTCAGATCTAGCCTCAGTCTATCCAGTCTTCCATGTCTCTTTGCTAAAGAAGTGCATAGGTGACCCAGCAATTGTTGTCCCTATTCAGAGCATCGACATTCAGAACATCCTCTCTTATGAAGAGATTCCAGTCAAAATCTTAGATTATTAGACTCGTAAATTGAGGAACAAAGAAGTCCCTCTAGTCAACGTATTTTGGCAAAATCAGTCTCATGAGGGAGCTACGTGGGAAGCAGAAGCAGATATGCATACCAAGTATCCTCACCTCTTCCCCGCCAATTCAGATCAAGCTCAAGGTAACAGTTCTCCTTAAGCTTATTAAGTTTCATGTTCATGTTTCCAGTATAAACTTGGTACCTATTAACTGTTTCATACTCAATCATGCATTCATGTATCAATTTTCCGTGTATCAGATATGCACGAGTTCAGTATATTTAGCATGACATTCATGAGATCATGTTTTAGTTCTTCATGTTCAGTTCAGGTTCTATTGTCTTATATCCCTTCTCAGTAAATTCTCATTTGAGGACGAATGTTCCCAAGGGAGAGATATTGTAATACCCCGCATGTTTCTAATCCTGTGATTCATACTTAAGTACATGACTTACAATGAATATCCTAGTGATAATATAGCTTATGAATCATTAAGCATGTTCATATGAGTCACTGGAGTTAATGCAAGCTAAGAGTTTTTGAACCCATCAAGTTTTAGTGTTCGATTTTGCAAAGGTCAACTTTGAACGAGTATAACTCGATGTTAATGTGGTATTTTGGATGATTTAGACCCACCAAATTGTAGAGAATCGAATTAGCTTTCCAACGATACCAATTTTGCCTTAATCCAATACCCGAGCAAAAAGTTATGCCCATTTTCGTGAGAGACAGTAAGCATAGGCGATTGGTTAGGCGCCGCCTACCCCAAGCATAGGCGATTGGTTAGGTGTCGCCCAACCTAGGCATAGTCAATCACTTGGGCGCCGCCTAAGTAAATTCCAGGTGTCAAAAACACTCCATCTTGAGTTATTTTAAAGGTAATTAAGTTTTTAAATACTCCTTACACATCCCTAAACTTAACCCTACGAAATATATAGCTTCTAAACCTATTGCAACCCTATTTTCATCTAAAAGCTCATCATCCACGAACACTAAAGGAGAAAAACAACTAGGGTTGCATAATTAATCTTGAAGATCCGATTTCAAGGAAATTCCTCCATCAATCATCAAGAATCTTCCTTCTAAGGTATGCGTAGTGTTCATCTATGGATTCAATTCGTTCATAGAGTTCAAGAATCAATCTTTAAAATAGAAAAGCTTTGTTGATTGTGGTGATATGATCATACCCATATTGATGCTTGATTATTTTCCTCTTTTTTATTATAAAGTATGATTTCTATATTGTTGGGTGTTGATGATCATGTTGTTGATATTGGGTGATTCCCAAGAGGGAATCTTTATATGTCTTTGTGAATTCATGATATCATATGAGTTGGAAACATGTAAATTTGGTTGTTCATGCTGTATAATTTGATGAATTCACCTATGCTTAAGATGTGCATGTAAGGTGTTTGATAAAATGCCTAAGGAAGTAGAAATCATGCAATATAGCTAAATTGTGACTAAGTGAAGGATTCATGATATGCCCTTACGTTCCAATGACTTCCATGATTGATAATGTGCCTTGTAAATGTTGTTGGAATACTCATGAACTATTCTTATGAGATTATGCTATGTTTACTTGCAAATCCTGCTTATGAACAATATGTATGATAACCATGCCATTCACATGAACTTCTATGCTATTAGTGTGTGTTGCCAATATGATTATGCAATGAAGATGATATTAAGATTGTGCAAGTACTTCCATGTGATATGAAATACTTTCCACGCAATAAATTGTGGATAACCATGCATAGTATGAGATCCCTACTTATGATATTATATATTATAGACTCTACTCTTATGGTCAAGTCAGTCATGTGTGTTAGTTTTCTTCCATCGAGTCCTGGGGGTACTTGTACCCGAAAACTATAGTTGTGTTCCTAGATACATGTCATGTTTCATAATATCCGAACTCAATCTATGATTCCATAGACTTCAGTCAGTCATGTGACTCAGGAAAACCTCATGATCTTAGTCAGTTATCAGATATCAGTAACATTCCGCCAGTCAATGGAATTCAGTAAGATCAAGTCATGTACAGTCAGTTATTCATGTCCAGTCCCTCCAGATGGGAGTAGAGGTTAGCACTGAGCGAACCCAAGGATGGGAACTCACCCTCCAGTTCAGGGTGTGATTCTTAGTAGCAATTCTTGTGTTCCAGAACTACGTAGCCAGAGTAGGTTGTGACATCTTAACCCGTCAGCTTAGGGTTGATGAGGTGGCTTAACCCGTCAGTTTAGGGTTCCCACCGTTCTCATTGAGTACCCGCCAGATAAGGGTCACTCACAGCTATCCTTACCAGTGGCACGGTATTGACACCCCTCCAGTCGGGGCAGAGATTGGACCCCAGCTCAGCCATAAAGGAATACACGGGGCATGTCGATTAAACACTACCTCCCACATTTTCAGTAACAATCTCAGTAAAAGAACTCAAATAGTTCTTCAGATTTTAGTATATACAGGACTGTCAGATACAGTTATCCATGTTATCAGTTTCAGTATCAGTCTCAGTAAAAGAACTCAAGGTGTTCTTCAGATTTCAGTATATACAGAACTGTCAGATACAGTCATCCATGTTATCAGTTTTAGTATCAGTCATGACAGTTATCAGTAAACCATGTATTAGCTTACAAGTTATGCTATCACGTATTCACGGTCCCAGTTTCTATATATGTGTGTTTGCAGTCCCACGTTCATATTAGTCAGTCAGTGTTGTTCATGCATGAAACCCAGTATGTTCAGCCTACCTTCCTCGTATACTTAGTACTCCAGTTGTACTGACGTATTTGTGCTATGGTGCTTTCTTTTCATGTTACATCATAGGTTCCGAGACACGAGCTCCAGCCCAGCAGTAGTGGCAGCATTCCAGTCGTAGAGACACTGTGAGTCCTCATTGATTCGAGGACAATATGATTTGATTCATTTATCTATTTCTTCAGTTCAGTTTTATGGAGTTAGTTTGAGACATGTTCCTTCAACTCCCTATTCAGACAGTTAAGAGGCTTCCAGATTTACTCTTAGATTTACGTTCAGATTTAGTTGTTTTGGGTATTTTCGCCCACATGATTGTATTCAGTTGAACCTTATGGCTTTACAGTTCCATGTATTCCGCATTATTATATTATGATTTGCAGTATACAAGTACAGATATTAGTCATGGGTTAGCTTGTGGTCCCTCGGGGTCATGAGCACCGTGTTGCATTCTGGTTCTACAAATTGGGGCATTACACCTTTTCATTAAGGGGAGATGAACCCATATATCCCTATAGGTGTATTAGGACGGCAAAGCTACACAACCCAGGTAAAGGTTTTAAATGCATTCTAAACACAGTTCCATTTCCCGGCATGGATATATATATGCATGGTTGTATGCATTATGGATGATTTTAGTTGGGGTTTGTAAATGGAATTATATTATCCTTATCCTGAGTGCATGTTAGTGTTCACCCACTAACCCATCTTTAGGCGGCTGTAGACGCACTCTATGCAAGAACTGACCATTTTACTTCTCCTGCTTAGTTATCGAATTCGAGGACAGTCGATGTTGGATTGAAGTGGTGAGCTTCCATATTTCGGAAGGCATCTATTTTATGTCATGGTTTTACATTTCATATTTCTAATATATCATTGACTTTGGTTTTGTCTATGGTTGGAGGCATTCCCTGACTAGGTACTCTTTGGTTGGTCTAAAGGCTTTGTATGGACAACTATGGACTTTGGAGTGGTATAGATTGTTTTGTTTTATGTGCATACACACATTGTCTTATTATCATGGTATTGGTTTATGGTTTCCACATTAGTTTGGTATGTTATTAGGTGGTTGGACTTGGTTGGGTTGGTCACAGAATTAGACTTATCCCAAAGTCACCACATGGTTTGACACTCTCTTTTTAATCCTACTTCTGCCGACTCAAGTAATGTATTTGGTGGTTGGTTGGGAAACGGAGGTGGTTAACGGGGGCAGTTCTTGATCATGGTTGCGCTTGGGATTGCCTATTACGAAGGGCCTGGTTTGGGTCGTGGCAAGTTGGTATCAGAGATTTTAGTTTCAGTGTCATGGGGTGTCCACAAAACCTTGTTGAGTATAGTATTTCTTATGGGTGTGTCATGCATCACATTTGTAATCTGGAAGCTATGAGGCATTTAGGATGTTTCACTTTCTTGGTTATTCTACTTTTGGGATATGGAGTCTAAGGTTCTTAACTATTTTCTAAATCTTCCTTGGTTCAGTCTACGGATAATATCTTCTCAATGATATGATGTTCATGGAAACTTACCTATTCTACTAAAAAACAACAAAGATAGATCTAGTCTAACTAATGGGGAACATATTCGGTTATGGGTCCCAACTTCTGGTTTTTCCAATGGAGCCCAATCCTCATCATCCCATTTTCTATATAGATTTTTTTGTCGGCCACACTATGGTTGTTGCGAGGAGGAAGGAATTAGGGTTTTGGTTGTGGACATTTGGGTCACATGTGTAATGCCCCAAAATCTCATCCCGGAGCGTCACATGGTGTTTAAGGCTACAAGTAGCCCCAAGCTAACCCTTTGACCCTGTTACCATCTCTATCTCTCACTTTGGGATGTCAAACCAAACAATAATACCATGATATATTAACTCAAAACTGGGATAATTGGAAAACATATTCTAAAATATCAAATACTGAAAGTCTAAAACATAAGTGCTAGTCTAGTCTGACAAAGCCTCTACTACTAAACTAGAGAGCCATTGGGATAGACACCCAACTGACTCGAACTGATATGAAAGTTATAAAAACTAAAAAATTGAGAAAGTAGGTCCTCGAACCATGATGACTCACTAACTGTGGGATTAGGCAAAGGCACTCGGGAATCACGGTCACTGCTAAGACTGAGCACCTGAACCTAAATTATAAGATTATGTAGCATTCAGACACATATGTGGATCAGCACTTTGGGAATGTACTGAGTATATGGGGGTGTATGCATTTACATAAAACAATATCAATACTCTTTAATAAAATCATGCGTGCAAATAGGAATGACTCACATGGCTTGAATAAGTCTAAAATATAAAACTTATAAATCTTGAATAGTGAAACATGTAACACAAATCTCGTGAGTCATTATACTTAACTTTAAAATCTATACTCTCCTCTTATTCTCAGTACTTGAAGGCTAAAGGAAGCTTTAAACAATACTTTCAAACTCATGATTTTATCTCGTGGAGAGTAAAACTTCTTTAAAACTTAAGGACGAAGAACTTTTAGGAACTTTTAAACACTTGGGAACTCTAGAATTCTTTTTTACTCGGGAGTTTCTTCTAACCGATATAAACCATGTGAGGTACATGGAGTCCAATGTCTTGCCCACGTTGGGGAGAGTTGTTCTACCCTTGCCATTGGAATAGAACCTTAACTTAAGTTCTCACTATCTCTGCCTCAGGCCCATAAATCTCAATCCTACGGTGGCACATAGTTCTGGGGCATGAAACCTTGGAATCATACCCAACTCGGTGCTAAATACTACTCCCATTCTCAGCTCAGAACTTTTAGGAAATCCACCTCAAAATAAATTAAGGGTCTATAATGAAGACCAAAATATATTCCTCTTTGCTTTAAATCTTAATCAAATGTGGATTCCTATCTTAGCTTAGACCCAAGGGGTCAAATCTTTAACTAAAATCTGAAAATAGCTTAGTTATGGGGTACTCATGACCCAAATAATCTTGAACAATAAATGTTAAAATGGGGATCTATTGACCCAAACAGTAAATCTCAAGTCAACGTCTCAAAATTTATGGTTAAGAATGCAATTACTCATAAGGTATCTTAGAATTTGTAATTTTTATCAATAGGCATGGAATACCATTAAAATAATGTAATTCAATTCCCCAAATGATAAAAAGTCAAATTTAGGAAAATTCCAGATATTTTAAACACCAATAACTTTGGAAGTCATTCCTAAATCTTTTAGAGATGGAAAAAGGCTTCACTTGACATGCTCTAAAGGATTAGACTACAAGGGAACTTTATGTGGTCTTACAATATCTCCCCCTTGGAAATATTTGTCCTTGAATGTAGCTAGTTAGATTAAGATACCAAGAAACTAAGGATGTACAGCTGAATCAAATGGCTAAACCGTCTTTAAATCTTTCTAAACCTTTGAATGCTCCGGGAAGTGCAAGAGCTTTCACAGGAATAAATACATAGTTGAATTTGATTAGAAAGGAGATGAATTACGGAAGAATAATACCTTCAACTTGATCTGAACTCGTGAAGAAAAGGTGAGGGTACTTGTCTCGCATATATGCTTCATCTTCCCAAGTAGAGCCCTCAACTGACTAATACCGCCATAAAACTTTGACCAAGGGAACTTCTTTGTTCATTAGTCTTCAGACTTGGTAATCTACGATCTCGATCTCAATCAGAATCTCATCAAATAAAAGACTAGTCTAGATATCTGAGCTCTTTGAAGGATATACTACAACGGAATGTACCACTGATAAGCCATCACGTCTAATCGTTAACATAAGCCAGAGATTATCAAAAGTGAAGAGAAGATGATGATTTTCCTTCTAATTCATCAGACTCCTGATAAGACGTCACACACGTCGTCACCTGTCCGAGAAAATACTGTTATCTATGATTTTGTTTCCATAATCAGGCTGAAGTATTTAAAGAATATGTTAGGGCTTTCTAATAATAATAATGATGGGTGAACTGACATTTTGAGAATATCTTCTCTCTAGTTTTCTGACTTGAACTTTACAATTATTTTTGGAGAGATTATTACAATTGTTTTGGGATTTTCTACTATGAATCAAATCTGAGAAACACTTGTTGCTATTTATCTTGCTATAAGTTCATATATCAAACTATGAATTCAACTTGTTGTCTTAATTATTTTATTATGAGTAGCTTAATTCCCTTAACCCGAGTTGTGGGATCTATGGGTTTGGGTTTGTAACGTAACTAAGTGTTCAAGATTATAACGGTGGTAGAAACTTCTTGTTAATTTTATTATTTTATAGTCTGACTATTGGTTGCAAAAAATAGGCCTTTCTTATGGGTGATTTGCTTGAGATAAGAAATCAACCCTAGTAAGAAGTGAATTATCAACAGGGATTTGGAAGCATCAAACTTCCATTTGATAATTAATGTTGTAACAAGATTAATTAACTTGAGATAACATCCTGTTATGAAATATAAATTCCCTAAGTTCGAGAGAATTAGGTGGTTAAATGTATAAATAGGTTGAGAAACATTTAGACATAACTTCAACAAGAATTGTCTGATGTTCCGACCTATCACAACAATCTTGAACCATTACTAGCGTCTGTCAAATCCCAACACCCATAGTGAACATAACTTTAGTTTTTCTTATCATATTGATTTCAAACACTAAATTGAGAAGTAATTATTTGTTACCTTTCCATAAAAACCCATTCATAGGAAACTGATAACTATCAGTTGATTAACCCATAGATAACTCAAATTCACACCATATTCCCTGTGAGGTTTGACCCCAACCTAGGTGGGTTATATATTGACAACGATTATTTACATTCTCATAAGAGAGGTATAGTTTGAGCGTTATCCAAAATGGCACCATTGATAGGGATCGAACCAGGGTCACCCGCATGACAGGCTGGAATACTCACCCGTATGACAGGCGGGAATACTACACCTCTTTTACGAGAATGTAAGTGATCGTTGTCAATATATAACCTAACTAGGTTGGGGTTGAATCCCATAGGGAATATGGTGTGAATTTGAGTTATCTGCAGGTTAACCAACTAATAGGTATCAATTTCCTATGAATGGGGTTTTTTGAAAAGGTAACAAATAATTACTTCTTAATTCAGTGTTTGAAATCAATATGATAAGGAAAACTAGAGTTATGTTCACTATAGGTGTTGGGATTTGACAGATGCTAGTAACAATTCAAAATTCTTGTGGTAGTTAGGAACAACAAACTATCCGTGTCGAAGTTATGTCTAAATGTTTATCAACCTATTTAGACATTTAACCACATAATTATCTCAAACTTAGGGAATTTATATTTCATAACAGGATGTTATCTCAAGTTAATTAATCTTGTTACAGCATTAATTATTAAATGAAAGTTTGATGCTTTCAAGTCCCTGTTGATAATTTACTTCTTACTAGGGTTGATTTCTTATCACAATAAAATCACTAGTAAGAAAGGCCTATTGTTTGCAACCAATAGTCAGAGTATAAAATAATGGAATTATCAAGAAGTTTCTACCACCATTATAATCTTGAACACTTAGTTACGTTACAAACCTAAACCCATAGATCCCACCACTCGGTTTTGCTTATCATATTTCTTTCAAACACTGAATTGAGAAGTAATTATTTGTTACCTTTCCGTAAAACCTCATTCACAGGAAACTAAGAACTATTAGTTTATTAACCCACAAATAACTCAAATTCACACCATATTTCCTATGGGATTTGAGCCCAACCTAGTTGGGTTATATATTAACAACGATTGCTTATATTCTCGTAAGAGAGGTGTAGTTTGAGCGTTATCAAAAATGGCGCCGTTGTCGGGGAATATGGTTGTAAATTGAAGTTTTGTGCGCTAATTGACTGTTAGTCAAGTTTCCTAGTTTTATGTTTATTTGTTGTTGTTTTTTACTGCAGGACTTTTGTGGTACATGCCAAGAACTAGATGTTCCAGAGACCGTTATTACCATTCAATTTGAAACCGCAACTAATCCGCAGAATAGCAGACCAACAGGAGGCTGAAAGGTTAGCAACCTTAGCTAGAGCTCAGGTGAATATGCAGAATGATAGTCAATATGTACGACATCTAAATCCTAAATATGAAGACTTGGGTGATGAGGAGTTGCTAAACCCTGGTAACCCAAGGCGTGCAGAGCAATTAGCTGCACCAGTACAACGTAATGCTAACAGGAACCGTCTATTCTGAGGAAAGAAAGATCACCAAACAGTTCAGTATGACCTCAATAATGATGATGATAGAATGGATAGAGAAGGTACAACAGGTGTAATTATTCCTCCATTGTTAGCACCTGGGGCAAAATTCAACATTACGAGTACTATGATTCAACTCCTTAATCTGAATGGGTTGTTTTGTGGCCATCCTAGGGATGATCCGAACTTGCATCTCATGAACTTTGTCACCATTTGTAAATCTTTTGATAACCCCAGAGTTGGTCAGAATGCTATCCGTTTGAGATTGTTTTCATTGTCTCTATTGGGGAGGCAACATTGTGGCTTAATAAGCTGACACCCAATTCTATAACCAACTGAAGGCAGTTGAAAAGAGCTTTCCTAGAAAGGTTCTTTCCACCTTCCAGCAGGGTATAGTTGAGGGATGATATCATCAACTTCAGACAGCTCTCAACTGAAGCCTTACATGAAACCTGGGAGCGATTAAAAAATAAGCTGACGCAATATCCAAACCACAACATAACGGACATACACTTGATAGAGACTTTGTACAGGGCTCTTAACTATGTGAAAAAATTAATTTTAGATAATGTTACTGGTGGTTTTTTTGTTGATATTATATTCCCAGAGGCTTCAGAAATGCTTGAGAGAATGACCAAATAGAGTCGGGCATAGAATACCAGGGACTCTGTGGTAGCAAGCCCCACTGTTTCTGTTGGTATCACTACGAAACAACACAGAAGAGACGAGGAGCATGATCAAGACATGACTCACCTAAAAATGCAGATGGACTTGCTAACCAAGTATTTAATATCAGGTAAAACTGAGAAAGTAAAGGCTGTGGGATCACAGAGCAAATTGGAGTCTGACTCAGAAGAAGAGGAAAACTATATAAATAATTAGGGGGTCTTCCAAGGAAATAGCCAAGGAAATCAAGGTTGGAATTATTATGACAAGGATGGATATAGGAACCAGGAGCAAGGTAATTGGAGGAGAAATAATGATACGAGCGGGTTGTATGTCCCTTCTAGAAATCGTGAGGCTTCTACAATAAGTTCTGAAAATATATCCATGGAGGACATAATGGCTAAATTATTAAAGGGAGTAGAGGCTACCAACTCAGGGGTGACTACCATGAAGAACGATTTGTCCTCTATGAGTCAGTTGGTAAATTCGCACTGCACTTCGATCAAATAGCTAGAATAGAAAATAAGACCACTCTTCGCAGTGTTGAACCAGAGGAAAAGTGGAATGTTACCAAGTGATACGGTTCAGAATCCGCGGAGTGATGGCTCATGTATGGCAATTACCACCAGGAGTAGTAAAATAATACTTGTCCCTTCTGTGGGAAAAAGTTTGATTAAAGATGTGACTGAAGCAGATGATGAACCCAAAGAAGAATGTCCAGTGTAGTCTGGGAAACTAGATAGTTATGATGATGCTCCAAAACAAGGAAAAGAGAAGGAAAAGAAAGTAGTGGTGAAAACTCTCCCAAGACCACCATCTATCTTTCCTCAAAGATTGAAGAAGAAGGTTGATGACACGAAATTTAGTAAATTCATGGAAATATTGAAACAGTTAACAATAAATGTGCCTTTGGTGGAGGAACTCGAGCAAATGCTAGGGTATGCTAAATTCATGAAGGACCTTATGACGAAGAAAAGAGCGGTGAGCTACAAACCGGAGGATAATCTCCATCATTGTAGTTCCATTTATAAACGATCATTAGTGCAGAAGAAGGCCGACCCTGGAGCATTCACTATTCCATGTACAATCGGGTCTCTCAATTTTGCTAAGGCCCTATGTGATTTGGAGGCGAGCATAAATATGATGTCGATAGCCGTGTATAAAAAGCTAGGTTTGGGGTATCCTACCCCAAAAAACATATGGTTGGTGATGGTGGATAGGTTTGTAAAGTGAACAGTAGGAATATTACATGATGTATTGGTAAAGGTGGCCGACTTTATACTTCCTGCTGATTTTGTAGTCCTAGACTGTGAGGTGGATTTTGAAGTACCCATCATTTTAGGTAGACCATTCCTTGCTACTGGGAGATTAGTAGTGGACATGGAGTTGAATGAGCTAAAGTTCAGGTTCAATGACAAAGAAGCAAGATTCAAAATGCACTTATCCATGACACAACAAAAGAAGATGAGTGTCTTCTCATTCATGGATATGTTTTATGAAGATGGGAAAGAGATAGCAGCATGGTGTCTTGATGAAGTCTGAGTAGTCAAGATAACCTAGTCGTGTCGCGACATTAAATAAGGCGCTATTGGGAGGCAACCCAAAATTTTTATGTTTAAACTCAAGTTGTTTTAATTTTTTTTAGATAGGAAGTATAATGAACTGAAGAGGTATACAGGGGTCTAGGTAAAAATTTATGAAGTCAGCCAAGGGCCCTGACAACAGATGTGACAAGTTATCACAATCGTGATAAGCCATCAGATATATCATCAGAAAATCCAAAAGAAGGCAACACTCTGCCTATGGTTGATGACATCTGCGGTGACTTATTAGAAATCTGATAAGCCGTCAGGTAATGTTGGGCCCAAATACTAAAAAATTCAACCCGGCCTACAGTCAAATCTTTTCACCTTTCCGCGTATCTCCTTTCTTTTCTTTAAGTTTTATTTCTTTCCATATTTAGTTTATTTACTTACTCTTTTCCAAATTAATTCCTATGTAAAACAAGAAAAATATTCTTCCCTGTGAAATGTGGGTTTGAAATCAAGATCAAGAACTCTTTTTTTATCTACTACTTCCTCCCACTCGCGTAACCAAGTAAAGTTTCCTATCAGGTATGCTTATAACTTAACTCTACTCTTCATTAGGTAAGTGATGCAACTGAGGTAAATTTTAGTTTCAAAGGGATTGAGGCAAACTTAACTTGTCATTGTGTGAAAAAATAGAATCTAGGGTGTACAGTGCTCCATTGTGCGTAAAAACCTACGGCTTAGCTCAAGAACACAACTCCATGTGATCCTAACAAGAAAGTGGATTGATAATCAAGACTAAAACTGAGCTGGAGGTTGTATTCTGAGCCGATAATGTGTTTGATAAGCTATCACATTTATGATGGCTTATCAGACTATGTCGTCACAAGTTGAGAAAAATAAGCCTATTCTGTGTAAGGCTGATGACATGAATGATAAGTTATCATATTTGTGATGACTTATCTAAACATGTCATCACAATTTTGATCTGATACAATTGTGAACCTCTTTTGAGGGATATGGAATTATAATGATTGAACTTCTTAAGTTGGATGTTCATGAGTACTAAATGAGTGCTTTCTTTTGCTACAGGTCTTATAATGGCACCCAAAGGAAAAAGCCCCAAACCTACAAAGAAAGTAACAAAGGTGAGTGTACCTCAAAGACTCTTCGATGAGGAATCTAAGTATGAGGAGGAGGAGCCACTTCTCAGGAAGCAAAGGAAAAAGAAAAGCCCAAAAAAGCCTTCTCCACCTCCACCAGTTGAGGTGTAGGAGAGTGAAGAAAGTAATACTGAAGCAACAACACTACCTGATAGTACAACTTTTGAGAAGACGGCTTCTAAGCATCCTGAGTTTGAACATTCTGAGTCTAGGGAGCCTGACTCAGAGCATGCTGAATCTGAGCAACCTGAATCTGAGGGACCATTATCTGATTCCCCTTCTGCTGAGCAACAGGATGATAAATAATACCTGATTTGGTGAACTCTAGTTAAAAGCAAGAACCCCGTGGTCTGAGACAGTGCTAGGTGGAAAATTCCCAAGGCACAGAAAATCTTTTATGATGGGTTTTTCAGAAATAAAAGGACCATTAAAAGGCCAATATTTGAAGAAAAAAAGATCATCACTACTGGGTTGAGCTGATATCCTGAAGTGGAACAGAAATTTCGAGACTACGACTTGGGATGGACCGCAAAAAGAGGAAGCTCATTTTTCCCTACACTAGTTCGGGTGTTCTATGCAAACTATCAAGCTCGATTGGAGAACATGTGAAAAGAAGGGGAGAAATCAGCAAATCAACCCTTGTTGGATAAAGTTCCTGTACGTGGTATGATGGTGGATCTCTCAGAAACAACAATCAACAGATTTCTTCATGGCCCCGAATTCATTTCTCAGGATACTTCACCTATATTCAACACTCGATTGAACCATCGCACAAATCAACGGTCTTGGTTAGCCACCCTCATAGCTGAAGGAAAACCTAAATGGCTGACTAACCCAAATGAAAGGATTTTCACGGCCTTCCTGACCAAAGAAGCATAGTTCTGGTGGGGTGTAGTGCACACCCATTTGATGCCTACTGAGGGAAATAAAATCCTTGGAGATGATAGAGAAATACTAGTCACAAGTCTTGTGGCTAAACTCAACTTAAACTTTAGAGAAATCATTGTTGAGGAGATGAAAATTCGGGTCTCAAGGACCCACATGACATATCCTTTCCCTTATCTAATTACGAGGTTGTGTAAGGCAGCCAATGTACCTGAGGTTACAGGGATAGGCGATGAACTTCCTACCAAAAAGACCCATAACCCCATCTGATATGATGAAAATCAGCCGAGGTTGACGCTTGACAGAGGAGTAGGGGTTGCAACAGATCCACCAGTTATAGATACCAGCTCATCACCTAAAGTAGAGATGCCAAATTCTGAAGATGCACCACCTACATCCCCAGCACTAGTAGACTCAGTTTCTCAAAATGAAACAAATCCTTTAGCTTCTATGTTTACCATAGAATTTGCCTTCAACCCGATGAATTTTAGGAGAGTGGCAAAACAAGCCAAGTGGTGCGAGTCTCAGCTGCAACTTTTTGCCAAGAAATTTTCCTCTGCGATAGACAAGAGGATTAAGGTTGCACTTAAGACCTTCCAAGCCTTGCTCAATCGAATTGATGAGTTAGAAAACCATTTTAATACATGGTTAAGAGAAATGTTGGGCTCAGACCTTGAATAATTTAGATCAACTCTGGACAAGGTAAAGGCGGATGATAGAGTATTACAGCAGCACCAACTTATGGTGTCGGCAAACCCACTTGTTGATGTGTCTGAGGGTGAAATACTATTTCTTGATCTCACGAGGGAACCAATGAAGAAAAAGAAGAAGAAGGGAGAGAAAAAAGGTAAGGGTAAGATAGAAAGGCTTGATAGCAATAAAGAAATAAAAGTAGAGAAGAGGGTGAGAAAGAAGTCTAAAAATGAGGAAACAAAGAAGGTGATGATCGAGTCCCTAGATGACAATGAGAAATGGGAGGAGGCCCTACGAGCGAGAGTTGTAGGTGCCTCAACTAGTAGGCCTCCAATAACTGCTAGGCCAGATATGTCAAAATAGAGGGAGGCTCCAGATGGAGATAAGGCAGCTAAGGATGCAGCAGCAGGGTCAGAGACCCATGATCCCTATGCTTGATCTATTCTAGGTATACCCTAACCCTTAATTTAGTTTTTCTTTTATTTTAAGTTGAGGGTGTAGGGTGTAGGGTTAGTTATTGTTGTAATATTTTGTAGTTGACTAGGAGAAATACAAGTACCTGAGGTAGTTAACATGGTTTTGTTATTTTGCGAGCACCTCTCAAATGGTCTGATTGTTTAACTGTGTGATTTGCATCTAATTGTGACCACTATGCATCTTATTATGGTATCAGTTCTAGTGACTTGATAATCATTGCTAAACAATTGCATGAACTGGATAAGTAGTAACTTCTGATATACTTGTGTGTCATGTGTGTGTGAGATCTTACTTAGTTCCCTTTGTATGTTGAATCTAGAACATGCTCGGTTAGTCTTACCTAGATTAAAGGATAGGGGTTAGGAAAGGATCATAGGCCATTTTGATATTAGCCACTTTTAGCCTAAATGACATTTCCTATATGCATAATATCCCTTGATCCCTATTTTGAGCCTGAATATCCTATTTCTTTTTTATAATACCTATCACCGTCTCATTTATATCATAAAGAACCTGTTTTGTCCCTGGTCCTCCTTAGACACTATGCACCTTGACTTAGGAAAATGGCCTAAGTTGAGGGTGGCTATCATAGGGGTGCATGATGTAAAATGAGTATGAAGAAAGGTAGAATAAAAGAAAAGAATAAAAAGCTGGGTGCGGTGGAAAATAACAAGAAAAGAAAAGTTTTGAAAAAGAAGAAGTGATTGTAGAAAAGACCGCACCCATCCTGAATATGTGTGATCAAGAAAAGAGAAGAATAGAAAAAGGTTAATAAGTGAGACCCCAGAAGTTAGTGTAGTGTCAAAAAGTCTTAGTCAATTTAAATATCATCAAGTATCATACCAGCCTCTAGCCTACATTACAAGCCAAAGAGAAGACCTATAGTGATCCTAGCTGACCTGTCTGAAAATCTTGGTAATGAAAATAAGGGCAAGCCTATGGTATTTGGCATACATTGATTGGAACTTCATTCTGAGAGTGAGTGTCTTTTAATTGTCCCCATGGTTACATATGTGATGTCTGATATAAGTGGCGTGGGACTTCTTTGTAGTGAGGGAACACTGGTTACGTTGCTAGTTGCTAACTTGTTTGGATAGTGTAATCTTGGTACATGCATGGTTGTTGTTGCTGAATTAATGTCATATCTTGATTTTTGTATGTCGCATTGTTGTTCTTCAATAATATGCACAGTTATTATTTTTAAATTAATTGACCTTTGAGATGGTGAAGATGTTTTCAGATAATATGGATGGTTGACTGCCGAATGTACTCTGTATCCTCTAGGTTGTGTTTTAGTTGCTTGAGGACAACCAATTTTTTTAAGTTGAGGGTGTTGATGTGTGAGAAGATGCTAACACATTTGAGGCTTTTAACTAAGAATAATTGCAAAGTCTTAAGGAACTTTTGTCTTTTTTGATTGTTTTCTATTTGATATTACAGTAAAAGTCAAGATTTAAGGGAACCAGCTAAAATAGAAGTAAAAGAGTTGAATTCTAAGCAAGTAGAGAGAGAAGTATAGTTGACAACTTGTCTGATAATTTGTTAGCCTTGTGATAAGCTATCAGAGTTGCCGTCAGCCTTAGGCATAGAATGAGCTTTAGCTGGAATTCATGATGACATTTGTGATAGGTCGTCAGAAGTGTGATAAGCCATCAGGCTCATCGTTAGCGTTAGATATATAATGAGCTTCATCTGGAATTCGTTACGACATCTGTGATAGGTCGTTAGAAGTGTGATAAGCCGCCAGGATCGTCGTTAGGCTTGGCCAGGGAATGGGATTTAAAGTGAAGAAGTGACGATAATTCTGATAAGTCGTCACATGTTTGATAAGCTGTCACGTCTCATCGTCAACCTAAGGAAAAAATTATCAAAAGTGAAGAGGAGATAACGACATTCTTGATAAGTCGTCAGACTCCTAATAAGTCATCACACACGTCGTCGTCTGTCCGAGAAAATACTGTGATCTATGATTTTGTTTCCTTAATTAGGCTGAAGTATTTAAAACATATGTTAGGGTTTTCTAATAATAATAGTGATGGGGGAATTGACGTTTTGAGAATATCTTCTCTCTAGTTTTCTAACTTGAACTTACAATTATTTTTGGAGAGATTATTACAATTCTTTTGGGATTTTCTACAGTGAATCAAATCAGAGAAACACTTGTTGCTATTCATCATACTGTAAGTTCGTATATCAAACTATGAATTAAATTTTTTTTCTTGATTATTTTATTATGAGTAGTTAAATTCCCTTAACCCGAGTTGTAGGATCTATGGGTTTGGGTTTGTAACATAACTAAGTGTTCAAGATTATAATGGTGGTAGAAACTTCTTGATAATTTCATTATTTTATACTCTGACTATAGGTTGCAAACAATAGGTCTTGCTTATTGGTGATTTTCTTGAGATAAGAAATCAACCCTAGTAAGAAGTGAATTATCAATAGTGACTTGGAAGCATCAAACTTCCATTTAATAGTTAATGTTGTAACAAGATTAATTTACTTGAGATAACATCCTGTTATGAAATATAAATTCCCTAAGTTTGAGAGAATTAGGTGGTTAAATGTCTAAATAGGTTGGAAACATTTAGACATAACTTCGACAAGGATAGTTTTGTTGTTCCTACCTACCACAAGAATCTTGAACCGTTACTAGCATCTGTCAAATCCTAACACCCATAGTGAACATAACTCTGGTTTTCTTATCGTATTGATTTCAAACACTGAATGGAGAAGTAATTATTTATTACCTTTCAATATAAACCCATTCACAGGAAATTGATAACTATCAGTTGATAAACCCGCAGATAACTCAAATTCATACCATATTCCCTGGGGATTCAACCCCAACCTAGTTGGGTTATTGTAATACCCCGAGAATCCCCATCGATGGTAGAATCATTCTTCAAGATCATGAGAAATAAATTATAGTGATTTTTTATTTTTATGATCAACTTTTATGTATATTAATACCTCAAATACGTCCTAGGTATTGGACGAAACAAAACATTCCTTTAACGATGGAATTCTTGAGAAGGGCATTGCCATAGTCAAATTCAAACAAGAATATATCCCATTATACATAGAATTTTTTATCTCATGACCCATCAAAAGATAGATAGTTGAATTATCTTTCCACCAATACCAATTTTGCAAAAATCTGTCATCGGAATAAAATGTTATAGCTATTTTATTGAGAGCTGCCCGAGCTGTCCAGGAGCGACGGGCTAAAGAACGGACCGTCAAGTCAGCGATGGACCATCACTTTGGCCATCACAACTGAACTAGTGAGGCCGTTTTATAGCCCAAAACTGATGGTTGGAGTGACGGTTTTTCACCAGATTGATGGTCCGTCACTCAGACCGTCAGTTTTACCCGAAACAGCGCTGAAACGTCGTTTTAAAGAGATTTTTGGGTCTTTTTCCACCCTTTTTAACACCCAATCACATCAAATCAAAGCACATAAATCCTCATTCATCCATAACATCAAAATTAGGATTTTTTTCAAGATCAAAACCCAAGAACAAAATTCAAACCCTTATTCAAGAATCTGAGATATTCAAGTTCTTCAAACTCAAGAACAACTTATTTTCTCTCAAAGGGACAAGAACCCTAGTCAAGAAATCAAGAAAAAATTTATCTCTTTCAAGATCAAGCTTCAAGATTTGGGTTTTAATAATCCATGATTTTTTTGAAACTCCAAGAAAACTAGTTGATTGGGGATTAAATTTCAAGAAAGTTCCACCGTTAATCTTCAAGAATCTTCCATCTAAGGTATGCATAGTTTTTATCCATGGATTTATTTCATCCATGGAGATCAAGAATCAAGTTTTAAATCATGTATTATTAATATTTTGGTGTGGGTTAATTGTAACCATGTGGTTGTTGTTGTATGATTCCCAAGTTGGAATCTTTATGTGATTTTATGAGGACATGTTAGCATATAAGTTGAAATCCATAAATTTTGTGGTTTAAGAGTGTTGAATTGATGATTATACCTATGCCCAAAAAGGTGCATATAAGGTATTTGATAAAATGCCTAAGAAACTAGAAATCATGCAATATAGCTAAATTGTGACTATGTTAAGGATTCATGATATGCCCCTATGTTCCAATGACTTCCATGTTGGTAATGTGTCTTATAAATATTGTTGGATTTCTCATGAACTTGTCTTATGAGATTATGCTATGCTTACTTGCAAATCCTACTTATGTACACGATGTATGATAACCATGTACTCCATGAAATCCCCCAAGTTATGATATTATAGATTGTTGATGTTGAAAATGTATTCAAGAAGTCATGTTTATCAATTTCCTTCCATCGAGTCCTGGGGGTACTTGTACCTGAAAAATATAGTTGTGTGCCTAGATCCATGCCATGTTTTCATGATACTCTCAGTCAAGCCATATTCAGTAGACTTCAGTAAGTCTCATGACTCAGGAAAACTCATGTAAATTCAGTATCAGCTCAGTCCTTCTCAGTACTCAGTAATATCAGTAATTTAGTACTCTCAGAAATCTCATGAAATCAGTCTGTAAGCAGATTCAGCAGTAATCCGTCACACAAAAAAATTCAGTAAACTAAGTCCATGTTCAGTTTAGTTAATTCATGTTCAATGTCTATTCAGATGGGAGTAGGATTCAACACTCTATTCAGATGGGAATAGAATTCAGCACCGGGTGAACCCAAGGATGGGAACTCACCTGTCATATTAGGGTGTGATTCTTAGGAGCAATCCTTGCGTTCTAGAACTACGTATCCAGTGTAGCTTGAGACATCAATACCTATCAGTTGAGGGTAGATGAGGTGGCTTACTTATCAGATTAGGGTCCCACCATTCTCATTAGGGTACCTGCTAGATTAGGGTACTCACAGCTTATCCTTACCAGTGGCGTGGTATTGAACCCTTCCAGTTAGGGCAGAGATTGGACCCCAGCTCAGCTATAATAGCATATATCGGGCATGTCGATTAGATAACTACTTCACACAGTCTCAATTTCAGTCTCAGTCTCAGTAAAGGAACTCAGATAGTTCTTCAACTTCAGGACTATCAGAAATAGTCAACCAGACCAGTTCTTCATAATAAGAACATTCAGACACAGTTATTCATGTATCAATAATATAGCATTAGTCCCTTAATATTGAGTAATATAGTATTAGTTCCTCACCTATTAGTGACCCAGATATAAATATCAACAGTCTCAGATATTTAGTATCCCAGTATTATTTTCTTACTTATTAGTGACTTAGATATCAGTAAATCCATGTTATCAGTATACTCAATAGTTAGAACTCAAAATTCATTCCTATCACGATCTCAGTTATAGTTACATAGCCATGTATGGATTCTTAAATTCATGTTAGTCATATAGTTGTTATTATTCATGCATATGAACCCCATGGATTTAGCCTACCTCACTTGCATACCAGTACATTCAAAGTACTGACGCATTCGTTCTATGGTGTATTATACCATAGGTTTAGACGCACGAGCTCCAGAGCATCAGCAATAGATTCCAGTCTCAGTAGTCAGAGTTAGAAGTGAGTCCTCATATTTTGAGGACATGATGATTTCATTACTATTTCAGTTTTCAGTTTATTTCAGTAGATGGAGTTTATTGGGGACATGTCCCATCAACTCTTTATTCAGATAGTTTAACGGCTTTCAAACAATAGTATGTTCAGACAGTTATTTCAAATTTGTTTTGGTATTGTAATACCATAATTTCAATTATCTATTAGTATTGAACCGTATGTCCTTTCTGTTCATGTTTCTGTATTTTTTAGTCTTTTATGTAGTATACAGGTACAGATATTAGTCATGGGTTAGCTTGAGGTCCTTCAGGGTCATGAGCACCATGTAGCTTTCTGGTTCAGAAAAATTAAGGCGTTACAAACTTGGTATCAAAGCCTAAGGTTCAACAGTGTCCTAGGAAGTCTGAAAAGCCGCATCTAGTAGAGTCTTGTACATGTGTGTGTTGTGCACCACACTTATGTGCAGGAGTCTATGAGATGTTTTAGAAATAGTTTCCCTTCTTTCATGTGTCAGATCATTCTATAGAAAATTTTTCTAAGAAAACTCATATAGATTATTATCAAGCTCCACACATGTTAACTCTACCTTACTTTTAAGGTAATAGAAATAGTGAAGCTCAAATCCTAGAGATAGGACTTTCTTAGATAGTCCCTGCAGTTAGTTATGATATTTGTCTCAAACTCAAAATATGCCCTCAAATCCCTTCTCAGAATCCTATGACAGCATAGACCTAGAATTTTTTTTTAAGGACGAACTCAGGAAGTAACAGTGGTAGAGTTGGGATAATATTATCTAGTTTGATTAGATTATGTATTCATGGGGATAGTTGTACCAGATTAAATCAGTAGGCTTGAATAGTGTAAGCTAGAATTTAAGTTTATTTATTTGAATTAAGTATGAAGGTGGGGATGTAATATTAGTAGTATATGAAGCAACAGAAGAAGCTAATGGTCTTAGTAAGGAAAGGATGCCTTTGACAGAGTGTAAGTATGTGATTAAGATTGCATTTTAGTTTAGAGTTTAGTAAGTGCTCACAGATTTAAGATGATGGCTTAAAGCTAAGGGGGAGATTATAGATCAAGCAACCAAGTCAGGCTCTCAGATTCCAGTAGTAGTGCCAGTATATATAGAAAAATAGTAAAGGAAGACAATTCCTGACTCATACTTATCTCAGTGCAAGGGTTTGTACTTTAGTCAGCCTGATACCTATGCATGTTTCACATCTCAGTTCCATGAACACAACTTATATCCGCATGCTTTCCATATAATCATGTGCGGTTCCAATTTCTATTATAAGGAGTATCAGCTCCCTCTGTGTTACAAATCATGTCCCATGAATTCAGAATCTCTAAACTCAGTTCATACAACATAAATCATGTAAACATGTCACACTTTATAGTGTACTCCGCTTTCATGACTCAGACTACACTTCCATTGATCAGTTAAATTCAGACTATATCATGCATATCCTCAGTTCAAACCTTTTGGGTAAATTCATGTTATTGATATTCTATTTCTCAGGCTTCAGTTCAAGTGTCAAGTACAGTCAGTATCCATTCATGTTTCAGGTCCTCCTAATTCAAACCTTTAGTAAGCTCTTTTTATTGAAATAGTGTAGTGGTGAGCAGTTGCTCATATGAGAATGGGTAAATATTACATGTTAAGAAAAAATTGTTGCATACTTATATTACGCAAAGGTTTAGTGATTAAGATAGGCTTGAATGTCATATTAGTGTGCATATAAATATCTAGGAAGAGGTTGTATTTAGAAGTTGGGGAAATATAAAGTGCGAGTATACGTTCAGATCCTTGATCTATATCAGATCTCGTTATGAATCTATCCAAATTCAATTACCATCTCAGTTACAGTTTTAGTATTCAGTACTCAGAAATCAATGTTTAGTCTAAGCATTAAGTACTTCAGTATCAGTCTAACCTCAGTTATTAGTATTCAATTATCCAAATCCAGCATCTAGCTCCAGTATGAGTCCAAGTTATAGTCGTAGTATGGTGTCAACTCCAGTCCAGTAATTAGATCAGAAAACTTAGTTCAGTTTTAGACTTGCTTGACCATAGCATACAGTTATCAATTATCTAGCTATCAGTATTTCAGAACCTCAGTGTATGGAATGTTTCCAAATCATGTTATATGCTTGGTCTTGATTTCTCAGGTAATACAGTCTTTACAAATTCATGCTCAGTTACCTCATGTTACTCAGTCAGTCCCTTTCTTCTATGGATAATATTCTACAGCCTCAGTCCAGTTATTCAGACTAAGTATAAACCAGTCTTACATACCCAGTATTCAGCTATCAGTTATTTAGTTAATTAGATAATTTAGTATATTTATGCATTCGTGCTCAACACCATGTGTATCTTTCACTAGTCTCAGTTGTCGTGCATGAGGCTTAGTCACTTCAGCTTAGATGATGTTATAGGCCTCAACTTATCTTCCCGAATCTTAATCAAGTTATAATATTCTTACTCAGCTATCATATACAGAAAAGTTCATAAAGTTTGGTTTCCAATGTTCCCATCTATTTGTACTAGCCAAAATCTATGAAAGAATATAATCATCCTCCGATTAACCAATTAGTTAGATGCAAGATCAGCTCAGTTCATGTATCGTGCCTTAGTTTCAGATTGTAGATAATCAGTCACGGATCAGTTCCTAGGTGCCTATCACATCGCCTCAGTCTACCTCAGTAGCTCAGCCAAGTCAGTATTCCTGGAGGGGCCTAGTGTCCTAAGGGGTAGATACACTATAATCCCCCGAACATTCATCACTTAAATATCCTAATTCCTTTTATTGTAATGAATCCAGTTTGGAGTGAGGGGTATTCATAAGTTGACCCTCAAGATCCAACCTCAGTTGTACGACATGTATTCAAGACTCAGTTAAGTTCACGAAATTCAGTTCATGCATCACGTTTCAATCTCAGTTATGTTCTCATATTCTGGTTCATGCATACTCCTAGCCTGATCATGGGTTCATCCATATTCTCAGTTAAGTAATGGGTTTTCCTTGAACTTACTCAGTTCCATGCTTAAACTACCATTACAAACTTGATATCAAATTCCCACTACAAGCTTAGTGTTAATTGCTATTGCACATTCAATCATGCATTCATGTGTCAACTCATTTATGTAATCATGCATCAGACATGCATTCTCGTTGCGAGAAATTCAGTTCATCAGGACATTAAATCATGCATTCATGAGTCAATTATCCCTGCATCAGATATGCACGAATTCAGCTTATCAGACATGCATGTTCAGTATGATATGTTTAGTTATCAATAATTTCAGCCATGAGATCATGTTCTAGTCATTCATGTTCATTATGTACATCAGTTTATGTTCTTCCCCTTTCTCTATCAGTCTCATTCGAGGATGAATGTTCCCAAGGGGGAGATATTGTAATACCTCGAGAATCCCAACTAATGGTAGAACCATGCTTCAAGATCATGAGAAATAAATTATAATGATTTGGTATTTTTATGATCAAGTTTTATGTATATTAATACCTAAAATACGTCATATCTATTAGACGAATCAAAACATTCCTTATCGATTGAATTCTTGAGAAGGGCATTGCCATAGTCAATTTCAAACGACCATATCTCCCATTAGACCTAGAATTTTTTATCTCATAACCCATCAACAGATAGATAATTGAATTATCTTTCCAATGATACCAATTTCTCCAAAATCCCAAATCAGAATGAAAAGTTATGACTATTTTACTGAGAGCTGCCTTAGCTGTTCAGGAGCGACGGGCAAAATGACAGACCGTCAAGTCAGCGATGGACCGTCACTTTGGCCATTGCAACTAAAATAGTGAGGCCATTTTTTGGTCCAAAGATGACGTTTGGAGGGATGGTTTGTCACCAGATTGACGGTCCATTACTCAGACCGTCAATTTTTTCCGAAACAGCGCTGAAACGTTGTTTTAAAGAGATTTTTGGGTCTTTTTCCACCCTATTTAACACCAAATCACATCAAATCGAAGAACATAATTCCTCATTCATCCATAACATCAAAATTAGGGTTTCTTTTAAGATCAAAACCCAAGAACAAGATTCAAATCCTTCTTCAAGAATCTAAGATATTCAAGTTCTTCAAACAAAAGAACAACTTATTTTTTCTCAAAGGGACAAGAACCCTAGTCAAGAAATCAAGAAAAAAACTATATCTCTTTCAATATCAAGATTCAAGATTTGGGTTTTATTACTCCATGATTTATCTGAAGCTCCAAGAAAACTAGTTGATTGGGGATTCAATTTCAAGAAAATTCCACCGTTAATCTTCAAGAATCTTCCATCTAAGGTATGCATAGTGTTCATCCATGGATTTCTTGCATCCATGGAGATCAAGAATAAAGTTTTAAATCATGTAGTGTGAATATTTTGTTCTGTGTTAATTGTAACCATGTGGTTGTTGTTGTATGATTCCCAAGTTGGAATCTTTATGTGATTTTATGAGGACATGTTAACATATAAGTTGAAATACATAATTTTGGTGATTTAAGAGTGTTGTATTGATGATTATACCTATGCCCAAAATGGTGCATGTAAGGTATTTGATAAAATGCCTAAGAAACTACAAATCATGCAATATAGCTAAATTGTGACTAAGTTAAGGATTTATGATATGCCCCTATGTTCCAATGAATTCCATGTTGGTAATATGTCTTATAAATATTTTTGGATTGCTCATGAACTAGTCTTATGAGATTATGCTATTTTTATTTGCAAATCCTACATATGCACAAGATGTATGATAACCATGTACTCCATGAAATCCCCCAAGTGATGATATTATGGATTGTTAATGTTGATCATGTATTCAACAAAGTCATGTTTGTCAATTTTCTTCCATTGCGTCCTGGGGGTACTTGTACCCAAAAAATATTGTTGTGTACCTAGAGCCATGTCATGTTTTCATGATACTCTCATTCAAGCCCTTTTCAGTGGACTTTAGTCAATCTCATGACTCAGGAAAACTCATATAAATTCAGTATCAGCTCAGTCCTACTCAGTACTCAGTAACTTTAGTAATCTCAGTAATTTAGTAATATCAAAATTCTCATGAACTCAGTCCGTTAATAAATTCAACAGTATTCTGTCAGTCAATAAAATTTAGTAAACTAAGTCCATGTTCAGTTCAGTTAAGTCATGTTCAATGTCTATTCAAATGGGAGTAGGATTCAGCACCGAGTGAACCCAAGGATGGGAACTAAACTGTCAGATTAGGGTGTGATTCTTAGGAGCAGTCCTTGTGTTCCAGAACTACGTAGCCAGTGTAGGTTGAGACATTAATACCTATAAGTTAAGGGTAGATGAGGTGGCTTAACCTTTCAGATTAGGGTCCCACCGTTCTCATTAGAGTACCTGCCAGATTAGGGAACTCACAACTTGTCCTTACCAGTGGCGCGGTATTGACACCCTTCTACTCAGGGTAGAGATTGGACCCCAGCTCAGCTATAGTAGCATATATGGGGCATTTCAGTTAGATAACTACTTCCCACAGTCTCAGTTTCAGTCTCATTCTCAGTAAAGGAACTCAGATAGTTCTTCAGCTTAAGGAGTATCAGATACAGTCAACCAGACCAGTTCTTTATAATCAGAACATTCAGACACAATTATTCATGTATCAATAATATAGCATTAGTCCCTCAATATTCAGTAATACAGTATCAGTTCCTTACCTATTAGTGACCCAGATATAAATATCAACAGTCTCAGTTATTTAGTTTCCTAGTATTATTTTCTCACTTATCAGTGAGTTAGATATCAGTAAATCAATGTTATCAGTATACTCAATAGTTAGAATTCAGTATTCAATCCTATCACGATCTCAATTATAGTTACATAGCCATTTATTTATTCTCACATTCATGTTAGTCAGACAGTTATTATTTTTCATGCATATGAACCCCATGAATCTAGCCTACCTCGTTTGCATACCAGTACATTCAATGTACTTACGTATTCGCGCTATGGAATCTTATACCATAGGTTTAGAAGAACGAGATCCAAAGCATAAGAAGTAGATTACAGTCTCAGCAGTCAGAGTTAGAAGTCAGTCCTCATCTTTTGAGGACATGATAATTTCATTACTATTTTTGTTTTTAGTTTATCTCAGTAGATGGAGTTAGTTGGGGACTTGTCCCATTAACTCCTTATTCAGACAGTTTAGAGGCTTTCAGACTATAGTATTTTCTGACAGTTATTTCAGACTTGTTTTGGTATTATTATACCATATTTTTAGTTATGTATTAGTATTGAACCTTATGGCCTTTCAGTTAATATTTTTGCATTTTTCAGTCTTTTATGCAGTATACAGGTACATATATTAGTCATGTGTTATCTTGTGGTCCTTTAGGGTCATTAGCACCGTGTAGCATTTCGGTTTAGAAAAATTGAGGAGTTACAAACTTACTATAAGAGCCTAAAGTTCAACAGTGTCCTTGGAAGTCTGAAAAGCCACATTTAGTAGAGTCTTGTACATGCATGTGTTGTGCGCCACACTTATGTGCAGGAGGCTAAGAGATGTTTTAGAAATAGTTTCCCTTCTTTCATGTATCAGATCATTCTATATAAAAGTTTTCTAAGAAAACTCATATAGATTCTCATCAAGCTCCACACATGTTAACTCCACCTTAATTTCAAGGTAACAGAAATAGTGTTGCTCAAGTCCTAGAAATAGGGATTTCTCATATAGTCCCTTCAGTCAGTTATGGGATTTGTCTCAAACTCAAAATATGCCCTCAAATCCCTTCTTGGAATCCTATGACAGCATAGATCTAGAATTGTTATGTAAGAATGAACTAAGGAGTTAACAGTAGTAGAGTTGGGATAATATTATCTGGTTTGATTAGATTATATATTCATGGGGAGAGTTGTACCAGAGTAAATTAGTAGGCTTGAAAAGTGTAAGCTAGAATTTAAGTTTATTTATTTGAATTAAGTATGAACGTGTGGATGTAATATTAGTAGCATATGAAGCAACAGAAGCAGTTATTGGGCTTAGTAAGGAAAGCATGCATTTGACAGAGTGTAAGTATGTGATTAAGATTGCAGTTTAGTTCAGAGTTTAGTAAGTGCTCACAGATTTAAGATGATGTCTTAAAGCTAAGGGAGAGATTATAGATCAAGCAACCAAGTCAAGCTCTCAGATTCCAGTAGTAGTGCCAGTATGTATAAAAAAATAGTAAGGGAAGACAATTCCTTACTCATACTTATGTCAGTGCAAGGTTTTGTACTTCAGTCAACCTGATACGTATGCATGCTTTACATCTCAGTTCCATGAACATAGCTTATATTTGCACGCTTTCCATAGAATTATATGCGATTCCAATTTCTATTATAAGGAGTATCAGCTCCCTTAGTGTTACGAATCATGTACCAAGAATTCAGAAACTCCAAACTCAGGTCATGCAGCATGATTCATGTACACATGTCACACTTTACAATGTACTCCACTTTCATGACTCAGACTACGCTCCTACTGATCAGTCAAATTCAAACTATGTCATGCATATCCTCAGTTCAAACCTTTTGGGTAAATTCATGTTATTGATATTCTATTCCTAAAGCTTCAATTCAAGTGTCAAGTTCAGTCAGTATCCATTCATGTTTCAGGTCCTCCTGATTCAATCCTTCAGTAAGCTCTTTTTATTGAAACAGTGTAGAGGCGAGCAGTTGCTCATATGAGAATGGGTAAATATTACATGTTAAGAAAAGATTGTTGCATACTTATATTATGCAATGGTTTAGTGATTAATATATAGAGTGCGAGTATACGTTCAGATCCTTGATCTATATCAGATTTCGTCATAAATCTATCCAAATTCAGTTACCATCTCAGTTACAGTTTCAGTATTCAGTACTTAGAAATCAATGTTCAGTCTAAGCATTAAGTATTTCAGTATCAGTATAACCTCAGTTATCAGTATTCAGTTATCCAAATCTAGCATCTAGCTCCAGTATGAGTCCCAGTTATAGTCGTAGTATGGTGTCAGCTCCAGTCCAGTAATTAGATCAGAAAACTTAGTTCAGTTTATGACTTGCTTGACCATAGCATATAGTTATCAGTTATCTAGCTATCAGTATTTCAGCACCTCGGTGTATGGAATGTTTCCAAATCATGTTATATGCTTGGTCTTGATTTCTCAGGTAATACAGTCCTAACAAATTCATGCTCAGTTACCTCATGTTACTCAGTCAGTCCCTTTCTTCTATGCATAATATTCTACAGCCTTAGTCCAGTTATTCAGACTAAGTACATAACAGTCTTACATACCCAGTATTCAGCTATCAGTTATTCAGTTAATCAGATAAGTTAGTATATTTATGCATTCATGCGCAACACCATATGAATCTTTCAATAGTCTCAGTTGTCGTGCATGAGGCTTAGTTACTTCATCTTAGATGATGCTATAGGCCTCAACTTATATTTCATAATATCAAATAGGTTATGATCTTCTTACTCAAATATTTTATACAGATAAGTTCATAAATTTTGGTTTCCAATGTTCCCATCTATTCGCGCTAGCCGAAATCTAATGAAAGAATATAATCATCCTCAGATTAACCAATCAGATAGATGCAATCTCAACTCAGTTCAGGTATTGTGCCTTAGTTTTTGATCATAGATAATCAGTTATGGATCAGTTCCTAGGTTCCTTGCACATCGCCTCAATCTACCTCAGTAGCTCAGCCAAGTTAGTATTCTTGGAGGGGCCTAGTGTCCCAAGGAAGAGATATGCTATAATCTCACAAACTTTTATGACTTAAACATCCTACTTCCTTTTCTTGTTATGAATCTAGTTTGGATTGAGGGGTACTCATAAGTTGATCCTCAAGATCCAACCTCAGTTGTACGCCTTGCATTCAAGACTCAGTTAAGTTCACAGAATTCAGTTCATGCATCACGTTTCAATCTCAAATATGTTCTTATGTTCCCGTTCATGCATACTCCTAGGTTGATCATGGGTTCATCCGTATTCTCAATTAAGTAATGAGTTTTCCTTGAACTTACTCAGTTCCATGCTCAAACTACCATTACAAACATGATATCAGATTCCCACACAAGCTTAGTGTCAATTGCCATTGAACATTCAATCATGCATTCATGTGTCATCTCAGTCATGTAATTATACATCAGACATACATTCTCGTTATGAGAAATTTAGTTCATCAGGAAATTCAGTCATGCATTCATGAGTCAATTATCCCTGCATCAGATATGCACGAATTCATCTTATCAGTCATGCATCCGACATGTATGTTCAGTATGATATGTTTAGTTATCAATCATGTCAGCCATGAGATCATGTTCCAGTCATTCATGTTAAGTATGTACATCAGTTTATGTTCTTCCTCTCTCTCTATCAGTCTCATTCGAGGATGAATGTTCCCAAGGAGGAGATATTGTAATACCCCGAGAATCCCAACCGATGGTAGAACCATTCTTCAAGCTCATGAGAAATAAATTATAGTGATTTGGTATTTTAATGATAAATTTTGATGCATATTAATACCTCAAATACTTCCTAGCTATTGGACGAATCAAAACATTTTTTACGGATTGAACTCTTGAGAAGGGCATTACTATAGTCTACTTCAAACAAACATATCTCCCATTCTACAGATAATTTTTTAGCTCATGACTAATAAATATATAGATCATTGAATTATATTTCCAATGATACCAATTTCATCAAAATACAGCATCAGAATAAAAAGTTATGGTTGTTTTACTGAGAGCTGCCCGAGCTGTTCAGGAGCGACGGGCAAAACGACGGACAGTCAAGCCAGCGACGGATCGTCACTTTGGCCATCGCAACTGAACCAGTGAGGCCGTTTTCTGGCCCAAAAATGATTGTTGGAGTGATGGTTTGTCACCAAATTGACGGTCCATCACTCAGACCGTCAGTTTTGCCCTAAACAGCGCTGAAACGTCATTTTTAAGAGATTTTTGGGTCTTTTTCCACCCTATTTAACACCCAATCACATCAAATCAAAGCACATAACTCCTTATTCATCTAAAACATCAAAAATAGTGTTTCTTTCAAGATAAAAACCCAAGAACAATATTTAAACCCTTCTTCAAGAATCTAAGATATACAAGTTCTTCAAACTCAAGAACAACTTATTTTCTCTCAAAGGGACAAGAACCCTAGTCAAGAAATCAAGAAAAAAGTTATATCTCTTTCAAGATCAATCTTCAAGATTTGGGTTTTACTACTGCATGATTTCTATGAAGCTCCAAGAAAACTAGTTGATTAAGGATTCAATTTCAAGAAAGTAGCACCGTTAATATTCAAGAATCTTCAATCTAAGGTATGTATAGTATTTATTCATGGATTTTTTTCATCCATGGAGCTCAAGAATCAAGTTTTAAATCATGTATTGTGAATATTTTGTTGTGGGTTAATTTTAACCATGTGGTTGTTGTTGTATGATTCCCAAGTTAGAATCTTTATGTTATTTTATGAGGACATGTTAGCATATAAGTTGAAATCCATAAATGTGGTGGTTTAAGAGTGTTGAATTGATGATTATACCTATGCCCAAAATGGTGCATGTAAGGTATTTGATAAAATGCCTAAGAAACTAGAAATCATGCAATATAGCTAAATTGTGACTAAGTTAAGGATTCATGATATGCCCCTATGTTCCAATGACTATCATGTTGGTAATGTGTTTTTTAAATATTGTTGGATTACTTATGAACTAGTCTTGTGAGATTATGCTATGCTTACCTACAAATCCTACTTATGTACAAGATGTATGATAACCATGTACTCCATGAAATCCCCCAAGTTACGATATTACGGATTGTTGATGTTGATCATGTATTCAAGAAAGTCATGTTTGTCAAGCCATGTTCAGTAGACTTTTGTCAGTCTCTTGACTTAGGAAAACTCATGTAAATTCAGTATCAGCTCAGTCCTACTTAGTACTCATAACTTCAGTAATCTCAGTAATTCAGTACTCTCAGAAATCTCATGAACTTAGTCCATTAATAGATTCAGCAATATTCTGTCAGTCAACAAAATTCAGTAAACTCAGTCCTTGTTCAGTTTAGTTAAGTAATGTTCAATGTCTATTCAGATGGGGTTAGGATTCAGCACCGAGTGAACCCAAGGATGGGAACTCAACTGTCAGATTAGGGTGTGATTCTTAGGAGCAATCCCTACGTTCTAGAACTACGTAGCTAGCGTAGGTTGAGACATTAATACCTATCAGTTAAGGGAAGATGAGGTGGATTAACCTGTCAGATTAGGGTCCTACCATTCTCATTAGAGTACCTGCCAGATTAAGGTGCTCACAGTTTGTCCTTACCAGTGGCGCAGTATTGACACCCTTCCAATCAGGGCAGAGATTGGACCGCAGCTTAGCTATAATAACATATATGGGGCATGTCGATTAGATAACTACTTCCCACAGTCTCAGTTTCAGTCTCAGTCTCAATAAAGGAACTCAGATCGTTCTTCAGCTTCAGGACTGTCAGATACAGTCAACCAGACCAGTTCTTTATAATCAGAACATTCAGACACAGTTATTCATTTATCATTAATATAGCATTAGTCCCTCAATATTCAGTAATACAGTATCAGTTCCTCACCTATTAGTAACCCAGATATAAATATCAACAGTCTCAGTTATTTAGTATCCCAGTATTAGTTTCTCACTTATCAGTAACTCAGATATCAGTAAATCCATGTTATCAGTATACTCAGTATTTAGTCCTATCATGATCTCAGTTATAGTTACGTAGCAATGTATGTATTCTTACGTTTATGTTAGTCAGAAAGTTATTATTGTTCATGCATATAAACCCCATGAATTTAGTCCACCTCACTCACATACCAGTATATTCAAAGTACTGATGCATTCGCACTATGGTGTCTTGTACCATAGGTTTAGAAAAATAAGCTCCAGAGCATTAGCAGCAGATTCCAGTCTCAGCAGTCAGAGTTAGAAGTTAGTCCTCATTTTTCGAGGACATCATGATTTCATTACTATTTTAGTTTTCTGTTTATTTCACTAGATGGAGTTAGTTGGGGACGTGTCCCATCAACTCCTTATTCAGACAGTTTAGAGTCTTTTAGACTATAGTATGTTCAGACAGTTATTTTAGATTTGTTTTGGTATTTTATACCATATTTTCAGTTATGTATTAGTATTGAACCTTATGGCCTTTCAGTTCATGTTTCCGCATTTTTTAGTCTTTTATTTAGTATACAGGTACAGATATCAGTCATGGGTTATCTTATGGTCCTTTGGGGTCATGAGCACCGTGTAGCATTCTGGTTCAGAAAAATTGGGGTGTTACTGTTGTATATTTACAACGATCACTTACATTCTTGTAAGAGAAGTATTGTTTGAGTGTTATCATCATTCACTTCTGAAACTAAAGAGGATTCGAAACTACTCTACACCAAAATATTCCCTTCAGCGGAATCAAGAAACCTAACACCCAATCTAGCCATAAGATATACATCACGAGCTAACTCTTTCTTATATTTCTCCACATGAGCCACACTTCCCATAGACTTCCTACTGAGGGCATCTTCCACTACATTGGCCTTGCCCGGATGATATAGCACATTCATGTCATAATATTTTAGCAACTCTAACCATCTCTTATTTCAAAGATTCAACTCCCTCTGGGTAAATATATACTTCAGGCTTTTGTGATCACTAAACACATCAACATGAACACCATACAGATAGTCTCTCCATATATGCAAAGCAAAGACCACAACAGCTAATTCAAGATCATGGGTTGGGTAATTATTTTCATGCGGGTTTAACTATCTAGAGGTATAGGCTATAACCTTACCTCTCTGCATTAACACACAACCCAAACCAACTATTGAGGAATCATAATACATCACAAAACCATTCGTACCATCAGGCAAAGTCAACATAGGGGCTGAGGTGAGTCGAGTCTTCAACTCCTGAAAACTTTTCTCACAGGAATTTAACCAAATGAATTTAACTTTATTTTGGGTCACCCGGGTCATGGGGGACATAATAGAAGAGAAACCTTCAGAAAAACGGCAGTAGTAGCCAGCTAGACCCAAGAAACTTCTAATGTCACACGGAGAAATAGGTCTGGGCTAGTTTCTTATAGATTTTGTCTTTTGGGGATCAACCCTAATTCCTTCGGATGAAATAACATGACCCAAAAGGCTAATGCTTTAGACAAAACTCACACTTGCTGAATTTGGCAAACAACTGATAATCTCTAAGAGTTTACAGGATAATTCTATGATGATCCTCATGGCCATTCTCAGTACGGGAGTAAACAAGGATATCATCTATGAACACTATGACAAACATATCAAGATACTTCTTGAACACTCGATTCATGAGGTCCATGAAAGCCGCTAAATCATTGGTTAGCCCAATAACATGACTAGGAACTCAAAGTGACCATAATGGGTTCGAAAAGTTGTCTTTGGAATGTCACTTTCCCTTACTTTCAGTTGATGATAGCCGGATCAAAGGTCTATCTTGGAGAAATAAATTTCACCTTACAACTTATCAAACAAGTCATTAATTCTCATAAGAGGGTACTTATTCTTGACTGTGACCTTATTAAGATGACGATAGTCAATGCACATATGCAAAGAACCATCTTTCTTTTACACGAATAGGACATATGCGTCCCAAGGAGAAATACTAGGGCTTATGAAACCTTTGTCTAGAAGATCTTTGAGTTTCTCTTTCAAATCCTTAAGATCTACAGGTGCCATACAGTAGGGAGGAATAGAAATAGGCCAAGTGTCGGGAATAAGATAAATCCCAAATTCTATCTTTCTATCGAGAGGTACCCCTGGGATATCTTTCGGAAAAACATCAGGAAACTCATTAAAAATGTTTACTAACTAAATAGTTGGAGCCTCGGACTTAGTGTATTTAACTTTAACTAGGTGATAGATGCAACCTTTAGATATTAGATTTTTGGCTTTGAGATAGAAGATAAAATGCCTCTTGGGAGATACTGAACTCCCGGACCACTCAAAAATAGGTTCATCAGGAAAAACTAAAACATGACCACACGGGTACGACAGTCTATAGATGTATAACAAGAATAAAGACAATCCATACCCAGAATAAGGTCAAAATCCACCATGTTCAACTCTATCAAATCAACAAGTATGACTCTATGAAGAATAGTGGTGGGATAATTTTTCTACACTTTCTTAGCAATAACTGACTCACCTACTGGAGTAGAAACTAGGGAAGGATCAAGAATCTTTTTGGGACTCATTTCAAAATTCACAGCTACAAGTGGGGTCATATAAGAGAAACTTGACCCAGGGTCCAACAACACATAAACATCAAAGTGAAATACACGGAGCATATCAGTAACAACATCGGGAGAATTCTCCTGCTCCTGATGGGATGGTATGGAATATAATCTATTCTGGCTCTGACCACTAATAGTAATTGATGAAGATCCTTGAAGAAGGGCAGGATGGGCTAAAGGAGCTAGGCCACCAATATCCTGCATCTGAGGTCGGACATCTCTGTTCCCCTGCCTAGCATGCAGGTACTTTCTAAGTCTGTGGCCTATCTTGCAACAACCAAAACACCCTCATTGTTTTGCCAAACACTCAGCTGGATAAGTCCTACCATATTTAGCACAAGAAGGATAATTAGGCCATTTACTTACACTATTCTGTGACCTAGACATAGAAGGCTTGTTTCCTTGCTCCTGCCTATTTCTGGGTGTAGGAGCACTAGCTGATAAAGGATCTAGCATAGAAAAATGGCTCTAAAACTATGGACAGTTCCCTTCATGAGACATAGCCTGACCTTACGCATGTTTCTTGAATCTAGCCCTCTTATTTCTGCTCACTATATCTCTTTCCCTTATTTTTTCTACCTCTAACTGTTGTGCATGCATCATCAGTCTGGACAGATCCATATCCCTATTAAGCATAGCAGTCCTACACTTTTTCAGCACCAAACCATTCACACCTATCACGAACTTGCCCATACAAGTTTGGGTGTCAGCAATCAAATCAGGAGCATACTTGGATAACTGGTTGAACTTTAGGAAATACTCCTTAACAGTCATAGAGCCTTGCCTTAGGTTCATAAACTCTTTAATCTTTGCTTTCCTCATCTCAAATGGGAAGAATTTGTCCAAGAACGTATCCTAGAATACCTGCCAAGTAATAGGGGCAGCATCTTCCCCTTTATTCTTCCTCCATGCAACAAACCAGTCATAAGAAATATCCTTTAGATGATAAGATGCCAGCTCTACACTCTCTTCCTCAAAAATATAAATGACTTGGGTGATCTTCCTCACCGCAATATATAACTGTGGGTCCTTACCAGCCTTAGACCCATAGAACTTTGGTGGATTTATCCGTATGAAATCACGGATCCTAGCAGCAGCTAAGTCACTTCCCTACTAATGCAAAATTGTGGCCTAGTTATTTTACTGGACATTTGCGGTGACTTCTTGGGATAACGCCTGAAAGTCCACTTGAAACTCAGCATGAGAAAAAGTATCATTCGAGGGATCAATATGCTGATGTGTGAGTAGATACTAACATATTTAAGGATTTTAACTGAGGATAATTGTAAGGTCTTAAGCAACTTTTGTCATTTTTTGATCATTTTATCTTTGATTTTGTAGTAGAAGCGAAGATGCAAGAGAACCAACAAGGATAGAAGCAAAAGAGTTGAAATCTGAAGAAAATAGAAGATAAGTATGGCTAACGACATTCCTGATAAGTCGTCAGCACTTTGATAATTTATGAGATTAGTTTTCGGCTGGAGTTTGTGAAAAAAATCCTGATAAGTCGTCATCCCTATGATAAGTTATCACAGACACCGTTAACCTTAGACAGAGAATGGACCTTAGCTTAAAGTATTGAAAACATTTCCTGATAAGTCATCAAATAGTTGATAAGTCATCAGGTTTCATCGTCAACCTTAATCAAGAAATGGTAAAACTGAAGAAGGAGCTGACGACATTTGTGATAAGTCGCCAGAATCCTGATAAGGCATCACAAAATATCGTCATATATCCAAGAAATTACTGAACTCTGTGATTTTGTTTCCATAATTAGGATAAAGTATTTAAAGCATATGTTAGGGTTTTCTAATTATAAAAAAAGGTTGAACATATCAGGAAGGAAAATATATCAGCTAGTACTCGATGTTCTGAACATAATTTTGGAACATACGTATTTTGTTATTTTTCTCTCTAGTTTCGTGACTTGAAAAATAATTAACTTTGAGGACATTTTCATCAATATTTTGGGATTTCTATTGTGATCTAATCTGAGAATCACTAGTTATTATTCATCTTGTGGTAAGTTCATCTTTCAAATTATGACTACGTCTAGTTGTTTTGCTTATTACATTATGAGTGGCTAAATCTCTTTGACCCAAATTATGGTATCTATCGGTTAAGTCTTGGTAAGATGCTTTGTGTTTTCAATTCTAAAGGTAATAGGACTCCTTGATAATTCCGAGATTGTAATTATTGTCTATTGGTTGCAAATGATAAATAACACCTGCTTTGATTTGCTTGATATAAGAAATCAAATATAGTAGGAAGTGAATTATTGACAGGGACTTGGAAACACTAAACTTCCATTTAATAATCGATGATGTAATAAGGTTGATTAATCTGAGGTAAAGTCTAGTTAGTAAATATAAATTCCCTAAGTTCGAGAGGATTAGGTAATTAAATTCTTAAGTAGGTCGAGAGACATTTAGGCATAACTTCGATATAGATAATATATTGTCCTACCTACTATGAGAATCTTGAATCACTATTAGCATCTGTCAAGTACTAAACCCATAGTGAACATAATTCTGGTTTTCCATAAACTCTTGATTACTAACACTGAAACTAAAGTGACCAACAATTATTTGTTGATCATCAAAACCCCCATTTTATCTTTTCGTATCATCTATTTGAATTTAACTTGTAGCTTTAGTTTCAAACTAGTTTAATCGCCACTCACATTGTTACCTGTGGATTCGACCCCGACTCCAAAGTTGGGTAAATATATTAATGATGATCGCCTTGCACTAAATTGACGTGTAAGTTTAGCATTATCAAAAATGGCACCATTGTCGGGGAATAATTTGGCGTATTGAGTTGGTTTGAAATTTTAGTTTACTTGCTTGAATTCAAACTTGTAAATACTTGTTTAGTTTATTTTTTATTTTCTTTTATTTTTATCACATCTTTCTTGAGTTGTCAGCCTGGATATATGTTTTTTGAGTGATGATGATTCTTGTTATTATTGTGGGGGATCATATTTTAAAGCTTGTTGTCCAGATTTACTTGGAAGTGCATGGACTAGACCTTCACAATATGATGTGTATACTATCCTACTTACTGTAACTTGGTGTTCAGCTTGTTGTCAAAGTGACCATACTGAAGATATATGTGATGTTACGATTCAAGTGAATAAATTGATGAAACAAATTTTAGAGAATCAATAACAACTATGGGCAAAGCTAAAGGAGTTACTCCTTCCATCATCTTTACATTTTCTAAATAAAGAAGAATATGAGGAAGACATTAGCCAATTTGAGGAGAAAACTCAAGAATCGTAACCACTCGATTGTCATCTTGATCTTGAGACTGACATTGAGAAGGTGAATAAAAGTATGTGTGTAGTAGATAGTGTTAATTTTGAAGTAGAATTAGTTGGGCCTCACTCGAAGCATTTTTCCACACTATGTTTAGATTATATCTTGACTGTGGAATCATCTAAAATAGTGGAAGAGTGCAAAGATGATAAACAAGAATCCTATATTCTTTATTTCACACTTGCTAAGCAACATAAAAACACACCTCACTTTAAGGCCAAGTGGTTTACCACGCTCAATACATTACTCAACTTCTTAATTTTTGTACCACCCCCCTATGATCGAGGTAAGAAGATGGACTCTAAGTTGGGGGTGAAATTCATATCCTCAAGGTGGAGGGAAAAGCTGAGTTGGGTCGTGCCGCGATATTAAATTAGGTGATGCTTGGGAGGCAACCCAAGGTATTTTATTGTTTGTATTTGTATTCTGTGATTGACATCATATATTTGCACCCATGGTGCCATATGTATGTTTCTAACTCTCTTACTTTAGTTTGACACATTGGGGACATTGTATGATTTTAAGTTGAGGAAGGGGCTACTTGTGGGTGTTGATGTCCTCTTGGGGTTTTTGTTGTCGTGCCTCTTTTCCCCGGAGCCTTGTTCTTAGTAAAGCTGGCATGTTTAGGCATAGTGTGATTTGTTGTAAAGTGTTGTAGTTGACTAGGAGAAATACAAGTACCTTTGGCAGTTAACATGTTTTTGTTGATTTTTGAACACCTCTCTAATGGTCTGTTTTATAACTTTGTGATATGCATTTATGTGTAACCACTATGTATCTTGTTATGGCATTAGTACTAGTGACATGATAATCACTACTAACAGTTTGATGAACCAAATGGATAGTAGCTTGTGATACACCTTTGTGCCATGTGTGTGTGAGATACTACCTAGTTCCCGTTGTGTGTTAAATCCAGAACTTGCCCGGTTGTTCTTGTCTTGTTTTGTAGGATAGCGGTTAGGAAAGGATCATAGGCCGTTGTTGATATTAGTCCACTTTTATCCTAAATGACCTTCCATGTGTAAATAATATCCCTTGATCTTGATTTTTAGCGTGAATGCCTATTTTTTTTATTATACCTATCACCTTCCCATTTGTATCACAATGAACCTGTTTTGGCCCTGGTCCTCCTTGGACATTGTGCAGTTTAACTTAGGCAAATAGCCTAAGTTGAGGCTGGATACCATAGGGGTGCGTGATACAAAATGAGTATAAAGAAAATTAGAATAAAAAAATAATAAAAAGATGGGTGCGGTGAAAAAGAATAAGAAAAGAAAAGTTGTGAAAAAAAGAAATGATTTTCAAAAAGACCGCACTCATCCTGAATATGTGTGTTCAAGAAAAGAGAAGAATAGCTAAAGGCTAATGTGTGAAATCCTAAAAGATAGTGTAGTGTCAAGGAGGCTTAGTCACTTTAAATATCATCGAGTATCATACCAACCCCTATCCTACATTACAAGCCTAAGAAAAGACCAATAGTGATCTTAGCTGACCTGTCTAAAAGTCTTGGTAATCAAAATAAGGGCAAGCCTATGGTATTCAACATACTTTGATTGGAAATTCATTCTAAAAGTGAGTGTCTGGTGTTTGTACCCATGGTTACATATGTAATTTCTGATATAGGTGAAGTGGGACTTCTTTGTAGTGAGTACACACTGGTTACGTTGCTAACTTCTTTAGATAGTGTAAGCTTGATACATGCGTGGCTGTTGTTGCTGAATTTATTCCATAGCTTGATTCCTGTGTGTCCCATTGTTGTTCTTCAGTAGCATACATAGTTGATTTGGAATTAATTAACCTTGGAGAAGGTAAAGATGGTTTTAAGATAATATTGATGATTGACTACCGAATGTACTTTGTATCCTCTTAGTTGTTTTTGAATTGTTTGAGGACAAGAAATTGTTTTAAGTTTAGGGTGTTGTTGTGTGAGAAGATGCTAACACATTTGAGGCTTTTAAATGAGGATAATTTCAAGCTCTTAAGCAAATTTTGTCAATTTTTTATTGTTTTATCTTTGATTTTGCAGTAGAAGCCAATATGCAAGAGAACCAACAAGGATGGAAGCAAAAGAGTTGAAATCTGAAGCAAATAGAAGAGAAGTATGGATGACGACATTCCTAATAAGTGTTAGCACTCCGATAAGTGATCATATTCATTTTCGGCAGGAGTTCCTGACGATATTCCTGATAAGTCGTCAGCCTTGTGATAAGTTATCACAGACACCGTCAACCTTAGACAGAGAATGGACCTCAGCTGAAAGTTGTAACGACATTTCCTGATAAGTCGTCAAAGAGTTGATAAGTCATCAATTTTCATTGTCAACCTTAAGAAGGAAGTGCTAAAACTGAAGAAGGAGCTGACGACATTTGTGATAAGCCATCAGACTCTTGATAAGGCATCACAAAATGTCGTCACCTGTCCGAGAAATTACTGAACTCTGTGATTTTGTTTCCATAATTAGGATGAAGTATTTAAAGCATATGTTAGGGTTTTCTAATTATAAAAAGAGGCTAAACATATCAGGAGGGAAAACATATCGGCTAGTACTCGACGTTCGAACATAATTTTGGAAGACACGTATTTTGTTATTTTCTCTCTCTAGTTTCTTGGCTTGAAAAACAATTAACTTTGAGGATATTTTCATTAATATTTTGGTATTTCTATTGTGATCTAATCTGAGAATCACTAGTTATTATTCATCTTGTGGTAAGTTCATCTTTCAAATTTTGAATACGTCTAGTTGTTTTGCTTATTACATTATGAGTGGCTAAATACCTTTGACCCGAATTATGGGATCTATGGGTTAAGTCTTGGTAAGATGCTCTGTGTTTTCTATTCTAAAGGCAAAAGGACTCCTTGATAATTCCGAGATTGTAATTATTGTCTATTGGTTGCAAATGATAGATAGCACCTACTTTGATTTTCTTCAGATAAGAAATCAAATATAGTAGGAAGTGAATTATTGATAGGGACTTGGAAACAGTAAACTTCAATTTAATAATCGACGTTATAACAAGGTTGATTAACCTGAGGGAAAGTCTAGTCAGTAAATACAAATTCACTAAGTCCGAGAGGATTAGGTAAGTAAATGCTTAAGTATGTCGAGAGATATTTAGGCATAACTTCGATAGAGATAATCTGTTGTCTTACCTACTGTGAGAATCTTGAATCACTATTAGCATCTGTTATGTACTAAAACCCATAGTGAACATAATTTTGATTTTCCATAAACTCTTGATTACAAACACTGAAACTAAAGTGACCAACAATTATTTGTTGATCATCAAAAACCCCCGTTTTATCTTTTCGTATCATCTGTTTGAATTTAACTTGTAGCTTTAGTTTCAAACTAGTTTAATCGCCACTCACATTGTTCCCAGTGGATTCAACCCTGACTCCAAAGTTGGGTAAATATATTGACGACTACCGTTGTGCACTAAATTGACATGTAAGTTGAGCGTTATCAGACTCCCTAGGACTCCATAAACCTTAGGCTCTAATACCAAGTTTTAAAGCCCTAAAATCTCATCCCGAAGCGTCACACGGTGTTTAAGACTATAATTATCCCCAAGTTAACCCTTTGAGCCCGTTACCATCTCTATCTCTCACTTTGGGATGTCAAACCAAACAATAATACAATGATATATTAACTCAAAACTGGGATAACTGGAAAACATGTTCTAAAATATGAAATACTAAGAGTCTAAAACATAACTGCTAGTCTAGTTGGCAGTGCCTTTACTACTCAAACTGGAGAGCCATTGGGACAGACCCCCAACTAACTCGAACTGATACGAAAGTAATAACTACTGAAAATATGAGAAAGTAGATCCTCGAACCATGAGGACTCACCAACTATGGGATGTAGGCAATGGCACTCGGGAATCACGATCACTGCTAAGACTAAGCATCTGAACCTATATTATAAGACAATGTAGCACACAGACGCATATGTGGATCATTACTTTGGGAATGTACTGAGTATATGGGGGTGTATGCATTTACATATAATAATATCAATACTCTTTCGTAAAATCATGCATGCAAATCGGAATGACTCACACGGATTAAATAAGTCTAAAATATAAAACTCATAAATCATGAATAGAGAAACATGTAACACAAATATCGTGAGTCATTATACTTAACTTTAAAATCTATACTCTCTTCTTATTCTAAATACTTGAAGGCTAAAGGAAGATTTAAACAATACTTTCAAACTCAAGCTTTTATATTGTGGAGAGTAAAACTTCTTTAAAACTTAAGGACTTAGAACTTTTAGGAAGTTTTAACACTTGGAAACTCTGGAACTCTTTTTGACTCAGGAGTTTCTTCTAACCGACATAAACTATGTGATCTACATGGAGTCCAACGTCTTACCCATATTGGGGAGAGCTGTTCTACCCTTGCCATCGGAATAAAACCTTAACTTAAGTGATAATTATCTCGGTCTCAGGCCCATAAATCTCAATTCTACGATGGCACGTAGTTCTGTGGCATGAAACCTTGGAGTCATACCTAACTCGATGCTACATACTACTCCCAAAATTAGCTCAGAACTTTTAGGAAATCCACCTCAAAATAACTCAAGGGTCTATAATGATGACCAAAATATATTCCTTTTTTGCTTTAAATCATAATCAAATGTGGATTCCAATCTTAGCTTAGACCCAAGGGGTCAAATCTTTAACTAAAATCTGAAAATAGCTTAGTTATGGGGTACTCATGACCCAAACAGTCTTAAACAATAAATCTTAAAATGGGGGTCTATTGACCCAAATAGTAAATCTCATGTCAACATCTCAAAATTTATGCTTAAGAATGCAATTACTCATAAGGTATCTTACAATCTATAATTTTTATCAATAGGCATGGAATACAATTAAAATCATGTAATTAAACTCTCAATTCATGGTAAATACCAAAATCTTGCAATGAATGATAGTGGGTGTAAACCCTAAATGAATTTCATGGAAAAATCTCATAAAATGCAGAAATTTATAATTTAAAGTAAGATTTTGGGAACAAGGGTGAAAGGGTTACCCTTGTTCAAACCCCACATACCTTAGATTATGACTTGTGGGTGAACAAGCTTATTTGAGACTCTTTTCCGTACTCTTGAGTGAGGGTTGTTAAAACTTTTGACTAGGAAACTTTAAATCTCAACTCAATTTGCTGAATTTATGGTGGAATCTTAAAGTTCTTGGAGAAGGAATTGAGTTTTCTCTTGAGGGAGAAAACCCTTGGCCTTGATGTTTTTGATGGATATGAAGTTATTTACTTCGTTATGAATATGTCTAAGTTCTAAAAGGGTGGCAAAAGACCAAAAGTCCTTTTTAAAATGTCTTAAAAATACTGAACGGGATCTGCGATGGTCGGAGTGATTGTCCGTCGCTAGTCTGACGTTCGTCGGATCGTCCATCGCACGTTGTTAAAAAAAATGCCACACTGCCTCATTGCGACGGTCTTAGAGATGGTCCGTCGCTAGCTTGATGGTCCATCGTCCTGGCCGTCGTACTTGGGCCAGAAGAGGGGGTCACTGCCTTGGTTGTGATGATTTGGGCGACGGTCCATCACAAACTTGACTGTCCGTCAACCTACCCATCGCACATGGGTGGTTTTGACAGCTTCTAGTAAAAATGACCATAACTTCTCACCCCGATATCGGATTTGGATGAAATTGGTATCGTTGGAAAGATAATTCAATTCCCCACACGATAAAAAGTCAAATTTAGGAAAATTATATATGGTTTAAATACCAATCACTTCGGAAGTCATACCTAAATCTTTTAGAGACGAAAAAAGGCTTGACTCAATATTATCTAAAGGCTTAGACTACGAGGGAACTTTACGAGGTCTTACAATATGCAACGGGAGTGCCCCATATGGATTCCTACTTGGGTAAATAGGGTATTGGTTGCTACTTCTCTAGATCTTGCACTAAGGAGTGCTACTTTAGGTTACAGTATTGGTCGGGATTGTCTCAATGTTCTTACTATCCCTCGGGAGTCCGAGGCATCATTTGGTTTCGACACTGGTGTCACGACCTGAGGCTACCCCCTAGTCGCGACAATAGTGCTTACGATTACAAGTGATCATAAGCTAACCTATGGGATGGTACCTGCTGTGAGCACTGAATAATATACTGATAATGAACATATGAGAAAACAACTGAATAAAGCCATAAGTTTCAAATACTGAAAATACGATTTAAATTATAAGTCTGAACGTCTGATGACATACTAAAAGGAATTATCAAACAAATGTTATACTAACTAATTGTTTGAATGACTAAAAAACATCTAAAAGCCTTTAATTGACTGAAGAGTTGATACTAAATCCAAAGTAAACTAGCTAAAAGAAATGCAAAATTACTGAAATAACATAATAGGTCCTCGACATATAAGGACTCACCATAAATTTTTTTACTGATAAGCTGAACTGTCTAAGCATGGTCAGGAAATAGAGCGTTCGAACCTATGATATAACACATCATCGCAAAAAGAAAAGTATGCGGTCAATACTTTGAATGTACTGGTATATGAGATGAGGTTAGTCTCAAATGCATAGGTTCATATGCATAAAATAAAGACTGACTGAATAGCATGAGAAAACTGATGCATAAATGCATGAAAGGTGTAAAATCTGAGAATGTATGACCAAGAATATAACATGATACTGAAATAGTTTATAAACAGTAATACTAAAATCTGGTAACTAAATAACTGATGAACTATATGCTATGGTCAAGAAAACCTGAACTGAATTCTATACTGAATACTAAATTGAGACTGTGGGAGGTATCATCTAATCGACATGCCCCAATCTGACCTAATTGGGGTCCAGCTTATAACCAAAGTTTGAAGGGTGTTAGTACCGTGCCACAGGTACTAACAATGGCTGTGTGGATCCACTAAACTAATTTCCTAAAGTACTAATGAGTCACCCTCAATTGGCAGGTTCTCTAATGAGATATGTGTTACCCTCAACTAGAAGGTAAACACTTTAGCAATCCTCAACTTGCCGGTTGATATCTCTAACCAACACTGGCTACGTAGTTTTGGAACTAAGGGACTTCTACTAAAGGTCACACCCTCTACTGGCAGGTGAGCCCACATCCCTGGGTTCCCTCGATGCTAAATACTACTCCCATATAAATCACACTAATTACTGGACTAAACTAAGCTCAACTGAGCGAACAATTGATGATGATAACTAACTGAATGACAATGCTTATGGTTTATCTGAGACCATTCTGAAGATACTGAAATTATGTAAATAGCTAAGTATCGGGTGTTCATAGCCCTCCAACACTGAATAACAATAATAATAGGACATATGAAGTTTTAAAAAACATAATAAATGATCATTGCTCAAAGCCCAACAATTAGACATTTCATCAAACACAAAGAAAACATAAACTTATGCATGGGAATGGGTAAAACATGTGATTGAACATATAGTTACAATACTAAAACCATAAATTGGGGATTTAACATGAGTATTTCAATTCTCTAATCACATAATGTCTCATTCCATCAAAAATCACTTGTAACATAACTTGTAATAAAAATGAATAATAACTTCATGGAGTCAATCCACCATAAACTTGTAAAAACTCATAATTTGATATCAAAAGGGGATTCTTGGACTCCATGGGTGAAAAGGGACCATGGATGACCATCACAAATTTCGTTAAATCCTTAAGCTTGAAAGAGAAAAACAATCTTGATGCTTTTCTTGAAAGTTCTTGTATTTGGGAACTTGATTTATTGGTTTTATTGAAGAGAAAGGAATGGAATTGATGAACTTGGGGGATGATTAGGGTTTGTTTTGAGAGAAAATTAGGGAAAATGGGCATATAACACCCTAACTGACGATTTAATTTGTGTTTTATGAATTTGATTGAGGGAAAAAGACTCAATTGCCCCTCATAGAATTAAATTTGCAACTAGAATGCGGATTGAAGGTCCAGCGCAAAGTGATGAAAGGCTCATCGCTATACACACCGTGGTGCTCTACTATCGCGGTGAGATACTAGAATCAAAATCCAGACACAACTCAATCCTCATCTGAAAAATCCAAAACTTCTCCGAGACATGATCCTTACACCCCTGAACATGAATTAACTCAAAAACTAATATATCAGGGTTAGGAAGACTCATTTAAAAAGCCTCAAAGTTAAGAATCTCAACTAAGCTAAGAAAAGTGTGGGGTATTACATTATCTCCCCCTTAGAAACATTCATCCTCGAATAAGACTGATCATGCTGAGAATACTGGGGAAACTGAGATCATATAGTGCAAGCTTTGGTGATCCGTGAACACATCACATGAATTCCATAAAGATAATGTCTCCAAATCTTCTAGGCAAAAACAACAGTTGCTAACTCAAGATCATAGGTAGGGTAATTCTTTTCACGAGGCTTAAGTTGTCTAGAGGCATAGGAAATGACCTTACTTCTCTACATAAACACAACCAACACCAACTCTGGAAGCATCACGATAAACAACAAACCCATCTGAACTATCTGGCAAAGTCAAGACTAGGGCTGAGGTGAGTCGAGTCTTCATCTCCTGAAAACTCTTTTCACAAGAATCTGACCACAGAAATTTGACTTTCTTTTGAGTCAATCAAGACATGGTGGATACAATAGACCATTCACAAACCATCTATAATAGACAGCCAAACCCAAGAAGCTCCCAATATCTGATGGAGAGATAGGTTTGGGCCAGTTTCTAACTACTTTGTCTTGTAAGGGTCAACTCTAATGCCATTATCAGAAATAATATGTCCAAGGAAAGCTAATGATCTTATCAAAAACTCGCACTTAGTGAATTTGGCAAATTACTTATAGGCTTTAAGAGTCTGCAATACAATTCTGAGATGGTCTGCATGATTATTTTCACTATGGGAGTAGACAAGAATATCATCAATGAAGACTATGATGAATATGTCCAAGTACTGTTTGAATACTCTATTCATCAAGTCTATGAAAGCTATTGGGGTATTCGTTAGTCCAAAAGACATAACTAGAAATTCTAAATAACCATACCAAGTTTTGAAAGCTATTTTCGGAATGTCACATTCTCTGACTCTAAGTTGTTTATAACCGTATATGAGGTCTATCTTAGAGAAATAATTGGCACCCTAAATTTGGTCGAACAATTCATCAATCTTGGGGAGTGGGTACTTATTTTTTACTATGATTTTGATTAACTGATGGTAGTCGATACACCTTCTGTGAGAACCATCTTTCTTACAAATGAAAATGACTGGAGCGCCTTATGGGTAAACACTGAGCCTGATAAATACCTTATCTAAGAGATCTTTTAACTATTCTATTAACTCTTTCAGCTCAGCTGGAGTCATTCTGTAGGGTGGAATAGAGAAAGGCTAGGTATCTAGAAGAAAATCTATTTCGAAGTCGATTTCCCTTTCGAGTGAAACTCCAGAAAGATCTTCAAGGAAACAACTAGAAATTCCTTTACTACTGAAACTGAATCAAGACCTGGATTTTAAGAATTAGAGTCTTTGACTCGAACAAGGTGGTACATGCACCCCTTCGATATCATTTTTCTTGACTTAAGATATAACACAATTTGCCTCTTAACCACTAAAGTACTACCTCTTCATTCAATGAATGGTTCATTAGGAAACTAAAATTGAACGACTCTATTTCTAAAGTCAACTGAAGTATAGCATGATTGGATCCAATCCTTACTGAGAATGACATCAAAATCAGTTATCTCAAAATACACAAGGTAAACTGAGTTGACTTTCAAGGAAATTATGAGCGGATAGTTTCTGTAAACCTATCTGGATACAATAGAGACACCTAATGGAGTAGACACTGAGAAGGGTTCTGCTAAATAATCGGTACTGACACCAAAATTGACTGCTATATAGGAGTTATAAAGGAGAGCGGCGCTCTAGGGTCTAATAAAGCATAAACATGAAGATGAAAGACCTATAATGTACCCGTAACTACATCAAGAGAAATTTCCTGATCATGACGGCACTGGAGTGCATACAATCTATTCTAGAACTGACCACTGGTTGTACTTGATATGGCACCCTACTAAGTCGGGCGACCAGGTGGAACTGGAGGACGATTGGACTAACCCTGCTGACCACTCTTTCAATAATCCCTAACTCTGTGTCCTGGCTTGCCATACCTAAAATACATATTACTATTGAATCTACACACACCCTGATATTTCTTACCATATTTATAGAAAAGAATATTAGTACGACCATTGTTCACACTACCCTGGGACTTGGAGCCTAGCGCTTTATCCCGATTGTCATGACAGAACTTTGGAACTAGCTCACTAGCTGAATATGAAGCTGGGTCTAAAAAATTTAGACAGAACTAAGAACTGTTACCACCCTCTAACCTAGGCTGAGAAAAATAAAGCTACCTATTATATCCCTCTTATTCTCCCTCTCTCTTTTCTTAAGTTTTTATTCCTCAATCTATTGAGCATGGACCACAAACCTAGATATGTCCAATTCCTTAATCGACATGACAATCTACACACCTTTACCACACTATCAGATATACTAGATCTGAACTTACTCAGTTTAGACCTATTATCATCCACCATCGAAGGAACATTCCTTGTCAACTAAGTGAACTTAAGCGAGTATTCCTTCAAACTCATGTTTCCCTACTTTAAATTAATAAACTCCATCACGTTAGCTTCCCTCAACTTTAAAGGGAGGAATATATCTAAAAATTATATGGAAAACTCCTCTCACTCTACAGGCCTTGCCTCATTACCCCTATAACCTTTCCAATGCATATACTAGGTATGAGCCATATCCTGAAACTGGTATGCGTCCAACTATGTACTCGCACTCGAAGTGACACCCATGATATTTTTCACCTTCTGAACCATATCAAGAAACTTATGTGGATCCTCCTAGGACTTGGATCCCAAAAACAAAGGGGGATTTATTCGAGTGAAGTCCCAAATCCTAGCTGCAGCTATATTTGCCAATAGGTTGGGCTGGAGTAATATCCTGCTGGTTGTTTTGAGCAGCTACTAATTGAGCTAAGGTAGTGAAGGCAACTCTGAATTTAGCATGATAAACATGCTCATTTATGGGATCTTCCTAAACAGGAGGAGGTGTTGGATGGTTCCCATTCCTTTCTCTATTATTCTTTCTGGGAGGCATTTTCTATAAATGTGTTTAGCTTAGTTCTCACATCCCCTCTTAATGATATAGTTGATGGTCTAATTTAGATAGTTGATTAGAGGTTGGGAGACCATGATAATAAAATAAACCCACTGAATCAACAACCAAGATAAGTAGTCTAACCAATGAAGTTCAATAGCTTAGTATGACTATTTGTAGTGCTTTAACCCCAGGTTTTCATCCATTGTTTGTCCAAAGTCTTTACTTTTTCACATTATTTTAGTTTACTTTTAGTTTATAAACTTTCAAAACTTTTTTGGTTACGTTCCACTAGTTAATCTCAATTGTTAAACTAGAATTGGATTGTTACTTAACACAAGTCTCTGAGGGATCGATAGTCAGCTTTATTTAAGGCCACTGTTTTACTTAGTGAGACCTTATAAGCTTGCGTATGCGCTTAGGAGAAATAAGTTTTTGGAAACATTGTCGGAGACTTATAAATTGGAAACTATATTTTTTTAGCTTTACTATTTAGATTTCTTTGGTGCTTTACACTTGGTCTTGACATTGAATTTGAAGGAAATAAGTTTATAGACTAGTAAGTTGGAAAGGGATAGGGAATTGGTTGAACAAAGCCCTTAACCCGAGCAACGCTTTCATATATTGAGAAGAGAAGTAGTCCTTCACTCCTGTATTCTGCAAATTCAAGAGGAACAAGACAATCCTGCTCTAATGGCTCAAGATCAACCAGCCCGCAAGACAGTTCGCTAAATGGCAATCCCACTTTCGACAAATTTAACCTCCCTTTTTTAGAAACTGGCAGCTGAAGGTAACTTTGAGCTGAAATATAACATGATAAATCTTTAGATCATCATTGTATAGTTGATGGGGCTTTCACATGAATATATGGAACTTTCTTTATATCAGTGAAACATTCATCCCTACAGGTGTGTCTACTAATTATATTAGGCTAACACTATTCCCCTTTTCACTATTAGGGGGAAGTAAAGAAGTGTTTGAACGCTGATCCAGCAAGTTCAATCACAACCTGGGATGACTTAGCCCAGAAATTCCCCATCCGATTCTTTTCATCTAGCAAGACTACAACACTACGCAGTGAGATTGTGTGTTTCAAAACAAAAGCCAGATGAAAACTTATATCATGCTTGGGAGAGGTTCAAAGCTCTTCTTCAAGAATTTCCACATCCTCATCAGTCCAATGATGTACTAGCTCACAATTTTGTTAAGACACTTGATCACAACATGAAAATTTGCTAAATTCAACTTCAGGTGTTCAAGCATTAGAATTGATTTATGATGAGCTATACACCATATTGAACCGGATTACACAAGAAAATCCTGAGTGGCATTCTGACTTAAGAAATGCTACAAAGAAAGTTGGAGGTGTGTTGGAGGTGGACCAGTTTGCAACTATATCCATTTAGATTGCTGCATTATAGAATTAGTTAACAACTTAGTTTAATAATATGAAATTGGGGGTTACACAACCTGCAACAATAGTTAATCCAATCCATCAGGTGAATTCTTGGTATGAGGTTTGTGGTAACAGTGGCCAGTTTGCAAATATGTGTGCTACCAATCCTGAGTCAGTGATGTTTTTGGGAAATGCTCAAAGGACTAATTATCGTAATTCCTACAATCTGATATGGAAGACTCAACCACCAAATCCATCTTGGAACAACCAACAACAGTTTCAACAATAATAGGTTTAAGGAAATCTGGCCACTAGAAATATGGAAGAGATGCTAAAATAAATTTTAGTTGCTCAAGCACAATTAACAACAGATATAAAAAGCCTGCAAACATATATGAATAACTAGAAGATTGCTACAAAGAACTTAGAGAGGCAGGTTAGGCAAATGCAGCAGGTATAAAATACCAGGCATCAAGGTAGTTTGCCAATAACACCAAACCTCCTAAACAAGTAATGGAAATCACTTTGAGGAGTGGTAAAGATCTTAAGGAAGAACCTCTAAAGAAAACTAAGGGTGTAGATGCGGAGTTGGCTCCTAAACAGGTAAATGACAAAGTTGTTGATGATTCGAGAAAGTCTAAGTATTCAAAAATAAAAGTTGCTAAACAGGTAAAGGAGATACCATCACTACCTTTTCCACAGAGGCTTAGAAAAGAAAAGGAGGATGCATGCTTCAAAAAGTTCTTTACACTTTCGGAGAGATTCACATTAATCTTCCTCTTTTAAATGTTTTGCAGGGATTGCGTAAGTACGCTAAGTACTTGAAGGATGTGGTTACCAACAGAGTTAAGCTTTAGGATGTTGAAACATTAGTACTCATGGAGGAGTGTAGCTCTGTGGTGACTCAGAAGATGCCCTAAAAGTTCAAAGACCATGGGAGATTTACTCTCCCCATTCAAATTGGCAATAATAAAGTGGTATACGCACTTAGTGACTTGGGGTAAAGTATCAACTTAATACCTCTCTCCTTGTTCAACACTTTAGGATTGGGGAAGCTAACACCAATTTTTTTGTTACTTCAATTGGCAGACCAAACTATAGCCCATCTTGATGGAATCAAAGAGGATGTTCTTAACAAGGTTGGTAAGTTTATTGTTCCTACTAATTTTATTATTTTAGATTTCTAGGAAGACAAAAGCGTGCCAGTCATTTGTGGACATCCATTCTCAGCGATGGGAAGAGAATTGATGATTTTAGAGAGGGAACGCTCGCAATGAGGCTGGAGAATAAAGAGGCGGTGTTCAAAGTATATAAACTGCTCAACGCACAATCCTTCTACAAAGATTTATCCGTGATTATAGTTATTGAAGGGGATAAGTATGGGGTGGTGGATTTTAGTCCACCAAAGACCTCTTCGAACTTCTTCATTGAGCAACACAATCCACAACCACCCCATCGTGAGATGATGCATATTGATGATCCTGAAAAGTCTATTGTTAAGAGAGATATTGACTTTGAGATTTTGCACTCATGAGGTACGAAATAAATAAGAAGATGGAGTCCGAGTTTGAGGAAGAGGATGAGGGAAAATAGATGAGTCAAAGATTAGGTCGTGCCGCGAAACTAAATCAAGCGCTACTTGGGAGGCAACCCAAGTTAAGGTAGGTTTTATTTTTAGTGTTTTTATTTTTAGTTCACTACTTTTTTTTATGAGTAACAAAGTAGATTTTTAAGTGTAGGGTGGGGAAATTCCCATTTTTGGGTAATTTTAAAAAAATATATTAGGAATAAGTGGTATGTTCTTGTTGGTGCTTTGTGTGATTACTTTATGCAAGTGTTTTGGTTGGAAAAGAATGTTGATTGTGTGAATTACTACTTTTTAGACTCCTAGTCTAATGATTATGACTCTTGTACTTGCTGGCTTAATGTTGAATTCATGTGATTGTTTAGTTAAGAGTCTATGATGATCCTACTTGAGTTTAACATATGCCATATGTGTGTCAGTTATTTATATATTCCTTGTTACATTTGATATTAGAACTTGTTTGGTGTGTGTCAAAACCAAAATAAAATGTATGTGTTTAGGAGATGATATGGGAATTTATTTGATAGCCATGTTTCATACCATTTTTTTACCAACCTTTGTGCATAATTCTAGTTAACCCCATTGAACCTTTAGCTTATTTTCTTTGGTATCCTTATATGTGGTCTATATCCCCTTCTTTGATGGATCTTAATTTAAGCCACAACTCCTAAAGTGCTTTTGTGTAAAATTAATTAAGAAGTTGGAAATTCAAGAAGGAGAAAGGTGAAATTAAATACCCGAAGTGATAGTTGTTGATGTGTGCAATTGATGTATTGTGGTTGGGAGTGAAAAAAATTTGTGCTAAAAAATAAATCATGAATTAATAGACAATACTGAAACCATATTATATGTGAATGAGCTTAATGAGATGGGGTAAAACAAAAGATGCGTGAAGGTAGTATAGGTGAAAGTTGGTTGTTAGAGATTCGTCATAATTATATACTGTGATGTACTAAATCGCTTAGGGAAGATAGTCACAATTCTTTGCCAAAATAGTTCCTACCCTCCCCTTAGCCTACATTACAACCTTTAAAAACCTATTTGATCTTAATACTTAACATTCTAATATTAGTGGAGAACTACACTAAGGGAAAGAATATGGTTCATCTTGTGTAACTTTTGAATTCCCTGTGAGAGTGAGCATAACTTGATTCTCATATGCATTTCATTATAAACTGCTTTTATGTGAGTGATTATATGTAACTCTCTTATTGTGAGGGCACATATTTGTTGATGGTTGGGTAAATTGCATGATTTATTTGATTGAACAATATGCATGATTTTTCCAACTAGGTGAGTCAATTCTTGAGGTTGGTATGTTTTGAAGAAGTATTCTTGAACTGTCAATTGTGAACATAACATGCTTAGTGTAGAAACTTGAATTCTGTGTATTCATTATAATACTAGCATGAGTGTCTTGATCGTAGTAGAAGTGTAGATTCTCCTCAGATTATTATGCATAGACTAAAGAGTTTTTTGAGAACGAATAAGGTTTTAAGTGTGGGGTGGTGATCTGAGGTGGTTTTATACACTTTAGTGTTGTTATCCTAGATTATTTAGCCTTGTTTTGTAGACAACTTGTGTGTTTAATGTGATAATAATGATATAATTTAGAATCTAATTGTTTAATTATGTTATTACAATGTTTAATGTATCTTTCAAACAAGTTTGTACTTAATTTGGTCACTTAGAGTTCAAATGAGAAAACTAGTGTTACTAGCTTAAGCTAGGTGTTGTTCTAGTCTACCGCGGTGGATTCTAACGTGTGTAATGAGTTCCTAAGGTTATTATTGTGTGATTATGTGTGTAAAAAATTGTTCATATTGTTTAAATTCAATTGTATCAAGCTTAGGTTCAAATCACTAAGTTAAAGTGTAATAGGACGACACTAGTTCCTAGCTTAAGTTTCTAGTTCACCGTTCTTGATGTTGTGTTTTTTGAGCTCTAATACATGGTGTTTGATAATATAGGATGCTTTTTCAGTTAATTTATATGATATAAGGAGGATATACAATATGTAAATCAAGTTTAAAAGACACCAAAAGGCTTGGGATTGAAGACAAATGCACAAGGCAAAGTGTAGACATCAAATGCAATTTCCAGTGAAGCCCCATGATAAAGGGGCGACACACCCCTTATTCCTTGGGACTAAGAACTGTGAATAACCCCTTATTAACTAGGTTAAATAAATGTGTAGAACCCCTTATTTCCTGGGACTAAGCAATGCACCACGGAGCATTTTTCCACACCGACCAAAATTCTACGCCTATAAATAGTGTACTTTAGATTGTTGTTATTCACCTTTGACGTCTTGGAGGATTTGAGAGAGGCTTATAAACAATTAAAATAGGGTTATTTCTTTAATTTAGTTTATTTATGGATTATATTATGTATTAATTTATTTCGATTACGATTATGTCCATTAGTGGCTAAACGCCCCCTTTCCAGGGTTGTAGCCAAGAAAATGATTACGATTGATTTAAATTGAGTTTGGTTTGATTGATTATCATATTTGGTTGTTTATTTATCCTTCTTATTACTATTTTAAGGATTATCGACCCTTATAATACATCTACTATAATCTTGTGAGCCCCAGGAGGGGGAACGAGAGGATAAAACATGGGGATAAATAGAGTAAGGGTCTTATTCTCTTATAAAATAAGGGATTTGAATTAATGAATAGCATAGAGATATACCTATAAGCCTTAATTGGTTCACTACGGGTTGAAATAAAAATGTTTTTAGCTTAGTTCTTACATTCTCGATCAATGATTTAGTTATGGGTCTAAGTTAGATAGGTGATCAGAGGTCGGGAAATCATGATCATAAAATCAACCCCATGAATCAACAACCAAGATAAGTAATCTAACCAATGAAGTTTAATAACATAGTATGACTGTTTGTAGTGATTTAACCCTAGGTTTTCATCTATTGGTTGTCCAAAGTCCATGCTTTTCTGCATTATTTTAGTTTACTTTTAGTTTATAAAATTTCAAAACTCTTTTGGTTACGTTGCACTTGTTAATCTCAACTGTTAAACTAGAATCTAATAGTTTCTTAACACAAGTCTCTAAGGGATCGATATTGATCTTTATTTAAGGCCACTATTGACACGACCCGAACTTCGAACAATGTCATATGGGTATCTCAAGCTCACATGAACTGGAGATCGCCCCGATAACAAAACCTATGAGTCTCAACATACCATAGGAGTCGAAGGAACTCAAAATCGTATATCATAGAAGAAATATATCATGAATCAACATTATAATCATTATAATAACTACACCCAAGTTCACAATTGTTCATAACACCTTTATACAATACTAAAGTCAATAAGTGTATATGTCGAGACAAGCCCCTGACTATAACCAAACAAAGTCCTAATGAGACTAAGTCTAGTTCTCGATTCCAAGAGATGACGTCTTTCGAAGGAAGAAAGATCACCGCTTCAAGTAAAGCATGAACTGCCTCGATCTACTAATCACTACGTAGGTAAATAAAATAATGCTCTGGGCCCTATGTCACATGTGTACGTAGCGTTCGGAGAGGGTTAGTGGTTGTAATGCTAGTATGTAATTCAAGGATAAGTAATAAAATAACATCATTATTCAACAAGAAGACAATATATCACATTTCATCTTATTCACACACTTATCTATACATATAGATATATCGCATGCTAATTAAGATATCATATTAAGGCTCTTCATCATTCTCAAGCATTTATTCATTAGATATTAAGTGGAGGACTTCCATCTCCCACACTTATAGGTTCCTCATTCTCAACATGCTAATGACTTCAACCATTATAAAATTATCATTAGATGAGGGACTTCACCCGTGCACATATATTCATTATCCAAGGACTTTAACCACATTCACAATCATTCAAATAAGGAAATTTACCCACAAACATTCATCTAGGCAAGGGAATTTAACCTAATACCCATTCATTTGACAAGGGACTCTAACCTCGTGTCACATGTGGACTCTAACCACAAGCCTTTTCATAAGGAGAGGTACCTTGACCTCATGAGATCTCATTAGGCATAGGACTCTAACCACATGCAAAAAAATTAGGAAACCAACTTTAAGCCCAATCCATTTCATAAGGCAAGAGACTCAAACCACAATCCATCCCAACCACCATAACTGACATTGGGACTCTAACCCTTTACACATGTATCATTAAACATTCAATGGTCCTTAACCAATTCAACACTATTCATGACAACAAGGTCTTTATAGGAGCCTTCATTGCTCAACCATCTCATTAGGATAATGCCTTTATTCATTTCATCACAAAATTTGTTTTATGGTCCTACAGACCCTCACAGGACATTCACATCACAATAGCATTCTTATACCATACTTTAGTTCAATACACTATGCAAGTTTATTTCACATTGAGGGACTTCAACCCCTTATTGGTCATTAGCACAACAAGGTTATCATCACACCTTGCATGGATCATAGTACCTATACAATATAATTCAAAAATCATTCATACTCATTTGGTCTCTTTCCCTAGCTCAACACATTGTGAACATACATCTAGTCATTTTATTTAGACATTTTCACAAACACCTCTTGTGCATAGCTTTAAAAAGGTCATTTTCATGGTAGACATCATCAAGGTTAGGATTACTCAAGACCCTCATCTTCAACAACATACAACAAGAATCTACATATGCAATCTACCATCAATAACATGTATCAACACAAGTACAAGAAAAATCATCACAATTCATTGTTAAGTATCAAAACCTTTTTCATTTGATTCAAAACCACCATGTACCTTACTAATCCAAGTGTGAAATACATGGGTTTAGGGTTATTTAAAGAGAGAAAGAGATACATGCCTTAAATAAGAAGACACACCAACAATCTTGACTCTCTTTCTTGCCACAAGATGAACACTCCAAACCCTAGCCTCCAATCTTACTACTAAGAGCCTTTAGAGTGGTTAGGATATTTAAGTCTTGAAAATGAAAACTTGGGAGGCTACCATGACTTATATAGCTCAGGTACATAGGCTTTTAGGCATGGTAAATGACCAAAAGGTCCTTGGTTAAAAGTTGGAAAACACACACCTGCAATGTTACGACTCCCCCTCACGGTTCACTTGGCAGTCACAACCTAGGGTACTAGTGATACCCTAAATCCTACCTAAGGCTTCCCCTAGGTCAACCACACTGTTGTGGGTACGATAAGGGACCTTTGAGTCGTAACCAAGGGTATGACACACCCTCCAGTCGTGAGCTCAAGTCGTGACCAAAACAGTCCACTCTAGGTTTGAGACTTTACTTTAGACAGTTGACTAGTATACGACTCATAAGCATGGTTACTACAAAGGGATGACCTTTTTGTATGGTGTATAGTATACTAACCTAACATACTGTCTAGGAAGTATAGATTCAAGTTATAACCTAATATATACCTAAGAAGTCTTTAAACAAGTTGGACACAACACACAACAAGGATACAACACTACAAATGTGTCATAATAATTGCCATTCAACTAAAGATTTTGTAAGGTCACATTCTTGAGTGTTTCATTCTCCCCACTTAGGATCATTCATCCGTGAATGATAAATGCAGGTACTTGGACTTCATGTCCTCTTCTGCCTCCCAAGTGGCTTTCTCAAAATTTTAGCTCCTCCATAGAACCTTTACCGAAGCCACATCTTTCGTTCACAACCGGCGAACTTGCCAATCCAAGATCCTCACCGGGACATCCTCATAGGAGAAAAATTCCGAGATACCAACATATTCTGAGGGAATAACCTAAGAAGGATCACCCACACATTTCTAAAACATAGACACATGAAAAAACAGGGGAATGGAGTTCATACTAGGAGGCAACTCCAACTCATAGGTGACATTCCCAACTCTCTTCATAATCAGTAAAGGCCAACATAGCCAGGACTAATCTTCCCCCTTTTTCCAAACTGCATCACTCCCATCATGGGAGATACTTTTAAGAATAGCAAATCGCCAGAATTAAACTCTAAGTCTCTACGCCTCACATCCACATATGAATTTTGGAAACTTTGAGCGGTTTTTAATCTATCACGAATTACCTTTACCTTCTCTAAGACTTGGTGGACTAAATTGGGCCCAAGAATATTACCCTCGCCAACTTCATACCATCCCATAGAAGATCGACATCTCCTACCATACAATGCTTCAAAAGGTTTCATGCCACTACTAGAGTGGTAACTATTATTATTGGCGAATTCAATCAAAGGAAAGTAGTCATACCAACTACCACCATAATCAATTACACAAGCCCGCAACATATCCTTTAATGTTTGGATAGTTCTCTCCGATTGACCATCTATTTGTGGGTGGAATGCGGTGCTAAGTCACACCTTAGTTCCCAACCTCTTTGGAACAACTTCCAAAAATGGGATGAAAATGAAAGACCACGATACAAGATAATAGACATCGTAGCACCGTACAACTTCATGATCTCTACTAGAGATAACTTAGCACAATCTTTCGCCGAGAAACTAGTTCTCATAAGCAAAAAATAGGTAGACTTTGTCATTCTATCAATAATGACCCAAATAGAACGACATTGATTTCAGAATCTAGGAAGACCGGTAACAAAATCCATATTAATAGACTCCCATATCTACTCGAGCAACTCAATCACTTGGTATAGGACACCAGGGCTCATGTGCTCAACCTTCACTTGTTGACACACCATACATTTAACCACATGTCTAGAAATATCACACTTCATATTATTCCACTAATAGAGCTCTCTAAGGTCATGATACATCTTGGTGGAATCGGAATGAATAGCATAACGGTCTCCTTAAGCCTTGGCCATGACCCTTTCCCTTAATCCATCAACGTCAGGAACGTATAGCCTACCTTGGTACCTCAAGATACCATCACCACCAATCACAAAGTCCACGGATTTGTGTTGACCCATATTACTCTTGATCTTCATCAAGTCTTGGTACAATAATTGCTTTTCTTTTATCTCAACAATAAGAGATAGATAAGATACTGGATGCAAAAACGCACCACCATCCTCGGAGTCCACAAGTCAAACTCTAAGATTCGCCAAACAGTGAATAACTTTCACCAATTCCTGCTTGTTCTCATCAACATGGGCTAAACTTCCCATAGATAATCGACGACTACATTCGCCTTATCGGGATGGTAATGAAGACTCATATCATAGTCTTTCAATAGCTCAAGCCACCTTTTTTGTAGGAGATTCAACTCATTTTAAGTAAACACATATTGGAGACTTTTATGATCGAAAAATATATCAACATGAACACCATAGAGATAATGCCACCAAATTATCAATGCAAAGACCACGGCTAATAATTCTAGATCATGGGTGGGGTAGTTCTTTTCATGAACTTTAATTGCCTAGAAGCATAGGACACCACCTTACCATTTCACATCAGCACATAACAAAGACCGACAAAAGAAGCATCATAGTAGACCCCAAACCATCACTACCCTCGGGCAAGGTCAAAACTAGAGTCGAGGTTAATTTATCTTTCAACTTCTTAAAACTATCCTCACACTCATCAGACCATGAGAACTTGACCTTTTTTGGATCAATTTGGTCAATGGGGTAGAAGTAGTGGAAAAACTCTCCACGAACCTTCTATAATAGCCGGCTAGACCCAAGAAGCTCCGAATATTAATTGGATTCGTAGGTCTAGGCCACTTCTTATCCGCCATAATTTTTTGGGGATCCACCATGATCCCTTTACTAGAGATGACATGACCAAGAAAGGCTATGACTTTCAACCAAATATTGCACTTAGAGAACTTGGCATATGAATGATGGTGCCTCAAAGTTTGCAGAATGGTACGGAGGTGATCTACATTATCCACCTCACTCTTAGAATAGATCAAGATATCATCAATAAAGACGATAAAAAACATATCCAAGAATGGTCGAAAGACCATATTCATCAAATCCATGAATGCCTTCGGCACATTAGTCAACCCAAAGGACATGACAAGAAACTCATAGTGACCATACCGAGTTCTCAAGGCAATCTTAGGAATATCTACATCCCTAATTTTAAGTTGATGATAACACGATTTAAGATAAATCTTAGAGAAACACTTCGCACCCTAAAGTTTATAAAACAAATTATCGATCCTAGAAAGAGGATACTTATTCTTTACGATCACTTTGTTCATCTAACGATAATCAATGTACATACGAAGGAAACCATCTTTATTACGCACGAACAATATGGGGCACCCTAAGGAGACACACTAGGCCGAATAAAAACTTTATCTGAGAGATCTTTCAATCGCTCCTTAAGTTATTTTAACTCTGTCGGAGCCATCCTATAAGGAAAAAAGAGATAGAACGAGTGTTCGGAATAAAGTCAATCATGAAATCAATCTCTCTATAAGGAGGAACACTGGGAAGATCATTGGATAACATATCGAGAAACTCATTTACAATGGGAATGGACTTTAGATAAGGCTCTTTTGAGTCAAAATCTTTAACTCAGACCAAATGATACAAACACCCCTTCAAAATCAACCTTTGGTTCTTAAGATAAGAAATAAACCTTTCCTTAGGCACTAAGGAACCACTTTCCCACATAATGGCCGATTTACTAGGGAATTTAAACATGACCATATGGGTCTGACAATCTAAGGAAGCATAACAAGAGTGTAGCCAATCCATTCCTAAGATAACATCAAAATCAACCATGTCTAACTCTATCAAATCAAAAAGAGTATCTCTACCACAAATAGATATCACCCCTCTTATAGACTCTTTTAATAACTATAGAGTCTCCAACCGAGGTAGAAAAGAAAAAGGAACCAATAGACTATTTGGGACCTTAATCAAGATGCACAACCACATACGGGGTCACATAAGAAAGAGTATACCCTGAGTCAAGAAAGCAATACACATCATGAGAGAAAAGTCTCAACATACCCATAACGGCATCGGGAGACACCTCAAAATCCTGGCAAATAGAAAGTGCATACACCTCAGCCCTCATGCTAGAAACCATCTTAGGAGCATACCTTGACGATTGATGAAACTTCAAGGCATACTATTAAACAGATATTCTCCCTTACTTTAAGTTCCCAAACACTTCATCCTTTGCTTCCCTCAACTCTTGAGGAAAGAAGTGGTCAAGGAAAGCCTCGAAGAAATCCACCTAAGAAGTCGAGATAGCGTCAATACCCCTATACAACTCCCACCCTTCATCCCACTGGTACGCGACATCATTCAATTAGTAGAAAGAAAGCTCTACACCCTCAATTTCTGAAGCATACATGATTCAAAAGAGTTTCTCTATTTCATCAATGAATCCTTAAGGATCTTCCTCAACCTTTATACTAGAGAACATAGGAGGGCTCAACCTCATAAATTGGCCAACTCTTGTGGCTTCGGAATAAATAGTAGCCGAAGTACAATGCTCCACTTGAGAAGCTATTAATTAGGTTAAGAGGTTGATGAAGCGAAGAAACTCTGTATTAGTACATCCCTTTGAGGAAACCAATGAGGAATGACACTCTCATGAGGAAGGTTGGTGGGTGGAACCCCAAGAGGATGGACAGATGTCGTAGCCCTAGCCTGAGTTTGAACTCTACAAGTTAGATGAGCTTCATCCATAGGGCCCTCAGTCAGAGACGAAGTATTTTCTTGTGTCTTAGATCTCTTTTGAGGCATGATATGAAAGATAGAAAATAGAATTAGAGAAGTTAAAGACCTTAGACTTTATATCTTGAGGTTGAAATACAAGACAGGGAAATATTTTCTAAGATGTCTCGTAGCCTCTGTTTTATAAGTGTGGCACGCTTCACACCCATATAAGAGACTCTACTTAACATGGTATTGTGAACACCCAACTAACCATGAACCTAGGGTCTGATACCAACTTTACACGACCTGAACTTTGGACTATGTCGTATGGGAACCTCAATATCACATGAACCGGAGGTCTCCCCGATAACCCAACCTAAGTGTCTCAACATTCCATAGGAGTCGAAGGAACTCCAACTCGTATATCATTGCAAAAATATATTATAAATCAATAATGTAATCATTATAATAACTATGCCCAAGTTCTCAGTTGTCACAATACCTTTATACAATACCAAAATCAATAAGAGTAAATGTCGATACAAGCCCCGACTATTGTAAAACCAAGTCTTAAAAAGACTAAGTCTAATGTAGAGACCTATAATACCCGTGCTTATTCCTAGCTAGAAATCATCTCAAGGATGCTAGTACTTGCTTTGAAATACAAATCTATTTTTGTAACTAAGGTATTTTTGAGATTTCTACTTCTTATAATGTGGAAAATTGAGTTAGCTTTCTAACGATACCAATTCTGTCCAAATATGACACCAGACGAGGAAGTTATGGATGTTTTACTCAGAACTGAATGAAACGCCCAGGTGCGACGTCCAAGTTGACAGACCACCAAACAAGTGATGGACCGCCACTCTGACCATCACAACCAAGGAAGTAGGGCCATGTTCTGGATAAGAATTGATGGATGAGTTGACGGACTGTCATATTTTTGACGGACCGTCATCCAGGCCATCAACTCTTATCCAGTGAACCCCATTTTTGGTCCACGTATGACGGTCAAAATGACGGACCTTTAAGTTCCTGATGGACCGTCAGTCGGTTCGTCACACACCAAATTCAGTTTACTTTCAGGCAATTTTAACAGGGGTATTTTGGTCACTTACCACTCGCTTATATATACCCAGATTAGTCTGAATTCATCTATTTTGCTCATTATTATTTCACAAACAAAAACTAGAGTTTCTCTATAAATTTAATCTCTAAGAACAAGACCCAATCTTCTTCAAAAATCAAAGGATTTCAAATCCTTCAAATTCAAAAACATCAAGAACCTTGAGTCAGGTATGCATAGTGTTCATCTATGGGTCCATTTCGTTCATAGAGCTCAAGAACCATGTTTTAAATATTATATTGTGATTGTCTTGTTGTGATCTGACCATGTACATGTTGATGATTGATGTTTATGTTTTAAGATAATATCTAAAGGTGTTTTCATGAAGTATATGTGTTCGTTAGTTTAAATCCATGAACTTTATGTGGTTTAAATAATGGGAAAATTCATGAAAACACACCTAAGCTAAAAGAATGCATGCAAAGTGTTTCATAAAAGGCCTAGGATGATAGAATTCATGTCCCATGATTTAATAGTGCTTAAATGACAAGTCCATGCTCTATGCTTTATGATTTCACTTGAATTCCACGTGATTGATAGACATCATTTTTGTGATATGGATTGAGCATGCTATTGAAGCCATGCAAGTATACACATGTTGTATGAATTTTCCCTTCCATATGTAAGATGTTGAGAACTATGCTTAGTGTGAAATCCCCTACTTATGATATGGTGAATTGTGGACTCCATTTTATGATCAAGTCAGTTATATGTGTCAGCTTCCTTCCATTGAGTCCTGGGGGTACTAGTACCCAAAAAATATAGTTGTGTCCCAAGAGCCATGTCACGTTATCACAATAATCTCAGTCAACACATGATCTATAGAACTCAGTCAGTCATGTGACTCAAGAAATCTCAGAAATCTCATGATCTCAATAAATTCTCAGATAGTAGTACTATTCTGTCAGTCAACAAAAGTCAGTTACTCAGTCCATGTACAGCCAGTTAAATCATGTTCAATCTCTTCAGATGGGAGTATAAGTTAGCACCGAGTGAACCCAAGGATGGAAACTCACCTGCCAGTTTAGGGTGTGATTCTTAGTAGTCATCCTTGTGTTCTAGAACTACGTAGCCAGCGTAGGTTGAGACATCTTAACCTACCAGATTAGGGTTGATGAAGTGGATTAACCTATCATTTTAGGGTTCCCACCGTTCTCATTCGAGTACCTGCCAGCTAAGGGTCACTTACATCTGTCCTTACCAGTGGCGCAGTATTGACACCCTTCCAGTCGGGGCAGAGATTGGGCCCCAACCCAGCTATATGTGTTATTGGAGCATGTCGATTAAGCAACTACCTCCCAAAGCTTCAGTCCTAGTCTCGGTAAAAGAATTCAGATAGTTCTTCAGATTTCAGTATACCAGGACTATCAGTTACAGTCAATTCAGTTACAGTATGGGACTCAGGTAGTTCCATCAGATTCAGGACTGTCAGACACAATCATCCATGTTATCAAATTTTCAGTATCAGTCATGTTAGATAACAGTAAACCATGTATTAGCGTACAGATCTAGATATCATGTATTCACATTTTTAGTTACTATGTATGCATGTTTGTATTCTTACGTTCATATCAGTCATTCAGTTAACATTGTTCATGCTTGTAAACCCTTTTGCATTTAGCCTACCTCACTCGTATACTCAGCACTCCCAGTCATACTGATGCATTTGTGCTATGGTGATTTCTTTCATTTTACACCAAAGGTTTAGAGACACGAGTTCCATATCCGCAGTAGCATTCTAGTCGCAGAGTTGTAGTGAGTCCTCATCTATTCAAGGACGATATTATTTTATTTCATTCATTATTTCAGTTCAATTTTTCTAGATGGAGTTAGTTGGAGACATATTCCTTCAACTCCTTATTTCAGACAATATTTAAAGGCTTTCAGATTTAGTTCAAATTTTAGATTCAGCTTTCAGTTGTTTTGGGTATTTGTTACCCTATATGGATGTTATTATTTATCAGATATTTTATTCAGTTGAACCTTATGGCCTATTGTTCATGTTTTCCGTATTTTACATATATATTATGCAGTGTATAGGTACAGATATCAGTCATGGGTTAGCTTGTGGTTCTTCGAGGTCATAAGAACTGTGTAGCATTCCGGTTCAGAAAATTAGGGTGTTACAAGACCAAGAGATGACGTCGTCCGAAGGAAGGAAGCTCACAGCTTCAAGTTAAGCATTCACTGCCTCGATATAATAATCACTACACGGGTATAGAAAAAGATGCTCTGGGTCCTATGTCGCGTGAGGACGTAGCATCCGGAGATGGTTAATGATTGGAAAACTATCATTTAACTCAAGGATAAGTGATAAAATAACATCATCATTCAAAAACAAGACAATACATCATATTTCATCTTATTCACACACTTATCCATAGATATAGATATGTCACATGCTAATAAAGATATCATATCAAGGATCATCATCATTCTCAAGCATTCATTCGTTAGACAATAAGTGGAGGACTACTACCTCCCACACTTATAGATTCCTCATTCTCAACATGCTAAGGACTTCAACCACAATCATATTATCTTGAGATGAGGGACTTGACCCATGCACACACATTCATTAGCCAAGGACTTTAACCACATTTACAATCATTCAAACAAGGGACTTTACCCACACACATTTATCTAGGCAAGGCACTTTAACCTAAATCTCATTCATTTGACAAGGGACTCTAACCTCGTGTCACACATGGACTCTAACCACAACCCTTTTCATAAGGAAGGGTACCTTGACCTTATGAGATTTCATTAGGCATGGGACTCTAACCACATGCAATTTTATTATGCAAGGGACTTTAACCCCAATCCATTTTATAAGGAAAGTGGCACCAACCAAAAGCCACACAACCAACATAATCGACATTGGGACTCTAACCCTTTACTCATACATCATTATATATTAAATGGAATTTAACCAATTCTACACTATTTATGACCACTAGGTCCTTATGGGAGCCTTCATTGCTCAAACATCTCATTAGGTCGATGCCTTTATTCAATTCATCGCACAATTAATTTTATGGTCTTCAATGCCCTCAAAGGATATTCATATTTCAATAGCATTCTTATACCACACTCTAGTTTAATACACAATGCAAGTTCATTTCATATTGAGGGACTTCAACCCCTTATTGGTCATTAGAACAAAAAGGTTATCATCACACTTTGCATGGCTCATAATACCTCTACAATATTATTCAACAATCATTCATACTAATTTGGGCCCTTGACCGAGCTCAACACATTGTCAGCATACATCTAGTCATTTTATCTAGACATTTTCACAAATACCTTTTGTGTATACCTTTAACAAGGTAATTTTCATGGTAGACATCATCAAGGTCAGGGTTACTCAAGACCATCATGTTCAACAATATGCAACAAGCATCTATATATGCAATCTACCATCAATGATATGTATCAACACAAGTATAACCAATATCATCATTATTCATTGTTAAGTCTCAAAACCATTTTCATTTAATTCAAAACCACTATGTACACTCACTAATCCAAGTATGAAATACATGGGTTTATAGTAATTTAAAGAAGGGAAGAGATACATGCCTTAATTTAGAAGACAAACCAACAATCTTGACTCTCTTTCGTGCCACAAAATGAACACCTCTAAACCCTAGCCTCCAATCTTTCTTCCAAGATCCTTTAGAGTGTTTAGGATGTTTAAGTCTTGCAAATGAAGACTTGAGAGGCTACCATGACTTATATAGGTCAAGGACTTAGGTTTTTAGGCATGGGAAATAACTAAAACGTTCTTGGTTAAAATTTGGAAAACATGCACATGTAGGGTTATGACTCCCCCTCATGGTTCACTTGGCAATCATAAACTAGGGTATAAGTGGTACCCTAAATCATAACCAAGGCTTTCCCTAGGTCAACCATACTATTGTGGGTATGAAAAGGGACCTTTGTGTTGTAACCTAGGGTATGACTCACACTCCAATCATGACCTCAAGTCATGACCAAAATAGTCCACTCTAGGTTTGAGACTTTACTCTATACAGTTGACTAGTATATGATTTATAAGCATGGTTACGACCAAGAGATGAACTTTTTGTATTGTGGAAAGTGTACTAACCTAACATAATGTCTAGGATACAAAAAGGGAGGTCATAGTAGGTACGAGTTGTGACCTAGGGTACAACTCAAGTACCCTCAACCGTATCCACTCCAGAGATATCAAAGAGGTTGTTGTCTCTTTCAAGTATTCAATTCTAAGTGTTTTAATTATTTCCCACATGGATATGTGAGTATAGATTCAAGTTAACACCCTAATATGAACCTAAGAAGTCTTTAAACAAGTTGGAAACAATACACAACAAGGATAAAAGACAACACACATGTCATAATCATTGCCATTCCACCAATGGTTTTACAAGGTCACATTCTTGGGTGTTTCAACTGTATTACTTGGTGAGACCATGTACACTTGCGTATGTGCTTTGGTACAATAACTGTCATCCTCCTCATATGGACCCATGGCTAAATTTATTCAAATAACATGGATAACTAAGTCTCTATGAGGAAATAAGTCACCTCATGTTGTCGATCAACCATCTACTATAGTAACTCACACAACACTCCAACAATCACAGTAGTTATTGGGCGAGAGGGAAAAGTGGTAGCCTTGGATGGTGCTGAAGTAGATGTTGATGCTGGGGCAGACGTGCTCGTGGAATTCTCACATGCACTAGTCATGGACTCAACTCTCTAATCACCCATATCAACATCAAAAGTCATATCTGGCCTCTCAACAGGATTGACCAAAATAGAGGGCCCATCAAAATGGGTCGTACCAGAAGAAGAATGTGGTTGTACTCTATGTACAAGGACTGATTTTTCTGTATCCATAATCAAGCTAATGTCTGCCACGTGGGACACCTCAATCTATTGATCTAGCTCTTGAATAGGTGGCACTCCGGCAGCATCACACAACTACTGAATCAAACAAAGGAAGGGAAAAGTGTTAGTCTAACTGAATGCCCTCACGTGGATCTTATTCTTGATCCATCAGCAAAGTCAATATCATATCCAACAATCAGGATGGCAATCAATGCAGCTCTGTCCCATGTTAGGATGCTTTCCACCAAAGTCAGACTCATAGCCTATTTGAGATTATTATTTTCTCTAAAAAGTACTCTTTTTAAAAAGAAAGGTATTTGGTGAACTTGCACAAGTAGTTTTAAAAAAAAGCAAAATCATTTTTCTTCTTTTCAGAAAAAACAAAAATAAAAGAAAAAAAAACATTTTTTCCATGTAAAAAAATATCCCTTTCACTCACTCTCACACACAGACACACACACATATATATATCCCCTTATTAATTAACATATATATATATATATATAAGTTTATATTTTTAAAAAAAATTCACTACATATTTACACAATAATTATTTATTTCATTCTACGATTTATATATTATTATTATTATATTTTTCACTCATTTACTTCAATAAAATTGAAAATATCATTGATGATGAAGATGGACGAATATATAACTCTTTATTTTTTATTATTAATAATAACAAATGAAAGACGAATCATGTTGCACGATCAAATAGTATTTTGGCAACACTTGTAAATATTTTCTCGAATATGACAATGCTTTACACCTAATAAAGACTTTAAATCTTATACTAACAAAGACGTTATCACAGAGATCAAAGAAGTAGATGGGTCTTCTGGTATAGCTTCAGAATTGTAAGACAAATCATCTATTACTACGGAGACATTCTATGATAAAAGTAGGAATGAAATCATTGATAATTTTGTGATGTATGAAAGACTACTTATTTTTTTTGGTGAATTTTTTCATATCTAGTGATTTAACTTATGGAATAACATTTGAATTCATTTTTGTTTGATATTTTCATGAAATATTTAGATTATTTAATCAATATTATATTATTATTTAATTTTTTTAATGCAGCTATGTATATAAATATTAATCAAAATTTTATAGTACATACTTTTAATCAAATAAAGATAAAATTTTAATTAAAAATATTTTAAAAGACATTTGAAATAAATATTCTCTATAAATTGATTTTAGTGACAAAAGTCTATTGATATAAGTCTTTTATGATCATTTGTCTCTCAAAAGTACTTCTTGACAAAGATTATCCAAACACAATTTATTTATCAAAAGAACTTTTCCAATGAATTTACCAAATACAAGTTGTTTCATTTCAAAAGCACTTTTCTAAGAAGGTATTTTATAAAAGTGATTCTCAAATAAGTAGTTTTCTAACAGCAATCCTATATGGGCTCTCAAACTATGTCATACCAAAACCCACCAAATCTTTGCTGCAATGTGCAGTGACACCTTCTTGATCTCTCCCCTTCCCTCAACGCATAGGGAATCAGTGCCGAACTCTTCTATCGGTGTGGCTATCCATCCAACCAAATTCAATCTCAATGCTCTGTGATATATGTCCATCATGGTGAACCTAATCCATGTAATTCTTATGTAATAATCAAACTAAGTTGTCATGGACGACCCTACATAATCCGACCTTAATAACACTCGACAGATAGTCGTCTCAAAAATTTCATCTCTAACCTCCTGACAAAAATATGGGTCATCTAGGGTTGCTCAATGATTTTACTTTTAGTTAGGGTAACCCTATTTATAGTATATGTGTAGGATGTGTAAAACTCCTAAACAAGAGCGGGATATATGAACCTAAAGATTGGGTAATCCACCCCAGCTAGTATCTCTCGAAAGAAGCCTGCGGGTTTGAAGATCTAACTAACCCTGTAACTCTATCCTAACTTCTCCCACGATAATGAATTATGGTTGAATCTTCCCTTTAATAAATATATCTCTCTCATAAAGTTATTACATCCCCTTCACACATAATCTTAGATAAATTTCAATTATATGTATGGAAGAGACATATATGGAGTTAGAATTCAGTGCGAAAATAGTAGGCTAAGTACCCTGGGCAGTGGCCTTTGTGCCATGAGCTAATGATGATGATATATCATATGGTACCTATTCTATATAAGCACCTTCATCAAAATGGGATGTAATAGAACCTGATGTGGACTTACTCTCAGAACTGGATGTAGCCTCCAACCCCTCTTCAAACTAGAAGTTGGTTGCATCGTCTTCCTCTCCAAACTCAGTACCTAACCCTGACTCAACCTCCTCCTCTGAACAATATCTAACTTATACTTTCTCTCCTTATACTAGGGAGAGTGTGGTGGGGAATGAATTAGATTCTTCATCCAAATCCCAGTTTGGACTAACGTGTTGGTGTATGTTGTGGAACTGCTTGTGGTTCCTGTGATTGTGTGGGTGAGTTCCCAACTCAACAAAAATTGTTGCAGTTGCAGCCTGTCTTTATGATCGGCCTTGAGTCTATTGTGGGTCTAATTGTGTGATATTTTGCCTCATGAGATACTCCTCAACAGGACTACTTTATTTAGGAGACTCATCTCATAGCTTGGACAAAGCTCTCTCCTTTGCATAGTTTTTGGTGCCATCGTACCTGAAAAAGTTATTGTTAGTGCTTGAAACATAAGAACGGAACAAACTATTTGAAAATGTTTGATGACCCAAGGCAGGGGCTACCTACAGCCCCTACCTACAGACTGTAGGGAGTACTTACAGGGGTCGTAGGTACCCTCGTAGGTACAAAATACACATTGAAGCTTCAGGGATTCAATTCTGATACTTATGAGGCCATTTAGGCCCTCATAGTTACTATTTATGAGGCCAATAAATGGCATTTTTAAGTTCCCCTCTGAGAGTGAGTTAGGACCTACAATTTGTTTTCTTCTCTATTATTTACGACCCCCACTTACAGGGTGTAGGTTGTACTTATGACCTCTATAAGTGGGTTCGTAAGTACAACTTAAGAAACCCAAACATCCTTAAAAAATTTCTAACACCTGCGTCATTAATTACCTCATAGGTTGGCTCTACGTCCACCATAACTAGGGTTGTAGGTCCATTTACGTAGACTTGTCTGAATTCTGTAATTTTTTAACTAGTTTCTAGGTGTTTCTCCATGTTTTAACCTATAAAATAGAAAACAAAGTCAATACTGATAGGTTAGGTTGCCTTGCTAGCAGTTCTTAATTTAACGTCATGACACGGCGTAGCTATGTTGGATACTCAAACTTTGCCTATAAGACCATGTGTTGCCTCTCATGAAGTGCATAATTTAATGACATGTCACGATTCAGTTGCCTTGACTAATCATACTTTGCCAAGATTTACATAATCACAAGACATCAACTCCTCCATACTACCCTTATAGTTTTTAACACAATGCCCATTAACCTTGAATGGGGCTTCTCCATCCCATTCAACTTAGTTGCACCGTGAGAAAATACTCTAATCACGGGGAATGGTAAAAACCACCCAACTTCATCTTGCTAGGAAACAATCGAAGCTTTAAATTATACAACAAGATCATATCACCAAGATAGAATACCCTTTTCTCAATCATTTTTCCATGGTACAACTTCATATTTTCCTTATACAAAGCTAAACTCGCATAAGCCTAGAGACAGAATTCACCCAACTCATTTATCTTACTTATTCTCATGTTCTCAACGTCACTCCACTCTAAGTATAGCTTCTTCAATGCCTATAGTGCCTTGTTCTCAAGTTCAACCGACAAGTGGTATGCCTTTCCGTAAAAAAGATAATACAGAGAGGCACCTATGAGGGGCTCTAAAAGTTGTCTAGTATGCCAAAAGGGTATAATCTAGGTTTCTACACCAATCAATCTGGTTGGCATTCACAGTCTTCGCCAATATGGACTAGATCTAAAGATTGGAGATCTCAACCTATCCAATAGTCTACGAATGATAAGGTGTTGCAACCTTATATTTTACACCATATTTTTAAAGAAATGCCTAAAATAGATTATTAAATAAATGAGACCCACCATCACTAATGATAGCACATGGAGTGCCGAATCGAGAGAATACGTTCTTCTTCAAAAAAGGTTTGACGCTGCAACCCTCATTATTCAGAAGTGCAACTACTTCATCCCATATAGAAACATAGTCGACTACCACTTCATACCATAAGAACTCACAAATAGTCTCATGAAATCAATTCCCCATACATCAAACAACTCAAGCTCAAGAATTGGGTTCATGGGGAGCTTATGCTTTTGTGAGATATTTCATTGGTGCTACATTCGCCATAGGCACGATCAAAGTCATGTGCATCCTTATAAATAGTCAACCAATAGTAACCACAATGTAAGATCTTATGGGTCGTGTGAGTACAACCTTGGTGACCCCCAACTGGAGACGAGTGATAAGACTCAAGAATGTGCATCATCTCTACTTTGGGAATACACCGCCGAATCACGCAATACACACACATCAAAAAAAAGAATGACTCATCCCAGAAAAACATTCGTACCTCAAGCATAAATCGCTTTCTCTACTCAAACGACAAGTCTTTTAGGACAAGGCCACTTTCCAAATAATTGGTAAAATAAACAAACCAAGGGATCAAGTCTTGTGATGCTGTGAAGACCTACTCATCTGGAAAAGTATAATCAATCTAAAGCTCATCAACTAATTTGATCATTGCATCCTCTTCTAGGCGGGATAGATTTTGTGAAAAATGATTCTCTATACCCTTTTGGTCTTTGTCCTCAAAATCAAATTCCTACAATAATAGGACGTAATGAATAAACTAATGCCTTGAATATTTCTTTTCCATAATATACGTCAAATATACATGATCAGTAGGCATAATAACTTTGGTCCTAATAAAATAGGATCGAAATTGGTCAAAATCAAATACCACTACAAGTAACTCCTACTCAGTCATTGTGTAATTTTTTTGAAGGGTAAGTTCTTTCTAGCCAAAGAGATAGGATAAAGTATGTTTTCACGTCTTTGGCCTAGGACAGATCCTAGGTCACACCACTGGCCTCACACATCAACTCAAATGGAAGAGAACAATCTAGAGACGTAGTGATAGAAGTAGAAAACAACCTCTGTTTAGGAACTCAAAGGCCTTGTGACAAGCATAATCAAACACAAACTTCACCCTTTTCTCTAATAACTTGCACAATGGATTTGCCATTTTAGAGATGTCCTTGAGGAACCACCTATAGAACCTTGCATGACCCAAGAAACTCGAAATACCTTTTACCAAAATAGGTGGAAACAATTATTTAATCACCTTAGTTTTAGCTCTTTCAACCTCTATTCCCTTATTTGAAATCATGTTCCCCAATATCATTCCTTCTTTCACCATAAAGTGACTTTCTGCTAATTGAACATCATGGTACACTTCTTATAACTCTGAAGTGCATTATCTAAGTTGGCCAAATAGTCATTAAAAGTGACACACATGACCGATAAATCACCCATAAAGACCTTATAGTATCTCTTACCATATCAAAAAAGATGGACATCATACAATGCTAAAAGGTGGAAGGAGTAGTACAAAGTCCGAAAGTCATCCTTTTGAATGCAAATGTATCATATGGACATGTAAAAGTTGTTTTCTCTTGGTCTTTGGGGCAATAGAAGTGTGATTATACCCCGAATAACCATCAAGAAAATATTACCATCCTCTGCCTGTAAGATAATCAAACATCTGGTCTATGAATGGAATAGGAAAATGATTATTCTGCATCTTTTTATTCAATTTATGATAATCCAAACAAAGTCTTCATCCCATAACTGGTCTCATGGGTACTAACTTATTCTTCTCATTCGTGACCACAGTGATCCTACCCTTCTTTGGCATATTCTTAACTGGGCTTACCTATTTGTTTTTGGCAATAGGTTAAACTACCCCTACATCTAACCACTGATGATCTCCTTCTTCACTACCTCTTGCCTAGGTGGATTTAAATGATACTGATTCTCAATGCTAGGCACAAATTCCTGTTTAAGCTAAATTTTATGAGTATAAATTCTGAGTGGAATCCCAACAATATCCACAAAAGTCCAACCAATGGCTCTTTTAATACTTTGCAATACCAAGATCAAGGCCTCAACCTGTGTATCTAACAAATCTACAACCATAATAACCGCCAAGGTATTACTGGTCCCTAAGAATGCATAACACAAATGAGAAGGGTGGACCTTTAATTCTAATATTGGTGGCTCCTTAACAGATAGTCGAGATAGTGGAATCTATCTGTTATTTAAATCTAAATCCAACTTCCTTGGCATTTATGTATAAAATCCTATACAAATAAGAGCACTCACTACCATCATATTCATCAATATCGTCACTGTCAAAGTTCATGATCGACGTCTCTAATTCCTCTACACCAAGTCTCTCTTTAATATTCTCAACTAATGCATTTTCATCAACATTATCTATAACAAACACCACCCTCATATCTATTCATTGTCACATCAACTAACCCATATTAAAGGTAACTTCTTTATCATTGAGCTTGAATTTTATATGTCCCATCTCTATGTAAATAAATGCCCTACCCATGCTAGGAAAGGCTTTCCAAATATAATAGGAATATAAAAATCTACCTCACTGTCAAGAATCACAAAATCCACATTCACTAAAATATCACATTACATACCAATCGATTTCTTCATAGTCCGATTAGCCATCAAAAATCTCATCGACATCGGCTTAGGTGGCTCTAACCCCAACTCCTTGTACACAACTAGAAACATTAGATAAATACAAGATCCCAAGTCACACAATTCTCATGAAATATTCAGTGACCCAATAGTGCGAGAATTGTGAAAGCTTCGGGAACCTCATTCTTCTCAACCAAAGATCGAGAAGCAATAACATTACAATGGTACACATTTTCTGCAGTCTCAAAACTCACCATCTACTTCTTCACAATTAAGTCCTTCATGAACTATGCATAACCAGGCATCTTCTCTACTTCTTCTATAAGACAGATATTCATAGATAATTCTTTCAACATTGATATAAATTTCCCTTCCTTTTTCTCTTTCTTCAACCTTTAAGAAAAAGTATGGGGAGATCATAGAATGGTCTTGAAAACTTGTTCCACCTCCTTACCCTTTCCTTTATTAGTCTAAACTCATTTTTCAACACCCATCGATAATTGTTACATCTTAACGTTGGTCACTAGTGACGTCCAAGCTACACATTATCTCAGAAGATGGTATAGTCACTTCCAAATATAGTGACCCAACAAAGTTTGGGGTCAAATACCAAGGCAATATGTGGAATCATATTTCTTAACTATTGTAATAAACAGGCAAAATTGGAAAAGTAAATATGGGGTTTTGAGAATCAATGTCAAACAAGAGGTGAATATCAACTTGTGTTGTAACCAGTATTGGTGAACACTAGGACTATGTTACCCCCTCCTTCTAAACTTTGTGAGTTTATCATGCTACGTGGCATCAATCCAAACCTTGCATGCATAATCAGTATATTATGTACCTTCTGCAGTCTTTTTGGACGAGTAAACGGATTTTACCCTTTAACTTTTTAGACTCAATATGTCATTTTACTAACCCATATATTGATCCAAGTTAACTATTTCCTTTTGAGCCCTTAGTTATTATATAAAATACAACCATCTTACTTAGATAATACCTAGTAGCGTGGATCGACAGTTAAACTCTAAATTACTATTGTCATTATATTTTCCTAGTTACTACTCCTCTTTTAAAGTAAGTAGCAATAATATAGGTGGGATTCTAACATTTTTAACTTCTAATAAATCTATTATAGTGAAGATAATACAATGCATGACATGGTTATCAGCTCAATTAAGCAATCGCACTTCCCCTACTTCATCAACCCGCTAGGGTTTCAAAAACCCTAGCTATGGGTTTTTAGCCACTCGTGCTTATGAAGAAATCAACAACAATCATGATTGAAAGAATAGATGAAATCACAGTAATAAAAAGTAGAAAACCCATAACCATAACTGAATTAATAAACCAAAGTTCATACAAGAGAATCCCAAGATCAAAATCAAACCTTGGAATTAAAATATATTTATGAGTATCAACAGTGTGTAACTTCTACTAAAAAACACATAGAAGGTATTTATAGTACAAGAGGAAATCCTAAAATCAAATCCCGAATGAAATAGAAGAAAATAGGGTCGGTGGCCACTTATGGTCTGCACTTGCGCCCTGACCCTGGACGCAACGGTACTTGCAGTCAGCAAGGAGTGAGTAAGTGCTGAAAATTATTTTTCTTCCAAGTCAGCTCTCGGGATTTTGGACTTATAGCACCTGCTTTGCCCACATGCAGTACATAAGTGCTACTTATGATCCGCATGTGATTTACTAAGTGTCGGGAGTCATCTCTTCATCTCTTCTTCACTTTTCGAACATGCTTTGATCACGAACAAGTGGAAAGTGTCCCGAACATCCATAATTACTCTAATAATTAGCCAAAAATACCTTTTTACTTTTTTTCACAAACTTAGCATCCAAAACATGATTTCCTACAAAACATACCCAAAATTTATCATATCTAACAAAACAACCTCAAAAACTTGCATAGTTTTCTTGTTTTAAGCATCGAAAGTGCTATATTTGTATAGCACATCAACATCCAGTCAATCAACACTTTAAGCTCAAAACACAACACTCCCTCCAATCTCATTTTTCAAAATCAATTATGTGTGAATATCAAGCACAATATGTGACACAATAGGATTAAGGTATGTCATTACATTAGCAACAAACAACCATGCATATGTACAAGTTACACTACCCAAAACAAGCAAAGATATGACTCAGGTGCCCTCACAACAAAGAAGTCTCACTCGTTAAAATGAAATAATGCATGTTAATAAAGGTACAGTCAAGAGACACTCACACTCAAAGGAGAAGTTCCAATTAATGTGCATCGACTACCATAGGCTTGCCCTTATTTTCTTTACCTTAGTTTTCAGACAATCAAGTTAGGATCAGTATAGGACTTTTCTCAGCTTAAAATATAGGCTTGGGGACTGGAATGGTACATATAGATATATCAAGTAACTAAGCCTCCTTGGCACTACACTAATCTTGGGGTCCACTTACTAGCCAATTTCTTTTTTATTCCACCTTATTTCTCCCTTTATATTCTTTATTGCACATTCAGGTTAGGTGCGGTCTTTTATTCTTTCTTTTTCACTTTTTCACAAATTTTGTTCTTTTCTTTTTCAGCAACACCAAGCCCTAGTAAATTTTTATCTTATTTTACCCTTCTACATACCCACTTTAGACTACACACCCCTATGATAGCCATGCTTAACTTAGGCATTTTTCTTGAGTTGAGATGCACAATGTCTAAGAAAAACTAGGGTGAAATAGGTTTATTGTAATATAGATAGAAAGGTGAATAAGTGAAACAATAAAATAGACTATAAGGCTCAAAACAAGGATCAAGAGACATAATTCACACATAGAAGGTCATTTAGGCTAAAAGTGGATTAAAATAAAAAATGACCTATGATCCTTTCCTAATCGACTATCCTACAACGTAGGCAAGAATAATAAGGTAAGTTCTAAATTTGATCACACAAAGGAAACTAAGTAGCATCTCATACACACATAATACAGAGTCAATATTACAAGCTTCTACTTATCCGGTGAATGCAATTGTCAGCAAGTGATTATCATGTCCCTAATACTAATGCCTTAATAAAATTCATTATGTTCACACATATATACATTCACACAATTCTAAAAAACAATTTTTGGATGGGTATCATTTTTCTCAAAAATTAAAAAAAAATATGACAATTTCCTTAAAAAATTTAAAATTTCCTATTTACATAAAAACACATCACAATACAAAACAAACAAAATAAGAAACAAATTAACCTAGACATGTCAGTTCTACAACCATACCGCCACTGATAGGGTAAGACGCACAATAACAAAAACCCATGGCGGCATGGTATGCCCACCCCCAACTAAAAACTCTTGCCCTGGACACTCTTTCGATCTATATTCCTCCATGTAGAATGGCTCCAAGTTAATTAAATGATCTTAAGGAGCAATTCATGTATCTTCTAGATAAGGGTTTCATCCATCTTAGTGTATCCCCGTAGGGTGCACCAGTATTGTTTGTGCATAAGAAAAAAGGTTTCTTTCGGATGTGTATTGATTATTGATAATTGAATAAAGTGACAATAAAGATTAAGTATCCTCTTCCAAGGATAGATGATTTTGTTTAATCTACTTCAGGATGTAAAGTTCTTCTCTAAGATCTATCTTCGATCCGGGTATTATCAGCTAACGATAAGGGAGGTGGATATCCCTAAGACTACTTTCTATACCTGATATGGGCATTTTAAGTTCATGGTTATGTATTTTGGGTTGACTAATTCCTCGACGGCAACTATGGACTTGATGAATGGGTCTTTCATTAATTTCTAGATTTGTTCATCATTGTATTTACAGATGATATTTTGGTGTAATCTAAGAGTGAAGTGGAAAATGTCGATCACCTTCACATTATATTGCTGACCTTAAAAGACCAGCAGTTGTATGCTAAGTTCTATAAGTGTGAAATTTGATTGAATAGTGTTACTTTTCTGGGTCATGTCATATCTAGCGAAGGGATCATGATGGATCCACATAAGGTTGTATTTGTTAAGAAGTGGCATAGACCTATGACTCCAACCGATATATGGAGCTTCTTGGGTTTAGTCAGTTACTATAGGAGATTTATAGAAAGTTTCTCTTCTATAGATACACCATTGACTAAGTTAACTACGAAAAAGGTTATGTTCTTGTGGTCTAAGACTTGTAAGGGTAGTTTTGAGAATCTAAAGAATAAGTTAACTATTGCTCTGGTCTAGACATTTCCTAAAGATATTGATGGTCTTATGATCTATTGTGATACATATCGTATAGTGCTTGGTTATATTTTGATGTAACATGGAAAAGTGGTAGCTTATGCCTCTAGGAAGTTGAAGGTGCATGAGAAGAATTATCCGACTCATGACTTGGAGTTGTTGGTTGTGGTATTCTTGTTGAAAATCTGGCATCACTATTTTTATGGAGTGCATATGGATATCTTTTCTGATCATAAGAGCCTGAAATATGTGTTCACCTAGAAATAGTTAAATCTCAGGCAAAAGAGGTGACTTAAATTGCTGAAAGACTATGACATGAGTCTATACTACCATCCAGGAAAAGCTAATATGATTGTTGATGCTCTTAAAAGGTTATCCATGGGACGTCTAGCTCACATGGATGAGGATAAACAGAAGTTGGTAAAAGATGCTCTCTATTTGTCTAACCTTAAAGTTCTCCTCTTGGACTCTAAAGATGGTGGTGTGTTTGTTTAAGAAGTGGCAAATTTATATCTTGGTAAGGAGGTGAAAGAGAAGGAAGTGTTGGATCCTATCTTGATGTATATCAAGGGGGATGTAGGTGGGCAGAAAGTAATGGCCTTCTAAATTGATGGTGATGGTACCTTAAGGTACCAAGGTAGATTATGTGCTCCTAATATAGATAGATTGGGAGAGTGGATCTTGGCTGAGGCTCATGAGTTGTTTTATGCTATTCATCCTGGTTCGATGAGGATGTATCATGATCTTAAGGAGATCTATTGATGGAATAATATGAAGCGATATATGGAAAATTTTGTGGCTAAATGCATAGTGTTCCAACAAGTAAAGGTTAAGCATTTGCGGCCCATAGGGTTGTATCAAGAAATTGAGTTGCTTGTGTAGAAAAGGGAAGTGATTAATATGGATTTTATTATCGGTCTTCATTGGTCTAGAAATTAGTTAGACTAAATTTAGGTCATCGTATATAGGATGACTAAGTCTACTCACTTCTTGCCGATGAGGACTAATTTTTTTAATGAAAGATTATGTAAAATTGTTCATTGAGGAAATTGTAAAGTTACATGGGGCGTCTGTTCTATCATGTTAGATTGTGGTACTTAGTTCTTATCGTAGTTTTGGCATTTTTTTTAGAGAGGTTTGGGAACTAAGGCAAGCCTTAGTATTTCTATCTACCCACAGATGGATGGGAAAACGGAAAGAACTATTCAGACATTGGAAGATATGCTTTGAGTTTGCGTGATTGACTATGGTCATAGTTGGGTTGATCATTTTTCTCTCATAGAGTTTACATATAATAATAACTACCACTCTAGTATTAGGATAGCTCCGATTGATTCCATGTATGGTAGGAGGTATAGGTCTCCTATTGGGTGGTTCTTGGTTGGTGAGGGGGAGATGTTTGGCCTAGATTTGGTTCACCAAGCGATGAAGAAGGTGAAGGTAATTTGGGATAGGCTTAAAGCCACCCAAAGTTGCCAAAAGTCCTATATGGATGTAAGGCGAAGGGATTTAGAGTTAAAGGTTGGGGATAGAATGTTCTTAAAGGTGTCTCCCATGAAGGGGGTGATGTGGTTTTGGAAAAATTGGGAAGCTCTGTCCCCGGTATGTTGGTTCGTACTTGGTCTTGAAGAGGGTCGGTAGTGTTGCGTAAGAATTGGAGTTGCCCTCTAGTGTGAGTTCCTTTCACCTGATGTTCCACGGGTCGATATTGAGGAAATGTGTGGGTAATTCATTTCTAATTATGCCTATCAAAGATATATTTTTATTTGAATTCCTTGTCTTATGAGGAAGTCTCGATTGAAATCTTGGATCCGCAAGTCCGTCTATTGCGGACTAAGGATGTAGCTTCGATAAAGGTTCTATGGAGGAACCATAAGGTTGAAGAGACTACTTGGGAATCCGAAAAGGATTTGAATTTAAAGTATCCATTCATATTCCCTGTTTTGAAAAAGCCTGCTTAAGGTATTAGTATTCTCTTACATCTTTGTTTTCTATCTTTGTTAAAGAAAATTGTAATTTCCTTAATATCTTTGTTTTTTGTCTTTGTTAAAGTTAAGAGTAGTGATGTTTGGGGTCTAATCATACTGGTAAATTCCTTGTTCCATCATTCGAGTTCGAATGATCCAAGTGGGGGAGAATTGAAACACCCCAAATTTTGTCCCTTGAGAACTTCTTGAGCTTTGAGCTCACTGTCTTGGTTACGACTTGACCCATGTGTCATATAGTGTTTTGATGGATTAGGTGACCCTAGTCATAAGGTGATCAATGTGTGTCATTGCATTTCTATCCTGGGTAGGACTTAAAAGCACAAGTCGTAAAGGCTTGTGGCGAGTTATTAGGTAGAGTTGTAACCAAATCATATAAGTTTTTAGCATTATTCTTCTCTGAGTATGACTGACTCACTAAGAGCTATAGAAATATCTTACGATTCATGGGATGAAATTATAGGGAGTCCAGTGTTTAACCTATTTGAGTTTTGTGTTAAGTACGGCTGGACCTTACAATTCATGGGGTCTCATTACGGGTTGGTTAGTTGAGTCATAAAGATAGCAGTTTGTGTGCTTGATAATACTGTCCTATTATGACTAATGGTTACGAGTCATGCGGAGTGGTTACAAGACAATGGTTAACTCATAATCAAAGGCGTCTTTTTTCTAATTTTTAATTAAGGGCATTTTGGACATTTCCCTTTTTGCCCAGCTTGAAACCCACATCTTATAACCTCTTCAGGTTAACCTTATCCCTTATAAACCCATCAAATTAACTCTCAAAACACTCTCAAATCCTCAAGGACGCTTAAGGTTTTCAAAAGGTTAATCATTTATGGCTTCCAAGGGTTATTTCTCTCTGTGCTTCTTGGGGTTTAAGGCATGTTACTCTTCCCTCATTGTCAATTTTGTAAAAGAAAGTGATCAAAGTATTATTCATGAATTATTGATTTGGATTTTGAACTATGGGTTGAGTGTTTTTAATACAAATTGTTTAAATGCTTCTTCCATGATATTTATGAAACTATTGTGTTTAAATTGATGGTTGGTAAATGCATTGGGGTGCATGGGAATGGTGGATTGATGTAGGGGTACAATAAAATGCACAAATTGGTTGGTTTGGTATGGAAATTGGTAATAAACTCAACCCACTTGCATAATTGATTTTAATTTATGTATTACCACTTGGTTTTGCTTATTATTAAAACTAATGCATGATATGAATGGTTAAATGGTTAATAATGGTTTTAAAAACCTTATGGGGTATAATGAAATCCCTTAAATGAGACAATGGAATCCCCTAAGTGAATGATCTATGAGAAACCCGGTACATGGGAATTCCTAAGTGATTTTTTAATGGAATTTATGGGGTACATGGCAATCCCTTAAGTGTTGGCTAATGATATTCTTTGAAAACTACAGTCGTGTAACGACCCGAGACTACCCCCTAGTCGTCACACGGTGTTTACAACCCCGAAGGACCATAAGCTAACCCATGAATGATATCTGTTGTGAGCACTGAATAATATAACTATAATTAATGTGGAAAATGGACTGAAAATGCCATAAGGTTCAAAATATCTAAAATACTAATAAAATATAACATCCGTAAAACTGAATACTATTTGAAAATCTAGTCTAAAAAGCCTCTAACTGAATCTGTCTGAAAGTGGAGTTGATGGGATAATCCCCAAACTAACTCCATCTACTAAACTACTAAATCTACTGAAAATATAAAATAATTGAATATCCTCGAATGATGAGGACTCACCGCTAAATCTACTGCTTTTGGATGAATTTGAATCTACTATGCGTGGTCGGGAACCTGAGCATCCAAACCTATGATATGAAACATCATACCACAGAAAAGTATGCGTCAGTACGTGGGAATAAACTAGTATGCTAATGAGGTAAGGCTGAATGCAAGGGTTCATATGCATGAACATTAACTAACTGAATGATATACAGTAACTTAATATGAGAGTACATGGATATCTGAAACTACTGTAAATACTGAGTATGTTAATACTGTGCAAATATGTATACTATAACTGAGCTTTTCTGAAGCTAAGTACTGAGTTTGGATAACTGAGTAACTGGTATCTGAAGTTACTAATAACTGATTGACTGATACTGATTGACTATGTTTGACAATCCTGATTCAATAAAACTGAATTAAGTTCTAAACTGAAGACTGAAACTAAAACTGTAGGCGGTAATCATCTAACCGACTACCCCAAATAAGCTAAGATAACTGAGTTGGGGTCCAATCTATAACCCCAATTATAAGGGTATCAGTACTGTGCCATAGGTACTAACAACTGTTGTGGAGCCAGTCCTGACTAACGGGTGACCCCTGAGATCAGTCCTAAACTAGCGGGTGATCCCTGAGTATGTCAGTCCTATCTAACGGGTGACATCTCTTAACCTACACTGGCTACATAGTTCTGGAACTTAGGGATTACTTTTAGGGACCCAGTCCTAGCTAACGGGTGAGACCCCATCACTAGGCTTGCTCGGTGTTGAATCCTACTCCCAACTGAAAGACATTTATCTGATCATACTGAACTAGACTAGACTAATAAAGAATTTACTGAGTTTTCCTAACTTCTGTAACTGACTGCGTTCTACTGAGTTCTGTAACTAAATAAAAGTACTACTGATCGTGACATGACAAATACTATCATGTTACTGACACTGTCTCAAGGTAAATAACTAAATTATCGGGTATTAAATACCTTCAGGACTCGATAGCATGAAAAGTAAAGAAAAACATTATCTTGAATAACATAACAATGTTCACTTGATCATAATTCATTCAGAGAGATATTTCATCAAACACTTGTAATGCATTAACTTGTACATGGATAGGGAATACATGTTAGTATGCTATAATGGCATTATTTCATTCTCACAGACAATTTATCAAACACATAAGAATCATACTTGGTTCATTAAATCATAAACACTTAGAGTTAACATGGTTACAACAACCAACTTGAAAATTGAAGGGTTTATCATGAATATCATGTAATTCAACACATACTAGAATCAATTCTGGGAACTTGCAATCTAAATCATGGATTAAAACTCAAACAGCACCATGAACATGAATTCAATCTAATTCAAACATGGAAATCATAAATCATAAATCTTGTATTTTGAAAAAGGATTCTTGGGCTCCATAGAAGGTAAGGATCCGTGGATGAACATCTAACATACCTTAATTTGAGAGTTTCTTGGAGTTCTTGGAGAAATTCTTGGGATTTACCTTGATTATTGAGAGCTAGGGTTTGTTTTCTTGAGAGAGAATTATCTTTTAATTTTGGGGAAAAGTGAATAATGAAGGGTTTAAATGATTTTAGGGATTTAATCCCATATCTGGATGAATTAAAATCATAGGGAAAGACTATTTTAACCCTGGGTGCAACTTTAAGTTTTCGTGAAATTTTTTCGATATAGACCCCTGGAGCGACGCGCCACTATCGCGTCAAGACATTGGAAAATTACAACTGAGAAATTACATAGTGGCGCGACACGATGGAATCGCATTTCCACCTTGGTTGCGACCTAGAAGTTCACCGCGATGCGGTGGTATCGCGTTGGAACACTGGAAAAGGAAAATTCTAAAATTGAGCCTTGGCACGAAGTGTCAATATTACGGAGGCTCACTGGTTTTTGAAAATTGTCATTTTGACTGTCTCCGCGATGCGCTGATGGCTCAGGTGGTACACTGTCTTACTAAAATGGCCATAACTCTTCACCCGGGTGTCGGATTTGGGAAAATTTTATATCGATGGTAAGCTTATTCAATTTCCCACATAATGAAAAGTCAAAATCTTAAAAGTTACACATGTATGAAAGTTTATTAATATTTAAGTAAGTCTTTGACAATTTTAGGACGAATTTAAGCTAGGTAAAAGTACGGGGTGTTACAGTCGGTATAACGATACCACTTAAAATGCCTTATTAACTGAATCCTGTATTTGGTGGTTTGTTTATGTGTTAAATATTTTAATTGGGAAATAAATGAGGTTTGTGATAGTTATCCATGAAGGTGTGAGTCCGATGGACGGACACTAAAAATGTATGTTTGCCAACATGAGGGTTGGTCTTGATGACCGTGCGCTTGTGGGGTACAATGGAATCCCCCAAGTTTATACATTTAGATATATATCATGTAGGGAATAGGGTATAAGGGAATCCCCGACCATTTATGATATCTCCGGTTTGTGCATCTAACAAGCACAAGGGCCTATTCAGGTGGTAACACTAGACCCGTATAGCTCATGGGTGGACTTATAATGGTAAATCTACACAGCCCAAGTTATAGTTTTGAAATTCATGCTAAACCTTGTTCCTTATACCGGATGGTATATATGTATATATGTATTTGAATATGGTTGTGTACATTGGTTTGATTAGTTTCTGATTAATGGCATTACTTTATCTTTTTCCCTGAGTTATATTCTAGCATTCACCCCGCTAGCATTTTTTGGATGTTGTATCCCTACTAGATGCATGAACTATCCATACTCATACTCTCTCTACTTAGTGACTAGGTGATTTAGGGACAACTTTTGAGTCTAACTAAAATGGCGAGCTTCCTTATTTCGGAAGACCCCATTTCATGCTATGGATTCCTTTATGTCTTTAATATTCCTTTGGTATTTGTTTTGGATATGGTTAGGGGCATGTCCCGACTGGATTTTGTTTTGGTTTTGATTAGAGGCTTTGTCAGAATACTTTGGGCATGGTCGGTTTCCGTATCGGTGTTGCCATTGGCATTGGTATTGGTATTGGTTAGATGTTTGGTTTTGAATGGTTTGTTTTGTTATAGACTTATTATAATGTTTTTAAATTGATATTATCTTATATCATTATATGTTTGGAAATCATTTGATGTTGGTGTAAGATGGGTGATGGTTTAGGTATTGGGGGTCTCCGGTCCTGGTTGGACTTGAGATACCCGACACGGCCATGCCTGGGTTCGGGTCGTGTCAATGGTAGTGTAGACTTATGTTGTAATCCTTAAGGAGTTCAAGAAATCTCCTCTGCCTGAGATTAAATTCCTTCTACGTAAACACATGCTGCAAACAATTATGGTTTGAATAAATATCCACATACACCTCATACAGATAATGGCGCCACATCATCAAAGAAAAGACTATAGACACCAACTCTAGATCGTGAGTCAAATATTTCCTCTCATAAACTTTAAGCTACCTAGAAGCATAGGCTATAACCCTACCATGCTGCATCAATACATAACCCAATCCCATACGGGACGCATCATATACTCTACAAAGCCATTAGTACAATTGGATATAGGCAAAACTAGCACAGAAGTCAACTTATCCTTCAACTTCTTAAAACTACCCACACAAGCATTGGACCACAAAAACGTAACCTTCATCTAAGTTAACTTCATCAGCGGAGAAAAAATTGATGAGAAACTCTTCACAAACCTCTTATAATACCCAAACAAGCCTAAGAAGCTCCTAATGTCAGTTGGAGTCGTAGGTCTGGGCCACTTCTTAACTGCCTCAACTTTTTATGGATCCACCTTGATCCCCTAACTAGAAATAACATGCCTATGAAAGGTCATAGTACTTACCCAGAATTAACACTTAGAAAATTTTGCATGCAATCTCTAGTACTTAAGATTCTGCAACACAATTCAGAGGTGGTTGGCATGATCCTCCTCACTTCTAGAGTGCACCAAGATGTCATAAATAAAGACTATAACAAACAAATCCACAAATTTCCCAAATACCTAATTCATAAGATCCATGAAAGAAGTTGCGGCATTAGTCTACCCAAATGACATAACTAAGATTTCATAATGGTTGTACCAGTTCTGGAAAGCAGTCTTGGGAATATAAACCTCCCTAATTTTCAGCTGATAGTACCCCAAATAGAGATTAATCTTAGAGAAACACCCAACACCCTGAAGATGATTGAATAGGTCATCAATCATAGGAAGAGGACACTTATTCTTCACTATAACCTTATTCAACTGACGATAGTCTATACATATTCGAAGAGACCTATCTTTCTTTCGCACCAAAAACACAAGATCACCAAATAGAGAAACACTAGGTCGGATAAAAACCTTATCAAGAAGAACCTTTAACTACTCTTTTAGATCCTTTAGTTCATCCGAAGAAATCCTATAGGGAGAAATAGAAATAGGATGGGTATCCGATAGAAGGTCAATCCCAAAATTTATTTCCCCTTTATAAAAAATTCTAAAATGATCATCAAGAAAAATTCCAGGAAACTCATTAAGCATAGGAATAGATTGCAAAGAGTTCCCTCAGATTTAGAATCCTTAAATCAAACAAGATGATACAAACACCTTTGGAAATCATTTTTTGAGTTATAAGATACAAAATAAACCTCCCTTTGGTAATAAGAATCTCCTCTCCCATTCAATCACTGGTTTATTAGGGAAATAGAAACTAACCTTTTAGGTCCTACAATCCAGATAAGCACAACACAAATGAAGCCAATCCATCCTAAAAATTACTTCAAAATCCACCATATCAAGTTATATTAAATCCACCAATGTATTTCTATGAAATATGGACACCACATAACCCTGATAGATTTTTCTAGCAATAATAAAATCACCCACCAGAGTAGATACAGAGAAAGGGTTAAAATATTTTCATGACCAGAACCAAAATGTACAACTACATAAAGGGCCATATAGGATAGGGTAGAACCCAGATTAAGAAAAAAATAAACATCTCGAGGAAAGAGCTATCACATAACAGTGACAACATCAGGATATGCCTACAATTCCTTATGGGTAGCAAGTGAATACGGACAATTCCATCAAGTGTCGGTACCAAAAGTGGTGCCCTTAGGTGCAGAAAGCAAAGAAGTGGAGATCAAAACCTTATTAGCCCATGTAGAAACTTTAGCTATAGGATAATTTTGTTGCATATGACCAGGCTGACCACATTTAAAACACAAGTTCTTTTCCTCCTCATAATAACCCTGCTGAAATTGCTCACAAAAATGGCAAGAAAGGTAAGGTTAGGTTCGACTGAGCTCCACTAGCCTAGGACTGGGAACCCTGTGCCTTAGGACCACTGTTGCTCTGAAAGCGATGATCACTTAAAGGATGAGGATAAGGAGTGCTAGCTGTCGAATAAGAATTTCCATAATTCTTCTTCTTAGTCCACTGCCTACCATCTCCCCCACAGTTCTATTGATTTGCGCCCTACTCTAAATATCTAAAATACTTACTCAACCTCTCTTTCATATCATCCTACTTCTTTTTCTCATTCTCCACTTATTGCATATAAACCACCGACCCTAGAGATGTCCATATCATTATTCAATATAGTAGCTTTACCCATCAACACCAAATCATAAGATAAACCAGAAGAAAACTTCCTTAGTCTGGATCTCATATTATATACCAACTCTGGAGCATAACTAGGATAGCTACTAGAACTTTAGAGAATACTCCTTAACGCTCATCTTACGCTGCTCTAAGTTCACAAAATCTTCAACCTTAGCCTCCCCTAACACCTAATTTGATGTTTTAGATGGATAATGAACTTATGAGCCTTGATCTGATATAATTAGGGGTTAAAACGGCTGGAAAAGACCCAAATACCCCTTTAAAAATGGCTTAGAATTTGCTGAATGGGATCTGCGATGGTCCATCACTGGCTCGATGGTCTGTCATTCTGACTGTCGCACCTGGGCCAGGATAGGGACTCACTTCCTTAGTAGTAATGGCTTGGGAGACGGTCCATCGCTAGCTCGATGGTCCATCGGTCTTGGCCGTTGCACTTGACAAGAAGTCGAGGTCACTGCCTTAGTCGCGACGGCTAGGGCGACGGTTCGTCATTGGCTCAACCGCCTGTCGGTCTGACCATCGCTTCTGGGTAGTTTCGACAGTTCTTTGTAAGACGTCCATAACTTTTTACTCCGATACCTGATTTGGATTAAATTGGTATCATTGGAAAGCTAATTTAATTTCCCACATGATAAAAAGTCAAAATTAGGGAACTTCTAGCTGATTTAAATATTAATCATTTAGGAAGTCATCAATAACTCTTCTGGAGACTAGATTTGACTTAAAAAAAGTTTGGGGTATTACACCTAAATTGGGTCTGCACTCTATAAATAGGGTGGATTCCATCCATATTTTCCTCAGGTAGGACAGATAGTCCAATAGAGTTTTTCCAATTGTCAGATCATCAGGGAGGCATGATCAGAAACTCGAATAAGCTGGTAGTTAGAGAAAATTCAAGGTAACTACACTCTATAGCCCAAAATTGAACACAAGAAAGAAAAATATTCCTAAATACCTTGTAGCCTCCATCTTATAAGTATGGGGCACTACACACCTATAAAAGGGACTCTACGCGACACGACTTTGTGGACAGCCAAAGACCCTGTACCACGCTTTGATACCAAGATTTTAATGACCCAAACCAAGATCTAGTCGTGATGGGTATCTCAATCCCACCATGAGTCGGAGACCACCCCTATAGACTAACTTCCAAAACATAAAAAGGAATACAACAAAATCTAACCAAACATGATGATAAGAAGAATAAAGAAACCAAATGGAAAATAAGAATCACAACAAACATCCAATCCATATTTATCCATAAAATCCTCTAAAAATCATAATACCAAAATAAGTTATGACATGCCCCCGACTATGACAAAAGAGAATCCGTAATTCCCAAAATATGAAAAAAAATAATGAAATAATGGCTCACCACTTCACAACAACTCAACCAATGTACCACACCAGTTAACACTTCACAAGAGTAATACAAAATCCTTTGAACCTACATCATAAAATGATGTAGTGTCCAGGGATAGTGAGTTGGGCAAGCTCTAGCATGTATCTCAGGGAATGTGATAAAATAATTCCATTGCAAAAACAAGTCAAAACCACATACACAATTTATATATACATAGATGAATGATGAGATAGGGACGAAGTCCATGAACATAGGGGTTTAAAGTGTTAAACTGAACTATGTAGCTCGCTCTGTCATAAAGGAACCCACGAGCTATTGGGTTCAGTTTTACCTGCTAAAAGGACCCCAATATATGTTAGCTGCACTAATTGAGGAAACTAAGGGATGGAAAAAGACACAAAGGATATATCCATCCATAATATAATGTGTGTACCAAGAAATGGTCACATAGACTCCCACGCCATCAAATGTGGTTTCCAGTGTTGACCTCCTAGGATCTACCCCTTCGCGGTGAGTTATATAATTTGCTTTAAGCCCAAATTAAAATCGTTAAATAACCCCAACCATGAACCAAGAAATCATTTATTAAGGCATTTACCAACATGGTATCATTATTCCAATATGCACGCAAGCTTAAAAATTATGCCAAACCAATTCATTTAACTATTAGACTTTCAAGTTCTATTTAAAATCCAAATTGTTGCCACCAAGGGCATTCTAAAATGATTTTAATTATCAATTATCCATTAAATAAATGAATGGTTCCAAAAGTAAGTTAAATTATGCAATTTTCACATTCAAAATCGAAGTTATAAAGGTGGGTTGAGGTTAATACCATTACCAATCCAAAAATTCATTAATTTGGGAAAACCTATGTTCCCCATTACAATACCTATAATAATGCACCCATTAATACCCAAAAATCATTAATCAAAGCATGAATAACATATTTAAATCATGGGAAAACAATTCAAGTAGAGACCAATCAAAAGCCCTAAGCCCAATATCAAACCCAACCATTAAATCACATGAATGTTAAATCAATTTATTTCATAATTTAAAATACAAGTTTAGGGATGAGAGACATGCCTGAAATACATAAGAATTTGATGAGGGCTTAAGGTTTGGAACCTAAATGTTGAATTCCTTGTAAAACCCTAGTGTCTCTTGCCTTAGGAGTTGAAAATGAAAAAGTAATGTTTGATTTTTCATAACTGATGTTAGAGGGATCATTAGAGTTTTTTCAATTCATGGGAAAAGTGTAAAAGAAGTAAAAGATCAAAATGACCCTAATTAAAATATGCAGGAAAAATAAGAACAGTCGTCATGACTTGGGCAACGACTTCCAAGGCCTAACGATGACTCATGGCCCAGAGTCGTTACCTGAGGATCAAAATTGTGTTCCCTCACTGTATGATGATAAGTGACTCATCAAAACTCATTGTATGACATCATGAGTCTTAATGAAGAATTGTGGTTAGGGAATGAAGACCTGGGTTACTTTTTGTTATGATAACGAGTCTCTCCTAACGACTAATTATGTCTCATAATGAATTGTACCCTGGACCGTTATCACTAGCAGTTTTTGACATAATTTTAGAAACTTGGATAATTCAATTACTCAACTCTTGGAGGGTCTAAAGCTCAAAAAATTGGGGTGTCATAATCCCTATTGGTGTCCAGTCAATAAAATATTCAGCATAAGATTAAGAGAACAAAACATAATAGTAGATTTTGCAAAAATAATCTATATATAGATTATGATATTCACACTATATCCACAACCCTAGTAGGAGGATTTTGCCACTCATAATGTAATTATAAGTAATAAATGATGTACAAATGCAAAATAATTCTAAGTAAAAGAGGTTGGAAGTAATCCATTGCAAATTGAAACCTTGAACAATGTTTGTGCTCCTAAAATCTATGTAATGCTCTAAAAATGACCTAAAAGGGGTATTTATAATATTAAAAAATCCTAAAATCCCCCTCCAAGTCAGACTACTACAAACGGAAAACTTCCCTCGCCACTACTAGCTCATAGTGCGAGCTCCTATAGGTCACCTAAAGCACTTGCTGCTCACCTTAAATATTTTCTTTTAAGGATTTAAACTTAAAAAAATGTGTATTTTTAACCCCCCCCCCTTTGTGTTAGAGTTCATCCTCTATCCTTCTAACTTTACCCTGAATGTTAATTTCAAGGTTTTTAGCTTCTAAGCTTCATTTTGATCTCTTTTTAGAATTTTTTTTCAAAAATGCACAAAATACCTTATATATGTGATTAATAAAAACTCAAGAATTAACAATTAGTATTAGGAAAATTAAACCATAGCCCTAGATAGTAAAATTTCAACTACTCGTGAATCAAACACAAGCAACTATTTCATGAATATAAGTGTCAGAATGATTAATAAAAGAAAAAGTAATGAAAACATATAAAGTTACATCTTCCACCGCTCTCTTTATTTATAATCTTTGATAATACCTAAAAAAGTATTTTTGGACATATTTATAGATTTCCTAAAAGTCCCAGACCAAAATACCCTTAAAACCTAGATAAAAAATTATTGGCCTAAATTTGGCTTGAGGTGCGCCCTAGGTGGCTCCTTGTGCAATGTTGTATTCCATCTGGATGAGTGATATGGTACAACTTATACCTTCTCAAGCTTTTCTCCATGTTAATATTTTGATCTTGGACTTTACTCAAGTCCCAAATTAATGCCTCTAGCTCCATTCAAACTTCAAAGCCCCAAATGATTTAATCTATAACCAAACTCCTTCAAATCCATCCTACATATCAAAACAAACTAACATAAGTGTAATTCACATAATATAAGTTCAAAACACACTTTAAAACACCCAAATGTGAGGTGAATGATGCCAAAAATATATTACTTTTAGCCATACATCACACTTCAACATAATTTTCATCATCTTTGAAAATATTACCACCATACATCTTTGTAATAGGGGTAGTGGATTCCACAATTCAAAGGGAATACATCTCGATATGTAGGTCACATATGGACAAGTAAAAGTGATCTTTTCTTAATATTTTAGTGCAATAGAAACTTAATTATATCTTGAATATACATCTAAAAACTAAATAATACCAGGGTCCAGAGAATGAATAGAAAAGGTCATTTCACTATATTTTTACCAGGGATAGGGCTACCGTAAGAATATATTTTTTTCATTGGGTGATAGCTAAAAAGAAAAAATTTCAATATTTTTTTCATCTTGGAAGAAGTATGATTTGGAGAAGTTAATTCAAACCCCTGTGATAAAATAATAATAGCCTTCACCTTCTACCCCTCCATTTTACCATTAGCAAAAACTTTTTCCAGCTGTACATCATAAGAAATTTGAACTACTCCAACTAACCTATCAAGTATCTCATCAATGAAAGGAGGGTAATGGTCATATCCTAGTGATAGCATTCAGTTTTTATAATCCATGCAGATTCTCAAATCAGTTACTATTCTTGTCCAAATGATTCTATTTTTATTGTTTAAGACAACTTTTATCCATTTATGTAGGAACACATTGGACAAGGTTAACTCATTGGCTATCTGAATTTAGGTTTATAATACCTGTATCTAACCATTTGATCACTTCTTTCTCCACTACCTCCTTTATGATTTGATTAAGACTAAACCTATGGTTAATGGCGTGTTTATGTGCATCCTCCATGAGGATCCAATGCATGCAAAATGTTGTACTAATACCATTAATGTTGTTTATCTGCCACCCAGTTGTTTTTTCTATTTTGTTTTACGTTGGTCGGGTCTGCTTTATCTTTATTAGTCAATGTAGTAGCAAAAATAACTAGTAATGTTTTACCTTTACCTTTACCTACGAAAAGAAATTTGATGTAGGATGGCAATTATTTCAACTCAAAATTTAATGGATCTTTAATAAAAAGTTTGGTTTGGTGGCCTGAGTGTTCAATCATACTCTTCAAAGATTAAAGGTCTAGAGTAAATGACAAAAATGCCTAATTGTCCCAGTTCTTGTGTTACATTGTCTCCAAATATGTCTTCACTTGCTAGATCTTTCTTAAGTGGATGACGAGCTACAATTTTAAATTGTTCCAAATAAATATCTACTACTGCAATTTCCGAAATTTCTTTGTGAATCATTGACAACTTTAATTCTTTGTATACACATCTCTTCTTAATAATGCATTAGCATTGTGAACTATTCTATAGCTACATATATTAATGTTTTACTAGTAGATGAAAAGGGATGCCTTAAAATAAATTGGACTTTCAAATCTTTCTCAAAATCGAGAATCATGAAGTCCACCAAAATATCAAGGAATCGATTTAAGCCAATACATCTTCCACGATCCCTTTAGGACTAGCTATGAATTTGTCATCTAATTTTGAAATAATCATTGTTGGTGGAGGTATTCCCAACTCCATTTAAATAAATAAGAATAAGGCCATCATGTTGATGTTTGATCCTAAGTCACATAGTAGGAGTTTGACCATGACTTGTTTTTTGGCCATGAATTTAAATTGGCCCTGAATATAAATTGTATGGCTTAGGATCCTAAGTCAATTTAAATTGGCCATGACTATAAATTGGCCATGAATATAAATTAGCCATGTTTGATCCTAAGTCATATATTATTGGCCATGAATATAAATTGGCATTATTTTTGCATTTTTGTGAGAGAAATGGGAGAGAAAATAGGTCAAGACTTGTTTTTATTTTTCCAAATACAACATCAAGTTGTATTTAGAGTTTTTATGTTCAAACATCATTTTTTGGATAAAGTAAAAAAAATTCCAAAATAGTGTATTTCTCATAACCAAACGAGGCCATAGTGATTTTGCATGTATTTTTTTCTCAACAAATATTTTGATATTAAATATTTAGCGATCTTTTACTTTTATAGGAAACAAATATTGAATTCAAGAGGAACATTATTCTATCTATTCTGCTATTGTATATTGTGCGAGCCTCTTTTAATTGGCGACTATGTTGTAGATGTACTTTTAATATTATGGAATGCCCAACGAAATGTCAATAAGTTGTACATAAATGGTTACTATTTTATTAGCTCAAATAATTTTGCAAATGTTTCTTTCTCTTTACACTCGATTAGCTTTTGTATAAATGATTGGGATATTTAGGTAGTGGCCAACTTTGATTGATTTACTGCTACCTCCACCTGAGCCTTATTATTTTAAGGGTTTTCGGATATTTCTGCCACTTTCTCTATGTAATGCCTAAGATGTCATACGGTACTTAAGACCACAAGTAATCCCAAGCTAACTCTTGTATTGGCATATTTCTTGAGCTACTTGTTTAATAACATAAAATTGGGAGAAATGAGCGTAAGAGATATCTTTAGTTGAATATTTTCAAAAAAAAAACTATTTAAACTGATTACAACTCTGGTTACACAAAACAAAACTGGAATCAAATACATCAACTTTACTGACTATCAATGAAACCTCTACTAATATTGACTATAGGTAGCTAGGGCATGACACCCAGCTATCCTTATTCAATACAACTGAATAAACAAAACAAGATGTTACTCGAACTATGATTGACTCGATCCCACAAATCAAAAGGACTCATCACCAGTTGCATAGAAGTTGTACACTGTCTGATTATGATGTGTGGGCTACAAACGGTACCTACATTATGAGAAAATGTAGCACATAGACACATATTTGGGTTAGTACTTCTGGAATATACTGACTATGTGGGGGTGAATGCATAAGTAAAAAAAATAACTCAATATATAAATATACTTTAGAACCAATGCATGCTAAGTATAGATGACTCACCTAGGTCTTGACTAAAACAACGACTGCAAAAGCATAAACATGAGTAATGAAGCATAAGGATAAACTTTGTGAGCCATAACACTTCGTTTCTAAAAGTTTTACTTTTTGTTCTATCTTTTGGGAAGTTCTTCTAACCGACATAAACCATGTGAACTACCATCGATTCCTACATCTTACATATATTGACGAGATTTGTTCTACCCTTTCCATCAGAATAGAACCTTAACTTGAGTGATTGTTATACTTAACCTATATTGGGACTTAAACCTATGGTGGCACGTAGTTCTGGGGCATATGACCTTGGACTCATACCCAACTCGGTGCTAAATACTACTCCCATGTTACTTATATGCTCATACTTTAGGAAATCCACCTTAAAATAGCATAAGGTATTATAGAATGAAAACCAATTATGCTTCTCTTTCTTTAACTCATAACCAGGATAAACAAACGTGGATTCCATATCATATCTTAATATGAAAAGATTAATATTTTCTTTAAATCTTGGTATAAACTTAACAAAAGAGCTTAAGAGCATAATCTTATTGAAATCTCAAAACTTATATATAGGACTCATAATATATGCTTAAATTCTTAGAAATTCATAACAAAACTTCATGTTCAATAATCTTCTTAAATACTTCAATAATTTCAGTCAAGATAATGAAATCAAAATCATAATAGAAATCTTATAAATCAAAACACGAGCATATGTAATCTTGATGCACTTAAAGCCTTTGAATCTCATGACTTCTTTCATATAACTTGTAACACAATATCATGCTTAAAACTCAATTGAAAATCTTTAATCAATGTCTCAAATCATACTCATGGTGTTCAAATCATATAATAGAATTCTTTAAGTCAAGACAAATATGCACGATAATACTTCAATCACTTTATAAATCCATAAATTCGAAACCAGATAGTTTGGGTATGGAGACTAATGGCAATTCATATATCTTTAACCTTAAAACAAGTTTTGGGCACAAAGATGAAAGAATATTCTTGTTCATAAACTCCACATGCCTTGATTTTCTTAAATTGTGAAGAAAGTCTGAATCTTGGGACTTGAATGATGAACTTGTGAAAGAAATCCTATTCTTTATGTTACTTGAGATTTTCTTAAACTTTTAATCTTGAATTGTTGGTTTCATGGGAAGAGAAAACTTGAATTTCTTGTTTTTGGAAAGAAACCCTAATATTATTATTCTTGAGAGTGAAGAGGATTAATGGCATCTAAAATAATAATTAATGGATAATAATTCCTAATAATGCTTTAAGTCATGGGAGGGATAGGGTTTGAGGTGAGGAAAAAACCAAAATACCCTTATAAAACTAAATCAAAATTGATGGAATTTCATTAGTTGATGACTTAGATGATGGCTTGTCAACTGGTTGACAGCCTATCAGCCTAGTCATCAACTCTCTTTCATGTTTTGATTATGGGTAACGACTTGGATGATGGCTTATCAACTGATTGATATCTTATCAGCCTAGTCGTCAACTCCTTCAGAGTTATTACCAAAGGTTGACGACTTTAGCTGATGGATTGACAACCGGTTGATAGCCTATAAGTCTAGGCATAACCTTCTTTAATGATTCTGCCTAAGGTTGACGACTTGGCTGATGGCTTGTCAATTGGTTGATATCCTATCAGCCTAGTCGTCACCTTGATGACAGATGGATTTGTTGAGGTAAAATGGGCATAACTTCTCGCTCCACTGTCAGATTAAGGTGAAATCAGATGCATTGGAAAGACAACTCGAAGACCTTTTATTTGATAAATAGAAGGATATCTGAATCAATATATTCTAGGATATACACTGATCTAAATTAGACCCTAGATGGAGCATTCATCAAAACTCTAACGGTAGAAAAGTCCTCAACACATGTTTGTGTTAGGAGGGTATTATGACTTGAACAATACACAAAGATATTCCTACACCATATATTTGAACAATGATTTGAATTATAGCCCAAAAGTATGGGGTTTTACATTATCTCTCCCTTGGGAACATTCATCCTTGAATGAGACTGGTTAGACTGAGAACCTTAAGGAAACTGAGATAGTATACTGAACATGCATGACTTAGAATATGATTGCATAACTGAGTCATAGCATGATACAAGATCTGAACTAATTTCGTGAACACAAGCAATGACATGAGAATGGTTATAAGGTTGAGATAGAAATAAGAGAGACAACTTATAAGTAACCATTACCTAAGGTTGTATCTAGTTTTGTGAAAAAAATTTGAGAGGTTTAGGACATGAAAACTTGGGGCATTACAACATCTCCCCTTTGGGACCATTCGTCCCCCAAATGATATTGACTTGGCTGAAATACTAAGAAAAGACTGAGATGATGCACAAGACACTTACAAACTTAATCATGAGAAAAATGAATCTAAAACATGATGCATGAACTGAACTAAATTCACAATTTGATGGACATGGATGAGTTACCTTATGGACTAGCTATATTTATGATAATTCGGATAGTAATACTAGATAGAAAGATAGAAAAATGTAGGAACTTGTCTGTCTGACTGCTGAACTAGATTTCTGGCTATACGAACTAAATTATACTGAAAGCTTATACTCAACTGGAATGTTTCTTCAACACTCTTTCTAAGAAATTCTAATAACATTAGGGAGCAAAGAAATTGGGCGTGGTTTGAATAATATATATGAGTAAGGACTCTTAACATGGTTATAACTTTTGTAACATGTAATATAGGCCTATGGATCATAAACTATGATAGAACTACTAGGCCTTAGGCAATGCAACTTCCCAATTCAAGCCTAGCCTCGCTTCTTAAATACTCGCATGTGTGTGTATAACTATTCCAACCAAAGTCTGAGTTGAACTACCTGCTCTCACCATGTTCAAGCCTAACTAAAAATTTCAAGGTACTACACATAACACCATAACACTAGATTGTACCATGAAAACAAGAAACACTTACCCTCTCCCATCTAAATAATTGTTCATCATCGCTATATCAACCTAAGGAGAGGTCACTGAAAGGTAAGAATATGAGATCTTAAAGCATGAAAGAGTAACTTTGACACTTAGCTGAGGCCTTAGTACTAGAGTATCAAATGACATGAATTCATCAAAGAGATCTAAACTGAGGACATATATGACATAATCTGAGTTTCGCTGATCATTAAGAATGTACCGTGAGTACCTAGAACTGAACATTGTGTAAGGAATTAGTTTGTGAGTCATGAGCTACATGACCTGAGTTTAGAGTTTGTAAACTCATGGAATATGATTTGTACTACTGAGTGATATAGAACTCCTTATATAAGGAATTGGAAGGGCACAGGATTCTCTATGATATGCATGAACATAAACTATGATCATGGGGATGACATGTAAGGCATGAGTAGATATCGTGATAACTGAACTACAAATACTGAAATAAGACTAGGTCGGGCATCTTTCTCTATAGTGTTGTTCTACAACTCACTGGCATCACTACTAGAATCTGAGAATCTAACTTGGTTCATTTTTCTATTATCTCCCCCTTAGCTTTAATCCATCATTCTAAGTCTGTGGAACCCTTTAATAAACTCTAAACTAAACTGTAACCACTTTACTCTAAAGTTCAGGAGATAATAATTCACATCAACAACAAATTTATTCTGAAAGACTATACCTGAAAGTGTAAAACCCATTGCTAATACTTTTTTCTGAGATACAACTCTTATCTTTCTATAAACCCAATAGTCATCATATAATAGCTTGAACACTTACTAACTTAGAATCTTCATGAGCATCACTATATGTTGAGGTCACACCATCTAGAGCTACAACTCTTCTTTCTGTTACCTCAATTATCCTATATTTAGGCTTAGATTCTAAGAATTAACATAGATATCCCCAAACCTGCAATAAACTATACAAATTTCATTCTTGAACACTGTCTTAACATATACAATCCTTAACTTTCCTTAGCTTTAGCACTCATCACATACTTACACCCTTTGAGACACATGTTTGCCTTACTAAACACATAATCTTCCTTGTTTTCATCATAGCCTAACATTATCACATCTCTAAACTTATATTCTTCCCTAAACCACGAGAATCAAAATCATGACAAAAAACTCAACATCACCTATCCATAACTCCTTAACTTAGTTGTTAAGAACACCATAGACTATATAACTAGTCTTCTTCCCATTTAGCAACTCAAGTATAATACTAACCACAAACACTATTTAATAATCTTAGAAAATAAAGAAACCCTCTTATCACCTTGGTTACACATCTAAATCGTACCTATTACATTATACTCAATTGTGAACAAATAAACCTAAGCTCTTACATATACTATCCAAGCCTACTAGATCACTTCCATATAACCAGCTTCACTAACCAAGCAATCATTATTTCTACCTTTATGGTCATCCACTATTCAAACTTTGTGTCTAGTGCTAGACACGATTAACAACCCAACCTCATATACAATTCTCACTTGGTAGCTATAAAATAAAACATCAAGAAACACTAGTATACTAGAACCTCATAATAACAATAATTGATCATGATCATATGGCATATCTTATAATAATCCATTAGCACATCCTCCCTCCACACATAACTACTATTCACCTATTTACATACCTAAATTTCTTTCATAGCTCTATAAGTTTAAACTAAACTCCTTGCAACCTCAAGAGAAGACTAAATTAATAATACCCAACCACCAAATACTTTCATTAATAACCTATACTTTTCTAACACAATAACTACAATCAATAACTCCTTCTCTGCCTTCAACCAAGGAACCTGTAACACATTCTTTGCCCCTAAACTAACACACAAGGACCTATCACCTCACTACTAAATCGATTGTATGCAAAAGTTCATCTATATTCATTCAATCAATCTCCATTACCACCTTTCTTGTCACTACACTTCTAAAACCATACTTCTAATTAAACAAAAGTTCTACTACTTATGAATCGTAACACTCAATGTCATAATATACCTCAAATGCAAACTCTATTTAACAACCTAGATTGATACTAGTTCCTCTTATGAGCACTATCTGGATAAAAGCAGTTAATCAAGAATCTATATACATAACATATTCATCCTTAACTATATAACTCCTATGAATGAGGACATAAGATTTCAACTTAAGGAACTTATAACACAATAGCAAGCTCCTCTCAATCCCCTTGTGTGACTTCTAAAATTACTAATAGTAAATCAGGGAGCATTATCTCGGGAAGAATTAGAATTTACTACTCATGTTATCTCAAGAATGAGTCATAGATGGAGAACTATGGAGTAACACACGAATCGACAGAAGTTTCTGTGAGAACAAATTTACTGCACAATCTTGAGTATGAAGGAAGGGAAACATTTCATAAATCCCCAATAGCCTCTTGAAGAAAAGTACGGATATCACTGTACCATTCCACAAGACTTTACTAGACACAGCTTCATAGACACACTAGGACACTTGAAATTTATACTCTGATACCTAATTTTTAACTCCCCAAGACTACCTCTGCACGTTACATGATGCTTAAGATCACAACTGATCCCAAGCTAACCTTTGTATTGGCATATTGGTTGAGCTATTAATTTAATTATATAAAATGGGGAGAAATGCATGAAAGGGATATCTTTAGTTGAACATATTCAAAAACAAACTATTTAAACTAATTAAAACTATGTTTATACAAAACAAAACTAGAATCAAATGCATCAACTCTACTGACTATCTATAAAGCCTCTACTCATATTGACTATAGGTAGACTGGACATGACCCCCAACTATCCGTATTCAATATGAATGAATAAGGAAAATAATATGCTACTCAAACTATGATTGACTTAAGCCCTTGAATCAAAAAGACTCATCACCTATTAACTAGAAGTTGCACACTATCTGATTATGATGTGTGGGCTACAATTAGCACCTACATTATAAGACAATGTAGCACATACGCATATAGGTTGGTCAGTACTTCTGGAATGTACTGAGTATGTGGGGGTGAATGCATAAGTAAAAGCAATAACTCATGCTAAGTGAAGATGACTCACCTTAGGCTTGAATAAAACAAAGACTGCAAAAGCATAAACATAAGTAATGAAGCATAAGGATAAACTTTATGATCCATAAAACTTAGTTTCTTAAATCTTTAACTTTTGTTCTATCTTTTGGGAGGTTCTTCTAACCAGTATAAACCATATAAGCTATCATGTATTCCAACGTCATACCCACTTTGAGGAGAGTTGTTATACCCTTGCCATTGAAATAGAATCTTAACTTGAGTGATCACTATACTTAACCTATATTAGGACATAAACCTAAGGTGGAACGTAGTTCTGGGGCATGTTAATTTAGACTCATACCCAACTCAGTACTAAATACTACTTCCATGTTACTTATATGTTCATACTTTTGGAAATCCACCTTAAAATAGCATAAGAGTTTATAGAATGAAAACCAATTATGCTTCTATTTCTTTAAATCATAATCAAGATAAACAAATCTAGATTCCATATATTATCTTAAGATAAAAATATTAATTTTACTTTAAATCTTGATATAAACTTAACAAAGGATCTTAAGGGCATAATCTTATTGAAATCTCAAATTTATACTTAGTACATATAATATACGCTTAAATTCTTAGAAATTTCTAACAAAACTTTATGCTCAATAATCTTCTTAAAATACTTCAATAATTTTAGTCAAGATAATGAAATAAAAATCATAATATGAATCTTATAAATAAAAACACGAGCATATGTAATCTTAATCCACTTAAGGCCTTTAAATATCATGATTTCTTTCGTATAACTTGTAACACAATATCATGCTTAAAACTCAATTGAAAATCTTTAATCAATGTCTAATACTCACGGTGTTAAAATCATAAAAGAGAATTCTTTAAGTTAAGACAAATATGCACTTTAATACTTCAATCACTTTATAAATCCATAAATTCTAAACAAGATAGTTTAAGTATGAATCCTAATTGCAATTCATATTTTTTTAACTTTAAAACAAGTTTTGGGGACAATAATAAAAGTACATCCTTGTTTATAAACCCCACTTACCTTAATTTTCTTAACTTGTGAAGAAGGTCTGAATCTTGAGACTTGAATGATGAAATTATGAAGGAAGCCTTATTCTTGATATTTCTTTAAGATTTTCTTGAACTTGTAAGCTTGAATTATTGGTTTCTTGGGAAGAGAAAACTTGAATTTCTTATTCTTGGGAAGAAACCCTAATCTTATTGTTCTTGAGAGTGGAGGGGATTAATATTATATAAAAAAGATAAAAAAATATCTAATAATTCCTAATGATGCTTTAAGTTGTGGAAGGGGTAGGGTTTGAGGTGAGTAATAGACAACAATACCCTTATAAAACTAAATCAAAATTGCTGGAATTTATTAGATGATGACTTAGCTGATGGCTTCTTAAATTTTTGACAATCTATCAACCTAGTTGTCAACTCCCATTCATGTTCTCGTTATGAGTGATGACTTGGCTGATGGCTTATCAACTGGTTGATAGCTTATCAGCCTAGTCGTCAACTCTTTCAGAGTTACTGCCTAAGGTTGACGACTTTGGTTGATTGCTAATCAACTGTATGATAGAGTATTTGCCTATTCATCACTTTATTTAGTGATTTTGCCTATTTTTTATGAATTGGTTAATGGCTTGTCAACTGGTTGATAGCCTATCAGCCTAGTCGTCACCTTGATGACATATGGATATGCTAAGGTAAAATGGGCATAACTTCCCATTTCAATGTCAGATTATGGTGAAACAAGATGCATTGGAAAGAAAACTCAAAGACCTTTTATTTGATATATAGAATTATATCTGAATCAATATATTCTAGGATATATACTTATCTAAACTGGACCCTAACTATAGCATTCATTAAAACTCTATCAATAGAAAGGTCCTTAAGTCTTCTTTGAGTTAGGAGGCTATTATGACCTTGATCAATGCAGAATGATATTTCCACTCTATATATTTTATAATAACACATTATATATACATAGAATAATTGGGTACAATTCTGCACACATAAGAACAACAATTTAAATTCTAGCTCAAAAATTATGGGGTGTTACACTCTAGTACTTTCGTAGTCAAACCTTTACCATTTCTAATCATGATTACATTCACCTTTCTTTAGTTTAGATTTAAATTTTTCTGCTTCAACCATCTAACCTATATGATTGTGGACCCCTTGAATTTTAATTTCATGGATCTGTATAATATCTTTCATTTTAACTTTTCCATCCTTGAATTTTTTTTAGTTCTACAAAAATTTAATGAAGTTGATGGTGTATTTGGGTATTATACTGTTATTGTATATACTCACTTTAACTACATATTCATCAACAAATATCTCATATAACAACATTGATTTCTAGACTTGTTGAACCTGAGTTCGTACTTATGACTACACTTTCCTCATTAAAAAATTACTCAACTTTGTGATATTGTTTTTCAAGGTTTTGATATGTGTTTGCAACTTAGTGATCCCATCAACATATTCCACATTATTAAAACATCTATGGAAAAGAGTGTGAAATTAAAAATTTAACAAATTTGAATCACAGGTTGGGATAACTATGTGTTGTTATTTAATAAACATTGAATAAATAGAGTTAAAGGAGTGAGACCAACTTTATGAGGTCTTCTACAATGGTATATTTCCATCAACAGTGATCCCACTAGGATGAAATTTAGAGACACAAATTAGGAATCTAGATTTAAGTGGTATTTTAATTTTAGTTACTATGATAATTCAGATAAATGTGTGGTTTCTAAAGCCATTGAGATGTTCCTAGAATCTTGTTGTTTTGATTTTTGTATTCCTTGGAAAAACATCAAAAGGTGTTTTCTCTTACTACTATCCCTAGGGTTCATAGCACTATAAAACACCAAATAGAATCAAATATCTCAAGTAACGAGATCTCATACTTCTCCTCATGGATTCTCCACAAAAATTTTAAGTCAAGAATAAGGAGCAAGGTGGAGAGCACCCAATGGAAGCAACTTGGCAACGGGGTAGATTATAGTTTATGAGTAGTAGACTTTAATTTTTGAATCTTATATATTGTGTAAAATTAATGGGACAAAGCATGATTGGGAATTCAGGCATATAGTTGGGTCAGACAATGCATAGAATGAACGTAAGAATATCTAAAACATGTGTTAATATGTTGATATACGAATTTCATAAGATAAAATAAGTTTATGTGAGATTTCCATGATTTTACTCGTGTGAATAAATGAAAAAAATTAAATCATTATTTTGCTGAAATAGAGAACAAAATTCTTGTCTAGTTTCTCCCTAGGATAAAAATAAAAAAACTCAGGTTTGGCCTAGTCTTAGTCATATTTTGATGGTGTAATGGTCATTGGAAATTTGGTAGTTATTTGAGAATTGGTTGGTGTTTTAAAATTGATATGTGGTAGAGAATGAGTTTAGAAAGTCATATAAACTTTTGATATTTAAAATGAATTTGTAAAACTCCGGTTATAGAGTTACCATAAAAAGGTTAGTTCGTGATGTTAGATATTATGAAGTTTGTTGTGAAATATTCAAAACTGGGACAAAGTCTTGAGTTACTAATTTGGGCCTGCAATAACAAATAGATGCAGTGGTAGAATTATCACTATAAAAGCAACCCATTTTGGCTTAAGGGTTGCTACTGCAGTCAAAGTTCCAATGTAGTAATAAAAATTTAAGTTTCAAATTTTATGTTATAAAAATATTTTTCACTCTCATTATTTTTAGAAACACATTCAGGGATGGAAGAATGAAAATTTCCTATAGATTTTAGGTTTTCATCTTTTGTGGTAAGGTTTCTTTACCTTTTAAACTTTAATTCATGCCTTAAATTTCTAGAAATCACAGGAATTTTATCTATGGTAGAAACTAGAGTTTAGCCCTAAATTATGTATTAAAGAGAATTGGTGAGGAATTTGATTATTTTTGGTTGTTATTGAATCTAGAGTGTTAGAAAATACTACATATGGTGGAATTCTTGTTGATATTGCTATACAATGAAAAATTCCTGAGGTTTAAAGGATAGAAAATCCTAGGATAAAGAACTAGGGCAATTCCTTAGGTTAGGTTTGTAATTTTAAGTTTATAATGATTAGGAAAGATGAAATATTGAGCTGAGTATTATGTAACTATTGTGTATCAGTTAAAAATGGGATTATATTGAAAGAAAGGTAAAGTTTATGGATATATAGTTTTGACGAGAAAGGAATCGAGGTTTTTATAGCTTAGTGTAGTAAAGACTTGCTTGACTCTATTCTTAAATGTGAATTTTCTGTTTATGATTCATTTTTAGGCATTACTTGTCACTATAAACTGCTTCTTCCATTCACATATGAGATTGACATGATGTTGAGATTATATTAAAATAATATTGAGATGATATGTATATCTTACATGCATTCACTCATCATGTTCATTATATATATATATATACATACACACTGCAGTGCACCTTGTTGAAGAATCTACCTTAGTGTAATTGGTGCACTTATGTACTTGTATTCCTGATGAGATAAAGTGTTGTATCTATATTTCATTATCATTAATTGTAAGTTGCATTTTAATTATTTTTACTTGCATTTGGTTTGCTAATTTGTACAGTGTTGAGTTTAGTCAGTCGATGGAGCTTACCAGTATTTAGTTGTTGCATTGATACTACCTACACTTTTCTTTTTATTGAGTGTAAAGCATGTTCCAGCATTTGCAATGAGACCTCGACTCTAGTCAGTGATTTTAGACTTTGATTTAAGGTTAAGCACCATGACCCAACATTCATTGGATCCTCTTATTATAGTTTATGTCCTTTGTTCTGGTACTATGAATTTTCTCTTATTCTTACTTTTGGATAATCTATTAGAATTAGTTTTAGATATTGTTAGATGTTCCTGTATGGTGATTTTATGTTTCAAAGGTTTTAATAATAAGAAATATTCTACACTCTATTTCTTAGTTCAGACTATTGATTAAATTAGATTTTACTTAAGTTGATTATTATTGTGTTTTAGTTCTTTCAATATAAGAAATTGACAAAAGTGACTTGTGAAGGGTCTGACTTAGTTGGTAAGGGTTGGTTAGATGGGTAGTGTTAGGTGAATGCTAGTCATCAACTTGGGTAATGACAATAATATTAATACTTGTGACAGTAAAGATATTATGTATCAAAGTAAGCTATAAACAAAGATATCAAAAACATTATGGAATGATGAAAATTGTGAAATTGTTGAACCTTGTTATGTGTATGTTCTTGATGGTGTGTTCACTTCTTTAGAGATTAGTTTATGTGGTTTAAATGTGGAGTGGAAAATAATATAGGGAGAAACATGTCTAATGATAAATTATAACCCTTATTAAAAGTGGGTGGATTAGGATTGCTTTTATACGTTGAATGTTAATAATTTGTCTAAAAAACGGATAATGAAGTTGTACTCACAAATGTAGTAAACGTAGTTAATGATGTATTTAATACTTAAAAAGTTGATATAATGGTCCCTTGAATAATTGTTGTTGTTGGTAAATGGAAAGATGTTTGAAAGTGTTTATATGGAGTTAGACGTCATATAATTTCTTGTATATTTCTTAATAGAATAGCATTATCATTGGTCTTTAGACATAACTTGTTGTTCATTAATTTGTTGAATTGATAGTACTTGAACAAATAAGTTGTTTACTATTGAAACTTGTTTGAATTTGAGATATGAATATTGAAGTGCACATGTAAGATTTTGTTTACTTGTTGTACTATTATGAGAGATAGCAGTGTGAGATCGCATTGTGATAGGTTGAGAGAGATAAAGTTATATATACATACCTTCCTATTAATAAGTGGCTTATGTTCAATGTAAGCTTATGTACAAGCAGTATTATGATGGTGGATTGGGTAGCATGCTAGTACAATATTATTATTATGGATCGGGTACCACATTGGTATGATATTTTTATTATAAATCGGGTACCACGCTAGTAAGATATTGTTATGGTGCATTGGATATCACACCAATATAATATTATTATGGATTAAGTATGATGTCAAAATGATATTATAAATATGGATCAAATACCACAATGGTATAGTATATAGACCCTAGTGTGTTCCCTATAGGTCATGAGTATTGGTAGAAATAAAACCCCTTAGCATATGTATATAGATTCCATGCTTATTATGAGTTTATATATGTTTAGAGTAAGAATAATGAGGTAAAGAGGTTATAGAATTATGCATTCAGTGTTTACAAGATCCATACTGTGTGCTATGACTTCCTTTAATAGCATGATTCTATGATGACTTTATATGTCAACTTGACAACTTATGTGTCATGTAACTGCTATCATAGCATGGTTCTGTGATGACTTGATATATCTACTAGATGATGTGTAAGTCATATGATTGCTAATAATATCATGTTTAGTGATGACATGATATGTCTACTTGATTATTTATATATTCTTGATTATTGTCTTGATGTGATCAAATATTTGGTTATTCCCTATTATGTGGACTATTGATTTATTCTGCCGGGAAACTTATTTTATGTGAGTATATTCTCAATGGTTGATCTGGTTAGTAACTTTTTCTTATATTTTCAGATTAAATATATGTATCATCTTACCTTGTTGTTGGGTTCACTTGGGTCATAATTGAAGAAACTTTAATAGATGATGCATAATGCGAGAGTAATAATTGTTGACAGTAAGTTGTGGTAGTAGTTGAAGGACTTTTATAAGTGTAATAGAATGTCTAGAAATAAAAAGATAAGTGAAACTTTATACTTATTGAGAAAGTGTTGTATAGGTGGTGGAAGATTCATAATTTAAAGTTATTCCATAAGACTTTCATCCTATTTAGTTGATTATATATGGTGTAACGTGAACTAATTTTAGATAGTTGATGATGTCTACTAATATGTGTAGTGTATTGGTACTACTCTTGCTATATTCCCTTTTGAGGGTGTAGGTATGTTGCTGGTTGGCTTAAATTCTTGTTTAAAGTAGCGGTACTGATCATCAACTACTACAAATCTAATCCTCTGGTGGAAGTTGTTTCTTCATCTTATTGTACTTACTTTTTATTAGAATCTCTTGTACATATATAGACTAGATCCTTGGGAAAAAGTTTGAATTTCATTGTACTAAGGATTTATAAGCTCTTATACATTTCCACCTGCATTTAGAAAAGTTCCTAAGGTGGCTCAAACTGTATCTCCTAACAATTCTACAAGTATATTATCAGTATAGGCTACATATGAGTATAAATAATCCATAATTCTAAATACATGACATATAACACATAAATAAATGTAAGTGATGCAATGCAATACAATGGTCATAATGTAATGTCTTAAAGTCACCTCATATACACCTTTCGAGTGATAGCTTCTAAGATAGGATACCATAGGGTGTTCAGAACTCATATACATTCACCATCTCATATCTTAATTGACCTTGTTGGTACATTCATTAGTCAAGGGTTTCACAAAGTGTCTCATTCTTTTCAAATCAACATGCCTATGTGGTTCCAATTCCATGTATATAGATTATTGAAATGAAGATACATGCTCATAACCAAAACAATATTATATAATTAATCAATCTTATAATGGTATTAAATAAGCACAAATCTTTTCAATATTGCAGTTACACATGATATAAACCTTTGCATGGCAACATAATAATGAATAGTCATGTAAGACACTAAATGCATGTCAAGTCAAGCCCACTAGAGCATCACAATATTAATGAATCCAATTAAAGCTCAAACCAATACCAACCCCCAGTCAAGAATAAAACAATAATTATCTTTCAAATAATATTTAATATACACATAAGCCCCCAAACAGTAATCACAACAATAATAAATTATCAAGTCAACAATAATACTCATATAGGACCCCATGCATGCAGCAGAATAAAATAACTAACTCAAAATATAACAATCACGATAAAATCCCCAACCTACAAAATACATTACATGAATGATTTACTACAATTCCAATCTAAAGAAAGTTAATTTATAACCTATTTGAAAATCCAAAAAAATCCATGACCCTTCAACACATAGTATTTCCTTTATGACTGGCTTTAGAATAGACAAAATATATCAAAAGCATAATCAAAAAATCAAAAAGGAGACCAAGTATACCCATATTAGCTCTATCATTCTAGGTCCAAAAATCAACCCCAAATTAAATAGGGTAAAATTAAAATTTTATTTAAGAATCATCTTTTCCATATTATAAGGGGTCTAACCTATTGAAAAATATGATGTAATTGGACTTAATAAAATAATTTTGTTACTTTACCGGGTAAAATCCCCAAAATTCATGTCTGAAATCTTAGTTATAAAGTTAGTTTGAAGATAAAATCAATGAAAAATGATGAAAATAAGAGTTTAGAGTTAACCAATGCAAGGCTGATGAAATTTCTCTTTGAAATCGCCAAGAATCAAGCTCTCAATGTTTTTAAAGTATAAGGATGTAATAAATAAGAAAAGGAATATTTTTATCCAGTGATGTTGCGTAGGTGCAAAATAGTCACCTGAGTGTCATTGTCTGAGAGGCCAAACTACAACTAAGGTAATAGTCACTTTCCATACAAGTGATTACTTTGGTGGTTGATTAGCCGATAAGGAGGTTTCACATAAATGAAGACACATTGATAGGGTGATGTTGCTGGTTTAGCTGGATTTTACTATGGTGACCAAAGGTTTGACTTGAGCTACCTCTAATGAAACCAAAAGGCATGTAGGTAATTTCACCAGAAATCAGATACAGTTGAGACATAAGGGACTTAAATAACACCAAATGGACCTTGAGATTGGATCAAGACCCTATAAAAATAATCCAACAATGCTACTAGGCTAATTTCTATGTTCCAGAATCAATGGAACCATCAAATTTACCAAAAGAGGTTGTTATGAAAAATTAAATCCCCAAGATCATTTTAGGCAATTTTAATTAGATTCATATCTAAGAGGTCAAAACTCTAAATAAAGGATCAAAACCCAAAATAACCATGCTACTAACCCGCGGTCGACATTTTGGATCTAATTGAACTAAAAAAATAATCATCTAATGCTTAGATCACAAAATATGACTGAAGTTAATCTAATCACTCTCAGGTCTACTTAAAATCTCAAACTTAATTTAACCACATCCAAATTCTTTTGGGACCATGCAAGCCAAACCCATAATTTATATAAGTCGCATAGAAACTACGAGGAAGTGCAAAATAGTCAAATATAGTAAAAGATAAAATTCACAACAAGGGTTGTTACATTTGTTGATCTCACAATACCATAATGAGACTAGCAAAGGCTTACAAAATGATATGGAGACAAATCTAATTTTCTTCAAGAGGATATAAGACTTTAACAAAAAATTAACTTTCTTCTTTCTTTTTTTCTATGACACAGTTCTAATTGGTATTTCGCTATTAAAATTGGTATCTAACCTTATTGAACTTATTTCTCGTTGATGTTGAGAACATGACTAATAGATCCAGAGTTGAGGTTCCTAATCTAGTTGCTCCAATTGTTGAGTCCACAATTAAAGACTGAGGATGGGTGGGGGGAAGGGAAGGAGAAGAGATTGTGTGGCACTTACTAGGTTTCCCAAATTGCAGCCGACCAAGCTAGACAAAGGTCAGAGTTAAATCCATCACCGAGAATAATCAAAATAATATGGTAATTGATGAGGTACTTTTAACGACCAAAAATTTCATAAAATATGTGTATTATATGTTTTTATGTGATTTGACTATTTTATCCCTCCCCTATAGTTGCATTGTGGTATTTTTAGAGTGTGCGGGTGATTGGCATAGTTTCCGATGCATTTTGATGACTTTTTTGCAATATTGTGGTTTTTGGTAGCTTTGAGAGCCTTATTATGGACCTATTTGGATATCTTTTGATCCGTGTGATGAATGACTGAATGCATTGAACAAGCAGACTCAAAACATTAATTTTAGGGTTGTAACATGGTTGGTTTGATTTTATGGCTTTTAAATCTCATTTTGACCCTTAATTTGAAAATTGTGATTTTGGGTTTTGGGGGTTCACTTCATGAAAATGATGACTTTTCAAAAGTGTAACTTTGTAAACACATCTAAAACATCGAATTTAGTGGGCTTACATAGTTCATTTACATAAATCATATTCCAAATGAATCTCAAGGACTAAACGGATATCTAGTGCAAGAGAGGATATTGTGAATGCACAAGAGGTGATTATGATCGCAATATCTGCTCCTAAGATTAGATAGTGCGATTGTACACCTAGGAGTGCGATACCACTACTTAGATACCATAAATGGGTATAAATAGACCCTTTAGGTTGCGATTTTGGATATTTTCCACCTAGCCTCTGGAGAGATAAACCCTTAAATAGTGTGACATATTAAAAGTGAAGCTTGTGGGTACTTTGCAAGATACATTACTGTAATTCCCCGAGTCTGTACCCCAGACGCTACACGATGCTCATAATCTCGAAGGACCACAAGCTAACCCATGACTGGTACCTGCTGCAATAACTGTGTAATAAATACTATAATAATTTGGAAATAAGCAAAAACATATTCCATAAGGTTCAAATCTTTAAATAAATCTGAATACGGTATCAAAATACAAAAACTGAATATAAGTACTTAAAACAGAATAACTATCTGAAAATACTCGTCTGAAAAGCCTCTAAACTGTCTGAACAGTGGAGTTGATGGGAAAAGTTCCCAAATAACATCGACTACTAAAAATAATACTAAAATACTAAAAACAACCATGTCCTTGACTATGAGGACTCACCACTACGCTGACTGCTAAAAATCAGAACTACTAAGGTTGCTCTAGAGCCCGTGCATAAGAACCTATGATATAAGACATCATAGCGCAAAAGAAAAGCATGCATCAGTACTTTGTATGTACTGGTATACTTAGTGAGGTAGGCTAAAATGTATGGGTTCATAAGAATAAAAAATACTAACTGAATATCATGAGTATGACTGAATGAGAGCACATGCATGAATATGTAAACTGTACTGAGATCATAATAACACCGAATACTGGATTATTGATAACTGAATGACTATATCTGATAGTCTTGACTCTATGGAACTATACCGAGTCCGGTACTGAGCTGAGTGACTGTACCTGACAGTCTTGAATCTACAGAAATAAACCGAGTTCCATACTGAGACTAAATCTGAAATTGAAACTGTGGGAAGTAATCATCTAACCGACATTCTCTCTGCTAACTGATTTGGGGTCTAACATATAACCCCAGTTAGAAATGTGTCAATACCATGCCATAGGTAAGGAAAAGTGTTGAGTCACCCTCATCTGGCAGGTACTCTGAATGAGAATGGTGGCACCCTCAACATGCAGGTAGATCACCTCATCAACCCTCAACTGGCAGGTTGATGTCTCAACCGATATTGACTATGTAGTTATGGAACATAAAGACTACTTCTAAGGATTTCACCCTCTACTGGAAGGTGAGTCCCCATCATTGGGCTCACTCGGTGCTGAATTTTACTCCCAACTGAATAGACACTGAACTAAATTTTAAACTGTACTAGGCTAGATTGGACTGTTACTGATCATACTGTATAACTGAGCTGAACTGAGTTCACTGAGTTTTGTGGACTGACAAAAGACTACTGAATTCAGTTAACTGATTGAATTCTACTGGTCGAGATAAAACTAATTCCACTCTGTGAGTGACCATGGTTCTAGACAAGCGACTAAGTTGTCGGGTATTAAATACCACCAGTACTCGATAGAATAAACTTAAAAGACATGGCATAATCTTGAGACACGGTAATTAACTACTTAGTCATCATTCGTTCATTTGGGTATTCAAGAAAGAACTTGCATGACATGAACTTGTATACATGATAACATGATATAATTTCACTATTCAACTCACATGGACAATTCATCAAACACTTGTGGGGCATAATATATGCACATAATACTAGAACAATATATAGGTATCATGATTCAATTCAAATAAGATAATTTCAAGAGTTTCAACATGAATTCACATGATAAAGCACACATATCAATTAAATCTACATGAATCTTGCAATAAATCATGAATACACTATAATTTAAATCATGGGAATCATGAAATCACTTTACATGAACTTTAAAAGATTTTCTTGGACTCCAAGGGTGTAAGGAACCCTTGGATGAACACTTCATATACCTTAGTTGATGAATTTCAAAAAGTTAATGGTGAGTTCTTGTGCTTTTGATTTGAAATTTGAACACCTAGGGTTCTTGTTCTTAAGCAATTTATGAAAGAATGAGTATAGTTGCTCTCCAAAAAACATAATTTTGTGTTTTTTGGGGCTGAAAGACGTGGGAAAAGACCCAAATTCCCCCAAGGACACTGTCTTTTAATGACTAAAAACTGTGTTACCCGACGCACAAGCTGACGCGCCGCGTCATTGGCATCGACGCGATAGCTAATGTGTCGCGTCAAGTCTGTGTCGCTTCATTGGAATTTGCACTGAAGCTAGAAAAAACTATTTTATCGACTCGATGGTCGATGCAACGCATCTAGATCGCATCAACCCACTATTTTGGGTACTCAAACATGATCTAAACGAGGTCCGAAAAATCTAAAATTTGTCCTGAAACATCTATTGATATTCTTGATCATAAATTAACTCAAATATCAATATTTAATGGATGTAAAGGTTGTGAAATACGATTTCCAACTTTGAAAGGCTAAAATAACACTAAGTCAAAATACTTAGCTAAAATATTCTAAGTCTAGGACCCTTTGTCGAGCCTAAAGGACTGATTGAAGCTTGCAATTTTGTGGGATCTTACATTATCTCCCCCTTGGAAACATTCTTCCTTGAATGAAACTGCTAAGACTGAGAATACTAAGAGACTGGACTTACACACTGGGCATGCACAACTGAAGCATGGTTTCATGACTGAGATCACGGATTCATTGAATTATCATACTAAACATGCATATCTGATGCATGAATACATGACTGAATTGACTCATGAACATATGATTGAACATGTAATGGTAACTGATACCAAGTTCGTAAGTGAAATATGAACATAAAACTGAATAAGCTTAAGGAAAACTATTACCTTGAGCTAAATATGAGTTTGCAGAGAATAGGTGAGGATACTCGGTTCACATATCTGCTTCTTCTTCCCAAGTAGCTCCCTCAACGGACTGATTCCACCAAAGAACTTTGACTAGAGGGACTTCTTTGTTTCCTAGTCTGCGAATCTGATAATCAAGGATTTCGACTGGAATCTCTTCGTAAGATTATGTAGATAGTTCACCTATGCATTTCTTTAGCAAGGAGACATGTAACACTGGATGGATCAAAGATAGATCTGTAGGAATCTCATGCTCGGAATCTACCTTTTCAAAATGGATGAAAATTCGGTAAGGACCGACATATCAGGGAATGAGTTTTCCCTTCTTGCTAAACCACTTCACTCCTTTCATAGGAGAGATCTGAAAGTACACATAGCCACCAATCTTGAACTTGAGATCTTTTATATGCACATCTTCATATGATTTCTGCCGGCTCTGAGCTGTTTTAAGTTTTTCCCTGATCAACGGGAATTTCTCTAATGTATTAAATACGAAGTCAAGCCCCACGAATGTGATCTCACCCACTTCAAACCAACTAATAGAAGATCTACACCTCCTCCCATAAAGCACCTCAATCGGAGCCAGTTGAATACTGGAATGATAGCTATTGTTGTATGCGAATTCAATCAAAGGAAAGTGGTCATCCCAACTACCTTTAAAGTCTATCGCATATTCTCGCAGCATATCTTCTGAAGTTTGAATGGTCCATTCTGCTTGACCATCTGTCTGAGGATGAAAGGTTGTACTGAGGTGAACTCGGGTACCAAGACCCTTTTTGAATGCTTTCCAGAAATGAGAGGTGAACTAGCTACCTCTATCTGAGATGATGGACAACGGAACACCCTGTAATCTGACCAACCCTCTAATATAGAGTTTGGCATAATCCTCGAATGAGTAAGAGGTATAGACTGGTAGGAAATGAGTTAATTTAGTCATCTTGTCTATAATGACCCAAACTAAATCATGTTGACGACGAGTACGAGGAAAACCCATCACAAAGTCCATGTTCACTTCTTCCCATTTCAGGTAGGAATGCTGAACTCCTGCATGGACCCACTAGGCTTCTGATGCTCAATCTTAACCTGCTGGCATATTGAGCACTTAACCACAACCTCGGCAATATCTTTTATTAGCATACTCAACCAATAGATCTCCCACAAATCACGGTACATCTTAGTGGCCCCTGGATGAATAGAGTAGCAGACACCATGCACTTCTGCAAGAATTTGATGCCTCAAGTCATCTACACTTTGCACACATAGTCAACCCTGACAATGCAAAATACCATCTCCTCTTTTGTAGAAAACCTCTACCTTCTAATCTCAGACTGGTTCTTTCAACTTGACCAGACTGGGATCTCTATCCCGCTTTTCCTTCACATCTGAAACTAAGGATAATTATAAACTACTCTTTACCCATATACTACCTTATACTAAATTGACTAAGTGGACACCTAGTGGGGCTAACTGATGAACTTCCCAAGCTAAATTCTTCTTAATGTCCTCGACATAAGTAATACTACCCATAGATATTCTACTGAGAGCGTCATCCACTATATTTTCCTTGCCCGGATGATACAGGATACTCATGTCATAATCTTTCAATAACTCCAACCACCTTCTCTGATATAGTTTTAGGCCTTTGTGAGAGAGTACAAACTGCAGGATCTTATGGTCAGTGAACACATCAACGTGCACACCATACAAATTATTCCTTCAAATCTGTAAGGAAAACACTACTGCTGCTAACTCAAGACCATTAGTAAGGTAATTCTTCTCATGGGGTTTAAGATGTCTAGAGGCATAGGCTATGACCATACCTCTCTACATCAGAACAAACCCCAAGACAACTCTAGAGGCATCACAATACACAACAAAGTCGTCTGAACCATCTGGTAAAGTCAAAACTAGAGTTGTAGTGAGTCGAGTCTTCAACTCCTGAAAACTCTTCTCATAAGAATCTAACCACTGGAATGTGACTTTCTTGTAAGTCAATTTGTACATTGGGGAATAGCTTTCCAAACCTAAGAAACTTCTGATATCTAATGGAGAAATGGGTCTGGTCCAGTTTTACATTGTTTTGGTCTTTTGGGGATCAACTCTAATTCCATCACCGGAAATTATATGGCCAAGGAAAGCTACTGACCTTAGCCAAAATTCACACTTAATTTAGAAAATAACTGATGATTTTTTAGAGTCTGTATTACCATTCTGAGATAGTTTACATGATCATATTAACTACGGGAGTAAACGAGAACGTCATCTATGAAGACTATGACAAATATGTCCAAGTACTGCTTGAACACACAATTCGTCAAGTCCATGAAATCTGTTGGGGCACTGGTAATACCAAAGGACATGACTAAGAATTCAAAGTGACTATACTGAGTTCTGAAAGATGTTCTTGGGATGTCACACTCCCTAGCTCTGAGTTGATGATAGCCTGATCTGAGGTCTATCTTGGAGAAATAAATGGCACCCTGAAGTTGTTCAAACAAGTCATCGATTCTGGGGAGTGGATACTTGTTATTGACTATCACTTTATTTAACTGATGATAGTTAATAAATATTCTGAGGGAACTATCTTTCTTACATATGAATAAAACTAGCGCACCTCACGAGGACACATTGGTATGATGAATCCCTTATCTAAGATATACTTTAACTATTCTTTTAATTCTTGGAATTCTACTAGATCCATTCTGTATGGCGGGATAGATATGGGCTGAGTATCTGGGAGAAGATCGATTCTGAAATCAATTTCCCTTTCGAGAGGAACTCTAAGAAGATCATCGGTAGATACATCTGGGAATTCACATGCTACTGATACTGAATCCAGAGTAAGGGTTTCTGAAATAGAGTCCTGGACTTAAATGAGATGGTAGACACATCCCTTAGATATCATTTTTCTGGACCGAAGGTAAGAAATAAGTTGACCCTTAAGTGTCGAAGACTACCCCTCCACTCAAGGACTGGTTTATTTGGAAACTGAAACTAGACAATTCTTTTTCTATAGTCAACTGAGGCATAGCAGGAATGAATCCAATACAAGTCGAGAATGACATCAAAATCAGTCATCTCTAATTTGACTAAGTCTGCTAAAGTGATTTTCTGAGATATCATAACCAGACAGTTCCTGTATACCTATCGGGCTATGATTGATTTACCCATTTAGGTAGAGACTGAGAAAGGATCTTCTAGGATTTTGGGACTAACTCTAAAATCGATAGCTATATAAGGAGTAGCAAAGGACAAAGAAGCTCCTAGATCTAGAAAAGTGTAAACATAAAAATGGAAAACTTGTAACGTACCAGTGACCACATTAGGAGAACTATCCTAATACTGCTAGGACTAAAGAGCAAAGAGTTTGTTTGGTTGATGCCCACTGGTGGCACTGGAAGCGGCACCCTTCTAATTTGGGAGACCAGACTGAGCTGGGGGACGGTTATTTTGACCCTGAGAACCTGACTGAGGACAATCTCAAACTCTGTGTCATGGGTTTTAGCGCCTGGTTCCCTATACCTATTTTTGACTCTAAATTTCGGCACAGGAGCATTGGATGAGGACGGTGCTGGGACTGAAGATTTCAAGTGGAACTGAGAATGATTCCTACCCTCTGACTTAGGCTGAGTGAACTTGGAAGTACCCATTCTCGCTCTCTTACTCTCCCTCTCCTTATTTTTATTCTTGGCCTCTTTTATCTGCTGAGCATGGACCATGAGCCTGGATATGTCCATCTCCTTAATAATCATTACGTTCCTAAACTCCTTGACCATGCTGCTAGACACCCCTGATACAAACTTACTCATTCGAGATCTGTTGTCTTCCACTACATGAGAAGCATATCTAGCTAATTGAGTAAACTTGAGAGAATACTCTTTCACTATCATATTTCCCTGCTTCAGATTAATAAATTCTAGAACCTTCACTTCCTTCAACTCTAGTGGGAAGAACCTATCCCAAAAAGTAGTGGCAAACTCCTCCCACTCTATGGTCCCTGCATATATGGCCCTCTCTGCCTTCCACTATTTAAACCATTAGTGAGCCATATCCTGCAACTGATATACGGCCAACTCAGTGCTCTCAATAATAGTCACCCCCATAATATCAGTAACCTTCTACACCTGATCAAGAAATTCCTGAGGGTCCTCATTTGACTTAGACCTGATAAACAATGGAGGGTTCATTCGGGTGAAGTCCCGAATCCTAGCAGCAGCAGTATTGGCCACTGGGTTGGACGAAACGGTGGTTGGGCATTTATTTGGGATACCAAAGAATGATCTAGGGTGGTGAAGGCTTCTCTAAACTTAGCGTGTGGGACGTGTTCATCCAGTGGATCTGGCTGACGGGCTAGGGTTCTGGATGATCTCTTATTCATCTTCCCTTAGTCCTCTTTGGAGGCATATTTTTTTAAAAGGAAGAGAAAGGTTTAGACTGGAAGTTTAACTGGAGCTAATGCTCACTCGCACGACATAAATACTGAAAGAAGGGAAACTTTTCCTAAAAAACATTGTAGCCTCCTGTCCATAAATGTGGCGCACAATGCACCCATGCACAAGACTCTACTAGATGTGACTTTTAGACTTCCTAGGACACTGTTGAACCTTATGTTCTGATACCAAGTTAGTAACACCCCGAGTCTGTACCCCAGATGCTACATGATACTCAAAATCCCAAAGGACCACAAGCTAACCCATGACAGGCACCTGCTGCAATAACTGTGTAATAAATACTGTAATAATTGCAGAAATAGGAGGAAACATATGCCATAAGGTTTAAATCTATAAATAAATATGAATACGGTATCAAAATACCAAAACTAAAAATAAGTACTGAATAACTGTCTAAAAATACTCTAGCCTGAAAAGCCTCTAATCCATCTGAACTATGAAGTTAATGGGACAAGTCCCAAACTAAATCCGACTAGTGAAAATAATACTAAAATACTAAAAACAACCATGTCCTCGAACTATGAGGACTCACCACTATTCTAACTACTAGAAATCTAAACTGCTAAGGGTTCTCTGGAGCCCGTGTATCTGAACCTATGATATAAGACATCAAAGTGCAAAAGAAAAGTATGCTTCAGTACTTTGAATGTACTGGTATGCTCATTGAGGTAGGGTGAAATGCATGGGTTCATATGCATGAACTCTACTAACTGAATATCATGAGTAAGGCTGAATGAGAGTACATGCATGAATAAGTAAACTATATTGAGGTTATAATGACACCGTATACTGGATTACTGGTAACTGAATGACTGTATCTGATAGTCTTGATTCTGTGGAACTATACTAAGTCCAGTACTGAGCTGAGTGACTGTGCCTGATAGTCCTAAATCTGCAGAATTGAACTGAGTTTCATACTGAGACTGAATCTAAAACTTAGACTATGGGAAGTAATTATCTAACCGACATGCCCCTTCTCTAACTGATTTGGGGTCCAACCTATAAACACAGTTGGAAGGGTTTCAATACTATGCCACAGGTAAGGATAAGTGTTGAGTCACCCTTATTTGCTAGGTACTCTAAACGAGAATGGTGATGCCCTCAACCGGCAGGTAGATTACTTTATCAACCCTCAACTGGATGGTTGATGTCTCAACCTATGTTGGCTACGTAGTTATGTAATGCAAGGACTGCTTCTAAGGATTTCACCCTCTACTGGCAGGTGAGTCCCCATTCTTGGGCTCACTTGGTGCTGAATTTTACTCCCAACTGAATAGACACTGGACTGAATTCTAAAATGTACTAGGCTAGACAGGACTGTTTTTGATCGTACTATATAACTGAGTTCACTTCCGTGAACTTATGGAATACTACTAAATTCTATTAACTAACTAAATTCTACTAATCGAGATAGAATTGATTCCACTTTGTGACTGATCATGGCTCTAGAAAAGCAGCTAAGTTATCGGGTATTAAATACCCTCAGGACTCGATAGCATAAACTTAAAAAACATGGAATAATCTTGATGCATAGTAATTAACTACTTAGTCATCATTCATTCATTTGGGCATTCAAGAAAACACTTGCATGACATGACCTTGCATACATGCTAACATGATATAATTTCACTATTCAACTCACATGGACAATTCATCAAACACTTGTGGGGCATAATATATGCACATACTATTAAAACAACATATAGGTATCGTGATTCAATTCCAATTACATAATTCCAAGAGTTTCAACATGAATTCATATGATAAAACATACATATCAATTAACTCTATATGAATCTTGCAATAAATCATGAATACACTATAATTCAAATCATGGGAAACATGAAATCACTTTACATGAACTTTAAAAAAGTTTCTTAGACTCCAAGGGTAGAAGAAACCCTTGGATGAACACTTCACATACCTTAGTTGAAGAATTTCTGAAAGTTAATAATGAGTTCTTGTGCTTTTGATTTGAAATTTTGAACACGTAGGGTTCTTGTTCTTGAGCAATTTATGAAAAAATAAATATAGTTTCTCACCAAAAGGCTTAATTTTATGTTTTTAGGGGCTGAAGGATGTGGGAAAAGACCTAAATTCTCCCAAGGACGCGGTCTTTTAATGACTGAAAACTGTGTTACCCGACGGGTAGGCCGACGCACCGTATCGTTGGCATCAATGCGATAGCCAATTCACTGTGTCGAGTCTGCATCGTTTCACTAGAATTTACATTGAAGCTGGGAAAAACTATCTTATCAACTCGATGCATCGAGATCGCGATGACCCACTATTTTGGGCACTCAAACATGATCTAAACCAAGTTTAAAAAATCCAAAACTTGTCTAAAAATGCCTATTGATATTTCTGATCATGAATTAACTCAAATAACGACATTTAATGGATATAAAGGTTGTGAAATAAGATTGCCAACTTTTGAAGGATAAAATAACACTAAGTCTGAATACTTAGCTAAAATATTCTAAGTCTGGGACCCCTTTTCAAGCCTAAAGGACTGATTTAAGCTAAGAATTTTTGGGGGTCTTATAATTACCATCAATTTCTTGATTCTATTACGGACTTAAGGTGAGATTTTATTCTTTTCTTACTCTAATTATTGATTTATTGTTCAAGACCCCAAAAACCTTATTACTTGATTTATACCTAAATTTTACTCCTTTTCACTTTTATAATGTGTTTAATCCTATACTTACTAATGGATTTCAAAGGTTTTACCAGGTAAAGGTTGGAATAGGTTTTCTTGGATTTCAAAGGTTTTACTCGGTAAAGGTTAAAAATAGTTTTTCTTTGATTTGAACCTCGTATTTAACTCAATTTGACTTGGATTTTCAACCATAGATTCCTAAAGTTGTGGGAAACACATTTTGAAGTAAAGTTATGATTTTGCCCTTCCTCATTGAAAATCTATTTTGGGGGTCTGTTTTGACCCCAAACCAAAAGTAGGCAATATAGGTATCATTGGCTTTGTTTTGACACATAGATTCTATATTTCATGGTTTTAGTTTATTTTATGATTGTTCATGAGAAAAAAGTTCATAGGATCAAAGGGTAGCAGACTAGTTTTGGCATTCGTGGTAGGTTATTACTTAACTCTACAGACTGGAATGGGTCGTTAATTTGTATATCAAAATGCATGTTAAGGGTGGAAACTAATCATAAAATATTACTATCTAGATGTTGTACCCGCATGGGGGACTGAATGTGGTGTAATTTTCAAATATGTGATATCATGTGATATGTGTAATCGAGCAGGGTCTTGTGATGTTGATAGATTGAAATACATGTGAATAATTGTATTGTGTTATTAGAAATTCCTATAGTAGCGCCTTTGTCATATTTTGATATATTCATACTTTGTGGGAATATGAATCATGTGGATTTATGGATAATGAAAATAGTGAGTTGATATTGGCTTACATAGGTGTGGAATTGTAATACTGTGGTTTGTTGTTGAAATACATCATATGGCTTGGTTGTGAGACACAACATATGGATTGGTTGTGAAAATACTCATTTTGAATGGTTGTGAACCTTGCATCATCATTCTCATATTATCATTACATCATTTCACTTTTTTATTTTATTGCTTTATATTTACTTGTTGTCATGTATGTCTAGTTGATTTGTGTCTTGTGTTATGTATGTTATTTGGAAACACTGTAAATACCAAATATTCATATCAGAAATTGGATATTGTAGACCTTTTCCAAAGGATTATGACGCAGAAAACACGATGACTTTGTGTCAACCTCAAGGCAGTGTGCATACTTTAAGGTTTTATGTCATCCTTGAGGCTATGTTCCAACCTCAAAGATGTGTAACAACCACAAGGCTATATGCCAACCTTAAGGGTGTGTGCCAACCTCATGCATTATAATCATCATCACATCATTATCCTCGTCAGCATAATCATCTTATACATTGCATTTGCTTTATTGTGCTGATGTTGTGACTGAATTTACCTATAGACTTGTTATATGTCTACCTACTCTATATCTTGTTACTTATGTTTGACTATCCTATATATACATGGTATTCTCTGTTTATACTTAGATGTGATATAATGTATACTTTCGTCCTATGATATCTATAGAGTATAAGTAGATCGTACTCACTCCTATAGTACTTTTTTGGTGTAGATCTAGGTTTGGGTGTGCCCCGCATTGCTTGACTCGGGAGATTATTGGATCTTTCATGGTAGCTGATGATTTTCAAGTGCCTGAATGTCTTCTACTACCTTCTCTATGGACTATGTCTTTACTTTCATTTTAGAGATAGAGTTTATCTTATATTTTTATATCTTATATCTTCCAGTTGGATTTGATTTGTCCTTGATACTTTCTTATACTCTTGACAGCTGATTTAGGGAGTTATGGCTACATTGTTATGTTTCTTTTCTCATTAATTATATTTGTACGGTTTGGCTTCGTTTTAGAAGCCTTACCTTGGGGTTATTATTATCTTTTCTCTTTTTTGTATTATTTAGGGTGATAGTCTTACTTGTAAAGAGTCATCGCGACAAGTAACATCATAATCCTTTGGATTTTAGATCATGAAAAATTGGTACCAAAGCAGCCTAGTTTCATTGGTCTCAATGGTAAAAAAATGGGATATCTAATAAAGTCTCATGGATTAGTGAATTGATGTCGGTATTTATCTTTGAGAAGTTATAGGATGTGTTTAGGAAACTTCTCTTATTTTGTTCATTATCATTCAAATTTCTTTTATACCAAGTGTTTTGAGTTATGTTTCACTCCTTCTACGTAGATGGCATCGACTAGGTCCAGCATAATCAAATATGTGGATCCTTTACCCAAAGGGAGGACATCGAGTCGAGAATGGACTAGATAAAGTAGACGAGTCCTTGGATCATCCCCTTATAGGAGTATTGCTATTAGACTCTCCTCTAAGCCTCATGTTGAGTAGGTTTGAGCCATGAGTTTTACTCCTTCTCCTTAGAGCTTTTCTAGCTCAATCTTGGATGGATTGTTGATTCGTCTGTTGACCCATTTGAAGGGTGCAACTATGAGTTCATTCGGTATTCCCCCATTTGCCCCAGGGTAGGTCACTTCCAACTAATTATAGTCCAAGTACTTTTATCCTCGAGATAGTATTCTAAAAGAATAGAAATTGTTACTTTAAGAATATTCCAATAAATTCCCCATTTTACATTTATGTTGTTTTATACACATTTTGGGTCAACTCCTCCTGACTTAATTTAATTTTGTGCCTTCATTCCTTGTGGTTTGACCTCAAATATTTGTAGGGTAAAATATATATTGACAACATCCACTACACATATTAAAGAGTGTTATTTGAGAATTATCAGTAACCAAGTAGGTGGCAATGCCGGTAGTAGTGGTGCACAACCATTATGGGGGTCGCCAAATTAATGATAGGGTGCATTATTATGCCTTCCTCAACAAAGCTAAGGTTGAACTATTTAATTTTTTTATCACATTTACTATTCTTATTTGTGATCCAATGGCTTTAGTTTTATTTAATTCGGGTTCTACCTTTTCATATGTATCTGTTAGATTTTCTTTGGGATTGAATATGGCATATGACATGATTAATGCACCTATTCATGTGTCCACTCCAGTTGAGGATTCTAATATAGTAACTCAATTTTATCGTGAATGTTTAGTAGTATTTATGGGTTTTAAGACTTATGTTGGTATGCTAGACTTTCATATTATTCTTGGTATCACTTATTTGTCTCCTTATTTTTCCATTTTAAATTGTAATGACAAGATGTAACTTTATCTATGCTAGGGATTGATAGGCAAGGTAACAGGGTTACTATAAATCTACTCCTGTGAAACTCATTACTTTTATTTGTGCCAAGAAGTTATTATGGAAGGGGTATTTAGCTTTCTTATCTCATCTCAGTACACTAATGATGAAGTCCCATCTCTTGAGTCAGTTTCTATAGTGCTAGATTTTCAAGAAGTGTTCCCTACTGATTTGCCTAGTATGCCTCCGAATCATAATATTTAATTTTGTATTAAGTTAGAGAGGTCACTCACCCTATTTATATTTCTTTCTATATGATGGATTTAGTAGAGTTGAGAGAGCTCAATGCTCAATTATAAGTGTTTCCTAATAAAGGTTGTATTGGTCCTAGTGCTTCACCTAGGGTTGCTCCAATTTTATTTCGTAAGAAGTAAGATGGTAGTCTTCAAATGTTCATAGATTATGGGTAGTTAAATAAGGTTACCATCCATAATAAGTACTTGTTTCCCAATATAGATGACTTATTTGATTAATTACAGTGTGTAGTAGTATTCTCTAAGATTGGGGTACTATCAGTTTAAAATCCAACCTAAAGATATTCCTAAGAGAACCTTTTGAACTTATTACATGCATATTAGTTTCTGGTGATGCCATTTGGGTATACTAATGTACCTATGGCATTTATGAGTTTGATGAATGGTGTCTTTAAGTCCTTCTAGAAGGATTAATTCCTTAAGTGTTTATTGATGATATTTTGGTGTATTCCAAAAGTAAAGAAGAGCATGATTTGTGTATTGTTTTGGATTTGTTGAAAAAGAATAAACTTTATGTAAAATTCTCCATTTGTGATTTTTGGATATATTTTGTGTGCTTGTGACATGTAGTTTTTGAAAAAACGGTAATGGTAGATCTTCAAAAGATTAAGGTGGTTAAGAATTGGGATAGGCCAAGTATAATAATAGAAGTCCATATATTTATGGGTTTGGCTAGCTACTACCGTAGGTTTGTTAAAGGTTTTGATTTAATTTTTATATTTGTGGCTTTGGCTAGCTACTACCGTAGGTCTGTTAAAGGCTTTGATTTAATTTTTACTTACTTGATAAGATTGACTCACAAGGAGGGTACCTTTTGTTTATTCCGACAAATGAGAAGAGAGCATCTAACAGCTCATCTCTTCAGACTAATTACGCACACCTATACCATAGTTTTGATATAGGATGATCATTGTCAATAAAGCTCAACTCATGTTGAGGTCGAATCCTCGAGAAGTGAGTTTAGTCTTCAAACTCTATAGGTGTTAATAGTGTCTATGTGTATGCTTGTAGTGTAAAAAAAGTAAATTGGATGAATTAAAATGGGGCATTGGTTTGGAAAGTCCATAGATCAAATTCAAATAGAACTACCAACTTAAAGTGACTATTGTGGTTGAGATTACAATATTGGATAAGTCTTTGATTATGTCTTCCTGGGGGCAAATAATGCACGGATTATGATAATTGAATGTAAATTCTTGTCATGAACTGTGTGCACTATAGGAAATTGCTTTATTTATGACCAACATTTAGGGATGAATTAATAATCTCATCTTTAAAAGTATATGTATTAGAATGAGATTATACGTTGGTCCTTAATACTGTACTTTATTGAGAAGGTAAAAAATTCGATCGCTAAAATTTTTTTTAACTGGTCCCAAATTGTAAATTAAAACTTTGAGCGGGAAAAAACTAACACCAAAATGTATTAAAATATTCATAATTTATTTTTATTTCACTAAATATACTAATTTACGCGCCTTTTCCTTAGATTTTTTTTTACACTATACTATAATATACCGCTTTTTCCTTCCTCTCTCTAGCTATATGTCGTACGTAAATGAACTGTTGTTCCTTTCTCCTTTAAGCGGCTGGTCGCAAAAAAACCTAGAGCTTTATCGAATATACTTGCCTTTCCTTTCGCTCTCTTGCTATACGTTGTATACTGCTGTTACTTTCAACCTCGCGGCTGGTCGCAGATTTAGCTATGGCTTCATTAAATATATGCAGCAATTTGCAGATGCATAATGAGTGAGGGAGAAGATTTTCCAATTATGTCTTCAATTCCTCGGGTTAGTTGTGGCTAAAATTTGCCTTAATCTCTATTTTATATCTCTCGCGAATTCGAGGTATGGTTCTAGGTACGGTTATGTTCCTTCTATTCATGCTCTTTTCATTCAAAATTATTCTTAATTAGTTTTATTGCTTGGCTTTTCGAGCTATTCTTATATTCTTCCTACTTTATTCTATCAAAATTTGTCATTTTTTTTATTTGTATAACTCGATAATTTACTATGAAATTTGATGATTTTTGATGGTGAATTACTGTACCTCTATCGTTTAGCAACTAGGAATTGTAATGGGATTTAGTAGGTATGGAGTGGGATGGGTTTACTACTATACGGAGTAGGGTGGGACAATCTCTAAGTGTGGCTGGGCTGGACGAGGTGCAATAGAGCCTTAGCTTCTTAAAACTGTGGAGGTGTGGTGTAGGGGCAGAAATGAATGGAGGATTAACTAGAAGACCCATGTTTATGAAATTACTTGTTCGGTGTAGATACTAGGCATCCATGTTATCCCTTGTTTTGCGAGTTTCTCTGATTCTTTTATGTATTTTTTTGTTTTTTAAATGAAACTGAGTATATTCATTAATGGCATAAAGAAAGATGCAAAAATCACAAAAGAGATGTATTAGCTCTCCAGTACATAGATTCAGATTCAGGGAACTAGGAAAACACAAAAAATTATCTAGGGTGTGTATTTAACATAGATAACCACTAGTTAATCAAGTTAATTAGACATCTAGTTATAAAAGTGGTGTTTTTAGTTACCTGGTACTTGTTTTTGGTGGGAGTTGGCAGGTCTCCAGTGGAATTAGTTGAGGTGAGTGGAAGCTTCCCTGGACCACAATTATAAAAAAAGGGTGGGGTTTGAAGTTGAGATTCCATCAAAACATCTACCATTCCCACCAAAAAGATTGTAGCAGGTTTTATTAGTTAGATTTTCTATCACGTTTCTCTAATTTGTATTTGGTTGTGCATGCTTTGAGTTGCTTCAGTGATATATTTTTTTTCTTTTTTTTGTTGTATGTGTTTTGGGGAAGAGGTGGGTGGGGTAGAGTGGGGGTTATGGAATGGTTTGAAGCTATGGAATTTACTTCAAAATATGCAATCTTTGTGGTTCTTTTGGATAGGAACTGCAGCATCTAGATCCAATAGGTAGTAGATTGGGCATGAAGGCTATAGTAGAAGCTGCAGACCCTGATTATCATTGTTCCTAGACAGAATACACCTATTAAGATTTGGGGGTTTAAGGTGTTTCTATCTGTTTCTACAATCTAACTTGTTCTTTTCAAATCTTAACTAGAGAGCATTTGAGATGACAAATAGTTTTTAAAGTTCAGATTTTTCTAACCATTAGAACCCAAAATGATTTGTTTTTCTTCTAGAACAATGACTTTGTTGGAGAATGTGATAGAGTTAACAAGTCTAAAGATGGTAAATTATGTCTTGGAACTTTATTCAGTTTGATGTTGTACTGCTTAGCCAATTTTCATGGACATTTGGATAAAATTCTAAATGAAGAAACTTAGCATTTGGTTTGATCCTCTGAGAGGAATTGTGATTTGTTTAATGTAAGCTTGCGACTTTAATCTAGTTGATGCTATAACTTAGATTGTGGGGGAAAAGGTAATTAAAAGTTTACTTTTCTTACTGAAGCTTATAAGAGTCTCTTTAATCCAGGTGTTAGAATGAAATGAAGAAATGACAAAAAAACAAAAAAAAAATCTTTTTTTGGTGGCGATGTTATTTAGTTAAGCTAGTAGGTCAAGTGTTTGTTGTTGTAACATTATTTTTTAATTAGTGCTCTTTTTTTATCATCAAGCCGAGGGTCTATTGAAGCAGCTTCTTTACCTACACTTGCATCAATTAATGGGATATAGCATAAAATTAACTTCTGTGCCTCTGATATTTCACAATACTAAGTAAAGGATCCCTCTAAAGCACCTGGTCACATAAAAACATCAATTTGAATATGTCCAATATTTCTTCGTAAATCTGATCACTCTCTGGTTGGTAAAATTATCATTTAAAATAGATATTGATGCAAGCCTTGATAGATTTTAAGGAAAAGCTGATGAAAATAGATGCATCTTTATTGTGAAGTTTTTGGTTCACACTTACTTGAAGTACCTAACCTATTTTTCCTTCTCCTCATATTATTCTTCCCTACTTCGGTTCTCTAGAAAAGAAAAGAGAAGAACACTATCAGAATGAAAAAGAGAAGAAGTGACAGAAGTGAAAAAGGAAGATAATTGCCTTTTCGAGTATTAGAAGCAGGAACTTAACTTTACAATATAAACTTGCATTACATTTCAATGTTAAGTCCCTGTATGCATTTTACAATTGTTAAGACTGGTTCTGCGTAACCAATTGGCAAGTATCTTGCCCTTTTAAAAAAGTTATGAGAGGAAGGGATCCCATAAGGAAGCAAAATAACCTGAAAGTTTGCATAGGTCTATAATCGGATGGACCATTTCTTATATCTATGGTCCGTATACTTGCATTTGTTTTAGAATTCACTTTTTTGGGATGAAATGAATGAGGCATTTTACTTGTACTTTTTTTCTCTACAAGAATGTTAACATTGCATAAGAAGTGTTTGTAGTAGCCTAGTATGCACTCCTTAAGTGCAAATATAGGCATTCCTTTGACTATTAGTCTGAAAATCAAATGACAGCTACTACCAACACATGTTCATCTCTCTCTATCTCCTCTCCCTAACTATTGTGTGTTTATTTGTAGAACTGTAGCTCTAATAAGAAGGAATCGGATGGTAATTTTTCATTTGTTTTTAGTTATTGTAGAAAGATTGAATAAGACACAATTAGAAAAGTACTTCAAAATATGATATTAAACAATGCGTCCAACAAAAGATCCACTAGTGTTTTTAGATGTCCCTGAAGAGACTCCAAAATATGCATATTTGGACTAAGAAAAGCAGCGACCTGTTCAGTTGCTGGAATTTTGTATTTGAGGTGTTATAGAAAGGTTAAATAAGACACATTTTTGACATGTGCATATTAAATGGTTGGATTTGATAAAAGCATCTTCATGTTCATTCTATATTGTATCTCCATTATTATATCTTGTTTCATATTCTGTGATGACTTTGTTTACTATCATTGTGTCCTAAGTCGGGGGTCTATCAGAAATAACCTCTCTACTTCTTCGGAGGTAGTGGTATGGACTGCGTACATTTTATTCTCTCCAGACCCCACTATATGGGAATATACTGGGTTTGTTATTGTTGTTTGATCTGCTATGTACTTTGGATATCCCTATTGTATTTTGGATATTGTACATCTTTATTTTCTTTTAATATGATTTGGTATGTACTTTCTGCTCACCGAGTATATGAACTTTGATAGGAGATTATGGAGGCTACGATTAGGTTAGTTAGTTAGTAGGTAGTGATAGTAGAGTGTGGTTTTGTGTATCCTTCCTTATTAGTTGTCGTAGCATTACTTGAATGAATTTGTTGTTGATGATTCAAAATTTGATGAACGACTGTATTGAATTGTATTCTAACTTTTGGTTGTTTATATTAGTATTTAAATGTGAAAGATATTTATGTTTAAAGTCGACATACCTGATGTAGTATGATATCATTTTGTGATGGTAACTCGTGGACGAATCCCTAATCATATAAAAGAAAAACCCCTTTCTTCTTTGGATATTATTTGTATCACAATGTAATTTTGAAATCTAAGCTTGAAACCCTAATTGGGCAAGTGTGTAATCAACTTTGGAGACTCAAATTTCTTAGTTTATTATTTAAGAATGAATGTTTTGGTTAACCCACATAGTATATCTCTCTTTACTTTCTTCATGAGTAGTTAAGTAATTTAGTCTTGGGATTATGTTAAATTAGTGTGTAATTGTGTGTGGGTATTGTTGTGTTTGCATGGATTTTATTTGTTGAGTATGGATTACACCATTGCTTAAGCTTATGAGTTGGGATTTGATGGTTGAATACTCCAAATTTCCAAATGGGTTTGATGGGTGAAAGCTCTAAGATATAGAAACCCTTTGCCATCCTCAAAAGAGGGACTTAGGTGAATATTAGGTAACCCATAACATCCTCAAAAGAGGGTTATAGGGGGACAAGGAAATGGTGAATGACTAAGTTTATGGCTTACTACCCTTTGCAACTTAGAACTTAGTGTTTAGGAACTGTAAATCATGTCAAGAGTATCATCCTTTAAATAAGGATGCTTGGTTGAGTTTTTGTGTGGTTACATAAACTCCACACTTATTAGGTGCTCGAAAGAGCCAATGGGTGAAATCGGTGTGGTTTTATCAAATGATTGACCTCAATGACATTCGACCTATCCTATCCATTACTTAACAACTAAATCCCTTGATAACCCAACATTATCCCACATACGTTACCTCTAAGGAGACATAATCCCAAGAATCCTCCAAACCTTGAATTTAGACCAAAGATAGCATTCACTCCCTACTAGTAAAGTTTGTGTGAAGAATTTTTGACAAATTACCCCCCCCACCCCCGCCCCCATTTAATTATTCATATTTTTTCCATGCATTCTGGATAACCTTATAGTAACCTGAGCACCCATAGGTTGGAGGTCTATAGTATTCTGACAGCGCCCAAGCACACACGCAAGTGTACGTGGTCTTATCAAGTAGTAAAGTGGCCTTCAAGAAGCCAAGTATCGATCCCAGAGGAACTTTCTTCATCAACGATTTAATTGCAGTTTAACTTCTGAGATTAGTTTAGTGCAAAAGTAACCAAAAGAGAGATTAGAGTTTGTAAATTTCCAGTAAAGTAAATAGTGTGTAAAGAAAATATCTTGGACAATCAATAGGAGTAAAACCTAGGGTTGAGGTACTTTGAACAATCGTACTATGTTGTTTACGTTCAATCAACAATTCACTTATCTTGGTTGTTGATTCATAAGGCTAATCGCAAGATCATGGTCTCCCGACCTCTAACCAATTACCTAATGTGGACATTACAACTACATCGTTGAGCAGGGGATGTAATAATCCAATTAAGTTTTTTAAGATATCATCCTACGTTTGAATCAACTATGGTATCTAAGTACATCCTTGTTTGTGATACTAATCGGTATTCCTTATTTCATAAAAGACTACGAGCCATACTTTGTTCAGTTCCATATTCTATCTCTCTATTCCCTCTCCCAAGTTCACAAGGTTGACAATGGGTATATTCTATGGGTAATCAAACCTCAAAATAGTTAAAATAATATTGAACACACAACCACAATGATAATAAAATCAATTAACTACTATCAAATCCATAGTACTCATGTATTCGGCTTCAACCCCGAAAAAAAGGCATTTAGCCACGCATAGTCATAATCGTAATCACTAGATTTTAATTAACGATGAAGGACATGTATGAACTATATTAAAAATATAAAAGCCTAAGTTATGAAGTTGTATCAGCCTCCTTGATGTTCCAAGACGTCCAGAGATGAATAACAATATGCACAAATATGTATTTATAGTAGACAACAAAGCCCAAGCCGCATAGGATTCAAAGTGAAACTCTTTGCCATGATTAGATGGGATTGTGAAGTGATTCTGGTTTTACCTGACTAGGGGTCACGATGTAAGGATTACTTGGGTCAAATAGGGATCGTGATGCACCCCAATTGCGACACCTCTCTGGAATTTGCTTCTCGAAAATTGGTGAAGTGTTGGACGTTCCTCCATTCATCCTTGACATTGTGGTGTCTTTACCTTGGTTTTCCAGCCTCCAATTCATCTATATATCATCATAAACAGATAAAAAAAGATTCCACAAGAACACACCACACTAATTAGAGGTTCAAACAACACAACATCAATCACAACGAATCAAAAAATAAGAGCTTAGACTAGGTTGATCTCCATGATCTTCCACTTCATGTTTCGACTCTATACTTGACTCGCTTGAACTTTGTACACTACCAACAAGTTTTCCCACATATAATGAAACCATTAAAACCATTTAAAACACTTTATACACTACAGAATCCAACAAAAGAGACTAGACAAGTACCTAGCTCAAGCTAGTAATACTAGTTTCATCGATTGAACTCTAAGTGATCCAATTAAACCCAAAATTGTTTGGAATACACTTTGCACATTGTAATCACACACTTTATCACTTATATGCTTATTTATATCAATATAAATACCTTAAGCACTCAATTTATCCTCAAAGCAAGATAAAATAAGCTAGGATAGTAACACTAGAGTTCATAAATACACCCAATATCACATTCACTCCTTGAGATTTGACCCCAATTTACATTGGGTTACTTGACAACGACTTCCTCATACCTTAAATATGGCAGTGAGTTGAGCGTTATCAAAATGGACCGTTGTCGGGGAGTGAAATATAAATTTCATTTGTGTGGTGCTATTCTTACTTGGGAATACCTAGAGTGGGGTAATTTACTTTATTTGTTATTTTTGACTATTTTGTAGGTGATCAAAGTGTGAACGGAGAAATGAACGATAATGCAAGCAATTTTGGCCCCTTTGATGTTCCACTAGGAGATGAGGGCCAATTGAATGGAGCAGGGCAAACAAGTGCTATCCGCATCTTACCAACCAACGGAAATGGTGTGTTTCATGTGACTAGCATTATGCTTCACATGTTACAAATGAAAGGATTATATGGGATTCAAGCATATGAGGACCCAAATGTTCATTTGAAACATGTTGTGGAGGTTTGTTCTCCATTTAACATAGCGCCTATTATATAAGAATCCATCCGACTTTGACTCTTCTCGTTTTTACTAACAAGTGAGGCTGATTTTATGTCTCCGCTCATTTTCACTTGGTTCAATCACCTCTTGGGAGGAGCTCAACACGGTATTCCTTGATAGATACTTCCCACCATAAAAAATTCTTCAAAAGTGGGATGAGATTGTAAATTTTTGGCAATTGAATGGAGAACCATTGTTTGAAGTGTAAGAGAGGTTTAATGGAAAGTTATCCCAATGCCCAAATCATAAAGTCCCGGATAAGATGCTCCTTAAGATTTTCTATAAAGCTCTTGACCCATTGAACAAAACGTTTGTAGATAATGCGGTGGAGGGATCTATTGTCAAATTGCATCATTTTGTGCTTTTCGATTAATAGGTGAAGTATCCAAACAAAAGCGGGGGTGGCACACCATGATGCCGATGCTCCTAAAACCCTTCTACTACCTCCGAGGTGACCAATAACAAAAGAAAATGAGAAGAAGAGAAGGAAGAGAACATGGCCAAGATGATGACCCAGCTTGAGCTTCTAACAAAATATGTTATGGGAGTACCCACGAAAGCGGTAAATGTCATAACATCAAAGACTTATAAAGACGATGATAAAGCAAAGAAGTTGGATGAAAAAATTTGGTACTTGGCAAACTACTCAGGGGGTTCCCGCCCCACATATCAAATGCAAGGTAGGAATCAAGATTAGATGGATTAAGAAAGAGATAGAGATTGGAGAGAAAAAGAACGTGACTATGACCGCTACGTTCCTCCTCATGATAGGGATAAGGACAAGGAGTCAAATGTCATTGACCCCAAAAATTTCAAGAACGAAGATGTTTTGGCACGAATCTTGAGTAGAGTTGAAGGTGTGGACAAAATGGTCCATGAGTTGAAGAGTGACTTCTCTGTACTCTCCCAAATAGTAGTGTCTCACTCCACCTACATCAAACAATTAGAGACCCATGTCAGGAAAATCTCCATAAAACTAAATGCAAAGGCTAGAGGTAGACTTACGAGTTACACAATTGCTAACCCAAAGAATGAAGCACAAGACCTAGCAATTGTCACTAGAAGTGGGAAAGCACTTAAAGAACCCCTTAGAAGAGATATGAGTGAAAATATACCCAAGGCCAAGGCAAAGAAGGTGACACCTTAAAGAAGAAAGGCAAATGATGAGAAAGAGATAGATGAAAGTGATGAGGAAGTGGTCAAAGTTGTAAAGCCGCAAAAACAAGAAAATTCAACCATCCATGTTCCTCCTCCATTCCCTCAACAATTACATAAAAAGGTAGAGAGTGACAAATTAAGAAAATTTATGGCAAAACTTAGCAATCTTTTCATAAATATCCTACTACTGTAGGCGATTCAAGAGATTCTGAGATATGCTAAGTTAATGAAGAAGTTAATGTCCAAAAAGAAGACTGTTGAGGGTGATACCATCGAAATTACCCATGGGTGTAGTGCTATTATGGATAGCAAAGTTGCGGAGAAGAAAAAGACCCCGAAGCCTTCACTATCCCTTGCACCATTAGTACTCATGAGTTTGATAAAGCTCTTTGTGGCCTTGGTGCAAGCATCAACCTAATGTTGTATGTCATCTATAAGAAACTTGGTTTAGATACTCCTACACCAACCTCAATGCGACTTTTAATTGTGGACCGGTCCATAAAAAGGACAGTAGGTATAATGTTTGATGTCCTCGTGAAGGTGGACAAATTCATTCTCTCGACAAATTTCATTCTATTAGATTGTAAGATGGACCAAGAGGTGCCTATAATTCTTGATTGTCCTTTGTTGGACACTAGGAGAGCCATTATTGATCTAAAGTTGGGGTAAATTAAATATCAGGTGCAAGAAGATAAGGTATCATTCAAAATTTGCAAGTCAAAGAAACAAATTGTGAATCTCTAAGTAGTATCCATTATGGACGTTGAAAGTGAGACAGTGAAAGATGAGGGGTTTGAGGACCCACCATGAGATTGAAAGAAGAAAAACATTGTTCCACGATGATAACTAAGGTGCTAGGTGGGAGGCAACCCACAAATGCCATAAGAGTGGCTCGTATCCTTCTTTATTATGTTCTCATAGTGTAGATGTTGTATTTTGTATTTGAATAACCCATGAATTTTTGGCACTTTGGATTGCATTGAATGAGTTTTGAAAAGGGTAAAGTCTGAAAGTTTACTTTGAAAATACGAACAGGAAAATTTTGTGATAGTTGAGTAAAATGCTGAACAAGGGAAAACAGGGGAGTAAAAACTACTCTCAATTGCCGCGATCGTGGACACCATGCACGATCGCGGCTACACGGGTGCCCGCGTTCACGAACCTTAGTTGTGGTCGCGTTCATTTCAGTCATTTAACCCCTAGTCTCTTTCATTTCCCTCACACTCCCTTTTTCAAGATTTTACTCTCAAATCTAAGCTACATTGTTGGCCAAGTTGTAAGCTCTCGATCAGCCTCAGTGCACATACCTCTTGCATAACAACTATGGTAGGTGACATTAACCCTTTCTTACATTTGTAAAATATGCCTTTGAGTGTATGATTAAGAAAGGGCCTAAAGTTTTAATTGTTATACATAACATATGGTCTTACTTATTATTGTTGTGATGTTGGTTGCTTGATTGAGGTGTTCAGACAAATAGGGGTAAACCTGAGTACCTAATGGTGTGTATGGTAGAAAAATGTGATATGCACACATTATGTTTGATAAATTGCTCAAATGAACTTTCAATAGTAGCATTTACTTTTGAAGGGAACTTTCACACACACACCAGTTGCATTGTTCACATAAACTTTATTTGCAACCATATTGTAGAACATGCTGGTAGTCTAGAATAAAGAGGAAGGTGAACATGCAGAACTGACATGGAACCAGCCTCAGGTGTTGCGATCGCAGTCATTGACCACGACCGCAGTAATGCGGATGCGGATTTTATTCGGCGATCGTGGTAATTGATGGCAGGTTCCTATGATGGCAGGTTCCTATCATGTCAAAAATCCTTTACTTCCAATTTTTAGCCAGGTAACCCCAAGAACCTAGTCCAATGAACTTTGAGGATCAATCTAGCACAGCTTGCTTGATTCAACTGATATTGAAAAATATAATGTGCTTTTAGTGCTTTCAGGACAATCGCATGGATAAGTTTGATCACTTCAGATTCACGGAACCCAAATGCAACACTCACTACTACATTGATCTTTCAAAGAAAAAGTTATTGTTGGAAAGAGGAATTTGATTAGAGGATGTACCGTAGAATCTACCAACTTTTCACGAATAACTTGAAGCTATAGGGTGGAGGTGTTTTTCCCCGGATCCATGCCTTGCAAATGAACAATGGGTCCATGAATTTTATGCTAATATCAGTGAAGTTTCTTTCTCACACCCACTCAATGTGATTGTAAAGATACAGTGGAAGCCAATGAAAATTGGGTCTAAGCAAATTGATGATGTTTATGGGCTCAAGCAGGAAGACATGGGTGAATTCAAGGAGAAGGGGTGTAAATCGAGGAATTGGTTGGCACAACGGCTATGCCCCAGAAAACAAGTCTCGTGGACCAAAACTAAAAGCAACATCTCCATAAATGACTTCACTTTCGAGGCTCGGATATGGTTGCACATCATCTGTAGTCCAGTGTCTCCTTGCACCCACATGACAGCAGTCCCTGAATTACATGCTCGGATGGTTGCTTGTATTCTAGATGACATCCCTTTGGATATTGGTCAACTCATGGTCAATAAAATAGATCATTTCAAAAACTATTTTGGTACAAATCTCTTTTACACTTCTCGAATTACTGAGCTATGCAAGAGAGCAGGGGTGGAAGAATATGTTAGTGATACATAGGTGTGTCCTAGTTCCCCCATCTACCCATTGAGGATTCACGGAGAGGGCGCACCAGGTAAAAATAATAAGAGAAAGATCAACTAGGAAGAGCCAACATGTAGAGAACCTGAGCCTCATAAGCCAACCACCATGGGACCTGTTGAAGAGATTGGAGTTAATATTGTTACCATTAAAGAGCTTGTGGCTAGCTTGCCTCAAGGGCCGAGAGAGCCCTCCACCACCTATCACTCGTACGTGTCATGTACCGATTATGATGAGTACAAGGAGGACCAAAGGAAGAAAAAAGTTACTATTGATAAACTTGAGGAAGCCTACTCATCTTTTGTGGTATCACACTGGGAACTTTGGAATGCACATGAAAAGATCATCACTAGGGAGAAAAAGAGGGATGATCTCTTTACCAAGATGTGGAAAGGGGTGAAGGGTTTACGGAAGGTTTTGAAGCCTCAAAGCAAGCTTCCTACTTCTTGGGTGGACAGTCATGATGAGGCCCCGGCTGAGTTATCAGATCTTGAGGGGGATGGTGATGATGCAGGGTCTACGAGTGATATCAGCCCTTGATGTAGTTTTAGGGAGCACTTTTATATCTTCTAACCTTGATTATTTATGCAGTGGAGACACTAATACCTCATTAGTTTGGGGTGTTTCCTTATTCATGACATTTGGGAATATATTATTGTTATTTCTGTATACGTCTTTGCTCTTTTAGATAATCCTTACCTCTATTTTTATTTGAGCTGTAATATTCAGGCATCCTGATGGTGCCTACATTTGCATGGACTAGTTATTTGTTTTTGTTAAGTTGGCCATTTTAGTTCGAATTACACTAGATAAGTCTTCCCATAGCGATTGGGTTTCTATCAATAAGTGCAGGGGAAGTCTGAGTACCCGTGGCATTGAATCTATAAAATGCAAGGGAAGTCTGAGTACCTATAGCATTGATGATTTGGGATCACATACATATACATTGGTGAAGTTTGAGTAACCATATGGGTAGTTATCCCGCACTATAATTCACAATGTAATACTATGTCTTAAGTTTTCTCCATAATTAGGAAATTATGCATGGTGCGGATACAACGGCAAACAACTCCCTCCGTCCAAAATTTTTTACAAAATTCGAAGGCATGGACATGAGCAACTTTATAATGATATTTTCCTTCTTTCTATGACTTCTAGAGTTAATGATGGAAATTTAATGAATACCCCATCTTTATCTTGAGCGGGTAGAACGATTGAACCCTCTTGACGGTATTCACATGCCATGTGTCTCAGGTTGATTGTCTTCATCTCTTGTGTACTTGTGCTATCTAGAACTATCCCCTCTAGTCTTTCGTAGCTAATTTAGATTGTAGTTGGTTGGAGAAATAATCTTAGGCCATCTTTGTGATTTTGGTACCCACTTTAAGCCTAAAAATCCTACCCTTGCATAAGTGTAATCCCTCATACCCACTAAGATCCTTTGGAACTTTCTTTGGAAAACACATTACAAGCCATGAACCATTCGTTTTATCCCATTTTTTAACCATACCCTTCTTGAACTTGAGAATGTAATTTGAGACAAAAATTCTAAGTTGGGGGTGTTAAAGATTGAAGGAAGAAAGTTTGGTTCCGTAAAGAGTTAGTTTATGCCTAATGTGCCTAAGTTTTGAAAAGAAGCGAATAGAAGAGGAAATAACCAAATAGAAAAAAGATAGATTTAACATTGCAAGAAAAATGAGATAAAAGAAGTTGGACGAGCAAAGGAAGAAAAAAGTAGGCATGGTAAGAGAAAGGAAGCAAGGAGAGTGGCCCATAGTTATAGAGAAAAAGAAAGAACTTTGAAAAATATGATGTAGATGTTCAAGGAAGGGTATAGTCATGTTGCTTCCAAAATGGTATCCTACCCTACCACAACCCTACTTTACAAGCTTAGAAAGTCCTTCGAGATCTCCAACCGCTTACCGTATTTGTAGTGGCGATTGAAAATTGGGGAAATCCTATGGTATAGTGCTTGTTAACATGGATAACTTCTTGAGAGAGTGAGGGTCTTCACTCAAAGTTAAAGTTCCTTATTGCATAATTAGTAACTAGGTATGTGAAATTTTTCTTTCGTGTGAGGAGGCATACAAGCTAGTTGAGTTGGATGATTTTTTCATCTCCCGTGAAATAAGGTAAATGAGGGTATAGCATGCAAGTCATTTTTATAGTGTTAGTAGTTGTTACAGGGTTGCTTACCAAAGTCTATTGTGTCCTTTGCTATGCTACTTTAGAATGAGGGGAGTGGTTAGAAACTTATTTTTCGTGGCACTTAAGTTAAGTCATCATGACCATTGATTGATAGAATGAGGGCACACATTGTCTAATAATATAAGGGTAATGTTGCTAGAGGAAAAGCAAAGTCTTAAGTTGGGGTGTTGATGAATGGTGTGTTTACCACTCATTCATACTCATTATTCGTGCACAATGCCTTTTTTGAATGCATAAATGAGATAAACTTGTGGTTAGATGTACTAGTATCCACTCGATATAGGGAAACAAGCTAAGGAGGTCAAAAGATGTGGATTGGAGATGAAAATGTTTAAGAGAAAGCATAGAAGATTGTAGTTGAAGACATAGATTGCACCAGTCCTGGTTACCGCGACCGCGGTCCTTTAGTTGTGGTCGTGATCAGTCAAGATGGTCAGAGCAACACGGTCACAGTATCTAACTGAGTTTATACAAACAGGTATCGCGGATCAGCGGGAACTGGTACAAGGGCAGAATTGTAAAATGTCATGGACTAATCTCAAATCATATATAAGCAAAAACCCTTTCTTTTTTGGGTATTTCTTGTCTCACAATATAGTTTTGAATTCTAAGCTTGAAACCCTAATTGGGAAAGTGTTTAATCAACTTTGGAGACTCAAATTTCTTAGTTTATTATTAAAGAATGAATGTATTGGTTGACCCACATGGTATATATCTCTATACTTTCTTTATGTGTAGCTAAGTAATTTAGTCTTGGGATTATGTTGAATTAGTGTGTAATTGTGTATGGATATTATTGTGTTTGCATGGATTTTAGTTGTTGAGTATGGATTTAACCATTGCTAAAGCTTATGAGTTGGGATTTGATGGGTGAAAACACTAAATTTCCAAATGGGTTTGATGGGTGAAAACTCCAAACTCTAGAAACCCTTTGTGATCCTCGAAAGAAGGACTTAGGTGAATATTAGGTTACCCATAACATCATCGAAAGAGGGTTATAGGGGGAAAAGGCAATGGTGAACAACTAAGTCTATGGTTTACTACCCTTTGAAATCTTAGAAATAAGTGTTTAGGAAGTGTAAATCATGTCAAGAGCATCATCCTAGAAATAGGGATGCTTGGTTGAGGTTTTGGGTGATTACATAAACTCCACACTTATTTGGTGCTCGAAAGAGCCAATGGGTGAAATCGTTGTGGTTCTATTGGAAGATTGACCTCAATGACATTCAACCTAGCCTATCCATTACTTAACAACTAAATCCCTTGATAAACCAACATTAGCCCACATATGTTGCCTCTAAGGAGACATAATCCCAAGATTCCTCTAAACCTTGAATTTAGACTAAAGATAGCATTCACTCCAAACTAGTAAAGTTTGTGTGAATAATTTTTAACAAATTCCTCCCTCCCCCATATTTACTTATACATGTTATTTCCATTAAAATTCCGGGTAACCTTATAGTAACTTGAGCACCCCTAGGTTGGAGGTCTAAAGCATTCACTCCTTGAGATTCAACCCCAATTTACATTGGGTTACTTGACAACGACTGCCTCTTCCCTCAATATAGGAGTGAGTTGAGCGTTATCAATGGGTTCGTCTCCCCCTGCTGAAAGGGACCCAGTGCGTGTAGCCGTATGATTAAGGAAGAAATCCTGGGATGACTAGTACATCCCCCAAATATAAAGTGTGATATCATGCACACGGTTACGAAGACCAAACCTCACATCGGCAAATATGAGTTTCCAGATTTGGTCCTCTCGGAACCTCCACCTTCTACGGCTTTGTTACACACCCTGCCATTATTGCCCAATTAAAACCATTACCAAGAAACCAACCAATCCATTAACTATTTATTAACCAAGGCCATTAGTAGTGGTATCGTCATACCGACTATACTTGCAAGTTTTGTCCATAGCCAACCATATATAGGTGTAAGGGATTCCATATACCCTTTATGATTTCCAATTAACCAAACTCATGGACACCAAGGCCTTTTCAATCCATTTAAACCATTCATATTATGTAGGGTTCCATTACCAAGTTTAAACCATGCATAAGTTCCATTGAAAAATCAATATTATAGTGGAAATATTGTTAAAGGCATTTTATCAAACACATTGGGGGCATAGTATTTCCAACACCAAAGTCCATTCCTATGCAACCAATTATCCAAAACCACCATTAATGCATATAAAAGCATAATTAAAATATGGAAAAACCATAACCAAGCATTTATACCAAAACCCCCAAATCATATTCAACTCCATGTGGGATTCTGGAATGAAGAACCAATGCGGAAACTTGAACTCCATGTCCACTTCCATATCCTAAATGGCTTTCTTGAACTTTTGGTTCCACCATGGAACCTTTACTGAAGCCACACCCTTAGTTAGCAACCGGCGAACTTTCTACTCTAAGATCCTCATTGGGACCTTCCTAAGGAACAAAGAATCTAAGATACCAATACCACCCAAAGGAACCAACCAACCAAGGTCCATCCACACCTTACCCCAACGCAAACTCATATAATACTTGCCAAATGGGCACATACAAGGGCAAGTCCAATTCAACTTAGAATTTACCAAGACACACCACTACGAGAGCTTGAGTCTAGCTATACACCACCTCCATGTTAAATCCTATCCAAAGATAAAAGGAGTTAACTTAGGCCACTGAGATCTACTCCTTACATATATCCCTAAATACCACTCTGCTGCCATCACCATTATAATATGGAAACCATGAGTAAAGGACATGGAAAAAACATATCCAACCACTATAACCGAAACCCCAACGTATAATTGAACATCTAAAACCATACACTAGTATGCCATGAAAAAATTCATAAAACCATGCCCTATAACATATTGGTATATCTACCAATCATAACATTCAAGCCTACAACTTATATACCCACAGTATGATTTATCCTTCAAAAGATCTGCACCCTTTACAACTTTCACAAGGTTTTCACCACCCATTCATTTCCTAACCATTTCCCATGACAACACCTTACCTTATCTTCGAAAACCCTAACTCTGGTAGTCACCCTAGACTCTCCCTCACTTAGAGACTTCTATATTCCTTATTTCACAACAGCACCATGCTCCGCAATGCCACTACCCCCTAACATAAGAAGAGTCATTTAAGAAACAAAATTACAAAAGTTATCCATGCTTCCCAAGGCAAGATCCCAGAGATAAGACACGGCACTATAGGTACGAAGTAATTTATAGAAACCACCTAGACCATAATAAAGAACCATCCCGACCAAATCATACCATAAAAGGAGTTCTTAGTCTATATACTAAAAGAAACACAACCACACATACCATAAGTAACTTAACACAATGTCAAGGCTTATATCTAGGGAACAAGGCAAATGCAAAATTTAAACCTTAGTCATCTGTGCTATAAGAATGCATACAACACTAGTAGAATACCAAGATAGAAGAGAATCACTTGAATATGCAACCCGACCATTCCTTGAAGTCCACCGCTAAAGAAAAATTTTAGAACAACCATCAACCTTAATCCTATTACTCCTAAAAGCACAACACTCCACTCTGATAGGCGTCATTGAAGACGTACACCCGAGACGCTCAGTTCTCCTATACCCACAACCTTATTCATCCCAGTACTACCTAGAGCCCAACATAGACATACAAAAACCATGAGACTAAATTGACTCTAAGGTTTCTAATTAAACCAAAATCATTTAATATCAAACCATTACAGCCAAGGCCTTTTCAAAATTATTTGAATCCAACCAAAACCAATTTATGTTCCTTTAACCATGTATGCAATGCAAAGATTCAAGAATAGTCAAACCATATGACAATATTATATTCAATGGCAATATCACAAACAGTTTTGAGGGCATAAAATTTCCATGACTAGAACCAAGTAATTGGGGAATCCATAGTACCTCGAAATCCATTTAACATTCTCATGAATCCCACAATGCTCAAAAACATAAACAAAGCATGAATAATGCATCATAATCCATGAAAAATTAATTAAACGAGTAATCATGCCAAAGCCTTCAGTTGTGCCAAAACCCATATTCAAAACCATGAATGTGATAATCAATTTTATGCCAATAATAAAATACAAGTATACGGACAAAGGCACGTTCAAATTCCATGATCTATCCTATTTAATGACTTAACCCCCAATCCATACATTCATCTTGAACGTTTGATCTATAAGTCACAACTTTACCACTATTGCATTCATTAAGTCATCAACCTCATTCAACCTACCAATTAACCCCCGCAACTCTCGCATTGTTATTTCTGAGCTTACTCTCTTTTATTTAAATCAAGCATCTTGATTCAAGTCTAGGATCTATCAACCACCATTCAATACTATCAAAATACCCCATATAGAATGAAATATACATATACGGTCCTCTAAACAAGAAGGAAACTCTAAATTCTTTATCCACTAACCAACAACCTATCCATTTTCGGGGAAACCCCCTTATGCATGCAAGAACAAAATACCCCATGAAGAAACACTAAGATGAAGAGACCATTTATCTAAGAGATCCCTAAATTACTTCGTTATGCTCTTTTAACCCCACTGGAATCATTCTATAAAGAAAAATTATAAATTGAACTAGTGTCCAAAATAAGACCAATCCTAAACCAGCCTCTCAATTAGAAAGACACGATGAGGGTTGTCAAGAAGACCTCAGGAAATTTATCCAACACCAAAACCAAACCAAAGAAGGACCTTCCGAGTTAGGGCCTTTAACCCAGACTAGACTAATAAGGACATTCTTTTAGAGACCAATCTCCAAGTTCAAAGATATAACCTTTACCTTAAGAACTAAGGACCCAAACAAAACCATTCTCCCATTTCATAACTGTCTTACTAGGGAGCCTAAAGAAAACCTTTACAGATTTGACAGCTTAATGAGACATAGCATAAATTCAACCAATCAATCCCTAAATTACATTGGAATCCACTATATTCGAATAAAAAAATTTCACCAAGACCCCTTTTAATACCAGCAGATACCACACACCCCTTATAGACTCTTTGGCAATCACAGAGTCACCTACCGGGGTAGAAATAAAAGAAAAAAAGAGCCTGAAATAACCTAGGGACCAAAACCAAAATACAAAACCACAAATAACGCCACAAAAGAGGGAGAACCCCAAACCAAGTAAACCATACACTCCATAAAAAAAAGAGTCTTGAACATACCGGTGTCGGCATCGCAAGATGGCTAGGACTTTTGAGGGATAGTAAGAATAATGAGATGATCTCGACCACTATTGGAGCCAGAGGTAGTAGCCAATACTCTGTTTGTCCAAGTGGCAACTCTTATTGAGACACTCCTGATGTATATGACCCACTTAACCACAACCAAAACACCAATTCCTTCCTTTTTCACAATACCCATGGTGCGACCGGCCAAATCTATAAAGAAAATGGAATGATGCAGAATTCGCCCTATTAGGACGAGATTGGGCACCTTCTGCCCTAAAAGAATTTACAAATCTGAAAACACCTGCCTCTCAATCAAATTCGGGTAGGGAACACAAGATATAGAATAGGAGTTAGGACTCACCCAACTCTTTTTTTTTTTACCCTTTACCCTCATACCGTTGGCATCCCCTTTTGTTTAGAAGATCGAGACCCCATTACCTTGTCCATTTACCAACCTTACCTTATTCCTCCCCGTACTAATAGGACTAAACTGGTGTGACAGAGTTGTCACTATTTGGGTCAATAGATTATTAGGATGACAAAACTCACCATTAGTAATCTCTTCTTGAGTTAATCGAGTATGAGTATCACCTTCCTAGATAGGGTCAATAGAGATCGGTGTGAATCCATAGGGAAAAACAAAAATTGCGACGCTCGGTCGGGTCTGTACCCCATGAGTTAGACTAGATCCATCCATGTTGTCCTCGAGTGGGGCAGGCGAGTTTTCATAAACTTTAGATCATTGAGAAGATATGTTCCAAAGAGTGAACCAAGGAAGATTCAGAGAAAAGATTAAGAACTTAGACACCGTAGCCCAAAAGTAGAATAACCGAGAAAGTGAAACATTCCTAAATGCCTCGTAGCCTCCAGATTATAAGTGTGGTGCACGACACACCCATAAGCAAGACTCTACTTGACACAGCTTTTTGGATATCCTATGACACCAAAACCTAAAGCTCTGATACCAACTTGACACAACCTAAACCAGGGCCTTGTCATAATGGGAAATCCCAAGCCCAAATAGGATCGAGAACCGCCCCCATTACCCACCCAACCACCAAGAACATACCTTAAGTTGACTAAATTCCAAACATATAACAAGATAACATCTCCAATCATGTGATGACTCTGGTATAAGTCTATATCCGAGACCAACCCAACCAATTCCAACCACCCAATGACTAACTAAACCAATGCCTAAACCCATAAATCAAAACCAATTATAATAACCCAATGTATGTGTATATATATATTTATATATGAAAGATAACCAGTCTATATCATACCCAAGTCCAGAGTTGTCTATATAAGGCCTCTAGACCAACCGAAGAGTACCTAGTCGGGACATGACCCCGACCATAGCCAAAAATCATAGTCCATGAAAGACAAGAAATATGTAAAGTAAACCATAACATGAAATAGATACCTTCTGAATTATGAAAGCTCACTACTTCAATCAAACATTGACTATCCCCGAATACGATCACTAAGCAAGACTGTAGAATAGCTTATCCCTACATTGCGTGGGTCGTGGGTATACAACTGTTCAAAGACTGGTTATGGGTGAACACTAGCATGAACTCATGATAAGGATAAAATAACTCCATTTACAAAACCAAGTGAAAACCATCCATATGTACACACCATACATATATGTATAACCATGTCGAGAAAGGGAACAGGGCGTGTAATTAAAACTTTTACCTGGGTTGTGCAGCTTTGCCATCCTAAACCACTCACGGGCTATATGGGCTCAGCTCTCCCTACTGAAAGGGCCCCAGTGCGTGTAGCCACATGACCAGGGAAGAAAACCTGGGATGACTAGTACATCCCCCAAATATAAAGTGTGACATCATGCATACGATTACCAAGATCAAACCTCATATCAGCAAATATGAGTTTCTAGTTTTGGTCCCCCCGGGACCTCTACCTTCTATGGCTTTGCTACATACCCCGACATTATTGCCAAATTAAAACCATTACCAAGCAACCAACCAATCCATTAACCATTTATTAACTAAGTCAATTAGTCGTGGTACCGTCATATCGTCTATACTTGCAAGTTTAGTCCATAGCCAACCATATATAGGTTAAAGGGATTCCATGTACCCTTCATGATTTCCAATTAACCAAAACCATGGCCACCAAGGCCTTTCCAATCCATTTAAAACTATTTAAACCATTCATATTATGTAGAGTTCCATTACCAAGTTTAAACCATGCATAAGTTCCATTGAAAAACCAATATTATAGTAAAAATATTGTTAAAGGCATTTTATCAAACACATTGGGGGCATAGTATTTCCAAAACCAAAGTCCATTATCAAAGAACCATTCCTATGAATCACATTATCCAAAACCACCATTAATGCATATAAAAGCATAATTAAATCATGGGAAAACCATAACCAAGCATTTATAACCAAAACCCCCAAATCATATTTAAAAACCCAAAATCATACAACATTTAAATCATAAAAACATTGTATAAAACTATAAATTTAATTGGAACTAACAATGAGGGAAGATAACATGCCTTATACGAGAAGATTCCAAAGGGTAACATAACTCTTAAGCCCTTTGAAGAACACATGAAGAACCCCCCTGGCCTCTAATCCTCAAGAGTAAGTTTGAGAGAGTATTAGGAGTGTTTTCATCCTTTAACAAGTGTTATGAGAGGCCACCAAGGGTTATATAATGTGAGAACATACGGGATTTGAAATAGGAAATGTATGGACTACCCTTGACTTAAAATTAAAACAAGCCACGATCTAGGGTATGACTCACCCTTATTATTTGTATCCTAGGGTACGAGTGGTACCCCAACTCATACCCAAGATCATTCCAAGACCCTACACACTGGTTTCTATAAAACTCACACCTCCCTAACTCGTACCTAAGGGTATAATTTGTACATTTAATCTTACCTACCAACCGTAAAATAGGCAGACTTCACAAGATAACTCAATCAAGCATTATACGACTTTTCTTGCACCACTCGTATCTTTGGATATAACTCGTACCTTGATAAGTCATATCCTGGGTAGTAACCAAACCAAGCACACTTCCTAACATACGATTGAAACCTCAAGCCATCCCATAAGTCATATTCAAGGGTACGATTGGTATCCTTGAGTCATACCAAGTCCGGTATGTCCAAAACTAAGGAATTTTACAAGGGTCCAAAACTTAGGGTTTTTTAGGTTTTGGGGTGGGAAATTTCCATAAAGCCTTTGCTTAAAAGATTAAAAGTAAATTTCCAGATGGGTATAACTTACTTACTCAATCATACCCTACGGTACAAGTGGTACCCTAACTCGTACCCTAGGCCTTCACAAGGACCCCTAAACCGACCAAGGTATGACCACACACCCTTGACTCATACCCAAGGGTATGAATGGTATCCTAAACCATACCTATAAATCTTACCCATAGCAGTGTCAACTAGGCCAAGTGTCATCATTCAAATTGGCTTGGTACGACTCGTACTTTAACATACGACCATAGGGAGACCAAGTCATATATTGGACCATGTGTAACCCCCATAACACTTTATAGGATATGAGATAGGGTCACTAAGTCATATCCAAGGGTATGACTAGTACCCGGAGTCGTACCTAGTCTAAAATCTTTAATCAATGGAATTTTTCTAAGAGGCCAAAGCTTAGGTGTTTCACATGTATGGATAAATATGTAACTGACTCAAGAAAGTTTTGTAGGTGGACTTATGGATCTTCATGTGATAGCCCGGTGAATTTTCCACTACTATGAAGAAGTTGTACCATGTTCTTCTTCAGTTCAAATCTACCATCAGGAGCCGGTTTGTGAATAACAGAGGTCACATTAGTTACGAGTGGGATTGTCACTTTGTGTACTATCTTGGGGGCTTGTGGATCCACATCCATACAAGAAGGACTATCTTATTCCTCGTGAATCTAAGGGGTACAATAGAGAAAGATTATTTCTCTCCTCTTTTAGTAAAAGCGTTGCTTGAGCTCGGGGTCTGATTCAACTAATTCCTAGTCCTTTGCCATCTTACTAGCTTGATAACCTATTTTCTACAAATTCAGAGACCAGGACCAAGACCAAGTGAAAAACACCAAAGAAATGAAAAAGTAAAACTAAGAATATGATGATTACCAAATTACAAGTCCCTGGCAATGGTGCCAAAAACTTATTGTGCCTAAGCACACGCACAAGTGTACATGGTCTCACCAAGTAATACAGTAGCCTTACGAAAATTCAAATATTGATCCCTCAAAGACTTGCATTGATAACTATTCAATCTTGGTTCACTAATAATATTAATCAAGTGTTATGTAACCAAAAGAGTTTGTATGTTATAAGTAACTGTAAACTAAACAATATGGTATAGTAACGGTTTGAATAATCATTGGGAAAAGCCTAGATTTAAGGATCTGCAAACAATCATACTACATTGTGGAACTTCATCGGTTAGGTTAATTATATTGGTTGTTGGTTCACAGGATCAGTGGTACGACTATGTCCTTCCGAACTTCTAATCGATTACTTAACTTAGCCTCCACAACTACATCATTGAGTGAGGATGCGTAAACTAAGTTAAATGTTTTTGTATTCATCTCGTACTTATATTCAGCAACACCTTCTAATAAATATTTTGTGAGCAAGTCTATTTGTGTTTTATGAGCCATGTTTTGGTCATAATTTTTATCTCTTCTATGTTTTTCAGAAAAAATACCCATTGAGTATCACCTACAATCCCTTAGTCTAGTATACCAAGACCTATTGGTTTTATTGAGCCTATAAAAGACCATAACTATGTCGGTATAAATTTGGTACATAAAGGATCCCCCAATGGCATGATCTTCTATTGACTTAGTTATAAAGTTCAAAGGCCTGTAAAAGGTCTCCGGTAGATGCACATCTATCAGCTTATGGTTGGGACATTATTTCAGCTTATTCTTAGAATGCAATCATGCTTCGTGTAATGCTTCCCTAGGAAGCTACCTAAAATTACTAATCTCGTCCCTCAACTACAACATCCTCAAGAGTGGAAAGAACCTTTCTAGGAAATATCCTTTAAACTCTAGTTAGATATGGAAATATGTAGAAGTTTCAGAAAACATAAGGTTGTTTCCCCAAATAATAATAATAACAACAATTGGAAGCAAGTGGACTTTGTCTAACCCTGGGAAGCTTAAAAGACTTGCAAATTCTAATGAAGTTCATCAAATACAGGTTCAGGTCATCACCACCAACTCTTCTAAATAAACCCATTAGATTCAATAACTAGATCACAGTAATAGCTATATTAAACTTCACTCTAGGATCAAGTGGTGGAGGGATGATGGGCCCAGTAGCACCAATCCTATCTAAATTAATATCATCTTCATTATCAACATCAAAAGTCATAGTCTGTTGATGAATAGTCATACTTTATCCTTTATCATCTTTAATGCCTGTTTGCATGATATGCAATACCAAACACAAATAATCTTATATCGAATTCAATCCTCAATATAGAAAAGACCCAAACTAACCAACAATAAAAGTAGAATGATAAAAGAAACATTAAATAATAATTTCATAAGCAACCTTACATATATCTATCACATTAATAATTATAAGTGAGCAATAAAAGAATTTAACCAATGCTAACTCTAGAAATCAAACTCACACAATTTTATAATGTAACAAATCAAGAATAAGGTCTTAATTATTAATAACATGGCACTGGTTCCCACACACTATGTCAGTTTCTACTTTGTTTTTCAATGATAATACATTATCTACATCTAAATCATATTACAGATCATGCCTAATTATAGATACGCATGGATAGGAAACTTTTGAAATTTTTAATTTGATGTACTTCATTTTGCCCTATTTTTTGTGAGAGAAAATTCCCTAAGATTATCCCAAATCATATAATGTGAAATCCTACTCAATTATTATGATTGCTACATGGAATTGACAAGGTTTAATGTGATATAAACATTCAAGTCCCTAGAATTCAAAAAATGGTCAATATTACTAAAGGAGGAATTCTTGGGGAATCTTTGAGAGGTAAGTGAGTAGCTTAGATACAGGAACTAGATGGATAATTCAAAATATTACAGCCTTAATAATGAATGTGAATGTTGTTGTGGAACTTATATATAGACAGGGGAATAAACTTGTAGATATTTTTGCTAACCAGGTTTTCCCTTTTGTAGGTATAGATAAACTAATCCACTTAACAATGAAGGAAACTCTAAGAGAAGTATAAGTTATTTTAAACATGAACAAAGGTCAAGAGCAAGACCTTAGAATTATAAAGCTTCTAAATGGAACTTTTGGTAATAGGAGAAAGTATGTACAATAAAGTAAGAGCAAGATACAGGATATATAGAGTCAAAAAAAGATAGTAATGCAAATAAGGTGAGCAAAAAACTTAGGGTCAAATAAGATGCAGTCAATATGGATATCAACAACACAAGATTTTTAACACAATTTGGAAATAAATTGTAATACCCCGCATGTTTCTAAGCTAGGAAGTGAATAAGTTTTCCTACGTATGAAACCTCTTATCCTGTCAGTAGCATTTTAGTGCATGACTTACAATGAATATCCTAGTAATAGGATAGCTTGCAATGTCTTAAGCATGCTCATATGAGTTGCTTAGAGTGATACAAGCTAAGAGTTTTTGAATTCATCAAGTCTTAGTGTTTGAGTTTTTAAGGGTCATCTTTGAACAAGAATAACATGATTGATATGTGACATTTTAGAAGATTTAGACCCACCAAATTGTATAGAATCGAATTATCTTTCCAACGATACCAATTTTATTAAAATCCAACACCCGAGCAAGGAGTTATGGCCTTTCAAAGTAGAAGGCATCGCCTAACCAATCGCACAAGGCCACTGGAAAGCATAGGCGATATCATATGCGGCGCCTATGTACAGCATAGGCGATATCATATGTGGCGCCTATGTAAAGCATAGGAGATATCATATACGGTGCCTATGTAGATATAGGCGATATCATATGCGGCACCTATGTATGATTTCAGCCATGAAAACACTTAGTTATTGAGTTATTTTGAGGGTAGTTAAGTCTTTTAACACTCCTTACGTATACCTAAACCTAACCTCACGAAATTTATAGCTTCTAAACATATTAAAACCCTATTAAAATCTCAAAGATCATTATCCAAGAGCACCATAGGATAAAAATAACTAGGGTTGCACAATCAAGCTTGAAGATCATATTTCAAGGAAATTCCTCCGTCAATCATCAAGAACCTCCCTTTCAAGGAATGTGTAGTGTTCATCCACGGATTCCTTTCGTCTATGGAGTTCAAGAATGAATCTTTAAAATATAAAAGCTTGGTTGGTTGTGGTGATATGATCATACCAATGTTGATGTTTGTTTGTTTTGCTATATAATAGTATCATGACTGTACATCTCATGAAAGTTATGTTGTTAGTTGAAAAACATGATCTTTAGGTGGATTTATAGAATGCAAGAATGAAATTCACCTATGCCTTAAAAAATGCATGCAAGGTTTTCGATAAATTGCCTAGTATGTTAGAACTTCATATTTACATGATTTCATGATATCTAAATAACAAGTTCATGTTAGCCATACACTCCAATATGAATTTTCATGCAAATTATGTGTTGTTATTGATGTGGTATAAAGCATGTATGATAATGGAGATATAAATTATGTACACAAAATATATCTATGTTTTTCCTATCATGTTTGAAATGTTGAATAAATACATGAAGTATACTATCCCCTGCTTATGATATTGTGAATTGTGGACTCAAATCTTGTGATCAAGTTATGTCGTGTGTGTCAGTTTCCTCCTATCGAGTCCTGGGGGTATTCGTACCTGAAAACTATAGTTGTGTGCCTAGATCTATGTCATGTTTCACGATATTCGAACTCAAGCTATGATTCCATAGACTTCAGTCAGTCATGTGACTCAGGAAAACCTCATGATCTCAGTCAGTTGTCAGATATCAGTAACATTCAACCAGTCAACGGAATTCAATAAGGTTAAGTCATGTATAGCTAGTTATTCATGTCCAGTCCCTCCAGATGGGAGTAGAGGTTAGCACCGAGTCAACCCAAGGATGGGAACTCACCCGCCAGTTCAAGGTGTGATTCTTAGAAGCAGTCCTAGTGTTCCAAAACTACGTAGCCAGTATAGGTTGAGACATCTTAACCTATCATATTAGGGTTGATGAGGTGATTTAACCCGTTAGTTTAGGGTTCCCACCGTTCTCATTGAGTACCTTCCAGATAAAGGTCACTCACAAGCTGTCCTTACTCGTGGCATGATATTGACACCCCTCCAGTCGGGGCAGAGATTGGACCCCAGCTTAGCCATAATGGCATACATGGGGCATGTCGGTTAAACACTACCTCCCACAGTTTCAGTATCAGTCTTAGTAAAAGAACTCAGGGCATTCTTCAGATTTCATTATATACAGGACTATCAGATACAGTCGTTATGTTCTTCAAATTTCAGCATATACAGGACTATCAGATACAGTCATCCATGTTATCATCTTGCAGTATCAGTCATGAAAGTTATCAATAAACCCAGTATTAGCTTACAGGTCTTTCTATCACGCATTCACGGTCTCAGTTTCTATATGTGTATGTTTGCACTCCCACGTTCATATTAGTCAGTCAGTGTTGTTCATGCATGAAACCCTTTATGTTCAGCCTACCTTCCTCGTATACTCAGTACTCCAGTTGTACTGACGCATTTGCGCTATGGTTCTTTATTTTTATGTTACACCATAGGTTTCGAGACACGAGCTCCAGCCCAGCAATAGTGGTAGCATTCCAGTCACAGAGACACAGTGATTCCTCATTGATTTGAGGACAATATGATTTGATACATTTATTTATTTCTTCTATTCAGTTTTATGGAGTTAGTTGGAGACATGTTCCTTCAACTCCTTATTCAGATAGTTTAGAGGCTTTCAGATTTATTCTTAGATTTACGTTCAGACTTAGCTTTCAGATTGAGTTGTTTTAGGTATTTTCACCCACATGGACGTTATGATTTCCAGACCTGGTTTTATTCAGTTGAACCTTATGGCCTTACAGTTTTATGTATTCCTCATTATTATGTCATGATTTGCACTATACAGGTACAGATATCAGTCATGGGTTAGTTTGTGGTCCCTCGGGGTCATGAGAGTTGTGTAGCATTCCGGTTTGGAAAATCAGGGCTTTACAAACTTGGTATCAGAGCTAGGTTCAATAGAGTCCTAGGAACTTTGAAAGCCGCATCTAGTAGAGTCTTGTACATGGGTGTGTTGCGCGCCACATTATGTGCAGAAGGCTATAAGATGTTTTAGGAATAGTCCCCTTTCTTCAGTATTCATGTCATGATAGTTACCATAATCACAAGTTAAACTCTCAGTATAATCCATTCTTCTCTTATTCCAGACCATGGCCTCAAAGAGAAGAAACCAGCCAACTCCTCAGCCCGAAGATCCTTTGGGTGAACATGTTTCCCATGCGGAGTTTAGAGCCACATTTACAACACTTTCTCAGTCCATGGATGCACAGAATGAACGGACACCAGTCATTCCGGCCAATTCAGTGGCCAATCCCATAGAAGCTAGGGTTCGGGACTTCACCCGGATGAACCCTCGATCTTTCCATAGGTCTAAGTCTGATGAGGACCCTTAGGAGTTCATTGACCAAGTCCAAAAGGTCATTGACATCATGGGTGTTACTTATATTGAGAGTGCTGAGTTAGCCGCCTACCAGTTACAGTATGTTACTCATGATTGGTACAAACAGTGGAAGTCTGAGAGGTTAGATGATGTAGGACCTATTAAGTGGGAGGAATTTGTCACGGCCTTCTTTGACAGATTCTTTCCCCAAGAGCTGAGAGAAGCCAAAGTTCTTGAGTTTATCAACCTCAGGCAGGGGAATATGACGGTTAGGGAGTATTCTCTCAGATTTAGTCAGCTATCCAGGTATGCTCCTCATGTGGTTGCAGACAATAGGGCTAAGATGAATAAGTTCTTGTCAGGGTTCAATGATAGTATGGTAAATGAGTGTAGGTCTGCGATGCTGATCGGTGATATGACCTTAGCCAGACTTATGACCCATGCCCAGCAAGTAGAAGAGCAGAAGGTTAAGACTAGGGAGAGGCAGAACAAGAGAGCAAGGTCTGGTAACTTCAACTTTGCTCACCCCAAGTCAGATTCACAGTTTCGCTCCAAGTCAGCCATTCCATCCCCTTCCTCTGCCAGGGCTCCAGTGCTAAAGTTCAAAGATGGCAACAAAGACAAAGCGCCAGGCTCTAAATCTCAGGGCAGTGTTAGCAGTACCCGAACGAATCCCTTTTGTCAGACTTCTGGTAAGAACCACAAGGGTATTTGCAGAGCCGGTAGTGATGTCTGTTTTGGTTGTGGCAAGCCAGGCCACAGGATTAGGGAGTGTCCACAGAAAAGCCTTCAGGGTTAGTAAAATCATTCTGCAGCTCAGTTCAGTCGCCCGAACCAGCAGGGTGTCATTTCCAGTGCTACCAATGGGCAACGCCCAGACAGACTCTATGATCTTCAGTCCCGGTAGGATCAGGAAAATTCTCCTGATGTCGTTACTAGTACATTACAGATTTTCCATGTTCATGTTTATGCTTTTTTAGACCCAGGTGCATCCTTGTCTTTTGTTACTCCATACATAGCAGGCAATTTCGGAATCAATCCTGTAATTATAGCAGAGCCCTTTTCAGTCTCTACCCCAGTGGGTAAAACCATCATAGCCCGGCGGGTATACAGGAACTGCCCGGTTATGATATCTCAGAAATCCACATCAACAGATTTAGTTGAGTTAGAGATGACTTATTTTGATATCATTCTCGACATGGATTGGATTCATTCCTGCTATGCCATAGTCGAATACAAAAATAGGATAGTTCAGTTCCCGAATGAGCCCGTCCTACAGTGGAAGGGTAGCATTTCAGCGTTCAGGGGTCAACTTATTTCCTACCTTCGGGCAAGGAAAATGATTTCTAAAGGATGTGTGTATCATCTCGTGCATGTTAAATATTCCATCTCTGAATCTCCCAGTCTCGAAATCGTCCTTGTTGTTAATAAATACCCAGATATCTTTCCCAAAGATCTTCCAAGCATTCCTCCCGAAAGGGAAATAGACTTCGGCATAGACCTTCTTCCAGATAGTCAACTTATTTCTATTCCTCCATACAGAATGGCACCAGCAAAACTCAAGGAACTGAAAGATCAGTTGAAGGATATCTTAGATAAGGGATTCATTAGACCCAGCTTTTCCCCATGGGGTGCACCAGTATTATTCGTGCGCAATAAAGACGGTTCTCTCAGGATGTGTATTGATTACCGTCAACTCAACAAGGTCACGGTCAATAACAGATATCCTCTTCCCAGGATTGATGATCTATTCGACCAACTTCAGGGTGCCAGTTACTTCTCCAAGATAGACCTCAGATTAGGCTATCATCAACTCAGAGTTAGAGAATGTGACATTCCAAAGACAATTTTTCGTACTCGGTATGGTCACTTCGAATTTTTAGACATGTCATTTGGTCTTACCAATGCCCCTGTAGCTTTCATGGATTTGATGAACCGTGTGTTCAAGAAGTACTTGGACATGTTTGTCATAGTCTTTATAGATGATATTCTGGTCTATTCTCGCATAGAGCGTGATCATGCAGGCCATCTCAGGATTGTTCTTCAGACTCTCAGGGATCACCAGTTATTCGCTAAGTTTAGCAAGTGTGAATTTTGGCTAAGATCAGTAGCATTCCTTGTCCATATTGTTTTCGGTGATGGCATTAGAGTAGATCCTTGGAAAATCGAGGTAGTAAGAAACTGGCCCAAATCCATATCTTCATTAGATATCAAGAGTTTCTTAGGTTTTGTTGGCTATTACAGACGGTTTGTCGAGGGATTTTCTTCTATTGCATCTCCCATGTCCAGATTGACTCAGAAGAAGATTAAGTTTCAGTGGTCAGATTCATGCGAGAAGAGCTTTCAAGAGTTGAAGACTCGACCCACCTTAGCTCCAGTTCTAGCTCTTCTAGATGGTTCAGACGGTTTTGTAGTCTATTGTGATGCATCCAGAGTAGGTTTAGGTTGTGTCCTCATGCAGCATGGTAAGGTCATAGCCTACGCATCCAGACAGTTAAAGCCATATGAGAAGAATTATCCTACTCATGATCTTGAGTTAGCAGCAGTAGTTTTTGCCTTGAATATTTGGAGGCATTATCTCTATGGAGTCCATGTAGATGTCTTCACAGACCATAAAAAACTCCAGTATTTCTTTTCCCAAAAAGATCTTAATCTTCGTCAGAGAAGGTGGTTAGAGCTCTTGAAGGATTATGACATGAGTGTTGTTTATCATCCGGGAAAGGCCAATGTTATGGACAACGCTCTCAGTAGACTCTCCATGGGTAGTATTTCTCACGTTGAGGGTAGAAAGAAAAAGATGGCTCAGGAGATCCATTAGCTTGCCAGACTAGGCGCTCGCTTAATCGGTTCTTTAGAGGGTGGTGTATGTGTTCACAGTAGTTCAGAGTCATCTCTAGTTTCTGAGGTGAAAGAGAAGCAAAACAGGGATCCTAGCCTTGTCAAGCTTAAAGAGTCAGTTCAAAATAAGAAAGTCAAGGTTTTCTCCCAAGGGGGAGATGGTGTTCTTCGTTGTCAGGGTCATCTATGTGTTCCAGGTGTAGATGAATTAAGGCAATGAATTCTTGCAGAAGTGCATGGTGTGCGATACTCTATTCATCCAAGGGCCACTAAGATGTACCATGACATGCAGGAGATCTATTGGTGGAGTAGGATGAATAGAGATGTTGCAGAGTTTGTGGCTAAGTAATTTATATGTCAGCAGGTTATGATAGAGCATCAGAAACCTAGTAGCTCCATGCAAGAGTTCACCATTACTACTTGGAAGTGGGAAGAAGTAAAAATGGACTTCGTGATGGGTTTGCCTAGAACTCATCATCAGCATGATTCAGTCTGGGTCATTATAGATAGAATGACCAAGTCAGCTCATTTCCTTCCTATTCGTACTTTTATTCCGTCGAGGAGTATGCCAAACTCTATATCAGGGAGTTAGTCAGGTTACACAGTGTTCCACTATCTATCATCTCAGACAGAGGTACCCAGTTCACCTCTCACTTTTGGAAAGCATTCCAAAAGGGTCTTGATACCCAAGTACATCTTAGCACAGCGTTTCATCCTCAGAAAGATAGTCAAGTAGAGAGGACCATTCAGACTCTTGAATATATGCTAAGGGCGTGTGCAATTGACTTCAAGGGAAGTTGGGATGACCATTTTTCTTTGATTGAGTTTGCATACAACAATAGCTATCATTCTAGTATTCAGATGGCTCCATTCAAAGCTCTATATGGTAGGAGATGTAGGTATCCTATTGGTTGGTTCAAAGTTAGTGAGGCCTCAGTCATAGGTCCTGACTTAGTATTCGACGCCTTAGAGAAAGTTCAGTTGATCAGAGAGAGACTCCGGGCTGCTCAGAGCTGATAGAAGTCCTATGCAGATGTTCGTAAAAAGGATCTCGAGTTTGAGGTCAATGACTATGTCTATATTAAGATCTCTCCTATGAAGGGAGTGAAGAGGTTCGGCAAGAAAGGGAAACTCAGTCCCCGGTATGTTGGTCCCTTCGGAATTCTCTATCGCTTCAGCAAGGTAGCTTATGAGCTTGAGTTACCTTCAGATCTAGCCTCAGTCCATCTAGTCTTCCATGTCTCTGTGCTGAAGAAGTACATAGGTGACCCAGTAGTTGTTGTCCCTATTTAGAGCATCGATATTCAGAACAGCCTCTCTTATGAAGAGATTACAGTCGAAATCTTAGATTATCAGACTCGTAGATTGAGGAACAAAGATTGATAGAATGCAATTATGAAATTCACCTATTCCTTAAAGAATGCATGCAAGGTTTTCGATAAAATGCCTAGTATGTTAGAACATATTTACATGATTTCATGATATCTAAATAACAAGTTCATGTTAGCCATATACTCCAATATGAATTTCCATGCAAATTATGTGTTGTTATTGATGTGGTATAAAGCATGTATGATAATGGAGATATAAATTATGTACATAAAATATATCCATGATTTTCCTAGCATGTTTGAAATGTTGAATAAATACATGAAGTATACTATCCCCTGCTTATGATATTGTGAATTGTCGACTCAAATCTTGTGATCAAGTCATGTCATCTTTGTCATTTTCCTCATATCGAGTCCTGGAGGTGTTCGTACCTAAAAACTATAGTTATGAGCCTAGATCCATGTCATATTTCACGATATTCGAACTCAATCTATGATTCCATAGACTTCAGTCAGTCATGTGACTCAGGAAAACCTCATGATCTCAGCCAGTTGTCAGATATCAGTAACATTCCGCCAGTCAATAGAATTCAGTAAGGTTAAGTCATGTATAGCCAGTTATTCATGTCCAGTCCCTCCTGATGGGAGTAGAGGTTAGCACCGAGTGAACCCAAGGATGGGAACTCACCCACCAGTTCAGGGTGTGATTCTTAGAAGTAGTCCTTGTGTTCCAGAACTACGTAGCCAGCGTAGATTGAGACATCTTAACCTATCAGATTAGGGTTGATGAGGTGGTTTAACCCATCAATTTAGGTTTCCCACCGTTCTCATTGAGTACCTGCCAGATAAGGGTCACTCACAAGCTGTCCTTACCCGTGGCACGGTATTGACACCCCTCTAGTTGGGGTAGAGATTGGACCCCAGCTTAGCTAAAACGGCATACATGGGGCATGTCGGTTAAACACTACCCCCCACAGTTTCAGTATCAATCTCAGTAAAAGAACTCAGGGCGTTCTTCAGATTTCATTATATACAAGACGACAGTCATTATATTCTTCAGATTTCAGTATCTACAGGACTGTTAGATACAGTCGTCGATGTATCAGCTTGCAGTATCAGTCATAACAGTTATCAGTAAACCATGTATTAGCTTACAGGTCTTGCTATCATGCATTCACAGTTTCAGTTTCTATATGTGTATGTTTGTACTCCCACGTTCATATTAGTCAGTCAGTGTTGTTCATTCATAAAACCCTTTATGTTCAGCCTACCTTCCCCGTATACTCAGTACTCCAGTTGTACTGACGCATTTGCGCTATGGTGCTTTTTTTCATGTTACACCATAGGTTCTGAGACACGAGCTCCAGCCCAGCAATAGAGGTAGCATTCCAGTCGCAGAGACACAGTGAGTCCTCATTGATTCGAGGATAATATGATTTGCTACATTTATTTATTTCTTCAATTCAGTTTTACGGAGTTAGTTGAACACATGTTCCTTCAACTCCTTATTCAGATAGTTTAGAGGCTTTCAGATTTATGCTCAGATTTACGTTTAGACTTAGCGTTCAGATTGAGTTGTTTTGGGTATTTTCACCCACATGGACGTTATGATTTTCAGACATGATTTTATTCAGTTGAACCTAATGGCCTTACATTTTTACGTATTCCACATTATTATGTCATGATTTGCAGTATACAGGTACAGATATCAGTCATGGGTTAGCTTGTGGTCCCTCGGGGTCATGAGCACTGTGTAGCATTTCGGTTCAGCAAATCGGGGCGTTACATAAATATAGCAATTATATTAAAGAAAACACCGATAAATTCTAATGGATCTAGCAAGGAAATATGTACCTAATAGAGATAGATTTTGTTCGGTTATATGAATAAAGTGAGATGTTGTTCACGAGCTCAACCTATTAAAAAGAAAACAAATTGGAAAGTTCAAATATTTAGAAGAAATTTTAAACAATATTGAAGTTAACCTGTTGGGATTCTTTTGCAGAGGATACATACCTGATAAAATTGATAGTGAAACTTTATCTTTGTTTTTCTTAGATAGTAGTATTAGCTCCTTATTAAGACCAAACTGTCAAAAATAAAGTAAAAAGAAATTATCAATCTTAAGCTCTTAATTTTAGAATCTGAAGAAAATTATTACTTATCTTAGTCAAAGAAGCTTAGATCTATGGTAAGATGAACTGAAGAAGTCTTTGTTTGGAATGATTTCATAGAATTAGTGGAACTTTGAAAATGCTTTGTATGAAATCAATCAAAAAATCATCTCTCACTTATAGATCTTTAGATTTATAGTACCAAGAAAATATCTACTTAATCCCCATCTCATCTATCTAATTTCTACATCAAGAATCATTTCAGGAATCAACATGTTGAAGTCTTGGAAGTAACGATTGGTGTAGTTTCCTCATTCTTTCTTTGACTTTAATTTTAGCTTCTAGATTTTTCTTATTATTTTTATTTTGGATTTGGTATTATTGTTTTCTATTTTGCTGCTTTGCCCATTATCAGGTCTTGGGTTTCTTTGATCTATAATTTGGTAGTGAGCCTTTTATTTCTAATACAGTCTCTTACATAGCCTTTGTTTTTCTTAAAAAAAAAAGAATTAGATGGATAATTGAGGTTCTTGTAAAATTTGTAAAGATGTATAATCATTGGGAATTTTCAAAATCTTGATGAACATAAACTTTTTACCTAGAATCACCATTTTTTATTAAAAAAAAGTGAAAATTTGTTAGAATTTACCAAAATTTTGAACTTTGTCTTTTTAATTGATTGCAAAACTATTTTGGAACATGGTGGAATAAATTAGGAGCATTTTTAGCATGAATTGAATTTCGTCTCTTTTGAACATACTTTAGACTTTAAAGGTGATTTGAATTGAGCTTTATGCGCACACGGGACAAGCTCGCATTGAGCCTTCATATTTTAATTCTATATTATAGAATATTTTTATATACATAGATTTCCCTATGAACAAAATTGTTGAACTTAATTTCTAAAGAAATATTCTTTCAACACGTTTCTCTGTGAATAGATCATTGACTTAAAATATGATTTAAATTATTTGATTATTATTTTCAAATTGATCTATGACTTTTAAATATCTCTATTAATGAGATGAGACTAAGAATTATTTCAACTAATATGTCAGAGTGGTGGTTAGACCAGCTATGTTGTACGGAGTAGAGTATTGGTCAATCAAGAACTCTCACATTCAGAAGATAAAAGTAGGTAGATAATTATATTGTGATGGATGTTTGAGTATACCAGGTGAGATAAGATTAAAATTAAATGATTAGAGACAAGGTGGGAGTAACTTTGATGGAAGACAAGATACAAAAATCGAGATTAAGATGGTCAAAAATATGAAGCTGAGATATACGAGATGCCCCAGTATAGAGTGAGAGGTTGGCTATGATAGATTTAAAAAGGTAAATAAATACTAAAAAGTATTAAAGAGAGGTGGTTAGAAAAGACATGATGTAGTTGTAGCTTACCGAGGATACACTTTAGATAGAAAGGTATGGGGAATACGAGTTAGGGTAAATATTAGTAGGTAGGAGTGTGTGCTACTATTAGATATTTATGCATTGTATTATTCCCCTTACTAGTAGTCATAGGACTACTCTTGTGTTTTCGTGTTCTTTGACCTATGTTAATATCCATCATTTTGTGTAGTTTAATTGTAGTAGTAATTTGTTGTAGTATTATCTACTACTATATGTTATTTTGTTACTATCTATTACCTTTTATACATCTATTACTTCTTTTTAGAATATTCTTGTATTTAGTTGGGGGTCTATCATAAATAACCTCTCTACCTCACTTTTAGGGTATTGGTAAGGTCTGCATACACTCTACCCTTTCCAAAATCCACTATAATACCTGAGATTCTGGAACTACAAATACTCAACTTTTAGCAGAGAAACCCATGGTCTAAAACCTGAAGTCCCATACCAATACAACTCACTACGAGTCATGGAATATTTCCTAAAATCCCTAGGTTACTATGACTCATCCCTCAAAACTTAACAAACTGCATCAAAACTACAATCGAATGTATGAGTCATACTATGACTCGTACTGATAAACCAGATACTTGTCAAAATCCTTCAATGATCATGATTGGAGCTATGCATCATACCTTGAACTATGACTCGTAGGTTAAATTATGGCACCTTGCACCAGAAAATTTTTTATACTTCTTATTAAGGGTAAGTTCATCTTTTAACCCTTTCCCATGATGTTTTGGTCACCAAAACCTCTATATATGAGACTTTAAAGAATATTCTTATTTTAAACTCTCAATATCAAGTCTAGAATAAATTTATAACAAGTTTAAACAAGATCAAGCATGCTAGGGTTTCAGATCAAGTAAATTCTTCAAGTTTCGATCATCAAGTGTTTCTCTTCGTCAAAATACGTCAAGTTTTCAGTGATGGATTTCATTCATCCTCACATCCAAGTACTTTTAAGATATAATCTATTATGATTCAAAGCTAGGATTTATGCTTATTTATTTAAGATTGATTCTTTACTTATTGTAAATGATTGATTTAAAACTAAGGTTACTGTATGATTATATATGTTTCCACATTAGTTTTTATTGATATCCTATGTCAAAAGTCCCATCGGACCACTATTAAGCAACTAGATATGAATCTCGACTAAAGTGTAAATTCAGATCATGACAACCACTTTGTAGGACTAAACTGGATATGTTATTCTATTGTCATAATTTCTATTATTTGTGTTTGGGTCTATATAAATATAGTCAAAATAGATTTCAATGCGTAATTCTGAACAACTATGCTAGTCTAGAAGATAGTTGGCCACTGTGGGTTGTAACCCCAATGCATTGCATAATTTTTAACAATTATGCTAGCCTAGAAGATAGTTGGCCACTGTGGGTTGGAGCCCCGGCGCATTGAGCATTGAAAAGCTATTAGGGATCTTCTAGTCTTTTATTTTCCATTAAGCTGACATGTGATTTGACTTTGGTTTTCCTATGTTGGCATGATTGATTTGATTTGTCCTCTATTGACGTGTTAATAAATTTACTGACTTTATTTTTTGTCCTTGAAAGGTTTGAAGTGATTTTTAGAACAAAATGAACTGCAATTTACTATTTCTTCACTAGATGATTTTACTAAATTTCATGAATTAATCTATCACTAGATTTGAACTAAAATTAGTTTTGCTGATTATTAGTATTATTATTAGCTAATTATATTAGTGTTCACAACAAATTTTATTAGTTTATCAATTGAAAATTAACTATAAGTAAAGATAAATTAAGAAATTAAATGAATCTTGTGAGTACAATTTTGTTGCTCTCTTGATTCTTCTCTCCTAAACTTTCCATAATTTGAGGGCCTTCTGTAGTATGTTTCTCAAATAGGATGACTCATACCTCCTTAAGATGTGTTTGATTTTCGGGAACGTTGTGAAACACTTCTTCATTTTGGGTTGATCTCCAGGAAAAAATTTGCCGACTACTCCCTTAAAGAGCTGTGTAGTTGATGTTATGACTTGCTGCAATGCTTGTAGAATGACCTTACAAAATTATGTAACAATCATATTTATAGTTGTAGGGGGAGGCAGTTCAAGTGTAAATAACCTCTTCTACCTTATTCTGATTGGTCCATTAAATCATCAAGCTTATACAAATGTTGTGTGATAAGGTTGCTTCTGATTGCCCAAAAATATGCCATTTAGGACGCTTTGCAATGTTTTATTGGTTGTTGAACTTGACTTGGCTTGCCACATTATTTGAACATGTAGCCTCATCTTACTGGTCTTTAATTTTCTAGGATGCTACGTCACCTGACACATGGCATGAGTTTGGACCTTAAGGAGAGATGGACCTTGATGAGGACTAATTAAATAGGCTCATTATTTTTAAAGTCCAAAATAATTTTAAACCCAAGAAAATATGGATAAAACTCAAATTTGTATGATTTTGATCCAATAAACTTTTATGCATCTACAAATGCCCGCTACTGTAAGGCTCGTCGAGGCGTTTGATTTGTCGGACCTTTTAGAGAAGGGATTTGAAGTACTAGTGGAGTTTGTTTTTGTATGAGTGTGTGTCTGTAATTTAATCCTTACAAAATGTTCAAATTTGACAAGAAAAAAATATGGTAAAACTCTTCAATTGTGTCGTAATTTTCTCATTGATGCGCTAAAGTGAGCTAATTAATACACATTGAAGGCTTTTTGTCAGCAAGACTTGGGCATTTCCCCAAAACTCGACTCTTTAAAGTCATGATAATCCAAAAAGAATAATGTGACTCTCTTTATTAGGAGTGAAAATTCTATTTAAAACTAAATATATCAAAACCACGTAGGATCTAAGAATTAGGCTTATATAAAATTTCAATAGGATTGAATAATGACGTTATCCCACTTCAAAGAGGATTAGAAATTTGAGTTATTTTTTATATTTGGATATCCCAGATCTTTTTGAAAACAAATTGTTCAATAGATTCTTTATCGAAACTAAACTGGAGCCCTTCAGAGTCTATAAAAGGACATTATTCCCTTATTAAGTCAATGTAATTTAGCTTGAACAGCAATATAACTCGCATTCTTCTTTTCTTTTTTACTTTTTCACAATGAATTTTTAGGCAGCTTGAAGCGTATGTGGAAAAAAATTATAACCCATCATGGGAGTGTCTAAATCATGAACAACCTGTTGTGCTGAAAAGTAGACTTGCATAGCTACATTATATGTGAAAATTATGCTCATATTTTATCCAAATCTGCCCAGGTATCCTTCTGAAATTAGACTTTCAGTTCTGGTTCATTACTTTTGCATGTTTTGTGTAGCCTCACAGAAATTCTCATATTTTCACTTAGGAATATCAAAATCAGGAGTGATTTCCTGTGTTGAAAAGTAGAATTGCAAGCTACATCTTGTGGGAACTATAATTATAATGCACCCAAATCATACCAATTATTTCCCCAAAACCACTCTTCAAATCTTGGTTCACTAGTTTTATCAGCATTGCGCAGCATCTCAAAAAAATTTGTATCTCGACTTAGTAGTATCAATATTTCAAGTGGATTATGGAATTGGAAAGTGGACTCGCAGAGCTACACCATATGTGAAAACCACCCACAAATAACTTCCATATTTACTTAGGTAATTTTCCAAAGTTTAATCAAAACCTTATAACTATTTTATGGTTTTAATCTTCTTCTTTAATTCTTTTAGCAGGTTTTAGCTTGAGGCCGCATCACATTGGCATCACTATCGTCCATCATTGTGCGTGCTTTATCATCCTCGGGTTAATTTTTTTGGCAGATTTTGAGGCAAGTCAGAAGAAAATCCAAGAACCACATATTGATATCTGTAAAACTATTTTTATTGTATTACTTTAGGATTCAGTTCAACAACCAAATTGGAGAAAGGATACCGAGTTGGCACTATTGAAAATTAATATCTGATGACGTCCAAGCAGCACCTCTTTTTAGATGATGATACGGTTGTTGTCAAGATATAGTAACCTAACTAAGGTTGGCGTCGAATCCCAATGGAACACTTGGCTTAGCAAATCTCAGTAGTTATAGTTAATGGGAAGAATAAGAAAAGTAAATGGGGGGGGGGTGTTTGAAGTAATCGCGTGCAAAGAATAGTATTAACTTGGTTGAAATCAGTCGTAAGTAAACATTAGGATTGTGCTCCCCCTGGCTTCTCAACTTCATAGTCTTATCATGTGTTGTTGAACCAATCCAATACCTTGCATGCAGAATCGATAAGTTATGTACCTTCTACACTCTTTTAGACAAGTAGAAGGATTTCACCCTTTACCTTTTGAGTCTCAGGATGTCGCACTGCTAATCCTTATCTTGATCCCAGTTAACTATTATCTTTTGAGTCTCTAGTTATTCGATAAAACCTAAATATCTTACATTTATAAAACCTAGAAGTGTGGATCGATAGTTAAACTCCAAATTACTATTGTCTTTATCTTTTCCTAGTCACTACTCCTCTTTTGGAGTAAGTAGCAATATCTAGGCAGGATCCTAAGGAGTAAGTAGCAATATCTAGGCAGGATCCTAATGTGTGCACCCATTAAGAAATCAATCATAACAAACATAAATCAATGCATGCAATTGGTATTGGTTCAGATCAACTATTGCACTTCCCCTACTTCGTCAATTCGCCAGGGTTTCCACAACCCTAGCTATGGGTTTTAGTTGCTCATGATTGTAAGAAAATAAATAACATTCATAATAGAAAGCATAGATGAAATCACAATGATAAGATGAATAAAAACCCACAACCGTAAACATAATAATCAATCAAAGTCAATACAAGGAAATTCCAAGATCAACGACGGATCTTGAAATCAAAATATATTTTTGAGTGTCAAAAATGTGTCACTGCTACTAAAAAGTACATAAGGGGTATTTATAGTACATGAGGAAACCCTAAAAAGAAAGCCTAAATGAACTAGAAGAAAATTGAGTCGGTGGCCACCTGCTCTCAGTGCATGCGGTCTATCACAGGCACAGATAGTACCTGTGGTCTGGCACAGGGTGTAGGTGTAGACTGCAGGTTTTGGATGGACAAACTCCTGCAAGTCAGTTCTCAGGATTTTGGATTTTTGGCACCTGTTTTGTCTATATGCGGTCCGTAGGTTGACTTAGTAGGTGTCGGGAGTCAATTTTTCATCTCTTCTTCAACTCTTGAACATGTATTGCTCATGATCAAGCCGAAAAATATTTCAAATATCCATAATCTCTCCAAAAGTGCCAAAAATACCTTTTTTACCTTTTTCACAAACTTAGCATCCAAAACATGATTTCCTACAAAACATACCCAAAACAGATCATACCTAACAAAAAGGCCAAACAAAATGACGTTTAACTAGGAGAATCTAAGCTATCCAAGGCAGGCAGTCATCACATTAAGGTCAAATCACAACATCCCCTCTTATATCTTTTCAAAGCCAACTGTGTATGAACATATAACACAACAATGTGACATAATGGGATCAAGGTATGGCAGTTACATTAGCAACAGATAACTACTCATATGTACAAATTACACTACCCAAACTAGCAAATAGCTGGCAATATGACTCAAGTGCCCTTACAAAAAATATGTCCCACTCACTCATATGAAATAATCCATGTCAATTCAGGGACAGTCCTGAGACACTCACGCTCAATAAAGAAGTTCCAATCAATCATGTCAAATACCATAAGTTTGCCCTTATTTTCTTTACCTTAGCATTCAGATAGATAAGTTAGGATTACTATAGGACTTTTCTCGGATTATAATGTAAGCTTGGGGGTTGGTGTGATAAATATGGATGTTTAGAGTGACTAAGACTTCTTGGCACTACTCTAACCTTGGGATTTGACTTACTATCCAATTACCTTCTTATTCCCCCCTTATTTCTCCCTTTTATTCCTTATTGTACACTCAGGTTGTGTGTGGTTTTTTTAATTCTTTCTTTGCTTTTTCATAATTTTTCTTTTTTTTCTTTTCTTTTTCTTACTACACCCATCCCTACTAACTTTTTATTACTTTACCCTTCTTTATACCAATTTTACACTATGCACTCTTATAATATCCTCCCTCAATATAGGCATTTTGCCTATGTTGAGGTGCACAATATCCAAGGAGGACCTGGGACGAAACAGGTAAATTATAATATAAATGGGAGGTCAAAGGTGAAAACAAAGAAATAGTCTATAAGGCTCAAAGTAGGGATCAAGGGATATGCTTTACACATGGAAGGTCATTTAGGCTAAAAGTGGACTAATATCAAAAACAGCCTATGATCCTTTCCTAACTACATATCCTTCAACCTAGGCAAAACTAACCAAGCAAGTTCAGAATTTGACACGGAAAGGGAACTAGGTATTATCTCACACACACATATCATAGAGTCAATGACACAACCCAAAATCATTCCATGTCGTAGGAGCACCTCAAGCCCACACGAATAGGAGGTTCCCCCAATAACCCAACCCAAACATCATCACATCCTTCACGAGGGTCGGGTGAATCCCGACCATATAACAAGATAATGTAAATAATACTAGAAGTCATAACTTAACAATGTCTAACCATTTCATATATATCAACACACTAGCCAATATACCCAAGTCCACAATCATCCACAATACCTCTATACAGATAGAATTTTAGAAAGGTATATGTCGAGACAAGCACCCGATAATAGCAAAACCAAGTCAAAATAAGACTAAGTCTAAGGATAGGATACCAAGAATGGATGTCTTTAAAAATAAGAAAGCTCATCACTCCATAGTCAATACACAAACCGCTTCGATTGCCTAATCACTGCACAGGAAGAGAAGATGATGCTCTGGCCCCTATGTCGCATTGGGACATAGTGTCCGGATATGGTTAGTGGTTAGAACGCTAGCATGCAACTCAAGGATAAGGATAAAATAAAATTATTACTCAACAACAAGTCAATATATGATATTAAATCATATCCACACACTTATCCTTACATATAGGTATATCACATGCTAATCAAGAAATCAAGGGTCAACAACATTCTTGAACATTCATTCGTTAGACATAAAGTAGGGGACTCCGACCCTCCATACTTATGGATTCAAGCATTTTTTATTAGACATAGTACTTTAACCATATTCACACATTCATTAGCCAAGGACCTTAACCACATACACAATCATTCAAACAAGGAACTCTAACCCTATGCCAAAGGACTCTAACCGTAATCTGTTTTATTCGCCGAAGTACATTAACCTTAAGAGATCTCTTTATTCAAGGGACTTTAACCTCGAGAAATTTTACTGCGCAAGGGACTCAAACCTCAAGCTATTTCATAAGGAAAGGGAATTTAACCTCGAGACATTTCATTAGGCAAGGGACTTCAACCTCAAGCCATTATAACTATCAATAGTTTACATTAGGACTTTAACCCTTTGCCCATGCATCAACATTCATTCCATACAACACTTAAGTACTTTAATCATTTAACTAATTCAAAACTATACATGACCCCATGGTCCTTCTAGGAGCCTTCATTGCTCAACCATTTCAATAGGACATTGCCATCATTCAATCCATTATACAATTCAAGTTATGGTCATCAAGACCCTCATACACTATTCATATTTCATTAACTATCCTATACCACATTCTCACCATACTTGGTTCAATACACAATTTAAATACATTATCATGTTTAGGTACTTCAACCCCTTATTGGACAATTAACCTAACATGGTCATCAGTTATACAATACATAGCTCATAATACTTTTACAACATCATTTATCAATCATTCATACTTATTGGTCCATTTCCCTAGTTCAACACATCACCACATGTCACTAGATAGTTCACTTAGTCATTTTCACAAACACCTTATGTGAATACCTTTGACAAGGCTATTTTCATAGTAGAAATCATAAAGATTAGGGTTACTCAAGACCCTCATGTTAAACCACATATAAAAAGCACCCAGATATGAAAATCACCATCAATGAATGTATAAACATAAGTTTAAGCAAGAATCAACATTATTCATCATTAGGCAACAAAACCCTTTTTATTTGATTTCAAAATCACCATGTACACTACTAATCCAAGTATGAAATACATGGGTTTAGAGTTATTTAACATGGGGAAGAGTTACATTCTTTAGAAAACTTGATTCAACAAGAGTCTTGACTTCACTTTGCCTCTTAAAGATCACCCTTGAAACCCTAGCCTCCAATTATTCAAAGATGAGTTTGATAGATTATTTTGGAAGTTTGATCCACTCAAAAGTATGTTTAAGAGGACCTTATACACTTATATAGTGAAGGGGCTTAGGGTTTAAGACATAGAAAATGACCACAAGGCCCTTAGTTAAAAGCTATAAAATAAACCCTTGTAGGGATACAACTCAACTTACGAACCATACCCTAGGATATGAGTGGTATCCTCACTCATACCCTAGGCTTATCCTAGGTTACCTATACTGTTAAGGGTACGATCACACATCCTTGAGTCAAATCTAAAGGGTATGACTCGACCCCTAACTCGTATACACCACCTGTACCCAAAACAGTCCCCTTGTGATACCCCGAGTTTTTCCCGTTAAATATTTCTCTCCCAAATGTGTCGAGCCGTTAAAGACTTTTTAACTTGCCAAGAGAAGCTTAGCACTCAGGAAAAAAAAATTGCCAAGTGTTGAAACTTTCTCATTTAGACCTCTGATCTTCGAATATTCATTTGACGACCTTTATGACATCCGTTTTTCGACTTTCAAGTTGAGTTGCGATGGGGAAAGGTCGTAATACATCCCGAGTGAGTTTCGGAATATTTGGAGTAGCATAAGGGCACGTTTGGGGGCCCAAAACAGTGGCACCATGCGATTAGCATGCTCCAGAAATTTTCAGCATTTCAAGGTCAACTTCAAACGATCATCACTTCCTGAATATAAGGAACTGTGAGATCTACTATATATCAAACAAAAGATCTTTGAGTCTTATTTCCAATGCAATTGGTTTCACCCCATTCCAACATCAGAGTAATAAGTTACGATCAATTTATGTCAGCATGTCAAATTAGTAACTGAGGGACGGATTTGATTTGGGTCAACTTTGGTCGATCATAACTCCTTATATATGACGAACTGAGTGGCCTACAATATATAAAATTAAAGATCTTTGAGTTATCTTTCCAACGATATAAATTTTGCAAAAATCTAATACCCGAACGAGGAGTTATTCAGTTTTTTGTGGCCAAGGTATGCAGGATTTTTCTGCCATTTTTCAATTTCCTTAGGGGCAATCCAGTCATTTTACCCTTACCCCATTTCGTGGAAATAAGCATAAAAACTGATTTTGGGCATCAAAGTTTGTTATTTTCAAAAAAAATCCAAGAAAGAAACCCTAAACCTCTAAATTCCCCTTCCTAAATCTTCCAATTCCACCATGGAAATTCCAAATTAATCCGATAAATGAAGTCCCCATTCCGAGCTCTTCGAGATGCATCAATCAATTTTGTGAATAGTGTTCCGAGGTAAAAATTCATTCCAATCTTTAATTTTAAGGTATGTGGGGTTTGAACAAGAATAATTCTTCCGTTCTTATGCCCGTATCTTTAATTTTTTATGAGTTTGGAAAATGAATTTATTTTCAAGATATCCTACCATGAGATTTTGATTATGTATATATGTAAATAGTTCAAACTTTCCAATTATGATTATTTAATGGATTCATATGGTTCTGTAAGTTGAATTATGTCTAAATAATTCGATTATGAACTTATAAAGATTTGAATTGTAAGTTTTGAATCACATGAGTATTTGACTATTTCCGTTCTATAAATTGAAATTTAATATTGGGATTCTTGGTGTTTCTATCAAGAATTGATATATTTTGAACATGTATCCATGATTTAAGTTCAAGAATGAATTATTGGTAATTCTAAGTGTTTTCGAGCCATGTGTCAAATTTTGAGCTTCCTTATGACGATTTGAGTTATTGGGTATATTGATATCGAAGTTGCAATGAGTCTTGGTATTTTTCGGATGGTTTTGATGAGTTAAATTTTTAAAAATATTACGTATTGAGTCTTCATATCCTTGTCCAAATGTCGAGTCGGTTATGGTTCAATGCATTGATACCTTGTTGATGTTGAGGAAGATTAAAATGTTTTGAGCTAAAATGTGTTGAGTTAGGAATCCACAAATTGATATGATTTGATAAATGAGAAAGAGATTTGATTTGGTCTTTATGATAGACCCTTTTGATGTTGTGGTGGATTTCCTAACGTGTTCTGAGCTTGTCGGGGAGTAGTACTTAGATCTGAGAGGGAAATTTGGTATTTTTCCAAACCTATGTACCACCATAGGGTTGTTTGATGATGATATTATTGGTCAGAGAGACCGATTGTGATTATTGTAGTTTTAAGGTCATACTCCCTGGCAAAGAGTATGATGCTCCCACCAGTGGGGGTTTCAAACGTTGGTATTCCACGTAGCTCACGTGGGGTTGTCGGTTATAGGAAACTCCCATGTCCATAAGATTAAGTTTCTTGAATTATCGAGTCACTCCGAGATTTGAGTCAAAGAGTTGAGATGTTTATGATATTTTATGGTCATTTATGATGATTTATAATTACCTATGATGATTTTTGACGATATGATAATTTATGATGATTTAGGATGATTTATCATAATTTATGATTTATAATGATATATGTGGATTACGAGATTTTATCATATGAACTTTTTATTATGAAATTACGAAAAGTATGATTTGATATAACTCAAGCAAAGTGAGTCATCATTGTCCGTATGCATGTTTTCATGAAATTGATTATACTAATTATATTGTTGCATGCACCCCCACATACTCAGTACATTTCAAAGTATTGACCCACATATTTTCATGGGCTATATTCTTACCAAAATGTAGGTACAAGATGTAGCACACATATCATGTTCAGCTGGGTCGCAGCTCTCGATGGGCAGGTGATTAGTTCTTTTGATTCAGGGACTTAAGTTGTTCAGATTTGAGGTGTATTGTATTTTCTGTATTCAGTCGTATGGAGTAGGGGTAGTTGGGAGTCATGACCTGGCTATCTTTCGTCAATGCTAGTAGAGGCTTCATAGACAGTCATTAGTAGATAGTGTATTCAGTTTCAGATTTATATATATATGAGCAGAATTGTGATCGTGTAAATTTACTTTCATGTTGGTCAGACTATGTTATGGGTTGTTTCCGCATTATTCCTTCTATTTTATGTATTTTATTTAGTTGCTTTGGGTTATGCCAGATGAAGGGTTAGCTTGGGGTCACTTGTTACCTCAAGCCCCGTGTGATGTTTTGGGATCCGATTTTGGAGAGTTACAAGCTTGATATCAGAGCACAAAGTCCAAGTGTCCTAGGGTGTCTATGAAGCCGTGTCTAGTAGAGTCTTGCGGACCAGTACGGAGGTGTTTGTACTTTTCTTCGAGAGGCTACGAGGCATTTAGGAAAATGTTCCCTTTCTTCCAAGTCGTAGATCGTGCTGTGGAAAGGTTCTTTAAGAAATTCATACGGGTTCATATCTTGTATAAATTGGGCCATTTCGCCTTGTTCTAAAATACCGGATATAGTCAAGCGTAAATCTTTATAGATGGTGCTTTCTTAGATAATCTCCTCTGATACTACGGGCTTGTAAGTGAGCTAGAAAAAAAAATGATTTCATTAGTGCTCTTGAGTTCCAAAAATTGAGGTGTCATATGTACGTTCTTAAAGGTTGTGCATTAAGCCTATGTCGGAAGTGTTTTTGGATTTCTCTCTAGAATTCATGATGTGATTTCGTATTTTCCTTATCTGTGTACTAATGTTGAGATAGGGTGATTAACTAGTTCTAATTTCCTCTCTTGATTATATTCCTGGTCTTACTATAAAAGGTTCCATAGCTTTCAAGATGTACCCTCATCCCTCTTGAGTCGTTCAGTTGAGGTAAAGCGAGACACATATTCTCGGATCCTTGATTATGGTGTGCTAGGCTTTTATTTCTTAAAAATATTTTCTGATCATCTTTTGATGAAAACTTGAAGTCTAGTGAAGTCGTGTGGGGCTTATTTCGATTCACTAGCACAATTGTTTTGATATTTATTTCCTTTTTCAAAATACAAAACCAAAGTCTAGTGAAGTCGTGTGAGGCCTATTTCGATTCACTAGTAGCTGGTTATTTACTCTGTTGTTCTTGCAGTGGTTGGAAACGTGGTGGAAGGCGGCATTAATAAATTATTATGGCATAGGCCATGACATTGTGGATGATTATTGTCATTATGAGGTTTTGGTGGACTAGTATGTTTAGGGTGTTTGATAGATGAAAATGGTTGTTAAGATTGTTGTTAATCGTAGTCAGAGTGAGTTGTTAAGTTTGTATAGCGGGTGATGAGAAAAATGAATTTAATGATTGAATTGCTACGACGTTAGTGATAGGAAGGAGATTTAGTAGGTTTGAACCGTATGTACGGGATCTTAAGTCTATTTGTTTGTGATCAAGTATGATATTGTATGTTGAGGTAGTAGTATGCTCAAGGTATTATGGGGATTTTTTTTAAGATATTAAATGCTAAGCGGTTAGTGTTATCCTTGATCGGGTAAGTATGAATGAGGATATGTGGTATGCGATGTAATTGTGAGTTAACTTGGGCATTAGAGGCTGACAAGGGTTTTAGTTTGAGATGTGATGTTAGTAAAGCACGAAGAATTTAGAATGGTTTAGCGAAGGTTTGATGTATCCATGGTAAGTGCTAGAATCTAAGCTACGGAGTGCATGAATTGTTGTATGATAACTTTGGAAGTTGTCTAAGTTGGTGGGTATTTGAGAGTTATGTTAAGAATGGGTTTTGCGCTCGCGGGTGTAGTTATGCGTGTTAAGTTATGGATCTTGTGTATGGGTATATTTGGGGACCTGGAGTAAAGTGAATATCATGGACTAGAGTTTGTATGGTGATTCGTTAACTCAGAGTGTTGGCTTAAGTCTAAGGGGGAGATAGTAGAAAAAAAATTAACTAAGTTAAGATTGTGGGATTCAGGTAGGTGTATCGGTGGGTTGCAAGTTGGTGGTGAGAGGTAGTGGTATTGATCCTATTTTACCCCAGCCTTTTCAATGACTTCAATATTTTCTCATGCCTTATGTTTTATTTCCCCAATCATAATACATGTTCATGCATATCATGGGAAAACATGTATTCTCCTAACTATCAAAATATGGAGCCCCAATTTTTCTAGCGGGCGAAATCGACATTCCATAAGCTATAAAATCCAAACTCAAGTTGTGCGGTTCATAATGCATGTGCTTAAGTTTTATTGTATGTTCATGTTCAGCCCACCAGCAACACCCTTAGCGACCAATAAGATTCAATTTATGTCCTGGGTGTCCTTAATCTTTAATCTTGATTCTGGTTGAATTCATGCATTTGATGCCCTAGTTCTCCGGCCTCAATAACCGCACCAATTCATACACAATATCCCTCCATATTCTACCCTTTCATGACTTTTCATTTGTCGAGGGAGTGTGGATGAACAGTGGTGACGATAGGAGAGAGTGGGCGGGTTTTTGTTGATAAAGATTGTGGCATGTTCATTTTAGCTAAGGTGGCAAGTGTGGAGTAAGCTTGAGGCTAGGATTTTGATGGATGTCATGGTTATTTGAAGTATTTCATGTTGTGTTTATGAAAGTAGTTATGTGATGGTTTATCTAGGTTTGTAGGTGGGAAATTATTGAAGTGAAGTCTTGTGCATGGCTTAGTTAATTGGAAAAGTTAGTGAGTGCTTTCTTAAGAATAGTTCCCGGAAGTTGTCTTAATAAAGGATTGTAGAATTTGAAAAAGGTGTTTTATGGGTGTTGATTAGGAGTGTATACATAATTATAAAGATAGGCTTGAACATCATGTGTGTATATATGGACGGAGATTAAAGTTTATATTATCGATAAGTTTTGGTGTCTATGTTGATTTAAAAGTCTAAGCTAAAAGCTCTTGTAAATTGATCTTGCATAGCACTCATGTATTGTGAATATATCTCTTGTCTGAGGATATTAGTTGAAAGCCTTGGCCTTGCTATAAGTTGAATTGCATATATGCCTATGAATAGTTCCCTAAGCTTCAAGACTTGTTGATATGAATATGATGGTTGAAAATGGTGAGTATTAAGTGGATTAGAGTTGATTGAGTGGTAATAAGAATTATCTGTGAGATGAGAAATTGTAACAATGTGGATGTGTGTAAATTTATAATTCGGAATGGTGCTATGTTACGGTGTTAGGTGGAGGAATTGGTGACTCCAAATTAAGCTTGAAAATGAGGAGAGAGAGTTTGGCTTAGTTAGATTTGAAAAGCCAAGACTGCAAATGCCTTGTGAGAATTATGAATTGAATCAAGTAAGTTTGGTATTTGGGGAAAATAGTATTGCGGAGAAAGGGTGTGCGAAGCGTATTGATAAGCTTGAAAGTAAGTTGTACTGCGTGGGGTCTAGTACTTTTATTTTGATATAAGACTGATCGACCTACGCTCCGTACTTAAAATTGGGGTCGAGTTATAAATCCTTATATATATATATATATATATATATATATATATTGTTCGGACCATATCCCAAACCCAATTGCTTCCTAGTTGCGTCGAAAGTTCCTTGAAAAGATTTTGAATCATGTCCTAATTGAATGAGAGCGTGTCTTGATTCGGTCCGTGCACCTAGAAATTCAACTTGATAGTTATTCCGACGGATTCATATATTTCTTCCATCTTCCGATGTGGTCCAATCTCACTACTTGAAGTTTCGTGAGCATAACCATTTCAAGAATGATTTATTTGCGTCGAAGCAAGTTACCAAATTCTATTTAGCCTTTCCTTTTGTCCCCGACCCAAGTATTAAGTCATGGGTCGATCATAAAGTGTCCCGTGTATCAATTAGTATTATTCGGGGAGAACCGATCCCAAGAGGGAGATATTGTGATATCCCGAGTTTTCATATCCTAGATCTTTCATCTCTTTCTTTGTGAATGTGGATTTAAATCGAAGTTAATAATTTTTCTTTCATCCAACTCTTTTGGTAATAGACTCAACTATGTCGTTGTGATTATCATGAGCTTATGCGTCGGAAAGTACTCCAAAGCTTAGAAAAATATAAACTTGTTCATCAAGCTATTTTAGTTGCGTATCCTCAATTTTCCTTGCCTTCCTAACCTAACGAGCGACATTCGGGGACGAATGTTTCCAAGGGGGAGATGATGTGATACCCTGAGTTTTTTCCCGTTAAATATTTCGCTCCCAAATGTGTCGAGTCGTTAAAGCCATTTTATCTTGCCAAGAGAAGCTTAGCACTCAAAAAAAAATAAAAAATTTGCTAAGTGTTGAAACTTTCTCATTTAGACCTCTGATCTTCGGGTATTTATTTGAAGACCTTTCCGACATCCATTTTTCGATTATCGAGTTACGTTGCGATGGGGAAAGGTCTTAATACATCCCGAGTGAGTTTCGGAATTTTTGGAGTAGCATAAGGGCACGTTTGGGTGCCCAAAACAGTGGCACCATGCGATTAGCATGCTCCAGAAATTTTCAGCATTTCAGGGCCAACTTCAAACTATCATCACTTCCTGAATATAAGGAATTGGGAGATCTGCTATATATCAAACGAAAGATCTTTGAGTCTTATTTCCAATGCAATTGGTTTCACCTCATTCCAACATTAGAGTAATAAGTTACGATCAATTTATGTCAGCATGTCAAATCAGTAACTGAGGGACGGATTTGATTTGAGTCAACTTTGGTCGATCATAACTCCTTATATATGACGAACTGGGTGGCCTACAATATATAAAATTAAAGATCTTTGAGTTAGCTTTCCAACGATATAAATTTCGCAAAAATCCAATACCCGAACGAGGAGTTATTCAGTTTTTCGTGGCCAAGGTACGCAGGATTTTTCTGCCATTTTTTAATTTCCTTAAGGGCAATCCAGTCATTTCACCCTTGCCCCATTTCGTGGAAATAAGCATAAAAACTGATTTTGGCCATCAAAGTCTGTTATTTTCAGAAAAATTCCAAGAAAGAAACCCTAAACCTCTAAATTCCCCATCCTAAATCTTTCAATTCCACCATGGAAATTCCAAATTAATCCGATAAATGAAGTCCCCGTTCCGAGCTCTTCGAGATGCATCAATCAATTTTGTGAATAGTGTTCCGAGGTAAAAATTCATTCCAATCTTTAATTTTAAGGTATGTGGGGTTTGAACAAGAAAAATGTTTCCGTTCTTGTGCCCGTATCTTTAATTTTTTATGAGTTTGGCAAATGAATTTATTTCCAAGATATCCTACCATGAGATTTTGATTATGTATATATGTAAACAGCTCAAGCTTGCCAATTATGATTATTTAATGGATTCATATGGTTCTGTAAGTTGAATTATGTCTAAATAATTCGATTATGAACTTATAAAGATTTGAATTGTAAGTTTTGAATCACATGAGTATTTGACTATTTTCGCTCTATGAATTGAGATTTAATATTGGGATTCTTGGTGTTTCTATCAAGAATTGATATATTTTGAACATGTATCCCCATTTTAAGTTCAAGAATGAATTATTGGTATTTCCAAGTGTTTTCGAGACATGTGTCAAATTTTGAGCTTCCTTATGACGATTTGAGTTATTGGGTATATTGATATCGAAGTTGCAATGAGTCTTGGTATTTTCCGGATGGTTTTGATGAGTTAAATTATTGAAAATATTATGTATTGAGTCTTCATATCCTTGTCCAAATATCGAGTCGGTTATGGTTCAATGCATTGATACCTTGTTGATGTTGAGGAAGATTAAAATGTTTTGAGCTAAAGTGTGTTGAGTTAGGAATCCACAAATTGATATGATTTGATAAATGAGAAAGAGATTTGATTTGGTCTTTATGATAGACCCTTGTGATGTTGTGGTGGATTTCCTAACACGTTCTGAGCTTGTCGGGGAGTAGTACTTAGCACCGAGAGAAAAATTTGGTATTTCCCCAAACCTATGTGCCACCGTAGGGTTGTTTGATGATGATATTATTGGCCAGAGAGCCCGATTGTGATTATTGCAGTTTTAAGGTCGTATTCTCTGGCAAAGAGTATGACGCTCCCGCCAACGGGACTTTCAAACATTGGTATTCCACGTAGCTCACGTGGGGTTGTCGGTTATAGGAAACTCCCGTGTCCATAAGATTAAGTTTCTTGAATTATCGAGTCACTCCGAGATTTGAGTCAAAGAGTTGAAATGTTTATGATGTTTTATGGTCATTTATGATGATTTATAATTACCTATGATGATTTTTAACGATATGATAATTTATGATGATTTAGGATGATTTATCATAATTTATGATTTATAATGATTTACGTGGATTACGAGATTTTATCATATGAACTGTTTATTATGAAATTACGAAATGTATGATTTGATATAACTCAAGCCAAGTGAGTCATCATTGTCCATATGCATGTTTTCATGAAATTGATTATACTAATTATATTGTTGCATTCACCCCCACATACTCAGTACATTTCAAAGTACTGACCCACATATTTCCATAGGCTACATTCTTACCAAAATGTAGGTACAAGCTGTAGCGCATATATCATGTTCAGCTGGGTCGCAGCTCCCGATCGGCAGGTGATTAGTCCTTTTGATTCAGGGACTTGAGTTGCTCAGATTTGAGGTGTATTGTATTTTCTGTATTCAGTCATATTTAGTAGGGGTAGTTAGGAGTCATGACCCAGCTATCTTTGGTCAATGCTAGTAGAGGCTTCATAGACAGTCACTAGTAGTCAGTGTATTCAGTTTCAGATTTATATATATATGAGCAGAATTGTGACTGTGTAAATTTACTTTCATGTTGGTCAGACTAAGTTATGGGTTGTTTCCGCATTATTCCTTCTATTTTATGTATTTTTTTCAATTGTTTTGGGTTATGCTAAATGAAGGGTTAGCTTGGGGTCACTTGTGACCTCAAGCACCGTGTAACTTCTCGGGATCTTATTTCGGGGCGTTACACCCCTCAAGCTAGGACTTTCCTCTATATGATTATTTTGGGTACGACTCGTATACTTAGGGTACTATCGAGGAGGAGGGTCACTCGTATAGTGGACAATATACTATCTTTCTAGGGTACTCAAGGTACGAGAGGGGAGGGGAGAGTGGATACGACTCGTATCCAAGGAGTATGATTCATGCCCCTAGTCGTACCCAACCCAATGACATCAAATAGAGAATTTCTTTCAATGGTTCAAAGTCTAGTTGTCTTTGTCAATATTACTATCTACTACCTATCTAGTTCATGTAATTGTCAGTAAATGGTTATCATGTCCATAATCCTAATTCCATAACAAGATCCACATAGTTCATACATATATACATTAACACAGTTCTAAAACTTAATTTTTTTGGAAGGGGTATCAAAAACTAGTCTAAATATAACTACTTCTCCAAATACATAAAATCTCCTAATTACACAAATATAATACAATACGAAGAAAAATACAATACCACACATAATTATCCTAGACATGCTACTGGGACCTCCTTATTATCCTCCGCAAATAAATCAAAGTGTCTCAACGCATGCGGAGGTGATATCAAGACCACAGAGGTATAATCGAGTGAGTAGCTGTTGCATGACTCACTACAAGAGAGAGTACTCTGCTCGTAGGATATCAAAAGCCTTTCTCATCTGCACTAGACAAGGCACACCTATCTCTATATATTAGGATATAACCTATCTCTCTAGCTTATCGATCTATGTTTGAAAATCAGTACACAGCTCTGACAGTGCAGCTCTCTAAGTAGCCTCCCATCTATCCTCAGCCTACATAAATCAAGTCTTCACCCTTGATTCATCTACCCAAAAAAGGTAGTCATCTCGATCTCGACAACCATCAATGAGCAGTTGTCGCCCTCTGTCTATACACTAAGATCTATAAAAACTCATTGGATACAGTAATCATACTGATGCAGAAGCTTAATTGGATGGGCAAAAAGGCTCTGTAGATGCACCACTGGCTCTGAGGTTAAAGCCGGGGCTAAAGAAAAAGTAGTTTGTGTCCCTTTGCCCTGTGTACTCAAATTAGGAGCATCTCTATGATTTTCTATCTTTGTATCGATACCAATACCCACATCATCATAATGTGCCTTATTTGGCTCTGCTAAAATTACTGAGCACTTAAACTGAGTCTGTGGTATTATTGCTTGTTGTCTCAATCTCCTAGAAGTGCCTGGATGTGTCGGACCTTTCATGGTCCTCATCTGTGCAGTCCCCATAGCAGGTACCCTCTCATCAATACCTGGTAACTCAGGCATACTGGCCTCAATACATAGCCTCTGGATTATGTAAGGAAATGGCAGATTAGTCAGCTCACCAAAGTCTCTATCATGTAACTCATTCCTTAGAATAGTGGAAAAATCAACATCATAACCGGCCATAAAACAAGAAAATAGTGATACTTCCCCCATATCAATTTATTATCTGAAACAGTGGGTATCAGTCGGTATCTAATCAGCAACCACCAAAACTTGGCCTCTAGTGACAAGAGGCCCTTCTTGATCACATCTTGCCCCTCAATCAATGGGGTTGCATCACCTAGAGGTGAAATACAATTGGTTATCCACCTAGACATCTCAACCCACTCTAGACGATATTCAGCATCCTATATAATATGTCAATCCCGGACGATCCTCAGTCTGTGGTCGCACTCAGATGTAGATGCAGGAGTCATTTAATTTAGGCTAAAGATAACTCTGTGAATAGTCTATGTCGATATGTCAACTCTGCCCCTCTAACCAGTGTGTGATCAAGTTGTGGCTTCTATGTAAATCTAATAAAGCCTGGATCATAGAGCATAGGAAGGACTACGATAGCTCTGTAGAATGTATTAAACTCTCGTACTGTAGTTGGGTTGTAGGAACTGAGTGGTTTGGTCATCCACTCTAGCTGATATCTATCACATATTGCTCATAGTTGTAGTATTTGCTCTAGTCCCTATAGGTCGATCTGGTGCTTCTCATAAACACATCTAATAGGCCTACCTAGCTCTTAAATACGACTATCCAACTCAAATATATGGCACATCCCATCCATACACCACCTAAGATGTTTGTTCTTCGGAGCTGCATCTAGAGTATGTGCGGGTGCGAGGCTCTACTATACTGAAGCATCATGGGAAGTCTGCTTGGCACCCTCATGAAATTGGTGTACCTCTATCTACTGTACATGAATAGCGGCACCCTCCTCAAACTGGGCATCATATATAATTGCTCATGCTTAACATAATCAGGTAAATCCTGGAATCCCTTCTCAGACTAGGTGTCCTGAGTAGAAACCTGTGGAGTACTCTCAGACTCTGTCTCCTCCTCCTCATCATCATCATCATCAAGTGGAGGAGTGTGTGGGGGTGATAATTATGCGGACTTTATTCTCGGCTGGGCAGTAGCTGACTAAGCAGCCTGGTAAGTCTTTCCTCTCATGACTCAGCATGTCACCCCAGCGACAGTATCTCTAGGTCCGTGCCTCGGTTACTCCTCTACTGATCCACTAGCCTCGATAAACTTTACCCATATCCTCAAAGTACCGACCTTCATCTTCTTCACCGTTTTAGGTGTCATGTGTAAGTTGAAGAAAAATTCAAAATTCAAAAAGTTCAAATTTTTCCTCAATTTTTACATCCCTAAGACCTATTTGAAATCCCGACAAGTCCAATGTGTACACACTAATCAAGAATCATAAAATTCAAAACAAACAAACATTCTCAACTAGGGGGATTACTTTTATTTTTTCAAGTTCAACTTCTAGTTAAGGCCTAACTTTAGATTTAAATTCAAAACAAGGCCCTACATTTTGATTTTAGGCTACTTACAGGCTCCAACATACAAGCATGATAGATTTTATAATTTTTTGCGCTGAAATACACATATCACCTTATTTAGACAGTAGATAAACAAGTATATGTCCATTAGGAGATGAGAAAGTTACCTTTTATATGAAGATCCAGAAGAGAATAATGAAGAACTCAAGAAAAAACGAAGATGGGACTTATTTTTAGCATGTTGGGATAAGTTGGTATCTCAAATAAGTGTCAATCTAGCTTTTACTCAAGTGTGGGGTTAGTTTATGTTTTAACAGAAAAGTTTGAATTCAAAGGGAAAAGTGATGTTTTGAGGATTTGAATGAGTTAGAATGAGGGTAAGAACGTTTTTATATAGGTGGGGGTTGTTTTAGGTCATATTCAATATTGGTAGGTCCAAAATTTATATTAAAAATTAGGCCCACAAAGTGACCTAGCCACGACTTGTACCTGCATCCTGTACCCACGGTTAGACCTTGGGCGTAAGTACTACCTGCGGCCCGCAGGTGATGGGCGCAGGTGTCAGGCCAAAAAAATTGGCCCATTTTTCTGCAACTCGAACTCAGCATTTCGATATTTTTCCAGATACTTATGGTCCCGCAACCTAAGTTTTAGGCCTCAAAAGTAAAATTTAGTGCCAGAGTCCGTAACTTACCATTTTTCATCCTCAAAATTTCAAATTTTCAACTCATTACTCAACTTATCGTGTGGGACTTGTAACCATGATGGGTTGATCACACAGTACTCTTACCTGTAAATTGATGAATGTAGCATTTTTTATCGTATTCTGGGTAAGGTCCAAAAGCTAAAAACCTACAAAAAGTCAAAAACAACAAAAATATGAACACTAAAATAGTGGGTTGCCTCCCACTCAGATCTTGATTTAACATTGCCGCACGATGTGGCTATGTTGGTTACACAGACTTCACCAACAAGATCGTGGGTTACCTCTCATGCAATGCTTGATTTAACATGGTAGCACGATATGGGTATCTTGACTACTCAGAATTCATCAATATTCCCATAGGAGTATCCTCCAGGGGCATCAATATAGCCAATCACCAATACTATCCTTATGTCGGTTGGCTGCTTTATTGACTTTTAGATGTTGAATGTCACCTCCTCACCATTGACTTAGATTTTTAGATCACTTTTTTCTATATCAACCATAGCTCTACCTGTGGACATAAACAGTCTTCCAAAGATAATGGGCATCTCTGTGTCAACCTCACAATCCAAGATGATGAAGTCAACCAAGAAAATAAAGTTATCCACCCTTACAATCACATCAAACGAGATTCCCAAAGGTGTTTTTACTATGTGGTCAGCCATCAATAGCTGCATCAAAGTCAGTTCCAGAGGGTTCAATCCCAATTGCTTGAATACGACCAACTACATAAAATAAATATTGGACCCTAAATCATACAACGCTCGGTCAAATTGGGATGACGTAATAGTGCATGGTATAGTTAATGCTCCAGTATCTCCCTTTTTTTGCGCCAAGGACCTATTTGTTACTGTGGTGTAGTGGCGCACTCTATCAACATCCTCAAGTACTGCTCCTTTGTTCCTTGTGACTAATTGTTTTATGAACCTGGCGTATCTAGGCATCTTCTCCAATACCTCTAATAGAGGTATGTTCAAGCTCAATTCTCTTAATAAATTGCTTAAACTTACCTTTCTTTTTCTTTTATCTCAATCTTTGAGGAAGGTGGGGTAGTCTCAGAATCTATTTCACTTCTGGATCAAGGATTGGACCCTTACCTTTATCTTCAGCAACTGTACCTTTATCACTTGTTACCTTCTCAGACTCAACAGCAGGTATCTCATCAACAACAACTTCGGCAATAGGTAGTGGGGGATCCATAGTAGTGATACTAATTCTCATGGTAATAGAAAGTACATGACCATTGTTTCTTGGATTTTTTATTGTGTAGCTCAAAAAAGTACCAGGCTGTCTCTGGTTTAGAGTTGCTGAGATCTTCCCAAACTGTTGCTCCAACTATTTGATATCAGTGGCATATTACTCGATCTTCTAGATCAACCCTAAAATATCAGCCTTAATCTCCTTAAGTCTAACCTCTTGATTTTCTTAACCCTTCACCATCTTAGCCAACATCTCCTCTATTCTGAATTTTGCATAATGTCTACTAGGTGGTATGTACCTATATCCCTTTTCTTTGTAGTCATCCTTCTTTCTCCAGTTGTCATCTCACTTTCTGCTACAATCTCTGTATCTATCATAGTAGTTTCGACCTTGGTTCCCTTGCCCTTGATCTCAAAAACCCGTCATCTGATGATCCAGATAATTAATTTCCTCTTCCAATTCTGACTCGTATGCTTTGGAAGCTAACCCCTGTGCTATTACAACGTGCACTTTCTCAGAAGTTATTGTAAATTTCTTTGCTAGCACCCCTAAATCATTCATTAATAATGCAGTTTCTTACGCTACTGTATCATCAACTACTCTCTGGTCATAAAAGGTACCAATAGCATAAGTACGAGATCCCCTCTCAACCTCCCGAGTTTGCCACCCTCGGTTAGTGAGTGAGATCTAATCTAACATTTCTGATGCTGCCTCCCAACATAGTCTCATAAAAACTCCTTAAGAGATTGTGTATGCCAAGGATCTGGAACTAATGGCCAGGGCTCTGTAGAATATCTCTGATAAGCTTATCCCTGATAATTGATGATTTGGCACCATGCTCAGCTTCTTCTTAAACCTGATCTAAGACTTATACATGGGCTCTAACTGTAGCTTCCTGGATTTATAGATCTCATCCTTGAGCTGCAACATCCATGATGAGGGATAGAACTTGTTTAATAATTGTCGGTGCAACTTATTCTAAGTTGTGATAGAGCATGTTGGCGATTCCCCTTACCATAAATATGTTTCTCCTAGAAGTGAAAAGGGGAAAAACCTCAGTCTAAGCACTACTTGATCTACCCCTAAAATGGTATACGAGGTGTAGATCCAAAGTAAATTTGCAAGGTGCAAATTTTCATCATCGGTAGGCAATACTGCAAATACAACCTTCAAATTTAGAAGTTGGATCATGGCACTCGTGATGTCGAATTTGATGCCTGGGGAAAAAATAGAAGTTACTATGGCTCCAGTCTCGGCTGACTTAACATATCCCATATCTGCTTCATCGTCTATATATGGTTGCATGTACTAATATGCTGGGACTACTTGAACACGGGAACCTTTAGCTCTGTTATGGTTTCCACCGAGTGCTCGACGAGCTGCTGCTTGTCTATACTCAGTAAGGTCTGCCTCTCTAGCTACCCTCTGAACTTCTTATGTTGCCCTCTTCTCTACTTCATATTTAGCAATAATCTCACCAGTCTAACAATCAATAATATCCTATACTCCTAGAGGCGGAGGATGTATAGCATCACGAACCCCTTTAGGATTATTAGCCCTCTTCATCTCAAACATCCTACCAGTGTTTGTAGGATTCTCTCTGGATTCGAATTTACCAGGATAAGGGTTTGCCTCTACTCCGTGTTCTAGGCATGCACTGGCGTATGACCAACTAAGAATAAAAATAAATAGAAACGCCCAAAAACTGCAACATACTCAAATCGCTACTAACATTGTGTTCCTCAACAATAGCGCCAATTTCTTGATAACGTCTAAGCAACACCTCATTTTAGATCATGATATGGTCTTGTCAAGATATATTAACCTAACTAGGTTGGTGTCGAATACCAAGGGAACACTTGTCTTAGCAAATCTCAATTTTTGTAATCAATGGGAATAACAAGAAAAGTAAATGGGTGAGGTTTATTTGTAGTAATCTCGAGAAATAACAGTATTAACTTAGTTGAAATCAGTCATAAGTGAACACAATGATTATGTTCCCCCTGGTTTCTCAAATTTGTAGGCTTATCATGCGTTGTTGAACCAATTCAATACCTTGCATGCAGAATCGATAAGTTATGTACCTTCTACAGTCTTTTGGATGAGTAGAAGAATTTCACTCTTTATTTTTTGAGTCTTAGGGTGTCGCACTACTAACTCTTATCTTGATCCCAGTTAACTATTAACTTTTGAGTCTCTAGTTATTAGACGAAGCCTAACCATCTTACGTAGATAGAACCTAGAAGCTTGGATCAACAGTTAAACTCTAAATTACTATTGTCTTTATCTTTTTCTAGTCACTACTCCTCTTTTGGAGTAATTAGCAATATCTAACCAGGATCCTAGTGTGTGCACCCATTAAGAAATCAATCATAACAAATATAAAGCAATGCACGCCATTGGGATTGGTTTAGATCAACAATCGTACTTTCCCTACTTCATTAATTTTCCAGGGTTTCCACAACCTTAGCTATGGGTTTTAGCCGCTCATGATTGTGAAGAAATCAATAACATTCATAACAGAAAGTATAGATGAAATTACAATGATAAGATGAATAAAAACCCAAAATCGTAGATAGAATAATTAATCAAAGTCAATAGAAAGAAATTCCAAGATCAAAGATGGATCTTGAAATCAAAATATGATTTGAGTGTTAAAAGTTTGTCACTCCTACTAAAAAGTACATAAGGAGTATTTATAGTACATGAGGAAACCCTAAAAACAAAGCCCGAACGAATAAGGAGAAAACTGAGTTGGTGGCCACCTGCTCTTTGTACCTGTGGTCTGGCACAGGCGCAGGTAGTACCTATGGTCTAGGTGTAGGTGTAGACCACAGGTTGAGGATGGACAAACTCCTACAAATTCCTGACACCTATTTTGTCTACATGCGGTCCATAGGTATACACCAGTCCGTAGGTTGACTTAGTAGGTTCCAAGAGTCAGATTTTCAACTCTTCTTCGACTCTCAAATATGCATTGATCATGATCAAGCTAGAAAATTTCCCAAACATCCATAATCGCTCCAAAAGTGGCCAAAAACACCTTTTTCACCGTTTTCACGAACTTAACATCCTAAACATGGCTTTCTGCAAAACATACCCAAAACAGATATACCTAACAAAAAGGCCTCAAAAACTTGCATATTTTTATTTGTTTTAAGCATCAAAAGGGCTATATTTCTATAGCACATCAATATCCACCACAGTTATTGAATGTAACGCACAATATTTGACATATCAATTCGAAGCGTTGTGGCATCATGTAGTCCATTATGTCAAATTCAACCTTTATGTTATTGGTACCAACACATACTGCTAGATTGAAGTTTCACATAGTTGTCATTGATTCACGTAGAACCGACAAAATTTATGCAGTCAACATTATGGATATATCTCTTTCTTTTTCTTCTTCTTTTTCTTCTTCTTCTTCTTTGTAGGTATATGCAAATGGTCTCAATATAAGACTAAAAAGTTCCACATGATTGGCATTGAACACTTTGTTACATCTCAACCTTATTTTTTGGTAAGCAAGAGGTTTAGAGAGATCTAATTTCATCCCTGGAAACACTGAAAGTAGCCTTTTCTAACTTCAATGTGCAAGTAGTTGTCTTACAGTCTTATGATAAAGAAATTCTGAGTGTCATCCTTGAGGCTTAATTTTAAAGAGACTTCGAGTGACGTCATTTCCTCCTTGGCATGGTGTATGTACTTTGTATCATCTGTCTTGGTGAGATTGACACAAGGAGCATTCCTTTCTGATATCGGTGAGAAAGTAATTAGATGAGTAATAAATATGGCTTGATGATTGTGACAAAGTAGCGACTGTTGTTCCATGGACTTGACAGCTTTGCACCCTTATCAAAAAGATTATATCTTAAACTAGGAGTACCCCAAATTGTAAATCACTTAATCTAAAATAAAATGAACTCAACGTTCTGTGATATATTAAAATTTCAGAACAAATCCCCTTTTCAATTGGTCAAAATTAATTTTTGAAACTGATTTTCGAATCTGACATATTTATTTTATAGCTATGCATAATCGTGGTAGAAAATTCATGACATGGTGTAGGATATTTTGAATTATGAGGTGCTTTTTTTGTTTTGAATAGGACTCCAAGACTACAATTCATGTAAACATCATGAACAAAGGATCTATGTATTTGTACAGATTTTGCTTTGAAGTTGACCCACACTTCTATTATGCTTGTTGTCAGCTTTGCGCGTCGATGGTAAAAAATTCACAATTTGAAGTAGTAGCCTTTGAATCATGAGCCAACTTTTTCATTAAAAAGAGAACTCACAGAAATATAATTTGTATAAAAATCATTACCAAAGGATTTATGAATTTATGAAGATTTTTCTTTGTAGTTGACCCACACGTCTGTCATTCTTGTTCTTCATCTTTGTGCATCGGTGGTAGAAAATTCATAACTCGAAGTAAGAGTTTCTGAATCGTGAGCCCTTTTTTCCAAAGGAAACTCCAAGAAGTACAATCTATATAAAAATCTCTATCAAAACATTTACAAATATTTGGATAAAATCAGCTAAATCTAAATTTGATGGTCCATTTTGCAATTTTGGGACTCTGATAGAAAATTCATAACTTGTGGTAGGAGTCTATGATAAAATACTATGTGTGTATCAATATATTCCAACCAACACAAGAACAACAAGTTGCTAGTGAATCGAAATAGGCCTCACACTGCTTCACTAGACTTTGAGTTTGTGTTTTGAACAAGAAAATGAGATGAATAACAAGGAAACAATGCTAGTGAATCGAAAGAGCCCCAAACGGCTTCACTAGACTTTTAGACTCAATAACAAAATGGTAACAAGATTACAAAAGAGATAGAAACTTGACATACAATATTCAAAGATCTAAGAACCCTAACAATGAGAAAGGACCCTAAGACTAGTGAATATCACCACTAAGTTCTTACTTGGACCAAGAGGGACTCAAAGAACCCCAAGATCCTAGTTTCTAGCCAAGATATAACACAAGAATCACTCTCCTTGTGAATTTCGATTTTGAAGTCGTTGCAACTCACGTGCTTGGCTTCGTGTGAAAGGTCTTGAGCTAGAAAATCCCATATCATCCTCTCCATCTTGAACGGAATTTATCCTCAAATTCAGATCATTTCCATCCTTCATCGTTTCCACCCGACAGGTCACACACGTTGAAAGTGTTCTGAACTTGATATTTTGGGGGTAGATCAATCTCGTAGGCATTGTCGTTAATCCTTTCTAATACTTGGAATAGGCCATCACCCCTCGAAATCAACTTAGCATTCCTTTGAGATGGGAATTTATCCTTCCTTAGGTGCACTCATACCCAATCTCCTGGTTCAAGAATGAGCTTTTTACTTCCTTTGTTGGCTCGCCTTTCAACTTCTTAGTTTTTTCCTCCAACCGCAACCTCACATTTTCATGTAGATTCTTCATGGACTCGGCCTATTTTCTTCTATCTAAGCTTATCACAAGATCACTTGGAAAAGGAGTTAAATCCAAGGGGGTGAGGGGGTTGATGTCGTATACACACTCAAAGGGTGTCATCCCCGTGCCTGAGTGTATAACACGATTATAAGCAAACTCAATAAATGGTAAGTGCTCCTCCCAAGAATTCACTTTTCCCTTAACCATGGACCATAGCATAGACCCTAAGGTCCTATTTACTACTTTCGTTTGGCCATCGGTTTATGGGTGGCATGAAGTCAAAAACAATAACTTAGTACTGAGCCTACCCTACATGGACTTCCAAAAGTGGCTTAGGAATTTAGAATCCCTATCACTCACTATGGTCCTCGGAACACCATGAAGTTTTACAACATTATCAACAAACAAAGAGGCTGCACTAGGCGCATCATCACATTTCGAACAAGGAATAAAGTGAGCCATCTTGGAAAATCGATCCACCATGACAAAAATACTATCCCGCCATCTTTTAGTCCTCGCTAATACCAACACGAATTTCATTAATATTTCAAGCCAAGAATGCAAAGGGGTGGACAATGGGGTGTAAAACCCGTGGGGTTAAAGCCCTGACTTGGCTCCTTTGCACTCAACACATTGGCCACAAATTCGGGATACATCCATGTGCATTCTAGGCTAATAAAATTGTTCTTCTAAAATCCCGAGGGTCTTCTCGACCCCAAAATAGCCCATTAGACCGCCATTGTGTGCTTTCCTTACAAACAATTCTCTCCACAAACTTGAGGGAACACACAATCATCTACCCTTAAATAAGTATCCATCAAATTTGGTATAGGGATTGAAACCCCTATCCGTAACCCACATATCCCTATCCAACTCTTCACTTTCCCTATAGATAGGAGCGAAGTAAGGGTCCTCGAGATATATAGACTTGAGGCTTTCAAACCCCATCAACTTAGACAACAAAGTAAACACAAGCACATGTTTCCGGGATAAAGCATCGGCAACCACATTGTCTTTATCCTTCTTGTAATGAATAACAAAAGAGAAAGTTTTAAGAAATTCAATCCATTTGGAATGCCGTTGGTTAAGCTTTACTTTTGCCCGTAGATGCTTCAAGGATTTATAATCCGTTCGGATCACGAATTCTTTAGGCCATAAATAATATTGTCAAGTGGCCAAGGCTCTAATCAAGGCATACAACTCTAAATCGTACGTAGAGTAGTTTAGAGTTTCTCCTTTAAGCTTTGAGCTAAAGTAGGCAATAGGCTTTAATTCTTGCATTAAAACCGTGCTTATTCTAACTTTGCTAGCATCACATTCGACCTCAAAAGTTTTGTCAAAATTTGGCAATTATAGCAAAGGGGCCGAGATGAGCGTAGATTTCAAGTCCTCGAAGGCCTTAGCTTGTTCATCTCCCCACTTGAAAGGATGATGCTTTTTAATCACTTTGGTCAAGAGGGAGGCAATGGTTCTAAATACTTTGACAAAACGTCTATAAAAAATATCCAACCCGTGGAAGCTTCTCACTTTACCTACGGTTTTGGGAGTTGGCTAATTTTTAATGGCGTCAATCTTATATTCATACACTTCGACCCCTCTTGAGCTCACCATAAACCCAAGAAATACAACCTTATGGACACCAAAAGAACACTTTTCTAGATTAGCATATAACTTCTCCTTTCGGAGGAAATCAAACACACATTGTAAATGTTTTACATGCTCATCCAAGGACTTACTATACACCAACACATCATCAAAGTAAACAACAACAAACTTTCCAATAAATGGCTTCATCACATGATCATTAGCCTCATGAAAGTACTTGGAGCGTTTGTTAGGCCAAATGGCATAACAATCCATTCATAGAGACTGAATTCGGTCTTGAAGGCGGTTTTCCATTCATCACATGGTTACATACGGATTTGGTGATAGCCACTCCTCAAATTAATTTTAGAAAATAAACACGAACCACATAATTCATCAAGAATATCATCTATACTAGGAATAGAGTGATGATATTTTACCATTATCTTATTGATGGCTCGGCAATTAATACACATATGCCAAGTCCCGTCTTTATTATAAACTAGTAGCATCGGGACCGCATAAGGGATCATACTCTCCTTGATGTACCCTTTGTTGAGAAGTTCCTCAAATTGGCATTGCAATTCCTTGGTATCCATCGGGTTGCTTCTATAAGCTGATTTGTTAGGCAATTGTGAGCCCGGCATAAAATCAATTTGGTGCTCAATTCCCCGAAGTAGAGGCAATCCTTTTGACAATTCCTTTGGGAAGACATCCTCATAATCTTGCAAAATATGAGAAATGGGAGGAGAAATGGAAATATTAGCAGGGTTAGTATTAAAATAATGAGCCAAGAGGAGAATCGAAGTATCCTCATCGTGATTCATAAATAGTTCCTTCCTTTATCCATCATCACCATGCTCCCGTGCCCCTTAGAATTTAGGGACCCCTCGGCTTCCCCTACTCCCTCTCTCTTGGATTTCCCTCTTTTCCCCTCACTCTCAACCTTCTTTTTCTTTTTTCTCAATTCTCGCATCTTTTGGTGCAATTTATTCACTTGGGAAGGCAGTAATGGATGAAGAGCGACCTTTCAGCCATTCTTCTCAAGTGTATACCGATTGGACCTTTCATCATGTTTGGTCGACCTATCCTATTGCCAAGGTCTTCCTAACAACAAGTGACAAGCTTGCATTGGTATCACATCACAAAGCACCTCGTCATGGAAGTTGGCTACCTTAAAATATATCACACATTGCCTTGTGACCTTTAACTCGCCACATTCATTTAACCATTAAAACTTGTAAGGACTAGTGTGAGGTGTATTCGGAAATTTCAAGAAGTTTACCATTGCAACACTAACCATATTTGCACAACTTCCACTATTTATCACCATAGTGCACACACTTTCCTTCACAAGACATTTAGTATGGAATAGATTCTCCCGTTGGCTAGGATCATCTATCACCTTACTAATCATGGCATGCCTCACTATAAATTTTAGAACCACGCACTCCCCTTCTTGTGGATAAGCATCCTCACAATCATCATCATCATCATGTATCACCCCCTCGATCGTTTCTTCATCTTGAGGCTCGGCCTTACTCTCATCACCCTCAATACCCACTTCTTCACCAAGGAAATACAATCTACCTTCCCTTAAGATTACATTGCGTCGATTAGGGCATTCATTGGCTTTATTCCTCCAACCTTGGAACTTGAAGTGTTAGAACCCTTTAGGATTAGGATACTTGTGAGCTTCTTACCTCAGAGGGATTTTATGGACTATTTTAGACAAGGGCAGCCTAGTAGTAGGGGGTTGGTCCTTATTTTGGGTCAACTCGAATAGGATTGAACCATATCTTTTCCCCTCAGCCAACCCGAGGTTGATTGTCCCTTTACTTTGAACGATGAATTCTCTTTAAGTTCCCTTTCAATCTCAAGAGCCGCTTGGAAAATACCTTCGGCGGTATCAAACTTGTGAAGTATCAAATGAGTGGAGATTTTTTTGTTCAACCCACACTTGAACCGAATGATGTCATGACTAATTTGTTCTCCACGATGATCAAGCTTCAATATGAGTTGTTGAAACTCACCATCATATGCCATCACACTTCGATTCCCTTGCTGAAAGTTGTACAATCTAGTAAGAAACTCATGTTGTAACTTTTGGGAAGGTACCGTTGTCTCATTAGGTACCTCAATCAAAACCAAGGTGGTGGTTGTCCATCAATCAATTCATTGCTAAACTATTTGACGTATTCCCACCATGTGTTAGCATAGCCTTCAAAGTGAGCTATGGCATAACAAATCTTCTTCTCCTCTGAGATATCATTCACTTGAAACACTTTATCATACGCTGACTCCCAAGCAAGATACACCTCGGGGTCACTTTCACCCTTAAAGATAGATAGGCTCAATTTGATGGTATTGATGCCTACATCTCTCTCTTGGTGTTGGTTTCCCCTTTCTCCATACCCTTGATATCTTCTTGGATCCACCCATACCCCTCTCATTTCTTCATCCCTTATGTAAGCATTGTCAAGGGCTTCATACCCTTCATAATCCTCTCTACCATATTTCTCAAAGTAGATGGGATGGTTTTGGATGTTTGAAACTTGATTTGGAGGGATTGTATTTTATGGAGGTGGTGGTCTTTAGTTTAGTGGAGCTCGAAAGGGAGGGTTTGGATTTAGTAGAGGTATTGGACACCTAAGTCCCTCTTGTGAAACTTGAGGAGTTTGAGAATGGGTTGGTCTATTGGAGTCTCGGGTTAGGGGGTTAGGGGGTTATGGGTGATTTGGCTTGCGGCATTTAGTGGAGCTAGTGAAGGATTTGGAAATTGTGGCCATGTTTTGAGAGTAACGGTGGAGAAGGAATTTCTATCATATCCACTTAACAAAACATGTCGAGGAGTAGAAGGGTGAGAGTTTCTTTGACTCTCCACTTATTATAACCTCTCTCTAATAGTCTTCACTTCTCCCCTTATGGCTCCCACTTTCGTACTCAAACTTTCAAGACTTCGGGTCATATCCTCAAGAGTGACCCTCATATTCTATGTTTCATTAGAATCCATGGTTTGAGACGTGGTTCCCTCCAATGTCAAGGTATCACCTACACAAGCAACAAATAAGTTACTCCCTCCGTTTTAAAAAGAATGACCTACTTTGACTTGGCACAAAGTTTAAGAATATAAAGAAGACTTTTGAATCCTGTGGACTTAAATTAAAGTTGTGTCAAATGTACCAAAATGTCCTTTAATCTTATTGTCCTAAACATGTCATGTGGGAAGTTGAAATTAAAGTATTGCCAAAAAGGGAAAGGGGTTATTCTTTTTAAACGGACTAAAAAGGAAAGTAGGTCATTATTTTTTAAACGGAGGGGGTAGTTTAAAACCTCTCCTCACCCATACTCTCCCGGATCACTCACACTCAAGCTCCACAAGTGTTGTAGATTGGCTAGTAACCCATGAATCCTTAAGGTTTGAGTATGCTCTTGTCCGGAGTGGATTCTTGTTTGAAACTCAAAGAATTCTAGTCGGACTAGAGTCAAGGAGTTACAACGTATTCAAACGACTAAAGCACACAAACAAATGATAACACGAATACAAGGCTTCAAAGGACTAATTGACAACCTAGTAGAAATGTACTATCTTGCTAATTAGTTTTTGAGTCAATTAGAAGAAACTAAGAATCAATAATTAGAAACTAGAATATCCAAATTGATCTTAATTAATGACTTGAACAGTGATTAAGGTGATGTGGCAACATGGTATTGGTCATGGGTCTATACATTTTGTTCATCAACTTAAAGCCTCAATCTTCACAATTTTTGTAATAGATGACTTTGCTTTTGGAGTAAAAGTAAAGTCTTGTAACTTTTTCAACTTTTTCCAACTCAAAAGGTTAGGATTGACTTTACTAGTTCCACAAGATAAGGCTTCTTGTTTTAAGGAAAAGTGGTTGTTAAATCAAGGAAGTGATGTTGGAAACTCTTCTCACAAACAACTTTACAACCTTGTCGTGCAACCTTTTTGGATCTATTTTAGTCTTCATAGTGGTCAAGACATGAGATGAGAAGAAGATCAAGATGAGAACGACAACAATACTTCAAGAACACATCCATACTTCACCAACAATAGCTCACTTTAAACATCAAGAAACAACAACACACAACTCTGCCTAATTTAAGTTCACCATACTACCACTTAAAGTCCACAATAGCAATGTCAATATGTTAAGCTCAACTTAGATTTAGACACCTTTTGTATTGATGATAAAGAAATCAACACAAGAAACAAACTAGACAAACAAAATTATTATAGATCTAACAACCATTTTTCGGCCAAAATATTCAAGAACACACTTTTGGTAAGAGCTTCCCAAGATTGGTTTTATAAAAACAAAACCAAGACTTGAGCTTTGACACCAAATAACACAAGACTGTGTGTATCATGATATTCCAACCAACATAAGATAAACAAGATGAACAACATGTTGCGAGTGAATCGAAATAAGCCTCACACGACTTCACTAGACTTTGAGTTTGTATTTTGAACAAGAAAATGAGATGAATAACAAGGCAATAATGCTAGTGAATCGAAAGAGCCCCACACGGCTTTAGTAGACTTTTAGATTCAATAACACAATGTTAACAAAATTACAAAAGAGATAGATACTTGACATACAATATTCAAAGATCTAAGAACCCTAACAATGAGAAAGGACCCTAAGACTAGTGAATATCACCACCAAGTTCTTACTTGGATCAAGAGGAACTCAAAGAACCCTAAGATCCTAGTTTCTAGCCAAGATACAACACAATGATCACTTTTCTTGTGAATTTCGATTTTGGGGATTCTCAAGTGAAGAGAGAAGTTCACAAAAATTACAATGTAGTTGTTGCCTTCAATATTATGAATGAACTAAAGAAAAATAACCCTAATGTTGTCTATTTATATTACACCATAAATGAAAGATAAAATGACCATTTAACCCTTGCCATGGTTATTTACACCACAAAAAACTCACACTCCAAGGCTCCTCTTCACACTTAAAATATTTAAAACATTTGGTGGATCAAATACCAACTCACACACAACCATTTGCATGAACAAGGCTTGGAGTCGTTGCAACTCACATGCTTGGCTTCATGTGAAAGGTCTCGAGCTAAGAATTCCCGTATCAGTCTCTGAATTATGATCCATTTTCTTCTTTGAAAAGATAACTCCTAGATATAACATAAATGTAAAAATCACATCAAAAGATTTATGTATTTATATATAAATGCCTTTAAAGTCAGCTCAAGTTTTGACTCATTTATTTTTTTGGAGCCATACACAGTTTAAAATATACAGGTTAGGAGTGACATGCAGTTTATGCTCTTGTGTTAAGTAAAGTTCCAACTTACAGTTTTCGACTCATGCATCAAGGAGAATTTCGACTTGCAATTTAAGTCCATGCATCGAGGATCGTATTGACTTGTAATTTAGGCTCATGCATCGAGGAATATTTTGACTCGCAATTTAGGCTTATGCGTCGAGGAGCATACTGACTCATAGTTTATGCTCGTGCATCAAGGAATATTTTAACTCACAATTTAGGCTCGTGCGTTGAGAAACATACTGACTTGCAATTTAGGATTATGCACCAAAGAGCATTTTCACTTATAGTTTAGGCTTGTGCATCGAGGAGTATATTGACTTGCAATTTAGGCTCGTTCCTCAAGGAGCATTTTGAAGAAGAATTTTTGTATTGTAACTTTTATCCTGACCCTTTATGATAAAGTATTTTTGCACTTCAATTTGGTATTTATGGCCCACATTAGTTGAAGCAGATATACACTTGATCTTGTATCGACTTTTGAAAGTTGGAGTTTAGAAGTCCCTTGATATATGTCCAAGTGTCACCATTTTTGCTATTAGAGAAGTTATTTCTTGCTTGTTTTTTTAGGGCGAGGACCCCAATTGGGTCAAAGCTCTCAAATTGTAGCATGACAATTCCTTCAACATTTAGTGATGACACAGAATGCATAGGTTGTAGAGCTTTTGAAATTGAACCTTTCTTATGGTCCAGTTTGGCGCTAACATGGTTAGCATCAACTGTATCGCCGTCATCAATGATGTTATTTCCTTCTCGCATTAGTGTCATAATCTTTTCCTTCAGGATAAAGCATTTTATGGTGTAATGACTAACAATGCGGCAAAATTTACAGTACTTAGGTTCGTCAGCTTTGTAAGATTGTTTAGGTCACTTTGACTTAGGGAATTTAATGAATTCTTTGGCTAGCAACTCATCAAGAATCGCAAGAACATCAGATTCGGAAAAAGAATACACCTTTGTTTGTAACTATTTCAAGGTTGGCAGATTTTTCACTTTTTGAATTTGTTGCTTTGGATCTTTCTCTTTCAATTTTTATCTTGTGGAATCCTTCGTAGAACTCACAATTATCGCCTGAATCTTATAGTTTCTTTCCTTATATCAAAGACAGGTGACACTATTCCATAACTTTCAATTCTTAGCTTCATGTCATGAGCATGCGTAGCCAAATCTTCAAATGTTTGAGGCTTAATTCCTTGGAGGATATACACAAGGCCCCAATGCATTCTTTGAATACAAACTTCAACCGTAAAAGTTTTAAAAGTTGATCCTTGCCATCAATGCTTAATGTTCGCCAGCGATTGATGTAGTCCACTATATGCTCATCTTTACTTTGTTGTGTATTTGTCAACTTCATCATACTGACCGTACGATGGGTGCTAAAATGATTTAGGAACTGACTTTCTAGTTGTTTCCAGTAATTAATTGATTCAAACTCCAAGTCTATGTACCAATCAAAGGCGTTGTCTTTCAAAGAGTGAACAAATTGCTTGACAAGAAGATCACCATGTGTACCAGCACTGCTACAAATCTCAATCAAATACATAATGTGTTGTCTTGGACTTCCTTTTCCATTAAATTGTTGAAACTTTGGCAGTTGATATTCACTTGACATTGGTAAGCCCTCGATTTGCTTAGAATAAAACTTTGAGTATCTGACAAAACTTTGTGATAGACCACCATATTGTGCCTCGATGATGTTTGCGATTATATCTTACAGTTATTGAACTATTAGAGTGGCCACTGAAGTCAATTGATTAGCGCATTGATTGTTAATTAACTCGGTAAAAGATTCAATATCAATTTTTTCTTGGAAAGAGTTAGATTATAACTTGACTCTCCAGGGTTATAGAGATCTAACCTGCTCATAAGTTGGGTGATTTAAAGATCTTTCTTATCAACAAACTTCTTCAAGTCTTCAATAGTTTGCTCCATCATTTTAAACTTCTCATCCATGTCAATAGCATCAACCATGAAGATATTGACTTTCATTGTAGTTAGAGAATTCATTGAGTCCTCGAATTCTCCAAAGTTGAAGATAATTTGAGACACTTCGTCTGATAACATAGATGAAAGGTTGCCCCAGGGGTGGTAATTACAGTCGAAATTTGATATTTTCTTCTTTTTGTCATCTCCAAAAAGGTGAAGTATTAAGATCCATCCAAAGCACAAGCGTTGAGCTTGCATCGATTGATGGGGCATATATGTCTAATCTCAGCAAATATGGTAGTAGTAGACTCCTTGCATGAAACATCATTGATTTTTTTTAAGTTTAAATAGTTGAATTTGTAGTTTTTCAATTTATAGAAGGAGGGAATGAAGAGCAGAAGTGGTCCCACTGGGCATGCCAATTTTGTTTGCAATAAATTCTTGTGGTGTATCAACTGAAAATAACTACAAGCAAAGATAAATTAAAAAATAATTTTATCAAACGAATCTTGTGAGTACAATTCTGTTGTTCTCTTGATTCTCCTCTCCTAAGTTTTTTCGTAATTCGGGGATCTTTCGTAGCTTATTTCTCGAATATAGGATGATTCATACCTCATTGAGATGTATTTGATCTCCGAAAATATCGTGAACACTTTTTCATTTTGGGTTGATCTCGAGAAAATCTCTGTTGAGTACTCCATTAAAGAGTTGTGTAGTTAATGTTGTGACTTGCTCAAATGCTTGTAGAATGACCTCAAAAAATTATGTAACCCACCTATTTATAGTTGTAGAGGGTAGGTAATCCAAGTATAAATAACTTTTTCTACCTTATTCGGATTAGTCCATCAAATCATCAAGCTTATCACAAATGTTGTGTGATAAGGTTGCTTGTGATTGGTCAAAAATATGTCATTTGAAACACTTTGCGATGTTTCATTGGTTGTTGAATGTGAATTGTCTTGCGACATTATTTGAACATGTAGCCTCATCTTATTGGTCTTTAATTTAATTGGGATGTCACGTCACTTGACAAGTGACATGAGTCTGGACTTCAAGATAAGATGGACCTTGATGAAGACTTTAATAAAATGATCTTATTATTTTTTAAAACCCAATAATTTTAAACCCAAATAAATATGAATCATATTCAAATTTTGTATAATTTTGATCCAGTAAATTTTTATGCATCTACAACTAGTACTCTAACATATCAATACAATTTTTTATATATAAGTAAAAAAACATGAATAACTTTTACGTAAAGAGCTCCAATTTTACGTACAACCTTGGTCTATGATCTTCTTCCCATGTTTTTAAACCTTAAATCTATGGCACAAAAATGAGGAAATTGGATGCCATTAAAATCCAAAAAAATATAGTGGGGAGGAAGGAAAGTGCCAAGAAAAATCAGCCAAAAAACTCTTGTGCAACAGAAAAAGCTGTCAATAAATAGCTGGACACTTGGCACCTCTTTTAAACAAACCATCCACGCGTCGCATTATTTTTCGTTTTCCACATAACCACAGACCACAGTGAAAAGAAAAGTAAATTACACGCCCTTATCATGTAACAGCACACAGATTATCAAAACTCTGGCACCACCAGCTCACACACTGTCGTTCTCTCACTGACACAGTCACTCACCAGTCACCACACTATTGTATGCCTCTTCTCTTCCCTTTTTCTTCATTTGGTAAAGTGAACACACTCAAAAGTTCTCCAACAAAATTCTCTCATCATAGGTGAGCTTTTTCTTTTTATTGTATTTATATGTATTCCTTATTTACCAACCTGATCATTTTCTTTTCTTGGACCAGAAGAATAGATATGACCATGTTTGCCCTTTTACCTTCTTTAAAATCATTTCAAAACAATCTTGGTTTTGTCTATTGTTACTGTTTTCCCATCGATTCTTTCCTTTTTTGGAGAAACATATTAACTGAATGAGTTTTTGTTTGCTCAAAGCTTCCATTAAAAGGGATTTCTGGATTTAAAATTAATGGGTACAAGTAAGTATAATTTTACTATTCCGCAAGAACTGGGTTTTGTTTCTCGTTACTACTTGTCCATTTTTCGAGAAACAGACTGAGGGAATGCGTTCTTGTTAGCTCAAATCTTCCATAATATGGAAAATCTTTTCTTGGTTTGTATGACCTGCTCAGCTTCCTTTATTTATTTTTATACCCATTTTTGGTAAAACATATTAAGGGAATGTATAGTTACTTGGTCAAGACTTGCATATTATGGAAAATCTTTTTGGGTTTGAGAATCCTTTATCTTCACCTACGCAGCTTCCTTTATTTCCTTCTGTTTTTGGAATAAACTGATGTGTAAGAAGAAAAATTGATACAGAGGATTCGACCCAATTAGTTTGCATTTGAAGAGTGGTTATTGTTTTTCTTATTAGAGCCTTCGATTGATCTGAGGAAAAAATCAACCGAATCTCATATGCTCTGGAAAATCTTCCTTGTCTTTGCTCTTTCACCTTCCTAGGAGATGGGTGTGTTTTTCACGGTATGGGAGGCTTAACTCTACAACATTTACGATGCTGACTGACTTCATAAACGATGAACTTCTCTCACATTTTCTTGGAAAAGAAAATTAATACGTTAGTTTGTACAAAGTAGCAATTCTAAGCATGGAAAACTGTCTTCTGCCTTTGGTGTGGATTCCAATGAAACCCTAAGATGGGGGACCATAACTTTCCAAACAAGTACCAACTATCCTTCCCTCTGCTCTACTATCTAATGGAAAAAATAAAAAAAAAGAGTTATTCCAAGAATTTTTTATTTCTTTTTTCCCTTTTTCCTCTTTTGATAGATAGATGTATAATCTGAAGAGATAAGGGAAAACATACAAATTTGTATTTCACATCTGGGTATCAGTAAATCTGTCACAATCAATTACATATAAGATTTTTTTTTAAAAAAAAACAAACTTCCATTTTTACCTTAATCCATTTTTGGGGTTGATGAACAATGTAATGTTTGGTTATTTATTTGCTTTCATTGATTAGGTGACGAAACAAGTAGCTTAAAATGATGTTTTGGAGTTAACAGATGCAATAGATGGGATAAACATTTGTGGTCTTGGACTGGAAGAGCCCTGAGCTCTGTTTCTGTAATTGAATAGTTATTTCCTTGTCTACTTATAATTTCTGTGCGTCTTAATCAGCCTCGTACTAGCAGTTCTTTTTCTGTTACTGGAATCAAACAGCTCTGTCAAAGAGGTGAACTCATCTTCTACCTTGTCTTGAAATGATTGAGGCTGATGCAGTAGTTCTATGTATGTGAGCTGCTTTAGAGTACAAGACAGAGTAATTACTAAACCCTTTTTATTTTTCTCTCATAAAAAAATAAAAAAGAACTTCAGGATCTTCTTAGAAAATGGATTTGGAAGGAAATGGTTGAGATGCTGCCGTTTGTGAGATCATGGCAATATGCATGGGAACTAGCAAAGGAATAGTTTCAGATCACTATTGTGTGTTTCATGGTGAATCTCTTCTGAATTAAAGTAGTATATATTGTGGAGCTTGGATGCATGACTGGTGATTTGAGGGACAGTACTTTGTCATAATTTAGTTCATTTCGCTTTGAGTTCAATTATCCTGGAAAAGAAGTTGGACTAGGAGAGACAATAAGATCCTGCAAGTGTGAAACAGAATTAGTGAGTTACAGTTTGAGGTAAAACAGCAAATCTGTGAACCATCCAAGCTACATCATTGTGTGAGCCTTGATGCAAATGTATCCTTTTCTTTTCCTCTAGTTCTGAATTTGTGTACTTTCTCTTTGCTTCTTTGCTTCCCTGTTGTCTGATAAAATGCTTGTTTTGCCTTTAGTGAAATTATGTACTTGTTATACGAGGAATACATATCAGTTAACTTTGTGTGTAAATGTTTTGCAGATCCAAGTTCTAATTGTTTTTTTGCATTCCATGAGTCTGGAAATTTGGTAAAGCCACATCTCGTAGCTTCTTTCCCAAAATGGAGTGGAATGTGAAGTGGGACTGGGGAAATCTAGTAATGTTTGGTTCAAAGGCCTCTGAAAGTCCAAAAGAACTACAATTAACAGATTGGGGAGTTGAAGAAGAGGGAGAACTTGATGGAGGATCTTTCAATTTGTCGAGTGGTGGTAGTGGCAGTGGTGGTTATGGTTCTGATGTGAAGTGTGGTTCTTCCGTCAAAAGTTCAATATCAGCTTCTACTGACTCTTCACCGAAGGAGGGCTTTAAAGCACCCAACTTTGCTTTTGAGGTATTTGATGTCTCTAATGAGGATCGTAGTAAGAAATTGGAACCTTCCAAAGTTGAGGTCTTTAGAAATTCACCACCCATGGAGGCTTCAGTAGGCTCTGTTGAACCGGTGATAGGTCTAAAACTTGGTAAGCGGATCTGTGAGACCATTGGTGGTGAAAGCAGTGCTAAGGTTTCATCCTCCTTCCCGAACCCCACATCATCTGCTGCTGCAACAAAAAAAGCAAAATCATCTAGTCAGAATGCACCAATTCCGCGCTGTCAGGTTGAAGGCTGCAACCTTGTTCTTTCTTCAGCTAAAGAATATTATCGGAAGCATAGAGTTTGTGACAGTCATTCCAAATGCCCAAAGGTTATTGTAGCAGGTGTAGCACGCCGCTTCTGTCAACAGTGTAGCAGGTATATATTCGATGAGTCTTAAGGTATCTTTTATTAGGTCTTTGATGTCCTTAGAATGCACCATCCGTGCCTTTTAGCATTAATAACTTGTTCTTCTATATGTAGCATTAGTTCTTCGCTCATTCTTTCTATTTCTAAATCTTTGAAATTAAGGTTCCATAGCGTGTCTGAATTTGATGAAAAGAAGCGAAGCTGTCGCAGGAGGCTCTCCGATCACAATGCACGGCGCCGCAAACCTCAGCAAGAAACTATCCAGTTCAATTCAGCGAGGCTTTCTTCATTGTTTTATGGTATGTTGTCTATATTTGGTATTGGCATTTCCCTTTACAGAACGTAGCTTTGAGTACTCAAATAACATGCCTCAATAATACTTATATAGAATTAGTTAACATGGACTGTAATTTGTCTGACTAATCGACAAAAATCTATTCCTAAAGTTTCTTTCCTCATGTAAACCAGTTGTGTACTGGCATTAATTTTAACAATCCAGATACATTTAAGGAGCTAACATCACTTTAATCTAAAACAATAACGTGTGCATAGAGTTGATAAGAATTTGTTGTGCTTGAGCAATTGTCTTCTGGAAAGTGGATTTTTTGTTGGATCATCTGCTAATCCAGAAAGGCATTGGTGTGAATTACTAATTATCTTCTTTTGCGATTTTATGTTTATAGGTAACAGCCAACCTATGAATTTTGTACTCAACCACGCACAACTCATTAACTCCAGAGCTGCTGCAAACTCTACCTGGGAGAGGACTCAAGACTCTAAATTCAGTATAACAAGAGGGTTTACTCCAAAGGCTGAAAGAACTGGCAGCACAAATGGGAAGTCGCTACTGGAGGGGATTCAGTTTTCACGGGGTGTGGGTGCACAGAGTAATGCATCTAGCTTGTTCTTGCCCTCCAAGGGCACCACAGCCGAGGTTTCCAATCAAGGTTTGTTTCGCTATTTTGAATCCAAAGCCTTTGTTCAGTGCGATCTTTGCATTTTGTTTGATTGTGCAAAGCAGATTTCTACTGTTGCCCTGCCTTTATTTATGTCTTTTTGTAAAAATAGTTTTATCAATTTAGTTGCTTACTGGATTAAATCATTAATTACATACTCCTGCATGCAGCAGTTCTTATTAAATTATATTTCCTTCCTAATTAGAACTCATCTTTTTTTTGTTTCATAAGGCTAATTAGTAGTCAGCAATAGCTGCATTATATTTGCATTATGGGTTACAGAGTATGATCTTATCTGAAACCCAATAATAAATGTGCCATAGTCTACTTGTGCCTTTTCTGCATCTGGCACCTATGTGTGATGAAGACGGAAGCAAGCACTTCGGTTGTAAGCCCTATTTATATCTAGGAGACCTTTATTTTTGCTTGAACTATAGTCTTTGATGTCCTGAAATACTTCCTTATATACTAGACTTTTCAAGGCGTTTTCATCCAGGAGTTAATTATGACATTTTGCGTGTGTGCTACCAATGAGGCTTCAAAATGATTGAAGCAGAACTAGACTTGCTATAATTTTGCACTGAGGCTGAGGGTTGGAGATTATGAATTTGTCTTTTTTTTTTCCCTCATACTTACATAAATTGAAAGATGAAGCTGACAACATACAGCCCATACCTAATATCACCCCTTCTGAGAGAGTTGAAGTAATTCTGAGATGAGTTGGTAAGTTTGTTCCTAATTAGAGATTGAAGCACTGCGTCAAGTTGGTAAAATGTTCACATGCATGTGAGATAACAATCATTTGCACTTAGCTTGCAAAAAGTTAGCAGTTGCACAATGACATAAGAGACTCACAATCGGTAGGAGACATTTAGGGTTTGATTCCCAAGGCATTTATCATCCTCTTAATTTGCTTCCGACAAAACTAGAAAATATCTTGTCAAAGACTAGAGAATGCATCTTATAAATTGTTTAGTTACTCTTTTATCTCAGGGGTTCATTTCAATTGAAATTAGATATTCACCTCTATTTATTGTGGATCTTTTATCTGCGGAGATTTTGCTATATATGGAAGATACAGAACGTATCATGTCTAATGTATACATATATAACTGATGGTAACAGTAGAACTGACTGTTCTGTTTGAAAATGGAGTCAGGATCAACGAATCGACTCAATTTATTTTTCATGTAGATATTTTATGGAAGAAAAAAAAAAAGGTGATTGAAAATTTGAAATGCTGTGTTGTCCTCTAGAATTTTGGAAAGTTGCTCTTTAATATGTTCACTGCAAAGAATCGTGGAATGCCGAAAGGCTTTGTAAAGTACAGACGATTCGAGTGTTAGGAAACTGATTGGAAGTGCTAGACGGTAGAATTCCATCTTAAATTTTCTCAAGTACGTTAGTTTTTCTTTTTTCTATCAGGTGCCAAGGAATCCACGTTCAATATGGTTACAGGACCGGAATTTCCTCGTGCTCTCTCTCTTCTGTCAACTAATTCCTGGGGTTCATCTGAGCCTGAGACTGTTTCACTACACCATGCAAATCAGACCAGCATGCCCGAGCAGATTATGCAGGCAATTCCACAGGGTGTGCCACATATCTCCAGTCAATATTGGCAGGGTGGACAACATTCCTCTGGTCCTCGTGACCATACATTGGCTGCTAATAGTCACAGTGGGAGTAGCTTACAGGAAATGGGACTGTTCAAAGCTCCATTCGACACATACTTTTATCTCAACGCATTTAACTGAAGCCAACATCTAAAGCCTTTACGTGTATTTTCAGAGGATTTGGTTAGCTTCCCATTGTCTTTTGACATGTCAAAACTTGGATCAAGCAGAAGGTCTGTTAGTAGGATACTTCAAGCAGTTTGTTTGCCCTCTTAAATTAGTGCTGGTATATAATAATATATAGGTTTGGGCTTTTAAACTCCGAAGGAAGTCTAGTATTATGAAATATGCAGTAAATTTAGTTTGCTTAATTTAGGCAGTGACTGGATTCTGAAGAAGTGTAGTTTCTTGATTCTGCAACTAGACACATAACTGCACAGGTCCCAGTTATTAATGACTCTTTATCCCGTTTCATCATGTTCTGCAGTGTTGAAGAATTATGATGTTTGAGGTTCTAGTCTAATTTATTTTCACTTGAAATTCCCTGGGATCAATGTTAACAACCTTTTCAGTCTTCTTAAATAGGCATGAAGTGTTAGATTCATACTCCCTACATTTCAAAATTAATGAATTGTTGAGCTATTTTTCAATGTTCAAAGTAAAATGAATTATTCATTCTTCTAGAGACATATTGGAAAGTTTTTTCGATTTTACTCTTTCATTTAATGAGTTTTTTAAATATTTTATATTTTTTAGGAGAGTAATTTAAGAACAATTAAAAGGATAATAGTGAAAAAGTAATCTAAAATTTATGTTTTTTTAAGGGGTGAGTCATATCTCAATAATTTAAATATTTTTAAATGGGGGAGTATTGATCTAGATAAATTAAATTGGTAGATTAATAAATGTCCAGCTAGTTTTCTTAAAAGAGGAAAGCGAACCAATTCCCGTTCCGCACATAAAGTCTCTTGGAGTCCAAACACTTGTTCATGCATAAGATCTTGGCTTAATTATACTAAACATGACGATTTAGGATCGGATACACCTTTATAGTTAAATATCAAATGCATATATCTATTGTGTTAGGAATTCTACACTTACATCACTTGTGTGATATTTCAGACCACTGGGATAGTGAAAGAATAATTTGGTTACGTTCATAGGGAGATCAAGCTTATTTGAATTTTCTAAATTATTTAGACCATTCTTCTTAGAAGTACTGAAGGGTTGGGATCCCCTCCCGTACCTCTAAGAGGTTAATGCAAGTTACAACTAACACTTTTAATTTGCAACTTATAGTAAATTTTTAGTATAAAAAAGAAAAAATTGTTATAAAATATAAAGTAAAAACAACCAGAATGGAGAGAGAAAAAATGAAACTTCTTTATTTGTCTTGAGGAATTCTTGAGCGGTTAAATAACAAGGAAGGAAAACCTCTTTATTTATATGGAAAATTTTACTTTAGCATTTCTAACTTTTCCATAAATATACATTTACTATTATGGTAAAGTAGACAGTCACTATATATGGTAATACATTTATAACACTCCTCATTGAATGTCTAATTGATAGATAATGTGCCTCGTTAAAACCTTACTAGAAAAAACTCAGTGAAAAAAAAATCCAATGAAGGAAGTACACATCTCTAATAATACGCATATAGTCTGCTTCATTAAAAACATTACAAGAAAAATTCAGTGGGACAAAATCTCATACAATGCGTATTAACTCCCCCTAATGAGAACATCATTGAACCTTTGCATCTCAATCTTGTGCACCATCTTCTTGAAAGTTGCAATTGGAAGAGACTTAGGCTGCGTTTGTTTTTTTTAAGAATCAGACGTCTGAATCTGAATGCACGTCTGAATGATTAAGATGTTATCTCTAGATCTGAAAACTGAATAATTAAGACTGTTTGTTTTTCAACATCTGAATGCGCAATTTATTTATTTTATATATATAATAAAATAAAAAATACAATTCACATAAAAAAATAATTATATATTAGAAAAGTATGTAATTTAATACAACAAAATTATTATTTGATTGAGAAAAAATATTTATATTTGTTAGTTGATACAAGCCAAATGGCCATCGTAGCTTTCGATGACATCATGCGAGGCCAACACAAGAAGAACTCGATTGTGGTCATATTGAGGGTACGGAAACACGCATGGGGGGACCTATTTTGAGCCCACAATAGAACAATCCTGTGTATGGAAGGTTGCTTGGAAGCTTGCCTTGATGAGATGCCCGAGAGCTTCAAGCGTTGAAGAATAATTGTGAAGATAAAAAAGACACAAGGAAAGGCATATGTTGAAGTGTGGAGAAGACCACATCAAATACTCCATGACCGCCCCTTCATTAAGGGTGTAATGGTCTTTTTTTTTTGCCTTTTCTTTACACTCCATATGAGCCCCTTTTCATTAAGGATATTTTGATCTTTTATGTAATAAGCTATAAATAGACTCCTTAGGCTTATTTTTCATTTAGATTTTAATGAATATTGAAGATTTCTTCTCTCTTTAAGAGTGTATCTCCTTTAGTGTAGGGCTTGAAAAATTCATCATTGAAACTAGGGTTAGCTTAAGTGTGGATTCACTTGAGTTGACAATCGGCTTAGAAACGTTAGTGCTTTGGGGTGCTTCGAGTCCCTTTTGTGTCAACATAAGAGTGTGGTGTTGCCTTTTTGGATTGTAGAGGGTTTTGGTGTTTGATATACACCTTAGTTCCTATAATTTGTAAAGGTTTATGTCTCACTAACTATCCTTTAAGTTTATGCATTTTCTTTTTTTTTGTGTGCTAAATCCGAATGTGTGTTTGTTTGTTCTTTTTCATCTCATCTTCTTCTCTTTAGTTGTGTTGTTATTTTTGGATTTTAGGTTTTTTTCTCTTATCATTAGTGATAACAGAGATGGTTTATAATGGTGGTTACGGTGAAAATGATTGATATTAGTGATTAATAATATTGGTGGTGATAGTTATGATGGTTGGTATTGTAGTGACTGTTATGATGGTGACGATTGATGGTGGTGGTTGTGATGTGACGTTGCTTGATGTTAGTAGTTTGAGGTGTTGATTGTGTTGGTTGAAACATGAGTGCATGATGGTTGACGATGGTTTGGAGCTAGTTGGAGATGTTTGTTGTGATAGTGGAGATGGTTGTTAGTAGAGATAAATTATAGCGATGGTAGTGGTTGATGTGGTGGTAGAGGTGGTGTTACTAGTGACAATGGTGGTGGCGGCCGAAGAATATATGGAGGTTGTAATGTATTAGTGGTAGTTAGTGGTGGTGCTAGTTGTGATAGATAAGTTGGTCGGTAGTAGGGATTGGCCGTTAGTGGTTGATGGTGGTGGTGGTGTTGACGACGGTGGTGGCGATGAATATAATTAGAATAATAGAGGTAGTAAGTGTGGTAGCGGTTGACAATAATGGTTGGTAGTAATATTTATTGTCGATGATGGTTCTGATAATGGAGGTGGTTAGTGGTGGTGGTTGACAATGGTGGTGGTGACAGAGCTGGTAGTGATGATCACTGCTGATTATGAATAGAGTGGTGAATATTATCCAACATCAGAATATCTTTTCAGACCTATTAAGACTTGGTTCTAGATCTGAATGATTAAGACCTAATCAAACCTATTAAGAGCTAACATCTTAATAAAAAAACAAATGCACTTAATGGTCTGAAGTCTGAATCATTCAGATTCAGACCTCCATTAAGTACAAACAAATGAGGTCTTAGTGAATAAATCAACCACATTATCATTTGAATGAATCTGTTGCACGTTAATATCACATTCTTTTAGAGCTCATGTGTATAGAAAAGTTTTGACGAAGTGTGCTTCGTACTATCTCCTTTTATGAATCCTCCCTTAAGTTGTGTTATGCATGATAAATTATCTTCATATAAAATTGTGGGTAGTTTGTCACATTTCAAACCATATTTTTCTCGAATGAGCTGTATCATGGGCCTTAATCACACACACTCTCAGGTTGCTTCATGAATACCTATTATCTAGCATGGTTCGATGAAGTGGCTACAATTGACTACTTTATAGATCTCCAAGAAATGAAAGTACCCCCACATATGAACACATTGCATGTTTGAGACCAATACCCAGCATCAACATAACCAACAAGATCAGGAATGTAATTTTTAAAATAAAATAAGTCCATATCGGTAGTCCTTTTTAGGTACCGCAATATATTTTTGATCCCATTTCGATGTCTCTTAGAAGGAGGAGAACTATATCTTGCTAATAAATCAACCAAAAAGGCTATATCAGGTCTTGTAGTATTTGCAAGATACATTAGTGCGCCAGTTGCACTAAGATATGATACTTCATAACCAATTCAACTATATACATTTTTTATTTCAGCAAATAATCTATTGCTTTTGAAAACTCTCCAAAAATTTCAATAATTTTCAAGTCATAAATTTATGCAATATAAGAATTATAAATAAGTTTTCTAAAAACTTTTAGATGTTTCAAATATTTTGAATCCTTAAAAAGTTTTCATATAAATTTTGTCAAGTGACAATATTCAGCATTTCATGTATGACATCTTCAAGTGTCTGGACTGCAAATCAAATAAGTTTTATGCTTACCAAAATACATTCTTTCATGTCACTTGATAAATATTTCTACGTCAGTATGCTTAAATAAATGTAGAATTCAGATCTTCATAATCTTTTACAATATTACGTCAATATTGTATCAAAGATATCATCGATGATATACCATTTGTATCAATTCACAATGTGACATAACATTTTGAGATCTCATCACTTCATCATTCGCAGGTACCTGAACCTTTCATAAGGTTTCACAAAGTGTTATGTCGTAGGCTTTTTAAGAGCACATTGGCTCCTTATTATGATCATTTGCTCCTTTTTATTTTTCAAGAATTATTGCATTTAGAACTGATTGATCTACTATGCTTCATGCATGCAGTAGACTTTGTCCTTCAGGGACATTCAATTTGGAGTATTTACAACTAAATATGAGATTAATTTAGCAAATGCTCCTAGCATTTGAACTTGAATTATCTTTTGAATGAGGATCATATTGATGATAATTCACAACATATTTCTTAGCTGTTTATTATATTCCCCTCATGTTAGGAAAACTATCATACATCTCAATTTACTTTAGAGAATTCATCTTTGTGCATCATGCTATATCTATTGATCATCTACCGCACATAAAAAAAAATTAGATGGAATATTTATTTCATGACCTTGAACCAATTGAGAGGGAAGAAATAATCATAATCTATTGGTCTAATACATACAAGTGTTATTGTATGCAAAATATCATATTTTATACCAACACATGAAGCTTTGTTCTCATTAACAATGGTTTGACTATTTATCAAAGGCATTCAATGCCAAATCACTATTATCAAGATGAATTGTCTTGATTACACCATCTGAAAATTATGTTCTTAACTCAATTTTATTGATCAAGTAACTTTATGAATATCAAACTGTAGGTTGACAATAACGTACATGTAATCATCTTATTGATGCATCTTTTCAACATATCACATGATAGGTGAATGAGCACTTATTCACCTTTTATACTTTTCAGATTTTAAGGGATTCAATCCTAACATTAGTTGATCCAACCAACTTATCATGAGACAAATAATATAAGTAATTCTTGAAGAATCTTCTAATTCTCAAAATATAGTCAATATGCACATCTTTGGGATGTTACAATCGTTCATGTCAACTTATGAACTTATTATAGTAGTAAACTCCAAGTTTGTCAAGACGTGCTTTTTGCTTTAGTAAATTTCAGATTTACTATGACATGAATCAATTTCATATTTACTACTTTGAAAGTAGATTTGAAAATAACTCTTGCCAATTATTTTGTCTCACTCGAAAGTGAGTTATGATACAATCACAATTAAGTGCATGTTTGTATTGACAATCTTTACTAAATATAATCACATTCACCTCAGGAAATGGTTCTGTACTTTTAACAACCAAAATTCTCATTCCTGAATATAAAATATAATTGTGCCTTAAGCCTATCAAATTTTGATAACTTATAACCTCTTTCATGATATTTCTACTTCAGGAGCAAATCGAGGCATAAATATAATGTAGAGAATTTTTCTCTAACATATATTAAAATCGTAATAAGCGTGTGAAAATATCACTTTTGATGATTATTATCATATTATTTTTCCACGCTTATATTCATACATTCAATGACTTATCTTCTAATAGAAATATTATGTACTGCTACTAGATTTCACTTCAAGGAATGACGCGTATTCAATGGGATAAATTTCATTACTTTACAAAAGATACATTATTTTACCTTAGCCATCATTATATCATCAATATGGTGCATTGAGATTTAAAATCAACGTCTTATCCATATAAAGACGTCTTAGGTAATAATCAACAGGATTTGAACCCAATATCTTATTATCATGGTGCATCAAGACTCTAACTCGATTCCTTTTAGTGCGATGAAATTTGAATCCACCATCTTATCTTCAATCAATATCTTAAAAGGAAAAAATATTAATCAAATTCACACGATAATTTGAAGAAGCAAAAACAATGCATAGTTAGCAAGTAGTATATCTTTATGAATCATACAATAATTGAAGTAAATTTTCAGCCGAATAATTTTACACCATTCTTGAATAAAACAACATCAAGGTTAGAATATAGGATAATAATATTAACTTTACATGTATTGGAAACTAAATGCCAAAACTTATACTCCCTCCATTTCAAAATAATTGAATTGTTGGGGTATGTCACACCTCTTAAGAAAAAACTTTTAGGACATAAATTGTAGGTTATTTTCTATTATTATTCTTTTAATTGTTCTTAAATTACTCTCCTAGAAAATGTGAAGTACTTAAGAACCTCATTAAATGAAAGGGTAAAATTGGAAAAAATTTACAACATGTCTCTTGAAGAATGAACAATTCATTTATTTTGGACATATAAAAATAACTCAACAATTCATTTATTTTGGAATGGAGGAAGTATATCTGCAATACCCCGGATTTTGGTCCTTGAAAGTTTCAAAAATTTTATCCAACTTTTCTTATTAGGACTCACCCTGCGAGTCGTAGAGTGTCATTACGAGTCGTAAGGATCCAAATCGTAGCCCAACCAGTGTGTGTCGCTAAGTTTTCTGTTTTGAGTATGATTGGCTCCCAACGAGTCGTATGGACTCATTATGAGTCGTGATATTTCAACCATAGTCAAACTAGTGTATGTTCCAAGTGTTGTTGTCCTGGTGACAACTAGGGCCCTACGAGTCGTAGGGTCCCCTAACAAGTCGTATGGGGAGAATCATAACCATACCAATGTTGGTGGTTTGGGACATTTTCCAGACTATAACTGAGGAGAAATGAGTCGTAAGATGACCCTACGAGTCGTAAGGTCACCTGTAACGACTGGCGGTTTATTTTCCAGCTTTTTAATAAGGGTATTTTGGATATTTTTCTATTATTCCAATAATAACGCACGACCTATAAGCATACTTGGGATCATATTTTCATCTATAATACACACCCTATTTACTCTCTTAATTTCCTTCAAGCAAAATAAGCTAGGGTTTCCTCAAGGTTGAGCATCTGGGGGTCAATTCAAAGTTTCTTCTCCATAATTGAGAATCCTTCAGGCATGTTACTCTTCTCCAATTGTTACTTTGTTAAAAGTATGTGTTTTAAAGTATTATTAATATCGTTTTAATGTTTGTTTTGGAACATGGGTTGAGGGTTTGAATATTAATTTCTAAACAATATTTCCCATGGTTTACATATGATTGTTCATTCTTTATTTATGGTTTTGAACTTGTGGGATCCATGGGTATGGCAAATAAACTAGGGGATTGTGATTTTTCCCAATGTGTTATTGACCACTAAAGTGATAATGACCTCAACCCCATATTGTAAAATCGATTTTGAATATGAAAAGTATCCACATTGAACTACACTTCAACTATTGCATAATGTGAAAAGCTAATAAAGCATAATGATTTTGAATTAAACATTATGGGGTTTTGAAATTCTCTAAGCTAATGTATAATTAACCAAGAGGGTTGTAAATTTCCCCAAGTGATGATAATTTATTTGGTATGTTGATGTTACCTTGCAAGTATAGTTGGTATGACGATACCAACAATGTATGCCTAAATGTGTATTATGATTCAATGAATGGAAATGTGTGATAAATTATTTAATTAGGCTTTAATGAGGGTTGTGTAGCTGAATCGTAAAAGTGGAGGTCCCGAGGGACCAAACCAAAGACTGCGCTAGCCAGTGCGGGGGTCTAAATAACTGAGAGGTTTGAGTCCCCCTTATTATTATTATAAGATTCGGAGGTTTGAGTCTCCCATATTATATTACATGATTGAGGGCTTCAGTCACCTTAGTATGTCGGGAGGTTCGAGTCCCACATGGTGCATATGTACATCCTATGGTTCATACGGCTACATACACTGGGACTTTCCATCTAGGGAAGTGTTGGACCTATATAGCTCGTGGGTGCCTTCTTATATTATGATGGTTGAGCTACACAATCCAGACTAAAATTTTAAAGTGCATGCTAACACTTGATACCTTTCCCGACATATTATTATGTATGTATATATTGATGTTCATATGGTTTTGGAATTGGTTTTGACATGACATTATTTTATCCCTTATCCCTGAGTTATATGCTAGTGCTCAACCCACTAACCATCTTCATATGTTGTATCCCCATGCGATGCAGACACCGGAGATACTTCTACTTTTTCTGTGCATGTTAGGTGGATCAGCTTAATTCATCGGTCCTTGGTGGTGAAGTGGTGGTCTTCCATTCTCTGAAAGACTTAGAAATTTCATCAGTTTCCATTCATAGATTAGAATCGGTAGTTCACATTATCATTAACATTGTAATTCTCATTGTCATGATCGGGGGCATGTCCCGATACTTTATTGATTTTGGTTTTGTTAGAAGTCTTTGTGGATTACTGTGGACTTGAGTGATGATGTTAGTTGGTTATTTTTGGTTGGTTACCAGTTATCGGTCATAGTCACATCTTAAATTCTTTGAGCTTATCTTATGCTATCTTGTTATATATTTAAAATTCATCCGTTGTTGGGGATATGGTGTTTTGTTTGGCTAGGCGCAGGGGGTGATCTCCGGTCCTTGTTGGACTTAAGATACCTATTATGGCCAGGCCCTGGTTCAGGTCATGACAAAGTTGGTATTAGAGCCTAGGCTTGGTATCATTGGGTGTCCACAAAGTCATGTCAAGTAAAGTCTCTTTTATGAGTGTGTAGCACGCCATACTTATAAGGGATAGGGTATGCAAAAATTAGGAATGCTATCCTTTTTTGTTGTTCTATTTCGATCTATGGAGTCTAAGATCTTGAAATCTCCTCTAATTTTTGTATGTTCGCTTTTTAGATCATGCCTCCCAGAAGCTCTGATGCTCATCAAAACTCTTCTATCCCATTTGAGGACAATGTGAATGGAGCTCATTCTACTCAAGGAGTTAAGACCTGATCCAGGGTCGCTGCTTCTGTTTTCCCTAGTGGAGTTCCACCCGTTCGTCTAGCCCTTTTCGAACACCTAAAGCTGGTGTGTTTAATGCTGAGTTTCGCCAGTCGATCCATTTGCTTACCTAGTTGGTGGCCTCTCAGACTGAGTGAGTTACTTTTTTTTCTTCGTCTTCTGAGGTCACTAGAGTTGGCCAATTTATGAGGTTGAGTCCTTCGACATTTACTGGTTCTAAAATTGAGGAAGATCCTCAGAATTTCATTGATGAGATGGAAAAGATTTTCCATGTGATGCATGCTACTAATATGGAGGGTGTAGAGTTCACTACTTATCAGTTGAAGGATATGGCGTATCAGTGGTATGAGGAATGGGACCATTCTAGGGGTGATGATGTTGAGTCCACTTTGTGGGATAAATTCTCTAGTCTTTTCTTGATCGCTTATTTCCTCAGGAGTTGAGGGAGGAGAAGGCTGAGGAATTTGTGAATTTGAAGCAATGCATGATGATAGTAAACAAGTATGCCATAAAGGTTCATCAGTTGTCGCGTTATGCTCCGGATTTAGTGTCTAGCATGAGGGATAGAATGAGAAAATTTGCCTCTGGGTTATCCCGTGATTTGATCTTGGAGAGTAAGGCCACCTTATTGACCAAGGATATGGACATCTCTAGACTTGTGGTGTATATGCAACAAGTGGAAATATAGAAGAAGAATCAAGTAGAGATGAGTAAAAGGTAGAACAAGAAGTTTTGGTATTCATATTAGGGTAGAGGTCAGTAGTAGAGTCGTAGAGTTGGTGGAAAATGGTCTAAGAAGAAGTGAGGCAATTTTGGTTCCTACTCTACGGCTAATGCTCCTTATTTGAGGCCGTCGGGTGATCATTATTTTTAGAATAGTGTTGGTACTAGGGAACAAGGTGCCCAGCCTCAGGCTAGTAGGGCTCAGTCAGCTCCATCATATCCCCATTATAGATTTTATTATCAGGTGCATCGAGGTATTTGTGAAAAGGCAAATAATAACTGCTTTAAATATGGTCAGATTGGTCATATGCAGAGGGATTGTCCTTATAGGGTTGCTTCTAGGAAAATAATATTCTTGTTTCTAGTTAATAAGCTCCTACACCAAAGGGTGCTACTTCTACTTCTAGCTTTGACACTCGTCAAAACCATCTCTATGCTCTTGTTACCCGCTAGGATTATGAGGCATCCCCCAATGTTATTGATAGTATGCTAAAACTTTTCTCTCATGATGTATATTGTCTACTTGATCCCAGGTCTTCCCTTTTTTATGTGACCCCTTATGTGGCTATTCATTTTGGTATTGATCCTAAATATTTTCTGGATCCCTTTTCAGTGTCCACCCCGATGGGTGAATCTATTGTGGCTGGAAGGGTCAATAGAGGTTGTATGATGTCAGTCTGTGGTAAGAAGACCTTGGTGGATATGATAGAGTTGGATATATTAGCCTTTGATGTGATTTTAAGGATGGATTGGTTGCATTCATGTTATGCGTCTCTTGATTGTCGAACCTGAAGGGTCAGTTTCCAATTCCTAAATAAGCTGGTGATTGAGTGGGAAGGTAGTTACCTAGTTCCTAAGGGAAGGTTTATTTCGTTTCTTAAAGCCTAGAAATTAATTTCCAAGGGGTAACTTTACTATCTAGTGCATGCTAAGATTTCTAGATCTGAAGGTCCTTCTTTTTAGTCTATCCCTGTGGTCTATAAATTTCCTGAGGAATTTCTTGATGATCTTCTTGGGGTCCCTCCCAATAGGAAAATTGATTTTGGGATTGATCTTCTACCGGACACTCATCCTATTTTTATCCCTTCCTATAGAATGGCTCCGATTGAGTTGAAAAATCTCAAGGAGCAGTTAAAAGATCTTTTAGATAAGGGTTTTATCTTTCATAGTGTGTCTCTATGGGGTGCTCCAGTACTATTCATGCGTAAGAACGATGGGTCCCTTCGGATGTGTATAGATTACCACCAATTAAATAAGGTGACTGTGAAGAATAAGTATTCGCTTCCTAGGATTGATAATCTCTTTGATCAGCTTCAGGGTGCTAAGTACTTTTCTAAGATTGATCTTTGGTCGTGTTACCACCAGTTGAAGATTAGGAAAGGGGATATCCCTAAGACTTTTTTCTGAACCTGCAATGGTCATTTTGAGTATTTGGTGATGTCCTTTGATTTGACTAATGCCCTAGCATTATTTATGGATCTTATAAATTGGGTATTCTATCAGTTCTTAGATTTGTTTGTAATTGTATTTATTGATGATATTTTGGTGTATTTTAAAAGTGAGGCAGATCAGGTCGATCACCTCTGCCTTGTGTTGCAAACCTTAAAATATCAGGAGTTATATGCAAAATTCTCAAAGTGTGAGTTCTGGTTAAATGTTGTGAACTATCTGTGTCATGATGTTTCTAGTGAAGGGATTATGGAGGATCTACAGAAAGTTGTGGTGGCTAAGAAGGGGCCTAGGTCCACGACTCCAAACGATATTCATAGCTTCTTGGGTTTATCCGATTATTATAGGAGGTTTATGGAAATTTTCTCTTCTATTGCTGCCCCATTGACTAAGTCAACTCAGAAGAAGGTAAAGTTCTTGTGGTCGGATACTTGTGAGGGTAGTTTTAAGAATTTGAAGAATAAGTTAACTTCGGCTCCCGTATTGACTCTACCCGAGGGTACCGATAGTTTTGTTGTTAATTGTGATGCATCTCGGGTGGGACTGGGTTATGTGTTAATGCAGCATGGTAAGGTGGTTTCATATGCTTCTAGGTAGTTAAAGGTGCATGAGAAGAACTATCTACACATGATTTGAAATTGTTGGTTGTGATCTTTGCTTTAAATATTTGGCGTCACTATTTGTATGGAGCTCATGTTGACATCTTCTTGGACCACAAGAGTTTGTAGTATGTGTTCTCCCAGAAGGAGTTGAACCTCAGGCAGAAGAGATGGCTTGAGTTTCTTAAGGACTACGACATGAGTCTCCATTATCATCCAGGTAAAGCTAACTTGGTTGCTATCTTTCTGATGCTCTTAAAAGGTTATCCATAGAAAACTTATCTCTTGTAGATGATGAGAAGCCAGGAATGGCAAAGTATATTTACTATTTGGCTAATCTTGGAGTTCGTCTCTTGGACTCTGAGGATAGGGGTGTGATTATGCAAGAGGTGGAAAAGTCATCTCTTGGTGCTGAGGTGAAGAAAAAATAGGTCTTGGACCCTATCTTGATGCAGATCAAGGATGACATAGGCCACCAGAAGGTGATGGCTTTTGAGATTCGTGGTTATGGTATCTTGAGGTACCAATGCAATTTATGTGTTCCAGATGTTGATAGGATATGAGATAGAATTTTTGGCTAAAGCTCATGAGTTGAGGTACACTGTTCATCTTGGTTCGACGAAGATGTATCATAACTTAAAAAAATTTATTAGTGGAATAACCTGAAAAGGTATGTGGCCAATTTTGTGGCTAAGTGTTTAGTTTGTCAGCAAGTGAAGGTAGAGGTTTGTCTCAATAAATTGAATTGCCCGTGTGGAAATGGGAAGTGATTAATATGAATTTCGTTACTGGTCATTCGTGGTCTCGCCATCAGTTTGATTCCATTTGGGTCGTCGTGGATAAGTTGACTAAGTTTGCTCACTTCTTGCCAATAAGGACTATTTATTAGGAGGAGAATTATGGTAATCTCTTCATTGAGGAGATCGTGAAGTTGCATGGTGCTCTAATTTCCATCATATCTGATTTAGGTACTTAGTTCTCATCTCACTTTTGGTGTTCCTTTCAATGAGGTTTGGGGGCTAAGGTAAACCTTAGCATTATTTTTCATCCTCAGACGGATGGACAAGTAGAGAGGATGATACAAACTTTTGAGGATATGCTAAGGTCTTCTATTATTGATTTTGGTGGTAGTTGGGTCAAACATTTGCCTCTCATTGAGTTTGCATATAATAATAGCTATCACTCGAGTATTGGAGTGGATTCGTTCGAGGATTTATATTACAGGAGGTATAGGTCTCCTATTGGGTGATTTGAGGTTGGTGAGAATAAGTTGTATAGTCCCAACTTGGTTCACCAAACTATGGAGAAGGTGAAGGTGATTCGAGATAGGCTTATGACCTCCCGAAGTCACACAAAGTCCTATGTGGATGTAAGGAGAAGGGAATTTGAGTTTGATGTGGATGATTTGGTATTCTTGAAGGTGTCTCCCATGAAGGGAGCGATGTGATTTGGAAAGAAGGGGAAGTTCAGTCCCCGGTATGTTAGTCCATACCGTATTTTGAGGCGAGTGGACAAATTGACTTATGAGTTGGAATTTCCTTTGAGTTTGGGTTCCACTCATCCGGTCTTCCATATGTCGATATTGAAAAAGTGTGTGGGCGATCCTTTCTTGATTATTCCTTTGGAGAGTGTGAGTGTCTCTAATTCCTAGTCCTATGAGGAAGTCTCGATGGAGATCTTGGATCAGTAAATTTGTCAGTGGTGGACAAAAGATGTGGCTTCGGTAAATGTTCTATGGGGGAACCAAAAGGTTGAACAGGCCACATGGGAAGCTGAATAGGACATAAAGTGCAAGTATCCATTCTTGTTTCCCTCTTCGGGTAATCGTGCATGAGGTATGTGTAAACCTTAACATCTTTGTTCTCTGACTTTGTTAAAGGAACTTATGATTTCCTTGATATCTTTGTTTTTTGTCTTTTTAAGGGTAAGTATGGTTATGTTTGGAGCCCAATCGTGCTAATAAATGCCTTGTCCTATCATTCAAGGATGAATGATCCTAAAGGGGGACTATGCAATACCCCGGATTTTTGGTCCTTGAAAGTTTCTGAAATATTATCCTAACTATCATCATTACGACTCACCCTGCAAGCCGTAAGGTGTCATTATGAGTCGTATGGACCCAAATCATAGCCTGACCAGTGTGTGTCTCTAAGTTTTCTGTTCATAGTACGAGTGGATCCCAACGAGTCGTATGGATTCATTACAAGTTGTGATGTCCCAACCATAGTCAAACCAGTGTATGTTCCAAGTGTTGTTGTCCTGGTGATGACTAGGACCCTACGAGTCGTAGGGTCCCCTAATGAGTCGTACGGTACAACTCATAACCAAAACAGTGTTGGTGGTTCGGGACATTGTCCAGACTACGATTGAGGGAAAATGAGTCGCAGGGTGACCCTACGAGTCATAAGGTCACCCGTAACGATTGGCGGTTTATTTTTCAGCTGTTTAATAAGGGTATTTTGGACATTTTTTCTTATTCGAATAATAACCCACGACCTATAAGTATACTTGGGACCCTATTTTCATCCATAATACACATTAAATACACTCTTTTTACTCTCTCAAATTCCATCAAGCAAAATAAGCTAGGGTTTCCTCAAGGTTGAGCATCTAGGGGTCAATTCAACGTTTCTTCTCCATAATTGAGAATCCTTCAGGCATGTTACTGACACAACCCGATCAGTGTCCTTGTCGTAATGGGTGTCCCAAGTCCGACCGAAATTGGAGACCACCACCGTTACACAACCCAACCTCCAATCACCTTCCCTGAGTTGGCTGAATTTTGAATACACAACAAGATAGCATAATTATCCAAATTACAGACTTTGGGATAGGTCTATTACCAAGACCGACCTAACCGAGTCCAATCGTCCGAACCCAACCAATAGCCATACCAAACAACAAACCAATCAATCAAATAATAACCAAACCAAGTTCCATAACATATTATAAAATAATGGTACAGTGAGAAATTTAGTCCGACGGTATCAGCCCCAATACCAATACTATGGTTGACACCAATACCGATCCCACCCATACTGACCTATAGTAGTTCCACAAAAGCCTATAACCAAAAGAATACCGAAATTCGGTTGGGACATGCCCCCAACCATAGCCAAAACCAATTTCCATAAATAAACCAAAGTATGAAATAACATCCAAGAAATGGAGCCTTTCAGAAAGATGGAAGCTCACCACTTCAATCTAAAAGTTGATCCGGAATATCCAATCACTATGCATGAGGAGTAGAATAGTCGGTTCCTGCATCGCATAGGGATACAACTGCCCGTAGATGGGTTAGCGGGTGAACACTAGCATGAACTCAAGATAAGGGTAAAATAATGACAACTAGTAAAACCAAGTAAACCAACCATATGCATACAAACCATACATATATATAACCATGTTGGGAAAGGGAATTGAGTTTAACATGTATTTGAAACCATTAACCTGGGTATGTGTAGCTTAATCATTCTTAACCACCCACGGGCCATATGGGTCTAGTGTAACCTCCTGAACGGGACCTAATGCGTGTAGCCACATGAATCAGAGATACCATTAGAGTGGGGGATTCCAAAGTACCCTTACCCTCTATGATACATATGTATAGTGTACTTAGAGGATTCCCATGTACCTCATAGTATCATATAAGGTCGCCATGACCTACCCCTTATGTCGGCAAACATGAGTTTATAGTGTTCATCCTTTGGAATCCCACCTTCAAGATTAGCTATCACACCCCGCCTTTATTGCATAATTAAAACTATTTCCAACCAACCAAACTACTATTATTAACAGAGGCTATACATAGTGGTATCGTCATACCAGCTATAAATTGCAAGTATTGTCCTTAGCCAAACCTTTTAAGGTAAAGGGATTCCCGTGTTCCTATTTACCAAGTTAACCTGGGGGAGTCCCATGTACCCCACAAGTGTTCCATTATATTTTCTTGGGGGATTCCATTGTACTCCACAAGGATAATTGTTAAATCCAAAACCATCCCATTTTGACCATTCCAAATTATTTAACCATTTAGGGTTCTATTGTCAAGTTTAAACCATGCAATAGTTCCATTAAAATGCAACAATGTAGTGAAAACATTCTCATAGGCATTTTATAAAACATATTAGGGGTATAGTATTTCCAAAACCAAAGTCAATTACCAAATAACCATTCCCATGCAACCAATTATCCAAAACCACCATTAAAGCACATAAAAGCATAATTAAAACATGAAAAAACCATAATTAAGCATTTATAACCAAAACCCTCAAATTATATTTGAAAACCCAAAGCCATACAATAATCAAACCATGAAAACATAGTATAAAACTATGCCTTTAGTTGAACTAACAATGATGGGAGAGAACATACCTTAAACCAAGAAGATGGTGGAGAGAAATCACTAACACAAGCCCCAAATTAGTCCTTAAGATGAAACCCTAGCTTTCTTTTACCCAAAAGCCTTAGACAGAATTGTAGAGTGTTTAAGAGAAGCTTCTAAGTGTTAATGAATAGAATCGTAGGGCAAATAACCTCCTAATAGGAATATAAGTTTTGGGGACTTATTAGGTTAAGTGGGGAAATGTCCAGATTTCCCTCACTTAAACTCCCAAAAATCCTGCCAGGCGAGTACGACTATCCATATCAGTCGTAACCTCCAATATAAGTGGTACCCACCACTCGTACCCAAGGCCATCTCCCTTAGATCCAACAGTGTCCAAGGTACGACTCACCCCAAACCATGTTGTATCCAAGTATATGACTTGTACACATGATCCGTACCCCTGGTAGAATAGAATCTCAAGAGGATGGAGCATTGCCCACCATACGAGTCCATGGTACGACTCATACCCTATCTTACGGCTCATAGTGAGCCACATCCAACTTAGTCTACAAATTCTAAGATTAAGTGAAGTAACCAAACAACCCGTATCCACCGATACAACTCGTACCACCTAAGTCATATCCATTCCAAAAACCATTAACCAACACTGGTCAGCATACGACTAACCCATACCACTCATATCCCAGTGTACTAGTCATTTCCCCTAGTCGTATCCTATCCAGAGACCAAAAATCTATGAAATTTTCTATGGGCCAGAAACCCAAGGTAGTTCAGTCTCCCCAACTAGGAACAGTCATTCTCGAATGGCTAACAATGTAGGGTAACCACAAGCTTAATTCATTTGTATTATCAAGTATTAATCAAACCTTTAACCAAGTTAAGAAACACAGATGCAAGAATATCAATCCTTTCTTTAACAAACTAAGAAAATAAAGAGAAAACACATACCTTCCGCACAAATCCCAAGATCAGAAAATAGATGTGTATACTTGGACTTCATGTCCTCCTCCGCTTCCCATATAGCCTCTTCCACCTTGGGGTTCCGCCACAAAACCTTAACTGAGGCCACATCCTTGGTCCATAATCGACAAACCTACCTATCTAAGATCTCAACCAGAACCTCTTCATAAGAAAGAGAATTTGAGATACCCAAGACCTCCAAGGGAACCACCGAAGAAGGATCACCAAGACACTTTCTTAACATGGATACATAAAATACCAGATAAATGGAGCTCAAACTAGAAGGCAACTCCAATTTATAAGCAACACTACCAACCCTCTGCAAAACCACATAAGGACCACTAAATCGGGGACTGAGCTTTCCCTTCTTACCAAATTGCAACTCTCTTCATGGGAGATACCCTTCGGAATACTTTATACCCAACCTCAAACTCCAAGTTTCTATGCCTTACATCCTCATAGGACTTTTGGAAACTTTGGACAGCCTTAAGCCTATCCTGAATCACCTTCACCTTTTCCATGTCCTAATAAACCAAATCCAGACCAAACATATCTTCCTCACCAAGCTCAAACCAACTAATAGGATATATACACCTTCAACCATCCAATTCCATAAAAAGGGACATACCAATACTTGAATGTTAGCTATTGTTGTAAGAAAACTCTACCAAAGGTAGATGCTCAACCCAATTGCCACCATAATCAATCACACATGCCCGATGCATATCTTACAATGTCTGAATTGTTCTTTTTAATCCATCTAAGGATGAAAAATAGTACTCAGACTCACTTTAGTACCCAATCCCTTCTGAAAAGACCGCCAGAAGTAAGAAGAAAACCATGTACCATGATCAGAGATAATCGAAATAGGTACCCCATGCAGCTTTACTATCGCATAAAGATACAACTTGGCATAATTCTCCGCCGAAAAGTCAGTCCTCACTGGAAAAAAGTGAGCATACTTCATCATCCTATCCACGATGACCCAAATTGAATCAAATTGGTTTCGAGACCAAGAAAGACCAGTCACAAAATTCATATTGATCACCTCCCATTTCTATTCGGGAAAATCAATTTCTTGGTACAGCCCTCCAATCCTCACGTGCTCAACTTTAACTTGTTGACACACCATGTACTTGGCCACAAAATCAACCCTATCAATTTTCACATCATTCCACCAATATATCTATTTGAGATCATGATACATCTTTATCAAACCAAGACGAATAATATAGCATGATTCATGCACCTCAGCCAAAATCCTTTGTCGCAACCCATCTATGTTAGGAACACACAACCTCCCTTGGTACTGTAAAGTACCATCACCACTGATCTCGAATACTATTACCTTTTGCCTACTTACATCACTCTTGATTTTCATCAAAACAGGATCTAGCACTTTCTTCTCCTTTATCTTTGCACCAAAAAATGATCTAACCACTTTATATACCATTACACTACCATCTTCGAAGTCTAAAAGACAAACTTTAAGATTGGCTAAACGGTGAATGTCCTTCACCAATTCTCCCTTTTCTTTCTCCACATGAGCAAAACTTCCCTTGGATAACCTACTAAGAGCATCAACAACAACATTAGCCTTACCTGGATGATAGTAAAGACTCATATCATAGTCCTTGAGAATCTCCAACCATCTCCTCCGCCTAAGATTTAGCTCCTTCTGAGTAAACACATATTGCAGACTCTTATGATCAGAAAAGATATCCATGTGCACTCCATACAAATAATGCCACCATATTTTCAAAGGAAAACTCACCACTAAAAGCTCCAAATCATGAGTAGGATAATTCCTCCCATGCACCTTCAACTGCCTGGAAGCATAGGCAATCACCTTCCCATACTGCATCAAAACACAACAAAGTCCCACCCTAGATGCATCACAATAAATGACAAACCCCTCATTTTCTTTAAGCAATGTCAAAATCAGAGTCAAAGTTAGCTTATCCTTAAGCTTCTCAAAACTCCCTCCACATGCTTCGACCAAGAGAACTTCACCTTCTTTTGAGTTAACTTAGTTAAACGAGCAGCTATCGGAGAAAACCCCTCCATAAACCTCCTATAATACCCAGCCAAACCCAAGAAACTCTGAATGTTGATTGGAGTCATGGGTATAGGCCACCTTTTTACCATCATAACCTTTTGAGGATCCATCATGATCCCCTCACTATAAATAATATGACCAAAAAAAGTCACAGCGTTCAACCAAAACTCACACTTGGAGAACTTGGCATACAACTGCTGCTCTTTCAAGGTCTGCAACACCACACGGAGGTGATTGGCATGATCCACCTCATATTTAGAATACACCAAGATGTCATCAGTGAACACAATGACAAAAAAATCCAAGAACTACCTGAAAACCCTGTTCATCAAATCCATAAATACCACCGGGGAATTAGTCAAGCCAAATGACATAATCAGGAATTCAAAATGCCTATACCGATTAAGAAAAGTCATCTTAGGGATATCATCCTCCCTAATCTTAAGCTAATGATACACAGACCAAAGGTCTATCTTAGAAAAGAACTTGGAACCTTGCAACTGATAAAATAAGTCATTAATCCTTGGAATATGATACTTGTTCTTGTATGTTACCTTATTCAACTGTCGATAGTCAATGCACATCCGAAAGGAACTATCCTTCTTGCGCACGAACAACACCGGTGCACCCTATGAGAATACACTAGGACAAATAAACCCCTTATCCAGAAGGTCTTTAAGTTGCTCTTTGATTTTCTCAACTCAGTCGGAGACATTCTATAAGAAGGAATAGATATTGGATGATTTATTCGGAACCAAATCAATATCAAACTCAATTTCCCTATCTAGAGGAACACCAGGAAGATCATTCAAAAAGACCTCAGGAAACTCATTTACCACCGGAACCGAGTGAAAAGAAGGACCCTTCGAGTTAGAATCTTTAACTCGTACCAAGTAATAAAGACACCCTTTGGATATTAATCTTCAAGCTCTAAGATAAGAAATAAACCTCCCCTAGGAGCTAGGGAACCACCCTCCCACTCTATAACTGGTTCATTGAGGAACCTAAAGACAACCTTATGATCCTGATAATTTAAGAACGCATAACAAGAGTGAACTGATCCATCCCCAGAATAACATCAAAATCCACCATATCCAACTTAAACAGATTTACCAAGGTCAGTTTGCCACCAGCAGATACCACACACCCTCTGTAGACTCTTTTACCAATAACCGAGTCACCTACCAAGGTAGAAATAAAAAAAGGATCCAAAATAACCTCAGGATCAAAACCAAAACATACAACCATGCATGGGGTCACATAGAAAAGAGTGAACCCCGGATCAAGCAGATAATACGAGCCACAAGAAAAGAGTTGTAACTTACTAGTAATGACATCAGGTAATATCTCAGATTCCTACTGAGATGTAAGAATATACAACCTATTCTATCCTGTGTCGGTACCGGAAGCATGAGCAGATGTCGAAGCCGCACCACTAGGCACGGGAGCAAAAGATGAACCAACAGAAACTTTGACCGCTCCTAAAGCACCCTTACCAACTGGAAAGTTTTTGAGCATATGGCCTGGCTGGCCATATTTAAAACACATGTCCCTCTCTTCATCACAAAAACCCCGATAAAGATGACCACAGAACCGGCAAGGTGGACATAAAGAAGCCAACTGTGCCCCACTTGCCTGAGATTAGGCACCCTGTGCCTAGAAATTATCACTATTTTATGGACGCCTATCACCCGACTGCTTCGGGTAAAAAGCGCTAACAATAGAGAAGGAACCAGAACTCCCCCACTTCTTCTTTGGCCATTTTCCACCATCCCGACCACCTTGCTGTTGCGCACCACCCTGCTCTTCTTACCTTGCCTTACCCCAAAACTCTGCCTGTTTTCTCTTTTCATCTTCCACCTGCTAGATGTGGACAACCAACCTTGAAATATCCATATCTTTAATCAGCAACGTAGTCTTGCTTTCAAGGACAAGATCTTGAGATAGCTTAAAACTTAACTTTCTCATTCTCGCCCTCATATCAGCCATAAAATCTAGAGCATACCTTGACAACTGATGAAATTTCAAGGCGTATTCCTTGACAGACATTTCCCCTTGTTTAAGATTCATAAACTCTTTCATCTTCACTTCTCTCAGCTCCTGAGGAAAGAAGCAATCTAAAAAGGCATTAGAAAAGGCCTCCCATAAAGATAGCTCCTCCACATCACCCCTATCCCTATCCCACTCCTTGTACCATTGGTACACCACATCTTTGAGTTGATAAGCTACAAAATTCACCCCTTCCACATGCGTTACTCTAAATATATTCTCTATTTTATCCAAGAAACCATGAGGATCCTTCTCCACCTTCACACCAGTAAAAGTAAGAGGATTCATCTTCATGAACTGGCCAACCTTAGTGGCCTCTACAGATAGAACACCAAATTCATCTTGCTCAGCCTGAGCAGCAACTAATTGAGCAATAGTATGAATCGACTAATAAAATTCCACATTAGTCACCTCACCTTGAGGAGGACTAGTATCAATCGGGGGAACTCTAGAACAATCAGGAATAGGACTCTGAGATCGAGTGCGAACTCCAATTGTAGGGCGTACCCATCAACATCATCCCCAGATAGGAGAAAAGAATTTCCTTGTATTTTAGATCATTGAAGCACGACCTGAAAAACAAACAAACAAGGATTAGAGGGAATTCCAGGACTTAGACTCCAGCTTGAAGACAGAATACCAAGAAAGTAAAATATTCCTAAATGCCTTATAGTTTTTCTCTTATGAGTATGGTGCGCTACACACTCCTAAAAGAGACTCTACTGCACATGACCTTGTGAACTCCCAATTGACCATAAACCTAATACTTTGATACCAACTTAACACGACCCAATTGGGGGCCTTGTCGTAATGGGCATCCTAAGTTTGATCGAGATCGGAGATCATCCCCGTTACCCAATCCAACCTTCAGCAACCTATCCTTAGTTGGCTGAATTTTGAAAATATAATAAGATAGAATAATTATCCAAATTACATACTCTGGGATAGGTCTAATACAGAGACTGTCCCAACTAAGTCCAACCGTCAGAACCCAACCAATAGCCAAACCAAACCACATACCAATCAACCAAATAATAGCCAAATCAAGTTCCATAACATATCATAAAAGGATGGGACAGTAAGAAATTTAGTCCAATGGTATCATCCCCAATACCAATGTCAATACTAAGGCTAACACCAATATCGATCCCGCCCATACCAACCCATAGTAGTTCCACAAAATCCTCTAACCAAAAGAATACCAAAATCCAATTGGAACATGGCCCCAACATAGCCAAAACCAATATCCATAAATAAACCAAAGTATAAAATAACATCCATGAAATGGAGCCTACCAAAAATATGGAAGCTCTATAAAAGTTGATCCTGAATATCCGATCACTATGCAGGAGGAGTAAAATGATTGATTCCTGCATTGCGTGGGGATACAACCGCCCAAAGATGGGTTAGCAGGTTAACACTAGCATGAACTTAGGATAAGGATAAAATAATGCCACCCAGTAAAACTAAGTAAACCAATCATATGCATACAAATCATACATATATATAACTATGTCGGGAAAGGAAATCGGGTTTAGCATGTATTTGAAGCGATTAACCTGGGTATGTGTAGATTAACCATTATTAACCATCCATGGGCTATATGGGTCCAGTGTAACCCCCTGAACGGGCTCTGATGCATGTAGTCGCACGAACTGAATATACTATTAGAGTAGGGGATTCCCAATTACCCTCCATGATACATATGTACAGTGTACTTAGAGGATTCTCATATACCTTATATTATCATATAAGGTTGCCATGACCTAACCCTCATGTCGGCAAATATGAGTTTCCATTGTTCATCCATTGGACTCCTACCTTCACAGTTAGCTATCACATCCCGCGTTTATTGCCCAATTAAAACTATTTCCAACCAAACAAACCATTGTTATTAATCGAGGATATACATAGTGGTATCGTCATACCGACTATAACTTGTAAGTATTTTTCGTAGCCAAACCTTTTAAGGCAAAGGGATTCCCATGTACCCATTAACCAAGTTAACTTGGAAAAGTCCCATAAACCCCACAAGTGTTCCATTATCTTTTCTTGGGGGATTCCATTGTACCCCACAAGGATAATTGTTAAACCTAAAACTATCCCATTTTGACCATTCCAAACCATTTAACCATTTAGGTTTCCATTACAAAATTTAAACCATGCAATAGTTCCATTAAAATCCTATAATGTATTGAAAACATTCTCATAGGCATTTTATCAAATATATTAGGGGTATAGTATTTTCAAAACCAAAGCCAATTACCAAATAACTATTCCCAGCCAACCAATTATCCAAAACCACTATTAAAGCATATAAAAGCATATTAAACATGGGAAAACCATAACCAAACATTTATAGCCAAAACCCTAAAATTATATTTAAAAACCCAAAGCTATATAATAATCAAACTTTGAAAACATTGTATAAAACCAAGACTTTAGTGGAACTTACAATAAGAAGAGAGAAAATAGCTTAAATCAAGAAGTTAACGGGGAGAAATCACCAACACAAGCCCCAAATTAGTCCTTAAGATGAAACCCTAGCTTCCCTTTACCCAAAAGCCTTAGAGAGAATTGTAGAGTGTTTAAGAGAAGTTTCTATGTGTTAATGAATAGAATAATAGGGAAAATAACCTCTCAATAGGAATACAAGTCATGGGGCCTTATTAGGTTAAGTGGGGAAATATCTAGATTGCCCTCACTTAAACTCCTAAAAATCCCGTCAGGTGGGTACGACTAGCCATATTAGTCATACCCTCCAATACGAGTGGTACCTACCACTCATACCCAAGGCCATCTCCCTTGGACCCAACACTTTCCAAGGTATGACTCACCCCAAACCATGTCATACCCAAGTATACGACTAGTACCTATGATCCGTACCCTTGGTAAAATAGAATCTCAAGAGGATTGAACAATGGCCATCATATGAGTCCATGGTACAATTTTTACCCTATCTTACGGCTCATGGTGATCTACTCGTACTCAGATCCAACTTAGTCTACCAAGTCTAAAATTAAGTGAAGTAACCAAACAACTTGTATCCACCGATATGACTTGTACCACCCAAGTTGTATCCATTCCAGAACCCAAATCCAATCCATCAACAAACACTGGTTAACATACGACTAACTCATACTACTCGTATCCCAGTGTACAAGTCATTTCCCCTAGTCGTATCCTATTCAGAGACCAAAAATTTAGGAAATTTTCTAAGGGCCAGAAACCCAAGGTGTTTTACTCTTCCCCAACTGTTACTTTGTTAAAAGTATGTGTTTTAAAGTATTATTCATATGGTTTAGATGATGGTTTTTGAAAATGGGTTAAGGGTTTGAATGTTTTATTTTAAACAATGTTTTCCCATGGTTTACATAAGATTATTAATTCTTTATTTATGGTTTTGAACTTGTGGGATGCATAGGTATGACAAATAAACTAGGGGATTGTGATTTTACCCAATTTGTGAATATTGACCATTAAAGTAATAATGACCTTAACTCCATATTGTGAAATTTATTTTGAATATAAAAAATATGCATATTGAACTACTCTTCAACTATTACATAAGGTGAAAAGCTAATAAAGCATATTGATTTTTAATTGAACCTTATGGGGTTCTAAAATTCCCCAAAGTAATGTATAATTAAACCAAGAGAGTTGTAAATTTTCCCAAGTGATGATAATTGATTTGGTATGTTGATGTTACCTTACAAATTTAGTTGGTATGATGATAACAATAGTGTATGCCTAAATATGTATTATGGTTCAATGAATGAGAATATATGTGTATTATGGTTCAATGAATGAGAATGTGTGATAAATAATTTCATTGGGCTTTAATGAGGATTGTGTAGTTGAGCCGTGAAAGTGGAGGTCCTGAGGGACCAACACCGAAAACCGCACTAGACGGCGCAGGGGTCTAAATGAATGGGAGGTTCGAGCCCCCTATTATTATTATATGATTGGGAGGTTCGAGTCCCCTATATTATATTACATGATTGGGATATTTAGTCACCTTAGTATGTCAAGAGGTTTGAGTCTCCCATGGTGCATATGTACATCCTCTAATTCATGCGGCTACACGCACTAGGGCCCTTCTATCTAGGGAAGTGTTGGACCCATATAGACCGTGGGTACCTTCTTATGTTATTTTTGACACCCAATTTTGGCTCGCTCTATTTCCTTTATTATTTTTCGATGCTCCCCGGCCTTAAATAATTTCACCAAATAAATTCATATTTTTTATCCCACTGAATTTTGAAAAGAATAAAAAAAAGACTATTTATTTTTCTATCATATGGTAAAATATTTTAATTAAATATAAATAATTATTTCAACATCAAATTTTTTTAAAAAAATTCTCTTTTGATAATCGCATTAGCATTTTTTCTAATTTTATTTCTTTTCAGATGATATATTGTGACTATATATATATTCGTAATATACATATTTTTATTACGTGCACATATAATATATTTTATTATAATCTCATATATGCACATATTTCAATTTGTCCCTATTACACATATTTTGATTAATGTTATAAAAATTAAAATTACAAATTACTAAATCGGATGTGTATACTAAATTAATTATATACGTTATAATGAAAATAATCTTTAGGGTAATAAGGAGCATCGACAAAACTAATTTTAGTAGAAAAGTGCATTCGAGCATTCGGGCCAACATTAATTCAGTTTTAATTTTTACCCAACCCCCAACTTTTATTCACAAATTTCGGCTGTGAGGCTTGAAAATTAGTTCAAAACCCAGACCAGCTCACACATCATAATCACCAATCACACGCAGCTACGTCGTCAAAAACACCAAATTTCATTCCCATAAACAAGAATTAATCCAAAATGTTGATTACTTTTCAATCTGGGAATTCCAAAAATTTTAATTATCGTGTTTAAGATGAAACCCTAGCTTCCCTTTACCCAAAAGCCTTAGAGAGAATTGTAGAGTGTTTAAAAGAAGTTTCTATGTGTTAATGAATAGAATAATTGGGCAAATAACCTCCCAGTAGGAGTATAAGTCATAGGACCTTATTAGGTTAAGTGGGAAAATATCCAGATTGCCCTCACTTAAACTCCCAAAAATCCCGTCAGGTGGGTACGACTAACCATATTAGTCGTACCGGCCAATACGATTGGTACCTACCACTTGTACCTAAGGCCATTTTCCTTGGACCCAACACTGTCAAAGGTACGACTCACCCCAAACCATGTCGTATCTAAGTATACAACTAGTACCCATGATCCGTACCCCTGGCAAAATAGAATCTTAAGAGGATTGAACACTATTCATCGTACGAGTCTATGGTTTGATTTGTACCCTATCTTATGTCTCATGGTGATCCACTCATACTCAGATCCAACTTATTCTACCAAGTCTAAAATTAAGTGAAGTAACCAAACAACCTGTATCCACCGATACGACTTGTACCACCCAAGTCGTATCCATTCCAGAACCCAAATCCAATCCATCAACAAACACTGGTCAGCATACGACTAACTCATACTACTCGTATCCCGGTGTACAAGTCATTTCCCTTAGTCGTATCTTATTCAGAGACCAGAAATTCAAAAAAAATTCTATGGGCCAGAAACCCAGGGTGTTTTAGTTACTCTTCCCTAATTGTTACTTTGTTAAAAGTATGTGTTTAAAAGTATTATTCATATGATTTTGATGTTGGTTTTGGAACATGGGTTGAGGGTTTGAATGTTTGTTTTTAAACAATGTTTTTCCATGGTTTACATATGATTATTAATTCTTTATTTATGGTTTTGAACTTATGGGATGCATTGGTATGACAAATAAACTAGGGAATTGTGATATTCCCTAATTTGTGAATATTGACCATTGAAGTGATAATGACCTCAACTCCATATTGTGAAATTTATTTTGAATATTAAAAGTATGCATATTGAACTACTCTTCAACTATTACATAATGTGAAAATCTAATAAAGCATATTGATTTTTAATTGAACCTTATGGAGTTGTGAAATTCCCTAAGATAATATATAATTGAACCAAGAGGGTTGTAAATCTTCCCAAGTGATGATAATTGGTTTGGTATGTTGATGTTACCTTACAAATGTAGTTGGTATGACGATAACAATAGTGTATGCCTAAATATGTATTATGGTTCAATGAATGGGAATGTATGTGTATTATGGTTCAATGAATGAGAATGTGTGATAAATCATTTAATTGAGCTTTAATGAGGGTTGTGTAGTTGAGTCGGGAAAGTGGAGGTCCTGAGGGACCAACACCGAAAACTGCACTAGCCAGCGCGGGGTCTAAATGAACGGGAGGTTCGAGACCCCTATTATTATTATATGATTGGGAGGTTCGAGTCCCCCATATTATATGACATGATTGGGAACTTTAGTCACCTTAGTATGTCAGGAGGTTCTAGTCTTCCATGGTGCATATGTACATCCTCTAATTCATGTGGCTACATGCACTAGGGCCCTTCCAGCTAGGGAAGTGCTGGACCCATACAGCCTGTGGGTGCCTTCTTATGTTATTTTTTGCACCCAATTTTGGCTCGCCCTATTTTCTTTATTATTTTTCGATGCTCCTCGGCCTTAAATAATTTTTCAAAATAAATTCATATTTTTTATCCCTATGAATTTTCAAAATAATAAAAAAAAGGGTATTTATTTTTCTATCATATGGTAAAATATTTTAATTAAATATAAATAATTGTTTCTGCATTAAAATTTCAAAAAAAAATCTCTTTTAATAATCACATTGTCATTTTTTCTAATTTTATTTCTTTTCAGATGATATATTGTGACTATATATATATATATATATATATTCGTAATATACACATTTTTATTACGTGCATATATAATATATTTTATTATAATCTCATATATGCACATATTTCAATTTTGTCCCTATTACACATATATTTTGATTAATGTTGTACGAATTAAAATTACAAATTACTAAATCAGATGTGTATACTAAATTATTTATATAATTTATATACGTTGTACTGAAAATATTCTCTAGGGTAATAGGGAGCATCGACAAAACTAATTTCAGTAGAAAAACTGCATTCGGGCCAACATTAATTCAGTTTCAATTTGTACCCAAACCCCAACTTTTATTCATAAATTTCAGCTGTGAGGCCCGAAAATTGGTTCAAAACCCGGATCAGCTCCCACGTCATAATCACCAATCACACGCTGCTACGTCATCAAAAACATCAAATTTCCTTCCCATAAAAATGAATTAATCCAAAACGCTGATTACTTTTTAATCCGGGAATTCCAAAATTTTCAATTATCGTTATATATGTATATATATTTATATATATATTTTATATATTTTTTATTTTTTAAATTAAGTCCGGACTGTTCCGATCAAAGATCGAACAGATAAAAATAATCATATTTTCAATCAACATTTTCTTAAATTTATCCATATCTAAATATAAATATATTTTTTTTATTATTATTATTATTATTATTTTAAGATGTTTATTTTTAACCGTTCGTTCAAATGATCGGACGGTCCAAATTATAGTCAACATAAGCAGCCCATTATACGGCTTTTTACATTCCCAATACATGCATTCCCCTTCCCCATACGCTGACCCATTTCTCTTTCTCAAAACAATGATACGAACAGTCATGGACTTTCTTTCTTTTCTTTTTCTTTCTTCATCGACAAAAATGGCAGCCATAGGCGGCCATAGCTGCGCCATGCCAGCCACCCTACGCGGACTGCCCCATCTTGTCATCCCAGACCCGTAAAACCCGCTAAACTCAGGAAAATTAGACCTAAAATAATGTAACAACTCATCATTGATGTCAAATCCGCCACAAGTGGCCTGAAAAGGTTGAAATCGATGGATTTGCTTTAGAAATTTGAATTCAAAATTTGAAATTCTTTGTTTCTCCCACGTTTTGCATACTTGTTGTTGTATATGTTGTTTTTGTGGAATAAAAATATAGTGTTGATTTTTTATGTGAAACCATTCCATGAACATAGAGGTCTATAAAAGTGTGTATTCATCCCTCTCTATTTATTTTTTAGTTTTTCATGAAAAGTTGAGATATTTGGTTTTAGATTAAGCCTATGATGTTGCTGCGTCGATGAATATGAGTGTAACTTTGGCCTTGAAATTATCAATATGGGTGTGGATATGTGTATTTGGATATTTGTGTTTGTTAAATTTGATTTTGAGTTGTCGGATCAAGATATATTATCCGGATCGAAGTATGGGGTAAACTTTCTTTATAATTTGTTTAAGTGTTGGTTTGAGCGCGGGTTGTATTTTAATCATGGGATTATGTTTCTAAAAGACTTGGAAAAAAATATATAAATAGGTGTGCATATCTGTATGGGTTATGTATATATTTGTATGTTAATGGATGATTAACAGTAGGGAGATTACTAAGTCAGACGAGATGACGACTTTATAACTATCCAATCCGTTAAACTAGTTCATCAAACAAATGCACTAAGGCACTCATGTTTTCGCAATGGTTTAAAGTTCTAAAGACGATTTTCATAATTTTATTATTTGTGAAACATTGTGTGTTCTCTTTGAATTTTATTTAAGTCAAAATTGGGTTGGTGATTGATTACAAATCTGGGTTTCTGTGTGATTCTCTGTAATTTTTGCATATTTGTTGTTGTATACGCTATTTTTCTGGAATAAAAACATAGTGCTGATTTTTTATGTGAAACCATTCCATGAACATAGAGGTCTGCAAAGGTGTGCATTCATCCCTCTCCATTTTTTTTTTAGTTTTCATGAAAACTTGATATTTTTGGATTTGGGTTAAGCCTATGATGTTGTTGTGTCACTGAATATGAGTGAAACTTCGGCCTTGAAATTTTCAATATGGGTCTGGATATGTGTATTTGGATATTTGTGTATGTTAAATTCGATTACGAGTTGTCTGATCAATATATATTATCCGGATTGGAGTATGGGTTAAACTTTCTTTATAATTCATTATAAGTTTTGGTTTGAGCGCGGGTTGTATTTTGATCATGGGATTATGTTTCTAAAAGGCTTGGCAAAATACATATATAGGTGTGCATATCTGTATGGGTTGTGTATATATTTGTATGTTAATGAATGATTAACAGTAGGGAGATTACTAAGTCAGACGGGATGACGACTTTATAACTATCGAATCCATTAAACTAGTTCATCAAACAAATGCACTAAAGCACTCATGTTCCCGCAATGGTTTTGAGTTCTTTATTATTTGTGAAATGTTGTGTGTTCGCTTTAAATTTTATTTAAGTCAAAATTAGGTTAGTTGATTCGCCTTAAGAATATGATAAAAGGAGATATAGAGATTTTTTTCGTCTACACTTTAGGCTTACATTAAAATTTTAAGGATGACCATTCTTCGTTTTTGGGATGTTTGTGTCCGTGAGAAGCACGTAGTCTAAAACTGCTAGTAATGTTCCCTTTTACATTTTGGGTCACACTTGGGCTTGCTAGATTATGAATCTTTCTAGCAGAAGTTGTACGTAGAACTCGTTCATTTTTATAAATATTTTTGCTCATTTTTGGGTGGCCTAATTCTCTATTTGATCTAAATATTTATCAAAATGAATGGAAGTCTAATGACATTGATTTTTCTATCAATGAAATATTTTATATTAAATTTTTAGTTTTCTTGATGATGCCTTTGACATTTCAAGGCTCAAACGTGGGAAGCTGAATTCTTTTTTTTAATAAAATAGTTTTCAGAAAAAAATGATTTGGCATGGGTATAAGAATTTATTATTAATGTGGAGATGCCAATATGTAGATTTTAGTTTTGTTATATATATGGTTGTGGCTAAGGGAGCAACAAAGTAATATATTGTTAATCAATTCTATCCAACATTGAATATGTTATGCACAAAATTTAAATGTAAAGCGTAGGATTGTTTTTATATTATATGTTGCTAAATCACTGTATCTTGGTCAAGATTGAATGGTTACATGTGATGTTTATTTATTGATTTATTTTTTCTTTAATTTCGTCTTTCTTGACTTATTTGGATGTTTGAATTTTTAATCTTTTTTTTTCTTCTTTTCCTTTCCATGTGAATCTGGGAGTTAGAGCTCCGGAGCGAAACTCATCTCTACCCAAACATTGGGTCAACAACTACTAGGAGTGCAGAGCCTCGAAGTCCTGCAAATTAGTAGCCTAAATTCCTAAATTGAATTTGTTATTCTTTATTGTCTTTTGATTTAACTCATATTTTTTGTCGGAATTTATTTTTAGAATGATAACTGACTTTTATTGTAAGTTTATTTGTGATAGCTTTATTGATTATTGAACCCATGTTGCTTTATTATTTGTCGGTCCTCCTAGAAGTAGCTTTAGCGTAGTGATTTTCGCAAATCACATGATCATTGCTAAATATAAAATATATTTTATCATACTTGAATGATTCTTTCGAAAAACTCATCACTATATTCTAAATAAAATTGGCGTAGCAACCTCCACGTTTCTCCTAAAAGATGGAACAATGAAAGGATAATTTTTTTTTAAAACTAACCTAATAGGAAAACACATTACCAAAATTTCATATTTTCCTAAAAGAGTTTGTTCGTCAATTTTAACTTGTTTTTTTTCAGTACATAATTCTAACGCTTAAGCTATATTTCATATCTTTAATGTTTATTCGGGTTGTTTGACTTTTGAAAGATTAGAAAATGTGAGGTATATACATTCTTTCACTACGACATATAAGGTATATCATAACTATTTTCATCACTCTTTATTACTTTCATCTTTATTATTATTATTATCATCATCATTAATATTATTATTATTATTATTATTCCTATTATTATTATTATTATTATTATTATTATTAGCATTATTATTGTTATTATCGTTTAAACACCCCTTCACATGTTATTGCACTTATCTATTATCATTTTATATAATTCCAACTTATTCACAATCTTTCACATATTTTACACATTATTGAATACGCATTTCATAAATAAATTCTCATAAAAAATATAAATAAAATAAAATAAACACTTTCATTTACTCTATAATAATTTTAGTTTTGTACTTAACTTCGCATATCTTTAAACTTCCTTATAGAATTTTACACTCCTTAAATATATGAGTGAATTGTAATACACCCTTTTCATATTTAAAACACATGCATATCTCTGCAATAATTATATGTTACTTCCTTGTACGTGGTAGAGTCACGCTTCCTATACCTTAAGTCTCTTTTTTATAAAAATAAAAAAATAATAATAAAAGTTTTCTTATCACTGCTTTAAGCAAATAATGAAATAAATTTTTTTTTTAATATTTTCCTAAACTAAGTGTAAAGACTATCTTTGGATAGGCTCTAAGGGGTGCCTAACACCTTCTCCTCGAGTAACCAAAACTCTTACTCAGAATCTCAAAATGTTCTCGACGGATCAAAACATAGTTTTACACATCAAAAATGGTTTTTCCTCATTTTCCTTAAAATGTTAGGTGGCGAATCTAAAAAATAAATTTTCAAAACCCAAGAGTCACAACATAGCCACCACATATTTATGTGTTGTTTTAACTGATTCAAAATAGGACGCGACAGAATGGCGACTCTGCTGGGGACTGAATGAACTTAGGTTTTAACCTTAACATGCTTAGTTTAGGATTTTCATGCTTTATTATGTTATTTGCTTTACATATCTTTATATCATGCTTTGTATGAAAGGATGCAAGCTAAATCCAAACTTGTGTTTCTTATTTGTTTGAATAACACTACTTGTTACTTCTTTATCACTTGGACTTTTCCTATCGAGTCTTGGTTGTACACAATTCACACACTAAACACACAAAGAATGTCCTGCACTCCTCCGAACCTTATTTGAATTCCTTAGTTTCAGAGTCGGTACAATTAGGTTAGTGTACTATCTCACAGCTATTTAGTCCCACTCTTAAATATTTAGAGATAAATCCTACTCTAGTAATAGGTCATATTGCATACACCTTAGGCGGAACGGTCCAAGGTATCATTTTCGCAGTTAGGGAACCACCTTTTGTGTCAACGGGTTCTTTATGAACACAACGACGCTATATGTGTGAAAATGACTAATTGATCTAAATGTTAAGACCATAATGAATTCAGGACATTAAATGTACCCTGCCTTTTCTTTGCACAGATGGAAATTAACCAGAACCTAGCTAACATCTACATGTTGATCGAGATTCCACGGGTCCTGAGACATTAGTGGGGAACATCCGAGTGGACCACGGGAAGGAAGTATTGGCATATTTGGGGTCCTTGACTGATCTAATAGAGCTCAGGACGGATGAGCTGCTCATCCAATTGCTGGTCAAATTTTGGGACCCGACTACAGTTACTTTTAGGTTTATAGATTTTGAGATTACACCTACCTTGGAGTAAATTAGTCAGATGGCTAATTTGCCATTGACGGGGCAGGTACCTTTGTCCCCATGCACTACTTCTAGGAGTGCTTTCCTCCGCGTAATAGGATTAAGGGTTGGCATAGGTTTGAGGATGGTTAAGGCGGGCTGGGTAATCCTGAGTTATTTTTTCAAGAGGTACGGTCAAAGGGAGAGATATGACCAATTTTGGGGCAAATTTTTCTTTTCCAGGATCGACTGGGAGAGACACAGAGCCATTATTTTCATGGTGGCATTCCTCGGTATTATGGTATTCCTAATAAGCGGGAATCGTATTAGCATTTACTTACTTTTTATGGTCATATGTGTCGTTTAGAGTTCTACGATAGTTCAGCATGATTCAGAATGTGCCTCTGTGGTTGAGCATGGTGTTAGCAGAAGGAGACTATGGGGGAACAATTCCCATCGAGAGGCTCGGCAATTTGATCAATAGATGGGGACGAATCTTAAGTTTAGGCATGAGCGGCAATCCATACTGCACCCTTGAGTATGACACATGGTACATGTTGAGAGGAATTTTGGCTCGACCGAGCTATGAATCACTCCAAGGGCTTGCAGACACTTATAGAGCAAATTAGATTCAGGACCAGTTTCTGCACCTTAGGCCCGTAACCACTGCCATGCATGAACAGGTGATACCAAGATCAGTGGATCATCTCATTTATGCAGTAGATAACGGATCCGAGGAGAAAAAGGAAGAAGACCCCAAAAAGGACTCAAAGGAAGATCTAAAGAGGATCCGATGGAGGAACAGAAAGGAGAGCTGAGAGAAGAGATGGAAGAGGACCCTGAAAAAGAAGAATATTGACCAATATTGTTTGGTGATGAGGAAGACAAAGATCATTGATGAGTGGTGATTTTGCCACTCATTCGCACTCATGATTCATGCACATTACCTTGTGTTGAATGAATAAATGAGACAAATTTGTGGTTAGATGCACTAATATTCACCCTTTGCTGGCATAAAGTTGGAGAGATCAAAATATGTGGATTGGGGCTTAAAATGATCAAAAAGGGAGAAAAAAAGTGCAGATGAATACCTGCAACAGAAGAGCCTCAGGTACCGCGGTTCCGGTCAGATAACCGCGATCACGATAGTCAAGACAAGTTCAATCAAATGTGGTTGTGTGAGTTAGTCGCAGTCTTGTAACCGCGGTCACAGCCAAGTTGGTGCGATCGCGACTCAGCAAAAATATTCAACCCAAGGTAAAAAATAGAAATGTACGTGGCTAATCCCAAATTTGACAAAAAGACTCAAACCCTAGCCTTAGAGATCATAATTCCATCTTCCCCAATTTTTAGGTTTTATCTCTAGACTTCATAGCCTCCATTTTTGGAGAAGAAAATATTTTATAAATTTTGGGTGAAGAATACATTGAAGACTTTCTAAGTGGAAGATTTGCTCACTTCCATTGTTGATATTGTGGGAGATCCAAGTTTGAAGTAACATTGGTTTAATTCTTCAACAATTAATTTTAATGGAGATTATATCTATGCTTATTTATCTTATGTGTAGCTAAATCTCCCTCTTAGGGTTATGTGTGAATAGAAATTTAAGTGCGTGTGGATTGTTATTATTAGCATCTATTTGGTAGTTCATGTTTATGGGTTTTATCATTGCTATGCTATTTTGTTTGGGATTTAATGGGTGAAAGCCCCAAATACCCACATGGGTTTGATGAGTGAATGCTCCAAGATCTAGAAAGTTCAATGCCATCTTTGAAAGAAGGGTTTTGGGTAAGTGTAGGAATCCATATCAACCTTAAAAGAGGGATGTGGAGACCAAATCAATGATAGATAATTATGTATGTAGTTTGCTAAATTTTCACTATCTTATACATAAGGGTGAATGTGAGGTTGACTATTCCATGGGTATCATCCTAGAAATAGGGATGCTTAGATTGAGGTTGTGGTTACCAATTGTTGAACACACCTATTAGGTATTCGAAAGAATCAATGGGTGAAAGTTTTGTGTTTTGTCGAAAGACTAGCATCAAAATTTATGACCAAGCCTACCCATATATGATTTACTAAATTGATTTGATTACTAACTCCCACATGTCACTCCCTTAGTAATGCATAATCCTGAGATCCGTGCATAATTGTTAAAACTCTAATTATTCGTAGCCCTGAATTTATACTAGAAAATCCCAAAAAGAAATATTAGTGTAGGAACCTATCCCCCATTTTATCTTTTGTACCATTTGTTTGAATTTAACTTGTATCTATCATTTCAAATTAATTTGATCGCCACTCATATTTTTCCTCGTGGATTCAACCCCAACTCCAAAGTTGGGTAAATATATTGACGACGACTGCCTTGCACTTAAAATGATGCATAAGTTGAGCGTTATAAAAAATGGAGTCGTTGTCGGGGATCAATTTGGCATATTAAGTTAGTTTGGAATTTTAATTACTCGATTGAATTCAAGATTGTATATATTTGTCTGTGATTTTCTTTTGTAGGGAGATTTTTATTTTATTTTACCTTTCTCAATGCCATCTTTCGACAAATATGATGTTGGTAGTTAGAAGTCCTATCTTGACGGTCCATGTCCATAGTATGACGTACCATACTCCATGAGGGATTGTGACTATGCTCCTCAGAAAGAGATGGATTCACCATCTCAATCCTATAGGGAGTATAGGTGTTGTTTATGTAGTGGTCGAGATGGATATTGGAGTGATTGTCCAAGTGACCCATCCCCTCATTATACTAACTGAGTTGCTAATTATTCTTATGAGATTAATAGGTATTATGAAGAGAAGAAGGAAAATCAAGATACAAGTCCAATAGATGTGACCCAAGGTTACAATCCATTTTGGATTGGTTAGATGCAACGGGGGAGAACCTAGAACACATACATCAAGATTGGACAAGTGTCAAGAATGAGGTAATGGGCGAAGAAAAAAGCTTAAAACTATCATTACTATGCCCATTACCTAAGAGGAAGTATGTCAAGAAGAGAAATCAAGCTATGATGATGAGCTTGGTAGAGAAGAATCCTCGGTGAATTCCCAATCTACCAAACCATATAAGGAATAAGAAGCCAAAATAAAAGAAATGATACTAGAGTCAAGTGAAGAAACAAAGCAACTCTCTTATAATGACTCTATTTCATTTCGGGGTGAAGATGCTTTGGAGGAGGCTGACCCGAAATTTGGTGTTAGACTTCATTCAACCCATTTTTCAACCTTGTTCTTAGAGGATGTGATGAGGATCCATCCCTCCACTCAAAGGGAGGATTATGGGGTGGTGGCGTCCGACTCTTATATTTTGGAATTTGGCATTCCAAAGGAGCATTTTGAACCCCATCTATCAAAGGCCAAGGAGTTTAATTTTTTATGTACAAGGAATGGCCTATTGACGTAAATCCTTTTACCCACAGAGTCAATCCAGAAGATTGATGTAAGGTTGAGTAAAAGGTTCAAGTCTTCAAAATGGAGAGATCGAGGCTTGATCACCATCCCCTCACATTTTCCAAGTTTTATCTTGGAAAATTTGGTTCTTCTATCCTTTTATTGCTCATTGCATATTAAATGAAAGCTGGGATGGAGATTCAAATTTTCTAAGTGGAAAAATAAAAGGAATGAGTGGAGGTATCGTGCTACGACGTTAAACTAAGAACTCAATGAAAGGCAACCCATCATGCCTTGAAAAGTGGTACATATCCTTTTATTTATGCATGCTAGGGTAGATTTTGATTTTTATTTTTATGCATGCATAATCCCTACAATGTGGTATCGGGAGGCATTTTGATCAAAGTTGAGACAGAAATGAATGAAATTGGCAAGTTTGAACTGAGAAAGAAATGCAGAAACCCAGGTTGTTTGGCCTCAGTTATCGCGACCATGGTCCATGCCACTGCTATCGCGGAAGCCGCATGATCTCGATCACAGAACTGGGACCGCAATCATGGTCAATTCAATTTAAATGACCATCCAACTTCCCATTCCCCCCCCACACACACACGATCCTCTCTCAATTCCTTTCACAATTCTCTCTAATTTTTGGCATCATATTGCATACCCAAGCATCAACTCACCAGTTTGCATCACCTAAACTAGTACGTGGTCAAACTTTCCCTGGTTTTGACAAGGAATTTAATGTTTAGAACTTGTAGTGTATAAAAAGATCTAAAATAGTGATTGTATTGCTAATTACATATTTGGTTGTAATTTTCATTGTGGTTGGCTGTTATAGTTGGTGTACACGCTAATAGGGAAGTTTGAGTGCCCAAGTTTGAGCCTTAAAAGGTTAAAGTAATCGTGTACTCCATATGTTTAATTTGAATACCCCAATGCGTGTAGTTTGATTTCTTTCAAATTTAAGGTCTACAATCACACACTATAGGCTCGACTTTATTGATTACAATGCTACTATGCCTAGTTAAAATGCGAAATAGGGCTTAAAATTGCATTCTGAACACAGTGCAGAAACGGTCATACCTGTCTTAGGTAACGTGATTACGTTCCCTATGACTGCGATTGCACCACTATGGCTGCAGTCAGTGCTCTATGATTTCCATACCAGAGAGAAGATTCTGGAAAATGTCAAAATTTCTGCACACCCTTAATGGCTCCCGAAACCGCCCATAACACTACCACATGAGTTTATCTAATTAGTCTAGCATATTGTTGGTGTGATAACACTAATATTGGTCTAAGTTGACATTGATTATAGGTTCTAAGCTTCATAATGGGAGATTATGACCACATCCAATTTATAGCCCCATAATGCCAAAGATAGTACGACAATGACATCTTGAGAGCCAAATTATTGTTGGAAAAAGGCGTGTGCATCGATGGGGTCCCAAAATAGTATCCAGGATTTTTTTGATAGGCTTGCTGCTTTTAGGTGGATATACTTTATTCTGAATCCTTGTGAAGCAAACGAGCAATGGGTACGAGAGTTTTACGCAAATTTGAGTGCTATCTCTCTTGCAAACCTAGTAATGAAGATTCGGGGCATTTTAGACTAAAACAGGTTAATGAAATACATGTACTACAAGATACTGACATGGTAAACTTTGAAGCAAAGGTCCACGATCCAGGAACCTGGATGGCCAACATTCTTTGCCCAAACAGAGAGGTTTCCTAGACTGCTACCAAAAGAGGGATCTCTACGCATAAATTCTCAACAGAGGCAAAAATCTGGTTGCACAGTATCTGTAGTAGAGACTCACCATGTATACACATGGAATCTGTCACCGAGTTGTGAGCTCGAATGGTAGCCTGCCTGATGACTAGCATTGATTTAAATGTGGGCCAGATTGTACTTGAAGAATAAGGGAAATACAAGATTTAGGGTGGTACACGTCTTCCCTTCCCTTCTTTTATTACTGAATGTGAAAAAAATAGGGGTGGAATAGTATCCTATAGATACCTGGGTGAAACCAAGTCCCCGCATCTCTCCACTTAAAATAGATTATCGGGTATTAAATACCCCCAGGACTCGATAGCATGAAAAGTAAAGCAAAGCATCATCTTGAATAACATAACAATGTTCACTTGGTCATAATTCATTCTTAGAGACATTTCATCAAACACTTGTAATGCATTAACTTGTACATGGATGGAAAATACATGTTAGCATGCTATAATAGCATTATTTCATTCTCATAGACAATTTATCAAACACATGAGAAGCATACTTGATTCATTAAATCATAAACACTTAGAGTTAACATGGTTACAACAATGAACTTGCAAATTGAAGGGTTTATCATAAATATCATGTAATTCAACACAACTAGAATCAATCCTTGGAACTTGTAATCTAAATCATGGATTAAAACTCAAACAACATCATGAACATAAATTTAATCTAATTCAAATATGGAAATCATAAATCATAAATCTTGTATTGTTAAAAAGGATTCTTGGGCTCCATGGAAGGTAAGGATCCATGGATGAATATCTAACATACCTGAAAATTTTAACACTTGATGTTCTTGAAGACTCTCGAAGGGATTCTTGAGATTGCTCGTGAAACTTGGAGGCTAGGGTTTTCTATCTTTGAGAGAGAATATCTTAAATTGGGGAAAAGTGAGTTAATAATGACCTAAATACATTTTTAGAGATTAAATCCCACATCTAGGTGGATTAAACACATGGGAAAAGACTAATTTAACCTTGGACAAAACTTTAATTTTTTGTCAAAATTTCCGATTTGGGCCCTGGCGCGACGCGGCGCTATCGCGTCGTGTCACTGGAAACTGACAGCTGGGAACTAGGCTGATGGCGCGATGCGACGTAATTGCAAACCCTTACTGGATTTGGACAATTGGGAATTGGAGGCTTTCCGTGACACGGTGAGATCGCGGGGTCATACTGAAAATTGAAAATTGTCATTTGGACCTATGGCGCGATGCGCTACTGACTAACATGACGGTATTTTATGATTGGAACTTAAAATAGCCATAACTTCTTACCCGATTATCGAATTTAGACAAATTTTATATCGTTGGAAAGCTCACTGAATTTCCCACAAGATGGTGGATTTAAATCTAGGAAATTCTGCCTAGAACAAAAATTCTACTTAAGGTGAGCTGGGAAATTATGGGGTATTACAGTTACATTATTGAGGCACTCTGATGGTGCCCATGTTTTATGGATTATCATGATTTTCTTTTATTTTTAGCATTTTTTTAATTTAATTTTATTTTGATTTTGGTGATACATGAATAGCTTTTCCCTATGAGGGATTGAGTGATGACATTCTTAAGGGTGAAGCGTCATGTTTGGGTCTAAGGTATAAGTGTAGGAAAATCTGAGTACTCGTAAAGTCTGAGTACCTGTGGCATTATATTTGTAAAGTTGGGTCACTTTGCTCACCATTGGCGAAGTCTGAGTAGCCATATAGGCAGATAGTCTATTTTGAGTCAAGATGTGAGACTAAGGCTTTGGTTGTATCCATAGCTTATCAAAGTGTGCGTAGTGCTATTGCAACAAAAGAAACCCCCTCAGTCTAAAATTTTTGAAAAATCAAGGGCATGAACGTGAGCAATGTTGCAACAAATCTTTTTCTTTTTTTGTGGCCATGCAAATTATTGACTTGTAAATAGTGATAAATAATCCACTTTTGTCTCTCTTGGGAGGGACATTTGAGCCCCACTTGTATATTTGTATGTTAATGAATGATTAACAGTAGGGAGATTACTAAGTCGGACCGGATGACGACTTTATAACTATCGAATCCGTTAATCTAGTTCATCAATCAAATGCACTAAGGCACTCTTGTTCCCGCAATGATTTCAAGTTTTAAGGCACTATTTTCATAATCTTATTGTTTGTGAAACGTTGTGTGTTTGCTTTGAATTTTATTTAAGTCAAAATTGGGTTAGTTGATTCGCCTTAAGAATATGATAAAAGGAGATATAGAGATTTTTTTTCTCTACACTTTAGGCTTATATTATAATTTTAAGGATGATCATTCTTTGTTTTTTGGATGTTTGTGTTCATGAGAAGCATGTAGTCTAAAACTACTAGTAATGTTCCCTTTTACATTTTGGGTCACACTTGGGCTTGCTAGATTATGAATCTTTCTAGCAGAAGTTGTACGTAGGACGCGTTCATTTTTGTAAATATTTTTGCTCATTCTTGGGTGGCCTAATTCTCTATGTGATCTAAATATTTTTCAAAATGAATGGAAGTCTAATGATATTGATTTTTCTATGAATAAAATATTTTATATTTGCTTGATCATGCCTTGGACATTTCAAGGCTCAAACGTGGGAAGCTGAATTCTTTTTTTAATAATATGTTTTTGAGAAAAAAATAATTTGGAATAGGAAAAAGACTTTGTTATTAATGTGGAGATGCCAATATGTAGATTTTAGTTTTGTGATATATATGGTCGTGACTAAGGGAGCAACAAAGTAATATATTGTTAATCAATTCTATCCTACGTTGAACATGTTATGCACAAACTTTGAATATAAAGTGTAGGATTTTTTTTATATTATATGTTGCTAAATCACTGTATTTTGGTCAAGATTGAATGGTTACATGTGATGTTTATTTGTTAATTTATTTATTTTTTCTTTAATTTCGTCTCTCTTGACTTATTTGGATGTTTGGATTTTTAATCTTTTTTTTTTCATCTTTTCCTTTTCCTGTGAATCTGGGAGTTGGAACTCCGCAACAAAACTCATCTCGATCCAAACATTGGGTCAACCGCTACTAGGAGTACAGAGCATCGAAGTTCCATAAATTAGGAGACTAAATTCCTAAATCAAATTTGTTATTCTTTATCGTCCTTCGATTTAACTCATATTTTTTGTCGGGATTTATTTTCAGAATAATAACTAACTCTTGTTGTTAAGTTTATTTGTGATAGATTTATTGACTATCGAACCCATGTTGCTTTATTATTTGTCGGTCCTCCTAGAAGTAGCTCTAGCGTAGTGATTTTCGCAAATCACATGATCATTGCTAAATATAAAATATATTTTATCATACTTGAATGATTATTTTGAAAAACTCGTCACTATGTTCTAAATAAAATTGGCGTAGCAAACTCCACATTTCTCCTAAAAGACGGAACAATGAAAGGATAAATTTTTTTCAAAACTAACCCAATAGGAAAACACATTACCAAATTTTAGATTTTTCCAAAAGAGTTTGTTCACCAATTTTAACTTATTTTTTTCAGTACATAATTCTAATGTTAATCTATATTTCATATCTTGAACATTTATTCGGGTTGTCAGACTTTCGAAAGATTAGAAAATGGGAGGTATATACATTCTTTCGCTACGACGTACAAGGTATATCATAACTATTTTCATCACTCTTTATTACTTTCATATTTATTATTATTATTATTATTTTCATCATCATCATCATCATTATTATTATCATCATCATCATCATCATCATTATTATTATTATTATTATTATTATTATTATTATTATTATTATTATTACTATTATTATTGTTGTTGTTGTTGTTGTTGTTGTTGTTGTTGTTATGGTTTAAACACCCCTTCACATGCTATTGCACTTATCTATTATCATTTTATATAATTCCAACTTATTCACAATCTTTCACATATTTTACACATTATTGAATACGCATTTCGTAAATAAATTCTCATAAAAAAAATATAAATAAAATAAATACTTTCATTTACTCTATAATAATTTTAGTTATGTACTTAACTTCACATATCTTTAAATTTCCTTATATAATTTTACACTCCCTAAATATATGTGTGAATTGTAGTACACCCTTTTCATATTTAAAACACATGCATATCTCTGCAATAATTATATATTACTTCCTTGTACATGGTAGCGTCATGCTTCCTATACCTTAAGTCCTTTTTTTATAAAAATAAAAGAATAATGATAAAAGTTTTCTTATCACTGCTTTAAGCAAATAACAAAATAAAGGCTTTTCCTAATATTTTTCTAAACTAAGTGTAAGGACTATCTTCGGATAGGCTCTGAGAGGTGCCTAACACCTTTCCCTCGAGTAACCAAAATCCTTACTCAGAATCTCAAAATATTCTCGACAGATCAAAACAGAGTTTTACACATAAAAATAAGTTTTCCTAATTTCCCTAAAAAAGTTCGATGGCGACGCTAAAAAATAAATTTTCAAAACTCAAGAGTCACAACATAGCCACTATATATTTGTGTGTTGTTTCGACCAATTCGAAACAGGGCGCGACAGTTATGACGGTTGAACTACACAATCTAGGCTAAAGTTTTAAAGTGAATGCTAAGCCTTGATCCATTTTTTGAAATGTTATTATGTATGTATATGTTGATGTTCATATGGTTTTGGAATTGTTTTTGACTTGGCATTATTTTATCCTTTATCCCTGAGTTACATGCTAGTGATCAACCCACTAATCGTCTCTGAATGTTGTATCCCCATGTGATGCAGGCACCGGAGATACTTCTACTTTTTCTATGCAGTGTTAGGTGGATCGACTTGGTTGGTCGATCATTGGTGGTGAGCTTCCATTCTCCAGAAAACTTGGACATTTCATCAGTTTTCATTCATAGATTAGAATTGAGAGTTCACATTATCATTATCATTAATATTATCATTGTCATTATTATTGTCAGGATCGGGGGCATGTTCCGACACTTTATTGATTTTGGTTTTGTTAGAAGGCTTTGTGAATTACTGTGGACTTGGGTGGTGATGTTGGTTGGTTATTTTTGGTTGGTTACTAATTATCGGTCATAATCATATCTTAAATTTTTTGAGTTTATCTTATGCTATCTTGTTATATGTTTGAAATTCATTCATGTAATACCCCGTATTTTTATCTAGCTTAAAAATCATTCCAGAAATATTAAAGACTTGTTTTAAAGATAAATCTACTTTTATACATGTGGCATTTTCAAGATTTTCACTTTTTATCATGTGGTAAATTGAATAAGCTTTCCATCGATACCAAATTCGCCCAAATCAGACACCCGGGCGAAGAGTTAGAGCCATTTTAGTAAGACAGTGTGTCACTTGAGCCATCAATGCATCGCGGAGCAGGCCAAAATGAAAATCATCAAAATCCAGTGAACCTCCATAATTATGGCGCATCGCGCCAAGGCTCAAATTAAGAATTGTCTTTTTTTCCAGTGTCTCAACGCGATACCACCGTGTCTCGGTGAACTTCCAGGTCCCATCCATTATGGCAACGCGATTTCACTGTGTCGCACCATTATGAAATTTCTCAGTTGTCATTTTCCAGAGATACGGTGAGATATCTCCGCGTCACGCCAGGGGTCCAAATTGGAAAATTTTCACAGAATTAAAATACGCGTTCAAGAGTTAAAAGGGTCAATTTCTCACCCCTATATGTACCCAATAATACGTGATTCAGCCATATTTCACCCAAAATATATTATTTCTCTCAAGAACAAGCTAGGGTTTTCCATTGGGGATTCAAATCCAAGACTTAAATTCAAGAACTAAGATATGCACAGTGTTGATTCATGGACTCCTTTCATCCATGAAGCTCAAGAACCCTATTTTAAAATATATGTCATGATGTTCTTATTTTGAATTGATTATGCTTGTGTTGTTATCGTTGTACGATTGCCAAGATTGTATATTTATCATATTTTTCATGAAACTATGTTAGTATAGGGTTGAAATTCATGTAATTGAGTTAAATGGTGGAACCATGTGGTATTAAATTGATGATGATACCTATGCCCTAAGTGTGCATGCAAGGCGTTTGATGATATGCCCCAATGAATAAATAATGATCAAGTACTTAGTTTCTATATGTCAAGATTATGTCATGTCTCTTAGATTATGCTATACCTATTTGATTAAGATGATTTCCATGCTAAACCCATGCATCGTGATTGCTTGATGAGATGTTCATGAGATTAGAAGCATGAAATTATGCCATGTTGATATGCAATTCCATTTTATGTACAAGACTATGATAACTATGTGCTTCATGAAATCCCCAAATTGATATATTATAAATTGTTGATATTGGTCATGTGTTCAAGAAGTGTCAATTCTTGCCAATTTCATGCTATCGAGTCATAGGGGTACCTGTACCTGATAATTTAGTTGTGTGCCTAGAGCCATGTCATGTTTTCACAATACTCTCAGTCAAGCCATGATCCTTAGAATTCAGTCAGTCTCATGACTCAAGAAAACTCAGTAAATTCAGTATCAGTCTAGTCCTACTCAGTAATCTCAGTGACCTCAGTAGTCTCAGTAACATCAGTACTCAGTAATCTCGGTAACCTCAGTATTCTCAGAAATCTCAATAAATTCAGTACTCTCCGTCAGTCCTCAGATCTCAGTAGCATTTCATCAATCAACGAAACTCAGTGAACCCAGTTTAGCTCCGCTAAACAATATCATTAGTATTAGTTTAGTTCAGTTAATTCAGTCCAGTTTAGTTTAGTAATCTATGATCAGTGTCTATTCAGATGAGAGTAGGAATTAGCACCGAGTGAACCCAAGGATGGGAACACACACTGTCAGATGAGGGTGTAATTCTTAGAAGTCATCCTTGCATTTCAGAATTATGTAGCTAGCATAGGTTGAGACATCAACACTGTCATATCAGGGTTGATGAGGTGGATAAGCACTGTCAGATGAGAGGCCTACCGTTCTCTTTTGGGGACACTGTCAGATGAGGGTCACTCACAGCTTGTCCTTACTAGTGGCACAATATTGACACCCTTCCAATTGGGGTTACATATTGGACCCCAACTCAGCCATAATGGCATATTAGAGGCATGTCAGTTAAATAACTACTTTCCATAGTTTCAGTTACAAAATCAAGACTGTCAGATACAATCATTCAGTCTCATTAATAAAACGCATATAGTTTTATAGAATTCAGGACTGTCAGATACAGTACAAAACTCAGCTAGTTTCATCAGTATCAGGACTGTCAGATACAGTCACTCTTGTTATCAGTACTCATACTCAGCAATCATTTATCATGAACTCAGTTAATAGTATATTAATTATACGAACTCCATGTTATCAGTATTTAGTTTTAGGACTGTCTGATACAGTCAACCAAACCAGTTCTTCATAATCAGAACTGTCAGAAACAGTCTTTCCTCTATCAGTAAAATAACATCAGTCTCTCAGTATTCAGTAGACTCAGTTATTCAGTATTCCAGTATTAGTACTCAGATATCCATAAATCAACGTTATCAGAATCTATGAGTCAGCGTTATTACGATTTCAGTTACAGTTACGTATTCATACATGTATTCTTATGTTTATGTTATTCAGTCAGTTATTATTGTTCATGCATATGAACCCTTGCATTCAGACTACATCACTTGCATACCAGTACATTCCAACGTACTGAAGCATTTGCGCTATGGTATTTTACTTTATGCCATAGGTTTAGAAGCACGAGCTCCAGAACATCTGTAGCATCCTAGTTCAGCAGTCAGAGTCAGCAGTGAATCTTCATCCTTCGAGAACATGATGATTACTTTATTATTTCAGTTTTCAGTTTATTTCAGTAGTTGGAGTTAGTTGGGGACCTATCACATCAACTCCTTATTCAGTTCAGTTTAAAGGCTTTCAGACTACAGCATGTTTCAGACAGTTTATTTCAGTTTTGGGTATTGTTACACCCCATTACAGACATTATTTTATATTCAGTATTAGTTCAGTTTTGAACCTTATGGCCTTACAGCTTATATTTTGCATAATTACAGTATATTATTCAGTGCTCAGTTACAGATATCAGTCATGGGTTAGCTTGTGGTCCTTCGGGGTCATGAGCACCGTGTAGCATTCCGGGTACCAGATTCGAGGCATTACAATCCATTGTTGGGGGTACGGTGTTCTGTTTGGCTAGGTGCAGGGGGTGATCTACGGTCCTTGTTGGACTTGAGATATTCGTTACGGCCAGGCCCAGGTTCGGATCGTGACAATATCACAAAAATCTGCTTACGTTGTAATCTCAAACATACCTGCTACCTCCTCAATGTTAAGAAATAATAGAGGGAATTAGCAAAGCAATAGTACTTTATGTGCTACTAAAATCTTGATTTGATAGAGTCTCGTGCTAATAACATGTTATGAAATATAAAGTAAGAACAAGCAGAATGAAGAGAGAAGAGATTAATAACAATGAAGGAATATCCCTTTATTTATAAGGAAAAACTAACCTTAGGATTTCTAACTTTTCCATAAATAGACATTTACTATATATGGTAAAGTACACATTCACTATATATGGTAATACATTTATAATAAAAAAAAATATTTTTAATTAAAAAATAAAATACAAATACAATATAAGAAAAAAGAATATTTCATACCCATAAAAAAATAACAGTTATTATCATGATATCAATCATTCCCTTTTTTCTCTCCAAAATGGTTTTTTCTTTCTTTAACCATACCGTTTTCTCTTTCTACATTAGCAATCACACAATTTTTTTTTTCAATTCTTCATTATCAAACATTGAATTTTTCTTCTTCTTCTTCTTCTTCACGATTTTCTTTTAAATTGATTCGCCCTAATTGTCTTCTTCTTCTACCAAAAAAAATATTGATATAAGTATTTTATTTAAAGAGGACTTTGTACTAAAAGGCGCTACAATTACTTAAAATGGATGGTGACAGTTTACCTTCTCTGCTTATAATGCATGGAGCAAGAGAAAATGTGATCGATATTTTTTTAAGTCAACTACTTGTGTCTTTTAATTTGTTCTATTTGAAGTTCAAATTTTTTGTAAGAAGATACATAAGATAAGATATAACAAAACATAATTTGTATCATTTTCAAATATACCTTAATTAATTACGATAATGTTAGTCTTGTTGATTTGAGTATAAACAGTCATAATAATTTTTTATTTTTTTTTATGTTTGAGTTCTATGAGTATTAAAATATGTTGAAATTTTCAAAGTTCATAGCTTTATCATTTTTAAGCATTGATTAGTCATCAATTTTGTATTATGTTTATAGGTAGCCCTAAAGATTTTTCTGTAGATGAGATCATTTATGATGCAGATTTCTTCATTAAATTTCTATTGGCACGACGTTGAGGGATATGACTATGGATGTAATAGTGTAGTGTTGAATTCATTGCTGATAAAAACAGTTTACATTCAACTAAAGGAACTCATGACATAGAAGATCTACCAATCTAGCTATTAAACAAGATTTGATTAGTTGTTTTTATTTTTCTGTATACACATTGATTGTATTGTATTGTATGAAAGAGGTATATAACATAGTATTGTATAAAAAAGATATATAAATTGATGTCTCATATGATTTGATTAGTTATTTCGTATTGTATGAAAAAAGTTTATAAAAAAGTATGTAAATTGATGGCTCATATGATGTGATTATATTTTTGTATTATAGGAAAATAATATTGGAGTATGAAAAAGCTATATAAATTGATGTCTTTTTGTATTAGTTTTTTCATATCATATAAAAAGAGTATATGAAAATGTATATAAATTATATTTCATATAATGTGATTAGTTGTTTTGTATTATATGAAGAAAGTATATAAATTGGTACAAAACTGTAGTAGTGTATGATTCAATATGTAATATGCTATTATAAGTATCGGATAAAGTATATTTTTTTCTCAAATATTGGGTCTATATTGAAGAAACTACATATTGCTAATAATTTTTTTAATATAACAATACATTTCCTAGACATTGATACACTAATTTCAAGGATAACTCAAAACGCAACTTATTTATCATATCTATAATTCATAAAACTTAAATTCACATATAATTTGTGTATACATATATATGTACACTCATTTTATGATTCTTTCGATACAAACTCGGATAAAAAAAATTCACAAACAAAAACTACTCCACCCATAAAATCTAATTGATATTCACTTGAATGTATATTCTTGTAGAAGATGAGAGATGGAGTAAAAGATGAGAGAATAAACACAATAATTAAGGTACACATAGAATAATTTTCACTAACTACAAACACGATAACTAAGGTAAGATGAAAAGATAAACACAAATAGAATTTTGCCTAATAACAAAAAAAAGAATATAATTAATTTATTAAAATTACTTTCCTAATAACTACAAACACAGTAATTACGAAAAATTGGAAAGATAAACACAAATATATAAGAGATATTTGAAGAACATATAATGAAATTGAATAAAATTAACCGCTAAATAAACGAAATTCAATCTTCAAGAGAAAAAATCGGTTAAGAGAAATGGAGAAATTAAAAATGATACAAAAATAATACTCAAAACAAGTGAATGGTTATTAATATGACTATATAAAAGAAAAGTATAATTAAGAAAAAACATGCGATATTGGCCAAAAAAAATATTATTCAAATAAAGTTGCTTTAGAAAAACATAAGATTTTTTTCAAAAAAGTAAGAAGGATAATAAATAAAGATATAATATTGACCAGATTTTACTCTTTCCATAATTATTAACACATTTATTTAGAAAAAATTGAATACTAAACTCTATAAAAAAGGAGTTAATTATTCTTAAAAATATTTTAACGATTTCATTTTTAAAAAAAATAAATTGATTTTTTAAAAAGTTGCTACAACTTGCAATTAAAATCTTAGTAAAATAATTATTCAAATATATTTCTACAACTTGTTAAAAAACAATCTAATAAATGCATACGAGATAATTTTCTCTTACTTGATATATGACACGTGGCCTTATTAAATCAGTGAACCACATTTTTCCACGTTATCAAGTCCATGCTACGCTCCCTTTTTTCTCCTATATATGCACCCTCAACATTACATGACTAGTGCCAGAGAGTTCTATAACAAAGCATTGACAAATTCCAGAGTAAAGTTTCCAGTAATTACTGTAAGTATGGATTTATTGGATCCCTGTAAGTACTTATAATCTTTGTATAATATTCCATAAGCAAGTATGTTACAATTAAAAAGAATTGGTTTTTCAACATCAAAACATTGAGTTGGGTGATATATTAGAAGCTATGAAATGCTTGCAAAATGTAACACCTTGCTTGGATGGTTGATAATAATTGCATTGTACTGTATTTTAGTTAAAATATAATGTTCGCTTTTATTTTTATCACAGTGCCCCTATTAATTGATGATTACTTTTGTATCTTGAAATTAGTTTGAAAAATAAATAATTAATGCTAAAGATAAAATAAAAGAAATCCTTTCTTAATATGTATGTTAAAAATGACAAGTAAAAGTGTAAATCCAGTCTTTCTCTCTCTCTCTATATATATAAAGGAGGCTAAGTAATATGTTGATATGACACTTCTTAGATGCAAGAAAACCTATTTATCCTTTTTCTCAATTTTTTGAAATTTTTCTCTCTTATGTTTTCCTCAAAATGTTTTGCTAGAAATTAAAATCACTTTATTAAAATTATTTCTTATGAGTTACAAAAATATTCATCCATGTTCATTACATTCTCTATTATTATGCTCTTAATAATATTCATAACTCTTATTTTTTAATATTCATAACCCCCCAAAATTTAATTTATAAATTTATGAATACCTTATGGTATTCCTTCACTATATAATTCATGTTTTGTTTCATGAAAATTCTCATTCAAGATTATTTTATCGCTTCTTCATTACAATAGCATACATAAGGGTGAGGAAGAACATGTTAATCATCAAATCATTTGATTTCTTTAACGTGGAGAATTATGGTTGGTAAAGCCGTAAAGAATCTATGGATAGAGATATTTCTTTTGATTTTGTAAATTATACTCCTCTCATTTTAATTTTTGTGGTATTTTTTATTTTTTGAGAGCCAATTTTGACTAGACCAACAAAATTAAAGTGCTAAATTACTAATCAAATTTTATCACTTAAGTTGTAAGAATATTCTTTTAATTTCTTTACATTAATTTTGGTTACTTAAAAGTTATAAAATCTTATTTTAGGTGTTTTAGGTTGAAAATTTTATTTGAAATTTTTAGAGTAACTAACAATCTAGTATAAGTATATTCTTAATTTGCTCTTGTAGGGATGAAGAAGAAGGTGAACAAGATATAAAAGGAGAGAAAATTAAGCAAATTCAAAAGAAGATGATGTGGAGTCTTATAATAAACTTATTATTGTAGTAATTTCATCTTTTTAATTTTTGATTCCTTCTTCTTCTCTATTATTCATGTATGTGTTCTATTGATGAATTTAAAAAAATATATTTTTCTCTTATTTCTTAACATTGTATTTTAGAAATGTAATGATGACAAAAATAGGATGATAGATAAGACAAATTGAAATGTTGAGAAAGACAAATGACCTCTTTCTTTTCCTCTCATATGACTATAATTGTACAAACATATTTCATTATGTTAAGTTATTATTAGATTTTGAATATTTATATTGTGATATTTTTTCTCTTATTTCTTAAAATTGTATTTTAGAAACGTAATGACGACTAGAATAGGATATAGATAAGACAAATTAGAATCTTGAGAAAGAGAAATGACCTCCTTTTATTTTTTTCTTTCATATGACTATAGTTATACACACATATTTCATTATGTTAAGTTATGATTAGATTTTGTAAATTTTTATTATGATATTTTTCGCAACATTATAAAATGAACTTTATGGGCTTAATGTTATTATTTTTTGCATGTTGGTGCATTACTAATTCCTAAATTCGATATTAAGGTTAAAAGCTATCGTTAGAACCATTTTGAAGAACGAAAATTTAATAACTTCAAGAACTTTAAGAGTTTTTGAATTAATTTATTTTACGTGTTTTTAGCTTTCAAACTCCTTTTTGCTTTTATTTTTTGGTGTTTGAAGAAAAAAAATTAAAACATTTACTTTTTGGTGAGAAAAGTATAAAAATAAGCTAAAAGTAAAAAAAAAAAAAATGAATATCTCCAACTTATAACTTTAACACTTAGCTTATTGGCTATTTTAAAAAAAATAAAAATTTCAATACCTCTTTCTTCAAGCACTGAATTTAAAAAATTGACAACAAAATAAAGTATTTGAGTGAAAAAAATAGAAGAAACTAAAATATTATTTGCAGTTTTTGTTTTGAAAAGAAAAGAAGGCAAATAGCATATAAGGCCATAAATTGATATTTATGAAATTATATAATCTCTTTAATTTTATATAAAAAATATCTCTTTTAGTTTAGATAGTTATTATTTTTTTTTACATTTTAATACAATACCTTACTTATTTTTCTCTCTGTCTATTGGCTTTTTCTATTTTCTACGTAATTAATGTAAAAAATGATTCCTTAATTATCACTATTAGTAATTTACTATCCGTTTTCTATTTCATCATTATAATTATTGGTAGTTACACTCAACATTAAAAGATGTGCTTACAATTAAGTTGATGTGTATTGTAATCATGTGGTGTACCCCTTCAAATTTTTTATGATGAAGCATTAATGCAAGCATATATTTTTGTACCCTCTTAAATCCCATAATTAGTTAATTGATGAAGTTTTAAAGTTTTAATAATTCTTTCAGTTTTAAAATTAATTAGAAATTAATGTTACCTCCTTCTCACATATCGATTATGGCAGTTTCTTATCCATTCAAAATACTGCAATTCTTGTGATTTTAGTATAATTGCTGAGGAATGTAAATGATTAGAGGAAATAGTAATTGACATACTTAGTTTTGTAAGATAATAATAATAAGTAAATTAAATTTGGACGAATTATTCCAAAAAAAAAAAAAAAATAGAGGTGTCACATCACTTTTCTAATGCCTAGCTTCATATATGTATTGATGATGAGAATCTAAAGTTTGAGTTTTCAAATATAAATTTAATTATATTTTTTGAAATTCAGAGAATGTGAGTCCTAATAATAACTAATGATCCTGATAATTTATTTTATAGTGTTTTTTAAAATTAGCTTTTAGATTTTATTACTCTAGCATTTAAACATTATATATACGCAGATATAAAATCAAAATAATATTTTTAATTATGAACTTTTAATTACAATTCTTATATTTATTGTGTTTTGTTATATTATTCATACATATTAAATAAATTTTTTAGTTAAAAAAATAAATTTGTATTATCTACATAGAGATAGATAAAATCTAGCATCCCTGAAAGATCATAAATTTTCAAAGAGTGAAAACTTTGAATAAACTACACAACTAAGTATAAATAATGTTATGAATTTAATTTTATGAATTTAAAAACTAAAAGAAATCTTAACACATTCTTCGCACTTGAATATTAATCAAAATTATATATTATAAATATGAATAAAATATTTTATCACTGTACGAAGTGCAACCTATTTCACTGGTTAAAAAATAAGTGACAAATAATTTTGAATAGAAAAGTATATTCTCACCGTCCATATAAATCTTAGAGCTGTCAATACGGGATGGCCCAGGGCTAGCCCATACGGGCTTTGAGTTTGACGGGTCAGGCCGGGCTGGCCCATTTAAATGACGGGCCAAAAAACACCATGCCCACACTATTACCCTGTGGGCTGTGGGCCTCACGGGTCAGCCCACTTTTTAAAAAATAATATTTTATAATTTAATTTTACACTGTTAATAAACATAAATATTTATCACACAATAACAGATAGTATTAATGTTTGTTAATAAAAAGGGAGCCAGATCTCGAATCACCAAAGTAGGAAGAAAACGAAGAGGTGACACTACTCAATCGGAAACATCACGGTTGAAAGTTGATGGCGCGTTGAGGGAGATATAGTGAAGAGGAGGCAGCTAGTTGAACTAAGAAAATTAGGAAAGTGAAGAGTACAATGTACTCTGTATGTTTTAGAGGTAGATATTTAATTATTTTATTATTTATTAGATAGGAAAGTAGGAAACTTTCCAGTTTCCATTTTCTTTGTTAATGGAACCGGTCAATGGTCATCATTGGACTTGATTGTTTTTTAAATCTTTTATTATTTTTCAGTATTTTATTTTATTTTTAAATTATTTATTATTTGACTGACGGGCCGGTCCACGGGCTAGCCCAACCCACATTCCTCAAGCCCTACGGGCCATGGGCTTATTCGGACCGGGCTAAAAAGCCCTGCTCTTAAATGGGCTGCAAAAATTGAAGCCCACTCCATCAAATTACAGGTCAGGCCGGGTCGGGCTGGCCCACCGAACCTTGGCCCATATTGACGACTCTAATAAATCTACCTCATTTACCCGGACAATGTCCAAATACTTCACGTCGGCTCATCTTTTTTAAGTAAAGAATTTAGTACAAGGCATGAATGTCTTCATTTTGTTCAAAACATACAATTATACTATTGTTATGTTTTTCTTTTAGGGTGTGTTTGGTATGAAGAAAATGTTTTCCATGAAAAATGTTTTCCTAGAAAATATTTTCTTGGAAAACAAGTTGATTTCTTACTTGTTTTCCTATGTTTGGTTGGTGGATGGAAAATATTTTCGGGAAAATATTTTATAGTGTTTGATTGAAGTATGAAAAAATATTTTTCAAAACATGCATTCTAGTGTTTAGCTAAAGCATAAAAATACATTTTAAAAAAATAAATTTTGATCTCAAAAAATACTTTTTTTAGGGTGCGTTCGATATGAAGGAGGAAAAATATTTTCTAGAAAACTAAGTTATTTCTTACTTATATTTGTGTGATCGTTATGCAAATTGGATAAGTATATGTTTTCTAAAAGTATTTTGTATATATTTAACAAAAATAATAAGAACGAATAGGATAAAAAGGGTGGGATAAGAAAAAATTTTGAATTTATTTTAAAAAATAAATTAAAAATACTAATTTTTTTTGGAGAGGGGGTTGGTAGGTGAGGGTTGGGGTTGTCAAAATAGGTAATAAGAGTGAGGTAAGAAAATAATTTTAATTTTTTTAAAAACAAATTAATTTTTTTTTTGGGAGGGGGGAGGGGGTGAGGGGAGGGGAGGAAGAGTGGGGTAAGAAAAAAATTTGAAATAGTTTTTTTGAATGGGGAGTATTATGGGGTGGGGGTCGGGTCGGGATAGGGGAATGAGGGTGGGGTAAGGAAAAAATTAAAAAATTTCAAACAATTAATTTTAAAAAAATAAATTTTTTTTTGAAAAGGGAGGGAGGGGGGAGGAGGAGGAGGTTGGTTGGGGGCCGGGTAGGGAAGGTAAGAAAAAAAATTAAATTTTAAAAAAAAAATTAATTTATTTTTTTTTGGAAAAGGGTGGGGGTTTGAGTTTTGGGTTTTGGGTAGGGGGTGAGGTAAGAAAAAAATTTAAATATTTTTTAAATAGGGGTGAGGTGGGGGAGGAAGATTGAGGGTCAGAGTAGGGATAGATGATTTTGAGAGTTGTATGAATATTTCAACTTAAGAGTGAGGTTGAAAGAGAGTTTTGGAAAATATTTTCCTCACTATTTGAAGAGAAGTCATTTTCCTTAGAATTTTGAGGAAAATAAGTTGATTTGAAAAACATTTTCCAAAACCTTTAAGCCAACCAAACATGAGAAAATTGGAAAACATTTTCTGAAAAATGTTTTCCTTCATACCAAACACACTAAGAGAAAATACATAAACTATTCCCTTGAACTTGTCCGACTTTTTCAAAAAGACACCTAAACTATACTTTCGACCTATTACCTCACGAAACTTACCTAAATCGTTGTAAATACACCATTTTGATCAAAAATTTACCTCTGCGTGTAGACACGTATAGGAGGCGCGTGAATTGCTTAAAAGTTGACTCTTTTAACCAATTAAAAGCTGCCAAGTGTAATTTATTTGTCAATTAACTTAAAATTCACCCTCAAGCCAATAGAAAATTGTCATGTGGCATTAACTAGTTGTCTTCTCCATTTGTTCAACCACTTCTTAGTTTTTCTTTTTTTACAACATCTCCTCTTTTGAACAAAAAAGTTTTTTTAGCACTCAATTTTTACACCTTGTATTACTATAATCAAGTAATAAACATATTTGTTAACAATGATAAAATGATAAAAACACAATACAAGACTATTGAAAATCATTTTTTTCATTGGCTTACTTTTCATTTTCTTTGGTTTCAAATTGGATATACTTTTTTGTTTTGGGCAATTTTTTAATTTAAACTGTTCCTTTCATATGTTTAAATCGTAAGGTGAAAGAATCTTTTGGGTAAATTACACAATACTCAAAAAAAATTTAAATGATAATTGAATGACAAATTTCGATAATTTGAAAGTTGCTACAATGGTGGCCGGCGAAGCAGTGGACTTATCGAAGTAGTGATTTCGTGTAAATTAGTGTTGAAAAAGTTTGATCTTGAATTGAAGAATGATAAAGAGATTAAAAAAAGGGTGAAAAAGAGATGGTATGTTAGCCACCATTTTTTTCGGCGAGAAGGTATTTTTCGACGATATACCCAATATGAAAAATTAAATTTTTGTGGGAAAAGATGCTAATGTAGGAACAAGGATCATTAAAGTTGCTTTCAATTTCATTGTTAAAATAGTAATCCAAGATACCAACTTGTTATCGGTGGAATCACATCCTTTCCATGTCCATGGCTATAACCTCTTCGTGGTTGGAACTGGGGTTGGAAACTTTGACCCCAAAAAAGATCCAGCAAAATATAATTTGATCGATCCTATTAAAAGAAATATTGTTGGTGTTCGTACTGGCGATTGTTGCGAGGAATTTCAATATGAAATGTGAAGAAGAAAGGAAGAAAATAAATAAAGAAAAAAAATATGGCTATAATTTCTATAAAAAAAGATTAAAATTAATTGACACGTGTCAAATGTTGATTGGCAAGTGATATACACATTTATTGGTGTAACTGGTGTTGGCTGAAAAAAGGGCTATTTATAACGGTTTAAGTAAGATTCGTGGGGTAATAGGTCGGAAGTATAGTTTAGGTGTCTTTTTGAAAAAGTCGGACAAGTTCAGGGGGTACTTTATTTATTTTCTCTTTTTTTTAATCTTCAATTTTCACATCAGATTTCACTTTGTTTTTTAAATCAAAGTAGGTTGTTAAGCCATGGAAAACTACAGGAATAGCCTCAAAATAAGGTGGCTTTCAAATTTTGATCTCAAATAAAAAAGCTTCATAAAAATAGCCTTCAGCTATTAAGTGATATATTTTTAAACAAAATTGTCCCTGATAAATGGAGTAAATTACATAAATGATTCTCATAATGGATAACAACTCCATATTTATTCATCATTCAACCTTTTTTTTCTCTTTTTAATTTTACTTTGATTTTTATTTTTTATTTTTTATTTTTTATTTTTTATTTTTTATTTTTTATTTTTATTTTTTATTTTTCTCAACCCTTACTTATTTTTCTTTTCTCCTCTCAACTTCTTTATTTTACTTTTCTTTTTTTTCTTTTGTTTTTTAGTTTTTCTCAACCCTTACTCTTTTTTTTCTTTACCCCTCTCAACGTCTATTTTTATTATTTTTCTTTAATTTTTATTTTTTCTTTATTAATTTTTCTCAGCCTTTATTTTTATAAATGCTCAGTTTTCACTTTGAACTATACACGAAATTGCTGAGACACATCCAAACTTTAGGAGGGTTCTATTACCCCCTGGACTAATTAAAATCGTATTTTTGGCAACCTTAGTGCCTACGTGGCACATCTGTGAATCAACACACTGAAGGCACACATATGTGCCACGTAGGCACTAAGGTTGCAAAAAATATGATTTTAATTAGTCCAGGGGTAATAGGACCCTCCTAAAGTTCTGGTGTGTCAGCAATTTCGTGTATAATTCAGGGTGGAAACAGAGCATTTTTTCTTTTATCTTCTTTAATTTTTCTAAACCTTTATTTTTTTCCCGTTCTCTCTCAACTTCTACATTTTCTTTGATTGTTATTTTTTAAATATTTTTCTTCAATTTCTTCTTTTTTCGTAATTTTTGTTATTTTTGTTCTTTTCTTCGATTTCTTCCAATCAAGTTACATCCCATGAGCAAGAGTTGACACGATCACATTATAGAGAAAAGACTTATGACTTTCAAACAATAAGCTACGTTTCATGGGCAAAAGTTGACACTACCATATTGTAGAGACAAAACTTATGACTTTCAAACACCAAGTTATGTTTTATGGGCAAGAGTTGACACTACCACATTGTGTTTTGATCTATGAGATGTTCTATAACTCTTACCTTAGAGGCAAGACTTAGCTCAAGAAATTTCAAACAACAAATTATGCCCTACGGGCAAGAGTTGACTCTACCACGTTATGTTTTCATTTATGATATGTTCTACAACTATTGCCTTAGAGGCAAGACTTAGCTCAAGGACTTTCAAACAACAAATTATGTCCCACGAATAAGAGTTGACACTACCACGTTATTATGAGATGTTCTACAACCCTTGCCTTAGAGGCAAGACTTAGCTCAAGGACTTTCAAACTACAAATTACACCCCACGGGCAAGAGTTAACATTACCATGTTATGTCTTCATTTATGAGATGTTCTACAGTTCTTGCCTTAGAGGAAAGACTTAGCTCAAGAACTTTTAAACAATAAATTATGCCCCACGAGCAAGAGTTGACACTATCACGTTAGGTCTTTATTTATGAGATGTTCTACAACTCCCGCCTTAGAGGCACGACTTATCCCAAAAATTTTCAAACAAGTTACGTACATTGGGCAAGAGTCAACACTAACACATTATATTTTTTACTTATGAAATGTTACATACCTCTTGTCTTAGAGGTAAGATCCAGCCTGAGCACCATCAAACAACAAGTTATTCCCCATGGACAAGAGTTGACACCATTACATTGTATATTGATTTATAACTCTTTCCTTAGAGGCAAGACTTAGACCAAGGGCTTTCAAGTAACAAGATGTGCCCCATGGGCAAGAGTTGACATTACCACATTATGTTTTGATTTATGAGATATTCTATAACTCTTGCCTTAGAGGCAAGACTTAACTCAAAGACTTTCACACAATAAGTTACGCCCCATGGGTAAGAGTTGACACATCACATTATGTTTTGGTTTATGAGATGCTCTATAAGTCTTGTTTTAGAGGCAAGACTTAGCTCAAGGACTTTTAAACAACAAGTTATGCCCCATGGGTAAGAGTTGACACTATCACATTATTTCTTGATTTGTGACATGTTTTATGTAAGGCAATACATAACCCAAGAACTTTTAAACAACAAGTTATGCCCATGAGGTAAGAGTTGGCAGTACCACATAATGTCTTGATTTGTGATATGCTCTATAACTCTTTCCTTAGAGGCACGAATTAGTTCAAGGACTTTCAAACAACAAGTTATTCCCTATGGGCAAGAGTTGACACTATCATATCGTATCTTGATTTATGAGATATTCTATAACTCTTACCTTAAAGGCAAGACTTAGCGAACAAGTTACGCACCATGGATAAGAGTTGATACTATTATATTGTGTCTTGATTATGTGATGCTCTATTATTAGTCTTGCCTCTAAGACAAGACTTAGCCCAAGAACCTCCCAAAAGAACAAGTTATGCCCAATGGATAAGTATTGACACTACCACATTGTTTCTTGATTCATTAGATGTTATGTAACTCTTGCCTTGGAAGCAAGACTTAACTCAAGAATTTTCAAACAATAAGTTATGCTCCAAAAGCAAGACTTGATACTACTACATTGTGCCTTGATTTATGAGTTGTTCTATAATTTTTGCTTTAGAAGCAAAACTTATCCCAAAGAACTTCCTAACAACAATTCATGCCCTTAAATTTGCTTTGATGTCCAAAAAAGAATATCCCTTTACGGATTATTCAATTTTTTATTTATTAGCAAAATATAATAGAAGTTGAGAAGAAAGAAAAAAAGAACAGACAAAATAGAGAAATAAAAAAAAAGATTGAGAAAAAAAAAAGACAAGAAAAAAATAAAGGTTAAGAAAAAAGCAAAGAATTAAAAAAATTTGAGAAAAACAAAAATGAGAGAAAAAAATAAAAATAAAGTTTGAGAAAACTGAGGATAAAAAAAAAGAGAAATAATAATAATAAAAAAATAAAGGTTGATATAAATGAATTAAAAAGGAAAAAAAAAAGATAAATAAATAGATAATGTTTGAGAAAAAGGAGAAAAGAGAAAAAAAAATAAAGGTTGAGACAAATGATTTAAAACATGAAAATAAAAATAAAAGAAGAATAAAATAGTGAAAATAATAAAAATAAAAATAGAATTTGAGATACAAATGAGTATGAAAAATTTAAAAATATTTGAGGTGTAGAGGGACAAAAATATATTTATACGATACTTAAAAAGAAAGGAATGTTAGTCTTTAAAGACTTTTCTTATTGGGGTCAAAAATCTAAAGACATCCACTATTGGGGCTATATAATGTAATTTTCTGGTTAAGCCATTTTATTGATCCAACAAAAAAAATATATCTAAAAATTACATAAAGCCACAACTTAAGTTCACTTATTACACAAAATTCCAACTCTCCAAACATATTACAAAAATCTCACTTTTTCAATTTCTCTCCCTAAAAGTACATATACATTTCTTTACTATTATCTATTTACAAATTTCACTCCTTAAAAGATGCCTACAATCAAGGAGCAACTTTGTATAAGTTATCAATTTTGAATTTTCAATTATATTTGATTCAATCTCTTCTTCAATGACATTTTTTTTTTTCCAGAAACTCCATTAATAACATTCTTAAATTTAAGATTGAAAGTTAGCAAGACTTTTTTATACTTTATCAAATCAAGATTTTGACTAAATAGGTATATATATATATATATATATATATATATATATATGAATTACTGTGTGTATAAACTATATTGTTGAAATATAGAAATTGTTGTGTATATGAATTGAAAATTTCAGGGTAAACAACATACAAAACACTTTGCTATGTATAAATTTACATATACGTAGAAAATACTTTCATCGTTAATTAGCAACAATACAAACTGAACATATGTATATGTCTACATATACATATAATTTATGAATAAAGATATGTCTACAAATTTATAGAATTTATGTATATATTACATAATTTAAGGGATGCAGTAATCCACTTAATTAATTGGCTGCAAAAATTACATCCTTAAAGGAAGGGAATCAATTATTTTTATTTTTAATGGCAGTAACAAATTCACATATACAAAGGTTGCTATGTATATGTCGTTTATCTTATGTATATTAATTAGGAGAGAGAGTAAAGTAATTAAAAAAATGAAAGAGGGTGTAATTACTTCTAAAAGGATTGGTATTTATGTTATTTATACCAAAAAAAAAAAAATATCTAGTCTGTACAAAAAAAATAGCTCATTATCAAGAGTCTTGGTCCAAAGCCTTAATCCAATGATGACCCCCCAAAAAAAAAAAAAAATGAAAGGACAACTACACTATTACTCGAATCTTCTTCAGCTCCTTTTGTTCTTCACTGTCCAAGCTCCCATCCACGGCTGCTAAAGAGAAGGTAGACAATCATATCTCCATGCGAGTGATTCAACACCATAAAAAAAGTAGAGCCTTGATTGTATTTATGTCGGGCATTCGCAAGTCTCACAAATGCCATAAATCAATCAAGAGGAAGACTTCTTCAGCTCTACATAAATCAATAACAAATGTTATTGTTATGTTATCTTAGGTAAATTTAGTAATAATTTTATTTATATAGTAAGGGCCATATTGACTAAGACAGATCTTTCATGGGATAGCTAGGGATGACAATGAAACGGTGCAGTGCTGTGTGGGTTTTTTCTAAATTCGCAAATTTAAAAATCACTTCATCCTGTCCTGCATCACCTTTAAACCCGCATAAATTCGTCCTCCACTCATACTCATGCATACCAGTACCGCACTACCCCACATTTTTTATTTTTTTTTGAAAAATGTGTAACTCCATTAGAAATCATAATATTGACAAATTTGCAATTAAGAAGTAGTAACAACTAAGTTCTATTATATCACTTTTCACTAAGAAATTGTCAGAAAAGTATCAGGTTTACCAGTAATGATCAAATATCATATTTTTATTTATAAGATGAATCAAGAAATTAAAATTAGAGATCAATCAATTTATCTGATTATTTAAGTCCTTGCTATAGATAAATTAAATAAGTTATGCATGACAAAGTGATTTAATAAGAAAAAACCTTTAAAATTTTGTTTGATATTTTGTGTTATAAATATTTTTTTCCGGTTTCAAAAGAAAAGTTATGAAATTATTTATTTGTAGTGTTAACATTTTAAATATGATAAAATTTTAAGTAAGAAATACATATAATTTTAGATTGATTCACGAGAATAATACTAAATTTTAATTTTTTTATTTAAACTTACATGTGCCTGCAACCTGCCCCGCACCACATTATTTAAAAAAAAACTTACTCCAATCCGTCTTGCACCTACATAGTCTAAAAACCACACCATCCCGCATAGACTAAAATTCGCACCATCTCGCACCCGCACTGCCCCATTGCCATCCCTAAGGATAGCCGATATGCAGACGAAGTTATCTAATCTAATTTGGTAATGGAAATTGTAGCTGAAAACTTATGTGCAAGATATTTGATTGCGCACTTTTATCTCTGTCTCTCATAATAAGGAGGAAAATAATACTTTTAGACCTGTTTCATATGTGGCCAAGAGAGATACAGTGTGTTTGGTATGTAGTTTTCTAATTTTTTTATGTTTGATCAGTTTAAATGTATTGAAAAATATTTTTCATATGGACTTATTTCCCTCAAATTTAAGGAAAATAATTTACCTTCAAAAAGTAAGGAAAACATTTTCAAAACACTTGTTCCACCTCACATCCCAACTTTCCACCCAAAATCTAAGTCTCGAGTACCGATTTTTGATACTAGACCCGAGATCCGTCTCCCCACCCTGACTCCTGATTCTCGACTGAGACCCAACTCCCGACCTCAATCTGATACCCAACGTCCATCCTAGACACTAAACTCCTGACCCTAGCATCGACTCTTAACCCTAATCCAATACACAATACTCACAATCCGACCTCGTCTCGAGACCCGGCTCTTAAACCCCACCTGGATCCAAAATCCTGACCTAGACTCGCGACTTAGAACTAGACTCAAATTGTGATACAACCTCTAGATAGGAATCGGGGTCCAAGATCTTGTCTCATTGCCCAAACCCAACTCAAGTTTTGGGTCGAAAGTCAGGGTTAGGTTTTAAATCACGATCGGTTCTTGAGTGGAGAGCTGGGGTCGGGAGTCAAGATCGAGAGTCAAGATCCCAGTCGGGAGTCATGATCGAGAGTTAGGATCCTAGTCAAGAATCGATTTCAGGCCCCAGGTCAAGAGTGGAAGTCAGGTCTCGAATCGGGAGTTTGGGTAGGTTCTCGAGTCAAGAGTCGAGGTTGGATTCCAAGTGAGGATTTGAGGTCGTGTCCTGATCAATTTTTTGGGTCGGGTCCTGGATCTCGAATAAGGAATCAGGATCGAATCTAACGTCATTAGTATTTGCCTACATTATACCTAAATGCTCTTGTGAGAATATTTTTTTCTTACCAACCAAACACCAGAACATAAGTAAGAAAACCACTGATTTTTCAAGAAAATATTTTGTAGGAAAACATTTTCCTTCACACCAACCACACTAATTATGTCCTCTCTTTCTTTAGCACCTTGACTCTGGCAAATAAGGTTTTAATTGTCATAAATGTTGATGGTACATAAAAATGTGACATCTTTTAATAGCGGTGAGAGAGGGATTTAACGTGACAAATTGGCATGCTATATGCTAAAACGACTGCAGTTAACAGAGGAAAAGACAAATCTAAACCACGTTTATACTGGGTTAAATGAAGGAACGACTAATTTAATTAAAATAGGATACTTTGGATGGATTTGGGGGATTCCATTTATTTGAGGGTTATTTTGATAAGTTTTATAATGGCAGGGGTAAAATTGACCCGATAATATAACGAGGAGTAAAGTTTGCTAATAAATAAAAGTAGAAGAGTATTTTTTTTACCCTTTAACCTAACAAATAGTAATATAAATTTTTTCTCAATAATAGAGGAGCAAATATAACCTTTTTTCCTTATTTTGTTATACATTTTATGATTATTATACTATTTCATTTACCAATTTATGAAATTGTTATAGAGATTCTTCTAAAAGATAAATGATGTAACAATTTTATAAATACTTAATATTTTCTAAGTGGGAATACATTGCGTATGTTGTAATGTTCCACAAATAGATTAACTCATAAATGTTGAACCCTTTTATTGATTTTACAATGCACGAGAGCAAAGATTATTGAACATGTTGTGATCAAAGAGAAGTTAATAGTTTAATTTACGGTACGATAATCAACACTACGGTAAATTTTTACTTAAGCATAATTAGTTAATATGTATTTTACTCTATTAAACCACTTTACCATGACAAATTAAATTAATTTGGTATAAGCACTGGGTGTGGATAAATTTTTTCCAAAAATACCTCAGTTGAATCATATAATCTACTAAAGATTCTTTTTATAACTGTAATATCAAACCAGCTTATGCACACCTTAAATAATTTCATTGGATATCTAATACCTCCCACTAACACAAATATCGAATAACTCTGTCCATCGACACTTGACAAATCACTTAACACTTACTATTATTACATTTTAATATTAAAGTGAATTTTAATGTGTTAATGCACTTCTCATTTGTTTGCATTGTCGTATTATGCAGCAACTTCCAATTTTTGGTGACTTTATGCCATTACTCCCACTAGTTTTGGTGGGAATTACTTTTATGAGTTAGTGGTAAGAATTTGGTCATAAATTTCTTATAACATCTACTATTATTTTATCTCTTTATGTATTGTAACTCATTTAACATATGTAACCTCTAAAGAATTCATCTTCCTTAATTTATATCCATTACTTCCTCATTTACTAGATGGAAGAAATATTACATCTATATAAAGAGTATTTTCTTTCTTGTGATGGTAGAGATGAGTTGTAGTATATTGTGAGATCCAAGAAAATATGATAAGTGTGGAAATTATATTAGTGAAAGAGAGAGTTAAGACAAAGAAAAATATTCTAAGTCTACAACTATATTCACTTTACAAAAGAAATTTTTAATATGTTTAAGGAAGGTATTTTTTTGTGGTGGAGCTTTGGACTCTTCAACTAATCTGGAGTTGCTTGAGTTGTACATCGTTATGGATTGTTATATCCTGGAGGGGACAAGTCAAAAGATATATTGCTTCGATGTAAATTATGCCGCAGTGGGCTTGAATCTCCTTAAAGAGAGTGAGATATCCGTGCCTTAGTCAAGAAGAAGATTATCTTATTTTCTTCATTTTGTTATTTATTTTATTATTTCAACTGTAATTATTGAATTTGTGGTATATTACACCAATATTTTTAAGGAGATTCATGTTTTGTTACGGTTTGAAAAATCGCAGGTATCAAGATGAGAGATCTCAACATCTCAATGTCACTAGTCTCTTCAAAAGATAGAAGGAAAGAGATGAAGAGTAAAGTATTTTTCTACTTGCTAACTCAAGTGAAGAAAAGGTAAAAAAAAAAATTCTGCTTTTTACAGAAAAAAGGTAAAAAACCTTTTACCTAATATTTTAATAAATAAAGTGTACTACATTTTATGAATATAAAGTGGTATTCAAATTTTTTAAATAGTGGGGGCTAATGAAATGAGAAAAAATATCATCATGAAAAATGTAATGTTTGCACTTTTGAGAATGTTTAAAAAAAAAAGGTGTTACAGTGGCATATATTAGTTTTGGAATAAATCATATGTTACTATTTATATATGAGTTGATGTCTTTCGCTCTAACATGCATGTTATCAAAGAAATTAAAAAAATTGAGCAGCCATTTTGACATGAAAAATTGAGTGAGGTAAATTTCATTCTTGGAATCAAAGAAATACCCTAACATATTTGATAAAATTTTTCTTGACAAGTCACATTATGGTGAAAAATCAAGAAATACAATTTAGTTGATTGTAAGAGTCATGCAATTCCTCTGTGGTCAGTTCCCTACCGCTTAGTGCGTTGACAGAGGAACGGAGGATTAGTCTCACGGCTGCCGGCTGTGGGATACCTTGGAAAACCAAAAAAAAAAATCCTTTTAATTTAAATATTTGAAAGTGGTGCGACAAATAAATAAATGAGTTTTCTAGCCTAATAAAGAAAAAAGGTATGAGATGTGTGACTTATTGCACTTGACATGATAATATGTATGCACTAAAAGTACTTAGTAGATACTAGCAAACCAGGTATATTTACTTGGTACGAAGTTGAGGCTTGTTTTATGAAGAAAAATAATTTGCTAAAGTATTTTTTGGTGCAATAAAAAAAGAAATTAGTGTTATTTGTTGAAATGAAAAATAAATAAATTATTACTTCCTCCGTCCCAAATTATGTGTCGCCATTTCCTTTTTGGTCCGTTCCAAAAAGAATGTCGTCTTTCCTTATTTGGTAAGTTTTTAAAGACACAATTATAATTTTACCCTTAGTGGTCCCACTTGATTTTAAATACTATTACTCCTTTTTTTAATTTATTTTTTTAATTAAAAGTGGTCTCACTTTATTTTAAGTACTATTACTCCTTTCTTCAAGAAGGGTAATTTTGTAACTTTGTCAAAGTCAATACTTATTTCTTATATATCGTGTACGGTCAAATGGCGACACATAATTTGAGACGGAAGGAGTATTTGTTAACTCTACTATGAAGGTTGAACTAATTATTTTAGTTTCAACTAATGAAAAAGTGAATTGATCAATTACTTTGTTTTGAGAAGTAATTTCTCTAGTTTTGAGTTATTGTGATAGCATCAATATCTTTTGTAGAGTTTGAAGCTATTATTATAACAGTAAATTTAGACCCATGAGGAGAAAATAATATTAATATAATATTTTACAAATGGTACCAAAATATGGATTATGTCAAATTTTGTGATAATCTTGCAAGTGAACTAAACAAGATTTTGGCAAGATAAAGGGCCTGAAACACATCGAGGGAGAAGGAATTGAAGTTCAAAAATCCGAGTCATATATAAGAAAACCCAACTTGAGGACTAGAGATCCTATAACCAGGTTCGATAGGAAAAATGAATCATATGATGACTTGTTGTGAATATAGTATTGTTTTATCCATTCCTATGGTGTGAGTGCATTTTTCTGTAATGATTTATTGAGGTTGAGTCTAAGAACTCTTAATGAAATTTTATATCTCGTATGAGTGGGGTATCAAAATTTCGGGATCATCCTTGACAAATTTCACCTCTGTGAGTGTGGAAGTAAGCCGCTTCCTATGAGAGTAGGGCTTATTCTAAAAAACGCTCATGAAAAATTAGAATAGCACAGGGCCGTAATATGCTGGCTATTAAAGCTTATTTCAATACTTTGATTGTTGTGTGCAAGCAGTGATACTTTATTTTCCTTAAGCAGTCATAGTTCAAGACTGAGACCACTACTGACTCTGAAGTAAAGTTTACTGTTTTACTAAGCGAGGTTCAATGCAAAACACATCTTCATTATGCATAATAGTCTACCTTCAACTAATTTGATTAAATACTCTCTTAATTTAATATTAGAATGAATGGGGGAATGTTGTTACATTTTAATATTAAAGTGTATTTTAATGTGCTAATGCAATTTCCATCCGTTTGCATGGTTGTATTATGCAGCAATTTCCAACCTTTGGTGATTTTATGCCAATAACTCTCACTAGTTTTTGTGGCAATTACGCTTATGAGTTAGTGGTAAGAATGTGGCCATAAGTTTCTTATAACTTCTATCATTATTTTACCTCTTTATGTATTGTAACTCATATAATATATGTAACCTCTAAAGCATTCACCTTCCTCACTTTATATCCACTCCTCCCTCATTTGTTAGATGGAAGAAGTACTACTCCTATATAAAGAATATTTTCTTCCTTGTGATGGTAGAGATGAGTTGTAGTATACTGTGAGATACAAAAAAATATGATAAGTGTGAAAATTATATTAGTGAAAGAGAGAGTTGAGATAAAGAAAAATATTCTAAGTTTTCAACTATATTCATTTTACAAAAGAGAGTTTTAATATGTTGAACAAAGGTGTTTTTCGTGATGGAGCTTTGGATTCTTCAGCTAATTCGGAGTTACTTGAGTTGTACATCATTGATGAACTGTTGTACTCTGAAGGGGACAAGTCAAGAGATATATTGCTAGATTGGTATAGATTATGCCGCATTGGACTTGAATCTTCTTAAAAAGAGCGAGATATCCGCGCACTAGTCAAAAAGAGAATTATCTTATTTTCTTCATTTTTTGTTCATTTTATTATTTTAACTGTAATTATTAAATTTGTGGTATATTACACTAATACTTACTTCCTCAGCTAGAACACACTTCACTGACTACTAAACAACACCAAAGAATACACACCTTCCTGAGTTGTGTTCTAATACAGTAGACCCAGCGAAAGAGAAGTTTCAAATGGGAAGGCATGAACACATAAGACGAAGAGATGTGAGATCGATGAATATGTTCATCCTTAATTTGATTTCTTAAGCTAATAAAGGAAAAAAAAGAAAAAGAAAAAATCACCCTCTGAATGGACTTTATAGAACAAACTAGATGATGGCAAGCCCGTGCAAGCACAACTCAATGCGAAAAAAAAAAGTGAGTTAATTAAATAACTAAGATAAGTATAATTTAATTAATTCAACTATCATTTGTTATAATCCTAAAATTCAAGTACAAAGTAATAGATTGAGCTCTACGTTTCAGCGTTGAAATGAAGAATTCAAATTCTATTAATAGTGTTTCGTCTTATTTTCTACCTCTTCCCGATTTAATAAAAAGAAAAATTTTCAAGTCATTAAAATCTTATCATAATTTAATGCAACTGTTTGTAATTGTCTTTTATATATCTTTTATATAACAAAGTAGGGAAGTTAATTATAAGGGAAAATGACACTCGATAGCACATTTTAAAAACAAATAGCCCAAGTTTGAAAACTTTTCAAAAAGTAGTCAGTCGGCTATACTATTTTCGTTTTATAGCCGTTTTCTAATTTGGATCATTTTGGCCTACGTAGTCCATATACAATACTGATACAGTCTATATACAGTACTGATACAGTATTTAACTTGGGCAATTCGACTCTTTTAAAAATATTTTAATTTTTTTTTGTTATAAATTTTTTAACTGATCAAATATTCTATTTTTTTATTGTTTAGAAATAATAATTAATTATATAAAAATGATATAATTGCTAAATAGAATATGTGTTTATATAAGATATATGTAATGAAATTGTATAGTTCTATCAAATATGTATATATATAAAATATATATAAAAAATATATAGAAAATGTACGAAAATTATATAATTATTGTATAAAACGTGTAAAAAAAAATGTACAGTTCTTGTATAAATTGTGTATCAAAACTCTATAATTTTCGTATAGAATATTTATATGTATACGATATGTATAGAAGCTGTATAGAAGGTGTGTACAAACGGTAGATAAAAAGCTAGTAAATCATTTTTATGGAAATAGTTTAATTTGAAGTGTCGTTTCTGTCCTTTCCCTTGGTTTGGTCCAATAGAATTTTTAAATTATTTTGCACAATTTTTAAAAAAATAGTCACTTAATTTAAATATGATGGTAATTCACTACTTCCTCCATTCCAAATACTTATCATCTTTCAGCTCTAGCAAATTAATTTGACTAATTTTTCAAACTAAATCAAATAAGATTACATTAATATTTAAAACTGAATTTTTGATATTTGAAAAGTATTATAATTTTAATTTTTGTTACATCGCATTTTTTTTTAAAAAAATTAAATATTAGTTAAAATACTATGTTTTAAAAAATTTAAAATTCGTGTGAGTTATAGCGTTTTTTGTATAGGGTCCAAACTATATTTGTTAAACGGGTCAGGCTGATCCGGTCCGACTCGGCCCAACCAAGCCCACTTACAAAAACCGATCCAGTTGACCCGGCTCGGTCAACCCACGGGCTGTAGGGTATCGAATTCCGGACCGGTTTATTTTTGGTTTTGGGCCCGGTTAATCCGGCCCGGACCAAGCCCGGTCCAGGCCCGCCGGTTAACAAGACTGAAATCGGCCCGGTTAAACTTTTATTTTAAATAAACAAACAGAATAATTTACTATAAAGTATTATTAATTTATTATATTAAGTAACATATGTTTTATTTAAAGAAGTACATATATTTCATATGTGTACGTATATATTTAATGGTACGTATATATGTGTATATATCTTCTATAGACGTATATATTTAAGGTATATATGTGTATATGTTTTATAAATTAGTATATAACTATATAAATAGTGTGTGTATATATATTGTAGTATATATATTGTATTATATTTGATTTAAAGTAGTACGTATTTATTGAATGGTACGTATATATGCGTATATATCTTCTATACACGTATATATTTAACGTATACATGTGTATATGTTTTATAAATTAGTGTATAACTATATATATAGTGTGTGTATATCTTGTAGTGTATATATATTGTAGTATATTTCATTTAAAGTAGTACGTATATATTGAATGGTACGTATATATGTGTATATATCTTCTTTAGATGTATATATTTAATGTATACATGTGTATATGTTTTATAAATTAGTTTATAACTATATATATAGTGTGTGTATATATTGTAGTATATATATATTGTAGTATATTTTATTTAAAGTAGTACATATATATTGAATGGTACGTATATATGTGTATATATCTTTTATAGACGTATATATTTAACGTATACATGTATATATATTATATAAATTAGTGTATAACTATATATATAGTGTGTGTATATATTGTAGTATATATATCTTGTAGTATATTTTATTTAAAGTAGTACATATATATTGAATGGTACGTATATATGTGTATATATCTTCTATAGACGTATATATTTAACGTATACATGTGTATATATTTTATAAATTCGTATATAACTATATATATAGTGTGTGTATATATTGTAGTATATATATTATAGTATATTTTATTTAAAGTAGTACATATATATTGAATGGTACGTATATATGTGTATATATCTTCTATAGACGTATATATTTAACTTATACATGTGTATATATTTTAAAAATTAGTATATAACTATATATATAGTGTGTGTATATATTGTAGTATATATATATATATATTGCAGTATATGTTTTATTTAAAGTAGTACATATATATTGAATGGTGCGTATATATGAGTGTATATCTTCTATAGACGTATATATTTAACATATACACGTGTATATGTTTTATAAATTAGTATATAACTTTATATATAGTGTGTGTATATATTATAGTATATATATATATATATATATTTCAGTATATGTTTTATTTAAAGTAGTACATATATATTGAATGGTGCGTATAAATATGTATATATCTTCTATAGACGTATATATTTAACATATACATGTGTATATGTTTTATAAATTAGTATATAACTATATATATATATATAAATATATATTGTAGTATGTGTTTTATTTAAAGTAGTACTTATAGTCGTATATATTGAATGTTACGTATATATGTGTAATTGTGTATATGTGTATGTATTTTTTAAATTCTAATGTAGTATATACTATATATAGTGTATATATATTGTTTAACGTATTTAAAATGTATAAAGGTGGGCATATATAGTGTATATTAGATCTTTTTTTTTTTACCATGTTTGACTGGATTCTTAACTTGGTTTAGGTGGGTTAGACCGGGTTGGGCTAAGTGGGCCGGTTCAGGATTATTTTTTAAAAATTTTACTTTTGAATCCGGACTCGGCCCAGCCCACTTAACTACAACTCGGATTGGACCGGCCTACAACCCGGCTAAACTTAACGGGCCGATTCCGGGTTGACCCGGTCCGGCCCACTTAACATCCTTAGTCCAAACACATAAATTTTGTTTCAAAAATATTCAGAAATTTCATATCCAAGATTTAAAATCAAAATTTTGTTATAAATGTATTACCATATATAGTGAACTTCTATTTATGGAAAAGTTAGAAACCCTAACTTTTGGAACAAAGTTAGTTTTCCCCTATAAATAAAGAGGTTTTCTTCATTGTAATTGAACCCCTCAAAATTTCTCTGAGAAATAAAGAAGTCACTTCTCTTCTCTCTCAATTCTTTCTGTTCTTACTTTATATTTCATAACACATTATCAGCACGAGTCTCTAACTAATTGAGATTACTTGCTTTCGATTGAGTCATCAAAAGCCCGATGATATCATTTTGCCTATAAGGTTCTTAAGGTATGATTTATTTATTACTTTTTTTTTATCTTGGTTCTTAAATACCGTGGAGGTACAAGGCTAATTAGAGGGATTTCTCTCTTCTCTATTTTGCTTCTAATCTTACCTCAAGATATGGATTTACTGAATAAATGGACAATTCCTAAAGTAGAATTAAAAACTATTTATGAATATGGATTTTTTGATAAAATAAAACACAAACAAATTATTAAAACCACTGAGCAATCTCTTGCTTTAAATGCTGATGAACAGACTATTCAACTTCTTAATAAACATGATATTGATATTTTTAAAAAACATTATAATTATATGCATATTGGTTTGGTACAAATTGCTTTTAGACCTTTAACATTAAAAGGACTTCCTGAAACATTTTTAGCTGCTTTGCGTGATGCTAGAAATTTAAATTTTCGAAAATCCTTAATGGGATCTATTGAATACACTCTTGCTTATGGTCCTGTATATTTTAATACTCAGCCAAATTTACAATTATCTCTGACTGATGTGAATATTCTTCATGCTCTAACCTTAAATGTAAAAACTCATGATTATAGTTATACACCTGGTTCTGAGCTTATTGGACTATCTTATCGTATATATTATCGATTGTTATCAGCCCTTAATCCTCCCTGTAAATTAATAGATGATACTTCTGATTGTACAATGCTTATTGAAACTAATTTTATAAAATCTAGGGTCACTACCCATAGACCTATTAGATGGGATGAAAATGATTTTTCAAAAACTTGGATTCTAAATTCAGTCACTTCTCCAAAACAATTGGTAGAGGAAGTGACTAATTCAGAGTTAACTCATGTATCTCAAAACTCTGACGATAAAATTTGCTTACAATTTAATGATAATCCTCCAGTCTATAGAAATTCTTCTTCAGTACCAAGAAGATTACCTCCCATACATCATATTTCTCCTATAGAACCTGAATATGGTCTAGCTAGGAATCGTGCTGCATCCTTGCGTACTATAAATTCTGCAGATTCGCATGTTACGCCTAAGAGTGTAGAAAGAATAAAAATTAATTCCAAAACTAATATAGTTCAAGATTTTGACAATGAAAATCCTACCCCTTCTGAAATGGATTTTGATATTAACTCTGTTTAAATGATGATGACACAACTTATTGATTTTAGTCCTGGTTCTCAGGCAAGAAAATATATTCAAAAGGAATTTTTTGATAAAAAATGGAAAACCTTTAGGACTTGGTTTTTTGAGGCTTATAGTCCGGATGAGTTAAAAAACTTCTCTGAAGAATTTTATGAAATGTTCGCATTGCATAATCAAATTGTTTACTTTGTGCCATGGTTCATGTCTGCATATTTGCCTTTGTATGTCAAAGTTATTGAAAGATCTTACCAAAGTTCAAATGGTACTATAACACAGGCTATTTATCCTCCTCAATCATCTTTTATACTGCCTATTAATACTGGTCTAACTTTCTCTGCTTTTCAATAATTTATCGATAATGAAGTTGGAAAGATCACTATTTCTTAAATTAATTATCTAATTGCCCAAAATAATTATTTGAGCCTTTATGTAAAAGTTCAAGGAGAACATATCTCCTCTCTTGATGAAAAACTTGATATTATGACTAACCTGATTAAAAAACTTAGTGATGGTCAAAAGTCTTTCGATATTGCTTCTACATCACAAAGCAAGTCAGAAAACTTAACTGATAAGCCGCATATTCAAAGACCTCCTGATATAGATATAGAAGGATTTAGACAACCCTCTGACTTAGAACAATTTGAAAAATTGCTTGAAAAGAAATTCTCTGGTCTAAATATAAAACCTATTGATTTGTCTAATAATTTTGCTGATACTATTGAATCTTTAACCAATAATTTTGATGATGTCCAAACTACTCCAATCAGAGAAGAAATCCATTCAGAGTTGAATAAACTCAAAGGTTTGGTCAGAAAACAACCAGGGAAGAAATATGCGGACATTCCTCGAATACAAACTGCCTATTACCCACGACCAACTCCTCAAGATGTCATGATCGAAGAGAGAGATTGGTCCCTTACAAACACTTCATATAGCGGAGAACATATTTATGAATGGAATTTAGATGGTTTATCTGAAAGACAATTGTCTATTTTGGTTTATCGTATGTTGATGTATTCTACTATTGCTAAAGTCTCTAGCCCTAAAGACAGTGCGGGTAATCCTACTCGCTCAGATAATACTATTTGTAAAATAATTGTTTCTGGTTTTACTGGTCAACTTCGTGGATGGTGGGACAATTTTCTTTCTAGTGAAGATCGAAATAATATCTGTGAAGCCAGAAATCTCTTACCTGGGGTAGATAACCTAGGTCGAGATCTTCTTGCAAATAGAGAAGATGTCGTTTATACCCTTATCCTTACAATTATTCAACACTTTGGAGGTAGATTTACTAACCAACATGAAAACACTCACACCCTCTTAAATGGTTTGAGGTGTAGACATTTAGGCGAATTTAGGTGGTATAAAGATACTTTCCTTTCTAGGGTTATGGATTTTCCTGAGTCTAGATTAGAACATTGGAAAGCAAGATTTGTAGATGGTCTTCCACCACTTTTTGCTGAAAGGGTTAGAAAAATCATCAAGGGTCAATACGGTGCAATTTCTTGGACAGATTTTACATATGGTCAACTTCTAGCAGCTTGTACTGAAGAAAGTTTAAAACTCTGAAATGAATTAAAACTATCTAGACAAATTAAGCTAGATAGAATGAGAGAAAAAACCTAATTAGGTGATTTTTGTGGACAATTTGGTATAAAAAATCCTCCTTCTACTAGGAAAAAGAGTCGTTGATACATTATTTCTGACAAAGACAAACCCTATCGACGAAAAAGATATAGACATAGATCCATAGAAGAGCGTCAAGCTAGAAAGTCCAATCGCAAATCCTCTAGATTTATGAAAAATAGGTCTAAAAGAGACCTAGCAAAAATCAAGTGCTATAGATGTAACCAATATGGTTATATAGCTCCTAATTGTAAACTTCAAAAACTCAAGTCCTTAGGACTCTCAGATGAGGTGCATGATCAAGTCTATGGTCTTTTATATACTTCTGATTCTGATTCTGATTATGAAACTGAATCCGAGAATGATATTGAATTACCCAATTCTTCTGATATTGAAAATTATGAAAAACCTACGACTAATGCCTGCACTGATTGTATTAAAGATAATTGTGACTGTGATGATGTGTTTTATAAACTTTAATCTCAATTTGAAGATTTAGAATTAAATGTTTCCACAATTACTGCCGATAGCGCTCTAGAATTACTGAAAGAAGTGACTGATGAGAAGCTTCGTCAAAAAATTATTGATCTTACTTCTACATCAACCAATACTTCTAGTAATCCTAAGCCAAGTAATTATGTCAAAAAATACACTGATTCTAATATTGATATCATGCCTTACTCTATTTCTGAAGTTAATAGAAGACTTGCTATTAGTCAAATGCCAGGAAGAAATACCACTTTTGATGATTTAAAAATTGAAGTCAAAAATTTAAAAAGAGAAATTATCTCTCTAAAACAAAATCAAATGATCTCTGATCATAGGATTTTGAAAATCGAAGAAGATATTTCTGATTTTTCCCAAAAAACTATTTCCTCTAAAGAAAAAGAAAAGGAAGTTGAAAATTTGAACGATTCTGACATAAATAAAATTATTCAAAAAATTGATTTAAAAAATAATTATTTCTTGGGAATGATGCAATTAGTCACTGCTCATAAATGATATATACAATGCATTATTCTAATTAATAAAGAATTTTCCATCACTAATATAGTATGATTGATAGTGGTGCTGATGTTAGCTGTATTCAAGAAAGGTGACGATTTTTTTCATATCATATTATATTATGTTATGTTATGTTATGTTATGTTATGTTATGTTATGTTATGTTATGTTATGTTATAGTATACTATAACTATGTTATACTATGTTATACTATATTGTACTGTACTGTACTGTACTGTACTGTACTGTACTATACTGTACTATACTATACTATACTATACTATACTATACTATACTATACTATACTATACTATACTATACTATACTATATTATAAGGTTAGATGGCCCGGACGGGTGGGGCTTTAGTGTAGGCTTTAATTTTTGTGTTTATTTGGGCTACTTGGCTTTTGTTTTGTAATGTTAATTAATTTGATTAATAAAAATCCAAAATTTGTTTTAAAGAAAATATAATATAAGGTTATAATTTCATCAAAAAAAAAATGTATAAATTATAGTATCCTATATTAATTTTACAATAGTATCATATAGATTTGCAAATTGTTGTTACTAGAAATTTGTGGTGCGAAATGATGCTAGCTTCAATTCAATTAATATATTACTCCACTCAATCCCATCAAAGGAGTTAACGTGAGTGGAAACTTTGATTAGATAAATTTTTAGATAATTTGATTCTACTAACTCAATAATTTGATTAAACAAACTCACTTTCGATTACCGATTGATTGTTACTTTTGTTGATTCCGTGATTATATTTTATATTTTATTTAAGTTTTACTCACTTATGTGCAAAGTGGTGATATTGTTATCAGCTCAAGTTTGAGTTTTATTATATTTTGGTCTATTAATAAATTGATGTAAGACCCCATAAAATTTTGATCATTTTATTTTTAACCCTCCCGTGTGCAAAACGTTAATTTTGACTTGAATTATAATAAGTGATTGTAACACCCTAGATTTTTGTCTCTGAAAATTTCTTAACTTTCGTGCTCACTATCCAGGTAACGACCTGCCTAACGAGTCGTAAAAACTCATTACGAGTCGTAGCACCCCAATCGTAGCCTGACAAGTGTAGGTTCCCAAGTTACTATTCTGATTACGACATCTACCTTACGAGTCGTATGGAGGGACTCGTGACCAAACCAGTGGATTGGCCAATGTTTCTTTCCTGAGCACGACTAGGACCCTACGAGTCATAATGTCATATTACGAGTCGTATTGTACAACTCATAGGGTCAACAGTAATGATGCCTTGAGTCACTTCCCAAACCATGAATCCAGGAAATGACTCGTACCTAGACGTCACGAGTCATGACGTGACCCAGAGCGACTGCCGATGATTTTTTCCTACACATTCTCATGAAGGGCAAATTGGTCTTTTCTTCCATCCAAATTCTATCCCACGACTTAAAACACTCTTGTAGCCCTATTATCATCAAATTATCATAACATAAGCACTATTTTTCTCTCTCAAATCTCCAGGGTAAGAACAACTAGGGTTTCTAAGGATTTGGCTTCTAGAACTCCAATTGATGATTTTCTTCCATAATTTTCAATTTGTGTTTTATTCATGGCATGCAATGTTGATATTCATGTGGTTTTAAATATTGATTTTGGATGTTGGATTGAGGGTTTTGGATATTGTTTCCTGAATGGTGTCCCCGTGATTTTATATGCATTGTTTATGCTTTATTGATGATTTTTGAAATGATTGGGTGCATGGGCATAGTAATATGGGATAGGGGTTGTGGAATTCCTCCAAATTAGTGATTTTTGATATTGGAGTTGGTTTGAAAATTGTGTAACCTCAACCCACTTGCATAATTGGCTTTGAAACATGGTTTGGCTTATTATCCTAAACTATTGCATTGCATAAAAGACTAAATGGAATACAAATGATTTTTGGAAGGCCTTAATGGTCATGTGTTAACTTAATTATAAACTGTGGGGGTTGAGGCATTCTCCCAAGTTGATTTTTATAAACTACGGGGGTCAAGGCGTTCCTCCAAAATTTGGCTTAATAAATCACGGAGGTTGGGGTATTCCCCCAAGGTGATGAATAATTGGAATGACATAATGATATTACCTTGCAAGTGTAATTCGTATGACGATATCAATGGTATATGCCATAATGGATGATTCTTGGTTAATAAATAAGACTGTGTAAGTTGCTTTAATTGGGCTTAATAGGGCGTTGTGTAGCTTATCCTGAAGGTATAATTTCAGGAAGGATGGACACTAGAAACCACGTTTGCTGGCATGGGGGTCTTGACGTTTATGTGCATAGTTCACACTTATATATATATATTCATGTATCCTGTAATGATGTGGGGTCAGGGTATTTACTGGTCTTCCTTGAATATCTTTGATTCGTGCGGCTAACACCCACTGGGGATCTTTCAGCAGGGAGAGCTAAACCCATGTAACCCGTGGGTGCCTAGATGACGGGATAGCTACACAGTCTAGGTTAATGTAATAAATCTCATGCTAAACCTTGTTCCTTATCCCGACATATTATATATATATGGATATGATTGTGTGCAAGTGATTTTGAATGATTTTGGACTGACTTTATCATGGCATTATTTTTTTCCTTCCCTGAGTTACATGCTAGCGCTGACCCTACTAACCATCCTCGGATTCTATATCCCTACGCGATGCAGGATTCGGAGACACTTCTGTTTTTCCTACGTAGTAATAGTTGATTTCTAGATTGTCCCAGAGTCAACTTGAAGTGGTGAGCTTCTATTCTCCGAAAGGCCCTTATTTCATAGTCTTGTCTTTGTTTATGTCTTAAACTATTTCAGCGGGAGTTTGGCTATGGTCGGGGGCATGTCCCGCCTTTGGTTGATGTTTGGTTTCTTAGAGGATTTTGTGGACAAAGTATGGATGGATTGTGTTGTGGATTTTTAGATCCCTCTTAATATAGATTTTTCTATCTTGTTATATGTTCGAAACTCAGCTTTATCCTGTTATATGTTTGGAACTTATTCTATCTTGTTATTTGTTTGAAATTTATCCGCTGCTAGTTATTCTGTTCTGGTTGGCTAGGCTAATGGGGGTGGTCTCCGATCCTCGGTGGACTTGAGGTACCCATCACGATTAGACCCTGTTTGTGACAAGTTTGGTATCAGAGCCTAGTTTCAAGATCATTGGGTGTCCACAAAGCCGTGTCAAGTAAAGTCTTTTTTATGGGTGTGTAGCATGCCACACTTATAAGGGAGAGGCTACAAGGCATTTAGGAATATTCCCCTTTCTTGTGTTCTATGTTTGGGCTATAAAGTCCAGGGCATTGAAATCTCCTCTAATTTCATTTGTTCATATTTTAGATCATACCTCCCAGAAGATTTGCTGCACATGAAAACTCCTTTATCCCACCCGAGGACAATATTGATGGAACTCATTCTACTTATGGAGTACAGACCCCATCTATGGTCCCTGCTTCTGACTGCCCACGTGGAGTTTTACTAGTCCCTACCAGTCCTCCTTGGGCTTCTCGGGCTGATGATGTTCATACCCTACTGCCCCAAGGAGACATTTCTAATGCTGAATTCTGTTGATTTATTCATCTGTTGACCCATTTGGTGACTTTTCAATCTCGTCAGCCTGACCCTATTCATTCTATTGCTCTATCTTCTTAGGTCACTAAAGTTGGTCAGTTTATGAGGTTAAATCCTACGACCTTTACTGGCTCTAAGGTTGAGGAGGATCCTCAAGGGTTCATTTATGAAATGGAGAAGATATTCAGGGTGATGTATGCTACTAATAAGAAGGTGTGGAGTTTGCTGCATATCAATTAAAGGATGTGACATATCAATGGTATGAGAAGTGAGAGCATTCGAGGGGTGATGATGCTGAGCAGGATATGTAGGAGGAGTTTTTTGGTGTTTTCCTTGATCATTTCTTTTCTTAAGAGTTGAAGGAGGTTAAGGTTGAAGAGTTTGTGAACTTAAAGCAGAAAAGGATGACTGTAAAAGAGTATTCTTTGAAATTCCACCAGCTATTTCATTATGCCCCATAGATTGTGTCTATTATAAGGGAAAGAATGAGAAAGTTTGCTTCGAGTTTGTCTCGAGACTTAGTGCTAGAGTGTAAGGCCTTTATGTTGAATAATGACATGAATATCTCTAGGCTTGTGGTGTATATGCAACAAGTTAAAGATAAAAACAAGAAACAAAGGAAAATGTGAGAGATACTGAATAAGAAGTTCAGATATTTAGAGCAAGGTGAAGGCCAATAGAACAATGGTAGAGATGGTAGGAAGTGGGGCAAGAAGAAGACTTAGGGAAACTCGGGTTCATATTCTATGGCTAGTGCTCCATATCCTAAGTCGTCTGGTGATTGTCACTTTCATACTAATAGTGGTTTTAAATCCCAAGGTGCACATTCTTAGGCTAGTGTAGTGTAACGCCTCGAATCTGGTACCCAGAATGCTACACGATTCTCATGACCCCGAAGGACCATAAGCTAACCCATGACTGATATCTGTAACTAAGCACTGAATAATACATTATAAATATATAGAATATAAGCTGTAAGGCCATAAGGTTCAAAACTGAATATAAAATAATGTCTGTAGTGGGGTATGACAATATCCAAAACTGAGATAAACTGTCTGAACACATGCTGTAGTCTGAAAGCCTCTAAACTGTCTGAAAACTGTGGAGTTGATAGGACATGTCCCCAACTAACTCCGAACTATTGAAATAGTAAAGTAATAAAATAATTATGTTATCCACAAATGATGAGGACTCACTGTAAGTTTGGCTGCTGAACATCTGATCTACTAAGGATGCTCGGGATCTCGTGCTTCTAAACCTATGGTATAAAACACCATAGCGCAAATGCGTCAGTACGTTGAATGTACTGGTATGCAAGTGAGGTAGGCTAAATGCAAGGGTTCATATGCATGAATAATAATAACTGACTGTATAACATGAACGTGAGAATACATGCATGAATACGTAATTGTAACTGAAATTGTGATAACGCTGACTCATAGATTCTGATAACGTGGATTTACTGTTATCTGAGTACTAATACAGGAATATTGAATGACTGAGTCTACTGAATACTGAGAGACTGATGTTATTTTACTGATAGAGAAAAGACTATTTCTTACAGTTCTGATTACGAAGAACTGGTCTGGTTGACTATATCAGACAGTCTTGAAATTGAATACTGATAACATGAAGTTCGTGTAATTAATATACTATTTACTGAGTTTGTGATAGCATGAGTGAATGTATCTGACAGTCCTGATACTGATGGAACTAGCTGAGTTCCGTACTGTATCTGAGTTGACTATATCTGACAGTCCTGAATTTTGTAGAACTATCTGAGTTCTATTACTGAGACTGAATGACTGTATCTGACAGTCCTGATTATGTAAGTGAAACTGTGGGAAGTAGTTATCTAACCGACATGCCCCTAATATGCTATTATGGCTGAGTTGGGGTCCAACTTATAACCCCAATTAGAAGGGTGTCAATACCGCACCACTGGTAAGGACAAACTGTGAGTGACCCTCATCTGATAGTGTCCTAAAAAAATAATGGTGGGGACCTCATCTGACAGTGCTTATCCACCCCATCAACCCTCATCTGACAGTGGTGATGTCTCAACCTATGCTGGCTACATAGTTCTGGAACGCAAGGATGACTTCTAAGAATCACTCCCTCATCTGACAGTGTGTGTTCCCATCCTTGGGTTCACTCGGTGCTAATTCCTACTTCCATATGAATAGACACTGATCATAGATTACTGAGCTGAACTGGACTGAATTAACTGAACTGAACTGATACTAATGGTATCATTTAGCAGAGCTAAACTGGGTTCACTGAGTTTCGTTGACTGACGGAATGCTACTGAGAACTGAGGACTGATAGAGAGTACTGAAGTTACTGAGATTTTTTAGAATACTGAAGTTACCGAGATTACTGAGTACTGATGTTACTAAGACCACTGAGGTCACAAAGATTACTGAGTAGGACTAAACTGATACTGAATTTACTGAGTTTTCCTGAGTCATAAGATTGACTGAATTCTAAGGATCATGGCTTAACTGAGAGTATCATGAAAACATGACATGGCTCTAGGCACACAGCTAAATTATCGGATACAAGTACCCCCAGGACTTGATAGCATAAAACTGACAAAACCTGACACTTCTTGAACACATGACCAATATCAACAATTCATAATAAATCAATTTAGGGATTTCATGAAGCACATGGTTATCATAGTCTTGTACATGAAATGGAATTGCATATCAACATGGAATAATTTCATGATTCTAATCTCATGAACATCTCATCAAGCAATCACGATGCATAGGTTTAGTATTAGAATCATCTTAATCAAATAGGTATAGCATAATCTAAAAGACATGACATAATCTTGACACATGGAAACTAAGTACTTGATCATTATTTATTCATTTGCGCATATCATCAAACACCTTGCATACACACTTAGGTCATAGGTATGATCATCAATTTAATACCACATGGTTCCACAATTTAACTCAATTACATGAATTTCAACCCTATACTAACATAGTTTCATGAAAAACATGATAAAGATACAATCTTGGCAATCGTACAACAATAACAACATGAGCATAATCAATTCAAAATAAGAACATCATGACATATAGTTTAAAATAGGGTTCTTAAGCTTTATAGACGAAAGGAGTCCATGAATCAACACTGGGCATACCTTAGTTCTTGATTCTACGAAGATTGACGGAGAGATTCTTGAATTTGAGTCTTGGATTTGAATCCCCAATTGAAAACCCTAGCTTGTTCTTGAGAGAAACTTGAGAGAAACAATATATTTTGGGTGAAATACGACTGAATTACGTGTTATTATGTATATATAGGGGTGAAAAATTGACCCTTTTAACCCTTGGATGCGTATTTTAATTCTGTGAAAATTTCCCAATTTGGACCCCTGGCGCGATGCGACGCTATCGCGCTGTGTCTATGGAAAATGACAACTGGGAAATTTCATAATGGCGTGACACAGTGAAATCGCGTTGCAATACTGGATGGGACCTAGAAGTTCACCGCGACGCGGTGGTATCGCGCTGAGACACTGGAAAAAAAGATAATTCTGAATTTGAGCCTTGGAGCGATGTGCCATAATCATGGAGGTTCACTGGATTTTGACGATTTCCATTTTGTCCTGCTCCGCGATGCGTTGATGGGTCAGGTGGCACACTGTCTTACTAAAATGGCTCTAATTCTTTGCTCGGGTGTCAGATTTGGGCGAATTTGGTATCGATCGAAAGCTTATTCAATTTCCCACATGATAAAAAGAAAATCTTGAAAATGCCACATTTATAAAATGGATTCATCTTTAAAACAAGTTTTTAACATTTCTAGGATGATTTTTAAGCTAGGTAGAAATACGGGATATTACATGTAGCTCAGTCAGCCCCACCTTATCCTCCTTGCAGATTCTATGGATAGTTGCACCATGGTTATTGTGATAAGTGGAGAAATCTGTGTTTCAAATGTGGTCAGCTTTGTTATATTCAGAGGAACTGCCTGTCAGAAAATATTACTGATGTAGCTAATAATGTTTCGGTTGCTACTTCTTCATCTCCTACACCAAAGGGTGCTACTTCTGGTACTGGCCGAAATCATATTTATGCCTTTTCCACCCATCAGGAATCTGATGCATATCCTAATGTTGTCACTAATACATTACAGCTTTTCTCTCGTAATATATATTGTCTGCTTGATCTAGGGTACACCCTTTCTTATGTGACCCCTTATGTGGCTGTTTATTTTTGTTTTAATACTGAGTGCATTTTTTATCCCTTCTCTGTATCTACCCCGGTGAGTGATTCTATTGTGGCTAGAAAGTTCTATAAGGGTTGTGTGGTGTCTATCTGTGGTAGGAAAACCTTGATGGATCTGATAGAGTTGGATATGGTAGACTTTGATGTGATATTTGGGATGGATTGGCTTCACTCATGCTATGCACCTCTTGATTGTAGGACCCGAAAGGTCAGTTTCTAATTCCCCCATGAACCGGTAATAGAGCGGGATGGGAGTTCTCTAGTTCCTAAGGGGAGATCTATTTCTTATCTTAGAGTCTGGAAGATGATTTCCAAGGGGTGTCTTTATCATCTGGTTCGGGTTACAGATTTTAGTTTGGGGTTCCCTTTTTACAATTTGTCCTGATGTTAATGAGTTTCTCGAGGTGTTTTTTGATGATCTTCCCGGCATTTCTCCCAATAAGGAAATAGATTTCAGGATTGATCTTTTACCAAATACATGTATTATCTTTATCCCTTCATATAGAATGGCTCTGGCTAAGTTGAAAGAACTTAAGGAGCAATTAAAGAATCTGCTTGATAAGGGTTTCATCCTTCTTAGTGTATCCCCGTGGGGTACTCTCATGCTTTTCGTGTGTAAGAAGGATGATTCCCTTTGTATGTATATAGATTATTGGTTGTTGAATAAGGTGATGGCGAAGAATAAATATCCTCTTCCTAGGATAGATGATATCTTTGACCAACTTCAGGGTGCTAAATACTTTTCTAAGACTGATCTTCTGTCGGGTTATCATCAGTTGAATATTAGGGAGGTGGATATCCCTAAAACTATCTTCCGATCCCGATATAGTCATTATGAGTTTCTGGTGATGTGATTTGAGTTGACTAATGCTCCAACTGCATTTATAAATCTCATGAATAGGGTATTCAGGCAGTTTTTTGATTTGTTTGTCATCATGTTTATTAATGATATCTTGGTATATTCCAAGAGTGAGGAGGATCATGTCAATCACCTTTGAATAGTGATGTAGACTCTTAAGGATCAGCGATTGTATGCCAAGTTTTCAAAGTGTGAGTTTTGGTTGAATATTGTGACCTTCTCGGGTCATGTTGTTTCCAGTGAGGGGATCAATGTGGATTCATAGAAAGTTGAGGTGGTTAAGAAGTGGCCTAGACCCACGACTCCAACAGATATTCAGAGTTTCTTAGGTTTAGCCGGGTATTACGAGAGGTTTGTGGAGAGCTTCTTTTCGATTGCTACTCTGTTGACTAAGTTGACTCAAAAAAAGGTGAAGTTTCTGTAGTCCGATGCTTGCAAGGGTAGTTTTGAGAAGCTGAAGGATAAGTTGACTTTTGCTCTGATTTTGACTCTACCCAAGGGTACTGATGGTTTTGTTGTGTACTGTGATGCGTCTCGTATGGAACTGGTTTGTGTGTTAATGCAATATGGTAAGGTTGTGGCTTATGCTTCTAGGCAGCTGAAGGTTCATGAAAGGAATTATCTAACTCATGATCTAGACTTGGCAGCTGTGTTGTTTGCGTTGAAGATTTTGCGCAATTATTTGTCTGGGGTTCATGTTGATATTTATCCAAATCATAAAATCCTGCAATAGGTGTTTACTTAGAAGGAGTTGAATCTCAGGCAATGGTGATGGCTTGAGTTGTTCAAGGACTACGACATAAGTCTCCACTACCATCCAGTTGAAACACCCCGATTTTGGTCGTTGAAATTTTTTTGACCTGTGAGCTTACTGCCCAGATTATGACTCTCCCAATGAGTCGTAGGGTGTCTTGATGGATCATAGGACCCAAGTTGTAAGGAGTCCAGTGAGATTTGCCTGAGTTTCTGCCTTGGTGACGACTTGAGGTTGAGTCGTATTGACTCCATACGAGTCATAAGGTACCAATCGTAGGATGTCTAGTGTATGCCATAATAGTCCTGTCTTGATTATGAATGGAGCTTATCAGTCGTAACGTCTGGATACAAGTTATAAGGTATGACTCGTAACCAGACTAGTGTGGGTGCTCAAGGTGTTCTCTCTTGAGTACGACTAGAGCATAATAAGTCATATGGACTATTTAAGAGTCGTATGGTTCTTACATAACCAAACCAGTGTTGAAGGTCCTAGACACTGTCCAGCCTACGACTAAAGGCCACTAGTCGTAGGGTGACCCTACGAGTCGTAAGGTCACCCGTAACGACTGGGCGATAAATTTTCAGTCTTTTATTTTAGGGGCACTTTGGACATTTTCCTCTTTACCAACTTAGAACCCACATCCATAAAACACCTTTGGGGAATTATTTAATACTTTAACAAATCAAAACCCCTTTTTACTCTCTCAAATTTTATCAAGCAAAACAAGCTACGGTTTTTGCAAGGTTGAGCTTTTAGGGGTCAATTCAAGGTTTTTTCACCATAATTGAGAATCCTTCAGGCATGTTACTCTTTCCCAAATATTATTTTGTTAAAACATGTGTTTTAAAGTGTTACTTATGTGGTTTTGATGTTAGTTTTGGAACATGGGTTGAGGGTTTTGAAATTTTATTTGTTGAATAATGTTTTCCATGGTTTATATATGATTGTTTATGATTTATTCATGGTTTTGAACTTGCAGAGTGCATTGGTGCGGTGAATGAACTAGGGGATTGTGATTTTCCCTAAATTATAGATGTTGACAATTGAAGTGGTAATGACCTCAACCCCATATTGTGAAATTGGTTTTGAATATGCAAAGTGTGCACATTGAACTATTCTTGAACTATAGCATAATGTGAAAACATAATGAAGCATAATGATTTTAAATTGAACCTTATAGGATTATGTAATTCCCCAAGCTAATGCACAATTGAACCCAGGAGGTTGTGAATTCCCTCAAGTGATGATAATTAGTTTGGCATGTTGATGTTACCTTACATGTGTAGTTGGTAGGACGATACCAGCAATGTATGCTTAAATATGTAATATGCTTTAATAAATGAGAATGTGTGATAAGTTCTTTTAATGAGGCTTAAAGAGGGTTGTGTAGCTGGTCTATGAAAGTGGAGGTCCTGAGGGACCAAAACTAGAAACTGCATTTGCCGTTGCGGGGTCTAAATGGCTTGGGGTTCGAGTCCCCTTGCTTATGATCGGGTGGTTCGAGTCCACCTTATTATATGATTGAGAGGTTCGAGTCCCCCATATTACATAATCGGGTGCTTAAGTCACCATAGTATATGATTGGGAGGTTCGAGTCTCTTATGTATATATATAAGATTATTCTCCGATTCATGAGGCTACATGCACTGAGGACCGACCAGGGGTTGAGAGCTGGGGCCCATATAGCCCGTGGGTACTGTTATATGAAGGTTAAGCTACACAATCCATGCTAAAATTTTAAAGTGGATGTTAAGCCTTGTTCGCTATCCTAATATTTTATATAAGTATATGTATGCACACATGTATGTGAATATGTACATTGAGTTGAACTGGATTTTAAATTGTCATTACTTTATCCTTAGCCCTGAGTTACATACTAGTGCTTAACCCACTAATCGTATCAGGACACTGTATCCCCATGCGATATAAGGTCAGAAGGCAATCTAACTTTTCTTGTGCAATGATAGGTGGATCAGCTCAGTTCGTCAGTCGTTTGTGGTGAAGTGGTGAGCTTTCATTCTTTGGAAGAATTGATCATTCCATCGGTTTCCCTTACCTAAATTAGAAGTGAATAGTTCACGTTAATATTATCACTTTTATTGTCATTATCAAAGTTGAGGGCATGTCCCAATATAGGGTTGGTTTTATGGTATAGAGGCTTTGTGGATTACTGTGGATGGGTTTTAATTATTGACATTCATAGACTTTTAAGTCACTATTTACTCTATCTTGCTATATGTTCGGAATTCATCCACTGCTAGGTATGTTATGTTTTATTTGGTTAGGCAAATGGGGTGGTTCCAATCCTCGTTGGACTTGAGGTACTCATCACGGCTAGACCCTGATTCAGGTCATAACAAAGTTGGTATCAGAGCCAGGTTTGGTGTCCATGGGTGTCCACAAAGTTATGTCATGTGGAGTCTCTTTTATGGGTGTGTAGCGTTCCACACTTATAAGGGAGAGACCGCGAGACATCTAGAAATGTTTTCCTTTCTTGTTATTCTACTTTCAGGTTGTAGAGTCTAGGGTGTTAAAATCTTCTCTAATTTCATAGTTCACATTTTCAGATCATGCCTCCCTGAAGATCTGATGCTCGTGAAAACTCCTCTATCCCACTTGAGGACAACGTGGATGGAACTCGTCTTGATCAGAATGATTGCCCTCATGGAGTTCCACCAGTTCCTTCCAGTTCTCCTCGGGATCCTCGAGCTGATGATACTCCTGTCCTAACACTTCAGGGTGAGGTGTCTAATACCGAGTTCCACTATTTTATTCATTCGTTAACCCATATAATGGCCTCTCTGTCCTACCGATTTGGTCCTGTTAATGGGAGAAAGAGTCAGACAAAAATGAGAAAAAGGCAGAATAAGAAGTTTAGATATATAGAGTATGGTGGAGGCTAGAAATATAATGGTAGAAATGGAAAACAGAGGTCTAAGAAGAGGGATTGAGGGAGTTCCAGTGCGGCTGTTAGTGTTTCATATCCTAGGTATTCTGGTGATTGTCGCTTTCAGACCAATAGTGGGTTTGAGGCATGGGGATCCCAACTTCGGGACAGTGGAGCTCAGTCATCCCCACCCCATCCTCCTTGTAGACTCTGTGGAAAGCTTCACCGTGGTTATTAAAACAAGGGGAGGAACTTGTGCTTCAACTGTGGTCAGTCTGGTCATATGAGGCAACATTATCCTGATGCTGGTGTTACTACTGGAGCTAATAAAATTTTGGTTGTTAGTTCTTTAATTTTTGCACGAAAGGGTGTTACTTCTGGCTCTGGCACTAGTCGGAATCTCCTTAATCCGAGGCATCTCTGGATGTTGTCACTGGTATGTTACAACTCTTATCCCGTGCTGTGTATTTTCCGCTTGATTCGGGGTCTACACTTTCTTATGTGACTCCTTAAGTGGCTATTTATTTTGGTTTCGGTCCTGAGTGTATTTTGAATTCCTTTTCTGTTTCTACCTAGTAGGTGATTCTATGGTGGCTAGAAGAGTCTATAAGGGTAGGGTTGAATTTATCTATGGTAGGGAGACCTTGGTAGGTTTGATGGAGTTGGATATGATAAACTTTGATGTGATAATTGGGGATGGATTTATTTCGCTCGTGTTATGCCTCTTTGGATTGTGAGACCCAAAGGGTCTGTTTCCAATTCCCGAATGAGTCGGTGATTGAGTGGGAAAGTAGTTATTTAGTATCGAATGGAAGATTTATTTCATATCTTAGATCCCGGAAGCTAAATTCTGAGGGGTGTCTATACCATCTGGTCTAAATTAAAGATTCTAACTCTAAGAGTCCTTCTTTACAATTCGTTCCTGTGGTTAATGAATTTCCTGAGGTCTTTCCTGATGATCTTCCTGGTATTCATCCCGATAGGGAAATAAACTTTGGGATTGATCTTCTACTTGACCCCCGTTCTATCTTTATCCCTCTTTATAGAATGACTCCGGCTGAGTTGAAAGAACCTAAGGAGCAGTTGAAAGATCTTCTTGATAAGGGTCTTGTCTACCCTAGCATTTCTCCGTGGGGTGCTCCAGTCCTTTTTGTGCATAAGAAAAATGGTTCCCTCCGATTATGTATAGACTATTGGCAGTTGAATAAGGAATTTAGGGTGACCTCTTTGTGGGGGTGGACTAGTATAATATACGAGGTACTTTGTTAGTGGTGCATGATTGTTGCTAGACACTAAGTTTGAACTTTAGATGTTGATTGTGGTGAAAAAAAGGATGTTGGCTCGAGGATAGCAATAAGAGATTTGCGAGAGTAAATTGGTAGGCTTGACGGGATGTGTGGAAGAGATTAGGTTGATAATTCATGAAATAGTGGAGTGGGTAATTGTGATACATACCAGAGGTCTAGTGTTGAAATGATGAATTAGGGCTAAGTCATTAGGTGGGTAAGAGTGTAAATTTTATAAGATTATGTCGAGCCCTAATTAGCATCTTGTTAGATGAGATTTTAAGTATGCATATGTCAGGTGTACCTAGTTCCTGTTATTGAATATCGTAGTGTAGATGTGTACGCTCATGAGGATATGATTCATAGGGTGATAGTTATGGGGGCTAGCCAAGGTTAAGATGAGTATCTTTGGAGGGCAGTGTTTTCATATTAAAGTTATTAGGGGGAGATGGTGAACTAAGACTGATCTTAAAATTTTCTCATGGTGGAGAGTTTCAGGGATGAGTCGTGGTAAATCCATTCATATTCAAGCGATTCCCTCCAGTTTCGATTAGGAGGGCATTCTACCAATGCCTTGCGTATTCAAATTGTGCCTATGCCTAAAGACCCAGTTCTCTAAGCAATTTACGTTCATAAACTCATGTCTTACTTTATGCTTGGTTCTAAGGAACTACACGTTATATTTGCTACTGATTCATTTTATGTCATGTCCCGTCCCAAAGTGACCCTATATATGCAAACGCGACCATTCTCAGTCCTTAGAATGAGAGGGAGTAGTTTCAAGCGGCAAAACTTGTCCTACTTCTTGAATATACAAATCTCAGCTTTATGTTATATGACCCATGATGTATGCACTCGTGTTTCTCGTTGTGCCCACATGTATAAGCTTAATGATATAAATTGGAGCATATGGATGACTTAGACTGTATTTGAGTCTATTAAAATGCCAAAATGAGTGAATCAATCTTAGAATAAATAGTGGATCATAACTCTAACCCACCTAACTCAACATCAATCATTTTATTTAATTATTTTTGAAAAAATGGTCAAATTTACCTCTCCACTTCAGAAAATTGGCTAAATATGTCATTCGCCAGACTTTAGGATCGAATTTAGCAGTATCATATTTGGGGGTTAGATTTACCTCTCTGCAATAGAAAATTGACTAAATATATCACTCGTCATACTTGAGGTCATATTTACCCTCGATGTCATACTTTTGGGTCATATTTACCCTCATTATTAAGAAACTTTTCACTTGAACCCTTCATTTAATAAAAAAGCTCAAATAAATGTCAAATGATCCATTTTTTAAAAATAAAACACATCCTAATTTAACCAACCCAATCTAAACCATAAAAATACAAAAATAAATATATCCCTCCTTCAGTTCTGTTGGTCAAGTTTTTCCAATGAACAAATATACTCCTCTTTTAACGTGCAACACTAGTAGATTGTTTACAAATGAATAAAAAGTAGAATGAAATGGAATGACACAAAAGCATGGAACTACAGAAATGTCTATTACAAACTCTGTTCATGTTTAGTTATGTTCAAATTTCAAAATTTGGTGTGCAATTCTATGTGCATCTAGATTTTAGAATCGGTGGATAAATTTTCTGAGTAAATGATATGAGGAAAATTTTGTGTGTATCCCAATTGTATATAAATATATAAGAATGAAGAGATGTTAGGATTGACACATAGTAATACCTCTTAACTTAATCAGTCATAGATTTATTCAGTGGGCTTAATCTATTTCATTTGACCACTAAATGTCATTTTCATGAGCTCTGTACTGATACTAATTCATGAACTGAGGGAGGGGTATTTTGTGTTTGCACTGATGCAGATCCATTTTTCATAAGCTATTATCAATGGCATAATCTCATTCGAAATATTTGACCAACAAAACTGAGGAGGGTATATTTATTTGTCTTTTTGATGGCTCGAATCGTGACCTTAGGGTATGTTTTATTTTGAAAAATTGAGCATTTAATGTTGATTTGTGTTTTTTCTATTAAAAGAATGGTGCATGTGAAAAGTTTCTTAACAACGAGGGTAGACTTGACCCCAAAGCATAACATCGAGAATAAATTGACCTCAAAATATGACGAATGGTATATGTAACCAATTTTTCAAAATAAAAGGATAAATTTAACTCCAAAGTATGATAGTGAGAATAAATTTGACCCTAAAATATGATGAAGAATATATTTAGCCAATTTTTCAAAATTGAGAAATAATTTTAAACAATCGATCGTAATTCTAACCCGCCCAACTCAAAATAAATCATTTTATTTATTCTTTTATAATTTTTACATTACTCTCTCCATTTCAAAATAGTTAAACCCTTAATTACCTGACACTCCTCTTAAAGAAAATATTTATTAAAAAAATTATTTTATCAAATTAGCATTATTGATTATGTTTTAAAAATATAAATTTGAGCATATACAATATAGTTATTTAATGATAGATGTAGTATTAATAGAACATAATAACATACTCTTAATTTCATAAATGAGACAGTTAAATTGAACAAAAAATTTTAGATAAACAACCAACTATTTCAATATTTTAAAATGAAGAGAGTACCAATTAGAATGTGCTAGGATTAAAATCTACTCTTTTCATTTAAAAAAAAATGTTCTAATTTTGAAAAAAAAAAAGTTCTACTTTCCTTTTTAATGTGTTTTAAAAAAATAACTCTTTTTTAATCAGAGGTCAGGTTCGAGCCCTAGGTATGAAAAAAAATTCTATTGGGAGCACTGAAATGGACCTTGCAATGCGCAATCCAAATTAGTTGAGGCTCTAATGTGGGTACCCAACACCAGGTGGAAAATCAAATAAAATCATTTTATTTTATTCTTTAATAATTTATATATTACTCTCTCCATTTCAAAATAGTTAAACCCTTAATTACCTAACACTCTCTTAAAAAAATATTTATTAAAATTTATTTTTATCAAATTAGCTTATTGATCATGTTTTAAAAATATAAATTTGAGTATAGACACTATAATTATTTAATGATTGAAGTAGTATTAATAGAATATAATAAAATACTCTTAATTTTATAAATCAGACAATTAAATTGAAATAAATATTTTTCGATAAACAACCAACTATTTTAATATTTTAAAACGAAGAGAGCACCAATTAGAATGTGCTAGGATTAAAATCTACTCTTTCCATTTAAAAAAAAAGTTCTAATTTCAAAAAAAAGTTAATACTTTCCTTTTTAGCGTGTTTTTTTTTTTAAAATAACCCCTTTTTATTCAGAGGTTTCAAGTTCGAATTCTAGGTATGGAGAAAATCCTGTTGGAAACACCACCCCCAAAATGAGCCTTGCAGTGTGCGATCCAAATTAATCGAAGCTCCAAGTGGGTACCGAATACCGGGTGAAAAAACAAAAAAAAAATATTTTTTTTATTCTTTTATAATTTATATATTACGCTCTTCGTTTCAAAATAGTTAAACCCTTAATTACCCGACATTCCTCTTAAAAAATATTTATTAAAAATCTACTTTATCAAATTAGCCTTATTAATTATGTTTTAAAAATATAAATTTGAGTATATAAACTATAATTATTTAATGATAGAGGTAGTATTAATAGAACATAATAAAATACGCCTGATTTCATAAATAAGACAGTTAAATTGAAACAAAATATTTTTAGATAAACAACCAACTAATTAAATATTTTAAAACTATGGTAGACAAGGGTCATGTCATAGGTCATGGTCAGGGTCAGGGTCAGGAGATGTTGGGTCTGGGCCGGGGTTGAGGGGGTTGGGTCGGGTCAGGTCTAGGATTGAGTTTGGGGTTAGGGGCTAAGGGTAGTAAGGTTAGGCGGGATAAGAGAGCTTCTAGGTTGCGAGTTGGGTCTTGGAACATCGGTACTTTGCAGGGTAAGTCTATAGAGCTGGTGAAGATTCTTAGAAAGAGAAGGGTTAGTGTAGCGTGTGTTCAGGAAACTAAATGGGTAGGCACTAAAGCGAGAGATGTGGATGGATATAAGTTGTGGTACTCGGGTAGTGTGAGACATAGAAATGGGGTAGGTATCTTAGTAGATGAAGATCTTAGGGAGCAGGTGATAGAGGTAAAGAGAGTTAGTGATAGACTGATAGCTATAAAGTTGGTCATATGAGGGTCTACGGTGAACATTTATTAGTGCCTACGCCCCGCAAGTAGGTTTGGATGAAGAGGAGAAGAAGGAATTCTGAGAGGTTTTAGATCAGGTGGTGAGGAGCATCCCGAGCACTGAAAAGCTTTTCGTGGGAGGGGATTTCAATGGGCATATTGGGTCTTTGTCGAGAGGGTATGATGATGTGCATGGCGGTTTCGGTTTTGGTGAGCGGAATGAAGGAGGAACTTCTCTGTTGGATTTTTCTAGGGCTTTTGGGTTGTGGATAGCAAATTCGAGCTTTCCGAAGAAGGAGGATCACCTTATTACGTTTCGTAGTTCAGTGGCCAAGACTCAGATAGACTTTTTGCTTCTTCAAAAAGGGGATGGAGCGCTATGTAAAGACTGTAAAGTCATACCTAGCAAGAATCTCTCGACTCAACATAGGTTGTTGGTGATGGATTTGGTTATCAATAAGGGAAAAAAGAAGAGAAGTGGGGAGGCGCGACCCAGGATTAAATGGGGTAGCTTGACTTTGGCTAGTTCTTTGGAGATGGAAGAAAAATTGAAGAGTAGGAGGGCTTGGGAGAGTAGAGGGGTGTGGATAATATGTAGAAGACGACTGCCAGTTGCATTAGGGAGACCGCTAGAGAGGTGTTGGGTTTCTCGAGAGGTCGATCTGGAAAACATCGAAGAGACTGGTAGTCGAACGAAGAGGTCAAGAGAAAAGTGAAGTCTAAGAAAGTGGCTTATGCTAAGTTGGTTGGGAGCAAGGATGATGAGGAAAGGAAGAAGAATAAGGAGGAGTATAAGGTAGCTAGAAGAGAGGCTAAGTTAGCGGTTAAGGCGGCTAAGACAACAGCTTTTGAGAGTTTGTATGTGGCTTTAGAAGAGAAAGACGGAGATAAGAACTTGTATAGGATGGCCAAGGCCAGGGAGCGGAGGGCTCGTGACCTTGACCACGTGAAGTGCATCAAATGAGAGGATGGGATGGTATTGGTTGAGGATGCCCTCATTAGGGAGAGGTAGCAGTCCTATTTTCATAAGCTTTTGAACGACGAGGGGGACAAAGGTTCTGTGTTGGGAGACTTGGAGATATTTGAGGAAGGTCGCGATTATAGTTATTGTAGGCGTATCGAGGTTGAGGAGGTCAAGGGAGCTATTCGCAGGATGCAGCGGGGTAAGGCGACGGGGCCAGATGAGATTCCAGTAGATTTTTGGAAGAGCACTAGCGGGGCAGGTTTGGAGTGGTTGACAAGGTTATTTAGCATTATTTTTAGAGATGCTAAGATGCCTGAAGCATGGAGGTGGAGCACGATGATTCCAGTGTATAAGAATAAGGAGACATTCAGAGTTGTAACAACTATAGAGGTATTAAGTTGTTGAGTCATACTATGAAGGTTTGGGAAAGGGTGGTAGAGTTGAAGATGAGGAGGATCGTGACGATCTCTGAGAATCAGTTCGGTTTCATGCTTGATCGCCCGACCACTGAGGCCATTCACCTTGTGATAAGATTAGTGGAGCAGTTTCGAGAGAGGAAGAAGGACTTGCACATGGTGTTTATTGATCTAGAGAAGACATATGACAGAGTTCCCAGGGAGATTCTGTGGAGGTGCTTGGAGGCTAGAGGGGTGCCTGTGGCGTACACTAGGTCGATTCAGGATATGCATGATGGTGCCAAGACTCGTGTGAGGACGGTAGGTGGAGATTCGGAGCACTTCACAGTTTTGATAGGGTTGCACCAGGGATCGACTCTTAGCCCGTTTCTATTTGCCTTGGTGATGGATGTTTTGACGCGGCATATTCAAGGGGAGGTGCCTTGGTGTATGTTATTTGCAGATGATGTGGTTCTGATTGACGAGACTCGAGGTGAAGTAAATGATAAGTTGGAGATTTGGAGACAGACGCTTGAGTCTAAGGTTTTCGGTTAAGTAGAACCAAGACGAAGTACTTGGAGTGTAAGTTTAGTGATATGTCGCAAGAAGATGGAGCGGTTGTGAAGCTAGACTCTCAAGCCATCCAGAAGAGGGAGAGTTTCAAGTAGCTGGAGTCTATAATTCAGGGTAATAGTGAGATTGACGAGGATGTCACGCATCATATTGGGGCAGGGTGGTTGAAGTGGAGGCTCGCTTCGGGAGTCCTTTGTGATAAGAAGGTGCCCCCGAAGCTTAAAGGTAAGTTCTACAGAGTGGTAGTCCGGACGGCTATGTTGTATAGAGTGGAGCATTGGCCAGTTAAGAACTCCCACATCCAAAAGGTGAAGGTGGCGGAGATGTGAATGTTGCGATGGATGTGTGGACATACCAGGAAAGATGGGGTAAAGAATAAAATTATTCGGGAGAAGGTGGGAGTTGCCTCGATGAAGGATAAGTTGCGAGAAGTGAAGCTACGTTAGTTTGACCATGTGATGAGGAGGGACCCTGATGCTCCAGTTCGGAGGTGTGAAACTCTGACTATGGATGATTTTAGGCGGGCTAGAGGTAGACCGAAGAAATATTAAAGAGATGTGATTAGGCATGATATATTACAGAGGACATGACCCTTGATAGAAAGGTGTGGAAGACGCGGATTAGGGTAGAAGGTTAGGGAGCGAAAGTGCGGCGGTAGTAATAGGGAAGTGCTCGTTTGGGTCTGGAGTTTCTAATTCGTAGTGTTGGGACTGTAGTTTTTGGGGCTAGTGGTGTTGACTTTTTTGAATCTCGTACTAGTTTATTATACACTTATCTTTTGTGTTTGTTATGCTGTTAATTTGTTTTGAGTACGATACTAGTTTGTATCCGCTTACGTTTTGAATTTGTTATACTGTTATTGATCCTAAACCGGGGGTCTATCGAAAACAGCCTCTCTACTTCTCTTGAGGTAGTGCTATAGTCTGCGTACACTCTACCCTCCCCAGACCCCACTAAGTGAGAATATACTAGGTAAGTTGTTGTAAAGAGAGTACCAATTAGACCACAAGATTGACATTTTGATCCATTTGACATAACTTTAATTTAAAATCACAAGATTAAAAAATCTAGAATGAAACGGAGGGAGTATAAGATGGAGATGACCCACTCATGAATATAAATTACCCCAAATAACCCGCCAAGTCAGACCGACTCATATTCAAAGGCTAAATTCGACCTCCTTGTGAAAAGACAACCTAGGATTCTTTTAAATCTTAGCAAGTAGATCAATGTGATACGCCAACCTACATTAGGGGCACATGAGCATAAGACTGCTCATATTCAACTCACCTGCGGAAACTCCTAATCGAACAAATTCTCTGCCCCATATTGTTTTGGGAGAAAACCAAAAGATCCTAGACCATGGAACTTGATGCGTGCAACACAGGCAACATGTTGCTCCGACACTCTTTACTCATACTGAATACATTTGAAATACAATATAAGACCAGGGGCTGCATTAGGCTTTTTATAACACCACCTAACACAAATGGATGCCAACAACCCATCAAACATTTCGTGCAGCAATACCAGAAGAAATCCTATTGAACATTTAAACAAATCAACCTCAATAGCATCTAACCAGAATGAGCTGGTAGACACCTCATGAAACTCGACAAGTATCAATAAGGACCACAAAATACCAATTTCAGTTAGTACAACTCTGACACAATATTAAAGATGGCACAGTAACTTGACACCCGCTGCAACAGGAAGATGACATGACCGACTTTCAGACACCCACACTGAGCAATGCTGGACGACAACTCTGGACCTTCTCAACCCTTAAACAAGCCCTAGTACTCACTGGAACAGTAGACAACTTTGAATTAATAGATGCTGAATAAAATAGATCCCAACGAACACAAAAAGAAAAGGATAAAGAAAACAAGAAGAACAAGTAACATTGAATTATCCAAATAGGAGAGAAAACTAGACAAGATAGCACTCTTTGGGGGTTAGAGGGTACAATTCTGACAGAATTTCATACGAAGAAAATTTCTTGAGCAGAACATGCATAAACTGTACAATAAATACATAGATGACTCACAAGTTATTGACAACTTTGGGCAACAAATCATCATACAAATCAAACTTGTCACACAACAGACCTGATCAGTCTCATCAGCTGATTGTGAAGGAGACTTCTTGGATTCAGATGGTTTCTCTGCACCACAATTCTGTCTGTTACACTTGGTCCGAAAAGGATAATTTATGTTGTTGCATTTCTCACATTTCCAGCTTCCCTCTGGCGTATCTGGTTCTGAAAATGGGAGTTGTTAGAAATTTCATGATAATCAGTAGTACAAGGAAGCATGCTAGAGACTGAAAACTTACTAGTAGTCTTCCCCGATTTAGGAACCTGCTTAAATGCAAATAGAACCAAAAAAATCAGAACTTAGTTGCAAAACTACTTCGAGAGTTGAGAAAAGTAGGAAGAAAACCGAGAGGCCTTGAACTTCGAAATTAGATCTAATGTGCTAGTACATATACAGATTCTTGATGAAAATCTTCTTTTGAAATGAGACTCTTGATAGCAAATCTTATACTCCTAACATTTTTTTAATCCAAGATAAGCTAAACTTCATTCAAAATAGTTAGAAAATTGGCTGTGGATATTAAAAAGGAAACAAAATCATATAGTATATTATTATTAGGTGTGAATCCTGGAACGTGTCAGCAAGTCAAACCTGAGAACCGGGCTTTGGAGTGTTGCACTTCCTCATGTTACAAACTGTTCTAAAAGAGAAGTTGACATTTCCACACTTGGGACATGTCCAGTCATTATCACGTGTTCCGTCTGGGAAATTACAGAAAAGAGAGTGAGAAGTACAGATACCATGAAATTAAATCAGAACACAGGAATAGAATATATACTGCAGAACTCTCACCTTTCTTTTGAGAATCATCATCAGGATAAAAACTTGGTCTCGGTGCCTGCAATAAGAATTAAAATACCCAATCACTTCTAAACTGAGCAGAAAACCATCAAGCATAGTGTAATAAGTATGTCCGCAAGGGCGATCACATCACAATAGAGAATTAAAAAGATAGTCTATTGAGTCGAAGATTCCAGAAGGAGAGAAATTTTAGGCGTTGTTTACAGAAATACAAAGTAGTCAGTTAAAAATATAAAGAACCAAAATTAATACCAAATTGCCTAGCATAGCCAAACAAGACAATTATGTTAAAGAAAAAGCTGAAACTAAACCCTACCATGGCAGCAGGGGCCATTGGCAATGCTAGACCATATCGGTCCATAAGTGGTGGCACACCATACATCCCACCTGTAAGACAAAAAAAACAGTCACAACTCATTATAATACGCTATGTTGAATGCAAAGTGATGTTTAGATGTGTGATATTAACACAGAATTAGCAATGGATAAAACAAACATTCCCTATTATGCAATATGCTAATGAACTTGGAAACTGCACTACATTACTAAAATATGAACTTGCAAGAAGCACTCTTCATTGTTTTTTAACTTATAATTGGTTGATATTAAGAATACATACCATTTCCCATCATAGACCCACCAGTGTACGGAGGTGGAGGAGTAGAGAGATGTACAGGGCGGTACGGGCTGGCCCCAGAAAGGCGGCTCCCAAAATTGTAATGATAAGCTGAACCTCCAGAAAAAGGGATGTCATAGGCTGGCATGGATGGTCCATTGAACAATGAACCACCATATGGTGTTACACCCATATACATTGAAGAGGGAGCACCAGACCCAACATATGCAGCTGAAGGTGAATAGCTCTGTGGAGCATGCATGGGCCTAACTGCAGATTTCTACAAAGGCAAAGCGCTATTACCAAGAGAAACTAAATCAAGGTTTCTGAAAATCAGTAAAAGGGTACGAGATTTGCAGGATTTGTCAAAATCTACTATAACTATAATTTCAAAACAACCAATGGGCAATCAGCACTCCAGATACAGTCAGACTAGAAAGTTAAAATGTCAAAGAGTTCATAATAGAGGAATATATTTCACCTAATTAAGATACTTTTTGAAGGAGGCAAATACATATAAATGCTTGGTCAACATAACTTGAGGAATATAATCTCTTAGAAAAAATGACTGCGTGGGCATGGAAAACTTTAATAATGTCTACATCCTTGACACCATTTTTATTCATTACATCATATACTATGCATCCACAAGAAAACTATTCTTGGATAACACCAAGATACATCTTCAAATTACACTCCAGCACTCCCAGACTCCATGCATAATTAAAGTTGAAACCTTTAGTTAGTGTCAACAATTAAAGAAAGTGTCAACAATAGTTTCAAATGTTCACGAATTTAGCAACTCTAGCATGATAGTTATAAGCTAACTTTGACACTAAGAAGTAGGTGTCAAACGTGAGGGTTGGAGAATGGGTTAAGCAAAAATTGCGGCCAATGATAACTTGGGCTGGGACAAATGAGTTTCAACAGAACCTGCCAACTATTTGGAGAAGTAACAATCCTTTTAAACCAAGCCTACACTAAATTTCACTCATTTCTGACGTTTTTCATGACACTAGGATGAAAAAAGGCTTTTCATCTTTCATCAGCAAGAGAAAAAATCGAAAGTGCACAGCACTCAATAATCCAGTGTCTTGAGCACAGTCAAACTGAAAGCATAAGGAGAGGAACAAACTTCATAATGCCATTATGGGCACTAAACCCTGTTCTATCTACAACGCTATAAATGTAAAACCATCTTTGCAAAAGAATTCAAGGCACCTGGCAAGCTAAGAAAATGGAGATGAAGTCCCTGCTTGGATCAGTGGATAATTTAATCATTTTACAAAGAAAAAAATTGAAACCGACTTTAACTTTATAAAAAAAAAAAAAAAGATGCAACCTAAAGAGAGAGAAAAGGAAATAAAGTTAGAAACCAACCACAACAACCAAATTAGTTAGGGCAAGATGTGGAGATAAGATGTAAGAGAAGTCTCTGAATCAGGAGTGGGTGGTTGAAACATTGAGGCTCTAGACAGTTAGAGAACAAGCTCAATAGACATAGAGCTGAGCAAATATTAAGGGTTTTGCGTATTGAATGAAATCCATGAAACAGCCATGGAAGCACCTGATTGTTAAGGCTACATATGAGGAATTGTGCTCACCAAAACATGCCTATGGGTTAAAATTCGTTATGCCTATAAGTGACACACACCCAAAGCATCCCAACCCAACTTTCAAACTCATGGTTTAGTTGGGCGAGTTGCAGAAGAGGTCAGTTTTGACACCCTTGTACAGAAGATCATTCATCCTCAATTTGGAATGATGACGGGAAAGGACAATATTTTCTTTTACTCAGTTTCTAGCACGAGAAGTGGAGATCATCATAATGAAGAGAAATGTATTCCACATTAAGATCATATCTAGATATATAAAAAATATCTATAGTGTAACTGCCAAAATGATGCAGTGAGCAGGGAGAAAATGTGAAATGATATGACTAACTTTTATTTAGTTGAAACTACTAATCATACTTGGTTCTTATCAACCAGAATATAAAATTAGACAAAAGATTAGGATTAATGAAAAGTTTCTTTTTGGTTGGGGGGGTTAGAAATGAAAAGCTGATGCTAAGAATTTTAATTCAGAAAACTGATGTTAAATTATGCCTTTAGATGCAACTGTACATAATCCTAATTTACTATGCAGCTGGAGGCTAAATTACAGAAACAAACTGCACAAGTTACTACTAAAATCAACTAACAGTATACATGTAGCTCTCCCAAACTAAATTAAAAAAAAGTTGACATCTTACTGAGTTGTGATCTGCAGGCCTAGACTGAGTACAGTTGCGCATATTGCATGTTGTTCTGAAGGAGAAGTTGACATTCCCACAGCTTGGACAAGTCCAGTCATCCTCCCTACGGCCACCTACAATGTCAACAAACTAGAAGCTTTTAATAGGGAGCAAACCTCAGGGATCCTCGTCATTGAGTATAAAAATGAAAAAAGAATGCAACAAAGAAGCAGAGACTAATAGAACATTAAAGATCCTATATTGTTCCCTTCCCTCTTCAGGAACCATCATACATACCATCAGTTCGGGCACGTTTGGCAGCAGAAGAATTTCTGTTATCAACCTGGAAACATTTAAACAGCAGGTCAATACACGCTTCATGAATTCAAACTAATCGGGATCTCCTATATGAATCAAACCTCTAAATCCCTTTGCTCTCGTTCCAACACTAGTAAATAAGCCAATCAACAGGTAGAAAATAGAAAAGCCCTTAACTCTTCACTAATTATAGCTACACAAAAAGGGTACAATTCATACATGGTAAATACATATTACTCCCTCCGTTCCATTTTATGTGTCATCATTTCCTTTTTAATCCGTCCCAAAAAGAATGTCAACTTTCCTTATTTAGCAATTATTTAAAGATACAATTCCACTTTTATCCTTATTAGTCCCACTTAATTAAAAAAAAAGACACTAGCACATTTTTTGATAAAGGACAATTTGGTAAACATTACCAAGTCTTCCTTTATTTCTTAAACTTTGTGCCCGATCAAATAGCAACACATAAAATGGGACGGAGGTAGTATATACTATTCAATTTTACATGCGTACAGACCCAAAAGCCAAAAAGAAAAACCCTAGCTTCTATGCCTAGACCCATATTAGAAGCAAAAGAGGACAGACAGGAAAGGGCCCGCTATGCGCAGAGTCCGGGAAAGGGCCAACCACAAGGGTCCATTGTACATAATCTTAGCTTGTATTTCTGTCAAATGTTGTTTTCAAGGCTTGAACAGGTCACATGGCAGCAAAAGTGGAAAGACAATCTAGAAAAATTATTTCGTATCCAATAGAAAATCATTTCGTTATGCGTCGATACAGAGATCTTAAACAGAAAATTTTACAAACAAATAAATTGATTTTATTAAATAAATCGTAAAATAAGAAACGTGAAGATGAGAAAGATCAAAACCTGAGACATCGCAACTTGAAATTAGAGAGGCCCGAAAGAGGGTGATTAATCCTTTGGTCTTCTGCCGGAGATACAAAATTTAGTCGGAGAAACGGCGTAGCAAAAGAGGGAGATGATTTTTCGTGGTAAGAATTAAATGCAAAGGGCTGCAAGTACAATGAGTCAAGGAAGTCAAGCTCATTCGATGGGCCTCCCGGCTGTTACGCCCACTTAACTACGTGTATTCTCCTAAAAGCCCATCCTCCCCGAAAGCCCTTTAAAATGGATGGAATCTTTAAGGGGTCGTTTGTTAGTGTATAATAACAATGTAAACTATATTAATAATATTTGTATTAGTAATATTTATATTAACTATATTTGTATTAGTTATATTTGTATTAACTATATTTGTATTAGTTATATTTGTATTTTTTCTTATCCAGTATTTGGTTTGATATATTAAAAAAAATATGAATTACATAATTTCTAAAAAAATATTATTTTTTTTAACAAAAATACCCTCCATATATATGTTAGAAAGGATGCGGAAATTTTTTTGAGGATTAATTGTGTCTTTAGTCTTGCTAATGCATTAGATCCATTGCATTGCTAATGCCATGAATTTTGAGGTATTAGTAATACACACCTCAATACAAATAAAGTGTATAACTAATGCAAGATGTCTTGCATTAATTATACATAGACTAAAAAAATTGTACCACACAAGGTACTAGTAATGCACAAGACTAATGCATACATAATTTTTTTAATACATTCTACCAAGCAACCTCTAAGCAGTATAAGTTTGGAAAAAATTACTCCAATTGTATATGAGTAGCATAAATTTTAAAAGAAAAATTCACCCCTATAACTAAATATGTACATATATTACTAAACATAAAATAAAGATAATTTCTTATTTACAAAATATAGCAATAATTTACAAAACATAGCAGATTAGAAAAGTTTGGTAAAAAATACAAATAGTTGTTAACACCTTTCTCTTTTTCCTTTTTAAAGCTAAATGGAGCTTAAAAGGCCATTTGCCATTTTATTAGCAATCAAAGAATATTTACACAATGAATTTGTGGCTCATTACTAGGTCTAGTCCAAGTCGACTCAAGACCCGGCAAAAGATCACCATCAGACAAGAATGAAAACAATAAGCAAAAAAGTAAATAAAGAGTCTAAAAGCTAAAAATATCTACAATCATCTCCTACACCAAGTGTCTCCGCCATCTCCATCATCTCTAGCTTTGCAGGCTAGTGGAGAAGGAAGTCAAATATTGTCACTCATTATGCTATATTACAAGCTCAGAAATGTGGGATGAAATCGATTTTTAGGTATTTTCACTTCGAGCATTTAAATCATCTCACAAATGTCATACAGTCACTCCAATCGAAGACTTTATCAACTCAAAATACTACCGATCTGAACTCCTTTAGTCAAGATAAGTATAAATTCGTTTTCTTTACGCCTTCTTTATTCGATTATGTCTATCAATTTCATTTTATATTCACTTTCTTGACAGATTGAGCTCAACAAAGAGCTAATATCACTGCCTAAGTAAGAAGAATCTAAAGGTCTATTATCAGCCACATTCGATAAGCAACATCCCTTTTTTTTTCTGAATCTTATTATCTTGCACCATGTTAATTTTTTATGCATTTGTTCTGAAAGTTACGCTTGTCAATGTCTTAGTATGTGTTGTATCTATCCTATGGAATCCTAGTAGATATTTGTTTTACCCAACTTGTACTCCTTGGCATGTGTTGTTGTAGTATCTTACTTGTGATTGAACTTTTTGTCTGCGACTTATTTGTATTGTTGTCCTTAGCTGTGATCACCTGTAAAGTCATTCAGTAATGTTATCTCCTCCCCTGATTATTAAAAGTTTCATTTTAAAACTTTTTAATCCTCAAATTTGGTAAATATTGTTTGCCCATGTTCAATAACACTTTAGCTTTTCTTAGTAATTATTGTTCATTTGAATAAAAAAATTATGTCTATACCTGCAAAGGAGAAAACATAGTTAGCAAAAAAATCGGCTAGCTTGTTGGTTTCTCTATAGATATGCCCCACCATAACTTCATTCCCATTCATCAAGTTATTTATCCTTTTAATGTCTACTACAACACACCAAGGTAGATCCTAACTATTGTTCGAAAATTTCTTGACAGTAAAGAGAGTTTGTCTCTAAGCACAAAGGAAAATAATTCTGATCAATACAAAATTCTTAATCCATCCTCAATGCTAAAATTTCTGCCACTAGAGTAGATTTATCACCCAATTTCTACTTGCAGCATAAATCAGATTTCCATAATTATTTCTAACACAAAAAACACTTGAACTAGATTCAAGATTTTTTTTGGATGCACTATTAGAGTTGTATTTAAAGGTTCCCAACCTAGTTACCTTCTAATCAACCACCTTTTCATCAACCCTAAGATTGTAATTATTCAAAAATCGTACAAGTTTAGACCAAGAATCAGGGATATTCAATAGCCAGGGATATAGAAATTTAGCCATGTATACTAAATTTCTGATAATATCTATTCTCATACTGCCATAGGGCATCATTCCTTCATGTTTGATAGCATTTCTCCTTTTCCATATTTGCTATATGATAAATATGGAAACAATTTTGAAAATTAGATTAAGTTTAGGAGCAGTTATAGTGTTCCACCATTTAAAACACAATATTTAGATTTAATACATAAAAGAGGGCCAGTGATTCCTGCTGCAGTTATAAAATAGTTTCAAATAGAGTTAGAAGTAGGACAATTCATAAATAAATGATTTATGCTTTCTTGAGCCCCATCTTATAAAAAGAAGACACCACATCATCACATATTTTATTCCTAATAAAGAGTCCACTAATAGGCAGTCTTTTCTTTCATAATCTCCATAGAAAGAAAGATACTTTAAATGAAACACTTTTCACCCAAATTTGTTTAAAGATCAACTGCACCCCTCTTCTATGACTTAGATATTCCCAAGAAGACCTTATATAAAACGTTTCTTAGTTGTTCAACATCTACTAAAGTCTATCCCACTCATCAAATTTCTCTTCACATTACACATTTATGACAACCTGATTGTACACTTCCTCATTGAATGATTGTTGCAATAATTCTTTATTCCATTTGTCATTTAAGAATAACTGACTAACCTCTTCTAGTTGATCATCGTTGTGGAAACTAATTGGCAAGTAACAATGATGGGCACCTAATTAGATCTAATTTGTCATACCATACACTTGAATGATTACATTTAGATTTTCACCAAATCTATTGGTTAAATCTGTCACTAGCCTCTAACATATACTTCAATGTTAATGTGCCACTTTTCCATTCTACCATCTGAAGCCTCACATTCTTGCAATACCTGTTCCACATAATGTTAGTCCATAGAGATTTTGAGTTCTAAAAATGCACCCATACTTTGCAAATAATGTCTAAGATACATTAAATAATGATCTAAAAGCCAGACCTCCTTCATCTTTAGGGATACATATATCATCGTAAGCTACCCAATATTTATTTTTGTCAACTTTCTTGAAATTCTATTGAAATCTTACAAAGATTCTATGAAGATCATAAATAACATAGTTAGGTGGATTAATATCAGATAATAAGTAAATAGGTATACTATTTAAAACATGATTAATTAACACAGCCTTACCACCAAATGAAAGCATGTTTACTTTCCATGCTTCAGACTTGTTATACACCTTCTTCATCAACTCTGAAAAATATACCTCTTTCTTATTAGCATGACCAATAGGTCAGTACAAACAAATTAAAGAAAATTTTCTCTATTGAAATCAGTGCACTCTTCCACCTCCTTGATATGACCATGAGTTGTCTAATGATATATAAGAAAAATACTCTTTTCTTTATTAACCATTTGATCAGATTATGCCTCATAACTTTTAAGAACCTTCATCAGCAACTGTAAAGATTTCCTGTCAGTAGAGGCAAAAATAACAGTAGCATCAACATATGATAAATGATTAATATTCTCACTCTACTTAGGCATACCATAATTCTTAAAATCTGCCGCCTGAAACAAAGAATTTAGAGCCCTAGATAAGACCTCTACTAATTAAATAAACAAGGCCGGGGATAAAAGATCCACTTGATTTACACTTATTGTGGATTGAAAATATCCTTGAGCCTAATCGTCAATAAGGATAGAGTACATAATTATTTGCAATAAATCTCTAAATATTATCCACCACACCATTATCAAAACCCATTTTCTCCAGTACTTTTATCCAGAAATATGAATTTACCCTTTTATAAGCCTTGCCATATATCAAATTAACAACCATATTCGCAAACCTTTCCCTCATCCTAATGTCAGAACCTATTTCTTGCGTGTACCAATTGAAGTATTTTAAGAAATTAAGAATTGGAATGGATTTAGGATGGAATCGAATAACGAATGCACTTGTGGTTAAGACAGGTCCTGCATCTCCTACCTAATGAAATTGACCAACCCATCATTTCTTTCCTTCAATAATGCCTCCGCTTCACTTCAAGATGTTATTTACCAAAGAAAGACTACCTTTTTTTAATGGAAGAAGCCGAAGGGGTGAACGAACGCTGCGGTAATGAGACGTAAGAAAGATGAGCAGAGCATTCCACAATCCTTTGTATAGACGTTGTGGTGGACGGACACTAAGATGGAATAGGCCCGCTAAGCATATTTGTAATGATATTTATACCTTTTACAAATTCAGACTAATTCTTTTAGGTTAATGTAGGCAACATATCCTCCATTTTGTCATGAACTACTCTAGAAATTACTTTATTCAGGAAGTTGCTCAAATTAATTGGTATCATGTTAGAAAAGGCTTATACAACATCTTTTTTTAGTCAAAATGAACTAAATTAGTATGTGTGATAAATTTAGGAAGAGTAAAACCCTCAAGTAAGGCAATCACTACTTTAACAATATTATCACATATTATGTCCCAACAACATTAAAAAATAACCTGTAAACCCATCAGAGCCTCTAACACTCTCTCTATTTAATTCAAAAACCACACTCTTTACCTCCTCTATTGTGAGCAAAACATTAATAGCCAGATTGAAGCTATCAGTGACTACAAAAGGAATATACATCAATAGTAAAAGCCCTACATCAACCGTAGTGCCTAAAAATTAGTCTTGAAGAAGAGGATAAAGTTTTTTCTGCCATATGTGTAGTACCCTCAGCCCAGGAACCATTTCATTTGATAATCTTAAAGACTGTCAACCTTTTCCTCCTTCTATTGACCAAGCTATGGTAGAAACTACATTCTTTTTCCCTTCAAAGAACAATTTTATTCCTACTTTTTACCCTCAGAACACTTTCTCATAGTAAATATACTGCTTTAATTTTGCCTGAACCTTTAACACCTTTCTCTTATTATTGCTTAGCCATGAAGTTTTATTTCACTATGACTTTTCTTCTCCATCGAGGAAAAAAAGGAAAAAACAAACAAAAAATATCATAAGATAAGAAAAAATTAATTTTATGGCAACTCAATTAGTACTCTAGTATTAAATTTGACTTTACTTATAATTATTTACCTTTGTAGATTAATCTCTGCTCAATTATGAATATTTTAATGATGAACTAAATTTGTTCATGGATTGATTTCACTAGGACAGTGAACATAACGTGAAGCACCAAATTATTATTGTTATATGATAACCTTACGAAGAATAAACGTATGTAGCACAAAATCTGCAATAAAGATCTCATCAGTATCATTGATGTTTAGTGGAATAGGTAGAGGAACCTGATCCAATTCTCATCTAACTGGGGAAAACTCAAGGAAAAAGCTGGGTGGTGCCTTAGATAGCCTTTTCCATATAGAAATACCAAGAGTAATCAAAGTGCTTTCCTTGGTTCCTTCTTAGACGTGTAATGATCCTCTAGGTCATATTCTGTATTTCTATTTATTTTCACTATTTAGAGTTTTCGTATAGTAGTCTTAAGTCATTTATGACTTGCTGAAGCTATCAGTTTGGTTATCGGGTAATTCATTTGATTTCTAGAGCCAATTTTCTGTTTTGAGTCTTCACGGGTTAGAATTGGCTATCGGGTGAGAAATTCGATCAAACAACCTCATATGCCAATTCTGATAGTTTCAACAACTTCAGAACAATGATTTTAGGCTAGGTGGATCCTTGGTTCGTGTCCCAAGGCTTTCGGGCTCATTTTGAGCAATTGGCCAAAATTTTAAGAAAAATAACACTCGAGTGTGGGACCCACTTTTTACTGAAATGAGCTTGAATGGAAATTTTGACCACACCATTGAGTCTCGAATATCAAATTTGATAAAGTAGCATAGTTCATTTGCGTATATGGGATTCCGAATGAATTTCGAGGGATAGGTGGAGACTTAAAAAAATACCAAGTCCCCAGCTAGTGCACTCAGCTGGTGTACAAGATTAAGCGCCCTTTGGGTCTTTTAAGTGAAGGGCTACTAAAGCGTCTAGCTGGTCGTTTAAGCGTCCAGGCTTGCCAGCTAAGGGCCATTAAAGCGGAGCCCTCACTACTTAAGTAGCAAGAAGACCGGTTAAGTGGTGGGCGTGTAAGCAACGGGTACCACTAAAGCGGCTGTTGGTCGCGAAAGCAGTGACCACTTAAGTGGACTAGTGTCTAGTCAAGCGGTACTTGGGTAGCCTTAAATACCCCTTAGCTCAATTTTCTCCCATTTTTCACACAAATTCAAGAGTGAAAACTCCTAGAATGTGTGAGAGTTTGGGAGAACTATTTATAGGAGATTTTGGAGTGTTTGTAAGCTTGGATTACTCATTTCACATCCAAAATTTTGGTAAGTTTTCATCAATTTCATAGTTAATTTCTCATAATTTTCCCCAAAATCCCAAAAATATTGGTGGATTAATTATAGCACCATTTGAGCTCAAAATTTATCTGTTCTTGAGGTTAAATATTCCTTGAGCATAGAGTGATGCATTACCGATTTTGAAAGTGCAATCTTCCAAGAGGGCCCCATATGTTTTTTTTAATGTAATTTTGGACCCGAAGCATGAAAACACAATATGGGTATTATTGTTCACGTATTGATGAGTATATTATGATTTTGATAGCATAACATCATGTTGAAGCTTCTCGGAAGAGAAAATCAATGATTTAATAGATTTTACAAGGCTTTTCTTCAGCGTCTAGGTAGGATAGGTTTACCTCCCTCATAGATTGAGATCATTTATAGTATAATTATGATATTATGCTAGATATAAGTTGTGAATTAGGTCTTGGATATATAGTTAGTATTATTTGAATTATTTAACCTATTTAAGAATCGTAAATTAGGCGTAATTGACTTAGTTACTCATGCTTTAGGCAGAATTGATACCTTAGGGATAAAAATGGCTTACTTAACATCTAGAAGTAAACTTAGACACCTTAGCCTAGTCCGGTGTATAAATTTGCCTTGGAACAAATTTTAGGGATTAAAAGTGGGTCCCTCCGGGCCACTTTAGGCCAAGACTATCGTTAACTCCTTGTAAGGGACCCACTTTAGGCCAAGACTATTGTTAACCTTGTAGACTTATTAGATGTATCATATCTTAAAAATGCACATTTTAGAGATTGAAGAGACTAAATCCATGATATTTATGCTAGATTGGTGCTTAAGAGTTGGTGTTAGTTTCTGGCCAAGCCCGATAATTTATTAATATTGAGTTTTGGTTCAAGTTCGACAATTGATTTATTAGTTTCAGTTCAAGACCAATGAATAATGATGATATTGAGTTCCATCTTGAGTCTGATATTAAGAGATTATTTATGGTATGTTCTGGTACGGATTGATTTATGATTATGGCTTGAGATATGGTTAATTACTAAAATTCTAGTTATTTACTTTCTTTGATTGTATCCTTTGGGTTTTTGGGGGCTCGCATTAGGTTATTTACTTTTTCACACTTATTGGCTTATGGGGGTCAATTTTGTAGTATTAATTATGCTTTCTTTTATATTATATCTGTTCTAGTTATTTAATTATAGTATTAGAGCACTATTCCTGGTTTGCCCTTTTACCTTGACTTAGTTTAGTTATCTTGCATCGTTATTGTACTTAGCTTATGATTTAGTTTAGTCGGCCGATGATGCCTATTGAGTACTCGTGGCTTTGGTACTCACACTACACTTCTGTACCTTTTTGGTGCAGATTTGAGTGCTAGTGGCTGCCGCTGACTTTACGATTATGCTGTTTAGAGTTTTAGAGGCAGGGCGAGCTCTTGGAGCTGGAGTTGCCCATTTCTCCTTCTTCTACTTTTGTTTAGTCTTTCATTATTCGAGACTGATGTATATTTCACTATTTTAGTACTTATGTTCCTTTTTGTTAGTGTTCTTGTACCGACATTACTAGGTTATAAGATGTTGTTCTTATCTTATCTATCTTTTAGACTATTGTTATTACTTGAATTATTGTTGTATGTTTTGACTTGCTTATTTCCAACTTTCATGACCCTTTTCACCAATTTAGTCTATTGATTCTAGCTCCATGCTATGGTTTGACTTACCTACTAGTGGATTAAAGTAGGTGCGATCATTACTCATGAATCAAGTTGTGGCAAATTAGTATCAGAGCCAGTTTTACTTGTATTATTGGTATAAGAGCAAGTGTCTAGTAGAGTCCCCCAAATCAAAACTATGGCATCCGTTTTTTATCTTCGGGAGGATATAGGACATTCTTAGGAGATCTTTATTTTTTCACTCATTTCATGCTAAGAGTCTGAGTTGGTTTCTAAAGATTTCTTTGGTTTTACTCTTTTACAGATGGCTAGGACCCGTGCTACCGCTATATGAGATTAAAACCTCAAGTCCACGACTAGGGATTTTGTCATAGTTCGTGAATGGCCTGGGGGTCACTGACAACCTAGGGATACAACCTAATTAGGGATCAGGATAGAAACATTTCACCAGACCCTATTCCTGCTCCCGAGCGAAAGATTATTCCACCCAGCCAGCGGTAGGCTAAGGACCAGCCCAGGCTCCACTGGGGTTTATTTTTTCATTGTTACTTAGGTATTCATTAGTTCAACTCTTGGGATTGGTTAGTGGTGCACCGTCTAATGGTGCAAAGTTTATGGATCAGAGTGGTACTGAGGTGGGGGCATAACTTGTAGCTGCGATACCTAGAGTTGAGGTCAATCCTACGCTGATGGTTGCTTAGTAGGTAGTTACTCAGCTAGTGGTTGCCCAACTTGCTATATCTATAAATGAGCAGAAGATGCTGGGTAGATTCTTGAGATTGGCTCCGCCTAAGTTTTCTAGTGCACCATGCGAGGATGCTTATGAGTTCTTGATTTCTTGTGAGGATAGGCTCTGTAATTTGGGCCTAGTTGAGACTCGTGGTATAGATTACACTACTTTTTATTTGGATTTGGCAGCTCGACATTGGTGGAGAGGTCATCTTGATTCTAAGCCATCTGGATCTTCCCCATTGATATAGACTCAATTTTTTAAGGTTTTCTTAGAGAAGTATATGCTTTGTAGTCTTAAGGATCATATGAGATATCAGTTCTCAAGGTTGGAGCAAGGCTTCATTACTATTGTGGATTATAAGGCTCGATTTTATGAGTTGGCTAGGCATGCCACATCTATTCTAACTACCGAGTATGAGAGGATTCAGTGCTTTATTTGGGGATTAAGACTCTCTCTACTCATGTCTACATAGAGTTTGGTTGTTGTGAGTAGGTCTTTTGCTAAGGTTTTTATCATGCTTAGGTTTTGGAGGAGGTGTATTATGATGCCCAAAGGGGCAGCAATAATAGCCATGATATTAGGGTAGTTTCAATGGGAGCCATAATGGCTCACAGTTCAGAGGCAGTGGTTCTCAAGGTAGGTACCCTCCGCGTCAGCCTTATCAGCATCAGGGTCAGTCTAATAGGCCCATTTATTCCTCTCTTCAGATTACCGATGAAGGTAAATCTAGTTATAGTAATCATCCTGGCTAGAGTACTGGTCACCCTTTGAGGGGTTCATCTTTTAGTTATTCTAGCTGTGGTGATTATTCTGGGTTGGCTAGATCTTCTAGTTTCAGTATAGTGCCTGGGGCATGTTATGGTTGTAGGGCCTTTGGTCATTTCTCGAGAGAATGCCCCAGTCGTAGAGCGATAGCCCTTTTATCTCAGAGTGTTTCACCAATTAGGGTAGTTTTACCCCAGCTAGAGGTGGTATGCTTAGTCATTGGGGTTGTCCCAAGGGTGCTTATGAAGGTCCTCAGGCAGGTAGGATAGGAGATTGATTAGGAGCCTAGCTAGGTGGCGAGCGTGGTCACTTGTATGCCATATCTTCTAAACTTGAGGCTGAGTCTTTTGATACTCTTATCACAGGTATGATTTCAGTGTGCCATCAACCAACTTTTGCTTTATTTGATCAAAGATCCACTTATTCTTATGTGTTTTCTTATTATGCCCTATGATTAGAGTTATCTTGGGATTCTTTATTTATGTCGTTATGTGTATCTACTCCTATGGGTGATTATTTAATACTAGATCGGGTTTATAGATTATATGTTGTGATTGTTCGAGAGTTTGATATTCAAGCTAACTTATTGTGCTAGACATGGTGGATTTTGATATAATTCTGGGCATGGACTGGTTATCCTACTATCATGCGATCTTAGATTGATTTTCCAAGGCTGTTACCTTATCCATGCCCGACGTACCCTCGATTATGTAGCAGACAGCTATTAGCGACGAACCAATTGGGATTATTTCTTATATTCGGTCTAGAAGACTTATTTCAAGGGGTTGCGAGTCTTATCTCGCTCTTATTTGTGAAGTTAGTGTAGAGAGCTCGTCGCTTGACTCTATTTCTATAGTTCATGAGTTTCCTAATGTTTTTCCTACCGATCTACCTGGTCTTTCTCCTAAACATGATATTGAGTTTGTTATTGATCTTAAGCTTGACACTCAACTTATTTCTATAGCACCTAGGAGCTGAATTTTCAGCTTCAGGATCTTCTGGGAAGGGTTTTATCATATCGAGTGTGTTGCCTTGGGGAGCTACTGTCCTGTTCGTAAAGAAAAAGAATGGCTCTTTGCGTATGTATATTGATTATAGGCATCTTAATAAGGTGACAGTGAAGAATAGGTATCCTATGTCTCTCATTAATGATTTATTTAACTATCTTTAGTGAGCAGTGCTGTTCTCTAAGATTAACTTGAGGTCTGGTTACCATTAATTGAGGATTAAGGGTGAGGATATCCCAAAGACAGCCTTAGGACCTGATATGGTCATTACGAGTTTTTGGTGATGTCTTTTAGGTTAACCAATGCTCTAATCACATTCATGGATTTGATGAACCAAGTTTTCAGGCCTTATCTGGATTCTTTTGTGATTGTGTTCATCGATGATATCCTTTTGTATTCAAAAAGTAGAGGGGATTATATGCAATATTTAAAGATTGTGCTATAGACTTTGAGAGACCATTAGATTTTGCCAAATTCTCTAAGTGTGAGTTCTTGCTTGAATCGGTGATATTCCTTGGACATATGGTGTCTAAGGATGGGATTATAATAGACCCAATAAAGATTGAGGTTATTTGTGATTGGGCCAGACCTATATCTCCATCTGAGGATCATATTATAGGCGATTTGTTAAGGGTTTTGCCACTATTGCAACACCAATGACTAGATTGACTCAGAAAGAGGTTCCTTTAAGTGGTACGAGGAGTGTAAGCTGAGCTTTGGAAAGCTCAAGGGATTTTTCACTTCAGCTCCTATATTGGCTCTTTTTATTAAGGGTGAGGGATTGACCATACATTGTGATACTTTTAATATTGGTTTGGGTTATTTTGATGCAACATAGCCGAGTTATTGCCTATGCATCGAGGTAGCTGAAGGTGTATGAGTAAAACTACCTCACTCATGATTTGGAGTTGGCAGCAGTAGTTTTTACGCTTAAGATTTGGAGGCATTATCTCTATGGTGTGCATTGTGAGATCTTCATGAATCATCTTAGTCTCAGTATCTTATAACCCATAGAGAGCTTAATTCTAGACAACATCGAAATGGATGGAGTTGCTTAAGGATTATGACATCTCTATTTTGTATCATTCGGACAAGGCAAATATAATTACAGATGCCTTGAGCTGGAAGGCGGTGAGTATGGGTTGCTTAGATTTTATCTTAGTTTCTTAGAAGTTGTTAGCATGGTACGTCTAGTCCTTATCCAACTTGATGGTGCGGCTTGATATTTCATACCTCAGAAGGATTCTTGATAGTGTTGAGATGAGGTATACCCAATCTGAGCACATTCAAAGTTGTCAATTTATGGATATGAGACTTTCAATCATCCATGACCAGGTGTTGAGTGGTGAGTCTAAGAGGGATATCGTAGATTCAGAAGGTGTTCTAAGATATGATGGTCACATTTATGTTTCGAGGATTCGGGACTTGATTTTGTCGATTTTGCACGAGCCTTACAATTTTATATATTCTATTCACCCAGGAACATTTAAGATGTATAGAGATTTGAGGCATCATTATTGGTGGAGTGGCATAAAGAGAGATGTAACTGACTTTGTAGCTCGTTGCCTATGTTGTCAGTAGGTGAAGGCTGAGCATCAGAGACCTGGTGACTTGATTCACAGGTTGCCCATTCCTTAGTGGAAGGGAGCAGATTACAATGGACTTCATTAGTAATTTGCCTCGCACCTCTCGTGGTTCTGATGGTATTTGGGTCATTGTAGATTGGTTGACTAACTCGGCATATTTCATTCTTATTCAGATATCCTTCAGTGCTGAGAGTTAGCCTATATCTAGGTTCGTGAGATAGTCTATTTGCATGGTGTGCCTGTATCTATCATTTCAGACCGGGACTCAGTATTCACTTCTATCTTTCAGAGAGCTCTTCAGGAAGAATTGGTTATTCAGTTGGATCTTAGTATAACTTTCCACCCTCAGACCAACGGGAAGTTGGAACAAACTATTTAGGTTCTCGAGGACATGCTCCAAGCCTGTGTTATGGATTTTGGAGGTTAGGGGGAGCAACACTTAGCTTTGGCAAAGTTCGCGTATAATTATAGCTACTATTCGAATATTGAGATGGCGCCTTTTGAGGTTTTGTATGGTAGGAGATATCGTTCTCCGATTGGGTGGTTTGAGACCTCTGCGGTTAGACCCTGTGGTAATGAATTGATTCAAGATTCGTTGGATAGAGTCAGGGTGATTCAGGATAGGTTAAGGGAAGCTCAAAGTAGGCCAAAGGCTTATGCAGATCGTAGACTTCATGCCTTAAGATTTGGAGTTGGTGATCGGGTAATCCTTTGAGTATTGCTCATGAAAGGTGTGATGAGGTTTGGGAGGAAAGGAAAGTCAGCCCCTGATATATTGGACCCCTTGATATCTTTCAAACAGCTGGAGAGGTGGCGTATGACTTATCCTTGGCCCCAGATTTTGCTGATGTTCATTCGGTTTTCCATGTTTCTATGTTGTAGCAATATATTTCTGTCATAGCTTTTCCTATAATTTTGCAGTTATAGCTTTCCTATAGCTTTCTGCAGATTTTGCTACAATTTTGCAGTTATAGCTTTCCTATAGCTTCCCCAAGATATTTATGACTTGCTGGGACTGACAGTTCGATTACCGAGCAATTCATTTATTTTTTAGAGCCAATTCTCTGTTTTGAAGTCTTCGTTGGTTTCAAATGGCCACCGGGCAAAAACTTCAGCCAAATAACCTCGTAAGCCAATTCTCATGGTCCCAACAGCTCCAAAATATCTATTTTAGGTTAATAGGACTTTTGGTTTAGGTCCCAAGGCACCCAGACTCATTTCGACTTATTGATCGAAAAGTTAAGAAAATAAAATATGGTTGTGGGACCCATTTTTGGTCGAAACAGCCTCAGATGGAAATTTCAGCTATGCCATTTAGTCTGATACATCAAATTTGGTATATTATCATAGTCCGTTTGTGTATATGAGATTTCGGAAATTCTAAGTCTCAGCTGTAATTGGTACGATTGCTAATAGCGAGCCAAAGAGGTGTGATCGTGACTCCCTTAGCAGGCCACCGAGATGTCGCGATCGCGGTGCTCTAGGTCATGATTGCGACTCATCCTGGCAGCTAAAGTATAATACGATCACGAGCCTTAGGTCACGATAGCAACACTCGGGTGCATGGGATGGGTATAAATAGACCATTTTCAGTTCGTTTTTGCCCATTCTTCATCCATTCTCTTGAAACTTAAACCCTAAGGAGTAGAAAAACTTAGGATTAAAACTTGTGAGTGATTTGGGAGCTTGGTCAATGATTATTTCTTAATTCTCCTTTGTATTTGAGGTAAGATTCCTCTAATTTCATGATTGATTTTCCCATTTCTTGTTCAAAATATCTAAAACTTGAGGGCGTGACTTTAGCCCCAAGGTATCTCGAATTTCACCCATTATTGAGGGTAATTACTCCTTGAGCATCAAGGAATATGGGTTGCCTTCGAAAATAAGATTTTTCATAAATGGGACCCATATGGGATTTTGGTATGATTTTTAGACCCAAAGTACAATGGTGTAACATGGGCATCATTATTCTTGTGGTGATGAGTAGATTGTGATTTTGATAGCTTAGCATCTTACAGAAGCTTCTCAGAAGGTGTCACGACCCAATTTCTTAGCTCATGATGGTGCCTACTATAACCCACCAATAGGAAAGCCAAACCCTTAGTCCGGAATGACAAGTAACAGACTACCAAATATATATAGAAAAGAATTGTAGAATAGATGAAATAAGGAAACAATTACATAATATAATCCCAAAACCTAGTGGTATCAGTACAAGAGCTTCTAATATCATATAAGAGTACAAAATTAGAATAGATGAAATTAATTACAGTGATACAACTTATCTCCTAATACAACATGAAGACTGGTCTAATGTATAAGAGCGAGATAAATAATACTCTGAACGTCAGGAGCACACTCAAAGTCTCAGAACCATGGTTGCTCCGCATGATGCACACAACAATGGCAATAACCCATACTATGATCTGCAGGCTGCAGAAATGTAGTATGAGTACCAAATGAATGGTACTCAGTAGGCAACTACCGACTGAGCTCCAAAGATAAAGCAGGAATGTATAACATATAAATAGAATGGAAACTATAGCCAATGTTCAATAACCACAAAATTGCCAATGAGATACTAAGGATAACTTATCCTATTCATGTCTAATAGACTAACATAATAAGGATAAAAAGGTAACGAGGATAAACTATCCTATTCCATCCATACTCAGGAATCTCAACACTATACCGTATATCTGTGACCAATATACGAATAAAGGGCGAAGAAAAATTATACACATCAACATACAAGGCCAAGGAATGATTATACAATATGAACAAATGAAGAAAGGGATATACGGTAATACCATAGCTACAAATAGCTAGATATGCATATGTATATATAGATTTAAGGTCATCTTGAGGTACAACCTATGCCATCATATATTTATTTTAATACCTCATTATACTCCTATCGGGATTTAGTACTAACATGCTCAGGGTTTCTAATCCATTTTTCTAAACATGAAATAAACGTGCATAATAACACAAATCGTAAGATAGAAGAGGCCGGAAACATACCTTCAATCTCGATTCCAAATCAATGACCAATCTATCATAAACTAGCCATAATAATGATTATAATAATGATAATAACAATACCGACAACAACGCGAGTAATCGGCTATTCCAGACAACCAAATACCTAGCCGAGCCTATGTGTACCCCTACCGCCCCAGGCTCGAAAGGTTCAATCAGCATACAACAACATAAGGCATAGTCATCACCCATATCTATGCCACCGTCCCATACCGACTGACAGATATAGGTACATACTGGTGATAGGCAATGTGTATGCTAGAATGAATGCAAGGTACATAATCAATATAATCATCCTTCAGCCTTGATGGGTATTAATATCATCACTGTAACATCCTCCAGCCTTGCCGGGCATCATCACATCATCATAATATCCTCCGGCCTTGTCAGACATCATCACATCACTATAATATCCTCCAGCCTTATCGGGCATTATCACATCATCATGATATCCTCCAGCCCTGCCGGACTACATCACAATATCCTTCGGCCTTATCAGGCATCATCACATCATCATAACATCCTTCGGCCTTACCAGGCAACATCACATCATTATCATAATATCCAAATTAATGTCAATAATAGAGAGTGAGCACCACGAGGGCAAAAGTAAAGTGCAAATCCCACGATGTCTAAAGTAAAGAACAAGCCCTACGTGGTCTAAAGTAAATATGCATAAAAGAGAAGAAAGGTAGAGTATATGCCCGTAATTCATCTTTCATCATCAATATCCTAATATCAATAAACGTATATATATAATCATGCACAAACTCAAGCCGTGGCTAAAAAGAGTACAAGTTTGTGAGTCCATTGCTTGGAGTGATCTTCGGGACTAAATCATTATAAAACGTAGAAAGGGTTGGAATATCTCACGACCAGAGTAAATAATAGTATCTAAACATAGACTAGAATCTATCTCGGTCAATTCTTTAAAACAACATTATTAGCCTGTTTCATGTATTTAATTTATCCATTTACTTAAGCAATTATTATTGTAAAGAAATCCATTATTAAAATAAAAAGTGTGTTTTCACCCTTATTTAGGATAAATAGTGACACAACCCGCCCTAGGGCCTTATCGTAACCAGCATCCCAAGTCCGAACAGGATAAGAGACCACACCCGTTACCTAACCCAACCTCCAACCTCCTGCGTTGAGTTGGCTGAATTTCAAGCATGAAACAAAATAGTGTAATAGCTCACACAAAAACTCTGGGAATAGATCACAATTGTGATCAATCCAATCGAGTCTAAACATCCCATAACCATAATCCAATAATAACAAACCACACCAAACAAGGCCATAAACCAGACTATAACAAAAAACGTTCCAAATATAATGCAATTAATCCCAAAATGAAATATGATGGAACAGTAAGAAATTATGTCTGATGATGCCAGCTTACTAGCCTATTCCAGTGCCAAGGCTGACACCTATACCGATCCCGCCCATTCCAACCCATAAAAGTACCACAAAGCCTCCAACCAAAAGAGTAATGAAATCTAGTTGGGACATGCCCCCAACACTAGCCAAAACCAATATCCAAAATAAAACTAAAATGTCTAGAAATATCTATTACATGAAATGATTCCTTCCAAAAGGATGGAAGCTCACCACTTCAGTCCAAATGCTGTTCCCAAATCAATCACTATGTATGAGGAGTAGAACGACCAGTTCCTGCATTGCATGGGTATACAACCGCCAGTAGACGGGGTTAGCGAGTGATCGCTAGCATGATCTTAGTGTAAGGATAAAATAATGCCATTTATAAAACCAAGTAAAATCATCCATATGCACACAACCAAACATATACATATATATAACCATCCCGAGACAGAGGGACCGCGTTTAGCATGCCTTTAAAACCTTTACCTAGGCTGTGTAGCTTTGTCGTCCTAAACCACCCACGAGCTATATGAGTTCAACTCCCTTTGCTGAAAGGGCCCCAGTGCGTGTAGCCGCACGACCAGGGAAGTATCCCATGGGATGACTATTACATTCCTAAAGTAAAGTGACATCATGCACATGGTTACCAAGACCAAACTCATATTGAAAAATATGAGTTTCCAGTCTTAGTCCCCCCGGAACCTCCACTTTCCACGACTTAGCTACACCTCCCACAATTATTGCCCAATTAAAACCAATTTCCAAATAACCAAACAATCATCAATTTGTTAATCAAGGCCATTGATATTGGTATCGTCATACCAACCCTTACTTGCAAGTATCATCCTTAGCCAACCATTTATAGGTTTAAGGGGACTTTAAAGTGCCCTTTAATTTACCATATTAAACCACTAGGGAGACTTCTATGTTCACCACAAGCATAACTAATTAGCCTTTAGCTTTTCCAAACCATTAAAACCATGCATAATTCCTATACTAAGTTTAAAACATACAAGAATTTCATTAAAAAAAGTTAATGCAATAAACATATCTTTATAAGCATTTTGTCAAACACATTGGGGGCATAATATAACCAAAACCAATTCCAATTACCATTAAACCATTCCCATTCAATCCAATTATTTAAAACCACCATAAGTGCATATAAAAGCATAATTAAAACCATGGAAAACCATAACCAACCATATAATATCAAAACCCCCAAATCATATTTGAAAGCCAAAATCATATAATAGTAAAACCATGAAACATTCATATAAACCATGCCTTTAAGTTAAATTAACAACAAGGGAAAAGAAACATTCCTTAAACCAAGACGATGACGGAAGGAAATCATCAAGACAAGCCCCAAATTGATCCCTTAGTTGAAGCCCTAGGTCCCCTTGTCCAATATTCTTGGGAGAATTATGGAGTGTTTAGGAAGAGTTTCTAAGTGTTAATGAATAGAATAATAGGGTAAATAACCTTCCAAGTAGGTTAGAAGTCGTGGGATCCTATTAGGATAAGTGGGAAAATATCCAAAATACCCCCACTTAAGTTTCCCCAAAATCCCATCGCAGGGATACGACTGACCCACAAGAGTCGTACGACCCGATATGATCGGTATCCACTATTCATAACCTGGCCTCCATCATTGGACCAAACACTGTCTAGTATACGACTCATCTAACCAAGTCGTAACCACAACATACGATCCGTATCCATGACTCGTATCCCTGGAAGAATAAAATATCTGGAGAATTAAACACTGCCTACCTACGAGTCACTGGTGATTTGTACCTTGTCTTATCGCTCATGGTGATCCATTCATACTCAGATCCAACCTATGTAACCAAGTCTAAGATTAAGTTAAGGAACCAAATGACCTGTAACCACTAATACGACTCATACCCCTAGGTCATATCCATTCCAGTAACCAAAATCCATCCCACCAACCAACACTGGTTAGTATAAGACCAAACTATTCCGTCCATACCCCAATATATGACTCGTACCCATGAGTCGTATTGGGTCTAGAGATCAAATTTCCAGGAAAATTTCTAAGGTCCAAAAGTTAGGGTGTTTCAAATAGTAATAAGATTATATTTCCCCTAGAATTACATCATTCACAAGTATAATGATCATAAATGTACTGAATATATGAATGTCATCACTAGTATTTAACTATTAAAATCATAAACATCATACTGCATATTCCTCTATCCCATACCGGAGAGATGTGTATGTAAACATACATGTAAATGTGCATAAACTATGACCATATTATTTACTAGGGTAATTACTTCCTGAATATCCAACCAATATCATAACTCGGCCTTTGGCCCAACAATGTGTCCGGAATAATCATAACATTGTAATCATGGCCTTAGGCCCACATACGTATCCGAATCTCATATCAATAATCATGTGTATATAAATCATCTCATGTCTGTAAGCCATAGCGCATTCACGAGGCATAACATCTCTATAATCTATGAAGCATATCTATAATCATTTCACATATTGGAGGCATCTCACTTCTAGGAGGCATAATGTATCAATAAGCATAACTCATACTACGCGACATATCACATTTATGAGGTATGTTGTATCTATAGGTCATGTATCATGACTGTGAGGAATATCATCTCTATAGGACAATTATCATATCTAAAAGAAATGACATCTCTAAAGGCCCAATATCATATCTAAGAGGAAATAACATCTCTAATAACCCAATATTATTTCTATATAGAATATCATGAACATAAGCCATTAGTCATTATTCGGGGGAAAATACTATCACTATTCGTCACACCATAAAGTAACATTACACTAAGGTTTGCTAGTCTCAACTATGCCTAACATCCATAAAAAAGTCCACAAAGACTAGAACAAATCTTGGCCTAAGGTGGGCCGGACAGTCCCACTTCTAATCCTTAATTTCCATATTTAGAAAATCCACGTCCCAAACTAGGCTAAGGTATCTAGGTCAACTACTAGATGTCACGTAATCCATGGCCAAGCTTAATATAGGATTTTTGGCTAGAAACATTGGCATTTAAGACAACTCTACCCAAATTACGGTTTCAAAATCACTAGGCTAGCCCCACTAAGGTTAATCATACTAACCATAGTTCCAATAACTAAACCATATTCCAAACCTAGTATCATATCATATTCCTACTACGAACTGGTCCAATCTAGGGGAGAAGGCAAAAGGATTCTAAAGGGGTCATAAACATACCATCTTACGGGTCCAAAATACGCATCTGATCCCCAAACATCAATGATCAAGACTAAGTTACTCTACTCATAATCAAGCATACCATTCACATTCATATGTTATATAATAACACACATCATCTTCGAATAAGAATAGGTAGAAGCCTACCTCAAACCCGAACCTCAAAACTTTACGCAATTCACCACACATCCATCTTCACTTCACAATCCTCAAAATGCGATCACACTATCAAAATAGTAATCTACTCATCAATATGAGTCTAACGGTACCCATATTGCACTATTATGCTTCGGGTCCAAAAATAACACCAAAACCTCAAGTGGGTCAACACAACGTTCATACATAAATAAGGAATCATAACCCTCAAGAAATAGGTGAAAAATAAGCAAATTTTGGGCTAAAATCAAGCCCTAACCTAAGTTTGGGTTTTGGGTCCAACCTAAGAAATTCAAGTATGAATTCAAAGGATTATTACCCTAAATTCGACGATATTTGCGATAATAGGTGATAATCAAGCTCCTAAGTCACCCACATAACTCAATTTCGAGTTATCATACCCATTTAGGATTTTTGGCTCTCAAGGGAGAAGAGAAAATAGCCCAAATCGCGACATTGGATTCTATTTATAGACCCCTCAGGCAAAGAGATATCGCAATCACCGTTAAGGGATCGCTATCGCATTATTGCAATTGCCATAAGGCTTACCTCAATTGCCATAGTGCAATTTCTATCCACCTTGTGCGATCGATATTGCACCAGAACTAGCAAAACTTAGAAACTTTCCAAATTTCCAACGATGCCTCGGGATTCATTCGGAATTCGATTTTCACAAGTGAACTATGTAACCATACTAAATTCGACATTCCAGACGCGTTAGCAAAGTTAGATTTTCTATCTGAGGTTATTTCGACTAAATATGGGTCCCACACCCATATTTCTAAATTTCTAACTTTCTCACCAATAGGTCAAAATGAGTTGGGTGCATTGGGACCCGAACCAAAGGTCTACCTATCCTAAAATCAATATTATAGATCTGCTGGCATAGTCAAAATTCGCATATGAGATCATCTTACTGAAGTTTTTGCCCAGTTTCCACTTGGAACCAACAAAGACTTCTAAATAGGGCAGTGGTCCTAAAAACTAAACAAAGTACCTGGTAATCGAACTATCAGTCCCAGCAAGTCATAAATTACTTGGGATAGCTATGGAGAAGACCTAACGGCAAAGATAGGCGGAAATATGAAAAATGCTCGGAAGGGTCATTAAAATATCCACTACTAAAAGCACTTTCGTCCCCGAAACTCAATGGATAGAAAAAATCTCTAAAGCTCGAAAGAATGAGGTACTAGGACCGTATGCTCCGAGCATGACTTCCCAGATAACCTCCACGAAGAGGGAAAACTTCTAAGGTATTTTTCCACAGGTATCCCATTTTCAACCAGCACTCTCACTTTACTTCCAAGTAGCCAAAACTTATCTTTTACCACTAACTAGCCTCCAACTCAACAGAAAAGGCTAATGCACACAAATCTAAACCACAACACATGGATACCATCTCGATATCTGCACGAATCAACAAAAGCTCATCCAAGACAAAACAAACTAATACATGAGTCATACCACTAACTCCAAATTAAACTATAACCTTACTTTACTATTTTGCACCCGCTGTCCATTCTAAACAAGGAGAACAATCATCCGAGTCCTGTCCACGCAATCTTATCACAGAGAACTCGAAGAACTAAAACTAATACATTGAAGGTCCATATGGTAAACATGAGAATTATCCTATAAGACACTATCTAGGCATACAAATAGAGATTATCAAGGAATGCAATCTATGCCAATGCTACAGTTAGTTTGGATGGTAATCAAACTGAAATCCATAAGATCAAGGCATAAATACTCATTACTGAACAATCCACTTCAAGATGTCTCATCAATCGAGAATATAGCTACACTGAATCCAACTCAGGTATACTACTCCCACTGAGTATATAATCCCGAATTCTTAAAGAAAACTGGAAACTTAAGGTCAAAGCTAAAAGAACCAATTCCGGGTCCTTGGGCTAGCATCTGAACACTTATAAACTATAATCCATTCAAAGTCGAGAAGACCAAATATGTAACCACGGAGTAGGCTCGACCAGCCTATAAATAAAATTATTATCGAGGTGAATATGAAAACAAAGGCCGCACTCTGTTCCATAACTCAAAGCTGAAATATCAACACCAAGGCTAAATCGTTCGATCTCAACTACCCAAGCCAAACCTGAAGATGGTTAGGACTTTATTATCCAAATCTATCATAAATTCCAAATTACCATTCCAAGGTGTCAAATCAAAACTGAGCCAGTAAGTCTATATCAATGATAACCATTCAAATCGACTTTAGCATCCAAATCTAACATTTCCAAGCTAAATCATACCAAGACACAATCAAGACATAGCTGAATAACAAAATTACTATAGGGATAAACCATCGAGTGGAATGCAATAAAACCTCTATATCAAATAAAAGGCACAAACTATAGCCACAAAATAGAAACCATGCCAAAGGATAAATCACTGGATAAGGAATTCAAATAACCCACTCTATATCTGCTGGAGGGCATGAACTATCAAATCATACTCAAAACTACCCAAAGCTGTAAACTGCCACAGAATTTATAAAAACTTTTGCAACTCAGATAAATATAGCTTTTAGCTAACAACCAATCAATCCAACACTTTATCACGACTAGAATAGCCATAGGCACCTATCATTAAAGAGAAACACTTAACCAATCCTCATTAGGTAGAACAAACTCTAAAATAGGGATTTACTGAATCCACCCAAGAATCCCATCATTGAAGAAGAAATATACCAATCTCAAAACCAAAGTTGAAGTCAAGGCTGCCACCAGAAAATCAGCAACTTGAGATGAAGAACTTCCAATTTGCCAACTCAAGAAGCGATCATAGAAAAGGCCACCTGCCTCTCCAACTCTACTGATAAAACTGTATCACAGCATGAAAAGAGCTTCCAATCTACACACTAATAACAAGGGCAATCATCACAAGGGAACGAACCTAATAAGTCTAAGAGATAAACTCAGGGCATCTCAATCCCAATATCAAAAGCACTATCGGGCGATGAAATAGCCACAGACGATAAATGGACCTTAAACTGGTCAATTTCACAAATAGGCTAAATAGAAAAAGATTGTCAATACAAAATCCTTAGCAACCCAGTAGGCAAGTCTAAGAATCTCAAACTCAATATGGGTAATATAATTAAATTGCCAACTCTAGAGTCATACAGAACCACAAATGGTCAACTTACCTTCGACACCACAATTTATCCCCGAATCAATCTAACACAGCTAATCAAGAGGGAAACTAATAAACCTTACCATGCTATGGAAAAGAAAATTATCAAATCAAGTTATATCTACTCGAGCCGCTGAATAAAAATCACAAGAAAATAAAATCCTAACTAGATAACACTAGTCTATAAAACTACGCAGTGAGGATTAATTGCATCAGGTAATAATATCAATAACCTCAAGCAGTGATAGCAATAGTAACAATAATATAATGAATAGGCGATACCAAAATGAACATCAATATCATGTACCACCCAAGGGCTACAATAAAGCCAATGTGCCAAGATAAATATGACTTAAACCCAAAAGCTACACCCATATGGGAAAAATATCAACACATATCTACTCCATCCAATACTAAAAAAATAAACCATGGAGTCATCACATAATCATAAGTTCAATGACAAGGCACAAAATAATCATTCTGAACTCACCAAAGCATATAATAATCAATAGTTATAAAAACCCTAATACACATAATGAAAGATAAATATGGGGAAATAAAGCATACCTATCACGGTGAAATCCATAGTCACATACCTAACGGGTATAGGATGAGTAAATCTAAATGGGTCCAAACTTAAACCGACCAACTAAATCATCAACTGAGGTCCCAAGCACACTATCTCTAAATGAGATACCACAACATCATAAGGCTGATCTAAGTAAGCTGAGAGACTAGCGATCCCACATCGGGGACACTCTTAAGACTAATAGTTGGTCTCTCTACAATCGTACCAATCTCCTGAAGCGCCAATATGGTAAGAACATAAACTGAGCCTAAATGGATGGACAACTGACGCTGAGAACAACTCTAGCAGTATATCCATTCTTCCTGCATCCATAGCCTATCTTCTAAACTCTGGGCTAGCAGGGAATGTATGATGACTCCATCTAATTAACTTACTCATATCTAGGGCACTCTCTAAACTAGTGTCTCATCATGACACTACCAAAATAAAATACTAAAATATTTTGAGATGCTGCCCCTCATAATCCAGAATGGTCTTCATAGCCTAATTACCAATACCAGAACTCCGCAAGATCCGATGGGGACTTTGTCCGCTATAATCATCACGACTAATCTGAGAATTACTCAAAGTCTAGAATACTATCTACGTAGAGCTGATAGGCTGCAAGTGAAGCTAAATTATACCAAAAGGATCCTCACTTCTGGATAAAGTACCAATCACACTATACTGATGGCATGGACTCTTGCCGCTACTTCTATAAGTCTCAATACACCTTCTCTCTATGGCCCTCTCATAATCAACAACTTGAGAAAAGAAAGACCCAACTGGTATCAAGTGCTCCGATGCCAAATAAAGTGACAACACTAGTTCCCTTACACATCCATGCACTATGTCCGACACAGAATGATATAGCATTGGAATAAGTCTGGCTCGCTCGAGATACCTAAACTTGTATTTAGAAACTGACAAGGAACCTTGAGGAACACCAATAGACCCAACTCTCATCTAAGATCTTCTCGATGACTCAAATGCCATCCATGACTAAGAGAAATCTATAATCATGACTCGGGTCCCCAATGCTGAACCTCAAAGGCCTGAAGTAGTCATAAGCTCAACTGGAGCCTAAGTGGGACATAAAAACCTTTTGGCTACCGCTGAAAATCTTTGGCATCCATCTTTAACTCTTTAGTACGACATTGCTCTGAAGCTTTGGAAATGTATGTCGAAGTCTGACCCGCATCTATCGACAATATCACATTATCCTTTGAGGATATAATAGAGTTAAAGAATGTGTTTGAGGTTCATAGTAATGCGGATACACAATAAGGAGTCAAGTGTAAATTTTCTAAAATGTGTCTGTAGCCTACTGAAGATAGGTTACAGACGTTTCCACACTGATTTGCAAGACTCTACTAACCTTTGCTCTTGTACTAACATATCGGTGAAACCTAGGCTTTGATACTAATTTATCATGACATAATATCTTAGGTCATGATGGTGCCTACCATAACCCACCAGTAGGCATGCTAAACCCATAGTCTAGAATGACTAGTAATGGACTACCAAATATGTAAAGAAAAGAATTACGTAATAAATGAAATAAAGAAACAATTACATAATATAATCCTAAAACCTGGTGGTATCAGTACAAGAGCTTCTAATATCATATAGGAGTACAAAAGTAGAATAGATGAAATAGATTACACTGATGCAACTTATCTCTGAATACAACATAAAGACTAGTCTAATACATAAGAGAGAGATAAGTAATACTCCGAATGCTAGGAGCTCACTCTAAGTCTCCAAACTATGGCTGCTCCACACAATGCACACATCAATGGAGATAACCTGTACTATGATCTACAGACTACAGAAGTGTAGTATAAGTACCAAACTAATAGTACTCAATAGGCAACTGCCGGCTGAGCTACAAAGATAAAACATATATATATATATAATATATATATAAACAAAATAGAAACTACAACCAGTGTTTAGCAACCGCAAAATAGCCAATGATATACTAAAGATAACCTATTCTATTCATGTCCAATAGACTAACACAATAAGGTTAAGAAGGTATCAAGGATGAACTATCCTATTCCAACCATACTCAGAAATATCAACACTATACCATATATCCCTAGACAATATATGAATAAAGGGCAAAGGAATATTATATAAATATATATATCAATATACAAGGCCAAGGAATGAATATTCAATATGAACAAATGAAGAAAGGGATATACGGTAACACCATAGCTACAAATAGCTAGATATGCATATGTATATATAGATTTAAGATCATCTTGAGGTACAACCTATGTCATCATATATTTATTTTAATGCCTCATTATAATCCTATCGGGATTTAGTACTAACATACTAAGGGTTTCTAATCCATTTGTCCAAATATGAAATAAATGTTCATAATAATGCAAATTGTAAGATAGAAGAGGCTAAAAACATACCTCAAATCTCGATGCCAAATCAATGATAAATCTACTATAAACTAGCCATAATAATGATTATAATAATAATAACAACAATATCAACAACAATGCGAGTAACCGGTTATTTTTTATAATCAAATACCTAGCCGAGCTTATGCGTACTATTGTGTCTCTACGCGTACGCAAGTTTACGTGATCGTGCAAGTAATATAATGACTTAGAGTCAGATATCATTCCCACAAGGATCAATAAACTAGGAATTTATTCAATTTTTAGTTTAAGACAATTGGGTATTAAGTGCTTGAGGGTATCAAGATGGTTTTGATTTATAAATAAAATGTAAATTGCTAAACAAAAAATAATTAGTGACGACTAGAGCAAATCAAGTAATGGTTGAATCAATAATGAGGATGATTCCAGGGTTGAGGTATTTCGAACAATCATATAATTCTCTATTCTTATCACAGTCGAATTGGTTATCGGGTTGATGATTCGCAAGGTTTATGCAACGATCTTGGTCTCCCGACCTCAAATCTTTTATCTATTGAATGTTGTAGCTACAACTCCCACAGAGATACAACAATTATTCTAGATTCATAAAGTTGTCTTCTTGTACATGAACCAAGCAAGGCTTCTAGGCATATTCCTATCCTAGATGCTAATTCAAATACCTTATTTCATAAAAGAATAAGAACCTTACTCCCTATTTTCTTCATTCTATCCTACGATTCTCCTCCCGGATGCACATAGAAATATAAATTTATTCTAATGGTGGCCAATCATTAAAATAGTAAGCTCAAGAAATTAAGAACAATTCAGATGATAATCCAAAAAGAAACTATGAATAAGAATATAAAAGAGTAATCATGTTCTTAGCCTCAACCCCAGAAATAGGGTGTTTCGCTACTCTTGTTTGAATTCATCATCCAAAATAAGTAATAAATCATACCCAAAACAAGTCTTGAAGTAAAGAAATTTAAAAGAATGTCTAAGAACCCTAAAAGAGAGAAATTTCTCCTTTTTCGCCGCTGCTATGCTTGCCAAAAGTCCCCCAAAATTATCTTGGGTTTTTTCTTTTATAGATGGGACAAAAAACTTAAAATATTCCCAATTTTGCCACATGGCGCATCACGCCATGCCTTCAATTGCTATTTTTTATTAAAATCTGGGCAATTGCGGAGCTCAAGTATTCCTTTACAATTGTAAAATGTACCCTCATCGTGACATGCCACTATCACGGTGAGCCCCTGGATTTGGACAATTGTGAAATATCCAATCTCCGCGACACGCTAAACTTTTTGGTCGCAAAATTTTATAAGTGAAACTGCTCCGTGATGCTGTGGTTTCACGAACCTGTACTGGAAAGTGCCAAGTGAGAATTTATGCCTCTCCACGATGCGTTGATTTCGTGAACCTTCACTGGAATTTGACCATTGCTATTTTATTGGTCAGCATGATGCGAGTGTCTTCAAATGAGGATTCCTACTTTCCAGCTTCCCCTTTTTATCTTTATTTCACTCCCTTGTATTCCTTTAATCCTTCCATATCATCGTTGTATGAAAATGTGCACAATTCTTCATAATTTTTTACCTGAAAGTACTAATCATATCCATTAGGCACGAAACGGAATAAAAACTGAATTATACTTAATAATTCATACAAAAGTTCTTGAACTAAGTCTAAATCTGGGTGCATATTGGTGCTGCGAGCATATAAATATGCCCAAGATCATCACCCCATACTTAAAACCTTGTTTGTCCTCAAACACATTAATTCAAAAGCATAATTACTTTCTCTTTATATCACAATCTCAAAGTTATGTTGAAATGGGCACTTACACGTTGCAATAGTGTATTCTTACATCATTATGTCAAAACAATTTTAGCATATGAGGCAATTTAGTACAAATTTTTCTATCTCAATAATGAATTTCTAACATGTCGGCAAACTCAATCAAAGAAACACAATAAGTAATCCGGCTTTCATCCGCGTGTATCCTCACTCAAGAAAATTTCACCATATTTACTCATACTAATATCTATACTAAATGGAGAGTATTAACATCAAATCACTCGCTCTCAACAAAGAATTCATACATGCTAGTGAACGAACCATAAGCTTGCCCTTAGTGTCCAATCCACTAATAGTCGGATGTTTAGGTGACGGATCAACTAGGTCTTTTTTGGGTTGTAATAAAGGCTTGGGGACAGGTGGGTACTATTTGGGGAAATAGTGACTATTGCTCCTAAGTGTTTTAGTACAAGAATTCTAACTTAACTCTGTTCTCCAACACCAATTTATCCTTCTATTTTCTCCTCATTCTTTTATTTTTCAACTCCTCTTTCAATTAGCTTATTTCTTCAAACCGGGTTGGGAGTATTAGTCATTCCTTCCACACTCTTCTCTTTTTTTTTCTTTTTTTGTACCAATTTCATGTTACGCACCCCTATTATAGCCACCCTTAATGTAAGCGAAAAGCCTTTATTAAGGTGCACATTATCCAACTGGACCAGGGCCAAAACAAATTCATTGTAACATTTCTATTTACTAACTCCCAATTGCACCCAGAATCTTTAAACTTCAATAACAACTACTTTGGGGGCATTAAATTTTTACCTTTTTCTCCTCCTCATTTACGCTCTTAATCTCCTCCTAGTCTTATGTTAACACGCTTAGGAGCTCATTTGGATCAAATTAAGATTTAGCAAAGAAAGGATAGGGTTACATAATAGGCTACCAAAGAAAGAGGCTTAAAGCTCAACGGGGCTGACTAAGACTATGCACCAAGGTAGGTCTATTTAAGTTAGAAACACGGATGTCAAAGAAATTCCTACATCACTTCTTACACCCAACACCTTTTATTTCGCTTTATAAACACACCAGGTAAGTTCTAGTCATTTCTATTCATGTAGAATATACACAAATCCTCACACTCACAGTGTATGCATAAAATCAAACCAAGGTTCCCAATCATGTTCTTTATTGAATTCAAAATTAATCCAATACATCAAATTTTATTTATCGAGATTAAATCATCAGTACTCAAATAAAAACACTCTTATGCTTATTTATACTCAATTTAATTTCCATTACTGCGAAGATGGACCATTCCACACACTCCTCTAAGATAGTGATTAGGTTCTCATTTATTCTTTACATCCTACAACCACTCCCCTTAAGACAGTCGTCATCCATCTATCATAGGGGATGGGAACTAACAATGTTATACTACTTGAAACTTAAACTATTTGAAATTTAAACTTGCTAATGAGGGCAAAAATAACAATAAAATAATACTTTAAACTGAAGCAATATGCGATAAATGCCACAGAGGGAAAATTGCAATCCACAGAGTGACTAACTATTACAGACTAGTGTTTCGAATAGCTAGTACTTGCAAAAGCAACAAAACAGAAAATAAAATTGTTCAGCCATAATGAAAGAACGAAGATGAAGCAGAGTACGAACCCACCACCCTATACTTAAATAAAGAACTGTCCCAGTGCTTCCAAATAAGCCTATGGTAGGGTGGTAGTATACTCACTGGTTACTCAAATGGGACTATGGCAGTCATATCATCAGGAGTCCCCTCCACATCATCATCATCATCATCAAATCTATCATCACTAGACTGGTCCTAATCATTCGAGTCCTGAATCTATGTACCTATTCTCTTCATCAGTTGGTATATCATCATCAACCGGCTCAAAAAAATCTAGGCCAATCCTCAACATAGTCCTAGCATGGTGGTCGAGTGAATAATCGAGCTTTACAACATGGAGCTCCTCTGGTGTAGCTGGTCTGCCTCCCATCTTCAACAACATCATCATAAGACCATACAACCTGCCCAATACCTCATCAGTCCTCGTCTGTCACTCCAGCATGGTTAAAATTGGGCCAGTTGCCCCAGATGTGCTCCTTGTAGTAGTTATATCCACAGGGCGAGTAATAACCTCGGGCTTATAATCTAGCTCCTCTTCATCCACCCTGTGCCTTTGAAAAAATCTAGTAACCAAACCTTCAAACCCAAAACTGCGCTCTGCCTGGGTACGCGCCTTCTTCATCGCAGAAAAAATCACATTACCCACATTTATCTCCACATCAGGACACATCAGGACATATCAGGTCATATATCAAACATACTCTATCCAGAGTAACCTACGTCATATGCTTGCCTTAAATCAGGCATAAATAAATAATACGACCCCATATCCTTTCTTCCTTGTTCATTTGAGCATAAGGGAAGAAAGAGTGCAAACCTGTAATATGATGCCTAGTACAACAAGCTGAGGATCTCTGACCATACAACAAATGCCTCATATACGCATACGGAGGAGAAACAATAAACTTCCTCAAGAAATTTGGGTTGGATTTTGGTATATCTAACAAGTTATTAATATCAGCAACAATGAAATGAATTAATTTCCCTCAAACCTTCAGCAAATAATTAGGATGACTAGGGTCCTAATTGGGGTAAAATTCTCTAACTAAGTGCAAATTACACCCAGTCGGCTGATGAAAGATAAAATTTATGTTGATTGCCTCAATTCTTCATACCATGGATGGACATTCTCTCATGAGGCTGGCACGATCAATGTATACCTCCGGGATATACTTGGCATCCGTATGCTTGGAATACCACTACTTTCCATCCTTGCGTATAACTTTGTATCCAAATTTATGAACCTGCTCCCGTTGAAATGGTGGGGACCTAGGCACCCTAGTCATTTAACCTTCAGATGGTCTGCTCCTCTTCCTAAAAGGTGCAGAAGGTCCTGTCTTTGCCTTGCCTTTGACTGGTTATGGTTCCATAATTCCTGTAATACAGAAAATGCAACAAATATTTGAGTATGTTAAACTTGGGACTAGCTAAACTTCATGTGCATTATGGGTGACTTTCCACCCCACACTTAGTTGTTAGCTAGAACACATGCCTCAAAATCCACGATAATCAGACTTTTCTTTGTTGACCTTATTATTACATTTAAATACATTATATTACTCTTCGGGACACTTCAGCCTTAGTTATTTCCTCAGCACACAACACCGTCTCATCTATTCCCATCTAATTACTCAATAAGAGACTATGACTGAGATTATGTTGCTATAACATCATGAATGAAAGGAGTATTTTCCTAAAATTTGACTAAATCAACTAACTTCAGACAAAAAGGGTAAATGCACAGTGGAAAGTAGGAACATAATCAACATGGTTTCATCCGAAATAAAATTACCCCCAACATCCTAAACCTTCTTGCTTTACACATCTAGCTACAATGCCCCTACATTCCCTGAACTCGCAACTCATATTTGAAAAACACTTCCCCAAAATGCCAACTGCATATAACCGTTTGTTTATCATCTAATTAATTTCGAATTCTGAAGACTAGATTAAGATGTCACAAAGATTGCAAGACAACATATGACGGGAAATACTAAAATTCACAGCTACTATGAAAGGGAAAAACAAGATTATGCCCCAAAATGCTAGCCAACATCACAAGACATAAAAAGAAAAAAAATAAATTTAAATCTTTAAGCATATACCTCAAAGGTTGAATGAAGGATGAAAGTTGGGGAAAACTTTAGAAGATTAGGAGGAGGGAAGGGTGTGAGGGCGGCGCTTGAGGGGGGAATAAGAGGGTTTAAGGTTTTGAGGGGGTATTTATAGAGGAGCAGGTCAGGTTAGCTTTAATTCAATATTTATGCCCGATTTTAACCCTCTCTGCGATGCGGTAGGATCCGTAGACCTACTGGGGAATGCCAATTTCCATTTAGCTATCCATCGCGACACGCTAAATTTCACGTCAAGTTACTGTATCTTGACAATTTTCAATTTTCCAAGTTACGTGTCGCGTTGATATCGCGACAAGCCACTGGAATTTGACAATTGTCAAATCACACTTCTACGCATCGCGATGGAAATCACGGATCCTTATTGGAATTTGGCAATTGTCAATCTACCCAATTCTGCGTCGCGCCATTCTTCAAAATCAGATTTCCTTGTGTAATTTTCACTTTTTTCTTACCTAAGAAGATCCCTACTTACATATATCATTTTGCAAACCTGATTGCTTTCCTCAAATTTGGTAATCGTCTTATTCTTACTTTGCAATTCCCTGCAATTTCAACAAAAACAACAAATATTGTAAGTAAAAGTGGGTTGCCTCCCACTCAGCGCCTTAGTTTTGGTCGTGGCACGACTCATTTTTTTGTATTTTTCTTTTCGTTTTGATTTTCAAACTAAAAATTAAACTACTTATTACAATACATGTGTGGGTTGCCTCCCACATATAGCCTTATTTTACGTCGTGGCATGACTCAGCTCATCATCACTCATCAGCAAAAGTGATAGATATCTTATGCTTATTCAGATAATCAGCCCAATAATGCTTTACAAGCTATCCATTCACAAGGAAATTCTTTGTCTTCTCTTTATTACACAACTCCACAGCTCCATGGGGTGTCATATGCACCACCTCAAAAGTTCTAGACCATTTCGATCGTAATTTACCCAGAAATAACTTAAGCCGTGAATTAAACAACAACACAAGTTGTCCGGGTTCAAATTCCCTAGCTTGAATTTGCTTGTCATGCCATCTTTTAGTCTTCTCCTTGTAGAGCTTGGCATTTTCATAGATGTGGAGTCTAAACTTATCAAGTTTATTCAGTTGCAATAACCTTCTCTCCTCCACGACAGTCATCTCAAAGTTTAGCTTTTTCACCGCCTTATATGCTTGGTGCTCCAACTCTACAGGAAGATGACACGCCTTACCATACTCCAAGAAATATGGAGATGTCCCAATAGGCATCTTGTACACTATTCGATATGCCCAAAGTGCATCATCTAGCTTCTCTGCCCAATTTTTTCTCTGCCCATTCATGGTCTTCTGAAGTATTTACTTATTCTCCCAATTGGATACCTCTACTTGTCCACTCATTTGAGGATGGTATACAGTGGAAACCTTGTGCCTAACACTATACTTAGCAAGAAGATTTTTGAACCAGGTGTTGATAAAGTGCGTACCTCCATCACTTATTATTGCTCTTGGTGTACCAAATCTGGAAAATATGTTCTTCTTCACACACTTCAACGCCACTCTTGCATCATTGGTCGAACTCGCCATAGCTTCCACCCATTTAGATACATAGTAAACCGCTATAAGAATGTACAGATTACCTTTCAAAGGTGGGAATGGGCCCATGAAATCGATCCCCCAAATATCAAAGACTTCTACTTCTAAAATATGGTTGAGGGGCATCTCATGATGCCTAGATATAGTGTCCAACCTTTGACATTGATCATAATTCTTTACGAAAGCCACTGCATCTTTAAACAGAGTCGGCCAGAAAAAACCTGATTGCAACACTTTTCTTGCAGTCCTCTCACCCCCATGATGTCTACCATATGGAGATGAGTGGCAATCTTGTAACACCTTTGAAAATTCAGCCTCTGGGATACACCTACGAATAACTCCATCTGGACCCTGCTTGAAAAGGTATGATTTATCCCAAATGTAAGCATGAGAATCATGGAGTAATTTCTTCTTTTGTTGTGTGGTTGCCTCAGGAGGGTACACCTCACAAGCTATCAAGTTCACAATGTCAACATACCATGGGAACTTAACTGTATCTAATGAAAACAACTTCTCATTAGGAAACTCTTCCTTAATACTCAGAAAGTCATCCATAATATGGTCTCGATTTTCTAGCCATGACAAGTGATCAACAACTTGATTTTCATCTCCCTTTCTATCTCACACCTCAAGATCAAATTCTTGAAGTAGAAAAATCCACCTAATTATTCATGGCTTCGCATCCTTTTTGTTTACAAGATACTTAATGGCAACATGGTCTGTATGAACAATGACCTTGGTACCAACTAAATAAGATCGAAGCTTATCGAATGCATAGACCATAACCAACATCTCTTTCTCTGTAACTATGTAGTTAACTTGAGCATCATTCAACACTTTTATAGCATAGTAAATGGAGTGAAATACCTTATCTTTTCTTTGACCCAAAACTTCTCCTACTGCAATGTCACTAGCATCACACATCAGCTCAAAAGGTAACTCCCAATCTGGTGCGATCAAAATAAGAGCTTCCATCAACTTCTTCTAAAGCTTTTCAAAAGCTTCATGGAAATCACCCCCGAACTCAAACTTGGATTCTTTCTCTAATAATTTACACATGGGGCTTGCAATCTTTGAGAAATCTTGAATGAATCGTCTATAGAACCCAACATGTCCCAGAAAGCTCCGCACTCCTTTGACTTTGACTGGATAAGGCAACTTTTCAATCACTTCAACCTTTGATTTGTCCACTTCCAGCCCTTTGCATGACACTTTATGGCCTAAGAAAATTCCTTCCTTAACCCTAAAGTGGCACTTTTCTGAATTCAACACCAAGTTTGTTTCTTTGTATCGATCTAGAACTCTGTCAAGATTCTGCAAACACTTTTTAAATGAATTACCATACACGGAGAAATCATCCATGAAAAACTCCACAAATTCTTCCACCATGTCTAAAAATATAGCCATCATACACCTCTAAAATATAGCAGATGCATTGCATAAGCCGGAGGGCATGTGTCTGAATGTGTATGTACCGTATGGACAAGTGAACATGGTCTTCTCTTGATCTTCCGGTGATATGATTATCGGATTATAGACAGAGTACTCATCAAGAAAACAATAATACTCTTGCCCCGCCAATCTATCCAGCATTTGGTTAATGAAGGAAATTGGATAATGATCTTTACGAGCCGCTTTATTCAACATTCGATAATCTACATATATTATCCAACCGGTCACTGTACGTGTTGGAATTAACTCATTATCATCATTGGTAACTACTATTATTCCTCCTTTATTTGGTACACAGTGCACCAAAATCACCCATTTGCTATCGAAAATTTGGTAAACAATACCACTATCTAACCACTTGATCACTTCTTTCCTGACCATCTCTTTCATCAAAGGATTCAACCGTCATTGTTGCTATACTCTAGGTCTGTAACCCTCTTCTATGTAAATATTGTGCATGCAAAATGCTGGATTAATTCCTGAAATGTCAGACATCTACCAGCCAATCGCCTTCTTTCTCCTCTTGAGAACCGCTACAACTTTCTTTACCTGTACATCTGATAATCCTGCAGATAAAATAATAGGAAAGGTATCTTGATCACCAAGAAAAACATATTGTAAATGTAGGAGAAGAACCTTAAGCTCTAACTTAGGAGCTTCTTCGACTGAAGTCCTAGGTGAGGGACCAATTGGCCTATTTAAAGGCTCGAATGGCACTTTATTTGTCTTAATCACTGCCAAATTCATAATATAGACTAATTCCAATACTTCCAAGTCTTTATGCAAATCATAACCCATCAAAGCCCACTCTAATGGATCATTAGACAATAACAACTGCCAATTCGAAGAAAGATCAATAACCGATATAGAAGACAACTCTTCATATATGGCTGACAGTTTCAATGCTCTGTACACATCAAAAACCTCTACTTTATTATGATCTTGCATTGTCAGTTTTCCAGCTGCCATATCAATGAGTTATTGTCCAGTTGCTAGGAAGGGTTGTCCTAAAATAAATGGAACAACTGGATCAGCCTCAAAGTGAAGAATCACAAAATCCATCAAAAATATTAATCATCCCACTTAGACCAAGACATCTTCAATAATACCATTTGGTCTAGCAAGTGACCTATCCGCCAACTACAGCACAATAGTCGTGGGTTTAAGACTCCCAAGACCCATCTTCTGGTACCATGACGTGGTCATGAGATTTATGCTAGCACCCAAGTCACACAATCCAAGTGTACAAATAGTCTGACCAATGGTAATCTGCAGGTGAAACTACCCGGATCCTTCAACTTCATGGGAAGTTTATTTTAAATTTTAGACGTGCACTCTTGAGTAAGTGCAATTGTAGCATATTCAGTCAACCAGTTCTTATTGGCAATAATATTCTTCAAGTATTTAGAATATTTTGTGACACTCTGCAGGTTGTCAACAAGAGGAAGATTTACTTGGACTTGTTTCAGAAGATTCAGAAACTTCTTATAACTAGTTTTCTCTTGATGCTTCCTTGCCCTTTGAGGAAAGGGTAAGGGGATAGTCTTCTTCTCCATACGAATTTCTTCACTTTCCTCTTTTTCCTTGACTTCTACTTCTGCATTCTCTTGCAAACTTCCATCAGTGACTGCGGTATTATCCTACTCCTGAACCGTCTCCTTAGTTTGCAGCCTACTCCTTGTTGTAACCGTATTCACCTATTTAGGATTATCCTTAGTATCGCTAGGCAATGCTCCTTGTGGCCTTGTATTCAGCGATCCTGCAATTTGACCCAACTATAACTCCATAGAGCAATTGTTAACTCTTCAACTCAGCTGCAAACTGTGCCTGTTGAGTCTTTATGTCTACCGCAAACTGTTCTTGTTGAGCCATAAACTGCTTAATCAACTCCTCCACATTACTATTATGAGAAGTCGCCTGATTATTCTTAGCTGGCTATGGATTTGATTGCAATGGTCCCTTATACTGATTTGTATTCTGTTCCTGATTTCCACCCTATGAGAAATTAGGGTGGTTCCTCCAATTTGGATTATACGTACTGCCAAAATTCTGTTGACCCTGATGATTTGCATTCCCCACATAGTTGACTGAATATGGATTAACAGAACATGTATTTGCTTTATGCTCACCACTTCTGCAAACTTCACACCACGAATATACTTGTTGAACTGTATTTTCTATGGCTGCTGGTTGTGTTGCACTCAACTTTAAGTTGTTGAGATGAGTAGTCATATTATTCTGCATTGCTGCAATCTATGCTTGTAATGCAATGAACTGATCAACCTCCAAAATCCCTGCTTCCTTCTTGGGAGCATTTCTTGAGTCTGCATGTCAATCAGGATTCTCTTGTGCGATTCGATTCAGCAATGCATACAGTTCTTCATACGTTTTCTCCAAAGCCTGGCCTCCTACTGCTGAATCCGAGAGAATCTTTGTATTAGACTCAAGGCCTTCTATAAATATGTGTACCAAAACATTATTCGATTGATGGTGATAAGGATAATTTTTGAGCATGGCCTTGAATCTCTCCCAAGCTTGGTAGATATTTTCTCTATCTTTTTGTCTAAAACTCAATATCTCACTCCTTAATCGTACAGTCTTCTGGGATGGAAAGAATCGAATGAGGAACTTCCGATCATAAACTTCCCATGAAATGATGGAGTGCGGTGGTTCAGCATGTAACCACCTCTTTGCTTCCTCCATTAGAGAAAATGGGAAGAGTGTCAATCTGACAAAATCAGCATTCACATCTTCAGGAATATATGTATCACTTATTTCCCGGAAGGTCTGTAAGTGTTTCTGTGGATCCTTGTGTGAAAATCCATGAAATTCCCTCGTAGATTTCAACAATTGCACCATATTTTGTTTCAATTCCCACCGACCTCCTGGTTCAGGCTTCCGAATGCTGTTAGTCACATGGTTCGTAAGTGGGATTGCCACCTCACGAATAGGTCTTGCGGCTAGTTGAACAGGAACAACTGAAATAATAAGAGCTGGAACATTTCCAATATTTGGATCAACAATAATTGGATCTCATATTTCAGCCATCTATCCCTGTTGAATGTAATATTGAGATCTTCGCCTCTGATGAAAAATTACTTCCGATTCTGCAAAGGGCTCTACTAACTCTTTATCCCTAGCCAGTCCAATGATTAGCTAAACCTGCAAAAATTACGCTGCTAAGATCAAGTTGTTAGACATATAATCAAAAACCAAAAATTAAGCAAGTTACTAATTCTATTAGATCCCCGGAAACGACGCCAAAAATTTGTTACGTCTCTACGCACACGCAAGTGTACATGATCGTGCAAGTAATATTATGACTTAGAGTCAGATATCGTTCCCATGAGGATCAATAAACTAGAAATTTATTCAATCTTTAGTTTAATACAATTGGGTATTAAGTGCTTGAAGGTATCAAGATGATTTTGATTTATAAATAAAATGTAAATTGCTAAACAAGAAATAATTAGTGACGACTAAAGCAAATCAAGCAACAGTTGTAATCAATAATGATGATGATTCTAGGGTTGAGGTATTTCGAACAATCATATAATTCTCTATTCTTATCATAGTCTAATTGGTTATCGGGTTGATGATTCGTAAGGTTTATGCAACGATCTTGGTCTCCCGACCTCAAATTTTTTATCTATTGAATGTTGTAGCTATAACTCCCGCAGAGATACAACAATTCTTATAGATTCATAAAGTTGTCTTCTTGTATATGAACCAAGCAAGGCTTCTAGGCATATTCCTATCCTAGATGCTGATTCAAATCCCTTATTTCATAAAAGAATAAGAACTTTACTCCCTAATTTCTTGGTTATATCCTACGATTCTCCTTCCAGATGCACATAGAAATATAAATTTATTCTAATGGTGTCCAATCATTAAAATAGTAAGCTCAAGAAATTAAGAACAACCCAGATGATAATCCAAAAAGAAACAATGAATAAGAATATAAAAGAGTAATCATGTTCTTAGCCTCAACCCCAGAAATAGGGTGTTTAGCTACTCATGTTTGAATTCATCATCCAAAATAAGTAATAAATCATACCCAAAACATGTCTTGAAGTAAAGAAATTTAAAAGAATGTCTAAGAACATTAAAAGAGAGAATTTTCTCGTTTTTCGCCGCTGCTATGCTTGCCAAAAGTCCCCTAAAACTATCTTGGATTTTTCCTTTTATAGTTGGGACAAAACACTTAAAATATTCTCAATTTTGCCACACGTCGCATCGCGCCATGCCTTCAATTGCTATTTTACAATAAAATTTAGGCAATCTTGGAGCTCAAGTATTCCTTTACAATTGTAAGATGCACCCTCACCGCGACATGCCACTATCACGGTGAGCCCCTGGATTTGGACAATTGTGAAATATCCAATTTCCGTGATACGCTAAACTTTCAGGTCACAAAATTTTATAAGTGGAACTGCTCCGCGACGCGGTGGTTTTGCGGACCTGTACTGAAAAGTGCCAAGTGAGAATTTACTCCTCTCCGCGATGCATTGATTTCGCGAACCTTCACTGGAATTTGACCATTGCTATTTTATTGGTCGGCGCAACGCAGAGTGTCTTCAAATGAGGATTCCTACTTTCCAACTTCCCATTTTTATCTTTATTTCACTCCCTTGTATTCCTTCAATCCTTCCATATCATCATTGTATCCAAATGTTCACAATTCTTCATGATTTTTCACCTGAAAGTACTAATCATATCCATTAGGCACGAAACGGAATAAAAGCTGAATTATACTTAAGAATTCATACAAAAGTTCTTGAACAAAGTCTAAATCTAGATGCATATTGGTGCTTCGAGCATATAAATATGCCAAGATCATGTACCCCCACTGCCCAGGCTAGGAAGGTTCAATCAACATACAACAACACATGGCATAATCATCAACCATATCTATGCGACTATCTTAGAGTGGCTGATAGACATAGGTGTATACTGGTGATAGACGATGTAAATTGCAAGAATAAATGCAAGGTACATAATCAATATAATCATCCTCCGGACTTGTTAGATATCAATATCATCACCGTAACATCCTCTTATCTTACCGAGCATCATCACATCATCATAATATCCTTCGGCCTTATCGAGCATCATCACATAATCATAATATCTTTAGACCTTATTGGGCATCATCTCATTGTCATAATATCCTCTGGCCTTGTTGGGCATTATCACATCATCATAAATTCTTTAGGCCTTGTCGGACATCATTACATCATTATCATAATATCTAGATCAATGATAATGATAGAGAGCGAGCCTTACAAGGGCTAAAGTAAAGTGCAAGCCCCACGAGGGATAATGTAAAGAACAAGCCCCACGAGGGCTAAAGTAAATAAGCATAAATAAACAAGCAAGGTAGAGTATATATACATAATTCATCTATCATAATCAATATCCTAATATCAATAAGCATATATATAATCTATGCACGGCCTCAAGCCGTGGCTAAAAAGAGTATAAGTTCGTGAGTCCATTGCTTGGAGTGATCTTTGGGATTAAATCATTATAACGTGTAGAAAGGGTTGAAATATCTTACGATCAGAGTAAATAATAGTATCAAATTATAGATCAGAATCTGTCTCGGTCAATTTTTTAAAACATCATTAGTAGCCTCTTTCATGTATATAATTTATCCATTTAGTTAGGCAGTTATTATTGTAAAAAAATCTGTTGTTAAAATGAAAAGTGGGTTTTCACCCTTATTTAAGATGAATAGTCATAAGATAATAGTTCCTCTAAAATCACATCATTCACAGGTATAATGATCATGAATGTAAAGAATCTATGCATGCCATCACTAGTATTCAAATATTGTACTCATAAAAATCATATTGCATCTTCCTCTGTCCCATACCATAGAGATATGTATATAAGCATATATATAAATGTGCATAAACTATGACCGTATCATTTACCAGGGTAATTACTTCCCAGATATCCAACCAATATCATAATCGTTCTTCGGCCCAACAATATGTTTGGAATAATCATAACATCATAATCATGGCCTTAGGCCCACATATGTATCCGAATCTCATATCAATAATCATATGTATATAAATCATCTTATGACTATAGGCTATATCGTATTCACGAGGCATAATATTTATATACGCTATGGCGTATATCTATAATCATTTCACATATAAGAGGTATTTTACTTCTAGGAGGCATAGTACATCAATAAGCATAACTCATACAACGTGGCATATGACATCTATGAGGTATCTCATATCCATAGGTCATGTATCATGACTATGAGGAATATCATCTCTATAGGCCAATTATCATATCTAAGAGGAATAATATCTCTAAAGGCGCAATATCATATCTAAGAGGAAATAACATCTCTAACAACCCAATATCATTTCTATATAGAATATCATGGCCATAAGTAATTAGTCATTATCTGGGAGAAAATACCATCACTATTTATCAAACCATCAAGTACCTAATAGTAAGGTTTACTAGTCTCAACTATGCCTAACATCCATAAATAAGTCCACAAAGGCTAGCACAATCTTGGCCTAAGATGGGCCGGACTATCCCACTTGTAATCCTCAATTTCCATATTTAGGTAATCCATGCCTAGGATAAGGTATCTTGGTCAACTTCTAGATGTCATGTAATCCATATCCAAGCCAAAGATAGGAACTTTGAGTAGAAATATGGTCATTTAAGTCAACTCTACCCAAATTATGATTTCAAGATCACTAGGCTAGCCCCACTAAGGTTAGTCACACTAACCATGGTTCTAATAATTGAACCACATCCCAAAACTAGTGTCATATCAAATTCCTACTATGAACTAGTCCAATCTAGGGGATAAATCTAAGGGATTCTAAAGGGGTCATTAACATACCAACCTTACAGGTTCAAAACCCTCATCTAATACCCAAACATCAATGATCAAGACTCAATTATTATTCTCATAATCAAGACTAAAATTAACATTCATATGCCATATATATAACACATATCATCTTTGAAGAAGAGTAGGTAGAAGCCTACCTCAAAGCCAAATCGCAAAACCTTACACCATTCACCATACGTCCATCTTTACTTCACAATCTCCAAAATGACATCACACTATCAAAATAGTAATATAATCATCAATATTAGTCTAATGATACTCATAAACCTTAATAAATTGGTGAAAACTAAGAAAATTTTGGGCTAAAATTAAGCCCTAAGCTAAATTGGGGTTTTGGGCCCAAACTAAGAAATTCAAGCATGAATTCAAAGGATTCTTAACTTAAATTCAAATATATTTGTTATAATAGATGATAATCAAGCTCCTAAGTCACCCACTAAACTCAATTTTGAGTTATCATATCCATTTAGAGTTTTGACTCTCAAGGGGAAAGAGAAAATAACCAAAATCACGACATTGGGTTCTATTTATAGACCCCTCAGGAAAAGAGATGCTGTGATATCTCTCAAGGAATTGATATCACATTACTGAGATCGCCATTAGTTTTACCACGATCACAATAGTATGATCTCCATCCACCTTATACGATCTCTATTGCACTAAAATCAACAAAACTTAGAAATTTTCCAAGTTTCAAATGATGCCTTGGGATTCATTTGTAATCTGATTTTTGAAAATGAACTATGTAACCACACTAAATTCAATGTTTCAGATGCGTTGTTGAAGTTGGATTTTCCATTTGAGATTTTCTAGCGATTTAGTGGATTCTTCAAACTTTCTTCGGCGTCCAGGTAGGCTGGATTTACCTCCATCATAGATTAAGCTATGTCATAGTATGTTTATGATATTATGTTAGATTTGGGAAGGGTTTTAGGTATTAGTGATCAAATTGACTATACTTGGGTTAGTTAGCCCTCGCAGGCCATTCATAAATCGTAATTTAGGTGCTTTAGCTTAGTTGGTTAGACCATCAGTAGAACTTATATCTTAGGTATAATTGAGGCTTGTTTGACATATAAAAGTGAATGTATATACCTTATCCTAGTTTGGGGTAGAAATTGCTTAGTTATGGATTTTGGGGATTTAGAAGTAGATCCCTTGACCCACCTTAGGCCAAGATTTATGTTAGCTATTGAAACATTTTATACACTTGTTGTATGTCTTGAAATTTTTTATTACGGTGATATTGAGAAACTTGGGAACTTGATGATGATGATGGGTTGAATATTGAGAGTTGAGGCTTATTAATTATGCTAGTGATTATGTTATCGATTATGCTATTGATTGAGCTAGTGATTTTGATATTGCTTATGATACTGGATATATGATTAGTGGTTTGAGTCCAGATATTATTTATAATATTGATGATATACTTACCGGTTCAATTTTGGATATTGATGATGATATACTTACTAGTTCGAGTCCAAATATTTATAATGATATTCATGACACATATACCCAGTTCAAGTACAAAAGTTTTTTATGATATTAATGATATATTTACCGGTTCGAGTATGACTACTACTTATGATATTGATTCTATGATACCGGTTCAAGGCCGACAAGGAAGTATGATATATAGACAATATAGATATTGGTTTGAGTTTTAAAATAGAAGATTGTTATAGTGTGGCATGCCATGGATGGATTCTAGTCGTATAATGAAAGTTGGTAAATATCGATGGTTCGGTTTATGCTTTACTTGGTTGTACCCTCCAAGCTTATAGAGGCCAATTTTGTATTTATAATCACATGTGTTTGATCCTTTATGTTATCTATTATTCCGATTATTTATTTTTTCATGTATAGGGAAGTTGGAGTTATTTCAGTTTTGCTTACTTACCTTGACTTAGTTAAGTTATCTTGCATTTTATCATATTTATATTATGATTTAGCTTAGTCGGCTGATAATGCCTACTAAGTACCCGTGGTTTGGGTACTCATACTACATTTTTGTACCTTTTTACTATAGATTCGAGCACTAGTTGCCACCATTGATTTAAGGATCGTGGTATGTTAGATTCTAGAGATAGGGGTGAGCTTTTAGAGTTGGAGTTTCCCCATTTTATTCTATCTATCTATCTATCTATCTATCTATCTATCTATCTATCTATCTATCTATCTATCTATCTATCTATCTATCTATCTATCTATCTATCTATCTATCTATCTATCTATCTATCTATCTATCTATCTATCTATCTATCTATCTATCTATCTATCTATCTATCTATCTATCTATCTATCTATTCTATCTATTATCTATCTATCTATCTATCTATCTATCTATCTATCTATCTATCTATCTATCTATCTATCTATCTATCTATCTATCTATCTATCTATCTATCTATCTATCTATCTATCTATCTATCTATCTATCTATCTATCTATCTATCTATCTATCTATCTATCTATCTATCTATCTATCTATCTATCTATCTATCTATCTATCTATCTATCTATCTATCTATCTATCTATCTATCTATCTATCTATCTATCTATCTATCTATCTATCTATCTATCTATCTATCTATCTATCTATCTATCTATCTATCTATCTATCTATCTATCTATCTATCTATCTATCTATCTATCTATCTATCTATCTATCTATCTATCTATCTATCTATCTATCTATCTATCTATCTATCTATCTATCTATCTATCTATCTATCTATCTATCTATCTATCTATCTATCTATCTATCTATCTATCTATCTATCTATCTATCTATCTATCTATCTATCTATCTCTCTATCTA